>JASDFA010000018.1:185440000-186806875 GCA_035772735.1 Datura wrightii | reverse complement strand
ACTTCCGACGAACAACAACACTACCAAGCTGCCGTCGGCGACAACTCCCTCTCTCCCTAGCCGCCGAATCTCCCTTTCTCCCTCTCCATCTTCCTCTTCTCCCAACCTCCATAAGCTCCGGCGATCTCCTTCTTCCCTCTTCCCATCGCGGGCCACCACCATAATCTCCATTAATTCCGGCCAAACAACAAAGCCGCCACCATCCACTTTTTCCTCTCCTCCCTCTCTTCTCGCTAAAAAAAAAAAAAACGACCGCCGAATAGCCGCCGGAAAATTCCCGTCGCTCCGGTTACAGTCCGATCGTACAGATCTCATATCTGTCCGTAAATTATTTATTCATTTATTATTTATTTTATTTTTATTTTATTTTTTGTTTTGCTGTTTATTGTTATATATATATATATGTATATAATATGTATAACATAGGTATATCAGTATATATGATATAATATAGGCGTAATATATAATATATGTATGTGAGTAGCATATATAGCTGTCCTTTCTGTTTCATGTCTAATATATCATTCTGCCTCTTGTTTTATTTTTATATACAATAATTGTCTGTTAATTATTTGATTATACAATTGATTAATTATTTAGTATGGCTTTTGTTTCATTACTATATACAATATGAATTTTGTTTAATCTGACTGAATATGTTTGAAAAAAAAAAAAAAAAATCAGTATCTTTAGAGTATATGTTTAATCATTTGTCTTGCCATCTAATTAGAAATTTACTATTATTGCTCTAGTGTTTCTCTGTTTTGCTTAAAAGTTAGAAAATTATAAATATACATATATGCTAATTATAGTAAATAAGGGTTTGTTGTTACTACTATATTGTGGTAGTAGGAATATTGTTGTTATTATTGTTTGTTTGTTTATTATTATTGTTGTTGTTATTATTATTATTATTATTATTATTATTATTATTATTATTATTGTCGTTATCATTATTATCATTATTATTATTATTGTCATTATCATTATTGTTATTATTATTATTATTATTATTATTGTTATTATTATTATTATTATTGTTATTATTAATATTATCATTATTTGTGTAGTGGTGACATAATGATTATTATCATTTTACTTTTTCTTAGTGGTAACATAATTATTAGCTTTTATAATGGCTAATTATTTTGTTTCAACTTTATTTTGAAATAATAGGGCCCATTGATTCTTTATTTTGATTATTTCCGTTAATTAAGAAAAAAGTGTTTTAGCTTTTAGCTTTTGGTTTTGATTTTGAATTAAGCTTTCTTTAAAAAAGGGTAGAAGACCCTAAAACCCAAGAAAAAGAAGAACAAGAAAAAAGACTTAGAGAGGAGAACACTTAGAGAGAACAATTTATTTATTTTTCATAATACTGCTCTGCGTCTAAAAAATTCTTCATCCTTCTTCCACCTCAATACGAGCACTGCTCGGAATCCTCGAGATTCTCGTGATCTTGACGTGTTGAGTGTGAGTAACAATCGCAGTATCCGGGATGCTTGATTTTCTTTTGCTTTCGTCATTTACCGTTTGAGATTATCTTGCATCTACGGTTGTACTAACCTTTAAACAGGTATCATCTTAATCTGGCATTCATTCGGGATGAAAGGAGGCTACCGGAATTTCTTTGATGTTATTTATTTTACTCTGTCGTGATTATTAATTCTATTTTATGTTTGTAATATTTGTAATATAAACTCATGATAGTGAAAAAGGGGTTTGGGGGTGGGGATTGAGATGTTTTAGTTGTTTATTTATTTATTTATTTATTTTTAATAATAGCTTCACCTAGAATGCATGTTCATAGGATTTTAATAATATAAGCAACAATAGAAATCATGCCTATAGGATTTAATTTTAATAATAAGATACAACACTAGAGTTCATGACTATAGGTTTTTTAAATTGTAAGCATATTTAATTACTTATTCTAGTGGAGGCTTATGTGAAACCTTTTGTGCTTTCTTTTATTATCTGCTGAGTGTTTGACATTAATCTTTTTTTTTAACAAAGCCTAAGAATTTTAGTCCCAAAAATCCAAAAAATAGTTGTCCTACGCCTCTTGGATGCTAAGTTTGGGACGGGTAGACAAAATACTAGGCCGCTAGTCATTTTCACCTAGATCGCTTAAGCTTAACAATAATAATCAATTAGGCGGGTAGACGGGAGATGATGAAACAGACAGGCTATTGCTGATTTCACGTATGAAGCGCATATTTGTTTTGTAAATACAAAGCAACCTATTACTCCCATCTTTTCTAAATTCATTTTTTCTAAGAAGCTTTAAATATTTTAAAATTATCATTGTTATGTTCAAATATTGATATATTTTCATCTAAAAAAAAAAATTTTGTTAAAAATATATAATATATACGATTTTCTTAAAATGATTTTTTCTCAAGTTATACATATATATATATATATTATTCTCTTCAAACTATCTTGATTTTAAAAATAGAATAGAAGGGAGTAGTATCGAATTGGGCCCGTTTTCAGCCTTGTCAAAACCTGATCACACTAAGTTTTATATTTTAGTTTCTGCTAATTTAGTATTTAAGTTAGTATTCTATTTATGTTTAATAATTCATCGACTTTATGTGATCACTTAGTTAATACCCCCATTTAATGAGTACGGCCGGGAACCACATTTGTGGACCTCGAAAGGTGCCTAACACCTTCCTTTTGAGGTAATTTAAGCCCTTACCCAACTCTGGTTGACTTAGGTAACAAATTAGTTTAGAATGGTGCCCTAACGCACCTTAATTCGTTAGGTGGCGACTCTTCTTTTCCACCCTTAAGAGTCCTCGATGTCGAAACCCGCCTTTTGCCCGCGAGGGGAAAAATGGGGCGCGACAGAATGGCGACTCCGCTGGGGATATTAGTCTTTAACCATTACGTGTTTATTTAAATGGGGTTTAATTAACTGTTAACTTGCTAAGTGTTTGATTTATTTTCTTATTTTTGACTTTATCATGAAGTTACTAACCGTTTTCTTTGTTTTCTTATTGTTTATTATTTCTTATGTAATTGTCGATAAATAAATTATTGTAATTTTCTTTTATTTATCTGACATATCGCTCATACTTCCCCCACTTGGGAATTTCACACTTTCACACACAATGACGGTTGCGTGGTTTCACGGCCGTTCACCAGTTTAAAACACCTCGAGGATTGTTTGTGATTTGGTCGATCAGCGGTGCGTCGACGGTCATAAGCTTCCTCACTCTCGAGTTGTCCGCTCGAGGGAACCGTGTCATACCCACTTCTACTCTTAGATCGTGACCGTGTACTCCTTTAGCAAGGCTTGCACTTCTTTTAAAACTTAGAAAAATCGCGACGTCCATGGTACGTCAAGATTAAATAGAAACTTGCCCTAAGTCTTAAGGGATCAGTTTTAATCCCGATAAAAGACGATTCATGAATTGTGTGCATCTTAAGAGAATTTTGTTTAAAATATCGTCATTGTGCTCCCGGGTGGGTAGGATAGCCTAACCTTTCTTTTATTGCAGGCACAATGAGTCTCCCAACTTCGTATCCAAGATTCGGCATGGTTAGCTTGGTGGTCGAATTTAGAAGATCGCCACCATTTCAACAAAGTATTAGAAGATTCGAAGAAGTTGGATGCAGACGAGGATGTTTTTAAGATTTACTGCTTTATTGTAATTCTTGTAATCTCATATAATAATAAAGTTTATTTTTGGGGTTTATTTTGGGAGCAAAATGACAATATTTAATAACAAGTTCTTTTAAATCCGTTAGGCCTATCTCTGGCATAAAAGAGGCCCCCAAATTAGGAAGACGTATAAACGTGTTTAATTTTTTTTTATTTTACCATGTGAAATGTATTTAATGTGTTTTTCATCGATTATGTGTCATGCTTCAATTTTTCTATTTATTATTTATTTTGGTTACTTTCCTAAAATCATGCTTCTATCAAGCCTCGCGTCACTTTCATAAATTTTGCTTCGGCATTCTCTTAAGGCTCTCACAATTTGACTCATTTTTCTATTAGTTAGGATTATGTGTTACCTTTTATTTACATATCAAGATATCTGATTATCTGGCACGAGTCGACATTGCTCATTCCATTAGCTTGTTAAATTCTTTTGCAATATCACCATTTCAAATATTAACTCTCTAATAGTCATTAATCGCGAGTTTTGTCACCCTCATGCTATAAAATTGTTGTGTCAAAGCTTAAATTTACTTATCTTACTTGATGTAGTCAGTAATACTTTCTATTTTTGCATACTAATCGGACGTTTGCATTTGATATGTTTATGCTTAAGGGCTGTCAAATATTTGAACATCAACTCAGTGAGAATCTGCAATTCCATCGAAATGTCCAACATCCCAAACAATTCTACTTTTATTCCTGACGCAAACTTTGGTTCTCTCCCGAAACAAGGTCTCTTCTCGACAGTGTCTCTATGTCCAACTCCACCTCTTACACTTCCTCAACAAATTCCTTCATCACATACCTATATCGGCCCTTTTCAAGACATGACGATATCCGAGAGAGAGGTCATCACGCTACGGAGAGAGTTCAATAACTTGGAAAAGATTGTGGATAAGAAGCTACGCTCAAAAAATATTCCAGATTTAAGGTATAAGAAGTTGTGCCTACGTCCAAGTGTTCAATTGCCGCTGGGATACAAGATCCCAAAATTCAACATCTTCGATGGGCATGGAGACCCAATCGAACATCTGAAGGACTATTGCGGTAGATTAGTCAGAATTGGACATGATGAACCTCTCCTAATGAGATTGTTTATGCAGAGCCTGTCAGGAATGGCATTAACTTGGTATGGCAAACAGGACTTCGATAAATGGAAAACTTGGGAAGATATGGCTCGAGATTTTGTAGAACAATACAAATTTAATACCAAGGATGACCTGACATTTCTAGATTTGCTTGAGATAAGGAAAATGAATCAAGAATCTTTTGAGGAATATGTGACTCGATGGCGAAGGGAAGCTTCTAAGATCCATCACTCGCTATCTGAAGAAGAATTAGTCCAATATTTCATCAAGTCATTAGAGGGTATATATCGCAAGTATTTATATTTTACAATCATTCATAGCTTCGCAAGTCTAATTCGGATTGGGAAAGAATTGGAATATGGCATTCGGACAGGAAAAATTATTGATATTTCCACATGTTCTCAAGCACGAGAAAGTCCTCCGAATAAAAGGAAAAAGGATATCTCAATCACTATTCCTCCGCCACAACATCATCAGGACGTACAACAAGTATGTACCATCTTTGACTCTGGCAATGAGCAGAGCTCCCAACAACAAATTTATCGGATATCACCTGATTATGACCAACTTGATTTTCAAAACCAGGCTTATCCAGTACAATCCGATTTTGTGAAGTCTCGTACATTTACTCCTCTAACTGAATCTCTTGCAGGCATGTTTGAAAGGTTGAAGACACAAGGAGTTTTGAAACCGAGAAGAGGGTGGATTCCTAAATACCCATCTCCAAATTTTGATCCATCCAAAAGCTGCGCATACCATTCGAATATTCAAGGACATGATACCGAAGAATGTACAGCTTTGAAATACAAGATTCAGGATTTGGTTGAGAAAAGGAGGATAATAGTGCATCAAGGACCGATGAATTACAACCTCTTTGCTTCTGGAGCAACCGTTATCCAAGGTGATCCAACAAAAATAGTTCCAAGATATTTGGCAAAAAAGCGCAAAAGGAACTGATGAAGACGAGACCTTCACAAGCAAAGTGCTTTCGTTCACCCTTCGTCCACTCTATCATTTTCCCATCTCATTCATTTTCCCTAAAATGCGAACTACGTCTGACCTGATTCCTTTTGGATACGTAGGCAACCCATTTTGGGTTCGGTCTCAATCAAATAAAACTTTCTTTCTCCTCATATCCCAATCAAATACCTTCCCCGCATCCAAATATAAAATCTTTGGCAATTTCATTCGACTCATAAAAGACCAAATGTAGATTCAGAAACGGAATTCTGATGTTCAAATGTATGACAGCCATTCCTTTTGAACTAATAATTTTTTGTTTGAGTGAAGCAGGAATATAAAGCCCTTAAGTCAAACTGGGGGCAGAATTTTTAAGGGGACGTGGAAAATCCCACAAGCAGGCAGCAAGGAGGTTTGCGAAACACTTTGCATTCTGAACTGGGGCAGAAATTTTTGAGAATTCCTCAAAAATTTCACCAAAATGCAAAGTCTATAGAGGATCAAAACAATGTCAAGGAACAAAGGATATACAAAAAGGTATGCATTAACCTTACCTTTGAAAACTCACAAATTTTTCTTTGAGTATAGGCACACCCGAAGAAAAAAAAATCATATTCTCATGGTCGAGAAGGAACTATTCCTTAGACGAAGGCTGGACTATTCTATTTTTGGATCAATTGTTATTTGACATCTGTTGTGCTACTTTCGAAGTTATCACACGCTTCTAGATTCAAACTTTATCATGACGCCAATCTGCTATTATCAAGATTATTATTGTTCATTGGGATTTAAGATATTGTGCCACAGGTCAAGCTACCATCGCTAAGTGGTTATTATGCTACCGTCAACCTAATATTCAAGTTCTGCCATACTATTGCTGTGTTATTCAATAAAGCCCATCATGCTACTGTCTAAATTATTATTATGCCACTATTTCAATCTGGCCACTAATATGGTACCTTCGAGCCACTATTTCACAATCTTCAAGCTATCTATTTATCATTATCAAGCTACAATTACGCTGGTACCATCATCATGCTACTGCAAGATATCATTGTGCTGCTTTGGAGCTACCACGCTGTTATTATTATTGTATTACTTCAAGCTACCATTATTTTCTACTTCAAGATGCAATTGTGACTGCTGCTATTTTAGAGTTACTACTGTGCTACTCTGGGGCCACTATTTTATTACTTCAAACTGCTATTATAGTATTCAAGCTACTATCATGCTACTTACTATGCTACCGTGAATTGAGCTACTATAATCTGAGCCACTTAAATTATGCTACTGATAATTGGGTTAGTCCACCCTATAATAGGACATTGGGTTAGTCCACCCTATAATAGGACAATTGGGTTAGTCCACCCTATAATAGGACAAATTGGGTTAGTCCACCCTATAATAGGACAAATTGGGTTAGTCCACCCTATAATAGGACATTGGGTTGGTCCACCCTATAATAGGACAATTGGGTTAGTCCACCCTATAATAGGACATTAGGTTAGTCCACCCTATAATAGGACAATTGGGTTAGTCCACCCTATAATAGGACATTGGGTTAGTCCACCCTATAATAGGACAATTGGGTTAGTCCACCCTATAATAGGACATTGGGTTAGTCCACCCTATAATAGGACAATTGGGTTAGTCCACCCTATAATAGGACAAGTGGGTTAGTCCACCCTATAATAGGACAATCGAGCTCGATATTGCATTTTGAGTCCTAATTATATTTGAGCCCTACATTTAATATTTTCTGAGCCCTTTGATTTACGTTTCAAGCCTGTTATTTGTGTTCGAGCCTGTCGACTATGAAATGAGACGATCAGATTTATCCACCTTAAAATGGGATACATCAATGCTAAGTAGTTTTATATGTGCTCGTTCGAGTTTTGCAGGTGCGAATGTAACATCGATCAAAAGGAAAGTAATATTTGCTTTCACCTAACCTTCCGTCGTCCATTAGCAATATGACATTTAAACGTGCAATCCTCATCTCTCATCTCCTATTCTTATCATGTCGTCCACTTCCGTCTTTATTCAATCCTTATTCGATTAATTTCTTTAGGGATTTCATTCTTCCCTAAAATTCTGAACTACGTTGGACCTGATTCCCGTTTAAGAGGGATACGTAGGCGCCCTTATGGGGTTCGGTCTATATCTCAATAAAATTTCCTTTCTCCTTTCCTTTTCCAACCGGGGCAGAATTTTTGAGAGGACCTCAAAAATTCACAACTTTGCGTCATTTGCAACAGAAGTCTACACTGGGGCAGAATTTTTGAGAGGACCTCAAAAATTCAATAGATCGAGCGTTTCTATGTAACTGGGGCAGAAATTTTGAGAAAGATCTCAAAATTTCATCAGCTCAGTCAAGCCGAGGAGCTGATTTCCAAAAGGACGTGACATCCAGTCTGATCATCAAGCTCATGAAATTGGGATAGCAACGGACGAGTAAAGGCACAAATCAGCCTTCTCCATTTTAATCTTATAATCTTTTCTTTGAACGCAGGATGCAACAGGTACCAAATCTGCAATCATTCCATATGGATCTTCAAAGGTATTTACTAAATTATTTTTCAAGGGCTAAGCACTGTCCTAGGGTTAAACATTACCCTAAATTATTTGTTCAAGGGCTAAGCATTGTCCTAGGGTTAAGCATTACCCTAAATTTATTGTTCAAGGGCTAAGCACTGTCCTAGGGTTAAACATTACCCTAAATTATTTGTTCAAGGGCTAAGCACTGTCCTAGGGTTAAGCATTACCCTAAATTATTTGTTCAAGGGCTAAGCACTGTCCTAGGGTTAAGCATTACCCTAAATTATTTGTTCAAGGGCTAAGCACTGTCCTAGGGTTAAGCATTACCCTGAATTATTTGTTCAAGGGCTAAGCATTGTCCTAGGGTTAAGCATTACCCTGAATTATTTGTTCAAGGGCTAAGCACTGTCCTAGGGTTAAGCATTACCCTAAATTATTTGTTCAAGGGCTAAGCACTGTCCTAGGGTTAAGCATTACCCTAAATTTTATTTTTTAAGGGCTAAGCACTGTCCTAGGGTTAAGCATTACCCTAAATTTATTTTTCAAGGGCTAAGCACTGTCCTACGGTTAAGCATTACCCTAAATTTATTTTTCAAGGGCTAAGCACTGTCCTAGGGTTAAGCTTTACCCTAAATTTTATTTTTCAAGGGCTAAGCACTGTCCTAGGGTTAAGCATTACCCTAAATTTATTTTTCAAGGGCTAAGCACTGTCCTAGGGTTAAGCATTACCCTAAATTTTATTTTTGCAAAGGCTAAGCATTGTCCTACGGGTTAAGCATTACCCTAAAATTTTCCTTTAAGGACTAATCATTGTCCTACGGGTTAAGCACTACCCCCTGATCTTAAAGGCTTAGCATTGTCTCCTAAATTTTAATTTGATTAAGCGCTAATTGTTAGTTACTCCCTGCTTATTGACTAACCATTTTATCCAGTTTTTTTTTTGAGCTTGCAGGCTACGATTGCGTTGTTCTTATGCCATTTAATCAAGTTAATATCATGCCCTTTTCAAGCTCTTATGACTCTTTGTTATTCTTATGCTACTTTTCTCCTATTATCATCGTGCTACTCTCATTCCTGCGATTTTAGATGGGTTAAGCTTTACTCCAAATTTAAGGGCCAAGCATAGTCCTATCGTTTTACGTCATTTGGGTAAAACACTACCCTTCCAAAATTATCTCAGCCACGATTTGTTATACGTTATGTTATATATTTATTTAGTTTTTCACTTTTGAGCACGTTATTCGCATTTGAGCCCGTGATATACGCTTTATATATGCATTTGAGCTCGTGATATATATTTGCATATGCATTTGAGCTCGTGATATATATTTGCATATGCATTTGAGCCAGTGATATATATTTGCATATGCATTTGAGCCCGTGATATATATTTGCATATGCATTTGAGCCCTTGATATATTTTTGCATATGCATTTGAGCCCTTGATATATTTTTGCATATGCATTCTGAGCCCGTGATATATAATTTATGCATTTTGAGCCCGGATTTATTTTTACGTATGCATCTTGAGCCCTTGATATACATTTTGCATATGCATTCTGAGCCCGTGATATATAATTTATGCATTTTGAGCCCGGATTTATTTTTATGTATGCATTTGAGCCCAGATTTATTTTTACGTATGCATCTTGAGCCCTTGATATACATTTTGCATATGCATTCTGAGCCCGTGATATATAATTTATGCATTTGAGCCCGGATTTATTTTTACGTATGCTTCTTGAGCCCTTGATATACATTTTGCATATGCATTCTGAGCCCGTGATATATAATTTATGCATTTTGAGCCCGGATTTATTTTTACGTATGCATTTGAGCCATTGATATACATTTTGCATATGCATTCTGAGCCCGTGATATAGACTTTACGTATGCATTTGAGCCCGAATTTATTTTTACGTATGCATCTTGAGCCCGTGATATACACTTTATCTATGCATTTGAGCCCGTATTTACTTTTACGTATGCATCTGAGCCCGGATATACATTCTGCATATGCATTGGAGCCCTGATATACATCCATATATGCATCTGAGCCCGTGATATACATTTTGACGTATGCATCTGAGCCCGATATTTGCATTTTAAGCCCGTTTATGCATTTGAGCCCGTTGTTTGCATTTTAAGCCCGCTTATGCATTTTGAATCAGTTATTCGCATCTGAGCCCGAATAACCTGGAGCTCTTATTTGAATTATTGAAACCCTCAAACAATTTACTTTCTTTGAATAAGCATTTCTTCCACTCGTCCGAAGGCATCATAGTCTAAAGGCATCGTTTCATGGCCTGCAGACATCATTTCATAGCCTGAGGATTTACTTTACAGCTTATCATGCCCTCAGGCGTCATAGTCTAAAGGCATCATTTTCATGGCTTGTGGACATCATTTCATGGCCTAGGGAATTTATTTTCTGCTTATCATGCCCTAAGGCGTCATAGTCTAAAGGCGTCATTTTTCATGGCCTGCAGACATCATTTCATGGCCTAGGGAATTTATTTTCTGCTTATCATGCCCTCAGGCGTCATAGTCTAAAGGCATCATTTTTCATGGCCTGCGGACATCATTTCATGGCCTAGGGAATTTATTTTCTGCTTATCATGCCCTCAGGAGTCATAGTCTAAAGGCGTCATTTTCATGGCCTGCGGACATCATTTCATGGCCTAGGGAATTTATTTTTCTGCGTATCATGTCCTAAGGCGTCATAGTCTAAAGGCGTCATTTTTCATGGCCTACAGACATCATTTCATGGCCTAAAGAATTTATTTTGCGTATCATGGCCCGAGACATCATGGTTTAGAAACATCATCCATTATCTCTAAACAAACTTTCATTGTCTAAAGGGAACTTGCATCATGTTTAATTTTCGCATCCGTTTATTTTACTAAGTATTTTGATGCACATGCTGTTTTTGCGAATACCGAAGAAATCACGAGCTGCGAATGATAGTGCCTCCCTACTATTCTCCTTCGAACCATGTCCCCACCTGCTTATTTTTCATAATGCATCCCAAATCATGACGATTCGTGCTACCCATCCCAATTCAAAGCCTCGTGTTATAAATATTTAGGGATATCGTTCGTCCCTAAATCCAGAACTACACGCGGCCTGATTCTCGTGAAACCCGAGATATGTAGGTGACTTGAAACTGAAGTCTCGGTCGCAACATCTACATGACTTTCTTTCCTTTTACTTGGCCCTACCGAAATTTTTTCCTTCGGTCGGACAAAATTGGCTACTAAGTCAACGTTCTTTGCTCAACAATTCATTCTTCATTCTCGAGCAAAGAAGGGGCAGCTGTTGACACCCAATTTTGACCGACCTGCGCTAAATATGCTGCTTATATATGTATATATTTATTTATTTATTTTACGCAAAATTTTGGCTTATTTTTGTATTTATAAAATAATTTATTATCATGATATTGTGAAAATAATTTCAAATTATATATATTTGACCTATTTTAATTTTATGTTTTGATATTAAATAATTACGATGTATATAATATATTTCGTATCAATATGCACCCTTATTTTAAAATATATCCTTTACTTAATAAATTATTTACCTAGTTTTGCTAATTTTATAAATTTATTTGAATAATAAAATTACTTGAATTTATAAATTATTTAAATTAATAATATGATTTTTATGATATTTGACGACTTGACTTTATATTCTAGTCATTAATTTATTCGTAAACATAATAATTTAATTATATGATATTTACATAAGTATATTTAAATTTAGAATTTATTTATTAATAATAATATTTATATGATTTTCTTATAATTTTAATTATTTTATATCCATTTTTAAAGTGTAGTATATTTATTAACTTGATAGCAGCTAAATCCAATTTCAATCAATTCATTTAAATTCTAGCCATCTTCCCATTCAATTCATTCAATTTCATTTCAAGTCTGGCCACTTTCCATTAAATTCATTTCAATTCCAGCCACTTTTAATTCATTTGGCTATTATTTAAATCCAATGCTAATTGAATCTACCCAATTGACCGACCCGCGACTCGCTCCATAACCCATCAACCCGACCCAAACATACTAATTAAATCCTAGCCGTTCATTTTCTTTAATCCTACGGTCTAGATTTAACCCTACCCACTTCCCATATTTATCCATCACCCCAAAACCCTAATCATTTTCCCACATTCCCTCTTTCTCACCTACCCTAGCAGCCTTCTCTCTCCCTTTCCCCTCTCCTTCACCTACCTCCTTCCTCTCTCTTCTCTTTCTTCTCCTCTCCCTTTCCACCATTAACGCCGACCTTCCCTTCCCCAAATCCGCCGGCGTCGCATCATCTTCTCCCCTTCTTTTCCATCTTCCTCTCTTTCTCCCTCTCATCTCCGGCCGACCGGACAACTACCGCCGGAAAAACACCAAACCGCCATAACTTCCGGCGAACAACAACACTACCAAGCTGCCGTCGGCGACAGCTCCCTCTCTCCCTAGCCGCCGAATCTCCCTTTCTCCCTCTCCATCTTCCTCTTCTCCCAACCTCCATAAGCTCCGGCGATCTCCTTCTTCCCTCTTCCCATCGCGGGCCACCACCATAATCTCCATTAATTCCGGCCAAACAACAAAGCCGTCACCATCCACTTTTTCCTCTCCTCCCTCTCTTCTCGCTAAAAAAAAAAACGACCGCCGAATAGCCGCCGGAAAATTCCCGTCGCTCCGGTTACAGTCCGATCGGACAGATCTCAGATCTGTCCGTAAATTATTTATTCATTTATTATTTATTTTATTTTTATTTTATTTTTTGTTTTGCTGTTTATTGTTATATATATATATATATATGTATATAATATGTATAACATAGGTATATCAGTATATATGATATAATATAGGCGTAATATATAATATATGTATGTGAGTAGTATATATAGCTGTCCTTTCTGTTTCATGTCTAATATATCATTCTGCATCTTGTTTTATTTTTATATACAATAATTGTCTGTTAATTATTTGATTATACAGTTGATTAATTATTTAGTATGGCTTTTGTTTCATTACTATATACAATATGAATTTTGTTTAATCTGACTGAATATGTTTGAAAAAAAAAAGAAAAAGAAAATCAGTATCTTTAGAGTATATGTTTAATCATTTGTCTTGCCATCTAATTAGAAATTTACTATTATTGCTCTAGTGTTTCTCTGTTTTACTTGAAAGTTAGAAAATTATAAATATACATATATGCTAATTATAGTAAATAAGGGTTTGTTGTTACTACTATATTGTGGTAGTAGGAATATTGTTGTTATTATTGTTTGTTTGTTTATTATTATTGTTATTATTATTATTATTATTATTATTATTATTATTATTATTATTATTATTATTATTATTGTCGTTATCATTATTATCATTATTATTATTATTGTCATTATCATTATTGTTATTATTATTATTATTATTATTATTGTTATTATTATTATTATTATTATTATTATTGTTATTATTAATATTATCATTATTTGTGTAGTGGTGACATAATGATTATTATCATTTTACTTTTTCTTAGTGGTAACATAATTATTAGCTTTTATAATGGCTAATTATTTTGTTTCAACTTTATTTTGAAATAATAGGGCCCATTGGTTCTTTATTTTGATTATTTCCGTTAATTAAGAAAAAAGTGTTTTAGCTTTTAGCTTTTGGTTTTGATTTTGAATTAAGCTTTCTTTAAAAAGGGGTAGAAGACCCTAAAACCCAAGAAAAAGAAGAACAAGAAAAAAGACTTAGAGAGGAGAACACTTAGAGAGAACAATTTATTTATTTTTCATAATACTGCTCTGCGTCTAAAAAATTCTTCATCCTTCTTCCACCTCAATACGAGCACTGCTCGGAATCCTCGAGATTCTCGTGATCTTGACGTGTTGAGTGTGAGTAACAATCGCAGTATCCGGGATGCTTGATTTTCTTTTGCTTTCGTCATTTACCGTTTGAGATTATCTTGCATCTACGGTTGTACTAACCTTTAAACAGGTATCATCTTAATCTGGCATTCATTCGGGATGAAAGGAGGCTACCGGAATTTCTTTGATGTTATTTATTTTACTCTGTCGTGATTATTAATTCTATTTTATGTTTGTAATATTTGTAATATAAACTCATGATAGTGAAAAAGGGGTTTGGGGGTGGGGATTGAGATGTTTTAGTTGTTTATTTATTTATTTATTTATTTTTAATAATAGCTTCACCTAGAATGCATGTTCATAGGATTTTAATAATATAAGCAACAATAGAAATCATGCCTATAGGATTTAATTTTAATAATAAGATACAACACTAGAGTTCATGACTATAGGTTTTTTAAATTGTAAGCATATTTAATTACTTATTCTAGTGGAGGCTTATGTGAAACCTTTTGTGCTTTCTTTTATTATCTGCTGAGTGTTTGACATTAATCTTTTTTTTTAACAAAGCCTAAGAATTTTAGTCCCAAAAATCCAAAAAATAGTTGTCCTACGCCTCTTGGATGCTAAGTTTGGGACGGGTAGACAAAATACTAGGCCGCTAGTCATTTTCACCTAGATCGCTTAAGCTTAACAATAATAATCAATTAGGCGGGTAGACGGGAGATGATGAAACAGACAGGCTATTGCTGATTTCACGTATGAAGCGCATATTTGTTTTGTAAATACAAAGCAACCTATTACTCCCATCTTTTCTAAATTCATTTTTTCTAAGAAGCTTTAAATATTTTAAAATTATCATTGTTATGTTCAAATATTGATATATTTTCATCTAAAAAAAAAAATTTTGTTAAAAATATATAATATATACGATTTTCTTAAAATGATTTTTTCTCAAGTTATACATATATATATATATATTATTCTCTTCAAACTATCTTGATTTTAAAAATAGAATAGAAGGGAGTAGTATCGAATTGGGCCCGTTTTCAGCCTTGTCAAAACCTGATCCCACTAAGTTTTATATTTTAGTTTCTGCTAGTTTAGTATTTAAGTTAGTATTCTATTTATGTTTAATAATTCATCGACTTTATGTGATCACTTAGTTAATACCCCCATTTAATGAGTACGGCCGGGAACCACATTTGTGGACCTCGAAAGGTGCCTAACACCTTCCTTTTGAGGTAATTTAAGCCCTTACCCAACTCTGGTTGACTTAGGTAACAAATTAGCTTAGAATGGTGCCCTAACGCACCTTAATTCGTTAGGTGGCGACTCTTCTTTTCCACCCTTAAGAGTCCTCGATGTCGAAACCCGCCTTTTGCCCGCGAGGGGAAAAATGGGGCACGACAGAAGCCCTACTAGATCCAGGAGCAACACTATCGTTCATGACTCCCTATGTAGCTTTCCAGTTTTATATTAGTCCAGAAGTCCTCTCAGAACCATTCTCAGTCTCTACCCCAGTTGGTGAGTCAGTTAGAGCCAGTCGGGTGTATAGAAACTGCCCAGTCTCAATCTTGAATAAGGTTATTCCAGTTGATCTCTTAGAGTTAGGCACGGTAGATGTCAATCTCATTCTTGGCATGGATTGGTTACACTCTGGTTATGCCTCAGTCAACTGCAGAACTAGAGTCACCAGATTTCAGTTCCCTAATGAGCCAGTTTTAGAGTGGATGGGCAGTATTTCAACGCCTAAGGGTCAGTTTATTTACTACCTTAAGGCAAGAAAGCTTATTTCTTAAACGTGTATTGATCATTTAGTTCAGTTAAAGATTCCAGTTCCGAGACCCCAACTATCCAGTCAGTTCTAGTTGTCAGCGAATTCCCTAACGTTTTTCCCAAAGATCTTTCTGGAGTCCCTCCTGAGTAGGAAATAGACTCCAGCATAGACCTTCTTCCAGGCACTCAGTCCATCTCCATCCCTCCTTACAAAATGGCTCCAGCCGAGTTTAAGGAGTTGAAGGAGAAGCTAAAAGACCTTCTTGACAAAGGTTTCATCAAGCCCAGCATCTCTCCATGGGGTGCTCCAGTGTTATTCGTATGAAAGAAAGATGGTACCCTCAGAATGTGTATCGATTACCATCAGTTGAATAAGGTCATAATTAAGAACAGGTATCCCCTACCAGGATTGACTACTTATTCAATCATCTTCAGGGAGCTAGTTGTTTCTCCAAGGTAGATCTCAAGTCAGGGTATCATCAGCTGAGAGTCAAAGAATGTGACATATCGAAAATAGCTTTCAGAACTCAATATGGTCACTACGAATTTATGGTTATATCCTTCGGACTAACTAATGCCCCCGCAACTTTCATGGACCTGATGAACAAGGTTTTTAAGTTGTATATTGACATGTTCGTCATTTTATTCATTGATGACATTCTGATATACTCCAGAAGAAAGGAAGAATATGCTAACCATCTGAGGATAGTGCTACAGACGCTCAGAGACCGCCAGTTGTTCGCAAAGTTCAGCAAATGCAGATTTTGGTTAAAGCCTGTGAATTTCCTTGGTCACGTGGTCTCAGATGAGGGTATTCAGTTAGATCCTCAAAGATAGCAGCGGTGAAACACTGGCCAAGACCTACTTCCCCAACCGAAATCAGAAGTTTCTTGGGTCTAGCCGGTTATTACCGACGATTTGTGGAAGGTTTTTCCTCTATTTCATCTCCTCTGACTAGGTTGACTCAGAAAAAGGTGAAATTTTAGTGGTTAGAGGCATATGAGAGGAGTTTCCAAGAATTGAAGACTCGACTCACTATCGCTCTAGTGTTAACCTTACCGGAAGGAACAGATGAGTTCATAGTGTATTGTGATGCTTCGAGAGTTGGACTCAGTTGCATTTTGATGCAGTGGGGTAAGGTGATAGCTTACACCTCTAGAAAACTCAAGGTTCATGAAAAAAACTATCTAACTCATGACCTTGAGTTGGCAGCAGTGGTGTTTGTGTTGAAAATATGGAGGCACTATTTTTACGGGGCTCACATGGATTTTTTTTACTGACCACAAGAGCCTTCAGTATATGTTCAGTCAAAAAGATCTAAATCTTTGCCAGAGAAGGTGGTTGGAGGTATTGAAGGATTACGACATGAGTGTGTTATACCATCCCAGCAAAGCCAATATGGTAGTTGATGCCCTAAGCAGGATGTCCATGGAGAGCGTGGCTCATGTTGATGAGAGCAGAAAAGAACTGGCAAAGGAGATTCACATATTAGCTCGGTTGGGAGTGTAGTTAGTTGATTCAGCTGAGGGCGGAGTGGTAGTATAGAGTGGATCAGATTCCTAGTAAGTCATTGAATCTAAGTCAAGGCAAGATGAAGATCCCATACCGCTTAAGCTAAAGGAAGCGGTTCTCAAAAAAGAAGTGGAGGCTTTCTCCAAAGAGGGAGATGGTGTACTCCGTTATCAAGGTAGACTATGTGTACCAGATGTAGGTGACTTGAGGTAGACAATTATGGCTGACACACAGAGTTAGAGATATTCTATCCACCCAGGTGACACTAAGATGTACCGTGGTCTATGAGATATTTACTGGTGGAACGACATGAAAAGAGACATAGAAGAATTTATGGCTAAGGGTTCGAACTATCAGCAGGTTAAGGTAGAACATCAGAGACCTAAAGGTATGACTCAGGATATCAGCATACCCACATGGAAGTGGGAAGAAGTAAATATGGACTTTATTACAAATCTACCTCGCACTCGTCGGCAGCATGACTCAATCTAGGTGATAGTACACCGGACGACCAAGTCAGCACATTTCCTCCCAGTTAAAACTACAGACTCAGCTGAGGATTATGCTGGCTATACATCCGGGAGTTGGTCAGACTGCATAGGGTTCCCTTGTCCATTATTTCAGATAGAGGCACCCAGTTCACCTCGCATTTCTGGAAGACATTTCAGAAAGGACTCAGTACCCAGGTCAAGCTCAGTACAACTTTTCACCCACAGATAGATGGACAAGCTAAGTGGACTATTCAAACCTTGGAAGATATGCTAAGAGCGTGTGTAATCAATTTCAAGGGCAGTTGGGATGATCACCTACCTCTCATCAAGTTTGCGTACAACAACAGCTACCATTCTAATATCCAGATGGCCCCTTTGAGGAATTATATGATAGGAGGTGTAGGTATCCTATAGGATGGTCTGAGGTTAGTGAAGCTACCTTGATACGGCCAGACTCCATTCATGAAGCTATGCAGAAGGTGCAACTTATTAGAGAGAGGTTAAAAATAGCGCAAAGCCGATAGAAATCCTGTGCTGATGTGAGGAGAAGAGAGTTAGAGTTTGCAGTAGATGGTTGGGTTTATCTAAAAATTTCACCCATAAAGGGGGTGATGAGATTTGGGAAGAAAGGAAAACTTAGTACGAGATATGTGGGACCCTACAGAATTGTGAAGTCAATTGGAAGTATGTCATATGAGTTAGAAGTACCTCCAGAGTTAGCATTTGTGCACCCAGTCTTCCATGTTTCGCTATTGAAGAAGTGCATTAGTGATCCAACTTTAGTTGTGCCACTAGACAGTGTGGGAGTGAAAGATAGTCTCTCTTACGAAGAGGACCCAATTCAAATCCTTGACAATCAGGTTCTTAAGCTGAGAAATAAGGAAGTCACTTTGGTGAAAGTTTTGTGGAAGAACCAGCTAGTTAAGCGAGCCACATGTGAGGCAGAAGCAGACATGATGGCCAGATACCTTCATTTATTCCCTTCCAGTTCAGTTCCAGCATTAGGTACTAAGTCCCTCTTTAATACTCAGTTTAGTTACGTACTCATCAGCTCTATTCAGATTATCAATATGCATTCTAGTTGCATCAACTCTGTTAGCATAGTTAAGTCAGTTCGGAGTCAGTTAATCCTTCAGAAACTAGCTCATAGTCTTAGTCTAGGAATTGCAGTTCTTTTCCCTAGTCTTCCCTCAGTTTTAGCCTTCATTCAAGCTCAAATGATCCCAAGGAGGAGATATTTTTACACCTTAAAAACTTTCCTAGACCAAACTCAGACCTTGCAAGAATAATCCAGAAGAAACCAGAAAATTTGCCTCAGAACGACTAAGACAATGAGTCATGGTCGGCTCCATCGACTCATTGTGTTAGTCGTGGTCAACCCTGTTTGGTTCTTCGGGAACCAATGGGACACGGAACGACCCGGTGTGAGAAACAATGAGTCTTCCTATCACTCATTGATCCCCAGCTCAGAAATTCCTATTTCAGGACCCCACGACTCAACCAACAAGTCGTTGTGTGATACAACGACTCATGGTGTGAGTCGATGGTTGAGAGTCCCAGAAACTTCCTTCAGTGACAACGAGTGGAACAACGACTCGTTGTGTCACACAATGAGTCATTGTGACCACGCATCGTGTCAATTTAGGGATTTTAATAATTTCTCCAGTGAAGGTAACGACTCGACACAATGTCCCGTTGGGTCTACCAATGAGTCATTTTTTTTTCAGTTGTCAGGCCTCTCAGACTTTTTAATCCAGTGGCCACGAGAGGAACCAACGACCCGTTGGTTCAACCAATGAGTCGTTGGTTCATCTAATGAGTCGTGGTACCTCTCGTTGCCAATTCCAGTGAGCCTAGATCCCAGGCCTCAGGGCCAACGACTGGTCCCAATGAGTCATGGTCCCAACCAACGACTCGTTGAGTGACCCGTTGGTCCCCTGTCGGCAGTTTTTTCAGGTTTTTCCTCAAGATATTTTTGTAATTTCCCACTTTTGTAATCCCTAAGCTATGTCATTTTTGGTTATTTTAAGGGAATTTAGAGGGGTAATCGATGATTACTTCACCACTCTCATCCCCTCAGGAAATCATTTCATAAAACTTCTCTCGGAAACACTCAGAGCAAGAACTCGCACAGTTAGCTTCTTCTCAGATTCCAAGGGATTCTCTTAGGAAATTCTTCACCAGGTATGTGGGAATTCAACAAGGGAATTTTTCTTCCCTTGTGCCTCCAAAACCCTCTCTAAATTTCTATCAGTTATAGCACTGTGATTTCATAATGTAGAACGATTTCAGACAGAATTCTATAAACTTCATGTGGAATATTATTCATGATATTAGCTACTGATCTTGCGCAGATTTATATGCCCAAGTGATACTCAAAAGTATCATTTTCGCCTTGTTTATCTATCAATGTGTATACATTTTCATGTAATTGGCAATAAAATGTGAATTTATACTAACCAACATGATTAGCATTGTTTTGCAGGTAAAATGTGATTTCGAGAAGCTAAAATGCATGTTGGATGATATCGGAGTTGGACTTGGATGCGAGCAAGGGAAAAGGCATTGGACAGCATGAATTAAAGGGGCTCCGCGATGGAGCCATGTCACGCTGCCATCGCGGAGGCATTCTGCCTGGATGGGGAAAATTCACCCAATTTCCAGTGAAGGTACGCGTCTGCTCCGTGGCATGGAGCCAGTGCTCCGTGATGCACGCCGTGCCACGTTGAGCTTGAATTCCCAGACCCCCAATTCCAGTGAGGGTCCGCGTTCATGACGTGTCACGGAGGCAGTGCTCCGCGATGCACTCCGTGAAACGTTGCTCATTATTCCGGGAAACATTCCCAGCAGTATAAATAGAACACTTAAGTTCATTTTTGATAATTCAGACTTGGTGGAGCAAGGACGTGGGTTACAGGCAGTTGAGGGACGAAAAGTTCAGGGTTTTTCTCTCTTTCTTTCTTCTTTAATTCAATTGCTTGTATGATTAACACTCATTTTATGATGATTAATCCACAAATGAGTGGCTAATTCCTCTCCTTGCTGAGGTTATGAACAATTGTGATGAAATTTGATTATTGATTATCTGATTTTTCATCTTTTCTTCCATGTTGTTCTATTAATTCTTGTTCTTACTGCATTGGTGTGTGACCTACATTAATGTACATCTAAAAAGTCCGATTTCACTCGAGAGAGCACGAAATTGAAAAGTTGTGAATTAATAGGATATTGTTCTTTACTTGGTTTGGGAAAATTGAGTTTTGATTAGATTTCAGGATAGAAATATACCTGAAAGTCGTATTAGTCAATTTAGGAACTGGAATTGTATGGCTAGAACATGAATTGCATTTGATCACAGAAATGTAGACGGATGGTTCATGATTCTTAAGTGAGATTAAATACGAGAGTTTTAATCTCTTGGTAAATGTTCTTGGCTAGCAACAGGAAGAAAAGATTAACCAATTTATGATGATAATCAATTTCATTACATGTTCGTTTAACCTCAGCATGCTCTTATCCATAGTTCAGATTCAAAGTAGATAATTGTTCTTAGTTTTAGTATAAAATTTATCAAACAAACTATCAACTTTTTGGTTACGTTGTTGTCAGCATATTTAGAAGTAAAATATAGTATACTTGAGCAAATTGCACTTAACCCAAGTCTCTGTGGGATCGATACTTGCTTACTAAAGCCACTTACTACTTGTTCGACCACGTGCACTTGCGTGTTGTTTTATATACCCATATAACACAAGCCCGAACAAGTTTTTTTGCGCCGTTGCCGGGGACTTGGCAATTGGTGAATTTGTTTTAAGTGTTAATTTACTGTATTTTTTATTTTTCTTAAGTGTTGACAACTTGGTCTTAGCCTGTATTTTGCAGACTTAATTGCTGTGAACACTGGCAAGAGACAAGGAGCTGGTGGAATCTTATATAGAGCCAGAACGTATATTTCACAGTAAGAGAAGAGAAGCTCTACAAAGAAAGCTGCAGTTGCTCAGACAGACGATTATGGAGCAACAACAAAATCCACCGGTAGTAAGTGCAGTGTTAGTGCCCGAAGAAGCAGCAGCACGGCCGGTTCGCGAGGTGGCAATCCCACATGCCAATAATGTTACATCAAGTATCCGCAAACCAGAGCCTGGAGGGAGATTTGAACTCAAACAAAATATGGTGCAGTTGTTGCACACAAGCGGGCAATTTACCGGTCTCCCTCATGAAGACCCACAACAACATCTCCAAAATTTTTTGGAGATAAGTGACACTTACATACCCGATGGAGTGTCACCAGACTATGTTCGACTTACATTATTTCCGTTCTCATTACTAGGAGAAGCCAAGAGGTGGTTGAAAGCTGAGCCACCAAATTCTATCTCTACATGGGATGATCTTGCACGAAAGTTCTTGATAAGGTTTTTTCCCTCTGGTAAAACAGCAACACTTAGAAGTCAAATTCTAAGTTTCAAACAGAGGGAGGGAGAAAATTTATATCAAGCCTGGGAGAGATTTAAATCCATGTTGCGGGACTGTCCTTATCATCATCAGTCCAATGATGTGTTGGTGCACACATTTATTGAGGGTTTGGAACCCCACACCAAAATATTGCTAGATTCAGCAGCTGGAGGGCAAGCATTGGAAAAGACTTATGAGGAGCTGTATACCTTGTTGAACCGGATTTCACAGGGCAATCCAGAATGGAATGCTGATTCATCAAGAGGTGGGACAAGGAAAGCAGCAGGAGTGCTTGAAGTGGATGGATTTACAGCTATCGCTGCACAGATAGCTGCATTGCCAAATCAATTGAACAACCACTTCAGCAACATGACTTTGAACCAGCCTCAAGCTCCAGTTAATGCAGTTCAGCAATTGTGGTGTGAAGTGTGTGGAAGCAGTGAGCACTCAGCTGAGTGCTGTGGAGCCAATCCTGACTCGGTAAACTTTGTGGGTAATGCACAAAGAAATCATCAGCAGTATGGTAGTAGCTACAATTCAAATTGGAGGAATCATCCCAATTTCTCATGGGGTAGCAACAACCATCAAGGCCAAAGTTCGGGTCAGGGTGTGCAAAGGAATCAAGGAGGGCAACAAAACTACCAAGCTCAATTCAGAAACAACAATGCACCTCCTCCACCACCATCACCCAGCATTGAGGAGATGTTCAAGACCATGATAGCTAACCAAGCTCAATTGCAGGCTGACTATGTGAAATTGGCAGCCGAAGTGAAAAACAATCAGTTAGCTACCAAGGCTCTTGAGTATCAATTTGGGCAATTTGCTAGTGCCCAAAATACAAGGCCTAGAGGAGGACTGCCAAGCGACATGGATCCCAATCCCAAGCAGGTAAATGCAGTGACCACAAGAAGTGGTTTGCAGCTGAAGGAGGTGGAACCAGAAAGACCACCTCAATATTCGGGAGCAGCAGAAGTTGAGGGGGAGCAAAGTTCTGAAAGGGGGAAAACCAAAGAAGCTGAATCAGAAAGACCTCCACCCCTGTTCCCTCAACGACTCAAGAAACACAAAGAGGAGGCGTGTTTCAAGAAATTCATGGAGGTGCTTAAACAGGTACATGTTAATTTACCTCTTGTTGATGTCTTGCAGGGAGTGCCTAAATATGCCAAGTACATAAAGGACATCGTGGCAAACAAAAGTCGGTTGACTGAGTATGCTATGGTGGCTCTAACGGAGGAGTGCACTTCCCGGATCCAAAATAGACTACCCACAAAGTTAAAAGACCCTGGAAGTTTTACTATCCAGCTTACTATTGGGCAGAGCATCCGAGCTCGTGGATTGTGTGACTTGGGGGCGAGCATAAATTTGATGCCTTCATCGGTATTCAGAAAGTTGGGTCTAGGGAGTCCTAGACCCACAACGGTAATCTTGCAGTTGGCGGATCGATCCTTAGCTAGGCCGGATGGCATTGTTGAGGACGTTCTGGTGCAAGTTGGCTCCCTAATTTTCCCGATAGATTTTGTCGTGCTGGATTTTGAACCAGACGCGGAAGTCCCATTTATTTTGGGACGTCCCTTCTTGGCAACCGGGAAAGCATTAATCGATGTAGTTGCGGGGCAACTTACAATGCAAGCACATGACAAAATAGAGGTATTTGATGTATTAAAAGCCATGAAGCTGCCAGCTATACATAAGGAGCTTTCAGTAATCAATGTTGTTGAACATGAAGAAATTCGTCAGATTGTTGAATCTCACGACCCATTGGAAAGAGCGTTGACGCACTCCGATCATTTTGGAGATAGAGAGGCGTGTGGAATGGTCCAAATGTTGAATGGAGCACAGAATCATCCTAGGAGACAGGAATTTCAATCATTGATGAGATCTCTAGAGCCTTTGCCGAAACCATCCGTTGAGGAGGCACCGAAGCTAGAGCTGAAAGAATTGCCTCCCCATTTAAAATATATCTTTTTGGGGGAGGGTGAGACGTTACCAGTTATCATCTCTGCAGACTTGACGGAGGCACAGGAGAAGGCAGCATTGGGTGTCCTCAGAAAGAGGAAGAAAGCAATGGGTTGGCAGATGTCAGACATTCAGGGTATCAATCCAGCTTTCTGTACACACAGGATATTCATGGAGACAGGAGCCAAACCAACCGTTCAGCCACAACGGAGACTTAATCCAGCAATGAAGGATGTGGTGAGGAAAGAAATAATCAAGTGGCTTGATGCAGGTGTGGTCTACCCAATTTCAGACAGTGAATGGGTCAGCCCCGTTCAGTGTGTTCCAAAGAAAAGGGGGGATGACTGTAGTCACCAATGAGAAAAATGAGTTGATCCCTACCCGAACCGTCACAGGCTGGCGGATTTGCATGGATTACAGAAAGCTAAATGAAGCCACGAGGAAATATCATTACCCCATGCCATTTATTGATCAAATATTGGATAGGTTGGCGGGACAGGAATATTATTGTTTCCTTGATGGGTACTTTGGTTATAACCAAATAGCCATAGCTCCGGAGGATCAAGAGAAGACTACTTTTACCTGTCCTTATGGGACATATGCTTTCAGGCGAATGCCGTTTGGGTTATGCAATGCACCTGCCACATTCCAGAGATGCATGATGGCTATTTTCCATGACATGGTGGAGGATTTTGTTGAGGTATTTATGGATGATTTTTCTGTTTTCGGTAATTCGTTTGCTACTTGTTTGCAGAATCTTGACAGGGTGTTGGCTCGCTATGAGGAATCCAACCTTGTATTAAACTGGGAGAAATGCCACTTCTTAGTGAAGGAGGGTATTGTCCTTGGCCACAAAGTGTCTCGAAAGGGGTTGGAAGTCGATCATGCTAAGATCGAGGTTATCGAAAAGTTGCCACCGCCTGTGTCAGTGAAAGGTGTGCGCAGTTTTCTTGGGCATGCAGGATTCTACAGACGATTCATCAAAAACTTTTCCAAAATTTCTAGACCACTATGCAGATTGCTAGAAAAAGAGGTGAAGTTTGAGTTGAATGATGAGTGTGTCAAAGCATTCGAAGAGTTGAAGCAGAAATTGGTAGAAGCACCTATCCTCACTTCTACGGACTGGGAACAACCATTTGAGCTGATGTGTGATGCCAGTGATGTGGCTGTGGGAGCTGTATTGGGGCAAAGAAAAAATAGAATCTTTCATTCTATCCATTATGCAAGCAAAACGCTGAATACGGCCCAAAGAAATTACACAGTCACAGAGAAGGAAATGCTAGCCTTGGTGTTTGCATTTGACAAATTCAGGTCCTATTTGGTGGGTTCGAAAGTGGTGGTGTACACAGACCATGCAGCGATTCGGTACCTATTCAACAAGAAGGATGCTAAGCCGAGGTTGATCAGATGGATCTTGTTGTTGCAGGAGTTCGATCTCGAGATCAAAGACTGAAAGGGGAGCGAGAATCAGGTAGCAGATCACCTATCACGATTGGAAAGCTGGTCGCATGTGATGGAAAGTGATAACATAAATGAAGAGTTCCCAGATGAGCAACTCTTGGCAGTGGGGGAAGCTGAAGTTCTATGGTATGCAGACATAGTTAACTTACTAGTGAGCGGAGTCTACCCACCTGAGGCAACAGACCAGCAAAGAAGGAAATTGAGGCATGATAGCCGGCACTTTGTTTGGGATGAACCATATTTATTCAAACAAGGACCAGATCAGGTAATGAGAAGATGCATCCCAGAGAGTCAGATTGCAGAAGTGTTGAGGGGCTGTCATTCTTCACTATATGGGGGTCATCACGGAGGTGAGAGAACAGCGCACAAGGTTCTACAGTCAGGTTTCTTTTGGCCGACACTGTTCAGAGACTCTATGGCGTATGTCAAAATGTGTGATAGATGTCAGCGTACAGGATCAATTGGCAGAAGACAAGAGATGCCGCTGCAGAATATACTGGAAGTTGAGCCCTTTGATGTATGGGGCATTGATTTCATGGGTCCATTCCCACCGTCATTTGGTAATCGTTACATCTTGGTGGCCGTAGATTATGTATCAAAATGGGTGGAAGCAATAGCTTGCCCCAGGAATGACAACAAGGTAGTAACGAAGTTTGCGAAAAAACACATCCTCACCAGGTTCGGGACACCCCGAGCCATTATCAGTGATGGAGGGGCTCATTTTGTCAATGCAAGTTTCAAGAAGTTACTAGCCAAGTATGGGGTGCGCCATAAAGTGGCGACAGCAACCACCCCCAAACTAGTGGGCAAGTAGAGGTGTCAAATAGAGAAGTGAAGCAGATTCTCCAGAAAACGGTAAATACACAATGAAATGATTGGTCAAGCAAACTTGATGATGCGTTGTGGGCGTACAGAACTGCTTACAAGACACCGATTGGAACCTCACCATACTGACTGGTCTATGGCAAAGCATGTCATCTTCCGGTGGAATTAGAGCACCGAGCCTTCTGGGCTGTCAGGAAGCTAAATATAGACTTAGAGCTGGCGGGCAAAAAGAGACTAATGCAGCTCAGTGAACTTGATGAGTTCCGCTAGCATGCCTATGAGAGTGCCAAGTACTACAAGGAATGAACTAAAAGATGGCATGATAAGCATGTGGTGCATCGCATTTTCGAGCCGGGACAGAAAGTTTTGCTCTTCAATTCAAGATTGAAGTTGTTTCCAGGAAAGCTGAGGTCTAAATGGTCGGGACCATTTGAAGTGGTAAGAATGACCCCGCACGGGGCGGTAGAATTGTGGCAAGAAGATCGGAGTACCACGTTCTTAGTAAATGGCCAAAGGTGTAAGCACTACTGGGGGGAGGACGGTGATCGAGAGAAATCATTCATCACCCTAGCGGACAATTGAGCTTAAATGATGTTGAGCCGCGACGGTAAATCAGGCGCTGCACGGGAGGCAACCCGTGAAAATATTTTTTTTTTCTTTCTTTTTGTAAAGTGTAAATAGATTTTTTTTCTTTTTCTTAATTTCCTACAAAATTTTTCGTTTTAATTATTATTTTTATTTTTATTTAGGTGGAACCTATAATTCTAACCAATTTTATTTAGTGAGATGATTTTCAGGTCAAACGGAGGAAAATGTGCACGGAATCGCGAAGGAAAAGTCGAGGTATGAAAAATTAATAAAAAGTAGAAAACAGTGAGCTGGGGCGTTAGCTCCGTGTCACGGAGGAGGACCTCCGCGTTACCCTCCGTGACACGTTGAGGTATAACCCGAAAATTTTAAAATTTCCAGAATGCTATCGCGATGGCTCCGTGTCACGGAGGCAGTGCACCGCGATGCACTCCGTGACACGTTGTCGTGTATATCGCGACGGGTCACATCGGGTCGCCGGGTGACCCGCGTATTTTTCTACCATTTTAACCCCGAAACCTCCCCTTTTCCCCTCATTTTCTAATTCCTCCGCGACCAAACCCCCCCAAAATCATCCCCCATCAACGTGCCACGGTGTAAGGCAACAAATTCCGAGTTTTCTTCGATTCTTCAACTTCAAGGTATGTTTTCCGATTCCCTCTCAAGTTCTTGTCGATTTTCTTCGAAATTAAGCATGGGAGGTGAGCTAAATCGCCCTATATAGTAATTAAGCATGAATTCGAGTTATTTGTTGATTGATAAATGTTCGGAATGTCGTTATGATTGTTTGAACTTGTCGATTGTATAAATTATTCGAATTTGATTGATAAAATCAATTCTAGGGCTTGTTGTTGAATTTGAAGTTGGAAATGTATTGAACTCGTGAATTTTATGCCGGGGTGTATGTGTTGAATGAGATGAGTCGATGTACAAAGTGTTTGGATGTTAATAGACGACGGATTCTCGGGGTTGGGGGAAATGTTGAAATTTGTTCAAATTTGGTTAGTTGGATAGGTTCATGTATATAAATTTTTGTTGTTGTTTTTGTTTCTTCGTTTTTATTTGCTACGTGTGATGGTTAAAATGCTAGCGATGGTAGTGATTGTGATTAGTTGTACGAAGTCTGAGTAGTACGCAGAAGTTATACCGTCGAATTTTTCGAACGCACTAAGCATGATGATATAGTTGGTTGTTTTGTGTAAATAAAGTTATTCTTGCCGTAGTGTTGTAACTGTAGCTAAGGACTAAGTGTGGGGTAACTTAGCGTAACCCGACCTTAGCCGAAGTTAATATTTATTTAGCTTAACATTGATCTTGTTTACTTGGGTTGACAGGTGACATGGCAAGCCGGCAAGATAAAGGGAAAGGTGCGTCAACTTCAGGCACCGGAAGGAAGCGACTTAGACTGGGCACAGCAGTCCCAGCTGCACCAGCAGTTCCACGCGGCCAGTGCCCACAATACGGAACAAGATGGGTGACCGACGAGGGGAAAAAGTGGTACGCCAAGCACAAAGAAAATAAATATTTCCCCGAGGAGCACATAGCACAGGAGCCATTGGCACAGGAGTTCCCTAGAATGGTCCACCGGATCGAGGTAGCGGGGCTCAAGTTCATCTTTGAAGAGCCCAAGGAATGCAATCTACACTTGGTTCAGGAGTTCTATGCCAATTGGAACCCGTCAATCAGAAGCCACACCATCAAAATCAGAGGGCAGATAGTCACTCTGGAGCCCCACCAACTCAATGCCATCATAGGAGCGCGGGACACAGACGCCCACGTCCTCCGACAGCTGAACATTACCCCACCGTATGCTGACATTAGACGCACATTGTGTGGGGCCCGATCTACAGCTAGATGGAGCAGGCACAAAGAAAGGGGCTACCACCAGACTCTTCCATATTCATAGATTAACAGGGAAGCCCGAATCTCCCTGAAGATAGTTTGCTCATGCCTCATCCCGGGGGTACATATGACTGATGTAACCCGGGATCGTGTTTGCCTGGTGTACGCCCTGATGAAAGGGCTGGAGATTAATGTCGGGGCGGTTATTATATCCGCCATGAAGAGAGCCCGGTTGCACCAGGTGCACAGGTATGGTTTTGGTGGACTACTCACCACCTTTCTCAGGGGCCTCGATGTTGAGGAGGAGGCCCTTGACTATATCCCGCAGTTGGAGCGGCGGGCCTTAGATGTTACCAAAACTAAGGCTCCCGACACCACCCACAAGCCAGTGCTTACACTTGGCGAGCAACACGCTCGTGATGACCAGTACATGGCACGGATGTATGGGATGCAGATGCTCCAGCTAAGGATAGGTGGGAGGCCAGCAACGGAGGAGGAGCTATGGCAGCTCGAGCTAGACTACCTGTTTGGCGAAAACGCCAAGGCTCTATGCCGAGTGGGCCAGCCTTTGTAGAGCCCACGGATGATGACGTCCCCACGGACGAGGAGACACGTCGGGAGGACTCCGATGTGGAGTCTGACGATGACGACGGAGGCGACTCAGACATGGGAGATGAGGCAGCAGCACCCGATGAAGAAGTGGAATACTTTGACTGATCAGGGAGTTCCACCACCCGATTTTGTGCTATTTGACTTTTTGTGAACACTCGGGATAGTGTTCGGACTAAGTGTGGGGTGGGAGTAGTTAGGTGCTGGGTTGGGCTGTTTTGTTTATATGTTCTCCTCTGTTATTGTGTATGTTGTTTGTCCCTGTGATTGGTGAATTGTTTAAGTGTTGTTCTGTATTTGTAAATTGATGTGAAACTAATGTGTGTTGTTGAATGTTGCCAGCTGATTCTGTACATATTTTTGTTATTTTGTTATCGAAATGATCGATTTTTTTTAAAAAAAAATTTTAATTACAAATTTTTTTTGTAAATAATTTTTCTATCGAAATGATCGATATTTTCGACATTTTTAATTTTGGGTTTCTCGGCGTTTGTTTTCGATTCTTTTACCGAGAATGGTCCCATTGAACCGACGTCTTAAGTAGTGATTGTTCCCTATGATGGATGGATGACGACCGTCTTAAGGGAAATGTAGTCGTTAGGAGTAGTTTTTTCAATTATCTTTTGTTTTTCTTTGGTGGATTGCATCCCGAAACCTGTAGTTACTATATGGTTGCGAAATTTTGGTTGCGTGTTGTACATGATAATCAAAATGCAAATGTGATTCGTATGAAAGCATGCAATTTTGTAAATATGTTGAGATACCTATGTTGTAGAGTTTGATTCAGTGTGATTGAGGCTTAATGTTTGAATTCGTGCAATTAGCTGATTGAAGAGTCTGTGAATACATCTTGAATCGAGCATGTGCAAAAAAAAAGTGTGAAGTGAGGTGTTGATATTCCATGCTATTGTGAAGTGTCTAGAACTTGCCTGGTGTGTGTACAAAACGAAATGAAGGAGGTGTATTGTAGGAAAGGATGGAGGCATTTCTTTGTTTTAACCGAGAGTTTCTATTTTTTTCTGGTCATACCCCCTTTTCTGTGATTGTATACCCTAGTCAGCCCTTTGAGCCTTTAGCCGATTATTTCCTTCTTTTGTCCAAAAAGTGTAAACCAAGCTTAGTTCCTTCTTTTCATTAGCCGTAAAGTCTATACAAAACTCTTAAGCGCTTAAGAAGAGAAAATCATTTTCCCAAAGTGTCAAAGAGTGAGAATGGTGAAAAGAAAAAGAAAAGCAGAGTGAGGGAAGAAAAGAAAAGGTTGAAGGTGCACTTGCTATAAATAAACGATAAGGAAGGTGCATGAATAACCTTTGTTGTTGTGTCAAGTGTGCTTAATGAAATGGGCCATACTAAAGTAAAATCATCAAGAATGGGATGATGGAAAAAAAAAAGGGAAACAATGTCCATGAGTGATGGGATGTTTGAAAAGACGCTTAAAGATGCTAGTGGCTATTATTGGCTAATCCAATATTTACAAGTTCCATAGCTTCCATTACAACCCATTAAAGTCCTACGTGATCTTACATTGCATTTCTTTATATTAGTGGAGTAGTACACTAAGGGCAAGCTTATGGGTCATGACATGATGCATGTGAATTCTTTTGGGAGAGAGAGTGAAATTGTGTGTACATGCCCCTGTTTGAATGTTTTTGAGTCATATGAGCAAAAAGGGGAAGATTCTCTTGTGTTGTGAGGGCACATGCTTGATGAAAGATTAATTTTCGTGTCGGATATCTTGATCAGCTGATTTGCATGAGTTTGCCGATATCGAGAGTCGATTCTTAAAGTCTAGGAGGTCTTAATGTATTGAAGGTCATTGGATTGATAAGACCATGCATGTTTTCTTGATGATTTGTTGTATTGAATAATCGGTATGATCGTAGCTAAATTGTTGAACCATAGTAGCGAGGTTGGGATGTAAATTGCATGAATTGTATGTTTGTTGTTCGAGGACGAACAAGGATTTAAGTGTGGGGTAAGTGATCTTGGGCAGATTTATATGCCCAAGTGATACTCAAAAGTATCATTTTTGCCTTGTTTATCTATCAATGTGTATACATTTTCATGTAATTGGCAATAAAATGTGAATTTATACTAACCAGCATGATTAGCATTGTTTTGCAGGTAAAATGTGATTTCAAGAAGCTAAAATGCATGTTGGATGATATCGGAGTTGGACTTGGATGAGAGCAAGGAAAAAGGCATTGGACAACATGAATTAAAGGGGCTCCGTGATGGAGCCGTGTCACGCTGCCATCGCGGAGGCATTCTGCCTGGATAGGAAAAATTCACCCAATTTCCAGTGAAGGTCCACGTCTGCTCCGTGGCACGGAGCCAGTGCTCCGCGATGCACGTCGTGCCACGTTGAGCTTGAATTCCCAGACCCCCAGTTCCAGTGAGGGTCCGCGTTCATGGCGTGTCACAGAGGCAGTGCTCCGCGATGCACTCCGTGACACGTTGCTCATTATTCTAGGAAAAATTCCCAGCAGTATAAATAGAAAACTTAAGTTCATTTTTGATAATTCAGACTTGGTGGAGCAAGGACGTGGGTTACTGGCAGTTGAGGGACGAAAAGTTCAGGGTTTTTTCTCTCTTTCTTTCTTCTTTAATTCAATTGCTTATATGATTAACACTCGTTTTATGATGATTAATCCACAAATGAGTGGCTAATTCCTCTCCTTGCTGAGGTTATGAACAATTGTGATGAAATTTGATTATTGATTATCTGGTTTTTCATCTTTTCTTCCATGTTGTTCTATTAATTCTTGTTCTTACTGCATTGGTGTGTGGCCTACATTAATGTACATCTAAAGTCCGATTTCACTCGAGAGAGCATGAAATTGGAAAGTTGTGAATTAATAGGATATTGTTCTTTACTTGATTTGGGAAAATTGAGTTTTGATTAGCTTTCAGGATAGAAATATACCTGAAAGTCATATTAGTCAATTTAGGAACCGGAATTGTATGGCTAGAACATGAATTGCATTTGATCACAGAAATGTAGACGGATGGTTCATGATTCTTAAGTGAGATTCAATACGAGAGTTTTAATCTCTTGAAAAATGTTCTTGGCTAGCAACAGGAAGAAAAGATTAACCAATTTATGATGATAATCAATTTCATTACATGTTCGTTTAACATCAGCATACTCTTATCCATAGTTCAGATTCAAAGTAGATAATTGTTCTTAGTTTTAGTATAAAATTTATCAAACAAACTATCAACTTTTTGGTTACGTTGTTGTCAGCATATTTAGAAGTAAAATATAGTATACTTGATCAAATTGCACTTAACCCAAGTCTCTGTGGGATCGATACTTGGCTTACTAAAGCCACTTACTACTTCTTCGACCACGTGCACTTGCGTGTTGTTTTATATACCCATATAACACAAGCCCGAACAACTACTGTATTTTTCCCAATTCCTAGAAATTTTATGGAAGTTAGCATCTTGTAGAATGATTTAGCCCTAGCTTCTCAGTTTAGTAAATTAGAATCTTGTATATTAGACTAGTTGTTCCTGTGCTTGATTATATCAGTGTTGGGATTCCCATATTGTGAAAATTAGTTGAAATCTCAGTAAATTGCATGCTATTCCAGCGTTAGTCAGAATACCGGTATACTCAGTATTATTCAGAATTATCAGCTAATCAGTTTGATATAGTCTTTTTCTTGAGGTGTCAGTGGTGTCTCCCAGTTATCAGTTAATACACCCAGATATCAAATATCAGATTTTTAGTAGTTTTTTAGATGGTTATGATACTTCTAGATAAGCAACTCTGACCAGTCTTAGAAACCCCATCATTAGATTTCAGTTTGTTCTTTAGACAGTTACGATGTTTCCAGATAAAAAGCTCTAGCCAGTCTTATAATACCAGTTATAGAATCCGATCCGATAGGACTCTCAAGGTACTTCCAAATAGGTATTCTTGACTTAGTCTTGGATCCCAAATTTGAGCTATCAGCTTAGTAGTCAGTCTAGTACTATCCAGTGAGAGTAGGACTTAGCACCGAGCGGATCGGGGTTCCAGCACACCTAGGTTCCCAAAACTACGTTGCCACCATAGGTTATTTTATTTGCCCTATAGCCCCAGACTTGTGATCACCCAATTCATGCCTTTATACCCTGGCAAGGTATATTGGGTCCTACCAATGGGGTGTATACTTCGGACTCCATGTCTAGCTCACGTGGTTATATGTCGGTTATAGCCTCTCCCACTAGTCAGTACAGTTTCAGTTTAGCTCAGCTCAAAACAGTTTTAGTTTACTTAGTTCAATTCAGCTCAGTACAGTCAACTTAGATTAGTATCTCCGATTCGGGGCATGTCTATGACCATCAGACAGGGTCACTTTGACCACTTCAGTTATATTTCAGTTATTCAGTTTCAGTACTTCGGTTGGTCATTGCATGTTATTACAGTTCAGTTATTTATTCCTTTATGTTATATTTTCTCCCACTTACTCGGTACATTCAAAGTACTAATGTATACCTTCTATGTTGTATCATATTATGATACAGGCGTAGATTCTCAGTCTCAGAACCGCTAGTAGATCTTCTTCAGGTGATATCAGTTGTACCAATAGTGAGTCCTCGTCTTTCGAGGATGATATTTATTTTCCTCCAGTATTTTCATACAGTTAGACTTTGGATTTAGCTGGGGAGCTTGTCCCAGCAACTCATCAGATATAGATTGCTTTCAGACATAGACTCAAACTTTCAGTTTTGTTTTCAAATGTGTAAACTTTTATTATTTAGCTTTCCTTAAATAGTTTTGTTACTTAAGCTTCCGCTATAATTACTTAGATTACCAGTCTTATGGTAGACCATGGGTTGTCTTGGGGTTACTTGTGACTCCAAGTACCGTGTCTCATCCAGGGTATAGACTCGGGTCGTGACAAATATATGTTAAGAATGTGTATAAAAATGTAAAGATAAAATAGAATTTGATGTATCTAATACTTGTATATAAAAAATTTCAAATAATCTGATTGATTTACTACTTTCAAACATAGATATCAGACGGGGTGGTAATTAAATTTTATATTAATGTTATAGTGGTTATACCTCATCATTCCAGCATCGACCAATAAATGATAATAGATAAAATCAATTTTTATCTGTCACAATCTTGACGACAAAGTCGAATATTATCGGAAGGATTGCTGACTTCTTTTTGTAATAATCATCCTTATCCTTCTTGAAAAATATTTTTTATGTACAAATCAATGAGAAAAAAAAATATTGTAAATGGTAAAAAAAGATATTCAAATAAATTTACTTCTGAGCAAGATTTTTTAGCTATCCATCTTGTATCCATTTGACGTATGATTTGAGCAAATCGCTATCACATGGTCCCATTATAGAGGTATTCTCAAATGGATGCTTCTTGTCTATGATGGGAGCCAGAATGATAGAACTAGCTGAAGTTGAACCAATATCAGTGAGATATGGTGACCTATTTCATGGACAGATTGCCTATTTTTGTAGATTAGCATGGCATAATCTAGGCTAGTTGAGTGGCGTATGGTGATCCTAGTATCTGAATTTGGCTTGGCAGTTGATTATTATCTATCTCAAATTAAATTAGTGTATTAATTTTTTGAACTGTTGATTTTTTTGGTTGTTCAATATTTTGATACACTTTTGTACCTGAACCCTTCTTCGTGTGAGATACATCCTCATGATATGTGTCGATTTTAGTCTCTATAAATGTATCACCTTTCTATGTCTTAAGGTTCCCGAATTTTGCACGTCATGTAACACTTCATTGATGGTTGCATCAATAGAAACCTGTATTAATAAATAAGTCAATCAAATTTCTCAATAAAAAAAGTAATTTTTATAATTATCAAATTTATGTATCTAGTATGAATAAAATTCTTTTATATAGCTTAAAATTATATACAAATTTCCTTGATACAACTTAAAATTATAGATTAAAATTCTTTGATACTACTTAAAACTCTATATAAATTTCTTTCATGCAGCTTAAAACTCTCTCTATATATATATTTCAAATTTATTTATGCATTTATGCAATTAAACTAATATAAACAGGTACCTTTGCATCCTTGTTGACATGAAAACGTTCGGCTTGGTTGTCTCGGCAAGTTACTACCGGCGGGATGTCCTCCCTTTATCTCTTTCTGTTTGAAAATTTACCCAACTATATTATATTATATATGAAAATAATAGTATTAATAAAAAAAATAACTATAATGGGAAACTTCTAAATCATCTGCTTCATGAATCTCTTTTGTTGATGTGGCCTTTACTGTATCACCACTCTCGTTATCGCTCTATGGTGCAACATGTTCCTCACCTCTTCTTTAATTGGAACCATCCAACATGTTTCGAGGGACTTCACTATCGGCACCCTGTTAAAGATTTAAAATTTTTATTACAAACATATTTGTTAGAGAATATTATGTATTGTATTTTAAATTATCTTTAAATCAAGGATCCTTGTGTCAAAATGATTTTTTGTTTTTATAGCCTCCATAACTTTTGCAAAATGATTGTTGATAAGATTACATATATCCGTGAACTAATTATCAATCTAATAAAGATATTTTTTGGTATAGTATCAGTTTTTGATATAGTATCATATTTTTTGAAACTGTCATCTAAACAAAGTAGTACTTTAATATTATAAAATAACTACATATCGATTTTTTGAACAATATAATATCTATCATGACCCGCGTGGCTGTAATTGGCACCCACATTAACCCCCAATTGGCAAACCAACAATTTCAACTAACTATACAAAACCATCAACAGTTATTATAAACATATCACATTGTGACAAAGAATAACGGAATCATTACTTAAAACAAATGGAAACAATCACAGCCAACTGCTGAAACATCCGTAGAACCTGATGGTCATTGTACATGAGGGCATTTACCTAACATTGTCTAAAGAGTAATCCAAAAAAGAAAAAAACAAGAAAAATTAATGTCTGGACAAGAGACATCTTCTGTTGAGGAGTCGAACAACACATCTTGAGTCGCTAACCTTTCTACAAATCTGCTGCTACTCTAGAGATGAGGTCGAGATGAGCTTTTGAGACCGAGGTCTGCACTCAGAAAAGAAGTACAGGAGTAGTATAAATACAAAATACAGTACCAGTAGGTATCATCGGTTGACCTTAAATAACAAATATAAGTGAAACAATAATATGCAATCACCTCAGAACATAATTTCAGTAAATAATACTCATTTAGAAATTCAACCTATGTAGAGTGCGCCTACTCACTGGATTGGGACTTGCTGCAGTAAAACATGTCTTGCTACAGCGGTACTACCTTAGCAATAGCTTGACTTAGCTGCACGCCTACAATTCTTTTAACTCTTTTTGACGTTCTACACATAGTTGTCAATAAACGCTCAATATATCACAATCGCAGGGAAAATACAATGAACCATTCATGACAATTTTTAGAACTCATCATGAGTCCTCATTTAACTTAACATAAATAGTCAAATCATTATAACCACATCAATAATTTGAATACACAAAATACAAGGCATAGCCTTTTCTCATTCAAGTTCTCATATTCCCAGACTGATGTTATTTCTTTACACTTAATCAAACAATGTAACGAATGGTGATATGTCAGTCATACAACCATTGCTCCCTGAGTGACCTCCAGCTAACACTTGTATGGCTGACTAAACAGGATATCGGAGTAGCCTTGGGGAATTGGAGTCTTAGCAAAGAAACCACTGTAAGTACCCATCTCCTGAGCCTTCTTCTCAGCATTCCTCACATAACTATCTTGTTTCACCCCCTCAACATTTTTCACAAATATTACTACCTTCTAGAAGTCTTACCTGCGGAGACCATCTGAAGAGCTGACAGCTGGAGACCAACATTCAGGCCCTTAACAAACCGCCTGGTCCTCTCCTCCTTTGTGGGCAATAGCAACAGACTATACCTGGACAATGAGTGGAATCGAGCCTCATATGCTGCAACTGAAGAAGTCCCCTGCTCAATGGTGGTGAACTCATCCCACCTCCGATGTCGCAGGGTACATGGCATGTACTTCTCCAGAAAAGTGGAGTAGAACTGAGTCCATATCAACGGTGGTACCTTTACCAGTCTGCACTCCACAAAAGCCCTCCACCACAACTTAGCATCACCCATCAGCTGAAAGGTGACAAATTCTATCCCATACTTCTCCACTGCCCCCATCTTGTGGAGCCTCTCGTGACAGTCAATAATGAACTCATAGGCATCCTCCACCTCAATACCGTAGAAGGTGGGAGGTTTCATCTTTGTGAACCTACATAACAAGTCATGCTCCTCTTCAATCATTACCGGTCCAGCTACCAGTCTCGATAACATCACAGCCTCTGAAATATCATCAATACAAGGATCCACAGTAGCTGCATGTTGTATCCCCGACTACTGCCCTGCGGGAGTCGCTGAAGCTGCCCTATTACCCATGAGGCCACTCGGAAGATTAAGGACCTGATCCAGGACCTTAGAGGATGCTGGAGCAGCTGCCGCCTCTCCCTGAGTTGGAACCTCTACCTCCACCGCCACCCTTTTCTGTACCGCTGGAAGCACTGAAGATGCTGATCTCTTCCAAACCAGATGGGGAGCACCTTCTATGGCAGCAACAAGCCTCCACCCAAGACCTCTGTCTCATCCTCTGCCGTAAACTGCGGCTACTGCTGCTGGCTCAGGTACTTCCTCTTGGTTTCCGCCTGCACATGTTCTCACCATCTGTGAGAGAAAGAAAGAAGAATTATCAAATACCAATTTGGACCACTAGATACCAATTGGAATGAAGTAATAGCACCAAAAGAAAATAAAGAAGAGAGTTTTCCTAAAGTCATGTAGCCCCTCCCTTGGCGCATTGGGAGTGGTGTTGTGCTCGTGTTTTGGTGCGTTGGGAAGCGTGCCGTAGAACTCCCCCCACCGCCTCTCTCTGTATATATATTGTGTGTGTTGTTTCATTTGAAACATTCCCAAAAAAGGAGACCCTCGTCCTAGGCAAACTGCTCACAAGAATTTCATCAGATTAGCATCAAATTATGCCATCAAACGTCGTCTAATTGCAAATTCTTCTTAGGTAATGATTTTTGGGCCTAAGAAGAACATATCTACGGAATTAAATCCTTGAAATTGACCTAGTTGGACGGAGTCCCGCCGAGTAAAAATCATAGAAATCACTCCTAATCAAGTCCTAACCGTCTACAAGTGATAATTGTTGACCACCATCTTAAATTAGAACGACCTTATTCCCTTGACGTGAAAGCTATGAATTAGAGGGATTACGAGTTCTAAATCAAAGCAGGATTGACTGAGCTGAATTCGGCAATTGAGGTATGTTAAGGCTAACCTCCTTCAGCAAGCTATTCTGATCGTATAGTTAATACGACTTGTACTTTTGTAGTAGTTTATGATTATACATGTTGTGGTTAAGCTGCTATGAGACGAATTGAGGTTGTAACATAGTATCCCTTATTGAAAAAGATTATATTCAGTTTTTACTATTGCTAGAAGTGACAAAGAGATTTCTTGTTAAGTTATTTACCGTCTAGAGAGATGAGTAATGTTTTGCTGCCATGAGGCCAAAGAGGCCTGTGGTTAGCTTTTAGAGTACTTTGTTAAGTTTGGCAGCATAAGGAAAATCTTGGCGATATAACTTTCTGTCAGATGTCTATATATACAGTAAAGCTCGCCTACAGGCCATGGGCATACCTTGATGACTACAGGACTAGGATATTAGTAGAGTGGATTTACCTTCGAGTCAGTGGCACCAGGGTTGCCTAATGAATTGGATGGTAGCTTGCTAAGTGAATTACCTACTATAAGTGACCGTGTAGCTTCTTTCGACTTACCGTTGGTCGTATTGGTCGCTTAGGAGACCACCCTAGCTGTTAGAATTTTGATAGACTACGTGATATCTTAAGTAAGGACCTTATCAATTGTTATACGTGGGGCTAAAGGATTGGGCTATTTATATAGATTTCCACATGCATGTTGCCTAGAAGGGATAAGTTTAAGAAAACCTACCTACAGGGCTATGAGTTGCTTACATGAGATATATGCTACTTAGACAAACCAGATTGATGCCTATAGAGCTAGAACCTTAGTATTACAGTTTTACCTTTGGGTTAATAATTTTTGTGGCAAGTGCTTAGAATTGTATCCAGTTATTAGTAGCCCTGTAGTCATTCTAGGAAAGGGAACCATATAGTTAGTCACCTATGACCTTGTTATGCACTTATGAACAACTATTGTACTAGTATGACCTTCAGAGTATTGTCAAGTCACCCTGGACCTCGCCCTTTCCTTTCCAAGCCAACTGATTTTATAATTACTTCCATGACTAACTGGCTAGATGTGGACACATAGAATACGCCTGTTAGATGCTATTTAGGATGCTACAGGAGCAAGTAACAGTGTGTTAGGCCAAAGGGGGCTATGTACACCTACTGAGCAATGCATAGTATATAATCTAGGCTTGTCAGATGCTATACAGGCTGCTCAAGGAGTAAAGGATAATCATGAAGTGCTTACGGTGCTATAATGTGCTCATAGGGCAATATGATGTTGTGGGCGACTATATTGAGGCCCAGAGAGCCATTTCCTTACCAACCTCCCTTGCGCCTGAGTTGGCATAATATATAATTACAGGAGCCCAAATGGCTCATATACAGTTAAAGGAGCCCAGATGGCTCATATACAGTTATAGGAGCCCAGACGGCTCATATACAGTTGCAAGAGCCTAGATGGCACATATACAGTCACAGAAGCCCAGATAGCTCAGATATAGTTATAGGAGCCTAGATGGCTCAGACACAGTGGCAGAAGCCCATAAGGCTCGAATACAGTCGAGATCAAGTATGCTTTAGTTATAGCTTGCCTACGGGGCTAAAGTGAAACAGATAGGAGTTATAGTTTGCTTGAACTTTCCAGGCTTATGGGGGCCCAGGTAAGTTGTCTCTGTGTTGCTTGCACCTTTCAAGCCTATGGAGGCCAAGTTAGGTTCTTGTTTGTATCCTTTCTTGCCTGATATAGTTTATGACTGTATAATCATATAGCTTAAGTTCCTATTTGTATAATTGTCTACTAGACGTGGGCTAAGGTTATGAAAACATACAGGTTAACTTCTTCCCATTTTTGCTAATTACTTTTAGTTCCTTATTAGATTTTATTTAGTTATTTTACTATCTTACATATTCAGTACATATTGTATTGACGCCCACGGATGGCGCGCTACATACTTGCCTACAGGTCCAAAATGACAGGTTTCGAGATCTCTAAGCAGTTGTTCAGTTTTAGTGGATTATCTAGCTCCTTTTCCTCCGGAGTTGACACACTAAGGTAGATGTCTTTTGTTATACTATTTTGGGTAGGATGGGGCCCTGTCCCGACTAATATTTCACTTTTAGAATCTTGTAGACTACAGTTTATAGTTAGTGATGCGTTGTTGTCCGTGTGAGGCCTATATGTGTTGTGACTTAAGTGTTGGTCGCGTGGGGCCTAGTTATGATACCTGTTAGAAGCATGATGGTTTTGTCATCCCATATAGGATGTTATTGTTATTGCACTTATTGGGTTAGCTATTTTTGCATAGGTTTGTATTATGGCCTTGTCAGCTTGAGGCTACGCTTATAGCCAAGATATAGTCATTTGTTTTCTTTCTATGTGTTGCTGGAATACACCAGAAGTGTATGTGTTCGTCTAGGTCAACTCAGAGTCCAATGTAGCATTAGGTTCCAATTATGCCTCCCAAGGTGGGGCGTGATAGACTTGGTATCAGAGCAATATCGTAGCCTAGGGAGTCTGCAAACTGCGTCTAGTAGAGTCTTGTTTATAAATGTGTTTTGTACCATATCTTATAAGCAGGGAGCTATGAGGCATGATAGTATGGTTACCCCTCCTTCTCATCTGATCGTGCTATAGTATCGAATTGTATAGGGTTGATCCCTGAGCTTACATTGTTATGTCCGTCTAGAATGATGTTTAATATGAGACAGACCACAGTCAGTCATGAATTAGATACAATAGCAGGAGAGGGTACCATCAGGGTGCCACAGTTGGGACAATCCAGCCTAAGGGTGAAAGGGAGACATCTTCTCGATTTCCCCAGCATTCCCCCGAGCACAAGGAATCTCATAAGGCAACAGATATGCCAACACTACTTCCAGTTCTTCTTACACCCACAGATCAGGATGTCAGGAATGTTTATGTTGACTCAGATGACGGCTGCCCAATGTCAGCCAGTAGTACCAATTATTGACGAGCCTATTGAGGGGCTCGAAAGTTCGAAGGTCCATGAGTTTATTGCTTTGAGTCATATATAGTTCACAGGGATAGACTGCAGAGAGGACACTCAAAACCTCATAGACCAATTGCAAAGGATATTCAGGGTCATGTAGGCTTCATCCACAGAGTCAGTTAAGCTAGCAGTGTTTCAATTTCAAGATATAGCAGTTCAGTGATACGAGAGTTGAGAAAGGTCCAGAGTCAAAGATGCACCTTCATCTACTTGGCCTACTTTTTCTGAGGCCTTCAGAGACCATTATTTTCCTCGAGTGATTCGATAGGCCTAAATAGAGCAGTTTTTATACCTGAAACAAGGAAGGATGAGCGTCAGAGAGTACGCATTGAGGTCTAATTCTTTATCTAGATATGTGCCAACATTAGTTGATATCATGCCAGCTGGGGTAGGGCTTGCACCAGAATATGTGGAGCATGTATTATATCCATATTGCGAGGAGACATGGATATCTCACGAATTCAGTACTCCAAATCTTCAGAGATTGCAAGTTATATGCAAGGTTCTCTAGAAGTAAGTTTTGGTTAAAAGTTGTAGCTTTCTTGGGCCATATTGTGTTAGATACAAATATTCATATTAACTTGCAAACGATGGAGGTTGTTCAGACTTGGCCCAGACCCACGACTCCAATAGAAATTTGAAGCGTTTTGGGTTTAGTTCGGTATTACAAAAGGTTAGTGGAAGGATTTTCTGCCCTATCAACACCATTGACGAAGCTGACTTAGGAAGCAACTAAGTTCTAGTGGACTGAGGCCTGTGAGGGAGTTTCCAGGGGCTGAAAATAGATTGATCTATGTACCAGTATTAGCCTTGCTAGAGAGCTTAGAGGGTTACACGGTATACTGTGACGTTTTGGGCGTTGGGTTAGGATGTGTTCTTATGCAGCACAGTAAGGTGATTATTTATTCTTCGAGGCAGCTAATAAAGCACAAAAAGAACTACCCTACCCATGATCTAGATTTAGTTGAAGTTATCCATGCTCTAAAGATTTGGAGGCATTATCTTTATGGTGTTCATGTAGACATCTTTACTAATCACAAGAGCCTCCAGTATGTTTTTTCGCGGAAAGAGTTGAATTTGTGACAATGTCATTGGCTTGAGTTATTGAAAGACTACGATGTGAATATCTTGTATCACCCAGGAAAGGCTAACATTGAAGTCGATGCCCTTAGTCGCAGGTCCATGAGCAGCCTATCATATTTGCGACTAGAAAAGAGAAAATCAGCTCGAGAGCCACACTAGTTAAGGTAGGGGTCCAGTTGATAGACTAAGATGATAGTAAGGTTGTGATCCAATTCATCTCTATTTGTGGAGGTGAAAGAGTGACAGTACGAAGACCCTATCCTAGTACAGATAACAGGGCAAGGCTCAGCAGGAGAAGTCTTTGGCCTTTGAGATAATAGGGGATAGAGTCTTGAGATTCATAAACTGACTCTACGTTCCAGATGTGGTACGGCTTCACCAACAAATTATGGCAGAGCTACATTATTCTCCTTATTCTTTTCACCCGGATCCGATGGAAATGTACCTTCGTGAAATGTACCATGATATAAAAGAGATTTATTGGTAGCATGGAAGGAAGAAAGATATTGCTGAGTTTATAGCGCAATGTCCCAATTGCCAGCAGGTAGACACTAAACATCAAAAACCTGTCAGGCTGACTCAGGAGATAGCTGTGCCTATATGGAAGTGGGAAACTGTCAATACAAACCTTGTTACAGGTTCACCGCCTACCAGGCATAAATTTGACTCCATTGGGGTCATTGTTGATAGTTGACAAAATTAGCTCATTTGTTGCCAGTCAGGGCTACGCTCTCAACTGAAAATTACATTGAATTGTACATTAAAGTGATAGTCCGACTGCATAGTATCTGAGTGTCTAACATCTCTGAGAGGGGGGCCTAGTTTACTGCTAGATTCTAGAAGTCATTATAGTAAAGTTTGGGAAGATAGGTTTACTTGAGTACAGCTTTTTGTCCCCAGACAGATGGCCAAGCAGAGCGCACAATTCAGATGCCCAAAGATATGTTATGGGCATGTGTGCTAGACTTCAGAGTAAGTTGGGATGAACACCTACCTCTTACTAAGTTTGCATAAACAATTATCATTTTGCAATCAAGACAGTGCCTTATGAGGCTTTGTATGAGCAGAAATATAAGTTCTCCCTAGTATGGTTTAAAATAGGCGAGTCAAGGTCATTAGGACCTAACATGATATATCAAACAGAAGAGGGAGTTAAGCTCATTAGGGAGCGTCTATCGACAACTTAGAGTCGTCATAAGTACTATTCTGATATACGACTCAGAGATTTAGAGTTTTGTGTGGACAACTAGGTATTCTTGAAAGTTTCGCCGGTGAGGGGCATTATAAGATTTGGTAAGTAGGACAAGTTTAGCCCTAGATTTATTAGGTCGTACCGGATCTTCTGAAAGATAGGCTAAGTGTCCTATGAGTTAGAATTGTCTTCAGGGCTAGAACCTATTCATCAAGTCTTTCATGTATCGATGTTACGCAAGTGCGTAGGAGACCCTTCTCAGGTTATCCCAATAGAGGATGTTTAGGTTACAAAGGAATTGTCTTATGAGAAGACTTTGATAGCTATACTCGATCAATGGGTCCACAAAATGAGGACCAAAGATTTCACCTCTATTAAAGTTCCATGGAGGAACAGAAATGTAGAAGAGATGATTTAGGAATCTATGGATGACATGAGGTCTAGATATTCTCACTTATTACAGACCCTATGATAATAGTACATAGACTCAAATAGTTACAGTTGAGGTGAGATAGTTTTCAGGTGTTATATTGTTGTTTCTGTTACTATAGTTGTCAGTTGTTCACTTAATTGTTATGGAACTATGTTATTCAGTTGTTTCTAGCGCCCTGTGAGATGCTTATGTTGGACTTTTCTATATTTCAGGTTTCCATATAGTCCATATTACGGATTAGACTCTGTAGAAATTTCAGGCAAAATCTAAGAACTAAGTCTCCTAAGATTTGAATACATTAGAGGATAAATGTTTCTAAGGGGGGATGATGCTACACCCCGTAAATTGTCGTTGACTAACTGATGTATATGTGTGTAGGTTGAAGAGTTTTTAGAGTACGACATGTGGGAGAAGGAGGCAAATTGCTCACGAGAATTTCATCAAATTAACGTCAAATTATGCCATCAAATGTCATCTAATTGCAAATTTTTCTTAGGTAATGATTCCTGGGCCTGCAAAGAACATATCTATGGAGTTGAATCTTTGAAATTGGACCAGTTTGAAAGAGTCCTTCTGAGTAAAATTCATACAAATCACTCCTAATCAAGTCCTAATTGTCTACAAGTGATAATTGTTGGCTGCCTTCTTGAATTAGAACGGCCTTTTTCCCTTGACGTGAAAGCTACGAATTGGAGGGATTACGAGTTCTAAATCAAGGCAGGATTGACTGAGCTAAATTCGTCAATTGAGATATGTTAAGGTTAACCTCCTTAGGCAAGTTATTCTGATCGTATAGTTAATACGACTTGTACTTTTGTAGTAGTTTATTATTATACATGTTGTGGTGAAGCTTCTACAAGACAAATTGAGGTTGTAACATAGTATCCCTTGTCAGGAAAGATTATATTCAGTTTTGACTATCACTAGAAGTGACAAAGAGATTTTCTGTTAAGTTATTCACCGTCTAGAGAGACTAGTAACATTTTGTTGATATACTGAGGTCAAAGAGGCTTGTGGTTAGCTGCTAGTGTACTTTGTTAAGTTAAGAAGAATAAGGCGAAGCTTGGTGATATAACTTTTTGTTAGACGCCTATATATATAGTAAAGCTCGCCTACAGGTCATGGGCGTAGCTTGACGCCTACAGGACTAGGATCTTGATAGAGTGGCCTTACTTTCGAGTCAGTGGCACCAAGGTTTCCTAATAAATTGGGTGATAGCTTTCTAGGTGAATTATCTACTGTCAATGACTATGTAGCTTCTTTCGACTTATAGTTGGTCGTATTGGTCGCTCAGGAGACCACCCTAGTTGTTAGAAGTCTAATAGACTACATGATATCCTAAGTAGGGACCTTATCAGTTGTTATACGTGAGGCTAATGACTCAGGCTATTCATATAGATTTCCACATGCATGTTGCCTAGAAGGGCTAAGTTTAAGAATACCTATCTACGGGGCTATGAGTTGCTTACATGAGCTATATACTACTTAGACAGACCAGATTGATGCCTATAGAACTAGAATCTTAGTATTACAGTTTTACTTTTGGGTTAATAATTGTTGTGGCTGCCTATAAGGCTATTGTGGCTGACTGCTTAGAATAGTATCCAGTTATTAGCAGCCCTGTAGTCATTGTAGGTGACAGAACCATATAGTTAGTCGCCTATGGCCTTGCTGTGCGCTTATGAACGACTATTGTGCTAGTATGACTTTCATAGTATCGCCAGGTCACCCCAAACCTCACCCTTCCCTTTCTAAGCCAGCTGAATTTATAATTACTTCCATGACTAACTGGCTAGTTGTGGACATACAGAATACGCTTGTTAGGTGTTATTCAGGATGCTACAGGAGCAAGTAACAGTGTGTTAGGCCTAAGGGGCTATGTACACCACTGAGCAACGTGTAGTATATAAGCTAGTCCTGTCAGATGTTATACAGGATGCTCAAGGAGCAAAGGATAATTATGAAGTGTCTACGGGGCAATATTGTGCTCATAGGGCAATATGAAGTCGCAAGTGACTATATTGAGGCTTGGAGAGCCATTTGAAGTCTAGTTTCCTTATCACCCTCCATTGTGCCTAACTTGGCATTATATATAGTTACAGGAGCCTAGATGGCTCATATACAGTTATAGGAGTCCGGATGGATCATATACTATTACAGGAGCCCAGACGACTCATATACTATTACAGGCTCATATACAGTTACAGGAGCCCAGACGGCTCATATACAATTATAGGAGCCCAGAAGGCTCATATATATTCACAGGAGCCCAGATGGCTCAGATATAGTTACAGGAACCCAAATGGATCAGACATAGTCACAGAAGCCCAGAAGGCTTGAATACAGTCTCAGAGATCGAGTATGCTTTAATTATAACTTGCCTATGGAGCTATGATCTTGGGCATATTTATATGATCAAACTCCATATTTTCAACCATACGGGAGCCTAGTTGAGGATAATATTGATGTATTTGTGCATGTTTTGGGTTAATTATGTTTTCATACTAATAAATACGATGTGACTATTTGCAGGTGGATAAGACAATAAATTCAGTGTGATGTGGCAGATGATACTCGGACTTGAAGTATGGAAAATTCAGAGAGCTTAAAAACTAATTTGGGAATTCACTTTCGTGTCATGTTAAGAATTGTTCACATGGAACAGCGTACCACAGTGCCTGGGTAGAAGAAAAAATTTAGTAAATTTTGAAGGCCCGAAACAGTGTGGGTCCGCGTTTGGTCTGTGTCACGGAGGAGATATGGCGCGTTGAGCTCTGTGACACGGAGCTTAATAATTCAGAAATCCCAACTTCCAGTGAAGGTCTGCGACAGGTCCGTGTCACAGAGGAAAACTAGCGCCTTCAGCTCCATGACACGGAGCAATGGTTCCCAGTTTTTCTCCACTTCCAGTGCACCTCCGCAACAACTCCATTTCACAGATCTATTTCTCCGCGATGAGCTCCGTGCCACGGAGCTAGTTTGTCATTGTGAATTTTTTCACCTGTATAAATAGAACACTTGAATTTTTATTTTTCATTATCTGAAATATTGGCAAGAACATGGGAAACGGCAGTTGAGTTGAAGAAAATTCTAGGGTTATTTCTCTTCTCTTTTCTTCTAAATTTCAATTGTTCCTATGTTAGAAACTTGTTCGGAGGTTTAATCAACAAATGAGTGGCTAAATTACCTCATTCTGAGGTTAAGGCTAATTGTATGATTGTATAATTTTATTTTATTTTCAGCTGGATGTTTTTCTATCATGAATGGTTTTTCTCTATTCCTGATTTTGGTATTTTAGTGTTTGGCCAACATTAAGATAAATTTATAATCTTAATTTGACTCTGAAAGGAGAATTATTAGGGTAGAACCAGGAATAGGGGAATATTTTCTTATCTTTATTGTAAACTGAAGGTAAGATTTGCGTGTAGGATAAAAATATACCTGCAACGCCATATTCGATTAACAAAGGGAACAAATTCTACTAGACCTAAGATGAGTTATTGCATCGAAAATTAATATGTGTAGGTGCAAGGTTCATAATTAGGTAATTGGATAGAGGTTTGAAAGACCATAGTCAGACCTTAAGTTTTCCCAACCATCAACCCGATAGAGAAGGCAGCTGAAGAAAAATATAAGTTATACATGACTGCATTCCATGCCTTCACCTCAGACTATTCTTACTATTATTTTAATTGATTTCTTAGATTCATTTTGTATTACTTTTTATATTATCATTTATCAAGCTCTTAATTCATTGTGTTACTCACACACTTGCGTGGAATAATTATGAATACTAAAATAGAAAAAATCACTAAGTTATAGTCCCTATGGGTTCGATATCCGGCTTGAAAGATCCACTATATTATTTGTATGACCACGTGTACTTGCATGCGTTTGGGCGGCAACAGGCTACAGTAAAACAGATAGGAGTTATAGCTTGCTTGCACTTGCCGAGGCTTATGGGGGCCCAGGTAGGTTGTTTCTGTATTGCTTTCACCTTTCAAGCTTATGCGGGCCAAGTTAGATTCTTGTTTCCTTGCTTGCTAGATATAGTTTATGAATGTAGAATCATACAACTTAAGTTCCTATTTGTAGAATTGTCTACTAGACTTAAGCTATGGTTATGAAAACATAGAGGTTAACTTCTGCCCTTTTCACTAATTACTTTTAGTTCCTTATCAGCTTCTATTCAATTATTATTACTGCCTTACATATTCGGTATATTTTATACTGATTCCCACGCATGGGGTGCTGCATACTTTCCTGCAGGTTTAGAAAGACAGGTTCCAAGATCTACGTAGCAGTTGTTCTTTTTCGGTTGATTGTCTAGCTTTTCCTCCAGAGTTTTCACACTAAGGTAGTTGTCTTTTGTTATATAGTTTTGGGTAGGTCGGGGCCCTATCCCGATCAATATTTCATTCTTAGAGGCTTGTAGACTATAATTTATAGTTAGTGACGTGTTGTTGGTCTTGTGGGGCCTATATATATTGTGATTTTAGTGTTGGCCGTCTAGGGCCTAGTTATGATACCTCTTAGACAGCATGGTGGTCTTGTTGACCTACATAGGATGTTATTGTTATTGTTATTGCACTTGTTGGGTTATCTGTTTTTTCTTAGGTTTGTATTGCAGCCTTGTCGGCCTGAGGCTATGCTTATTGCCGAGATATAGCCATTTGTTTTCTTTCTATGTGCTGCTGGCATACACCAGAAATGTATGTGTCCAGCCAGGTCAGCTCAAAGTCCACTGTGGCATTAAGTTTCAGTTACGCCTCCCAAAGTGGGGTGTGACACTGGGTCTCTGATACCAATTTTTTCATGATTTAAGTGGTTGTGATTGGCACTCACACTAATTTCACGGTGGTCAAACCAATGATTCCAACTAATTACGCAAAATCGTCAACAGTTATTATAAGCAGATCACATTATGACAATGAATAATGAAAGCATTACTTAAAATAAAAGGAAACACTCACAACTAGCTATTTAAACATCACCAAAACCTAATGGTCATTGTACACGTGGACATCTATCTAACAATGCCTAAAGAGTAATCCAAAAAAAGAAGAAGAAGAATCAATATCTAAACAAAAGACATCTTTTGCGGAGGATTCGAACAACACGTCTTGAGCCGCTCACCTTTAGATGAATCTGCTGCTACTGTAGAGATAAGGTTGAGGTGAGCTTCCGAGATCGAGGTCTGCACTCAGAAAAGAAGTACAGAAGTAGCGTCAGTATAAAACATAGTACTGGTAGACATCATTGGTCAACCTTAAATAATAACATATATAAGTGAAACAACAATATGCAATCACCTCAAGACACAATTTCATTTACTAATACTCATTCACAAATTCAACCTATGTAGGGTGTAAGGCCTGCTCACTGGATTGGGCCTCGTTGAAGCAGTCTCGCCGCAGCAGAATATGTCCCATTACAGTGGTACTGCCTTGGCAATAGCTCGACTTAGTTGCACGCCTACAATTCTTTAACTCTTTTCAACATTCTACTAATAGTTATCAATAAATTCTCAACATATCACAACCACAGGAAGTATACAATGAATCATTCACGACAGTTTCCACAACTCATCATGAGTCCTCATTTAACTTCACATAAATAGTCAAATCGTTATAACCACGTCAACAATTTGAATACACAAAATACAAGACATAGCCTTAGCTCATTCAAGTTCTCACATTCCTAGACCGATCTTATTTCTTTACACTCAATCAAACATGTAACAAATGGTGATATGTCAGGCATAAGCCTCTGTCACATCACCATGAACACTCCAACACTGAACATCGATGTACACACATGTCAGAGGGTCTTATTTCTTCCCTTCTATTCATGACCTGTAGGAGACTCTAGAATTCATGTACTGTACCGATGTAGTACCTGGTCCCACTCATTTGCTTGTCCAGATGCTCTCCTCGAACATGAACCACTCAACCCTTATTGCTCGTCTGGATGTTCCCTTGGGAACGAGTCTCTCATCTTAAGACAATCATGTTATCCACTTTCATTTCACGCATCTCGATATTTTACCACTCAGTCAATTTATTTGACCCTTGGAAGGCCTCAACTCCCTCTCTTAACTCGAATATTCTCACAATTCATGAATCATGTTCAGACAATACAATGAATAAGAACAACTCTCAGTATCCAATTTCCACGTCACATAAATAACTATTTTATAGCAAATCAGTCAATATTAGAATTCAACAGAAAATCATGACAACAACAATGTCCAAAGACCAAATTCACACATAGTCATTCCACACAATACATACTATTATTTAAAGTCTATTTCCTTCTAAATCATAACCTACCTTTCTTGAAAGATGAAAATCACAATTACTTCGCTGGAGCCTTGCATTTCCTCAGCGCTTCCGTATGTTTAAAATCTAGAACAAAAGATTAACGGAGAATTCAATAGACTATTTCGGGAAATAAGGGTTTTGAAAATTCAACCGCGCCTCTGCTCTACCCATTTCATGGGGTTTTAATCATTACCCATGAGTAAGACATCCTACTCTTATCCCGTCATGATCATTCAACCCCGGTTTATGGGGATTCTACTCTCCAAATTCTCTTTCAAGCAGTTCTAACACTAAATTCCTCACTTCTATCAAATTTTAGGTTCCAATTTTAGCAATGGTGAACTAGCACCATCACATTCACCCTAGGGAGTACCTAAAAATCAACAACCCTCAACACCCAATTAATTTCTCCTGCTCTCATAGTTCTAGGGTTTCTCAATCTAAAATTTCCACCATTATAGGTCCCCCTATCGATTCTACGAGATTAGGGCGTCAAAGTAAAGAGAATAGACTAGGATTCTTATCTTTGAGAAGGGAAAACTACTTAGCGCTTGGGGAATTCGCTTTGAGTTCTTACAGTTCGTGTTTGAAATAATGGGGTAAACCCTTGAAATTCCACTTAAAATCCACTTAATGATTTCCATCATCCATTGCAGCGGTTACATTTTCGTTGTATTGGATCTGCTACAGTGCCCAAGACACTGTCATAGTGGATCCAACGATATATTTTCTGGTCCATTACAGTAGGTCTCTAACCATGATAACGGTCTCGCTCAAGCGATTATCCCTCCACATCAGTGATCCCCCGTAACCAGTAGTTTCTATTTCCTGCACCCAGGCCATTTCTCAACTTTAAAATTTCACTAACACTCACTCAACACCTTCCCACCAATAACTTAGGCTAGAGAGGGGTGGTTTTGACTTACTTTCCACCCGTAACGATAGATGGGTCATTACAATATCTTGTCTCAACAACATAACCTCATCTGGTTCACTATGACTTGCCTCAACTTTTTCTTCTATGATAGCATGTGATTTTGGTTTGATAGTCTATTTTCTTAGTTTTTCTGAATACTGTGCCTATTTGTGTTTCTTTGCTAGTGATGCGCACTTTTGATTTGTAATCTTTTTTCGGAGTTTGTTGGTGGGCAACCTCTGATTTTGACTTTTTTGAAGGTTTGGATGGAGATGCATCAACGTCTTGGTTGGATCTTTTGTGCCTCATCATGGGATGTGTAGAACTAAAATCATCAAAGTCATCTTGATATGTGGATGTGTGCACCTCAAAACTAACAACAACAAGTTCAGTCAACTGGTAAACTTCTTTCATTTGGAGTCGGTGAAATATATGTAAACACCACATGTCAGACCAAAAAAAGATAAAGTTAGAAGTATTGAAATATGTTCAATATATACATGTATGAAAAATGTAGTCAGAAATAGTTTAAGATGTATCAGATATCTGGAAAAAATTAATACTTATACGTGTATCAAAAATATATCAATTGTTTATTGTATAACATATATTTGTATTTTAATCATTATATTGATACTTATACATATAACAAAAATGAGAAAGACATCTTAATGCATATGAGAAAATACGTATTAGTAATATTGATACTTTTATATGTATGAACATTATATAAGATAACTTACTGCATGTTTCTATTATTTTTATAAATAAATGTGGTAAATCATATACATGCTTAAAAAACATAAAGAAAAATGTGAAAATTATAATTAAACTACAAAAAGAATTTAAAGGAATCATTACCGCATTTTTGCTACTGCTAAATATCTCTTCCATCATCATTGCATAAGGGATATAATTGGTAACAACTCTATGATTCAAAATCCTAGGAATGAAATCCCCAACTTTTACAGCAATCTTAGGGTCAATGACAGAACAACACTCGTACAGTCATACTTGCATTGCAAGTGGCACACTATTTAGTCGATAAAATTATTTCTCATATGTCATGGTATGCCTGACTGATTTTAACAGATGGAGAAATGCATCCTTACCCCAAGGATATTCGATGTATCTTCCATTCTCAACAATATCGAAATGGACTCTAGGAATTGAACTAGTTATTTCTCTTGAATAGATGAGGGTGTTTATGAAATATAGCAAAACTATCTTCAAGGTATCCTTGTTGTTTTTCTCCTACACCTTCCTTTGAAAACAGTCAACTAATTCATACTTCTTCAGAATTTTTCTTCTTTCAGAGTATGTGAGGATGGGTCTGTTTGAATTCTTTCTTGAAAATACAAAGTCAGATGTGTTACCGATACAATGTAATTCGATAACTAAACCAAATTCTAATGGTAAACCGTAATACAATACCATTAACCTTCATCAAAAACTCATCATTGTTTGACTGATCTAATTCAAGTACCATAAAAGCATCTTGCCATTTGTGTTTGGACTGGACAATATGACAGGTTGAAATAAACACCACAAGTGTTGCTAAATAGATTAATCTGTTGGGGGTGTCAATGTAGTCGTTAGATCTTCCACAATTCTTTCATTTGAGGAGCAACTCATGTGTGGAGACGTTATTGGTGATTTTTTCACAAAATAACTCAATTTCTGAAGGAAAAAAAAAGGATATCAATTTAAAGTGCATGTAATAAAAATTGATGCACAAGAATGATACAATTAACTTTTTGGTAGCACAATGCATCAATTTAGAATGATAGATTGATAATTGATAAAAAATGATATGTAACAATCTAAAAGTGGATAATTGATACACAAACAAGAAACAAAAGACATTGGTTCATAGATAAAGGGATGTAAACACCCTACATTATTAAAAACTTCAACAAAATAAAAAAAATGATACATAACAATCTGGAAATTATCTACGTTCTGACACTGATACATGTGTCAAAACTCACCTACCTGAATTAAAGTTATGTGTTTTTATGAAAAATATTGATATACATTAATAAGCATAAAAAAATTAATACATACACAAACAAAACATAGAAACGCAGTATTATCAATTTCAATAATCAAATTAAAAAAATTGATACACAATCAAATAGTCTATAATCTGCAAAATTCTTTAACATTAGATATTTTATAAAAATTGATACAATTATCTTATTTTGATAAATATGAATTGGTACCTTTTTTCATTTGGGTAATTTTTCAATTTGTAAATTATTCATGCAATAAAGCAAAAAAATTTCAAATTGATACACACTCATATAGTGTAAAATCCACAATTTTTTTAACTTTTGATCTTATTTAAAAAGTTGATACATTTATCAAACTTTTGATAAATATGATTGAGTAATTTCTTAATTTGGGTAATATTTATAATTTATTCATCAAATAAATCAATAAAGGGCAAAAAATTGAGAACTCACTCTCGTTTTGTGAGGTCTAAATTTTGAAGATTTCGCTTGAGATTGATCTTTTTATTTGATAACTCGAGTCGTATCTCTATTTTTTCCTTGAATTTGTTCTATGCATATATCATCTTTTTATTTTTTGATACACGTATCTTTAGCTATTATCTTTTCTTTATTCAATTTATTTTGTTCTTCATTCAATGTCCGCATTTTAATTGGGTCATTGCTGAATTTAGTCCTCCTCTACGATTCTATCGCAGCAAGTGTACCTGCATCATGTAGTTGTTCTTGAGTGGAAAGACATATGCCAAACGATGGATAATTTTATATGGATTTTTCGTTAGATGATGTACCTCGAGTTAGTTTTCTATAAGATGATTCATCAGCCATTTTAAAACAAAATTAGAACTTGATAAAAATCTTTAAAATTTAATATGTTAAAAAACTTGATACTATATGAAATATGAAGTAAGATAAGTGAAATATGCACATCAAAAATCATAGTTTTTGCATGAACTAAAATCTACCCAAGAATCACGGATGAATGGATAATTGTGAGAGGGATAATTGGAGGAAATCTTGGGGATTTTGAAAGAGAAAAAATTGGACAGTAAATTAGAGAGAAACACAAGTAGTAAATTGGAGAGAGAGCATGAAAAGTTATTACACAGTAAGTCGCTATTTTATGTAATTATTTTGCTAATTATTGTAATTTTTAAAAGTATTGTTATATATTGTAAATAGTTAGTTAAGTTTGCTTAGTTATGTAATTTTCTCTTTAACTTTATCTTCTAGATTTAATGTTCGTGTACTGGCTCAATATAACTAATTATGAATTTTCAATTAATTTAATATAATAAAAAATTTAATTTTTCACTATTAATTTATCTATTTAAAAAATATATTAAAAGGTTGTTCATAAAATTATTATATAGCATTTGAATAATATTTTATTTATTTAAATCAACATTTTTGCTAAATAAAATACAATAATAAAAAATAATTTAATTCAAAAATATTTTCAAGAATTACTAGTATCAATTATGGGAACATTCATTTTTTAAGTTATAAAACACTCAAGATTTAATATTTAATTTGCATTTTATTATAGCATAATGACATAAGTTTATTAGAATTTGAAGATAATTTATTTGTAGATTTAATAGAGTTATATAAGAATCATGAGTCTTTATGAGTTATTCTCTTAAAGACTAATACTTTAAATTTATTTCTTACAAGTAAAAATTAAAATTAAGAAGTGCATCTCAATATTGATGCTCAATATATAACTCATCTTAATCGATAAATTAAAAGATTATTAGCATGACATAATAATTAGTTTTGATTCTTTCTAAAGAATGATACTCTATAGTTAATAAGTACTTATATCATTTATATCAATTTAACGGAGAGATTACATATAATCACAAATCATAAGGATATTTTAACCTTTTATTTAGATTGAATTTTAAAATCATTTATGGAAGTCATCTACATATTTGATATCTATAGTTACATAGCAAATTCATTTTTGGGCTCATATTCTTATTTTATTTTAAAATTTAATCTTATTAATATTAATCGGCTATATAATTTTCTATATTATAATTATGTATTTGTTATTTTTATCATTTTTTTCTAAAAAGTAATCCGCATAAAAAAAATTTGATGATTAAATAATTTTATCTATCAATAAAATAAGTATTTGCAAGTAACACAAAATTCATTTACTTCTCTAATTACTAATAAGTTATATGTTCAAGATCAAGCATCAAGCCATTAGATTCAAATACAAATCAAGATCAAGACCACCAGATATAAGGTCAAGCTTAAAAGCCCTTTGAATTCAAATACAAGTCAAGATCAAGACGAATATTCAAGATCAAACTTCAAGCCCTTGGATTCAAAAACAAATCAAGATCAAGACCACCAAATTCAAGATCAAGCTTCAGACCCTTGAATTCTTGTACAAATCAAGATAAAATTTATCAAGTTCAAGATCAAGCTCAAAAATCCTTGAATTTATATTTGAAAGAAGAATCAGAGGATTAATATAGATTGTAACACTCATATTTGAAATAAAATACTATGACTGTTGTGATATTTTCTCGTCCTGATTATTATTTTCTCGGCGCAAATTTTATTGTCTACAGTATCAAAAAAAGTCTTTCGAGTATAACAAGATATTTCTATAAAATAAGCAATAAGTTTTCATACCAAGTTAATATATCTTGCTTACTTATACCTGCCAAGTACTTCATATATAATATCAGACCAAGTGTAATAAGTTAGATATCTCATATTTATTGATTGGGTTAAGCATACTTTCTTTTTTATCACATCATTTTCACACATTTGAAGCATAAAGAGTTGCAAAGCGCGTACAATCAATAAAATTGTACTTCACAATTTATTAAACATAATGTGACTTGTCAAAAGAAATTTTTTATCACATGTTTTATTGTATTTTTATTTCCAAGAATGAAATTTATCTTACCAAATATATATATCAAACTGGCTACTCAACATATTTTTTATATCTTCTTTAATGACACACATGATGGAGCTCAAAATCATCAATCCCACAATAAAATATGATTAATATATACACTTGTAACATTTTCTTATAGCATTTTCAAAGACATAAAAAACACATCTTCATGATGAATATTTTTCTCATTTCATCAATCCTTACTATTTTGAGAATTTAAATACTAATTTATATTCATAAACAGTAGTATCACTTTATTTATAAAATATATTAGGTAAAAAGTGTTTTTACCTTCTCTCCGCTAGAGTTGAGCACGAAAAAGACCTATTTTACCCTTCCATCCTTTAAGAGATCTAGTGTTCATTGAAGCGGAATGGTGTTGAGATCTCCTATCTTGATATCCACAACTTTTCAAACTATAATAAGAATGAATTCTCCTTAAAATCGTTGGTGAATATATCGTAAATTACAGTTGAAAATAAAATTAACAAAAATAAATAAATTAATATTCAGATTGAGGCGCGAATATCTCATTCTCTTTAAATAGGTCCAAACCTACTGTAGTATAATCTTCACTGGTCCAGCAATAATACTCTTGGCTTGTCCCCTCCTAGTATAACAACCCAACAACATCATATAACTTAAACAACTCCGAATTAGTTGAAGAGTTTAACGTTCCACAAAAAAAACCACTTTTCTTCAATATATAAAATAACATTCTTTTTTTTTTTTGTATGGTAAATTAATTGAAGACTTATAATATTTTTCTCTGTCTCAACTCTCCCTTCACTACATTAACCTCAATATATAAATACAACATAATACTTCTCATTTATTTTTCTTCTACATAACACGAGAAAGAAAATATATTTCATATAGTTGTAGGATTTCTTCCTGAGACGAATCTAGGATTTCTAGAACATGGGTGCACCACAAAAAAAAAGAACAAAATGTATTAAGTAGGAAGAGATACCAAGTACTCAAGATTAATAATTCAATCTTTAACCAAGTGCACCATTTAGCCTTCTTGTAGCACGAGTGCTAGCATATAATATTATACCAAATATCAAAAAATATATACATAAAATATCTAATTTCACGAAAGACCACGGTTCACGTACCCTAAAATTTATACATGAATTCACCCCTGATTTCTTTCATATAGTAAATATCAAGATAGTGGACAATAATTTGAGGTTTAGTGAGGTAATTAATGGGATATAATGTGGAGAACATGTTATAATGGTTACATGAGTTATAAAGAATAATAACACTAATTTCTCCACTTTATGTCCACTAATGTATCATGCACTTTAATATTTTAATTTTAATTTTAAAATGCACATAAACACCAACATTTTTTTTTTCACAAAAAATCATAGAGTTGTGATTTACTAAGATATCTTGATTATAATTGAACTAGTGCTTCTTGACCGTGCTTCGCGCCGTTATTAAAATAAAATTAATATATGATCAATTATTAATTCCATAATTTTAAGTGAAGAAAATCATTTTCTATTAATCAAATACTTATTTATGATTCTACCTTTTTTTTATTATGATTCTTTTAGTATCTTATATATGAAATTCTTTGATAAAGAATTTGTGAGAAACATTCCAAGTTAAATAAAGACCAACTAATTTGACTTAATACATATAGATTAAATAAGAAAAAACAGAAAATAAAAAGATAACGAATAAATATAAAATATGTAAAGTTCTAGAAAATCAAAAGTCTTAGAAAACGAAGTTGTTTTATTTTTCATTTTCTTAAATATATTAAGGTTAACTTATTTAAATATTTATTGGCATCCTAAAATGATGTTTATGAAAATATATTTTTTTTAAAAATTATACAAATGGAAAAAAAAAATTGGACTGAATTGAATGAGAAGAAGGAAAGAAGAGAAATAAGTCCAAAATGGTGTATTATTATTCATAGAACCATGTCACATCAATAGACTATGAACCACAATTATATAATATATTGATTTTATATATTTAAAAGGTAAAAATTTATATAATGAACTATCAATATGTTAGCCGTAAAATAAATAGTTGAAGACCATTTTCTAGTATCCTTGATATATAATATGTAATAATAGAGCCTTGTTGTTGCAGGGTACATATTTTGTATTTGAAGAAATAATTAATTGAAAATATTAAAATACGCAGCAATAGGTGTATGATATATATACAACACATATAAAAATCACTCAAACTTTTATTTTTTCAAACTACATTTAACTCAAACTTATATTTTTTCAAACTAATTTAATCATCTCTCTTGATGAATCTTACACCGTATTTATATAAAATACTCAAACTTTTATTTTTTTTAAATTAATCTAACCATCCCTCTTGATGAATCTTGCAATTTCATTAAACTTTCTTCTTTGTCTTGATGAACTTGTACTAAACTAATTTTTAGTCATCTCTCTTTGATGAATCTTACACCGCTATCAAACTTTCTTCTTCATCTTGATAAACTTGTATTTGTCTATATTATGACACAAGAACTAAAAAAATCAAAAAAGAGAAAAAATATATACTAATAAAAAAGAAAAAGGAGAATACAAAAATAAACATGGAACATCTCCATAGATGATTGTTATTTATAGATTGTTTAAGCTGTAAGAATTAGGTAGAATATATATAGAGATTCATAAAATTTATAAGTTAAATATCTGGAAGGTTATGAATTGAAAGGTTTGTGAGTTATTGAGATTATTAAAGATATATGTTATGAAAATGAAGAGGTGTAAGTTATGAAATGAAATTTTCAACAAATATTTTAAGAGAAATATAAGAGAAAAAAGTCATATTGAGAAAAAGGATAAATACAAATCCTAGCCTATAGGAGGTGTTACCTCACTTCTATTACTTTGCTTTATAATATATATATATAGAGAGAGAGAGAGATTAAACAAACTGAATAATTAAAGAATTCAAAGTTGAGTTATTTGAATATGAAATAGATTTTTGAAATTATTAAAATAAAGATTACAAATCAAACTACAGAGTAAATGCAAAGAATTAAAAAATTATAAATACAAACACATAGAATATGAACTAAGGGATCGCTTGGTAGAATGTATTTGAAAAAATAATGCATGCATTAACTTTTGTGTATTACTAATATCTTGTTTGGTACACTTTTTCAACCTACATTAGTTATGCACTTTATTTAGTATTATGCTATGTATAACTAATTTATGGCAAATCATGATATTAATAATACAATAAGTGTAATGCATGCATTAGTATGGTTAAAGATACAATTGTCCCTCAAAATTTTTTCCACATGCTTGCTATCGTATTTGTGGGAGGTATTTTTCTTAACAAATAATTTATAAGTCAATAAAGCATTTTTATAACTTGAAACAAATTACAAGACAAGGCAATGATATTACAACAAAGCCTTTCACATACCATTTCATTTTTCTATTACTCCCCTTACATTTTAATTGGTAAGATAACATTTGTACATTTTAATATAATTAATATAATTTTTTAAAAATATATAATAATAATTTTTTTATATTTTAAAATAATTTTAAATATTAAAAATAAAATTAAAAAATATAACTAATTATCTCTTAAATTTTAAAATAACTAATTTTAATATACTTAATAATTAAAATAAAACGATGTATTTTCTAATAAAAGATGTTCCTATTAGCATGTGGTCTTTTTATATGCCAGAGTTGGGGAAAACAAATGAAGATTTTTTCTACAGAGAAAAACCCGTGGAGGCCTATGTTTTTGGTGGGGTTTTGAATCGGTGAACTTTGTCGCAGAGTGAGTGGGATGTCAGGTTTTAAGTGTTACTATTTTAGAATGAGAAACACATTTCACATTTCATTTGCTTAGCCCAAGGATATGGACCGTGCAGAGCTAGAGATCAAAGTTACGAGTTTTGATCAAATTTAATAATATAAATTTAAATGGATGAAAATTGTAGATATTTTTTTTTATTCTAATTGATTTTTTAAAATATTTGTTTTACTCTTACATTAGTAACTGTGTCTTCTTTTTTTATTTTTTTTTTTATTTTTTATTTTTTTTTTTTTTTTAAACGCCCTTGTCCCGGGCAGGGGCTGAGCAGCACCCCCAGGCCTTATCATAAATAAAACAGCAAAAATAAGTACATGGAGGGGGCCATAAAACCTTACCTCCGATTTAATGGTGGTTCATAGGTCGGACATCCTGCTAAGGTTGGCCAACCCATCCCCGATACGAATATGGAAACCTAGAAACTATGCACCTACAGGAGAGGACTCCTCTCCAATACATAAATTCTAGGAAAGCAGTAAATGAGGGAGACTCTCCCTTTACAAAGAAAGACCTATTCTAGAAAAAGAAAGAAAAGCCTACCTGAAAAGGAAGAGTTACCAAACAAAAAAATGGTATAGAGACATCCATACCGAGCTTGGATACATACCAAGCAATTCACAGTATCTCATGGTGGTTCTTTGATCCTCCTAGTCTTCCTTCTTCTGAAGTTAGGCAAGCCCATTTTGTCCGTCGTGAGGTAACCCCTGATGTGTACCGGTAAGTCCTGTAGGCAAGAGAAGTGAACTGCGATAGTAGTGGTGTGGCTATGTTTAGACAGTGCATCAGCAACGGTATTGCCCTCTCTGAGTATGTGACGACACGAGAAAGTATGAAGCTGTCTGATAGTGTCCTGCAGTCTGAGAAAAGTGTGGTGTAGATGCCAAGGGGGGGCAAAAGTGCCCCTAATCCAACCAACTAGAAGCTCCGAATCAACCTCGAGGATGACGCCTGAGTGGCCGTTGTGAAGGCACCAAGTGAGACCTATATAAGATGATTCCAACTCCGCCTGGTTATTTGTCCCTTCCCCAAGGGGAGTAGCATAAGCATGAATCAGATCCCCATGACGATCCCTGATGATACCTCCTGCCCCAATCTTTCCCGGATTGCCAAGAGCACTACCATCGGTGTTGATTTTGACCAGTCCAGTAGCCGGTCTGGACCATTGGACTCTGGTGACTCTAATCTCGTGTGTACATGACTCCACCCTAGCACAAAGTTCTCTCCAGTTTGAAGGCCAGTGTACGTATGGGAAAACCGTCGTCAAGAGTTTGTAGATATCACTAATAATACCGTACTTCACCCTCAACAGGTTTGACTGTTTGTAACCATACTTCGCTGCACACCTGTTCTTCCAAAGGTTCCAGCAAATGAAGATAGGGAGGGCTCTAAGTAGGGTGTTGTGGGGGTCACTACCGGGCTTCTGAGCCCACCAGTGCATTAGGAGGGCCCTGAGGGGCATATCGCGATGTCTGAAACCCATAGTTGTAGAGAAGGGGGTCCAAACTGCAGTAGCAAAATTACCGGAGACCATGACATGTTGAACATCCTCATAGCCTTTGTCTCGACAGCAAGCACAATCTGTGTTGGCCTCCGGATCAAACCTCAGGATTCTGGCTGCTGTAGGGAGCTTATTCCTAAGCGCCCTCCACAATGTAAAGGAGGATTTAAATAGTACATGCTTCTGCCAGGTTCTTCTGTCGATGATAGTGGTCTGTTTGGATCTCCTTATCATCGCCCAAGCCGAAGTAGAAGAGAAATTACCCGAGGTAGTGGTCTTCCAAAAAGGCTGATCAGGTCTGTCCGGGTGAAATAGAATCGGAGTGTTCATAATTTGTGTGACCAAGTGTTGGGGGAGCTGCTGTTGTAGCCGATTTATCCTCCACTGACCCTGGTTTAGGAATTCCGAAACTGCCACCTTGCCCGGCCTGCCAGGCAATATCCTATAGGTAGCAAGAGGTCCAATACCGAGCCAGTTATCCCACCAAAAACTAGAGCTGCCGGAGTAAACCTTCCACAATAGGTTTTCCTCAGCCCTCTGCTTGTTAGTCATGAGTTTCTTCCAGCTTTGAGAATCACCAGAGTGCCACTTTTTTGAGACCGGATGGGAACGCTGACAGTATTTGGCTAGAAGAAAGTCCCTCCAGAGAGATTCCTTAGTTCGGAAATTCCACCACTGTTTGAGTTCAAAAGATTTACAAACTTCATGAATCTTCCTGAATCTTCTTTTTTTATTAAAAAATTAAATATTAACTTTTGAGATAAAATAAAATAAAAAATACTAATTAAGTATATAAATTAATGATGTTCTATAATGAAGTAAATTAGCAGAATAAAAAATTAATTTTATTAATAATAATTAAGACTCTGATATTTATTTATATAAGTTAAAATAAAAGGTGATAATAATTTTATAAATATATTTCAATGCATGAAATGCAAAAGAAGTCAATAAAATAAAGATAAATTTAAAGATTATTTATTTAATATAAATTCATTTTAAATTATAATTTGCAAAATATTATATTAATAACACTCAAATTTTATTTATTTATATAGACAATAGAGGATAAGAAAGAGGAGAAACATAAATACACACATATATACTCATTTAATGCATATAATATTTTAACTATAATAATAAAAAATACTAAATAACATTAAATTTTATGACAAGTTCATAAAAGTATTGTTCTACTTATAATGTTAATGAATTTAAATAAGAAACTATAAATATCTAGATTAAAAAATAAATATTATATATAATATAAAAAGGTATTACATAAATGGAGGATTTGAAAGTAACAAGTATTAAATAAATATTTTAGAAAGTCAATTAAAATAAAGAGGGAGAATGTCTATTGTATAAAGTTGAAGAGAGTTTTAATTTTTAAAGCAAAATTACAGGGTAAAAATAATTTATTTTCACCCAAATTTATATTTATATATTTAATAATATTAAAATTTTAAATTCATAAATTTTAACTTTTAGCTCCGGCAAAGAGCACAAGTACGCACTTCAAAAGCCCTCAGCTTTTGTCTTTATCCTTAAAATTACTGCCACTTGCTATTTTTTGTCTTTTACTGCAATGTTTGCTATTCTCTTTGTCTACTTGTTTAGAAATAAACATTGTGCCCCATGTAACCACATTAGCCGGGAACTGAAATCTGCAAAATGGTCAAATGTGAAGGGAATACTTATCAGTACATATGCAAGATTATTTATACCGTGTTTGATTATAAATATTAATTGATAGAGATTCCAGCCCGCATACCAAACGAACAAGACTATCATTCTGTTGTGATGCTACTTGTTGACGTTAATAACAATATGCCTCCATTTGTTACTCATAACAAAATTCTCTTGGTACACAGGAACAATGAATTCGTCTCCCAACTATTCCATTATTTCATCAACACCAGATATACTGACGAGTGAATTAGTTCAAAGATGTGTAATTCTTACAACAAAGCTACACTACTTTACTGCTAATTAAACGTTTAGCTTTTGAACAAGCTAGCGAGTTCGCCCTTCTCATACATGGAGGTCAAGATATCACACCCACCAACCAACTCACCCTTCACAAAAATTTGAGGAAATGTAGGCCAGTTACTATAGTTCTTCAACGTCTCCCTCAACCCGGAGTTGTACTCTTCATCAAGGACATCGACACTTTCATAATCAACCCCTTCGCTTTCAAGAATGGCTACCACCCTCTGTGAAAACCCACATTGTGGTGCACTTCTTGACCCTTTAATGAAAGCAACCACCTTATTCTCTTTCACTAGCCGGTCAATGAGGTCCTCCAAGGGCACTGTCAACTGCACATGACGGCCTGGTGTTAACCTGAGATCAGCCTTCTTCTTTGGAGGCTGACGTACCCATGTCGAATTTCCTGGTTCATTACCAGGTGGTACCTTTCCACTGGTCGCAATATGTTCTTCCATCCATGATTTCCAAGATTCAGTTAAAGCTGTTCTATCTGGCTCATCAACCACACCAACCTACAAATGTTATACCAGTTATTAAGTAGTCCAAGGGAAAATATAGCAGTCTCAAAATCCTGAAAGTATAAAAGGAGAGAAAAACAAACGTGAAACTTTTCCGACAGAAGTAATAACCGGTACAGACTTGTCTTTCAGTGTTCAGAAGATAGGCAATGTATTATGCTTATACTGCTTAGAGGAATCTTTCGCAATTTATTATGCTCTTACAGCTTAGAGGAATCTTTGTGCTAATATTCAAGGTGCAGACAGGAATATGTTGATGTATGGTCACAGCAGTTGAGATTCTAAGCAAGAATAACAGTGCATGTGATCTTTGACAAAGTCATTCACATAATAAGATGATTAGAAAATGATCATATATCAAATAATAGTTATATGCTTGGCCAAGAATATATTGCCCTCTAAACTAAAGAGGATGTTTATTCAGCATGGTGTGCCTTATGTGCACTATAAATCATAATTCCACATAGCAGAGTTATCAACAGCTCGCTAAGGCGCACTTAAGCACTAATGCTAGATGCAAAAAGTAGGCTGGCACTTTGCCTCGCTTGGCCACTGATTCAGCACAGGGCAATAAGCTGTACGCCTCATCACCAATGGGTGTTGTCCCGAAGAGGCATCACTAAACAACAAATGTTTCTCTTAATTTTCATTTGTGCTAATAATTATTATTCTTGAATTACAGATACATATTTTTAATTTTTTATTCGCTTGCACCTTTCTTCATCAAAGCTTGTGCTTCAGTTGCACCTTGCTTTAAAGCCCATACAGATCTCAGAGCTTTTTTTGTGCTTTTCTGCTTTGTTAACACTGCCACAAATACTATATATCTGTGATATTTCCCCTTCGCAGTTGCACTATGTCATATAAGAAGCGTTATAACGACAACGAATGCCAATTAAAGGCGGCAGCAAACGGATGGTATTGCAAGACGCCCAGCAGCACCTAAACCAAATGTGTCTATTTTTGGCTGAGGTATAATGCACTGAGGTAACTAACATAGAATGAAATAAATGCCTTCAAGCATAAGTCCACCTGTGTGCATTCAACTAGCACAATCTCCCACTCTAGCAACTTTAAGCACTGAAAAACAAGTATTCCATATCAGTTTGTTCGCTGCGCCAAGCAAACTAACTCTGGTATTTAAGCGGGAAAAGGTAGAAGGCGCCATCATCCCTGAGTTGCGAAGGCTGCAGTTGGCCTAAAGGGTCAGCTCCAATTGGATTTCTCAGTCATCAAAAGAATAAAAAAAATTTCTTAGCCTGATCAAGCTAACCAGCACAGATCTGTAGATAGAGACAGAACAATGATCAACAATAATGAGGATATTGGTGCTATGCTCACTCTTCTATCATTAGTTGAAGCAGATAACTTCGTTCTTTCCTACCAAAGAGTACTCAGTTCCTGTGATTGGACCATACATTTTAAGTAAAAAAAGATTCATAGCTGGATAAATATGTCATTCTGGTTTTACAAGGAGGGATCATTGTGTTTCTTTCATCCAAAGCCCATTACCATCATAAGTTCCAGACAGTTGTTTTTATCTCGAAGCTGCGTTCTGGGCAAAAGCCTGGTCTCCAAGTTAGTCTTCAACATATAACCAGAAGTTGAACACTTGTCTTGGGACGAGGGAAGATATCAGGAAACTGTCTCCACCCGAATTGCAGGTTAGCAATAACTAGTCCCCAATATTTTCCCATCTATCTTCAGTAGAGATTAAAGAGCTTACTAGCACGGGCAAAAAGAACCAAAACAAGGACCCGGAGTAACAGAATCGATGCTACCACAGGCTATGCAACCATGTTATGAGCCCATCCAAGAATTTTCTCCATCATGGTTTGGGAAATTTGAAGCCTTGCTCCACGCATGATGTATTCTCCAGCAAGTGCTAGAACAAGGGAGAAGGGACATATATATGCAGTCTTTGCCTTACATTTCCGAGACGATACTATTTTGGCGTGACCTATTGCAACGTCTTAGACATGTGGCTTATCAGTCACAAGGGAGCAACTCTACTGATGGTCCAAAGTGTGCTTTCATGATTTGCAAGCTCCAATACATAAACTAGTGGCATTTGCTAGCGACTAGACAATAGGAACTATAACCCCCCCCCCCCCCCCCCCCAATCTCAATCGAGACAGAACTTTCAGTTGTTCAAGTAAACACAAGGTGAAGCAAGGCGAACAAAATTCTTATGCCCCATGGAAGAATGGCACGTTCACTTTTAAGAAGAAGAAAAGTGAAATTGGTTTCATTTCTCAGGCCACAAGTGTATATGATTAACTGAAGAAAGAACATGCAACAACATGTAACCTTTTTTGACAAATAAAACCAAGATGTCCTCCATATATTCTCACAACCAATGTGCATTCCACTATTAATGCATCACATATTACTTTACTCTAACTTGGACATGCTGATTCAAATCCATTTCTAAATCTCCGTAAGCCAGGCAAAGATTCAGCAAGTGGGTTTTCTCATAGCATCACCTAGAGAAATCATATGATCAGAAGTTGCACTTCAATTTACCCTTTTGTCAACACACCCAAAATGAGAAATATGTCTCTCATTCCATTACTATTTCCCACAGTATCAATCAATCAACTGCGCGTTAATCTCAATTAGTTTGGTCCATTTAACCGTGCCTGTTCGTTTACTCTAATCTTCAGCTTACCACAACTTATACTTTAACCAGGTTTGGAACGGGTTACGCTTTGCGTCATAACAAAATTAAAGCAAGAATTTAAAAAAGCGCTTACACACGAGAATACTCAAAGTTGTTACCTTTACGGAAGAGCAGAGTTGGGGTACGGAATTCTTATGGGAAAGAACACTGGCGGCGATGTTACGTGATATGCCAACAAATTGGAGATCACCATTACAATCATACACCGCATATACACCAGATTCCTTGGGGAAGCTTCCAGAGATTTCATCAGGCTGTAGAGGCACGGTTAAAGGGTCTGTCTCAGAGAGCTTTTTCAGAGCTGCAACAACGATGCTCGCGTGGCGTGTGCTGGTTCTGCTTTTGGGTCGGAGAGTAATGGAAGGGAAAAGCAGGGAAGTTTTGGGAAGTGAATATGAGGAGAAAGAAGGGTTATTTTGGGAAGACAAATTGGAGAAATCGCGAAGGGTAGAATGAGGTTGCGTCAGAAATGAGATGTTCAAGGTCGCCATGGCAGAGAAGATGAAGAAGAAATGGTGGATAGTGGAGAGTGGACTGAAGTTGGATGAGTTAAAATCTCCTCTGTGGGCTCTAACAATTGGGCTACTTTATCATTTGGAGTCATTCTAGCCCATCAACAAAGCCGAAGATGAGAGATTTTGTTATTGGGCCAGTTACGTTCAGTCAGTAAATAATTAGGGAAAAGTACATAACATACATCAAAAACTAAACTAATTACGTAAATATAAGCAGTTGTATATTAATTACTCGTAATATCCCATCAGCATAAAATAATTACAATCGTACCCTCTTGTGAGTTTGAAGGTTTTTAGCACATTAGATACCATGGCAGTATATGAATATACTGTGATGGTATCATGGTATACCATGATACCATGGCAATATATGAATATACAGTGATGTTATCATGCATGATTAAGGAGTGTATCCCTAAAGGACTGCTTATTCCTTACCATGACAGTATATGAATATACTATGACAGTATCATGAAGGATTGAGGAGTCCTGCGCGTTATTCCTCAAAGACTGTTTATCCTTAGTGATACCATGATGGTATATGGATATATTATGATGGTATCATGAAAAATTACAAAATGGAGTATTTTCTGTAATTAATTAGCAGGTAGGAAAGTAAAGGGGTAGCGGCGCATAAATACTTTCCAGCGATGGGACAACTATTTAAATTCCCGCTGGTCCAATATATATATAAAAAAAATATATACACTATTATATATATATATATATATATATATATATATATATATATATATATATATATATATATATCATACAACAATATACAAAAAAACCACCCCATTATTACTCCACTATTCCTGAACAGCTAAACTATTATAAATGTATTTGTACTGTAGTGAATATTTATAGAAGTATTTGTATTGTAGTGAATGTGTGTCATAGTATTATAGTAAGTTACTATCTTGTTTTCTTGAGAGAAAAGTTAAGTTAGTTTTTTTATAAATAAAGGGATCTTCATTTATTGTAATTCAATCCTCAAGAAAAATAACAAGACCTCTATCTTCTCTCTTTCTCGATAATATTATTCTTTTTATTTTATTATTTTATAACACGTTATTAATACGAAACTCTAACCAATTGAACAAAATTAATTTTCTTCTTTGCACATAGATTGTAGTTGTTGAAGTGGAAAGTTGAAGAATATAGTAGTTGAATTCTCAATTATTTTCACATAACATTTGAACCTAAATGCTCAACTGGTCATGCCATCTGATATATTTTATGTAAACTATTAGTTTACTGTCGTATGTCATTTCATCACCGTGTCCATATTTGTATACTCCAAATAGGAGAAACAGACGAGTAACCTTTCATATACTCAGTATAATTCATTTTTGGTCAATTTCTTTGAAACTTAATAAGTTTAATTTGAGACTCACTACAATATCAATATTAAACAATTTATTCCTTTGGTAGTAATAAATTAGCTCTTTCGGAGCTCTCAATAAATTTTTTACTACCAAGTATTTTATGACACCATTTCATATGGTAAATTATTTCCTCCACAAAGAAAATCATATTATTAACGTCATGATAAAAATCATTATAGGCAAGACTCATTTTTTGATTTACTTTTGCCTTTAACTAAAAAAAATTATAAAGTCTAACAAATTTTTTGTTTTTTGTTTTTGGAGTACCACATGTATGCAATCAATGACAAATTCATCTGACCACATGATAATATTTATTTTGGTCATGGTCAAAAATTATACAAGAATTATTTCTTATTTTTACTCTTCGACAGTTCATGATAAGATATGTTACGATATTTTTGATGTATTAAAAATACTTGACCAATGACCTTTGTATCAAAATATTTTTTAATTTTAATTTCTCTCAAACCTCCTGTAGAGGTGAGTTGTGACATTTATCCAACCATACGAGTACATGCACTTACTCATAATTTTTATCACATTTTGATACATTCACTTATAAAACCGGGTGAGCATTCATGATGTTTCACATAAGCCATGGATTATACCATTTTTACATGCTTTATAAAGTTTTATTATAAGCTTATAATCATACCTTGACATTTATGTGACACACCTTAAAATCACTTTAAAAGGTCAAGCGCACCACCACTTTATATTCCTTTATTTTGATGAAGAATTTATAAAACTTATCAAATTAGGTTGCATGATCACCGCGTGCCCACCAAATTGATGGTTAACATTACCTTTACTCTTTGAGGGATCATTTTAAGAATTCATAATGTTCTTCCTTTTAATTATCACAATGATGATTTAAATTATTTTTGAGAAAAAGACATAAAATCCTCCCCGAAATTGTCCGCACAACTCACTTTAGCACTTTAACTTTACGAGTATTTGTTTACCCCCCTAATCTCATTTGAAATCTATTAAATACCACCCAAAAGGCTGACGTGGAAAATTAAAAAAAAATTAAAAAGGCACGTAATTGGAAAAAAAAAGTGGATCCATTGATATTTATATTATTTAATAAAATAAAAAATAAAAAATAAATAAAAACCCCCTACCCAACTCTATCTTCTTCTTCAAATCCCCCCCCCCCCCCTTCTCCTTCTTCACCCCCCTCCCCCCAGACCTATCTTCTTCTTCGAACCACCTCACAATTTCTCCTTCTTCGGAGCCCCACTCCCACCATTCTCCATCTTCAACCTCACCTCCCCCCCTCCCTCACGCACACACACACACAAAAAAAACTACTCTTATTTATCAATTTTTTCTACTTTGTACTTTCAACATTCAATTTTTTAAGAAAAGTTTTGAATTTTTTTGAAAAATAAAGACACCCAATGGAGAAAAGCAACCTCTATTTTTCTTGAATTAATTAGGATTAGAAATTAACTAGTGTATAAAAATATAAGTTAAGGAAAAGAAAATATTGTGAATGAGCAAAAAGAAATGAAAAAAATAAAACATTAAAATTTAAATAATTTTCAACGTGGCTGTGATGTGGCAGTAACGTGACTGTGACATGGACGAATGTAAAACACTTCACATTGTGAGAGTGGTATTATTCTCTTAGGGTGATATTTAATAGACTTCAAACGAGATTAGGGGGTAAAAAATTACATATAAAGTTAAAGTGTTAAAGTGAGTTGTGTAGACAAGTTCAGGGGGGATTTTATGTCTTTTCTCATTATTTTTTCATTTACCACATTAATGTTCATTCATTTAACCACTTATCTTTATTCAAACTTATTATGCACTGCTACCATATTCCCTCACGGAATGGAGCATGTCAAATGGGATGGGCTTTATAATTTGTCATCAAAAGCATATTATTTTGCCTAAATCATCATTATCTCATCAATATATCGCGTTGGGACTTGAACCTAACGTCTTACCCATAAGAAGGCGTGCTAAGCCAGAATTCAGTGAGATTTAACCCAATATTTTATCAATAAGATGCATCAAGACTTTAACATGTTATCTTACTCTTTTGGTGTGATTAGATTTGAATTCACCTTAATATTTTTAACTAATAGTATAATAGGCCAAATTATATAAGACTTACAACTGTAGTTGTTAAAGAGAAATATTATCTACTAATACTTTATCATTATAGAGCAGTACTATCTTGTAAAATAAAAGGCTTACATGTACTTGCTAAGCAGAATGAGAAAATGACAAACAATTACATATTTAATAAGCATATTAGCTGGTAGCTCAATTGTCTAATTTTCCTTTTGGTTACGGTTGATAAGTCTTAAAATACAAGGAGGCTATTTTTATTTTTTTTAGTTGTTTGCTATTCACTAGCACACATAATAAGCCAATAAAATTCATACCTCCACAACAATTGTCAAAATGGACAAGAAAATCCTAATTACCTAACTCTATCACTGAAATAAAAGATGCAAGACAAATAAATTGAATATTAAAATTCTGCTGGGTCATTATCATGTTAATTATTAATAATTGTGCTCAGTGTTTTATTAACTTATTTTTTTATATAAAAAAAATTATACAAGACTTAATACAAGAAAAGATAAAGGAAGTTAGACACTTGAATTCAAGAAATGATCATTTGTAATTTTAGCTCATTTTCTTTATCAACATGATCATTTTATGCTTCCGTTCATCTTTCATTCTCTCAAGCTATCATTCACGTATGGGCACCTTGAATTGTAGCAAGACTTATCCCAGTGAACATCAAATAAAAACAAATGACAATATTAATTTGAATAAACTAGACATTTAGAAAATATCACTGAAAATTTATGTATTTGCCCTTTAAAAAAATTAGACAAAGTTAAAGTGATCAAATCACTATATTTTATGAAAAAGAAAGCTACTCAGGAATCATGCATTTTTAGACTTAAAGGACAAATTTGTAGATGGCATGAAACTCATTTAGTTAGAATGTCGTGTTGATAACGTGTTGTAAATTAAAGTAAACAAGATTTATAAATAAAGTAAATAAAGAAAGATAAGATAAAAGAGTGCAGAGAAAAGATATGATGCCTTTTCTTATTAATTCCTTCCATGTATTCTATATGTTCTTTCAAGTATCAAGTGTCAACAACATGATTCTCAATACATCTATTTATAGGGTTACATTGAATAATATCGAAGGGCATCATAAACATGACATTGTAACAACCCATCCAATTGTTATAGAGCCTCGATGATGTTAGTGTAATGATTCAAAATTTTGCATGCAACAGTACCGCCGTGGCGAATGAGCCTTCGCCGTAGCGGGACCGCTGCAGCAGACGACGCAAGGCACAAAACCAGTTTAAGTTAGAATTTTGGAGTTTTTCACCCTATTATCTTAAGGCACGAAGTTTGAGAGTTCTGGTGGAAATTTTCAAGGGTTAGAGCAATTTCTTATTCTAAGGTAAGATTTCCGTGTTAATCCTTCTATCTTGTGATTCTCTAACACCTAGAATTAAAGATAGTCTCTAATGGTGAATTTCTAGCTAAAAACCCTAGGTTTGTGAAAACTAGGGCTAGGATCATGGGAATGATTGGGTGTTGATTTCTATACCTAAAAGTGGTAATTAACACTTTCTAGGGTGAATGTGATTATAGAATATTATTTTGGTGATAGTTTGAGACCTATACTTCGGTGAATCTGAAACCCCTAACCTTAAAAAACTATTTTAAGAGGGTTATAGGAGTAAAAACTTCATGAACTTGGATTGAATGATCGTTGTAGATTTGGTTTATGATAATTTAGACTATGATTATCAAATTAGGTCGTAAACAATGGGTAGAATGGAGTGGGTTGAGTTCCCAAACCCATGAATAGAAGAAACAACTTATTGATTGATTCTTTAATATCTTATTTCTACACTTTGAATGTTCGGAGGCATTGAAAAAAGCAAAACTCCCATGAAGTAGCTGCATATTCCAGTTTTGTGACCGAGGTAGGCTATGGTTTACTTGCTTTTGCGTTAGATTTTAGTTAGCTAAACATATACGAACGTATGATTTATATGCTTTTGATGAGTAGGATTGTACTTCTATATAAGTTATGGCCTATTAATCGGAATCAGTGAAAAGCTAAGAACAAGTGTGACGAAAACTCATAATGAGGTAAAACCCTAGGGGAGATATTTCAACTGATAGATGGATACTTGTTCTAGGTTATGCTTTGAGTCAAATGTTGTTGAGGAGATTAACTTTTGGGTGTCATTGACAAAATGTTCCCAGGTATAAATATGGACTTCTTCCTTCTTAGAATCAAAACCTTAGACGTGTAAAATCACATAGACTCTGTTTAGGGATGTGATTAATGGACTGATTAATAAGTTATAATTATGTTTGAGCATAAGATGAGGCGAGTGGCGTAGGATAGTAATCCCTTACATAATAACTTAAATGTGTTGTGGTCGGTGTTGTATTTTCTGAATTGATGATTTGTCCATATTAATGGTGACACTATGGTAAGTTAATTGTTGGTGTAATCTTGTTATGACATTGTTTCGTAATGGTGGTTATAAAGAAACCAAAACATGGGAGACACTAGAATAAAGACTGATCGCAGTACTGCCAGTAGTACCAACCGCTGCAGTGGGTAGTATACCACTGCAGCGAGACCGTTGTAACGGCAGTGATGCCGTTGCAGCAGAGCCCAAACCAATGAGCGGGCCAAGTCGAAAATCTTATAACTTGCTGAATTAGATATTATTACTATTGTTCGGACGCGAGGTTGATTTAATTTCATGTTATTGTACTTGTTGTGTGGATGTGTAATTCTTGTCGTGTGATGATCTATTACTTGTTCTGTTGCATTATGCGTCCCAAGATTGAGGGGCGAATTGGCATTAAATAAATATGTGACGAAGATGAAGAATAATACGGAAGGAAAGTTATCGATGTGATGGTAAATGAGGGGCCTATGGCCGAGGTTAAGGAATTCAGATGAATAGGTTACTACAATCAACTTTTGAATAAGGATTAGATGCACGAGTGCCTCATGCCCGAGGTGAGCATCTGGGAGAGTGGTATGGGAGAGTACACAGACAGGTATGGCTAAAGGACTATGCGGCTGGGTGTATGGGTGAGTACACGGACAGGTATGATGAATGTTCATATGAATGGATGTACAGTTCTTGAATTTCTAGAGTCCCCTGCGGGTTATGACTGGAAGGGCAAACATAAGACCCTCGGGCATGTGTGTACAGTGATATGACGGAGGCGTGTGCCTGGAATATCACTGATGGTATGATTTTGAGACAGAAATTATGCGGGTATAGTTGATAAACATACGACTGCAGATACAAAAAGGTAATTGATATACCGACATGAATCTAGTTGAGGTGAGGAACAGGTGTGAAATACCGTTTATGGCTATTCAATTCAGGTGTGATATCTTATGACACTTCGTGGTATGAGGTCAGACATGTGCATGTACTTACTGTTAGGGGATTAAATCCCTCATATTGTTTTGATGACCTTTGTGTATACTTGAATAGTAACCCGTAACTGCATTTGGTCGTCTGATATTAAATTAATTTATGGTCTATGGATGATAGTATGATGGGTTTGAACGGAAGATAGTACAGTACCATGAGATAGGAAGTAGATGTTAAAAATGGTAGAAACGAACTTGGTCATTTATAGAGAAAGGGTGAGATGAGTAGTTGAACTCTAAGTGTATATGGGGAAATAAAACTGAACTAGACTATGAAAAATTGATTACTGACTGGATAGGGTAGCGATGCAGCGAACATATCACCGCGACAGTGGGATCGCTGTAGTAGCCTGAGCCTTTGCTACGGCGGAAATAGAGAAAAGCAAACTGGTAGGCTAATTAAATGACTAGAAGCATATGATAATTGTGTGAACCTGAATGAGTCATAAATACTATATTGAAGTGAATAATCTTGGTGGGATGTTGCCTAAGTGAATTAATTGTTGAATTTAGTAATGTTGATTGTATATGATTCTTATGCTATTGTTTTAACTAACCCAAGTCGGCCAATGATGCCTACCAATACATGTGGTGTACTGATACTACCTTGCTACACCTTTTTCTTTTTGGTGTAGGATGTGGCAGGTTGAAGTTTCCTTAATTGGCGTGGAGTACTCAGCACCAGCTTCAGTGTTCCTCTTATGAACAAAACTGGGTCATTTTATTTGTCAAGTATTCAAATAGAGCTCTTGTACCTGTCTAGACTAGATCTTGGGAAAGTTATGTTAGAGAGATTTTATAATGTTATTTTGTTGAGAATTTTTAGTAGATAATGAAAAGTAAATGTGAATTCTAGAAGTTATTTTCTTGTCTAATTAATAGAAATATTGTACGGGTTCTCCTATCGAGTAGAGTCGATGTAGGTTCCTGCACAACCTGTTTAGTTAGATCGGGACAAGTTGGTATCAGAGCGTCTAGGTTACTAGTCTCATAAGTACAAAAACAATGTCGAGTAGACTCCTACGGATTGGTGTGTAGACGTCCACATTTAATCTTCGGGTAGCTATAAGGCATCTAGGTTGTTTCGCTTATTTCTTTTCCTTCGTGTCGTTCGAGCGTGTCGATTACCTAGTTGAGTCCAATTGATATCTGGAAGATTCTAATTGGTACATCAATGGGCTCAATTGGTATCTATAATATTCCAATTGGTATCTAGCGACGTAGCCATATTGACGTGTGAGTTGATAATGAAGTGTGAAATATTAGTGATAGTGAAGTATTATAAGGGGAGCAAAGGGAGATCAATGTTGACCGAAGGGATGAATATCCCTGTTTGTGTTCTGCTAAACGAATTTCACTGTAGCAAATGGCTTCTAGACAGAATCCAATTCCCATCCTGATTGAAAAAAAAATTTGGTTATATCAAAGGTGGTGAATTAAGTATATGTGTATATGAGAATTTTGGTTTTATATAAACATGGGGCCAAAACACTGCCATTATCATTCGAATGCCCCAATGGGCACCTGTACCCCAAACATAGAGAAAGAGAGAAAGCCAATCAACAAACGAGCAAAAAGAGAAATCGTCTAGAATTTGGTCCTTCGAGGGTAGGAAATATCTAAGCTAAAGGGAGACCGCAGGGGGGAAATACATTGTAACCCTGACTAGCTGAAGACCTTGTCACTGTTGTTACCCGGGTCACTAACCTCATCATCCTCATTGCTAGTGAGGAAGGATTACTCTAAAACATTTCTCGGGGACAATGGGGGAACCTTAGGGCTTGGAAGGAGGGTGAGGTACTAGATCTTCTTCACCTCTTTCACATACAGATGAAAAGCTAGTCCTGAAATCATCTTTTCTTATTCTCTTTCTCTAGATCCTCCTGGAGCTCATCATGGGTCGGGGCTAATGAGGCAACCGTTCTCTATAAGACTCAGGGTCCATAACAACTGCATTAGATAACACACCTCCCTGGGGCAGCCTAGGCAACCGACCTAATAACTCCTGCATAGCTGCCAAACCAACCCATCACCGCCAGGGCCATCACTATCATCCTTTGAGTCAATTTTCCTCTCCTTCCTGCCCGTTCCATGCGCACCTTTCATCCTCAAGGGATTAAAGAACGCATCAAACCCTAGCATACAACCCCTTACTTTCCGAGGCATACCTGCCTACTGATAGAGCATAGTGGTGAGGGACTTGAAAAAGTTCAAATAACCATCCGACCCTAACTCCACCATTTCTAGTGCAAAAACCTTCGAAAATAACCTATAGGAGGATGATTTAGATTACTTGAGAATATAAATACTAGTAGAAGGGGCGTATTGAGACTCTTTCCCAGTTGGGGATATGGGGATGAGAGAATTAAGTTCGTGTGTTGGGCCAGTGTAGTTATCCTATTAGCCCTGTAGGACCTCAGAAGACAGGTCGGGTAAAGATCTGGTTAAATCTGCCAGTGATAATGGTAAGATTGTAGTAGAAGAGGTATAACCATAATTATGACCCCGCGAGGATTTGGACTGCAATGCTATAGAAAACCCCTATATATCTCGTGAGGCCATTCGGGGACGAACAGTTGTTTAATTAGTATCTAATATAATGACTCGTCCGATCGTTATAGATCCTCGATGACATTAGCGTAGTGATTCAAATTTTGCAGGCAGTAGGACCATCATGGCGAATGAGCCTTCGCCATAACGGGACCGCTGCAGCAAAAATGTACCACTACAGCGGACGACGCAAGGCATAAAATCAGTTTAAGTTAGAATTTCAGGATTTTTCATCCTATTATCCTAAGTCATGAAGTTTGAGAGCTCTGGTGGAAATTTTCAAGGACTAGAGCAATTTCTTATTCCAAGGTAAGATTTTTGTATTAAACCTTCTATCTTATGATTCTCTAACACCTAGAATTAAAGATAGTCTCTAATGGTGAATTCCTAGCTAAGAACCCTAGGTTTGTGAAAACTAGGGCTAGGGTTATGGGAATAATTGGGTGTTGATTTCTAGGCCTAAAAGTGGTAAATTAACACTTTCTAGGGTGAATGTGATTATAGAACATTGTTTTGGTGATAGTTTGAGACCTAGAATTCGGTGAATCTAAAATCCCTAACCTTAAAAATTATTTGAAGAGGGTTAGAGGAGTAAAAACTTCATGAACTAGGATTGAATGCTCGTTATAGATTTGGATTATGATAATATAGACTATGATTATCGAATTAGGTCATAAACAACGGGTAGAATGGAGTGGGTTGAGTTCCCAAGCCCTTGAATCGAAGAAATAGCCTATTGATTGATTCATTAATGTCTTATTTCTAGACTTTGAACATTCGGAGGCATTGAGAAAAGGCAAAGCTCCCCCGGAGTAGCTGCATATTCCAGTTCTGCGACCCAGGCAGGTTATGGCTTACTCGCTTTTGCGGTAGACTTTGGTTAGCTCAATATATACATGAGTATGATTTATATGCTTTTGATGGGTAGGATTGTACTTATATCTACGTTATGGCCTATTAATTGAAATCAATGAAAATCTAAGAACAAGTGTATTAGGAGAGGGGTGACGAAAACTCAAAATGAGGTAAAACCCTAGCAAAGATATTTCAACCAATAGATGGATAATTATTCCGGGTTATGCTTTGAGTCAAACTTTGTTGAGGAGATTAACTTTCGGGTGTCGTAGACAGAATGTTCCCAGGTATAAATATGGACTTCTTCCTTCTTAGAATCGAAACCTTAGACGTGTAAAATCACATAGACTCTGTGTAGGGATGCAATTAATGGACTGATTAATAAGTTAGAATTATGTTTGAGCATGAGATGAGGCGAGTGGCGTAGTATAGTAATCCCTTACATAATGACTTAAATGTGTTGCGGTCGGTGTTGTATTTTCTGAATTGATGATTGTTGTCCATATTAATGGTGACACTATGGTAAGTTAATTGTTGGTGTAAGCTTGTTATGCCATTGTTTCGTAATGGCGGGTATAAAAAAACCAAAATATGGGAGACTCTGGAATGAAGACTGGTCGTAATACTGCCAGTAGTACCACTGCAGTGAGATCGCTGCAGCGGAGCCCAAACCAGTGAGCAGGCCAAGTTGAAAATCTTATAACTTGCTGAATTAAATGTTATTACTATTGTTGGAACACGAGGTTGATTTAATTTCATATTATTGTACTTGTTGTATGGATGTATAATTCTTGTTATGTGATGATCTGTTACGTGTTGTGTTACATTATATGTCCCAAAATTGAGGGGTGAGTTGGCATTAAATGAATGTGTGACGGAGATCACGAATACTACGAAAAAAAGTTATTGATATGATGGTAAATGAGGGGCCTATAGCCGAGGTTAAAGAATTTAGATAAATAGGTTACTACAATCAGATTTTGAATAATGATTGGATAAACGAGTGGTTCGTGCCCGAGGTGAGCATTCGGGCGAGCGGTACGAGAGAGTACACAGACAGATATGGCTAAAGGACCATGCGGCTGGGTGTACGAGTGAGTACACAGAAAGGTATGATGAATGTTTATACGACTAGGTGTACAGTACATGGATTTCTAGAGTCCCCTACAGGTCATGACTGGAAGGGCAAGCATAAGACTCTCTGACATATATGTATAGTGATATGATGGAGGCGTGTGCCCGCATATCACTAATGGTTTATTTTTCAGACAGAAATTATGCGGGTATGGTTGATAAACATACGATTGTCAATACAGAAAGGTAATTGATATACCAGCGTGATACAAAATATACCGACATGAATCAGGTTGAGATGAGGAACAGGTGCGGAATACCGTTTATGGCTATTCAGTTCAGCTTTGATATCTTATAAGACTCCGTGGTATGAGGTCAGATATGTGCATGTACTTATTGTTGGGGAATTGACTCCCTCATATTGCTTTGATGACCTTTATGTGTACTTGAATAGTAACTCGTAACTGCGTTTGGTCATCTGATGTTAAATTAATTTTGTGCGCTATGGATGACAGTATGATGGGTTTGAATGAAAGATAGTGCAGTATCATGAGATAACAAGTAGATGTTAATAAATGGTAGAAATGGACTTGGTCATTTATAGCAAAAGGGTGAGATGAATAGTTGAACTCTAAGTGTATATGGGGGAATAAAACCGAACTAAACTATGGAAAATTGATTACTAACTGGATAGGGTAGCGCTGCAGCGGACATATCGTCACAGTAGCGGGATCGCTGTAGCGGTCTGAGCCTTCGCTGCAGAGAAAATAGAGAAAGGCAAACTAGTAGGCTAATTAAACGACTAGAATCATAGGATAATTGCGTGAACCTGAATGAGTCATAAAAACTATATTAAGTGAATTAATTGCTGAATTTAGTAATATTGATTGTATATTGATTCTTATTTTGTTGTGTTAACTAACCTTAGTCGGCCGATGATGCCTACTAGTACGTGTGGTATACTGATACTACCTTGCTAGACCTTTTTCTTTTTGGTGTAGGATGTGGCAGGTTGAAGTTTCCTTCATTGACGTGGAGTACTCAGCACCAGCTTCAGTATTCCTCTTCTGAACGAAGCTAGGTCATTTTGTTAGTCAAGTATTCAAATAGAGCTCTTGTACCTGTCTAGACTAGATCTTGGGAAAGTCATGTTAGATGGATTTTGTAATGTTATTTTGTTGAGAATTTTTAGCAGATAATGAAAAGTAAATGTGAATGCTAGAAGTTATTTTCTTGTCTAATTGATAGAAATGTTGTAAAGGTTCTCCTATCGAGTAGAGTCGATATAGGTGCTCGCACGGCCTGTTTAGTTGGGCCGTGAGAGACATTAACCCTTAAAAATATGAAAAAAATTATGGAGTGTGAAAGATCATGAATGAGAAAGTAGTGAAGATGTTGGTATTAGTGCACATAATGATAAGTAATGGTAGCGCATTATCTACCTCATGAAGAATAATAATGAAAATCCATATTAACAAATGACGAGTATGATATTTTAACAAGTGACGAGTATAATATTTAATAACAGACTAAAACTATTAAGGCAGTACACAATAAAATTAATAAACTTTAAAATAAATATAAAAATTAATTTTGAATATCCCATGAAATGTAAACAGTAAATGAATAAATTGTGTTAAAAAGTGTTTTCTTAAAGGTATACGGTGTAGAATTCTCTTTAATTTTTTCACAAGGAGGGTACTAACTAAGAAAAAGATGCCAAAGACTCCTGGTCAAAAGCGAATGTAGCTTTTTTGCTATATATTTAATTTATTTATAACCAAACTTTTGATATAATATATATATATATATATATATATATATATATATATATATATGTAAGATGATAAAATTAATTCAAGAAAACAGATTCGCCTAATTCGTTCAAGTTTGGATAGGTAAATGAGTCATCCAATCTGCTCAAGCTTCAACGAATTATTTTAACTCAATTTATTTTGATCTTATCAATTCAATGCATCTAATAGTTGAGTTAATTTGGGGTAAAGTTTTACGGGGCACTTTATTTAGTTGTCTCTATTTTACTTGTACCCACTTTTTATAAAAAGCTCAGTAAATACCGACTTAGTTGATGTGGAATAATGTCATATATATGTTTGAACTTCATGCAAAAGTGTTTGAAGTTCTGTCATATATATGTACTTAACCTCATAAAGTATCTTAAGTTGGCTTTCGCAAGTTATACCAAACTTTAGATAAAAATGTTTGAAATTTGACTTTAACAAGGTCACACCTCAAGCAAAAAATGTTTGAAGTTTTCCAACTTTCAAATACGACTTTTGCAACTTAATACCGTGTATTTGAAGTTTTCCGAAATGCATAAATTTGCAAAAAGAACATTCAACTTCGTCTACATCTTAAGCAATGATCTCGAAAATGGATATTTGTGCACTTCACCTTATTTGAGTTAAATATATAGCCTAAATAAATTAATGAAAAATTATATTAAAATATTTAATTTTTTTAATTTTATTTTATACGTTAGATATTATCATAATAAAAGAGAGAAATTATTAAGAAAATAAATAATTAGATTAAAATTTAATAAGAATTGAACCAATTAGATTTTAACTCATTATTTAGCACATTTTAAAAATTAATTAATTTGATCCGATTTTTATTCCAGTGCGTAATCTCTTTTTTTTCCACATAATGAATTTCTTAAATTTATGTAGACAAGATTGGATTGGACTAGTAAATTCAATAAAGATTGGTGTTGCAATTACTACTACTACTTTGTTTTCTGTTGATCTTAATTAATAACTTGCTATAACATAAATTAATTTTGTTGCAAATGTTCGTGCAGCCAAACCCATCAAAGACTAAAGAGATTTCCAATTACATTTATTTGAATATAAACTGTGATTTACCCCCCACCCCTAAAAAGAAAAACAATAATTATGCAACCTAACATTTGTATACGCGATTTAATTCTAAAATATTTCACTTTATTTTATTTAATATGAAATTATTTTATTCCATCTTTCAAATAAAATAAATTAGTGTAAATATAAAAATTTTAAAACTATAATTTTAAAATAATTTAATCCTCATGTTAAACAACCCATTATATAATGCAGTTGGTTGGTAACTGGTATGCTATCTTTTTTGTTTTTGTTTTTTTTTCAATTACTTGTCTGCAATCCTGACTCATTGATTGGCCAAATACAATGATACTGTTATAGGTTCCTCGTTTATTATTAGTATTCTTTTTCTTATTCAAAACTAAGATTCGTATAACTTTGTCAAAAAATGGAGTTGATAATTATTATTATTTTTTTAAAAAAAACAAACTAACAAATGTTATCCCTAGCACAATAAAACAAGCAAAACAGCTGAAATTTAGCTCAAATTACCTTTTGCTTTTAGGTTCTATACCAAAATCCTCTCTCTGTTTTTTCCCTTCGATTTGTATACTAATAATTGTAATTTCACGATGCATCACTTGATTATAAGGTTTAAAGTCTTATTAGTGAATTTTAACTTGTGATAGTATATTATAATAATAATAACTATATAATTATTGTATTTTATTAGGACAAAAGAAATATTTAGACGCATTTAGTTACATGTTTTGTGTTGTTGAGATTTTATTTGAAAAAAGTCAAATCAAATCAAAAAAATCGAGACTTGTTGGTTGATTTAATTTATAAATTTAAAAAATCGACACAGTTGATTTAATTTGATAAATAAAAAAATTGAACCACGCTGACTTATGTACATCTCTATCCATAAGTAAGATTTTGAGAAAATAAAATATATGAAGATCTTATTTTTATCTCTGTAGCATGTGATAGCATATTATATACCATATTTAACATATTATTTAATGCTTATCAAAGATTTGCATGAAATTGTTTAATAGATGACTTAATTATAGATGACTTAATTATGTAAATGTTTTTATATCATCACTGCAAAATGTAAATAACCTCAGAATATTGAATGTTGATGGTCCAGCATCATATATTGGACCCACAATAGTTGCTGATTAAGGACTCATATTATTAGTGTTTATGTAACAAATAAATGCACAATATATATTTACACATAAATTTTTATAATCCTGATGAATTAGTATATAATTACTATTAAAAAATAACTATTTTTCATTGTCATTTCCCGTTGAAATATATTAAGCAGCTATTCTAATTGAATCAATGGAAAAAAGAAAAAAATAATAGTGTTTTTACATAGAAAAATTATGAAGATTCTAACTATTTCAGTGAGAATCTGTTTCCTACCATGCATTTTTCTTGTGAACTGATTCTGTTATACCCCGTAGAATTCCCGGCACTTAGACGACTTATTCGCACGTTGGTTAAGCATATTTGAAGGCCATACGTGCTAGGGAAAGGCCCGGGAAAAGATCGGACGAGAAACCCGTCGAACCATCGCGGGAGGAGCCGGGGCAGAACCCCTCCGCGATGGCAGCGTGTCACGGAGGTGAGGCCTCCGCGATGGCTCCATGACACGTTGCCCTTGTCCAGGCCCAAGCATATAAAGCCCCCACTGCGGTTTAAGGTCATTATTTACTTAGTGAAATTTCCAGAATCGTAGGTAAACAGAGGGAAGACGAAGAAAATTTAATATTTTCGTCCGATTACGCTGCCAAACGCTGCCCAAACCCAAATTAATCCTAGATACCAAGGTATTTAGCAGCAGAGAGCATTTCTACGGAATTAGTTTCGCGAAATACGGCCGACGAATCGGCGAGCCGCCGAACTAAAGTAAGTAGAATTGCTCTAAATTAATGTCTATGTGTTCCTAGCTGAGAAGTAAATATTTCTCCCTTCTGGGCCGCTGAAAAATAGCGAGTTTTTGACCATCTTTCGATAAGCCTGAGTTTAGGCTATAAATTAAATCGAAAGTAACGTTGCTCTTTACAATAACGTTGTATTTAGTATTGATTGACGTATTTATGAATGCAGTTGGGAGAAAACAGTAGAAGTACCGGCCGAGCCTCGTCCGACGGACGAATATTCAAAGATAAGGTATGTAAAGTTAAGTTTCCTCGGCAAGTTGAGTGACATTGAAGCAGTGGAGTAATTTACAGACCAGTAGAAGGTTCAGAAATTGATTATTGTATTGTTTTGAACATTGGTGCAATATGAGCAGTTTTGGGCCGTAACGTGTACGATACCTATCCGTATGATATAGATTCGAATATAAATGATTAAGATTGGCCGTATATTCAGTATGTGATATAATATGCCCTGCCAAGATATTGTTGTGTTTAGCTGAAACCTCGCAAGGTAGTACAACATCAGTAAAGCATTCCAGATATAGAATAGTAACCAGTAACTGTATATGGTTTAGAAAGCATGTTAGAAATAGGAAATCATGTTAATACAGAAACCTAGTGAACAGCATAGCCTTCAGCAGAAACACCCGCTTGTATAGCCTTTGCCCCAGTACAGTTAGACAGGGAACTATATTCATTTTTATACTTACCTGTCTCAGCATGTATCAGACACCTACAGATTGCTATTATTAGCCCAGTATATGATTTATATAATACCTTATGATTTATATAATACCTTACGCCTATTAGTTTTGGCTATGAGATACACAGACAGTATGATTAGTCGAGACCATTGTATTGATTGGGGTTGGATTACCTAGCATTCCTGACCGCCCAGGGTTAATAGCTGTATCGACTCGTCCGCCAGAGGACGAGGATACGTCGCTCTATGGAGTGATATGCCGTCCCGCAAGGGGACGAAGATGGGATGCCAGTTTCCCCATATTGTGCCTTGGTCGGCCCTTATACACCCCCGTCGAGCGGGTACGCCCGGGGTGTTGATTTAGAGTCCTTCGGACTCAGATACAGTTATAGTCAGGGGCTCAGCGAGCCCAAGTGCATACCCAGGGACCGGCAGGATGCTTATAGCCACTATAGGAGATGGGATGACCGGGGTAGGGGCATAGATTCTGTGTTGATTGTACCTCCCGGCTTATGGGGGCCGGGTAAGGTTTGTATGTACTGTGTTATGTTATGTATGCTATGCTATGTTATATTAGACGCGAGTGGGTTGGTAGTAGAATAATACGCCTCCAGGTATGATTCCTACTTCCTTCGGTATCAGTAAGAACAGGTACGATCTACTTCATCAGACAGTTAAGTTATTCCTCCTATTTTTGCTTCATCAGTCATATTATTGCTTTCAGATGTCGTTTTCAGTTACACTATTTTAGTTGCTTTACATACTCAGTACCAGCGGTACTGACGCCCAGTGGGGCGCTGTATTACTTGCCTGCAGGTACTCCTAGACGAGCAGGTGATTCTACGTGACTCCCTGTCAGCGGTTGAGTATTCAGCTCCAGTTATCCGGAGGCTGAATTTCAGAGGTGTAGTTCAGTTCCTTTTGTTGTATATAGCATGGGTAGGTCGGGGCCCTGTCCCGATCAGTTCTATTACTATTCCTAGAGGCTTGCATTCTGTATGAAATCCCTGTGGTCAGATGAGCCGGTCGTGTGGGGCCGTGCAGTTGTATAGTTGTCTTTACTCTTTCTTACTTCTGTGATGGTCGTGTGAGGCCATAGTTGTCAGTAGTGGTGACCTTGCCGGTCACATAGCTTCTTTTTGTGCTTTTTGATTAAGCAGCAGATAACTAGACAGCATGGTGGCCTTGTCGGCCCGTATAGGTTTCCCTGAGTTACTATATTTCTGGTTAGCTGCCAAGACAGGTACAGCAGGCGATAGGCCAATGGGCCGGGGGCTATATTTACAGCCGTTATATAGCCCTTTGTTTCCAGAAATCTGAGTTAGAGCCAGCCAGGCGCCAGACGCGCCCAGGCTTAACAGTCTAGCAGGTCAGATCTTAGTAGGGCACCAGGTGCCAGTCGTACCCCCCCCCCAAGGCGGGGTGTGACAGATTCGATGGAAATGGGTGAAAAAATTATGTTTTGTGATATAAAATTTTCATTTATTTGCGGTGAAAAAGATCCACTGACCTCATTTTATCACCTAGCAATGATTTTATTTTCTAGAAAGATCTAACAATGATAAGTTGATAAGATTTGGTACAAATACTGGATGTGAGTAAATATGTTTCAGAGTAAATCTTGAGACTAAAAGAAACAATGTAGAGATGTTTAGAAAATTATGGCAATTAGGCTGTTCCATCTTGCTATGGTTGTTATGTCCAGATCAGGGTCATGAGGGTTTGGTTCAGATGAATAAATTACAGTTGTAATAGGAAGAGTGTTTGATTAGAATGACTATTTAATAAAAGATCAAATCAAAGGGAATGATTAGATTGATTCTCAGATTAGGAAATAATGCTAACTTTTAATCTGTTAAATATCTGTCTTTAAACAAATGACTAGTTAATTACTCACTAACACTCTATAGAAAAAAAAACCAGCATATAATTTGCCAGTCAGAAGATGCTTCTCTGATTGTTAGCTCTATACATGATTGATATGTGCATCTCACTTGTTTCATTATTGAATGACACTTCAATCTTTAGTTCCATTTGCAAGCATAGTCTACCTAATATTACATGGAAATGTAACATGGGGTTTGAAAATTTCCACATAAGCATGTCACCGGCGGCGAAGCTAGAAATTTGAACCATGACACAGTGCATGAATATACTTAACTATCAAGTTAGTTCAACAGTTCACATATACACAAAAATGTTTGCTTTATCCTACTTGAATAGTGTAGTTTAATTTTAGTGGACTAAGTTACCTGATCCTTTTCCTGGCGAGACAAAGCAAGTATCCAGTGACATAGTTGAATAATGCGCCTAAGTTGGCCCGAGGTTTCCATATAAATGAATATTGGTTGATATCTATCACAAGCAGATTGGCAGAAATACAATCACTGTGAATGTCATTCTCCAGTAGAATGCACAAGAATACATGTATTGCGGATCCCAAATGTGGTAACTGTTTGACAAATAAGTTGAACCTATTGTAGCAGAAACATCTGCTAATGCTAATGACTGTAAATGCAAGTCATGACTTATGAGACAGGAAAGATGGAGACTTAAGACAGCTAAAAATTGACATTATTACAGCAAAAACCTTTACCCACCTACTGATTGGTTCTGTCTGAAAGTTACACAACAGTGGGTAGACTTTTTTTAAATTAGTTTTTTTTTCATTACCACAATATTTTTAATGCACACATGACTCATAAGAAAACTTAAAATATTTGGGGCCTTTGCCAACTTGATATTAAAATATAATGTCCAACCATACATGACTTAAACTTCACTCCTACTCAAAAATCTATTAAAACAGAAGTCCACCAAAAGCCTTATTTCATGTCTTCATCATTCTGGTGCACTTACATTAAGCCTTCTTGAAGTAAATAGCTTCTACTTTACATTCTCAATTAAGCTTTTTCCCTTTACTTTTCCCATTGTGAGCCCATATCCACTCTTTCATCATGGGATGGGCAAAATATGCCAGAGGAAAGCTATCTTTGCCTGTAATCACAGGAGTTTTCTGTGCATTAGCCTTCATTGTTTTATTTTACACTGAAAGGATCACTACTTCTGGTTCTCTTTTTGGGATCAAAACTTGTCCTAGACGAAATACTGCAAAGTTTAAAAAACATCATACAGGTGCACCTGCAGCTTCTTTATATTGTTTTCAATATAAAATGTGCTTCCTGATTATTTTTTTTTTGGTCATGCTGAAAATTCATTTTCTTGGCTTAACAGGTGATAGAGAATTGAAGAGCAGTCCGCTGGAAAATCCAACAGACGATAGGTTCGAGTTTGATCCTGAGGAATGCAGCCTCAATAACGGAAAATGGGTGTTCAATACTTCAATTAAACCATTCTACACAGACAGAACTTGTCCATATGTTGACAGACAATATTCTTGTACTAAGAATGGCCGAAATGATTCGGATTATCTTCACTGGGAATGGCAGCCTGATGACTGCATCTTGCCAAGGTTAGCAAGTTAATTGAAATGTCATTTTCGATTTTCTGTTTCTATCGAGAAATTTCCATGCAAATGAAACAGATGTATAGTACTGTCATTAGCTGTTATCTCAATTATTGATACAGAAACATGTTAGATTAAATTCTTAACAATGAAATTCAGGTTTGATCCTAAGATTGCACTCGGAAAAATTCAAGGAAAGAGGATAATGTTTGTAGGAGACTCAATACAGAGAAATATGTGGGAATCTTTTGTGTGTTTGGTCCAATCTGTGATCCCAGAAGGCAAGAAATCTATGAAACAAGGTCGGGTTTATTCTGTCTTCAAAGCTAAGGTAATTAATCATCAAGAAGAGTTTAACTAGTTGTATATATCCACAGTGTAAAGAAATTTTACATGATCACTGCAATTTAGCACGGGGTATAGCATTTCGTGTAACAAAGAGTAACATGCTATTGCAGATCTATTTAGTTTGATAGTGTAAAAAAATCATTGCACACAAGTTAAACTATTCGAAGAAATTGCTCAAGCTTGCAGATTTTTGCTAATTTTCAAAATATGCAGCTAAACATTTTCACATTCCTCAGGAATACAATGCCACCATTGAATTCTACTGGGCACCATTCTTGGTGGAGTCAAACACAGATATTCATATAAAAACTGATCCAAAACAGAGAATCATTAAAGTGGATTCTATTGCAGAGCGTGCCAAACAGTGGTTAGGAGTAGATATCCTTGTTTTCAATACTTATGTTTGGTGGATGAGTGGCCTTAAGGCCAAGGCACTGTAAGTAATTGTATAATGTTGAATACAAAAGAACTTCTACTTGTATCTTTAAATGGCTTAAGAAATGTTTGGAAACAAATTGCAGATGGGGAGATTTTGCAAATGGAGAAGAGGGCTATGAAGAATTTGACACTGCTGTTTCTTACAAGCTAGCATTGAGGACATGGGCCAATTGGATTGATTCAACAATTGATACTAACAAAACAAGGGTGTTTTTTACCACAATGTCACCTACGCACCAAAGGTACACTTTTGAATTAATTTCAAGCCCCGAAAATAAGGCACGTTACCTGCTATGTGCAACCCTTGAGTACAAATAACTTAAGAGAACAGGGTCAAAACTATGCCTCAGTTTTGCCCTACATTATACTCTGAAGAAATTCATTATTCATACCCTTGTTGTTAGCTAGTCGTCTCGCATTTGCCCTTACCTGAAGTATAATGGAGTGTAATTTTAATTCATTGATAAGAGTAGAGAGATACATTTGGACTTTTTTCTAAAGTAATTTACCACGCAGAATATAATTGGAGCTCCATTAAAGTCAAAATTCGAGACGATTTGTTAACAGTAAGGATGTGAATCTCCCCAAATTATAAAGGAAGCACAGGAGCTAATTTGAACTTCTTCCCTAAGTTATATCCTGATAGAAAAAAACATTGTTACAACTTGTTTGAGCTCAAAACTCACTGCAGCATTTTGTTTCCAAAACATGTGTTAATTTTCAGAAATGAAGATTGGGGGAATATGAATGGTATCAAGTGTTTTAATGAGACAAGACCAGTGATGAAGAAGGAGCACTGGGGAGTCGGTTCAAACAAAGATCTGATGAAGGCAGTAGTTGATGTAATAGGGAGGATGAAAGTTCCTGTTACTGTTCTTAACATTACACAATTATCTGAGCACAGAATTGATGGACATGCATCGGTTTACGGTGAATTAGGAGGCAAATTGTTAACTGATAAGCAGAAAGAAGATCCATTGCATTTTGCAGATTGTATACATTGGTGTTTGCCTGGAGTTCCTGATACTTGGAATAGAATGCTTTTTGCATATTTGTAGCCCATCAATATGGAGAGGGGAAAAAAACAAAAATGTAAAAACTCTCGTGATAGAAGAACATACCTTTTTTTTTGTTTCTTTCAGTTGCAAATATTGTTTGAATCTCTTGTAAGTACATTGATTCAATATGGTAAAGTAAATGAAAGTTACCATGTGTGAAAATGAAATTTCTGAGTTGCCATGACCAACTTATAAGTTTCTTTTTCAATTTTTTCTTGAAAGCGATATTATACAATTCAATATAAGTAGACAAATTACACTGATGAATCTTGAATTTCTTGCAGTATATACTCGATGTAACCACTAGCATTTTGATATTTCGAAACAACTAACATTTGTAATTTGCTAGGAACATTGACAAAACAAAATAATGGTACTCAAAAAGACAAGAAAAAAAAATAGAATAAAGAAACACGATTAACCTCTCCCTCTATAGCGACAGGGCTAGATTAGAGTCTCAGCATAAATGTCAGCCCTTTGAACCCGTGCATAAAATTCAATTACTGCTACCATCTCTGGATTAGGAACAAGAGCTGGTATGAATGTGTTTATTAGAGAATTAATACAGTTGAATTTATAGTGGCGTTAAGGACACGTAATTTGATTTAACTTGTAAAATTAAGATTAAATAGGCCAAAGCATTCATTAGAAAGTGATTGAAACATAGATGTAATTAATAATTGAATGAACAATAAGCCGATAAGCTATAATCCCAATCATGATTTAAGATATTGTTTTAGTGTCTCAGAATCTGAAATGTCCGGTATGTTTGTTTCTAGTGAGCTTTGCAAGTAAGAAGAACAAGAGAGAAAGTTGTGAAAGCGAGAAAATAAGTATCTAGGTTTGTGTTAGAATCTTGATTTTGATGGTGGACAAACTCATGAAGGGACATCATCCCTCGTTATGGTCCTCCGAAAGGGACCAGGTTGGCTGAGTGGCAGGAGTCTGTGTACAGCTGTAAAGTGTATTGTCTCTGCGCTCGTTGGCAGGTCTGCAACAACATCACAGTAGAGATGCATCAGGTCAATTGTATGGGACCAATGAGGTTACACCTATGTTTTTAGGTGTCTCATACTGATCCAAAAAGAGACAACCAAAACTTTTGGATTTTTGAGCATTGAAGATACAACACACATAGCAGCAGCCATTGAAGAAAAGTGAGAAAACTCAAGTTCTTGATCAGTGTTTTGTTTTTCCTTCTTCTAGGCTATTGTTAGTTGGTGATTATTGAGTTGTAAGCTTACCACAACAATGAAGTTGGTGTAGGCATTTCATCTTGTAAATGTTGCAAAGTATAGTGAAGACATCAACTAAAGTTAGTTGAGTGTAGGGCTAGAGTTAGCCATAAACATTCAGTTAGAGTTAGCTGAGTTTAGTTTGTTGCAGTAAAGTTACTGTCATGCAACCTTGTCGTAGAGCTACTTCAAGGAAGAGATGGATTAAGAGCTTAATCCACTAAGATTACTAGAGTTTGTAATTTCTGTTGCTCAGATTTAATGAAGAGATTGTTGAAATCCTATGTGGTAGTTCATGGTTTTACTCTCTTGAACCAGGAGGTTTCCATGTAAATATTGTATGTCATCTTTACTGTTCCTGTAGTTATTTTAAGTGTTCGAACTCTGTTGATCTAGTCAAAGGACCTGGTTCTAGATTAGTAGTGGACTCATATAATCTATCATTTTGTATCAGAGCAGACTCTTCCTAAAAGGTTAACACCTAGAAAGGATCCTGCAAGGATGACAACTCCACCAAATCTTGATGAAGGACAGTCAATAACTAGAAACTCCCCCTCCCCCCGCTTCAATGGGCAATATTATGGATGGTGGAAACTCGTATGCATGATTTTATCATGGCGAAAGATAGTGAACTGTGGGACATCATTTTAGATGGACCATATGCTCCCATGAAGACAATCACTGAAGGTGAAATTACAACCTCTATTCCCAAAACAAGAAAGGAGTATGTGGAAGCTAGCAGGAAAAAGATTGAGAAGAACTACAATGCTAAGAAATTGCTAGTCTGTGGAATAGGTCCTGATGAGTACAATCGGATCCCAGAATGTGAGTCAGCAAAAAAAATATGGGACTGCCTTCGGATTGCTCATGAAAGGACCAGCTAGGTGAAGCAATCCAAGGTCAATATGCTGACAACCTAATATGAAATGTTCTCTATGAAGGAGGGAGAGTCTATTTAAGAGATGCACACTAGATTTACTTTTATTACTAATAAGTTGTACTATCTGGGAGAAGTAATCAAGACAAGCAGACTTGTTAGAAAAATTCTCTGCATTCTTCTCAAATCATGGAAAAGTAAGGTCGATGTAATCACCGAGGCTCGAAATCTTGAGACCCTTACCATGGATGAACTCATAGGAAATATAAAGACCTATGAGTTAAAGAGGCATCAAGATCAAGGGAGAAATGAGCTAAGGAAGGACAAAGGTCTGGTGCTCAATTTGAGAGGCAGCAAGATCAAGGGAGAAGTGAGCTAAGGAAGGACAAAGGTCTGGTGCTCAAGTCTGCTCAAATTGATTCTGGTGAGGAAGATGAGGACATGCCCTATCTAACAAGGAGATTTCAAAAGGTTATTAGAAGAAATAGAGGATTTCAAAGAAGATCCAATGTCAATAAGTTTTTCAGTAAAAATGATCTCTGCCACAAATATCGAAAGCCAGGTCACTTTATTAAAGATTGTCCAATGCACAAAGTTGATTACAAAGAGTATAAGAAGAACAATGCAGACAAAGCCAGAAGGAAGGACCGGATTTCGGATAGATTCAAAAGGCAAGCAACAACAGACCACGTGCTTCAGGTGAGTCAGGGAATGGTGAAGAACCGAAGGATGCTTCAATGATGGAAATGGAGGATGATAATTCACCATTCAACTCAATGTTTGCCTTCATGGAAAAATCAGAGGAAGATGAAAAAGTTGAGATAACCTTTCTTGACATAAGAAAGAATCTCAAAGATTCTAATTTAAAGGAAATGAGGTCTCTAGAAAATGTGTTAATTGATTAATTTTGTGATCTTTCAAAAGAAAGGGGTCATTATATAAGAACCTTGATGATCTCGAACTAGAAAAGGATGTCCTGATCACTAAACTGGCTAAACTAGAAGAATGGTGTGAGGAGTTGTCCTCTGATAACCTTTCTCTCACTAAGAAAGTAAGTAATGTATCTCATACTCATGGCACAAACAAAAGTAAAGTTGGAGATTCCCTGGTTGAGATTGAAAGAGATTTTTAAAAATCTCAACTAGATCTCAATGCTGCCCTTGAGAAAAATTGTGAACTAGAGAAGGACTTGACCAAATCAAGACTGACCTTGAGAAGTCTCTCAGATGAACTGCCTCATCTCAGGTATTGACCAATTTGACCTGTCAGAGATCAAATAGTGGGGAAGGTTTGGGGTATAGAAAGACAAATTTTCCCTACAACCCTCACAACAAGTACGTGTCTGATCCAAACAACTTGTTGTGCACTCAATGTGGGAGAAACGAACATCTTAAACTGGCATGCCCAGCAAAACAAATTGCCTTGAGAAGGATTGTAGATTCTTTTGAGGTCATGTGTGACCATAGGGTACCCGGTCCCTCGATGTCTCGTACTAGATTACCAGGATGAGCGAAGAAAAGCTTAATCTATCCTCTATCTCGTTTTTGGGAACTCAAATTGAAGTGGGTTCCCAAGCCTAAATCATGAATTTTCTTGCTGGAAGAAGTGAGAGGGAGCAGCCAAAAATAGTTTATGGACAGCGGCTGCAACACATGACTGGAAAGATGGAAGACTTCCTCTCACTCAAGGCTCTTCAAAGAGGAAGTGTCTCCTTTGGTAATGGGAAGAAAAGATATATTCTTGGAATTGGAAAGATTGGTAAAAGCCTTGAACACACAATAGAAAATGTCTACTATGTAAACAGGCTAAAATATATCTTATTGAGTATGTCTCAAATATGTGAAAGGCAAATGAAGTCAGGTTCCTATCTGCCTTGTGTACTGTGATAAATCTTCAGTCCGGAGAAGTAATCTTGATCGCAAAAAGGTGAAAAAGTATGTAAGTTACTGATCTTGACTCTGTGACTAGTGATAGTATTTCCTGTCTAAGTGTGGTTGAAGATGATATTGCCCTGTGGCATAGAAAGATGGGACATGTCAGCTCGTATCTTCTCAACGAATTGGTGTCGAAGGAACTGGTTTGTAGTCTACCCAAGCTGAAGTTTTCTAAAAACAAGTTGTGTGATTCATGTGTTAAAGTGAAGCAGACCAAGTCCTCATTTAAGAACAAGAAAGAAGTGAGCACCTTTAGGCCCTTAGAGCTGCTCCATATGGATTTCTATGGGCTAGTGAAGATTGCGAGCATAGGTGGCAAGAAGTTCATTCTTGTCATTATTGATGATTTTTCAAGATACACTTGGACAATGTTCCTACATTCAAAGGATAAAACCTTTCTTGAATTTGAATTATTTGCAAATCAAATACAAGTGAAGCTCAATTGTGGGAATCGGGTCAGAACATGGGGCTGAATTCGAAAATACAAAGTTTCATGCATTTTGTGCAACAAAAGGAATTAGCCACAACTTCTCAGCCCCCAGAACTCCTCAGCAAAATAGAGTTGTTGAAAGAAAGAATCAAACACTTGTAGACATCGCCAAAACATTGATGATAGATGGAGGTGTTTCTAAGACCTTCTGGGAAGAAGCAGTTAACACTGCATGTTATGTGGTGAACAGATGCTTGATTTGATCCCTTTGGGAAGACTCCCTATGAGTTGCTGAACAAGAAAAAACCAATGCTGAATTATCTTCGTGCCTTTGGATATAAATGCTTTGTATTGAATAATGGTAAGGAGAATCTGGGAAATTTTGTCCCTAAAAGTGATGAAGGAATTTTCTTGGGATACTCATCAAACAACAAGGCTTACAGGGTTTACAACAAGAGAACACAATGTGTTGAAGAAAGTGTTCATGTGATATTTGATGAATCTGGCAATGCTAAGAAATATTGACAAAATTAATGATGAAGAGCTTAAGGAGTTTTGGAAAGTTCAAAGAGATACACTGGATATTGAACTCATTGAGGGCTTAGTCAAAGCAGATGAGGATGGTGAAGAAATTCCTTCAAAGTCACCAAGGCAGGAAGGAGAACAAGCATCCATAAACAATGAAAAGGAAGGCATCAACCCAGAAGATCAGCAGGAGATGAACTATCCAGAAAATTGCCCAAAAAAGGGACCAGGTATAGTCGATGGTCAATCTACAACTGGGAGATCCAACTAGAAACACAAATCTTCACATCCTCTAGACAACTTGCTATCACCTCTAGACTCTAGCATACAGACCAGGTCAAGGTCCAGAAATATGTTTGCCTCCTCAGCATTCATAGCCCAAATCGAACTCAAAACATCAAGAAAGCTCTAAGTGATGCAGAATGGGTCAATGCGATGCAGGAGAAACTTCATCAGTTTGAGAGAAATAAAGTATGACACTTAGTTCCAAAGCCATCAGATCGAACAGTTATAAGGACCAGGTGGGTCTTCAGAAATAAATTGGATGAAGAAGGTGTCACTACAAGAAACAAGACAAGGTTGGTAGTCCAGAGATATAATCAGGAGGAAGGAATAAACTGTGATGAAACCTTTGCTCTGATTGCAAGAATGGAGGCAATTAGAATGTTGATTGCTTATAATCCTTTATGGAATTCAATCTATTCCAAATGGATGTCAAAAGTACCTTTCTGAATGGGTACTTGAAGGAAGAGGTTTATGTGAAGCATCCCCCTGGGTTTGAGAATATTGATCAACCTTATCATATGTATAAATTGGTCAAAGCCCTGTATGGACTAAAGCAAACACCTTGAGCATGGATGAGAGATTATCCAAGTTTCTCATGGACAATGATTTCAAGAGAGGAAAAATTGATAACACACTCTTCCTCAAGGCTAGAGGAAGAAATCTGATCATTGTCCAAGTTTATATCGATGATATCATCTTTGGAGCAACTCTTGACTCATTGTGTGAAGACTTGCTAAGCTTATAGGGAATGAGTTCGAAATGAGTATGATGGGAGAGCTAAATTTCTTCTTGGGTCTACAGGTAAGACAAGATAAAAATGGTACCATGATCAGCCAGCAAAAATACATCAAGGAGCTTCTCATAAGATTTCATATGGATAATGCCAAGCCAATTGACACACCTATTTGCACCTCTTCAAAACTGGATGCTAATGAACCTGGTCCCCCAGTAAATGAAACCATGTATAGAGGGATCATTGGTTCTCTTTTGTACTTAACAACTAGCAAACTTGACATAGTGTTCAGTGTAGGAATGTGTGCTCGTTTTCAAGCTTGTCCCTAGGAGCCTCATCTCAAGGATGCTAAAAGGATCCTTAGACACCTCAAGGGCACACCTGATCTGGTTCTTTTCTACCCCTCTGGGAGTTCTTTTGATCTAGTTGGCTACTCTGATGCTGACTATTGGGGGTACCTGGTTGACAGAAAGAGTACCTCTGGGATGACTCATTTTTTGGGCTCCTCACTGATTTCTTGGGGATCAAAAAAACAAAACTCAGTGGCTCTCTCTACAACTGAGGCTGAGTATATAGCTGCTGCCTCATGATGTGCTCCACTCTTATGAATAAGAAAGCATCTAGAAGACTTTTGAATCCTATTTGAATGTGTTCCACTGCTTTGTGACAACACAAGTGCTCTCAACATAGATAAGAATCTTGTACAACATAATAGGACCAAGCACATTGATATCCGACATCATTTCTTGAGGGACAATGTGGAGAAAGGAATATCTGAATGGAGTTTTTCAAGACGGAAGATCAGATTGCATATATTTTTACAAAGGCCTTGAACAAGGACCAGTTCGAAAGAAATCGCCTAAAGCTGAGGCTGATCAAGATGAATTGATCAATTACCTTTCGTCTACTCTCTCTTCTGAAATTCTTTTCCTTTTATTGTCTATGATCAGGATGCAGGTATCCTAGTGGGGTTTTTGACACTGTGTCTAACTCAGTTCCATACCCTTACAAGTATACACGCATGGTGGATGTGGAAAAGCAATAGGCACAAGCAGGACAGATGCTAGACACTTGTGATTCAAAATTCAGAGAAAGGACCAGGTCCCCCTCATAGGTTAGCGTTACACTCCACTAATGAATGTATATTGAAAACATGTCTTCTACTGCCTTAGTCTTGTTTCCTGCCCTTTCCTACATTGTCTTGCTTTTAATTTATTTGTTGTCAAGCCCAATCATCCCCCCCCTTTTTCTGATAAGACAAGTCCTCTATTTTCTTTAAATTCCCCTCTTAATCCGTCTTTTCAACCCTTCATCTCAAATTTCTGTTCAAAATTAAAAGGGCAAAAATTTTCAAAGTCTCCTTCTCCAAATACCGGTTCCCCTCATCTGCTCACTTTCTTCTTCTTCTTTGAAATCATGTCTCAATCCTCTTCTCTATCAAAACCCTCTGAAACCCCGACATTGTTCCCTCCTATGGAAATGGTTGACATGACACCATCCCCTTCCTCCACTCCTTTCAAAAACCCTTTCTCAGAAACTCCCACTCCATCCTTACAACCCTCTCTAGTCGATCTGGGAGTGACACCATCTTCAGAGATTCCCCCTACTCCGACCCTTTTCTCAGTATCCGGCCCTTCTGCTTCTATGGTGAACACAGGTGCAAGAGAAATTGAAAACCCTATTTCCCTAACCCCTCTAGCATCACTGCCTCCTCCAGACTCTTACTTGAATAATGCTGGTGAAAGGGAAAACCTATCTGGGCTAATATCAGGAGTTTTTGACGATAAAGTGACTAACGAGGTCACCTTGGTGGAACCAGGTTGCACATCTTCTTCTCTCACTCTCGAGGAAGTATTGACGGAGCAAGGTCTAACATAGATGGCTCAAAGTGAAACTATGACTGTAACCTTCTCACCAAAATGGGATGGCTCACCTGAAAAGTTAAACATTCTAGAAAATCCTGCCGCCTCTGGAGACAGTGAGGATGAACAACCTTTGTCTTGGAAAGTTTGAAGGATTTCGTCAAGACTTCAAACAATCCAGTCAGGGGACCAGGTCCGTCCACCCAAAATCAGGGCTTCTGCCAAGAAGGTGATGGATGAAGCTCTAAGAGAAAATTAGATAAAAAAACTCCAAAAGGAGAAAATTGAAGAGAAAGGTGGTTTGGGAGGAGGAAGAGATTCAACTAGATGTCATACTAGACCAGGAAGATGATATGCATGATAAGGAAGTTGATGATAATGTGCTATCGAAGTAATGCTACGAAGAGAGAAGGTATTGTCAAAACCTTCTGGCAGTAAGGAAGGCAAGAGTGATGGAAGTAAGACAGTGAGGAAGTCTTCCAAAAGTAAAGTCATTAAAACACCCAAGAAAAGAAAGTAGTTGCTAAAGAGAAGGAAGAAATTGCTGAGGAAGATAGTCATGCACAACCACGAGCTAAAGAGCCCAAACAGGTTGAGACAAGTCGAGGCTCTAAATCCAAGGGACCAAGTATCCCTACCAGGTTTAATCAACAACTAGATTTGTCTCTGTGCCTCTAAAGGGAGGAGCACCCACAAATTCTAAAGACTCAAAAGGTGTTACGAGGGCGAGTGTTTGATCCTGCTATTGACGACATGGAAAGGATGTTGGACTTGGTGGAAATGGTGGTGTTTCAATCGTGGAGACACTTATTTATTCCTCCTATCCCAGAATTACATGAGAAAGAGGACCGGGAATAGGGCTGCTAAGTGGGCCGGGACAGTTCGATCCTGCCCCGGTCCGTTCCGAATCCAGGCCCAGCCCATACCATTTCGCTAGGGGAATTAGGGGTTGTTTTTGGTAGCTACTCAGGTTTGAAATCGGGAGGGGACCAGCACCTTGTCCCTCCAATCCCGATCCCACGAGACCCGTTAAAATCTTGGGTCTGTACGATCCATGCAGATCCCGCCCTATCCCGCCCCTAGACTCTCTTACTGAAAAATTATATATAATGGGGTGAGGGGAATTTGAACTCCAGATCTCAAGGCTGCTCACTCGCGCCTTCACCAACTCTACTACCATGTTGTTTGTTTACAAAACAACATTTAATTATACAAATACTAATTTTTTTTAAAAAAGTCAAAAAATTCTGCTTGAAAAAGTAGTCATTGCAAAAATAACAATATACAATATAACCGTTGTTAAACGGCTAAAAACAGTCATTTTATCCCCCCCACCAACACCCCCAAACTCCCCCTACCCCCTTAATATTTATTTTTAACCATTAAGTTAGTATATTTACACTTTAACCCTATTTCTCTACTATAAATACCTCTTCTTCTAACTTATTTTCTCACAAAATTTCCTACCATCTCTCTAATCTCTCTCTCTCTCTATATATATATAATTATAAATTGCAAGCTACATACTATTTTTATTTGCTAATTGCTATTAAAGTTTGGAGATTGGGAGTGAAGTTGGCAACTAGCTTGAGGATCATCAAGCAAAGTTTTAATTTTCAACCTCAATTACACGTCGATGTTTGGTACGCTCGTTCTATTTTTATTTAATTATTATTATTTAATTTCAATTATCTTACTTAAGTTTCTTAGTTTAACTTAATATAAAAAATCATCTCTTCTTCTTTTAATTTTAATTATTGTACTTAATTTTAATAAATCCAATAGGGCGTATTGATAGGGATAACAGGGCTAGGGGTTCATCTTCTAGTAATCCTAATTATGATAATTTAACTCACATGACTGAAACTTATTTTGCTAATCAACCTTATGATATTACAAATATGCAATCACTAGATCATGAGGTTCTTTCTGCAACTTTTCCTACTACTGAACCGAGGGATAATTTAGAAGATAATATAGAACATGAATTGGAAGATAATTTAGATGATAATGTAGCTCCACCTCAGAATCAGACTCAGTCTCATGCTGGAACGGAAATTCCTCTTGTTCCTCCTAGTATGAAAAGAGGCCTAACACAACGAAAATTAAAAATTAGATATATGAGAATTTTTTGAAAAGCACTCTTCGCGTGAGCAAGTTATTTGTAAAATTTGTAAATATTCTCATAAATTAAAATATGGAAAAGGCCAAGGCGGGACAGTAAGTTTAATAAGACATGTAGAAAAATATCATAAAGTAAGGTAGAATCAATTCTTAGCTCAAAAATGATTTTTATATTTTGCAGAGGCAATACGTGACAACTCAATTTGTGATGAAAATAAATGTGAAGACTTGATAAAATACTCGAGGGAGAATCATAAGAGATTTCCGACTCTATCACTGAGATTGTAATTTTTTTTAGTATCAATTTAAGTTAACTATGTAATTTACAACTTTTGAATTATAAAACAAAGTTGTAATTTTAAAATTTAATTAGAAAAAAGTTCTATTAAATAAAAAAGAGGCTAATTCCTTGGGAGGTTTTACACACTTTTTTTTATAATAATTTAAGTGTTTCAATATACTAAAAAAAATTAAGTAAACAAGAAAAAATTCAAAAAAAAATCCCCCTTCCCATCCCATTCCGTCCCTCGAATAGTGGGATGTGGGACAGGACGAGACCACTTTCCCTCCCCCTAATTTCGATCCCGACCCACCCTCTTGTCCCCTTAATTCCTGATCACCCTAATCCCATCCCATCCCACTGGCCAGCCCTAACCGGGAGTTCTATCATGAACTCATCTTTACAAAGGATGGGAAAGAGCTTTTAACCAAGGTGAATGGAGTAAGTTTCACTCTGGATGAACAGACTATTGAAAACATTCTGGGTATACCTAGTGAGGGGATCAGGGTGATCGAGGAGGAATGTGACAAATGGAAATTCATTTCTTTAATCTGCAAACTTGAAAACTTCACTCGTGAGAGGCTTCTCAAGAAATAGATGAAAGAAGAATACCAACTGGTCTTCGAGTTTGTGAACAAAGTCCTTCCAAGGACTGAAAAATGCACCATTGCTGGTGTCTCTGATCTCTTCATTATGGAAGCCTTAAGTACATTTCAGCCTATCAATCTCCCAGCCTTGATGATTGAGCACATGAAAAAAGTGATGACTGTCAAAGATGGAAAACATGGATTGGCGTATGGATTTCTACTGAACAAAGTGTTCGACTTCTTTAAGGTGCCCTATGGGCAAGGTATTGCAGGGATGAGAAGTAGATATTTACCCTGACCACACTTGAGGAGTATGAGTGTGTGAATAGGCTTGCTGGGGTGAAGGGGCAATCCCTGGTTTCTGATCTCATTTTCTCTCAAGAAAAGTCCAATGTTGGGATTGAGAGATTGACAGGATTGCTAGCTCAAAAGGAGGCTAAAATAGTGCGGCTTAAGACTGCTCGAACAGAGGAACCAAGTCTGGTAGCTGCTCTTTGTCAGGAGAATGAGGATCTGAAGACAGAGGTCAAGGACTTAACTCGCAAGTTGCTTCAGGCACATGAGACTGCCAATGATCAAAAGTCCTTACTTCTCCAAAAGTTGTCTGCCCCTGAACTAATGAACCCTTCTTGTGTCTCCCCTGCCTGATACTCTCACTGTTCTATACCTTCTACTCTTTTTGTTCCTTGATCTCTATTATGGCAGTAATCAGACTAGTTTTTTAATATCTTGTTTTATGTGAATTTTGTAATGCTATTCCAAATGAATGAAGAATTATCATGTCTTGTGTTCTACTGTCTATTTCTCTTGTTACTTTCTCATGCTTCCCTCATGTTAGTGTTGCCCCAGTGGCCTAAGTTACCATGTTTGTCTCTTTCCTCATGTTGTTTACTGTAGATTCTTTTATATAATACCAAAAGGGGGAAGATACCAATATGATAGATAGTAGAGAAAAGGAAATATTATTGATATATGTAACTGGGGAAGGTTTTTGAATTGATATATGTGATAGGGTGAAGGTTTTTAATTTTGATATTGTTGGAACTTATTGTCAGGGGTGACAAGAGTGGTAGGTATGTTTGTCATCATCAAAAAGGGAAAAAATATTATAATCTTGATTTTGAAGATGGACAAACTCATGAAGGGACCCGGTCCCTCGTTATGGTCCTCCGAAAGGGACCAGGTTGACTGAGTGGTAGGAGTCTGTATAAAGTGTATTGTCTCTGCACTGGTTGGTAAGTTTGCAGCAACATCACATCAGAGATGCAACAGGTCAACTGTACGAGACCAATAAGGTTACATCTAGATTTTTGGAGTCTCATACTTATACAAGAAGAGACAACCAAAATTTTTGAATTTTTAAGCATTTAATATACAACACACATAGCAGAAGCCATTGAAGAAAAGATAATGGCAACAGTTTTATCCTGAGTGAGTTTACGTCCAGTCCTTGTAAATATTCTTCTTCTTATTCGCCGAGTCTTTGTAAATCCGTCACTAAAGTACCTCTATCTACTACACTTAGTAAAACTTTATCTTGTAAATATGACTATCTTTATGAAGTAGATATACTACCAGATGAAAACAAAGTGTCCAGTACATACTTGCCTCTCCTAAATCCTTATTTTGCCTTTGCAAAAAAGACAACCAATTCATGGTTACAATTTCATTCTTTGGTCCAACATAAACCAAAAGGAGTAAAGGAATATGTTGCTACTTCGAAACTCGATCGGCATCCTATTCTTTCTACTCAAGAAGAACAGTTTGTCACCTTGCAGATTCCCGATGACTTTCCAAAGAAATGGAAAAGTCACAAATTCACCCATATTCATTTTGGTGTTGTCCGAATCGCCTTGTCATATCATGGAAGGAAAGGCCAACCTGTTGTTGCGCGCCTTTCACTCCTTGATACTCGATACCAGGAGTACCAACATGCAAATTTGGGTACACCTAAGGTCACCTTGAACGTTGGGAAAGTTTTTGTCACTTTATATCCAAATTTCAACATGTCCCTAAGTGACCCATATCTTACTGAAGCCTTAAAGATCCAAGTCCAAATACAAGGAGCTCCACAAGCTAGAGATGCTATCTAGGCAACTCTTCACTACCAAATAGCTTGGCGAATTCAAAACCATGCCATGGATCTTTCATTTTCGGGTAGAGATGATGCTTTACTACTACAGATAGATGCCACCAACGGACTACCACATGCACCCAAATACCCAGAAAAATACCAAAGGAAGACCTTGTCAAAATTCTTCCTGACTCATGGGTTACCAACTATGAGCGGATAAGAGAACCTCCTGTTGAACTTTTTCGATCCATAGAACCGATCTTTGTCAAAAAATAGGATAAAACTATAGTCATCAGATTTAACCATTCTCATATGAAAAAACCAAATAGCACAACCTTTTCTCTTCAGATGTACCAACCTACATCCAAACCTCTTCCTGAAGATGAAGAGGATCCATTAGATTGGAGCCTTCCAGCTGTCATGAGTGAACATGATTGGATCAAACAGTTCAATCATGAAGGTCGTGACGTAAGATGATTAAAATGTCCCTTCACCGGGCACTTCCCTTGGGATATCGAATGTGACTACCAAGAATGTCTGGAGGATGAAGTTGAATATATAGAGAAGAAGGCCAAACCCAAAAAAAAGAAGGGGAGATGCTTAGAAAAGGAATTCTGTAAGCGATATGAGGATGGGGATCCATCTATCGGTTCCCTTAGCCGTCCAAGAAAATATGAATTCCTTGTCTCCTACAAACCCCAAGATTGGACAACTCTACCTACTCCAGCTAAAAATCCTCACAACCCTCAAATCTTCATGCTGAGTCCATCTAGCTCTAGCCATACTCCAGAATTCCCATCACAACAACCCTTTGAAAAAGATGGTGTAAGCCATGCACCAAAAATACCAAAGAAAAATATTGTGTTACCAACTGGAGAAAAGCCACCTACCAATGATATTGAGGCTACTATCAACTGGCAATCAGACAATGCAATCTGCCAGAACAAGGTGCTGACTAACATCGGCACTTCCCTCAAGAACGCTGCTCACACACAGACTAAGATGATGAGCAAGGTGGAAAGAATTGAGAAGAAAGTGGAACAGGCATCCAATCAACATGCCAGTCTTATCCGAGCCCTAGAACTACGACTGCAGAGTATGTTGTATGAGATCTGTCCACCAGGCACTTCACTTTTCCACTTCTTTTCATAGCAACAAAAAAAAATGACTGACATCAAAGAACAAATCAAACTACTAGGACATGGACCTTTTGAGCCACAAAGAACCCAAAGCCACTCTCCAAAATCCTCCTTTTCCCTATGTCGTCACAGACATACTCACCACCTAAATTGACCCGTCCAGGTATTACCTCTCCTTTCACTCCACTTGAACCCACACCTTATCCTCAAAAATCCAAAGAGGAAATTGAGTTTGACATTGCAAAATGGGTTTGGGAAAGGAAAGATACCCTTGCAGCAGAAAAGCAGGCCAAAAGAAGGAAAGAGGTTGGAGAAAGTTCAAAGGAACCAGATCCAGAAAACTTGATGGTCTCAGATCAAGTTGTTCCGGAACTCTATGGCTTAGATGAAAATGATAGCACAGGATCCAGTACGGAAGAAACAACAGAGAGCGATCCTACTGATGAAACTGAAGAAATGGAGATTGAGTCAAGTGAGGATCTCTCACTAGACACCTCCAAGGAGGAAAATCCAAAGATATACATGAACCAGCCAAGAGAACTAGAAGTTTCTAAGGTCGATGATGATCAAGATGGGATAACAGAAGACCCAATTCCGGAAAGGAGATAGAACAACCAATGCCAAAATCGGTTGGAACTGGATTACACACTTTCACTCTCAATGATGTTAAGGTTTCGAAATGCCCACAAAGGATCCAAGATTTCCTTACTTGGATGGTAACAAAACACTTGGTAGAGCGAGAGAAATATCTAATCCTGTCAGAGTTCACATCAAAGTTCTCCGGCATCCTTAGAGATTGGTGGATCACATTAGGAATGTATGACAAGAATACTTTCCTTATGTCCCAAGACTTTGCTTTCAACATCAGAATCCTGCATGAAGTCTTTTGTGGATATATAGGCCAAAGGCAAGAAAAGCTGCAAAGACAATTCTTCGAGATGAAATGCATATCATTCGACATAGATGTCATTGATATTCATCTGTAGAAGATGGCAAAAATATACTTTGAACTTGGTGGAGACGCCAGTTTAAGGCAAGCCTTTGTTTCATCCTTGCCAAAGATGTTAGCAGGACGAACCATGAAGATTATTGAGGAAAAGTTCCAGTCAACCACAATCCCTCAAGTTGGCTATATAAGGCAAGAAATTTTTATGGCGCTAGAAGATATCTGTACAAAAAGATCTTTTCTGAAGCAGATCATGCACAATAATCCAGCCCTTGATGAAGCTTACAACAAGATTGACCTAATCACCAGATCAAGTTGCTCTTGCCATGCTCGAAGGCAAAGCAGATACAAGAAGTACAAGGAGTTCAAATGGCCAAAGCCTACTAGAGGAAGATCCAAATACACCAGGCAAACAAAATACTTCAGGAGAAAGCGTCCAGGCAGGTTCTAGAAGAATGACAGATGCTTCATCTACCACAAGATCGGAAACTTCGCAAAGAACTGTCCTCAAGCTAAAAGATCTATTCGGCTCCTTACGGAAATAGAAGAGTACGCTGATGTCAGGGAAAATGATCTCGAATCAGTCCTTTTAGCAGAAGATGAGCCGTCAAAGGACACTCTTTTCTCCATGGAAGTATATGAAGAACACGGGCATGATCATTATTAGATTTCAGAGGCTGGGGAAATCAACAACATTATCAATATTCCTCAGGTCCAATTGAATGTTTATCCGTCCAAGTGGGATAAGCCAATTCTGGTCATTGCATTCATGGATACTGGTGCAGCCTCATCATTGATGAATCCAGTAGTACTTCCTGATGATCAATTGATTTCCCATTTCAAGAGCTTCAACACCGCATCAAATGGAATCCTGACAACCACGGTTATCACAAAACATCTGATAACAATCGAGTTCTTCCTAGGACTAAAATTCATAACAAAACTGTTCGGATCAGATGTCCCAGGAAAGGATCTCATAATCAGATTTGATATCTTCAGAAAACTAAAGGATCGACTCCACATTGGAGCCTATGGAATAGCGTTCAAAAAGCAGTTCAAGCCACACTCAGAAGTATCATGCTTATTCCAGATCACTGAAGATTAACATATCAGAGAAATCGAGCAACGATTGATGGAAAATTCATGTGCTGAATCTCATAAGGAGTTCATGAAGAAATGTCGCAACCCACTATGGTTGAATGAAGAATTCTTCATCAAACTCCTATTCAAGACGAACGAAAACATAAACCCAACCAAGGCAAGCCACTCTGGCATGAATCTAGAGCACCTTAAGCTTGCAAAGAAGGAGTGCGCTGAACTCATGGAGTTTGGACTGATCGAGCCGTTTGATTCTCAATGGGCATGTGAAGCTTTCTATGTTCAACAAGAGAGCTGAGCAGACAAGAGGTAAACTCAGATTAGTCATAAACTACCAGCCACTCAACCATTTCCTCCAAGATGATAAATTTTCTATACCAAATAGGTTTACCGTATTTTCACACTTAGCCAAAGCTAGGTATTTTTCCAAATTTGATCTCAAATCTGGATTTTAGCAATTGGGGATACATCCTGAGCAAAGACCAAAAATAGGATTTTGCATTCCTGACCAACACTTCCAATGGAAGGTTATGCCATTGGGGCTGAAACCTGCACCCTCTTTATTCCAAAAAGCCATGATTAAAATCTTTCAACCTATCCTCCACACCTCACTAGTATACATTGACAATATCCTATTGTTCAGTGATACACTGGAGGAACACTTTGCCTTACTCCGTCATTTTCATAATATAGTAAGAGCAAATGTAGTTATGCTCTTTGAGAAGAAAAAGGTCCTTGTTCAAAAAGAAATCGATTTCTTAGGGATGCATTTTAGAAATGGATCATATAGTCCAGGTCCGCACATATGCCAGGAATTACTTAGATTTCTAGACACCAACTTCACAACAAAGCAGCTTCAACAATTTTTAGGGATTATAAATTATGTTAAAGGTTTTATTCCTGAAGTCTCTACATATATTTCACCACTTACAAATATGCTTAAAAAGAATACCCAAGCATGGGGTAAAGAGCAGGATGAACCTGTTCAAAGAATCAAGTAGATGTCCCAACAGATGACGACTCTCCATATTCCTTTAGATGGAAAGAAGATACTGTAGATTGATGCAAGCAATGAATACTGGAGTGCAGTTCTACTAGAAGAAAAAGATGGCCATAGAAGGATATGCGGATATGCCAGCGGAAGATTCAAGGATTCAGAGTAGTACTACCATTCCACCTTCAAGGAGATTCTAGCTGTGAAGAATGGAATTAAGAAGTTCAACTTCTTCCTAATTCACATTGAATTCCTGATCGAGATGGATATGAAGGCGTTCCCGAAGATGATCCAGTTAAATTTGAAGATACTTCCACACCCGCAAATTCTCAGATGGACACAATGGTTCTCAGCCTACAAATTCCAAGTGAAACACCTGAAAGGGAAAGATAATTTCCTGGCAGACTTCCTATTGCGACCGGATGAATTCACAAAAAGGTTTTTGCCAGAGAAACCCAGGAAGATGAAAGAACCAGCCGGCCATGTATTCATGATTACCAGCCCACCAGGTCCCGGGTCATCAAGGATACCAAGCCATCTACCAGACTTGTTTGGTAAATATGTGGACCCATTCAATCCATCCATCCTGATCGAAAGACGGACTTTCTGATCTTGGGCAAATTTATATGCCCAAGTGATACTCAAATGTGTCATTTTGCCTTGTTTATCTGTCGATGTTTGTACATTCTCATGTGAATTGTAATAAAATGCGAATTTATACTAACCAACATGATTAGCGTTGTTTTGCAGGAAAAATATAAAGTTATGGAGCTAGGATGCATGTTGGGAGAGATCGGGATTGGACTCGGAAGCTAGCAAGGGAAAAAGCACAAGGAAAGCATGAATTAAAGGGGCTCCGCGATGGAGCCGTGTCACACTGCCATCGCGGATGCATTCTGCCTGGATGCGGAAATTTTGCCAAATTCCAGTGGAGGTGCGTGTTGGGGACGTGGCACGTTGGCCTAGCCCCGCGTTGCACGCCGTGCCACGTTGGGCCTTAATACTTGGACGACCGGATCCCAGTGAGGGTCCGCGTTGGTGGCGTGTCACGGAGGCAGTGCTCCGGCGATGCACTCCGTGACACGTTGCTTGTTATTCCGGAAAAATTCCCACTAGTATAAATAGAACACTTAGGTTCATTTTTAATTATTCTGACTTGGTGGAGCAAGAACGTGGGTTACAGGCAGTTGAGGGGACGAAAATCTCAGGGTTTTTCTCTATCTCCTTCTTCTTTATTTCAATTGCTTGTATGATTCACACTCATTTAACGATGTTTAATCCACAAATGAGTGGCTAATTCCCTTCATGCTGAGGTTAAGAACATTGTATTGAAATGTGATTATTGATAAATTGGTTTTCATCTTTTCTTCCATGGTTGTTCTATTGATTCTTGTTCTTACTGCGTTAATGTGTGGCCAACGTTAATGTATATCTAAAAAGTCCGGTTTCACTCGAGAGAGCAAGAAATTGGAAACTTGTGAATTGATAGGATATGATCTTTTCTTAGTTTGGGAAAATTGAGAATTGATTTACCTTCAAGATAGAGATATACCTGAAAGTCGTATTAGTTAATTAAGGAATCAGATTTGTATGGCTAGAACATGAATTTCTTTTTATCACAGAGATGTAGGTGGAAGGTTCATTATTCTTAAGTTGGGTTAAATACGAGAGTTTTAATCCATAGGCAATAATTCTTAACTAGCAACCGGAGGAAAGATTAACCAAATTATATCAATAATTTATTTCTCTACATGTTCATTTTAGCCTCAGTGTGCTCATACTTATAGTTCAAACTCAAATTGTATATTCGTTTTAGACTTAGTATAAAATTAGGAAACAAAATATCACAATCTTCTTCACACTGTTGTCTGCAATTTAGAGTTAACGTTCATTGACACTTGATTAGATTAATACCTTAGTCCAGTCCCTGTGGGATCGATACTTGGCTTACTTGAGCCACTTTACTACTTGTTCGACCACGTGCACTTGCGTGTAGTTATACCCAACAAGCCGAACAAGTTTTTGGCATCGTTGCCGGGTTGGCAATAGGTAAATTTTTCTTAAGTGTTAGTTTACTATTTCTTCTTAGTGTTGACAACTTGGTCTTAACCTGTATTTTGCAGATACTAATTTCTGTTGAACACTGGCAAGAGACAAGGAGCTGGTGGACTCATATTTAGAGCCGGAAAGACAATTTCATCGTCAAAGGAGAGAATCTCTAGAGAAAAAGCTACAGTTGCTCAGACAAACAACCCTGGAGCAACAACAGAATCCACCAGTTGTAAGGGCAATGTTAGTGCCCGAGGAGATGGCAGCTAGGCCGGTTCGCAAGGTGGCAATCCCACATGCTAACAATGTCACATCTAGCATCCGCCAACCTGAGCCAGGAGGGAGGTTCGAGCTTAAACAAAACATGGTGCAATTGCTGCACACCAGCGGGCAATTCACAGGTCTCCCTCATTTGGATTGTCACACCCCGCCTTGGGGGTATGACTGGCACCTGGTGCCCTACTGGGACCTGAACTGCTAGACTGCTGAGCCTGGGCACCCCTGGTGCCTGGCTGACTCTAACTCACATTTCTGGAAACAAAGGGCTATATAACGGCTGTAAACACAGCCCCCGGCCCATTGGCCTATAGTCTCCTGTACCTGTACTAATAGCTGACCAGAAATATATCAACTCATGGGAACCTATGCGGGCCGACAAGGCCACCATGCTGTCTAGTTATCTGCAACTCAATCACAAGCACTAAAAAGCTACGTGACCGGCAAGGTCACCACTACTGGCAGACTATGGTCCCACACGACCAACATAATAAAAAGAAAGAGTTCTAACAGCTATACAATTGCACGGCCCCACACGACCGGCTCATCTGACCACAGGGAATATATACAGACTGCAAGCCTCTAGGAATAGCAATAAAACTGGTCGGTACAGGGCCCCGACCTACCCGTACTATACAATAAAAAGGAACTGAAATACACCTCTACAATTCAGCCTCCGGATGACAGGAGCTGAATACTCGAATGCTGATAGGAATCACGTGGTGTCGCCTGCTCGTCTATGAGTACCTGCAGGCAAGTAATGCAGCGCCCCACCAGGCGTCAGTACCGCTGGTACTGAGTATGTAAAGCAATAACTGAAATCAATAACATAACTGACGAACTGAAATAGGAAGAGCTAGATTAACTGTCTGATGGTGTAAATCATACCTGTTCTTAATCATGCTGGAGGGAGTAGGAGTCATACCTGGAGGCGTATCATTCTACTACTAATCTGCTCATGTCTAATGTAACATGGCATAACATACATAACATAACATGGCATACACAAACCTTACCCGGCCCCCATAAGCCGGGAGGTACAACCAGCACAGAATCTACACCCCTACCCCGGTCATCCCCTCTCCTATAGTGTCTGTAAGCATCCCGCCGGTCCCCTGGGTATGCACTTGGGCTCGCTGAGCCCCTGACTATAACTGTACCTGAGTCCGAAGGACTCCAAAATCAACACCCCGGGCGTACCCACTCGACGGGGGTGTATAAGGGCCGACCAAGGCACAATATGGGGAAACTGGCATCCCATCTTCGTCCCCTTGCGGGACGGCATACCACTCCGTAGAGTGACGTATCCTCGTCCTCTGGCGGACGAGTCGATACAGCTATTAACCCTGGGGCGGTCATGGATGCTAGGTAGTCCAACCCCAAACAATACAACGGTCTCAACTAGTAATGTTGTCTGTGTGTCTCACATGCTGAGGCTAACAGGGGTAAGGTATCATATACATTACATGCTGAACTAATAATAATAATCAGTACATATTTGATACGTGCTGAGGCTGGTAGATATATACATATATATATATATATATATATAGTCTCCTGCTAAACTGTACTGGGGCAAAGGCCATACAAGATAGTGTTTCTGCTGAAAACTATACTGTTTAGTAAGTTTCTGTATTAACATGATTCCCTATTCCTAACATGCTTTCTAAACTTTATTTTAGCCTGTTATTCTATTTCTGAAATGCTTTACAGATACTGTACTACTTCACGGGGTTTCAACTGAACACAACAATATCTTAACATGGCATATCACATCACATACTGAGTATACTGGGCAATCTCTAACACTTGCGTAGAATCCATATCATACTAATAGGTCTCGTACACGTTACAACCCAATGCTTCTCATATTGTACCAATATTCATAATAACGCAATACTCGACTTCTGACATTCTACTAGTCTGTAAATTACTATACTGTCTCAATATTACTTAACTTGCCGAGGAAACTAACTTTACATACCTTATCTTTGAACTATTCGTCCATCGGACGAGGCTCGACCGGTACTTCAACTATTTTCTCCCAACTGCATTCATAAACACGTCAATTAATATTAAATACAGCTTTATTGTAAAAAGCAACGTCACTTTCAATATAGTTTATAGCCTAAACTTAGGCTTATCGAAAGACGGTCGAAAACTCGCTATTTTTCAGAGGCCCAGAAGGGAGAAGTATTCACTTCTCAGCTAGGAACACATAGACATTAATTTAGAGCAATTCTACTTACCTTAGTTCGGTGGCTCGCCGATTCGTCGACCGTATTTCACGAAACTAAATCCGTAGAAATGCTCTCTGCTGCTAAATACTTCGGTATCTAGGATTAATTTGAGTTTGGGCAGCGTTTGGCAGCGTAATTGGACGAAAATTACAATCTCTCCTTCGTTTTCCTCTGTTTAGCTGCGGGTTCTGGAAATTTTAAAGTGTTAAATGATTTTAAACCGAAGTGGGGGCTTTATATACTTGGGCCTGGACCTGGGCAACGTGTCACAGAGCCATCGCGGAGGCCTTACCTCCGTGACACGCTGCCATCGCGGAGGGGCTCTGCCTCGGCTCCTCCCGCGATGGTTCGACGGGTTTCTCGTCCGATCTTTTTCCCGGCCTTTCTCTAGCACGTATGGCCCTCTAATATGCTTAACCAACGTGCGAATAGGTCGTCTAGGTGCCAGGAATTCTACGGGGTATAACATTCTCCCCCCCTTAAGAACATTGGTCCTCGAATGTACACTGTTATCTAGAGGACTACTTATTTTACTTTCTAGAAAAATTTCGGCAGAGTTTCCCCTGTAATATGGACTATCGCAAAAACCTGAAATGCAGAAAAGTCCAACACAGGCACTGCACACAATATTCTAAGATCCACTGGATAACTAAATGTCACTTTTTCTTTATCATTTACAAACATACAACCATACCTGTATAAGTAATGATACGGACATACCTGTCGCCTGACTAGTCCTGAAATAGGTGAGGGTATCTGGCTTTCATATCTTCCTCTGCTTCCCACGTCATTTCCTCACGATTTCTTTTACGCCACAATACTTTGACAGATGCAACATCTTTAGTTCTCAGCCTGCGAATCTGTCTGTCTAAGATAGCTACGGGAACCTCTTCATATGCTAACTCTTCTGTGACCTGGACATCCTGAACCGGAACTACTGTAGAAGGGTCCCCTACGAATTTCCTTAACATAGAAACATGGAATACTGGGTGAACGGATGCTAACTCTGGAGGCAAGTTCAACTCGTATGCAACTCGGCCTATTCTTCGCTGAATCTGATATGGCCCAATGAATCTTGGGCTAAGCTTGCCTTTCTTGCCAAACCTCATTACTCCTTTCATCGGGGACACTTTCAGATATACCCAGTCATTTACTGAAAATTCTAGATTTCTGCGCCGCATATCTGCATAGGACTTATGGCGGCTCTGAGCAGTCAGTAAACGTTCTCGGATAAGCTTTATCTTTTCCTCGGACTGCCGAACAATGTCTGGGCCAACTAATGCTGATTCTCCTATTTCAAACCAGCCCACCGGCGATCTACACTTTCACCCGTATAATGCCTCGAAAGGCGCCATCTGAATAGCTGAATGGTAGCTGTTATTATAAGCAAATTCAATTAACGAGAGATGTTCATCCCAGCTACCCCCAAAATCTAACGCACACGCTCGTAGCATATCTTCGAGCGTCTGAATTGTACGTTCAACCTGCCCGTCTGTTTGAGGATGGAATGATGTGCTCAAATTAATCTGCGTTCCCAAACCTTTCTGAAATGACTGCCAGAATCTAGCTGTAAACTGTGCTCCCCTGTCTGAAATGATAGATACCGGCACCCCATGCAATCTAACTACTTCTCTGATATACAATTCGGCATAATCCTCAGCTGAGAAGGTAGCCCTCACTGGTAGGAAATGAGCTGATTTTGTCAGCCTATCAACTATTACCCAAATGGAATCATTTCTGCGTCTAGTACGGGGTAACCCTGTTACAAAATCCATGTTTATTGCTTCCTATTTCCACATAGGTACCGTTATTTCTTGCGTCAAACCGCCCAGTTTCTGATGCTCGGCTTTTACCTGCTGACAATTAGAACATCTAGATACAAATTCAGCTATCTCGGCTTTCATACCTGGCCACCAGTAGATGTCTCTGATATCGTGGTACATTTTCGTCGCCCCTGGATGAAGGGAATAGCGAGCATAATGTACCTCATGCATGATTCGTCCGCAAAGCCCTGAAACATTCGGGACACAGAGGCGGCCCTTACAACGTAGCACATTATCCTCGGTTATCTGAAAATCTGGCTCCTTACCCTTCTGAACTCTATCTCTGAGCTGGACTAAATCGGGATCCTCGTACTGTCGTTCTTTTTCCTCTGTAACCAATGATGACACCGCAGAATTCTGAATTACTGCTCCATTATTTCCTGTTTCCATTATTCGAATGGCTAGACCAGCTAACTGATGAATTTCTTTAGCTAATTTCTGTTTCTCAGGTCGCAAATACGCCAAACTCCCCATTGACTTACGGCTCAGGGCGTCTGCCACAACATTGGCTTTTCCCGGATGATACAGGATGTTCACATCATAATCCTTCAACAATTCTAACCAGCGATGTTGCCGCAGATTTAACTCCCTCTGAGTAAAAATGTACTGTAAGCTCTTGTGATCGGTATAAATATCAACATGAACTCCGTACAGGTAATGCCTCCACATCTTTAACGCGTGGATTACTGCGGCCAATTCCAGGTCATGGGTAGGATAATTCTTTTCGTGTTTCCTCAGCTGTCTGGAGGCATATGCAATTACTCTACCATGCTGCATCAACACACAACCCAATCCGACACCTGACGCGTCGCAATAGACTGAATAACCTTCTGTGCCTTCCGGCAATGCTAACACTGGGGCGGAGGTTAATCTGTCTTTCAATTCCTGGAAACTCTGCTCGCATGCCTCTGTCCACTGAAATTTTGCTACTTTCTGTGTTAATTTGGTCATAGGTGCCGCAATAGTCGAGAACCCTTTAACGAATCTCCTGTAATATCCTGCCAACCCTAGAAAGCTACGAACTTCCGTCGGGGTGGTAGGCCTAGGCCATGACTTAACTGCTTCTATCTTCTGCTTGTCTACCTGTATACCAGTGTCTGAGACAATATGCCCTAAGAAGGCCACTGAGTTAAGCCAGAATTCACACTTCGAAAATTTAGCATACAACTGGCGGTCCCTGAGAATCTGGAGCACTGTCCGTAAATGAGTCCGGTGATCTGCTTCAGAGCGAGAATACACCAGAATGTCATCAATGAATACTATCACGAACAAGTCTAGGAAAGGTCTGAAAATACTGTTCATCAGGTCCATAAAGACTGCTGGGGCATTCGTTAACCCAAAGGACATAACTAGAAATTCAAAATGTCCATATCGGGTCCTAAACGCTGTCTTAGGAATATCTTTCTCACGTACTCGGACCTGGTGATATCCGGACCGCAAGTCAATCTTAGAAAAGTATCTGGCTCCCTGTAACTGATCAAATAAGTCATCAATTCTGGGAAGCGGATACTTGTTCTTTACTGTAACTTTGTTTAGCTACCGATAATCTATGCACATTCGGAGCGAGCCATCTTTCTTTCTCACAAACAAGACTGGCGCACCCCACGGGGAAGTACTCGGCCTGATAAAACCTTTATCTAACAAGTCTTTCAACTGCTTCTTTAATTCTCTGAGTTCTGCAGGAGCCATACGGTAAGGGGGAATCGATATCGGTTGAGTGCCTGGTAACAAGTCGATAGCAAAATCTATTTCCCTTTCTGGGGGAATACCGGGCAACTCATCAGGAAATACATCTGGGAATTCATTCACCACTGGGATAGTCTGGAGTGTCGAAGATTCTGCTTGAACATCCTAGACCCTGACCAGATGGTAAATACACCCCTTAGATATCAACTTCCTCGCCTGAAGGTAGGAAATAAACCTACCTTTTGGCGTTGCGGTGCTGCCCTTCCACTCCCGTACTGCTTCTCCCGGGAAGTGGAATCGGACCGTTTTGGTCTAACATTCAACATTAGCAAAACATGGTACTAACCAATCCATACCCATTATGGCATCGAAGTCTATCATTTCTAACTCGACCAGATCCACTGTGGTCTGGCGATCAGCAAGCTCTACTGTACACCCGCGGTAGATTCGACTAGCTGTGATAGAGTCACCAACGGGTGTGGATACTAAGAAGGGCTACTGCAATGATTCTGGTGTAATACTAAACTTCCGTGCCACAAATGGAGTAATGTAGGACAATGTAGACCCTGGATCAATTAACACATAAGCAGAGTGTGAACAAATAGTTAACATACCTGTCACAACATCAGGCGACGCTTCTGAATCTTGCCTCCCTGGTAAGGCATATGTGCGGCTTGGACCCGCACCTGTACTGGAGGCCCCTGATCTGCCCCGACCCCTGTCTGTTGAAACTGAGGGCCTGCGCCCAGTCGAGGATGCTGTGGCTCGTGATCCTGCTGATGCCCTATCCTGTCTATCCCGGTCCTCTCGATCTCTGGCTGGGCAATCTCGCATCAAATGGACTTCTTGGCCACAAATATAACATGCGGAGGAACCATACCTGCATGCTCCAGAATGGCGTCGACTGCATATAGGGCAAAGTGGTAGGGTGTACCTACTCTGCTCCGCCCTCCTCTGTAATGGTGAGTCTGCCATCTGCGAGCCTCTACCAGTCCCTGACTGCCCTCTACGGCTGAATCTACCCCCTTGCGACTGTGGCGAAGGCGGGGGCCTAGGCGGCCTGTCTGACAATCGTGGCCTGGGTCCTCCCCGGGCCTCTCTCTGTAACTCAGCTGGCCTGTCCCGGCGACGCTGTTCCTGATTGACCCTTCTGATCTCCCGATGTCGCTGTCTGATGCCCTCAATATTTTGGGCAAATGCCTGAATTCGAGAAATGTCCATGTCCTCTCGCAGTGTGGCCGTAATACAAGTCTCGACATATTCTGGGTTCAACCCCATAATAAAACGGTGCACTCTGGATGCCATGGTATCAACAAAGGCTGGTGCATATCGAGCCAAAGAATCAAACCGCAAGGAATATTCCCGAACACTCATGGCCCCCTGCTCTAGATGCAGGAACTGGTCTACCCGGGCCTGTCGAATCTCCCGCGGCAAATAGTGATCCAAAAAGGCTCCTGAAAAGCTGGACCAGGTGGGAGGGGAAACATCTCTCCCTCGGGACCTCTCCCAGCTTTCATACCATAATACCGCAATATCCCGTAACCGGAATGCTGCCAATTCAACTGATTCAGTAGGCGTAGCATGCATAACCCTGAAGATTCTCTGCATCTGATCCAGAAAATCTTGGGGGTCCTCTATTCGGTCCGTGCCTGTGAACTGTGGGGGATTCAGGGCTAAGAACTCTCGGACCCTCGAACTACCGGGCCCTCCTGATGATTCTGCAACTGTGGATGGCATTTGCTGACGCTGAGCAGCCATCATCTGTGCTAACATAACTACCGCACTCCTAACCTCCTGGTCAGAAGGTGTCGGTATAGGGACTGCTGAAGGTACCGTCGCCCCAAGTGGCTCCTAACGTGGTGGAGACTGCTGAGGAGGCTGGGATGATGCCTCTGTGGTGCCCTCTAATCGGGCTGTCTCCAAATGAGGGGGAGGCATCCTACTGGTGCCTTCCCCTGCTGCAATGTCTAAGCTCCGACCTGTGGTAGGATGTCGCTGGTCTGACATTATCTGTAACCAAAGAATATCGTAAGCTTTTAGGGACTCAACCCTATACTGTACTGCTCTATAACACGACTGAATAAGAACAAAAGGGCAACCATCCTATCATGCCTTGCAGCCTCCTATCCATAGTATGTGGTGCACAACACATCCATGGACAGGACTCTGCTTGACACGGCTTGCAGACTCCCTGGGATACGACCTGCTCTGATACCAAGTTTGTCACACCCCGCCTTGGGGGGTATGACTGGCACCTGGTGCCCTACTGGGACCTGAACTGCTAGACTGCTGAGCCTGGGCACCCCTGGTGCCTGGCTGACTCTAACTCACATTTCTGGAAACAAAGGGCTATATAACGGCTGTAAACACAGCCCCCGGCCCATTGGCCTATAGCCTCCTGTACCTGTACTAACAACTGACCAGAAACATATCAACTCAGGGGAACCTATGCGGGCCGACAAGGCCACCATGCTGTCTAGTTATCTGCAATTCAATCACAAGCACTAAAAAGCTACGTGACCGGCAAGGTCACCACTACTGGCAGACTATGGTCCCACACGACCAACATAATAAAAAGAAAGAGTTCTAACAGCTATACAACTGCACGGCCCCACACGACCGGCTCATCCGACCACATGGAATATATGCAGACTGCAAATCTCTAGGAATAGCAATAAAACTGGTCGGGACAGGGCCCCGACCTACCCGTACTATACAATAAAAAGGAACTGAAATACACCTCTACAATTCAGCCTCCGGATGACAGGAGCTGAATACTCGAATGCTGACAGGAATCACGTGGTGTCGCCTGCTCGTCTATGAGTACCTGCAAGCAAGTAATGCAGCGCCCCACCGGGCGTCAGTACCGCTGGTACTGAGTATGTAAAGCAATAACTGAAATCAATAACATAACTGACGAACTGAAATAGGAAGAGCTAGATTAACTATCTGATGGTGTAAATCGTACCTGTTCTTAATCATGCTGGAGGGAGTAGGAGTCATACCTGGAGGCGTATCATTCTACTACTAATCTACTCATGTCTAATGTAACATGGCATAACATACATAACATAACATGGCATACACAAACCTTACCCGGCCCCCATAAGCCGGGAGGTACAACCAGCACAGAATCTACACCCCTACCCCGGTCATCCCCTCTCCTATAGTGGCTGTAAGCATCCCGTCGGTCCTCTGGGTATGCACTTGGGCTCGCTGAGCCCCTGACTATAACTGTACCTGAGTCCGAAGGACTCCAAAATCAACACCCCGGGCGTACCCGCTCGACGAGGGTGTATAAGGGCCGACCAAGGCACAATATGGGGAAACTGGCATCCCATCTTCGTCCCCTTGCGGGACAGCATACCACTCCGTAGAGTGACGTATCCTCGTCCTCTGGCGGACGAGTCGATACAGCTATTAACCCTGGGGCGGTCATGGATGCTAGGTAGTCAAACCCCAAACAATACAACGGTCTCAACTAGTAATGTTGTCTGTGTGTCTCACATGCTGAGGTTAACAGGGGTAAGGTATCATATACATTACATGCTGAACTAATAATAATAATCTGTACGTATTTGATATGTGCTGAGGCTGGTAGATATATACATATATATATATATATATAGTCTCCTTCTAAACTGTACTGGGGCAAAGGCCATACAAGATAGTGTTTCTGCTGAAAACTATACTGTTCACTAAGTTTCTGTATTAACATGATTCCCTATTCCTAACATGCTTTCTAAACTTTATTTTAGCCTGTTATTCTATTTCTGAAATGCTTTACAGATACTGTACTACTTCACGGGGTTTCAACTGAACACAACAATATCTTAACATGGCATATCACATCACATACTGAGTATACTGGGCAATCTCTAACACTTGCGTAGAATCCATATCATACTAATGGGTCTCGTACACGTTACAACCCAATGCTTCTCATATTGTACCAATATTCATAATAACGCAATACTCGACTTCTGACATTCTACTAGTCTGTAAATTACTATACTGTCTCAATATTACTTAACTTGCCGAGGAAACTAACTTTACATACCTTATCTTTGAACTATTCGTCCGTCGGACGAGGCTCGGCCGGTACTTCAACTATTTTCTCCCAACTGCATTCATAAACACGTCAATTAATATTAAATACAACTTTATTGTAAAGAGCAACGTCACTTTCGATAAAGTTTATAGCCTAAACTTAGGCTTATCGAAAGACGGTCGAAAACTCGCTACTTTTCAGCGGCCCAGAAGGGAGAAGTATTCACTTCTCAGCTAGGAACACATAGACATTAATTTAGAGCAATTCTACTTACCTTAGTTCGGTGGCTCGCCGATTCGTCGGCCGTATTTCACGAAACTAAATCCGTAGAAATGCTCTCTGCTGCTAAATACTTCGGTATCTAGGATTAATTTGAGTTTGGGCAGCGTTTGGCAGCGTAATTGGACGAAAATTACAATCTCTCCTTCGTTTTCCTCTGTTTAGCTGCGGGTTCTGGAAATTTTAAAGTGTTAAATGATTTTAAACTGAAGTGGGGGCTTTATATACTTGGGCCTGGACCTGGGCAACATGTCACGGAGCCATCGCGGAGGCCTTACCTCCGTGACACGCTGCCATCGCGGAGGGGCTCTGCCTCGGCTCCTCCCGCGATGGTTCGACGGGTTTCTCGTCCGATCTTTTTCCCGGCCTTTCTCTAGCACGTATGGCCCTCTAATATGCTTAACCAACGTGCGAATAGGTCGTCTAGGTGCCGGGAATTCTACGGGGTATAACATGGATCCACAGCAACATCTCCAAAATTTCTTGGAGATAAGTGACACTTACATCCCCGCTGGAGTGTCATCAGATTATGTCAGGCTTACATTGTTCCCATTTTCACTTTTGGGAGAAGCTAAGTGTTCGCGGCTTGTACTGCTCGGGTTGGTATTAAATATTATCAACCGACATGCAAGTGCACGTGGTCAAACAAGTAATAAAGTGGCTAAGTAGCCAAGTATCGATCCAAGGAGGCTGCTCTAGATATGTAAAACTGCCTAGTTTACTATATTTCTATTCTATCCCTAACTATGTTAACAACAATCCAACCAAGAGTTGAGTGAGTTTTTGTTTCTAAACTATTTATATACTACAATTAATAACAACTATTTACTTTAGAATTTAGACAATGGATACGCACATGCCAAGGTTAAGAACGAGTAATGAACTTGATAATCATGATAATTTAGTCATCCTCTTCTTCATGTTGCTAGCCAAGAACGTTGCCTAGAAATTAAAACTTTCGTATTTAATTTCACTTTAGAATCATAAACCATCCGTCTACATTTCTGTGATCAAATGCAATTTATGACCTAGCACTACAATTCCGGTTCCTAAATTGACTAATACGGCTTTCAAGTATATTTCTATCAAGAAAGCACATCAAAACCCAATTTTCCCAAATCAAGTTAAGAACAATACCCTATTAATTCACAACTTTCCAATTTCGTGCTCTCTCGAGTGAAATTGGACTTTTTAGATATACATTAATGGTGACCAATCAATAATGCAGTACGCACAAGAATTAATAGAACAACATGCAAGAAGAAGAAGAAACCATATCAATTATCACCAAAATTCATTACACAAGTTCAAAACCTCAGCAAAGAAGGGAATTAGCCACTCATTCTTGGATTAATCATCCTAAAATGAGTGTAAATCATGCATACAATTGAAGGAAAGAAGAAAGGAAGAGAAGAACACTCTTAGCTTTTCTATTCTTCAACTGCCACAAACCCACGTTCCAGCTCTCCACTTCTGAACTCAGTCTAAAAACTAAAAACTTATTAAAAATAAACCTAAGTGTGCTATGTATACTAGTGGGAAATTTTTTCCGGAATAACAAGCAACGTGTCACGGAGGCCAACGCGGAGCACTGCCTCCGTGACACGGCGTGGACGCGGACCCTCTCTGGAAATTGCAGGGTCCGGATAATTGGCCTCAACGTGGCACGGAGGCCATCGCGGAGTCCTGTCTCCGTGCCACGGAGCTGTCGCGAGGCCTCACTGGAATCTGCCAATTAATTTCCTCTCCAGGCAGTGTGCTACCGCGATGGCAGCGTGGCACGGCTCCATCGCGGAGCCAGTGTAAAATGTGCCATCCAAGGTCTTTTCCACGCTCGCATCCCAGTCCAACTCCGACATCGTTCCAACACGCATTTTAGCTCTTAAAAATCACATTATCCTGCAAAACAAATGCTAATCATGTTGGTTAGTATAAATTCACATTTTATTAACAAATACATGATATTATATACACATTGCACAACAAACAAGGTAAAAATGATACGTTTGAGTATCACTTGGGCATATAAATCTGCCCAAGATCACTTACCCCACACTTAAATCCTTGTTCGTCGTCGAACAACATATACACAAATCATGCACATCACATCTCAACCTTTGTCACTATGGTGCAACCATTTTACGCTACGGTTATACCGATTATTCAATTCTTGCAAATCATCAAGAAAACATGCTTGGTCGTACAAGACAATGACCTTAATACATCGAGGCTTCCTAAACTTTTAAGAATTGATTCTTGATATCGGCAAACTCATGCAAATCAACTAATCAAGAAATCCGACACTAAAATCAATCTTTCATCAAGCATGTACCCTCACAACTCGAGAGAAACTTCCCCTTTTATGTTCGTGCAGCACACAAACATGCAAGTAGGGGCATATAAAAATTAATTTCACTCTCTCTCCCAAAAGAATTCACATGCATCATGTCATGACCCATAGGCTTGCCCTTAGTGTATTACTCCACTAATATAAAGAAATGCAATGTAGGATCAAATAGGACTTTTAATGGGTTGTAACTGGGCTATGGATCTAGTATATATATATTGGATTAGCCAATAATAGTCGCTAGCATCCTTAAGCGCCTTTTCAACTCATTCCCATCGACTCATGGACATTATTCCTCTCTTTTCTCTTTTTCTCCCATTCATGCTGGTTTACTTTCATACAGCCCATTTCATCAACCACACTTGACACAAAACAGAGGGTTTTCATGTACCCTCAATATCATTTAATTACAACTAGTGCCTCTTCAACATCATCTTTTCTTTCCTCACCTTGCTTTTCTTTTCTTTTCACTCTTTTCACTCTTTAACACTTTGGGAAACATTTTCTGTTCTTTGTAAGCGCTTAAGAGCTTCTTATAGACTTTAAGGCTAATGAAAAGAAGGAATAAAGCTTAGTTCATATAAATCTGGACAAAAGAAAGAAATCGGCTAAAGGCTCAACGGGCTGACTAGGGTATACAACATATGAAAAGGTAGAATTTGACAAGAAAAAAATGGAAACTAAAGGTTAAAACAAAGAAATGCCTACATCCTTTCCGACACTGCACCTCCTTCATTTCGTTTTGTATACACACCAGGCAAGTTCTAGACAATTCACAATGACATGGAATAGCAAAACCTCACTCACACTTCATGCACATGCTCGAATCAAGATGCATTCACAGACTCTTTAATTAGTCAATTACATGAATTCAAGATTAAGCCTCAATCATAATGAACCAAATTCTATAGCCTAGGTAACTGAACATATTTACAAAATTGCATGCTTTCAAACGAATCATTTTCACATTTTGAACATCAATTACAACACGCAACGAAATTTTAGCAACCATAAGCAACTACAGTTTATTGATGCTATCCACCAAAGAAACTAAAAACAAAACATCTACTCCTATCGACAACATTTCCCTTAAGACGGTCGTCATCCATCCATCATAGGGAACGGTCACTAACTATGACCTCGGTTCAATGGGACTATTCTCGGTAAAAGAACCGAAAACAAACTCCGAGAAACCCAAAAATAAAACTTCAAAATTTTTGCAACACATCGATCATTTCGATAGAAAATATTTACAAAATATTTTGATAAGTGCAAAATCTTTTCGCAAAAATTTTGAAAAATATCGATCATATCGATAAAGAAAAAAAATATTTACAAAATTTACAAAATATTTACAAAGGCAACCATAACTTTCAAAAACACACATCATTAGCCACAAACGAATATATACACATAAATCACAAATCAGTTCACAACAACAGGGAAAGCACAAACATACATAAACGTCAAGGAAAAATTATACAGCAAATTTAGAGCCTATGTCCCAGCACCTAACTACTCCCCACCCCACACTTAAATCGAACACTGTCCCCAGTGTTCACAACAATACAAAGCACAAAATTTTGGGTGGTGAAACTCCCTGCTCAGTCGAAATATTCGACTTCCTCATCCGGTGCTGCGGCCTCGTCGCCCATATCTGAATCAGCTCCATCGCCGTCATCAGACTCCACATCAGAGTCCTCACGACGTGTCTCCTCATCAGTAGGGACGTCGTCATCAGTCGGCTCCACAAAGGCTGGCCCCACCTTGCATAAAGCTCTGGCGTTCTCGCCAAAGGGGTAGTCCAGCTCCAGCTGCCATAATTCATCCTCGGTGGTTGGTCTCCCACCTATCCGTAGCTGCAGCATCTGCATGCCGAACATACGGGCCATATACTGGTCGTCACGAGCATGTCGCTCGCCCAGAGTCAGCACCGGTCCGTGTGTAGTGTCGGGGGCCTTGGTCTTTGTCACATCAAGGGCCCTCCGCTCCAACTGCGGAATGTAATCCAAGGCTTCTTCTCAACGTCGAGGCCTCGGAGGAAGGTGGTGATGAGTCCGCCAAACCCGTATATGTGGCCCTGGTGTAGTCTGGCTCTCTTCATGGCGGATATTATGACCGCCCCCACATTAATCTCAAGCCCTTTCATAAGGGCATACACCAGGCAGACACGGTCTCGGGTCACGTCTGTCATATACACTCCCGGGATCAGACACGAACATACAATTTTTAGCCAGATTCTGGCCTCCCTGTTCATCTGCGAATAAGGCAGAGTCTGGTGGTAACCCCTCTCTTTGTGTCTACTCCATCGGGCTGTGGATCGAGCCCCACACAACGTACGTCTGATGTCGGCGTACGGTGGGGTGATGTTTAACTGGCGGAGGACGTGGGCGTCTGTGTCCCGCGCTCCCACGATGGCATTAAACTGCTGGGGTTCCAGAGTGACAATATGCCCTCTGATTTTAATAGTATGGATCCTGATGGTCGGGTTCCAGTTGGCGTAGAATTCCCAGACCAAGTGAAGGTTGCACTCTTTGGGCTCCTGAAAGATAAAGCTGAGCCCAGCTGCCTGAATCCTCTGTACGATGCGAGGGAACTCCTGTGCAAGTGGTTCCCTTGCAATATATTCCTCCGGGAAGTACTTGTTCTCCTTATGCTTTGCGTACCACTTCTTTCCTTCCTCGGTAACCCATCGTGTTCTGTATCGGCGGTGTTGACCGCGTGGAACAGCAGGTGCAGCTGGGACAGCAGTGCCCAGTCTCATTCTCTTTCTACCGGTGCCTGAGGTTGAAGCACCCTTGCCTTTATCTTGTTGGCTGGCCATTGTACCTGTCAATTTACACAAACAAGCACAACGTTAAGCTAAAAACTTGTTAGCTTCGGCTAAGGTCGGGTTAAACAAAATTTATCCCACACTTAGTCTTTAACAATATTTACAACATTTTAGCAAGGATAGCTCTATTTACACCCCAAACACAATCAACTATAACATATTGCTTAGTGTGTTCACAAAAATTCGACAGCATAACGACTAGCGAACTACTCAGACTTCATACAGCTAACCCAATCCTACTATCGACAGCTATTCACCCATAGCACTTAGCAACAATAACAACAACAAAATAGAAACAACAATACAAACATTTTATATACAACTAATCTAAGCAATTCAACCAATTCACATATTACGCAATTTCCCACAAAAATTCGAGAATTAGTCGTCTTTCAACAATTATACAATATTTACCATGACTTATATCAAAAATTAAACACACCCCGGCATCAATTTCGTCAAACTATCAAGTTACCCAAGTTAAAATTCAACAACCCCAATCCCTAGAATGCAATTCGACAATCAAAATTGAACTATTCAATCAATCGATAAGTTCAAACGTCAACTACAACAATCCGAACATAATCAATCACAAAATAATTCACGTCATGTGTAATTTCTACCTAGGGTGATATATCTCACCTCACATGCTCAAAATCGACAAAAATCGTCAAAAATTTGAGATAGATGATGAAAACATACCTTGGAATTGAAGAATCGACGAAAACTTGACGTTTTCCTTGCCTATCAACGTGGCACGGAGCTTGGGGGTAGGGGAATGGGTGTTTGGTCGCGGAGGGTAGAGGGAATGGGGAAAAATGGGCGAAAATCGGGGGTTTATTTAAAGGAAACACGTGGGTCACCCGGAAACCCGATGTGACCCGGCACTGGGATAAGGGCAACGTGTCACGGAGGGTAACGCGGAGACCCTCCTCCGTGACACGGAGCCAACGCGTTGGCTTACTGGAATTTTTTAAAAAATTTCCAGATTTGCCTTCAACGTGCCACGGAGGCAAACGCGGAGCATTGCCTCCGTGACACGGCGCCAACGCGCCAGTGCTCTGTTTCACCATCAAATTTTATTTTTCATACCTCGCCTCGTTTCCTCGATTCCAAGTATTTTTCCTCCGGTATACCTAAAAATCACCTCACTGAACAAAAATTGGTTAAATGAATAGATTCCCTACTAAAAATAAAAATTTACTAAATTACTAAATAAAAAAATTACTAAATAAAATGCAAATCTAAGCCTAATCAAGAAAAAGAAAAGAAAATAAAATAAAAGAAAAACTTTACACTAAAGAAAGAAAAAAAACATTTTTCACGGGTTGCCTCCCGTGCAGCGCCTGGTTTAACGTCGCGGCTCGACAGCCTTTATGCTCAAGTGTCTACTCTGGAGATGGACGATTTGACCCGATCATGGTCATCTCCCCAGTAGTTCTCAACCTTGTCTGGTGGCCTACCTAGTAACTCTCGGGGATCACTCAATCCATTCACATTCCCATGATCAATCACGTTGATCACCGAGAGTTCCTTATAGACAGTCGGGAGCTTAGGTGCCTTGTACACGTCGAACACCTCAACCTTGTCGTGTGCTCGCATTGTGAGTTGACCCGCAGCTACATCGATCAATGCCTTTCCGGTTGCCAAAAAGGGTCATCCCAAAATAAATGGGACTTCCGCATCTGGTTCAAAATCCAGAATAATGAAATCTACCGGAAAAATGAGGGAGCCTACCTGCACTAGCACATCCTCAACAATGCCATCCGGCTTAGCTAAAGACCTGTCTGCTAGCTGCAAGATCACTGTTGTAGGTCTAGGGCTCCCTAGTCCTAACTTTCTGAATACCGAAGATGGCATCAGATTTATACTTGCCCCCAAGTCGCATAACCCACGAGCTCGGATACTTTGCCCAATCGTCAGCTGGATAGTAAAACTTCCAGGATCCTTCAGTTTAGTGGGCAACCTGTTCTGAATACGGGATGTGCATTCCTCCGTTAAAGCCACCGTGGCATACTCAGTCAAGCGACTTTTGTTGGCCACGATGTCTTTGATATACTTCGCATATTTTGGCACACCCTTCAAGACATCAACAAGAGGTAAGTTAACATGTACCTGTTTAAGTACCTCCATGAATTTCTGGAAACACGCCTCCTCCTTGTGTTTCTTAAATCGTTGAGGGAACGGGGGTGGAGGCCTTGCTGGTTCAGCTTCTTTGGTCTTCCCCGTATCTGAGGTTTGTTCTCCCTCAACATCTGCTGCTCCTGACTTCTGAGGCGGTCTTTCCGGTTCCACCTCCTTTAATTTTAAACCATTCCTCGTGGTCACTGCATTCACCTGCTTAGGATTGGGATCCGTGTCGCTAGGTAGTCCTCCCCTTGGTCTAGTATTTTGGACACTAGCAAATTGCCCAAACTGATATTCAAGAGCCTTGGTTGTCAATTGATTGTTCTTTACTTCGGCTGCCAATTTGACATAGTCAGCCTGCAATTGTGCCTGGTTGGCAATCATGGTCTTGAACATTTCCTCAATAGTCGGTGATGGTGGTGGAGGAGGGGCATTGTGATTTCTGAACTGATTCTAATAGCCTTGTTGCCCTCCTTGGTTTCTGTGCATACCCTGCCCTGAACCTTGACCTTGTTGATTGTTGCTACCCCACAAAAAATTTGGATGATTCCTCCAATTCGAGTTGTAGCCACCGCCAAACTGCTGTTGATTCCTCTGTGCATTGCCCACAAAGTTGACAGGATTAGGATTTGCACCACAGCATTCAGCTGAATGCTCACTACTACCACACACTTCACACCACATCTGTTGGACTACATTGACTGAGGCTGACGACTGGTTCAAATTCATATTGCTGAAGTGAGTGTTTAACTGATTTTGCAAAGCAGCTATCTGTGCAGCGATAGCTGTGAATCCATCCACTTCAAGCACTCCCACTGCTTTCCTTGCTCTACCTCTTGAAGAATCTGCATTCCATTCCGGATTCGCTTGTGAAATTCGGTTGAGCAAAGTGTACAGCTCCTCATAAGTCTTCTCCAGCGCTTGCCCTCCAGCTGCTGAGTCTAACAAAATTTTAGTGTGGGGTTCCAAACCCTCAATAAAAGTATGGACCAACACCTCATTTGACTGATGATGATGAGGACAATCCCGCAACATGGACTTGAATCTTTCCCAGGCTTGATAAAGATTTTCTCCTTCCCTCTGTTTAAAACTTAGAATCTGACTTCTAAGTTTAGCTGTTTTACCTGAAGGGAAAAATCTGATCAAAAACTTCCTTGCAAGATCATCCCACGTTGATATAGAGTTGGGTGGTTCAGCTTTTAACCACCTCTTGGCTTCACCCAGTAAGGAAAATGGAAATAAGGTGAGCCGAACATAATCAGGTGACACTCCAGCGGGTATGTAAGTGTCACTTATCTCCAAAAAGTTCTGGAGATGTTGTTGCGGATCTTCGTGAGGGAGACCGGTAAACTGCCCGCTAGTGTGCAAAAGTTGCACCATATTTTGCTTTAACTCAAATCTCCCTCCAGGCTCTGGTTTGCGGATGCTGGAATGTACATTATTAGCGTGTGGGATTGCCACCTCGCGAACCGGCCTGGCTGCTACTTCCTTGGGCACTAACACTACCTGCACAACTGGTGGATTTGGTTGCTCCATCATAGACTGTTTAAGCAACTGCAGCTTCTTCCGAAGAGCTTCTCTACGTTGACTGTGCAATTCACGTTCTAGCTCTAAGTAAGATTCCACCAGCTCCTTGTCCATTGCCAGTGTTCAAAAAAATAAAAATCTGCAAAATACAGGCTAAGACCAAGTTGTTAACACTTAAGAAAATAAAAATACAAAGACAACAAATTTACACTAAACACAATTTTACAAATCTCCTAGCCTCCCCGGCAACGGCGCCAAAAACTTGTTCGCGGCTTGTACTTCTCGGGTTGGTATTAAATATTATCAACCGACACGCAAGTGCACGTGGTCAAACAAGTAATAAAGTGGCTAGGTAGCCAAGTATCGATCCAAGGAGGCTGCTCTAGATATGTAAAACTGCCTAGTTTACTATATTTCTATTCTATCCCTAACTATGTTAACAACAATCCAACCAAGAGTTGAGTGAGTTTTTGTTTCTAAACTATTTATATACTACAATTAATAACAACTATTTACTTTAGAATTTAGACAATGGATACGCACATGCCAAGGTTAAGAACGAGTAATGAACTTGATAATCATGATAATTTAGTCATCCTCTTCTTCATGTTGCTAGCCAAGAACATTGCCTAGAAATTAAAACTTTCGTATTTAATTTCACTTTAGAATCATAAACCATCCGTCTACATTTCTGTGATCAAATGCAATTTATGACCTAGCACTACAATTCCGGTTCCTAAATTGACTAATACGGCTTTCAAGTATATTTCTATCAAGAAAGCACATCAAAACCCAATTTTCCCAAATCAAGTTAAGAACAATACCCTATTAATTCACAACTTTCCAATTTCGTGCTCTCTCGAGTGAAATTGGACTTTTTAGATATACATTAATGGTGGCCAATCAATAATGTAGTACGCACAAGAATTAATAGAACAACATGCAAGAAGAAGAAGAAACCATATCAATTATCACCAAAATTCATTACATAAGTTCAAAACCTCAGCAAAGAAGGGAATTAGCCGCTCATTCTTGGATTAATCATCCTAAAATGAGTGTAAATCATGCATACAATTGAAGGAAAGAAGAAAGGAAGAGAAGAACACTCTTAGCTTTTCTATTCTTCAACTGCCACAAACCCACGTTCCTGCTCTCCACTTCTGAACTCAGTCTAAAAACTAAAAACTTATTAAAAATAAACCTAAGTGTGCTATGTATACTAGTGGGAAATTTTTTCCGGAATAACAAGCAACGTGTCACGGAGGCCAACGTGGAGCACTGCCTCCGTGACACGGCGTGGACCCGGACCCTCTCTGGAAATTGCAGGGTCCGGATAATTGGCCTCAACGTGGCATGGAGGCCATCGCGGAGTCCTGTCTCCGTGCCACGGAGCTGTCGCGAGGCCTCACTGGAATCTGCCAATTAATTTCCTCTCCAGGCAGTGTGCTACCGCGATGGCAGCGTGGCACTACTCCATCGCGGAGCCAGTGTAAAATGTGCCATCCAAGGTCTTTTCCACGCTCGCATCCCAGTCCAACTCCGACATCGTTCCAACACGCATTTTAGCTCTTAAAAATCACATTATCCTGCAAAACAAATGCTAATCATGTTGGTTAGTATAAATTCGCATTTTATTAACAAATACATGATATTATATACACATTGCACAACAAACAAGGTAAAAATGATACGTTTGAGTATCACTTGGGCATATAAATCTGCCCAAGATCACTAAGAGGTGGTTGAAAGCTGAGCCACCAAATTCTATCACCACGTGGGATGATCTTGCAAAGAAATTCTTGATACAGTTCTTTCCATCCGGTAAAATAGCAAGACTTAGAAGTCAAATTCTAAGTTTTATATAGAGAGAGGGAGAGAATTTGTATCAGGCCTGGGAGAGATTCAAATCTATGTTGCGGGATTGTCCTCATCATTACCAATCCAATGATGTGCTGGTGCATACTTTCATAGAGGGTTTGGAACCCCACACAAAAATCTTGCTAGACTCAAAAGCTGGGGGACAAGCATTAGAGAAGACTTATGAAGAGCTGTATACCTTGTTAAATCGTATTTCACAGGGAAATTCGGAGTGGAATGCGGATTCGTCAAGAGGAGGAACAAGGAAAGCAGCAGGAGTCCTAGAAGTGGATGGTTTTACAACTATTGCTGCACAGATAACTGCGTTACAGAATCAACTCAACACCCACTTCAGTAACATGAGCATGAACTAGTCTCAAGCCTCAGTGAATGTAGTGCAGCAGATTTGGTGTGAAGTGTGCGGGAGTAGTGAACACTCAGCTGAGTGTTGTGGAGCAAATCCTGATTCGGTGAACTTTGTTGGTAATATACAGAGAAACAACCACCTACAGTATGGCAATAGCTACAATTCCAACTGGAGGAATCACCCGAATTTCTCTTGGGGTAGCAACAACCATCAAGGGCAAAGTTCGAGTCAGGGGGCGCAGAGAAATCAAGGAGGGCAGCAGAACTATCATTCACAATACAGAAGCAACAATGCACCTCCTCCACCACCATCACCCAGCATTGAGGAGATGTTCAAGACAATGATAGCTAACCAAGCTCAATTGTAGGCTGATTATGTGAAATTGGCAGCCGAGGCAAAGAATAATCAGTTAGCTACCAAGGCGCTGGAGTACCAGTTTGGGCAATTTGTTGGAGCCCAAAACACCAGGCCTAGAGGAGGACTTCCGAGTGACACTGGTCCCAACCCTAAGCAAGTGAATGCAGTGACCACAAGGAGTGGTTTATAGCTTAAAGAGGTGGAACCAGAAAGACCACCTCAACAGTCGGGAGCAGCAGAAATTGAGAGGGAGCAAAGTGATGAGAGGGGGAAGAAAAAGGATGCTGAACCAGAAAGACCACCACCCCCATTCCCTCAACGATTAAAGAAACACAAGGAGGAGGCGTGTTTCAAAAAGTTCATGGAGGTGCTTAAACAGGTACACATTAACTTACCTCTTGTTGATGTTTTGCAGGGAGTACCGAAATATGCAAAGTATATTAAGGACATCGTGGCGAACAAAAGCAGGTTAACTGAGTACGCTACAGTGGCTCTTACGGAGGACTGCACTTCACGGATACAAAACAGGTTGCCCACAAAGCTCAAGGACCCTGGGAGCTTTACAATTCAAATTATAATTGGGCAGAGTATCCGAGCGCGTGGATTATGTGATTTGGGAGCGAGCATTAACTTGATGCCGACATCGGTATTCAAGAAGTTGGGGCTAGGGAGTCCTAGACCAACAACAGTGATCTTGCAGTTGGTGGATCGTTCCTTAGCCAGACCTGATGGCATTGTTGAAGACGTGTTGGTGCAAGTGGGCTCCCTTATCTTCCTGGTAGACTTTGTCGTGTTGGATTTCGAGCCAGACGTGGAAGTCCCATTTATTTTGGGACGTCCTTTCTTAGCGACCGGGAAAGCGATGATTGATGTAGCTGCAGGGCAGCTAACTATGCGGGCACATGACAAAGTTGAGGTATTTGATGTATTTAAGGCCATGAAGCAGCCAGCCATACATGAGGAGCTTTCAGCAATCAGTGTGTTTGATCAAGAAGAAATTCGTCAGATTGTTGAATCTCAAGACCCACTGAAAAGAGTGTTGATAAACTCCGATCATTTTGGAGATAGAGACGCTTATGAGGTGGTACAAATGCTGAATGAGTCACCAAGGCATCCGAGGAAACAGGAATTTCAGTCTTTGATGAGGTCTCTGGAACCATTGCCAAAACCATCCATTGAGGAAGCACCAAAGTTGGAATTGAAAGAATTGTCTCCCCATTTAAAATATGTCTTTCTGGGGGAAGATGAGACGTTGCCAGTCATCATCTCCGCAGAATTGATGGAGGCACGGGAGAAGGAAGCATTGGGTGTCCTCAGAAAAAGGAAGAAAGCAATGGGTTGGCAAATGTCAGATATTCAGGGCATCAATCCAGCTTTTTGCACACACAGGATTTTCATGGAGACAAGAGCAAAACCAATTGTTCAGCCTCAGCGAAGGTTAAATCCAGCAATGAAGGATGTGGTTAGGAAAGAAATAATTAAGTGGCTTGATGCAGGTGTGGTCTACCCGATTTCGGACAGTGAATAGGTCAGCCCCGTTCAGTGCGTTCCAAAGAAAGGAGGGATGACCGTGGTCACCAATGAGAAAAATGAGCTGATTCCTACACGAACCGTCACAGGCTGGCGGATTTGCATGGACTATAGAAAGCTTAATGAAGCCACAAGGAAAGATCATTATCCTATCCCATTCATTGATCAGATATTAGATAGGTTGGCTGGACAGGAATATTATTGTTTCCTTGATGGGTACTCTGGCTATAACCAAATAGCCATAGCTCCGGAGGACCAGGAGAAGACTACTTTTACTCATCCTTATGGGACATATGCTTTTAGGCGGATGCCATTTGGGTTATGCAATGCACCCGCTACATTCCAGAGATGCATGATAGCTATTTTCCACGACATGGTGGAGGATTTTGTTGAGGTATTTATGTATGATTTTTCTGTTTTCGGTAATTCGTTTGCTACTTGTTTGCAGAATCTTGATAGGGTGCTGGCTCGCTGCGAAGAATACAACTTTGTACTCAACTGGGAGAAATGCCATTTTTTAGTCAAGGAAGGTATCTTCCTTGGCCACAAAGTGTCTCGCAAGGGGTTGGAGGTCGATCGTGCTAAGATCGAGGTTATTGAGAAGTTACCACCACCGGTGTCGGTAAAAGGTGTTCACAGTTTTCTTGGGCATGCAGGGTTCTACAGACGGTTCATCAGAAACTTTTCAAAAATTTCTAGACCACTATGCAGATTGTTAGAAAAAGAAGTGGAGTTTGAGTTGGATGATGAGTGTGTTAAAGCATTCGAGGAGTTGAAGCAGAAATTGATAGAAGCTCCTATACTTATTTCTCCGGATTGGGGACAACCATTTGAATTGATGTGTGATGCAAGCGATGTGGCTGTGGGAGCTGTATTGGGGAAGAGGAAAAATAGAATCTTTCATTCTATTCATTATGCAAGCAAAACACTGAATACTGCCCAAAGTAATTATACAGTCACAGAGAAGGAGATGCTAGCATTGGTGTTTGCATTTGATAAATTCAGGTCCTATTTGGTAGGTTCAAGAGTAGTGGTGTACACCGATCATGCAGCGATTCGGTATCTGTTTAACAAGAAGGATGCAAAGCCCAGGCTGATCAGATGGATCCTGTTGTTGCAAGAGTTCGACCTCGAAATTAAGGACAGAAAGGGGAGCGAAAATCAGGTGGCAGATCACTTATCGCGATTGGAAAGATGGTCGCATGTGAATGAAGGTGATAACATCAATGAGAAATTCCCAGATGAGCAGCTCTTGGCAATAAGGGAAGCGGAAGTTCCCTGGTACGCAGACATAGTCAACTTGCTAGTGAGTGGAGTCTATCCACCTGAGGCTACAGTTCAGCAGAGAAAGAAATTGAGGCATGATTGCTGGCATTTTATTTGGGATGAGCCATACTTATTTAAACAGGGACCGGATCAGGTGATGAGAAGATGCATCCCGGAGAGCCAGATTGCAGAGGTGTTGAGGAGTTGTCACTCTTCGTTGTATGGGGGGTACCATGGAGGCGAGCGGACAGCACACAAGGTTCTGCAGTCAGGTTTCTTTTGGCCTACACTGTTTAGAGACTCTATGGCATACGTTAAAATGTGCGATAGATGTCAGCGTACAGGCACAATTGGTAGGAGGCAAGAGATGTCGTTGCAGAATGTACTGGAAGTGGAGACCTTTGATGTATGGGGCATAGATTTCATTGGCCCGTTCCCACCATCATTTGGTAATCGTTACATCTTGGTGGTCGTCGATTATGTATCAGAGTGGGTTGAAGCAATAGCTTGCCCCAGGAATGACAACAAGGTGGTAACAAAATTTGTGAAAAAACACATTCTCACCAAGTTCAGGACACCCCAAGCCATTATCGGTGATGGAGGGGCTCATTTTGTCAATGCAAGTTTCAAGAAGATACTAGCCAAGTATGGGGTGCCACAAGGTGGCAACAGCATATCACCCCCAAACCAGTGGGCAAGTGGAGGTGTCGAATAGAGAAGTGAAGTAGATTCTCCAGAAAACAGTGAATGCACAACGTAATGATTGATCAAGAAAACTTAATGATGTGTTGTGGGCATACAGAACTGCTTACAAGACACTGATTGGAACTTCTCCATACTGATTGGTCTATGGTAAAGCGTGTCATCTGCCAGTGGAGTTAGAGCACCGAGCCTTCTGGGCTGTGAGGAAATTGAATATGGACTTAGAGCTAGCGGGAAAGAAGAGACTAATGCAACTCAGTGAACTTGAAGAGTTCCGTTGGCATGCTTATGAGAGTGCCAAGTACTACAAAGAAAAAATGAAGAGGTGGCATGACAAGCATGTGGTGCATTGTATTTTTGAGCCGGGGCAGAAAGTATTGCTCTTCAATTCAAGATTGAAGCTGTTTCCAGGAAAGTTGCGGTCCAAATGGTCAGGGCCATTTGAGGTAGTGAGAATGACCCCGCACGGGGTAGTAGAGTTGTGGCAAGAAGATCGGAGTGCCACGTTCTTGGTCAATGGGCAGCGATGTAAGCATTACTGGGGTAAGGACGTTGGTCGAGAGAAAACGTCCGTCACCCTAGAGGATGACTGAGCTTAATGACGTCGAGCCGCGACGGTACATCAGGCGCTGCACGGGAGGCAACCCGTGAAATTTTTGTAACATTTTAATAGATTTCGTAGAAAGAAAATAAAAAAAATGAGAAAAATAAAAATAAAAACAAAACTTGTATTTTATGTGAAACCTATAAATTTTAACCAATTTCTTGTTGTGAGATGAATTTCAGGTTGAACGGAGGATAACTATGCAAAGGATCACAAAGGAAAAATCGAGGTAAGAAAAATAATAAAAAGTGGCAAAACAGTGAGCCTGGGCGATGGCTCCGTGTCACGGAGGGCATGCTCGCGTTACCCTCCGTGACACGTTAAAGTGTAATCTGGAATTTTTGAAAAATTTCAAAGTACTGGCGCGATGGCTCTGTGTCACGGAGGGCATGCTCCGCGTTACCCTCCGTGACACGTTGAAGGCAATTTCGCGTCGGGTCACACCGGGTCGCCGGGTGACCCGCGCAAAAAACCTTCTTTTTAACCCCTTTTTTCCTTATTTTCCCATTTTTTCACTCCCCTCCGCGACAAACAACCCAAAATCCACCTTCCCCCAACGTGACACGGACCAAGGATCGAATTTTCTTCAACTTTTCTTCGATATCATCGAATTTAAGGTATGTTTGTTAACTTCATCTCATTTCTTGTCTTATTTTTCTAATTTTGAGCATAAGAAGTGAGGAAAACTTGCCCTGAGAGTATATTGAGCATGAATTCAATTAAATTATTATCGATTAATGTTCGTAGTGTTGTTGTGATTGTATAAACTCGATAAATACATGTTTTTTTGAATGTGTGCGAAATTTGTAGCTAGGGCTTGAATTTGAATATGAAAAGGGAAAAACTTTAGTTGACATGTGAAGTTCTTGTTGGGTTTTGTATGTTGGGTGAGATGACTTGGTTGTGCTAACTGTAATATGCTAAAAGACCGACGGATTTTCGGGGTAACGACATTGTGAGATGCAAGAAATGGGTGAATTATATAGGTTCATGTAGATAAATTTTTTTCTTTGTTTCTCCTTGCTAAGTTCTATGTATAGAAAGGTGAGCGATGGTAATATTGTGGTTAGCTGTACGAAGTCTGAGTAGTACAAAAGAATTTATACCGTCGAATTCTCTGAATGCACTAGGCATATTTGTTGTGTTTTTGTTTTTATTTAAATTGGAAATAAGTATGATCTTGCCGTAGTGTTGTGATTGTGGCTAAAGACTAAGTTTGGGGTGGCCTAGATTAACCCAACCTTAGTCGAAGCTAAATTTAAATTGGAATAACATTGGACCTATCTGTTTGGTTTCACAGAAACAATGGCAAGCAGGCAAGATAAAGGGAAGGGCGCATCTACATCGGGCACCGGAAGGAAACGAATCAGACTGGGAACAGCAGTCCCAGCAGCACCAGCGGTTCTGCGCGGCCAACGTCGGCAATATGGAACCCGATGGGTGATAGAGGAGGGGAAGAAATGGTACGCAAAGCATAAGGAAAGCAAATACTTCCCTGAGGAACACATTGCTAGGGAACCATTGGCACAGGAATTCCCCAGGATTGTCCACAGGATTGAGGCAGTCGGGCTGAATTTTATCTTTGATGAGCCCAAAGAGTGCAATCTGCACCTAATTTGGGAATTCTACGCCAACTGGAACCCGACACTCAGAAGTCACACCATAAAGATAAGGGGGCAGATAGTCACTTTTGAGCCCCATCACCTTAATGCCATCTTGGGGGCGCGGGACACAGACGCCCATGTGCTTCAGCAGCTGAATATCACTCCACCATACGCGGACATCAGACGCACTTTGTGTGGAGCCCGGTCTACAGCACGGTGGAGCAGGCATAAGGAGAGGGGCTACCATCAGAAATTGCCCTACTCACAAATGAACAGGGAAGCCAAGATATGGCTTAAGATTGTTTGTTCCTGCCTGATCCTGGGGGTGAATATGACAGATGTCACCCGGGATCGTGTGTACTTGGTATACGCCCTGATGAAAGGGCTGGAGATCAACGTTGGGGCAGTGATCATCTCTGCCATGAAGAGAGCCCGTTTGCAGCAAGGGCACAGGTACGGGTTTGGTGGATTATTAACCACGTTACTGAGGGGCCTAGATATCGAGGAAGAGGCCCTTGACTACATCCCGCAGATGGAGAGGCGGGCCTTAGATGTCACCAAAACTAAGGCACCCGACACCACTCACGGGCCAGTTCTTACACTAGTCGAGCGACATGCTCGGGATGATCAGTACATGGCTCGCATGTTCGGGATGCAGATGCTCCAGCTGCGCATAGGCGGGAGGCCGGCAACAGAAGATGAGCTGTGGCAGCTCGAGCTAGACTACCCTTTTGGCGAAAATGCCAGGGCTCTATGTCGAGTGGGGCCAGCTTTTGTGGAGCCCACTGATGATGATGTCCCCACAGATAGGGAGACACGTCGTGATGACTCCGATGTTGAGTCAGATGATGACGACGGGGGCGATTCAGACATGGGAGACGAGGCAGCGGCACCTGACGAAGAAGTGGAATACTTCGATTGATCAGGGAGTTTCACCACCCACTTTCGTGCTATGCTGAATTTTGTGAACACTGGGGACAGTGTTCGATTTAAGTATGGGGTGGGAGTAGTTAGGTGCTGGTTGTTATTGTTATTAATGTCTCTGTTCTGTTGTTGTGCTTGGATAAACTTATGACCCTGTGATTTTTGTGTGTATGTCTGTATTGTATTTAATGTGAAGCTGTTGTGTGCTGTTGAATGTTGTTAGCTAGTTGTGTAAATATGTTTTATCGAAATTATCGATATATTTTTAAAATTTTTTGTGAAATTTTTATTTTTTGGATTTCTCGGCGTTTGTTTTCGGTTCTTTTACCGAGAATAGTCCCATTGAACTGAAGTAGTAATTAGTGACCGTTCCCTATGATGGATGGATGACGACCGTCTTAAGGGAATGCAGTCGTTAGGAGTAGATTTCTTTTGTTCATTTTTTAGTTTTTTTCTTTTGTTTGTTTGTATCCCAAACGTGTCGTTACTTTATGGTTGCGAAATTCTGGTTGCGTGTTGTACATGATATTTAAAATCAAAGGTGATTTGTATGAAAGCATGCAACTTTGTAAATATGTTGAGATATCTAGGCCATAGAGTTCGATTCGGTGTGATTGAGGCTTAATGTTTGAATTCTTGTAATTAGCTGATTGAAGAGTCTGTGAATATGTCTTGAGTTGAGCATGTGCAATGAGAGTGTGGTGAGGTTTTGATTCTTCCATGCTATTATGAAGTGTCTAGAACTTGCCTGGTGTGTATACGAAACGAAATAAAGGATGTGTATTGTAGGAAAGGATGTAGGCATTTTTTTGCTTTAACCGAAAGTTTTTTTTTCCGTACCCACCTTGAATGTACATCCTAGTTAGCCCATTGAGCCTTTAGCCTATTTCTTTCTTTTGTCAAAAAATTGTAAACCGAGCTTAACCCTTCTTTTCATTATACGTGACTTTGATCCAAACCTCTTAAGCGCTCAAGAAAAAAATAATTTTCCCACAGTGTCAAGGAGTGAGAAGTGTGAAAAGAAAATAAAAAGCAAAGTGATGAAAGGAAAGAAAAGGTCAAAGGTTCACTCGCTATAAAGTAAATATAATGAAGATGTATAAATAATCTTTGTTATTAAGTCAAGTGTGCTTAAAGATATGGGGTCAGAAATAAAGACAGACTTCAAGAATGGGAGGATGAAGGAAGAAACAATGCCCATAAGGTTGATGGGATGTATTGAAAAAGTGCTTAAGGAGGCTAGTTGTTATTATTGGTTAGCCCAGTATTTGCTAGTTCCGTAGCTTACAATACAACCCGTTAAGTCCTACATGATCTTACATCATGTGTCCTTATATTAGTGGAGTAATACACTAGAGGCAAGCCTATGGTTCATGACATGATGCATGTGAATTCTTTTGGGAGAGAGAACGAAATCTTGTTTATATGCCCCTGCATGTAATGTTTTGAGGTCATGTGATTAAAAAGGGAAAAATTCTCTTGTGTGGTGAGGGCACATGCTCGACGAGAGATTGAATTTCATGTCGGATATCTTGATCAACTGATTTGCACGAGTTTGCCGATATCGAGAGTCGATTCTTGAGTCTAGGAGGTCTTAATGTGTTGGAGGTCATTGTATTGATAAGACTATGCATGTTTTCTTGATGATTTGCTATATTAAATAATCGGTATGACCGTAGCTTGAATTGTCGAGCCAAAGTAGCCAGGATGGGGTGTCAATTGCATGAGGTGTAAGATTATTGTTCGGGGACGAACAAGGATTTAAGTGTGGGGTAAGTGATCTTGGGCAAATTTATATGCCCAAGTGATACTCAAATGTGTCATTTTGCCTTGTTTATCTATCGATGTTTGTACATTCTCATGTGAATTGTAATAAAATGTGAATTTATACTAACCAACATGATTAGCGTTGTTTTGCAGGAAAAATATAAAGTTATGGAGCTAGGATGCATGTTGGGAGAGATCGGGACTGGACTCGGAAGCTAGCAAGGGAAAAAGCACAACGAAAGCACGAATTAAAGGGGCTCCGCGATGGAGCCGTGTCACGCTGCCATTGCGGATGCATTCTGCCTGGATGCGGAAATTTTGCCAAATTCTAGTGGAGGTGCGCGTTGGGGCCATGGCAGGTTGGCCAAGCCCCGCGTTGCACGCCGTGCCACGTTGGGCCTTAATACCTAGACGACCGGATTCCAGTGAGGGTCCGCGTTGGTGGCGTGTCACAGAGGCAGTGCTCGGCGATGCACTCCGTGACACGTTGCTTGTTATTCCGGAAAAAATTCCCAATAGTATAAATAGAACACTTAGGTTCATTTTTAATTATTCTGACTTGGTGGAGCAAGAACGTGGGTTACAGGCAGTTGAGGGGACGAAAATCTCAGGGTTTTTCTCTATCTCCTTCTTCTTTATTTTAATTGCTTGTATGATTAACACTCATTTAATGATGTTTAATCCACAAATGAGTGGCTAATTCCCTTCTTGCTGAGGTTAAGAACATTGTATTGAAATGTGATTATTGATAAATTGGTTTTCATCTTTTCTTCCATGGTTGTTCTATTGATTCTTGTTCTTACCGCGTTAATGTGTGGCCAACGTTAATGTATATCTAAAAAGTCCGGTTTCACTCGAGAGAGCAAGAAATTGGAAACTTGTGAATTGATAGGATATGATCTTTTCTTAGTTTGGGAAAATTGAGAATTGATTTACCTTCAGGATAGAGATATACCTGAAAGTCGTATTAGTCAATTAAGGAATCGGATTTGTATGGCTAGAACATGAATTTCTTTTTATCATAGAGATGTAGGTGGAAGGTTCATGATTCTTAAGTTGGGTTAAATACGAGAGTTTTAATCCATAGGCAATAATTCTTGACTAGCAACCGGAGGAAAGATTAACCAAATTGTATCGATAATTTATTTCTCTACATGTTCATTTTAGCCTCAGCGTGCTCATACTTATAGTTCAGACTCACATTGTATATTCGTTTTAGACTTAGTATAAAATTAGAAAACAAAATATCACAATCTTCTTCACACTGTTGTCTGCATTTTAGAGTTAACGTTCATTGACACTTGATTAGATTAATACCTTAGTCCAGTCCCTGTGGGATCGATACTTGGCTTACTTGAGCCACTTTACTACTTGTTCGACCACGTGCACTTGCGTGTAGTTATACCCAACAAGCCGAACACTTTCTATGAGCTACAAGTTTTCAGAAAATACGGAGGATCCATTCAAAAGCCTTATGGAGTCATCCTGGAATACCCATTCTGTCACGTGTTCATACCACTTGCTAATGATTTTCCATAGGAACTCTTATGGTTCTTATGGTACTTATGTCACCAGTATTACATCCTGATGGAATTCAAATGCAACGTATTCAGGGATTTTGACAAGATTGAACCAGATTTGAAAATATATCTATAGTGGTTCAAACCGTGAAAATACTGGATTCAATGCTTCAAGAATTCATACAATGCAAAAATATTCATGTTGCATTGGCCAGTAAAGTTAATCAACGGGAAAATCCATGCCGGGCCAGAACAATCGACCTGCAAGTGGACCTTGGTTGACCGCGGATGACTTTCTACTAAATTTTGGCATCCCACCACAAGTTTAGATGCAGGCCATAAAAATGACATGCAGTCCGCATGTGAAAGTCGTACTTTGTCTCCAACTACTCTAACTTGCGTTCTGCAGATACCTTCCTTTGAACTCCCTGGTACTCTATTTACAACCTACAAATTTCTCTTGCGGCTCATACCTAGCTATGTAGGTCAAACCCCTAAGTTTTCAGAGTTGTTGGTTAGGACCTGCTACCGGGCACATGACCTATATATGGATTCTACAGTTGTATGCTCTTCCGCATCTCAATTGACACTTAGTTTTTTTTCTCTTCAGCAGTTCTATTTTTCATATATGATGGGACATACGGCCCATACACTTCAATGTACGGTCCACATATGCCCGTCTTTTGGGTGTTGTAGTGCAACTTTTTACACACTTGATTTCTTTCCTTCTGGAACTTACAAAACAATATTTTAATATTTTAAATGCCTTAAAATGTGCAAGAAGACTTGAAAACTCATGAAAAATACATTAAATGTGTCGTAGATTCCAGACAAATCAACATCCCCAACTTAGGGTGTTTTTCTGTCCTCAAGCAACTAAAATAAAACACTTTACTACACTTACATTAAGGTATCACATAGTATGTTGTCTACAATAATTTTGACAGTCAACTTACCAGCATACGTCTTCCAGGATTTTCAAACCTTATTTATATTTTTACACACATATCGTATTACCTGAATTAGTCAATATTAACTATACAACCTCAATTACTAACTGTTATGATCCGAACAGAGGTCCGAATCATAGACACGGGACAAGGGACCTCGAGAGACCCAAGTCGACCCATGGCATAAGCATTCAACTAACTCATTTAATAAACATAAAGAAAATATAATTATAACTCAGTAGAAGTCTCATACAACAACACCTCAGAATAATATCCGAAGCTATACATACATAAGTCTGAAAACCTCTAGTCTAGATGAGTTGATGGGACAAGATCCCAACTAACTTCACAAAATATAAAACTGAAATACGACATGAAACTGAAAATCTAGTCCTCGAAAGATGAGGATTCACCACCCACGCAGGTGCTAACTCTGATAAGCGATTATGAACTGGGCTGAACCTGGGAAACGGATCCTGCATCATGAAATGATGCAGCATAGAAAGTATGCAATCAGTACGTGGAATGTACCGAGTATGCAAGGTAAGTCAGACCGCTTAAGTAAAATACATCATTTTAAGTAATTCGTACATATCATAAGCTTTTAAATATAATTAGAAGGCTACATGCATTCATTCTGAAATTTTATTCTTATCATAACGTGTTCTTGCATAGCTTTAGAACATCATGACTGACTCGAATGAATAAAAGTTGAAGCATAACATTTATATCAAAAGCTGAACAATGAGTCAAACCTTTCTTTTTGAACATGCATGCATAAGTAATCATCATGAGTGATGAATATGCAAAACCGAATGATATAGATAGTGGGAGACTCGTTACTTAACCGATATACCACGATAGAGCTTACATGGTCCCAACTATTATACTCAAGTGGGTAGAGCCGTCCATAACCTTGCTAGGGCGATGGACGATACCATGATATCGATATCAAGCTGAAGGGCCAATCGTGCCGAGGATAGCTCATTAGGAAATTCCCAATAATATAATTTGGCGTGCAGTTCTGGGGCATAGGGTAATCGACTCTTAACCCGCTCGGTGCTAGACTCTTCTCTCAAAAACATGCAATGCTCTACATCGTATATACCGAAGCTCAACATCGTCTATGGACGAAGCCCAACATTGTCTATTGACAAAGCTCATAATGACATCATCCATAGACTAGACATCATATGGATATGAAGATCAACATTGACATACATCTCAATTATGAATTCATACATATGGGAGGCTTTATTCCGAAACATACCACAAGATCAATCATAGGTGGGAGCACCTACTCCAAATCATGTGGTAAGCTGCATGTTGAAATATTTACTCAACATACCACAAGCTAGAATTTATAATAAGAATTGAGAATTTCACTTCAAACAATGTGGTAAGCTTATGTCGGAAAAATCACCACTTTAAATCAACATGTGGGCATCGCCCAAGGCTTTATCATACTTGGATCTAATCAATTCATTTTAAAAACAACAATATAATCGTAGATAGTTTTAGAAACATTCTTTTCATCATCATCACACATTTTTCATAAATCACTTCTTTTATGAACTCTTCATCCATGAGCGTTTTAGATTCAAAATTTGAAAAATAATTTTTATAAGGAAAAACAACTTAGAATCTGCCCAAGCTTCATAATCCATCAATATAAATACAATCTAATCATACCCATTTATAGAGATTGAAGAATCGTGCAATTGGGTAAAACCCCATACTTGATCATAGACAATTTATCCCATTTTGATAGGAATTGGGCATGGGTTTGGAAGAAGACACCCACTCATAGCCTTACATACCCGGGGATGGTGAATTCTAACACCCTCTAATTGCCCAGCTGAGATTCCAGTTGTAAGCCTTGAGATTTAGCCTTGAATCTCCTCTTCAAACTTGCATGCATGAGGAGAATGGTTTAGAATAGATTTTTCCTTGCTAAAAACCTACTAAAACGAGCCTTGAACGACGTAGTATAGGCCCCTAGAATTTAGGAATTATGGAAAAGCCCTTACTAAAATCGCGAAATTAATTGTCAGGGGGTCCTAACAGAAGACCTGACAACTCATTACCAGGGCCAATGACTTGTTAGGTTGCTCTTCAAGTACACTAGATAACAGGTCTGCGGTAGCTCATAATGGGGGACTTAACGACTCGTTCCTCGAGACCACGACTCGTGGTCACCTTCCGTCATGTACACTGCCTTAATTATCAATAAAATTCAACCTGATTGCTCACGCCTCACCTCACAAGTTGATGGGACAGACCACGACTCGTGGGACCCCTTCCGTTAAGTACACCGGACAGCTCCTCCATCTATTTTCCCACACCACCCCACGATTGACATGACGACTCGTGGTGGCTGACCACGAGTCGTTACCTCACTCGTGGGGACCTCAATCCTTTATTTCTCCCAGGCCTCCCCACGAGCCACCTAACGACTCATGGGGTCCCCTCACGAGTCGTCCAACGACTCGCCTGTGCCTACAACATCAATTTCATAATTTTCCCGTTTCAACTCCCGGGTTCGATCTTTGAGCTGCGGGGGTATAACAATATCTCCCCCTTGAGGACATTCATCCTCGAATGTTAGAAACACACAGAAACTCAAAAACAAGCAATCCTCATATGCAAACACTGATTATTAAAATCGAAAATGACGGAATGACTACCTCCGAAAAGAACTACATAGCTGAACTGAATTCAGGCATCACATACATTTATCATAACATGATTCAAACTTGCGCACATGAACTGAACATGGAAACTGATTAGATAATTAAGGCAAAAACTGATGCCTCAAACTAAAATTGAGCCGGTAGGGAACGGGTGGGGGTATTTAGCCATCATAGCCGCTCCGGCTTCCCATGTAGCTCCCTCAACATGTTGGTTTCTCCACAACACCTTCACTGAAGCTACTTCTTTGTTCCTCAGCCTCCGAACCTAACGATCCAAGATTGCAACTGGAATTTCCTCATAACTGAGGTTATCTCCCACACCAACACTCTCCACTAGGACAACTAAAGATGGATCACCCAAGCACTTTTTCAAGAGCGATACATGAAAGACGGGATGAACTGAAGATAACTCTGATGGCAAGTCCAACTCATATGCTACTTTACCAACTCTTCACATAACCCGATAGGGACCAATATAATGGGCACTGAGTTTTCCTTTCTTTCCAAACCGTATGACTCACTTCATGGGAGATACCTTTAGAAATACCCATTCATCCACCTTAAACTCCAAATCCCTTCTTCTTCTCATATCCGCATATGACTTTTGACGACTCTGAGCAGTTTTCAGCCTGTCCCTTATCAACTGAACCTTTACCATGGCTTCATGAACCGAATCAGGCCCTATCATAGCAACTTCCCCAACCTCAAACCATCCCATGGGCGATCTACACCTCCTCTTATAAAGAGCCTCGAACGGTGCCATCTAGATACTAGAGTGATAGTTGTTGTTATAAGCAAACTCGATCAAGGGCAAGTGGTCATCTCAACTACCTTTGAAATCCATCACACATGCCTTCAACATATCCTTGAGGGTCTAAATTTTTTGTTCCTCCAGGCCGTCTGTTTGCGGATGAAAGGCTGTACGAGCTTAACTTGAGTCCCAAGTCCCTTTTGAAAAGAACGCCAGAATCGGGAGGTAAACTGAGTACCTCGATCTGAAATAATAGACGAGGGCACTCCATGAAGTCAAACCAATTCCCGAATATATAATTTGGCATAATCATCTGTTGAATCCGTGGTTTTGACCGGTAGGAAGTGTGCAACCTCGGTTAACCTGTCAACCACCACCCAAATGGAATCATAGTGTTGTCGAGTACGAGGTAGGCCTGTATTGAAATCCATATTAATCTCTTCCCACTTTCATGTGGGAATGCTAATATCCTGAAGTATGCCTCCCAGCCTTTGATGCTCAACTTTCACTTGCTGACAGTTCGGGCACTTAGCTACAAATTCTGCAATATCCTTCTTCAGGCCTTTCCACTAATATATTTCCCGCAAGTCATGATACATCTTGGTGGAACCCGGATGAATAGAATACCTGGATCCATGTGCCTCATGCAATATCCGGTTCCTCAAATCATCAACATCTGGAACACATAGATGGCCCTGCTACCGCAGCACCCCATCTCCCCCTTGGGAGAAGACCTCCACCTTCTGACTTCCAACGACTTCCTTTAGCTTTACTAGAATTGGATCCTCACCTTGTCTGGCCTTCACATCTGTCACCAAGGATGATTCTGATTCGTTTTGCACAACGACGCCACCATCAATCGAATCGACCAATCTAACTCTTAACCTCACAAGTCGATGGACATCCTTCACCAACTCTTTCTTTCCCTTATTCACGTGGGACACTCTCTCCATAGAGAGTCTACTAAGTGTGTATGCTACCACATTAGCCTTACCCAGGTGGTAAAGGACACATGTCATAGTCCTTTAGTAACTCCAACCACCTCCTTTCCCGAAGATTGAGATCTTTCTGCGTGAACACATATTGCAAGCTCTTGTGATCCGTGAATACATCTACGTGGACCCCATATAAGTAATGCCGCCATATATTCAATGCAAACACCACCGTGGCCAATTTAAGATCATGGGTTGAGTAGTTCTTTTCATGAACTTTCAGCTGTCTCGAGGCATATGTTATCACTTTCCCATGTTGCATCAACACACACCCGAGTCCAACTCGCGAAGCATCGCAATACACTGCAAAGTCATTTGTACCCTCGCGTAGAGTCAACACTGGAGCTGAAGTGAGTCTGGTCTTCAACTCTTAGAAGCTTTTCTCACAAGCCTCCGACTATTGAAACTTCGCCTTCTTCTGAGTCAACTTAGTCAATGGTGCTGCAATAGATGAAAAACCCTCCACAAATCTCCAATAGTAACCTGCTAAGCCCAAAAAGTTCCTAATAACTAATGGGTTAACTGGTCTGGGACAATTCTTTACCACCTCAATCTTTTGAGTATCTACTTTGATATCCTCACTTGACACCACATGACCTAGAAATGCCACAGAATTCAACCAGAACTCGCATTTGCTGAACTTTGCATACAACTATTGGTCCTTGAGGGTCTGAAGTACTACTCTTAAGTGAGCGGCATGATCTTCCTTGCTCTCAGAGTATGTGAGGATATCATCAATAAACACAATCACGAACATGTCTAGATATGCCTTGAATACCCTATTCATCAGATCCATAAAAGCTGCAGGGGCATTGGTTAGTCCAAAAGAATAACAACAAATTCATAGTGACCATACCGAGTCCTGAAGGCGGTTTTCGTGATGTCACTCTCCCGAACCCTAAGATGGTGATATCTAGACCTGAGATCAATCTTGGAGAAACACCTGGCAACCTGAAGCTGGTCAAACAAATCATCAATCATGGGTAAGGGGTACCTGTTCTTGACTGTAACCTTATTCAACTATCGACAATTAATGTACATGCGAAGGGAACCGTCCTTCTTTCGAACAAATAATACCGATGCGCCCCATGGTGACTTACTCGGCCTGACAAAGCCCTTATCTAAAAAGTCTTTCAACTGATCCTTCAACTCTTTTAGCTTGGATGGAGCCATTCTATAGGGCGAAATAGATATAGGTTGCGTGTCGGGAAGAAGGTCTATACCGAAATCAATCTCCCGCTCGGGAGGTACACCTGGCAACTCATCAGGAAAGACCTCTAGGTACTCACATACTACTGGAACTGACTGAATGGTTGGGGTCTCGGACTCCATCTCCTTAACCCTAACTAGATGGTACATGCAACCCTTAGAGATCATCTTCCTAGCCTTAAGGTAGGAAATGAATCGACCTACAGGCACAACTGGACTATCCTTCCATTCTAAGATTGGCTCACCCGGAAATCTAAACTCTACTGACCAGGTTCTACAATTTATTGAAGCATAACATGCAAATAGCCAATCCATGTTGAGAAGAACATCAAAATATATCATGGATAACTCTATCAATTCTGCTAAGGTGACCTTATGAAGGACTGAGACCAGGCAATCTCTATACACCCGTCTAGCTATAACTGAGTCACCTACTGGGGTAGAAACTGAGAAAGGATTTGACAAAACATTGGGACTGACTCCAAAGCTACTGGATATATATGGTGTCACAAAAGATAGGGTAGCCCCCGGATCTAACAAAGGATACACATCAACATGAAAAAATCTCAACATACTGGTGACTACATCTGGTGAGGCCTCCTACTCCTGGCGAGTGGCTAAGGCATAGAATCTGTTCTAGCGCTAACCGCCAGCTGCACTAGTGGATGCCCCCTAATGTGCTGTGCATGGGGGAGGGGTTGCTGAACTAGAAGCTGGGCCTCGACCACCAACCTGGTCCTGTCTCGCAGCGAGACAATCTCTGAGAATATCTCCAAGCTGCCCACATCCAAAATAAGCCCCTGACCCTGCTAAGCACTGGCCTGTGTGCCCTCAGCCACATCTGCGGCAAGCTAGAATGCTAGAATCTGTGGGTCTGCTGCTATGACCCCTCGATCCTGTCGCTCGCCTCCTCTAATCATGTCGGGGCCTATATGGCACACTCACGGGGATTATGATGGGGCTGACGATCTCTGGTGGGTCTGTGTCGATGCCCACCACTAGACCTCTACTGAGAAAATATATGGTCCTCAGTCCTAGCCCTCTTGACCTCCCTTTCCCTCCAGTGTGTCGCCTACATCTGCTGGGCGTACAACACTATGTGAGGGAAGTCCATGTCCGGTGGAGCATAGTTGTCCTGCAGTCCTTGTCCAAATATCCTGCTATACTATGTACAAATCTGCTCACCCGCCCCCGCTGGTCGGTCACTAACTCCGGGGCATACTTAGATAGGCGGGTGAACTCAAGGGCATACTCCTGAACAATCATCCTTCCTTGCTTTAGATTCACAAATTCAGCTGCTTTCAACTCCTTTATCTCTCAAGGGAAAAACTAATCGAGGAATGCAACCTGAAACTCCTCCCATGTGACTGGACCTGCTCCAGCAACCCTACTGTCCTTCCACTGGCGGAACCAAATATTCACAACCCCCTTCAACTGGTAGGAGGCCAACTCTGCGCACTCAACACTGCTCACCCCCATAACATGGGTGATCTTGACAATCTCATCAATGAAGTCATGTGGGTCCTCATCTACCTTGGACCCTAAGAACTCCGGCAGATTCATCCTCAAGAAGTCTCAAACTCTGGCCACCACCGCATTGCTATTTTGAGGAACATGCACAACGGCCTGCTAATTGACCTGAGCGGTCAAGGCCTGCATCAGCATCTGAATGGTAGCTCGGAACTCAGCATGAGCGACTGGCTCAGGTGCCCGAGGCTCGTGAACTGGTGGGGCTGGCTGATGCCCATAACCGTTTCCCTCCTCGTGGTCTTCACTACCTCCATTTCTCCTCCCATTCATCCTTCTAGGAGCCATGACTGCAATCGCGAATAGCATGAATTAGAAGGATAGAGAGACTTTTCATCGCACGACATAGATCATGAAAGAAGGGAACATTTCCTAAAACATCTAGTAGCCTATTTGTCATAAGTGTGGCCTGCTTCACACCCATGAAAAAGACTCTACCTAACGCGACTTTCAGACTCCCTAGGACACATCAAACCTATTGCTTTGATACCAAGTTTGTCACGACCCGAACGGAGCCCTAGATTATAGACACGGGACAAGGGACCCCGAGAGACCCCAAGTCGACCCATGGCATAAGCATTCAACTAACTCATTCAATAAACATGAAGAAAACATAATTATAACTCAGCGGAAGTCTCATACAACAACACATCAGAATAATATCCGAAGCTATACATACATAAGTCCGAAAGCCTCTAGTCTAGATGAGTTGATGGGATAAGACCCCCACTAACTTCACAAAACATGAAACTGAAATATGACGTGAAATTGAAAGTCTAGTCCTCGAAAGATGAGGATTCACCACCCAAGCAGGTGCTAACTCTGATAAGCAATTACGAACGGGGCTGAACCTGGGAAATGGATCCTGCATCACGAAATGATGCAGCATAGAAAGTATGCGGTCAGTACATGAAATGTACCGAGTATGCAAGGTAAGTAAGACCGCTTAAGTAAAATAAATCATTTTAAGTAATTCATAAATATCATAAGCTTTTAAGTATAAGTAGAAGGCTACACGCATTCATTCTGAAATCGTATTCTTATCATAACGTGTTCATACATAGCTTAAGAACATCATGACTGACTCGAATGACTCAAAGCTGAAACATAACATTTATATCAAAAGTTGAACAATGAGTCAAACCTTTCTTTTTGAACATGCATGCATAAGTAATTATAATGAGTAATGAATATGCAAAATCGAATAATATAGACAGTGGGAGACTCGTCACTTAACCGATATATCACTATAGAGCTTACGTGGTCCCAACTATCATACTCAAGTAGGTAGAGTCGTCCATAACCTTGCCAGGAAGATTGATGATACCATGATATCGATATCAAGTTAAAGGGCAATCATGTCGGGGATAGCTCACAAGGGAGGTCGCAATGATATAATAGTATCAACCTACGTTGGCGCGTAGTTCTGGGGCATAGGGTAATCGACCCTTAACCCGCTTGGTGCTAGACTCTTCTCCCCAAAACATGCAATGCTCTACATCGTATATAATGAAGCTCAACATCGTCTATTGACGAAGCTCAACATTGTCTATTGACAAAGCTCATAATGACATCATGCATAGACTAGACATGACATACATCTCAATTATGAATTCATGCATATAGGAGGCTTTATTCCGAAACATACCACAAGCTCAATCATAGGTGGGAGCATCTACTCCAAATCATGTGGTAAGCTACATGTAGAAATATATACTCAACATATCACAAGCTAGAATTTATAATAAAAATTAGAAAATTTCACTTCAAACAATGTGGTAAGCTTGTGTTGGAAAAATTATCACTTTAAATCAACATGTGGGCATCACCCAAAGCTTTATCATACTTGGATCTAATCAATTCATTTTGAAAACAACAACATAATAATGGGTAGTTTTAGAAACATGCTTTTCATCATCAACCTCATCATCATCACACATTTGTCATAAATCACTTCTTTTTTGAACTCATCATCCATGGGCATTTTAGATTCAAATTTTGGAAAACAATTTTTATAAGGAAAAACAACTTAGAATCCGCCCAAGCTTCATAATCCATCAATATAAATACAATGTAATCATACCCATTTGTAGAGATTGAAGAATCATGTAATTGGGTAAAACCCCATGCTTGATCATAGATAATTTATCCCATTTTGATAGGAATTGGGCATGGGTGTGGAAGAAGACATTCACACATAGTCTTACATGCCTGGGGATGGTGAATTCTAACACTCTCTAATTGCCCAGCTGAAATTCCAATTGAAAACCTTGAGATTTAGCCTTGAATCTCCTCTTCAAACCTTCAAACTTGCATGCATGGGGAGAATGATTTAGAATAAGTTTTCCCTTGCTAAAAACCCACTAAAACGAGCCTTGAACGATGTAGTATAGGCCCCTAGAATTTAGGAATTACGGAAAAGATCTTACTAAAATCACTGAAATTAATGGTCAGGGGTCCTAACGGACGACCTGATGACTCGTTACCAGGGCCAACGACTTGTTAGGTTGCTCGTCAAGTACACTGGATAACAGGTCTACTGTGGCTCGTAACAGGAGACTTAATGACTCATTCCTTGAGACCACAACTCGTGGTCACCTTCTGTCATGTACACTGCCTTAATTTTCAATAAAATTCAACCTGCTTGCTCACGACTCACCTCACGAGTTGTTGGGACAGACCACGACTAATGGGGTCCCTTCCGTTAAGTACACTGGACAGCTCATCCATCTATTTTTCCACACCACCCTACGATTGACATGACGACTCGTGGTGGCTTACCACAAGTCGTTACCTCACTCGTGGGGACCTCAATCCTTTATTTCTCCCAAGCCTCCCCACGAGCCACCTGACGACTCGTGGGGTCCCCTCACGAGTCGTCCAACGACTCGTCTTGTGCCTGCAACATTAATTTCACAATTTTTCCATTTTAACTCCCGGGTTCGATCTTTGAGCTTCCAGAGTATAACACTAGCACTAATTATTTGCTCAACAAATGTGCACAAGAGACATAGTTTAGGAAGTCAATTATTTCAGTTGTTTTCATCCATGTGCCCTCACATCGACCAAAGAGTGTTTCATCCAATAAACACACATACACACACACACATATATATATATAAATATAAAGACTAGGAGAGACTAGAGACTATAGAGAGAATAAACACTCATGACTCACAAATAAATTCATATGCTACAAATGCAAATACTATAGGCTTATCCTTATTTTCGAAAGCCACTATCTTCGAAATGTTTCGTTGAGATCACACAATGACTTTCTAAGCTTGTAATGTAGGCTTAGGTACGGGTAGAATATATATTTAAGGAAATATTGATTATACTCTCCTTGATCACTACACCATACTCTCCTTTTCCTTACTTTTGCAAATTCTCCTTTCTTCTCTCACCTTTTCACTTCTAATGATCCTAGTGTAATATTTTTCATCTTATTTCCAGTGAATTTTTATTTTATTTATATTTTTTCCTTTTCTTTCCACATACTAGGTCATGGTCTAGACACAATTACTCTTCGCCCCTACTTAGGCTTATTGCCTCCGTATCATTGTATTCACAATTCACCCCTAACTTAGGCTCTTTTTGTGTTGCGTCTTTATTACTAGTGCTAAGGAGGGAAGGTTGCAAGAACAAAATCATTTAATCACAAGGATTATGGGTTTAGTATGTATAGGAAAGAAAAAGTTCAAAAGCTCAAAGTGGAAGACTAGAGAATTGTTTGGTACATGAATAGGTTCATATAGGCCAGAAGGGCTTTGATGAACAACAGCAACCTAAGTTTATCTCTACAACCAAATCATCATTAGACAAACGACATGACTAACTAGGTAAGTTTTAGAATGCAATCAAAACACATGAACACATTAAATATTCACAACCAATTGACACATAGATATCATTCACTTACGTTGACTCCTAAACAGATACTCTAGGCAACCATTAATGGTTATAATGTCTGAGAAAGAGCTAGTATGTCAATACTTGACCAATCAAAGTTCCTACACTTGTAAACCTTTCTTTAGAGGGTGGCCATTTTAGTTCAACACATTGTATATTCCATAAGCTAGTCTATCACTTCCATATAAGTCAAAACTACTCTATTTTACCTAAATGACACATCAAATAGATTTTCTTAAGAATGCCGTTTAGAAATCTATTATCGAGACCGATCACTACAACTCTGACCCTATTACTAAACATGCCCAATTCAACAGAAATTAAACTCTCCCATGAAAGAACCATGACTAAGAAAACTCGAGAGAGCTTTACTAAAACCCATACTTATGTGCAAACATCAATTTATTCACAGATACCCCGGATGAACGGGCTAGCAGATCAGATATCATGGCAAAAGCAATAATTCACAAACTAGACCACCCCAATAAGAAGTCATGAATTATCCTCAGTGCACAGAAATTATATAGAAAAAAGATTAGAACTCCCTGTGGCTCTCACGACACACTAGTCCATCTTTGAAGCAGGTGCCCTATTAGTCTGGAGTCTAGCCTTGGGATCTGCAATGGGTGCCATCATGGTGGTAGGATCTGTTGTTGGTGCCTACACAACAACAGTGAGGTGTAAAATGTGACCATCTCGGGGTCGCTATGCAACTGAAAGTGCATGTCCAGTATGTCACGATCTGTATTTTCATCAAAAGGATTCGAATAAGGTGCAACATTCAAGCTCTAAGGAATTATCAAAAAATGAGTGGCCACCTAATTTTAGGAAAACTAGGAAATCAATTAATTATTTAATAAATATAACTAAAAGTTAGTCTATGAAACTAATTAGATTTCAGGTAAGGGTTCAAGCTACTCCAAAGAAAAGGTGTTAGACATCTTTCAAACTCCACAAATATGATTCCCGATTGGACTCATTTTTTCAACAGAGAAGGAGGTAAAAACTATTTTTTTTCACAAATAAAAATTTGTACAATGCCAAAAAATATATACAAAGAATAAAATAACGTAAAGTATGAACGGCGGCCTAATATTTGTCTAACGATAAAAATAATGAATAAGTATAAAAATGAGGAATCCGTAAGAATTACTAAATTTTATCTGAGTATCAAATTCAGAAAGTAATCGGATACTTGTAAAAACACTTGAAAATAGTATCAATAACGAGCAAATATTTATCAAAATAAGTTTAAAATAACTAACCAAAAATAAAATATGTCTTATATATATGCCAGGCCTTGAAAATCGACGGAAATTACTTCATCATCCAAAAGTGTAGTGTTTGTAATAAACTATGAGATGGAATAAAATGTGTTATTCAAAATAATTTGAAAAAGTCCTAAAGTAAGGGATATGACATAAAGTTTCTTTTATAAAACAAAAAGTAATTTTAGACATAAAATCTTGAAAAAGTGATGCAATAGAATGTCTTTGAGAAGTGATTTGACATAAAGACTTTGAAAAAAATAACTTAACAAAAAGTTAGATCAGACTTGATTTGATTCTAAAATTGGTGCAGTATGTGCATTGTAAAAAAATATATATGTAAATGATGTATGTAAGAAGTATATATAAATATAAAAAATTAGAATATACGTAAAATGCAAATATTTAAGATAAAGACAATGTAGTGAAAAAATTTTAAAAACAAAAGAAAATTGTGTAGAGAAAATAAAATTAAATAAAATAAGCATATAGTATGATGGTATTGACAAAAAAAATGCTTTCAAGTATAAAGATAATATAGAGAAAAAAATTTTATAAATGTAAAAATAATATGCATGAAAAATATAAAGACAATCTGTGAATAAAATGCAGATCTAAAGACAAATAATGATTAAATTTAAAAATAAATGCATAAATAAATATAACTACGAATGCTTAAATAAATATAAAGACGAATGCATAAATAAATATAAAGACAATGTATGACTAAATAAAATGTACGAATAAATATAAAGATAATGCATGGATAAATATGAAAGCAAATGCATAAATAAAAGTAAAGACAATATATGAATAAATATAAGGACAAATGCATGAATAAATGTAAAGACAATGTATGAATAAATATAAAAATAAATATAAAGATAAATGCATGAATAAATATAAAGACAAATATATAAATAATGTAAGAGAAATGCATATAATAAAAAAATAAAAATAATATTAAAAAGATATAGAGAGAAGAAAATATTTTGCTAGTCTTCCAAAAAATGAAAAGAAAAATATGAAGAGTGTAGATAGAGAAAGAAATGAGTGTGAGATAGTGTGAAGTGGTGAGAAAAACGGGAGTGGAAGAACTCCTTTATATAGGCAAGACTATTTCATTATCCCAAAATCATGTGTCCAAAATCATGAGTTCTTTTCTTTATCTGCATTTCAAAATTAATTCTTCCGACTTTCTGTATTATAGACTTTGTGTGTGCGTCTAAACTTAATGTACATATAAAAAGTGTAAGTATTAATATGTATACATAAATAAAACTGTAATGGACGCTCGAAAAAATATAATGTATTGTAAAAAATTAAACTTGTAGTGTTTGTGTTGTGTATGTGGAGATATCTGCACAAAACTAATGATTATTGAAAATGTACAATGATAATAAATAGATAAGATCCTAATCTATATATCTATATATCTATATAAAAGAGAGACATAGGCCCGGTGATGTGGCGCTCTCTTATTTCAGTATCCTTATTTATCTTTTCTCTAAATTTTTTGGCTACATACAGTATTTTAATTAAGAATAACCAAAAAAAGGCACATTTTTTATTATACACAAAATGAAAAGTCATGTTTCATTATTGTTATTACAGTCGTCTATTTCTTTTCATTCTTCAGGACAAAATTCAGTTTTGCTCCTCCTCCTCAGGATTCATATCCATGATTATCACTTCCAGAACTAGAGCCGAACAAATTATGTTGACTGATTTATAGAATTGTTGTAAAAGAATAGGCAATACTTGCCTCCAAAATAAGATTTTTGATTCTTAAGTTCCTTTGCATTCTCTGTCTTTATCGAAATTGAATCCACCATCTTTGAGAGAGCGTCACAATGGATTATTACTAGATGTGCTTCGGCGATCTGATACCAAAATTAAGGGTTATTCTTTTACTTTTGAGATAATGCTGGTAGATTGAAAATATTCACCGACAGGTGTTTGAAACTCTTCTTCAAAATTTTTTTTCATGTACTGGTTCGATTGAAGTGTGCAAACATATAAGGAAGGGCAAGGTACATCTTTTCTCCTCATACAACTTGCCAACATTTTTCGTTACTACTGTTTAATATGTTCTATAGGTGTTTTTCCTTCTTCTCCTTGCTTTCTAGGCATTTTCTATTATAATGCTTTATAATTTATTTAGTTTTCTAAGCATTTTTCTATCATAATGTTTTATAATTTATTTAATTTTCTTGGCATTTTTCTATCATAATGCTTTATATTTTATAATTGTTTAGTTTTAGTATATTCATCTTGTATTTTTGTTCATAACCGTGATCTCTGTAAGTATTAATTACTCTCTCAAATGTGATAAACATCTCTGCTATACTGTTGATACAGTCATCTTATGATTTTGTTCATTAATAATGTCCTCTGTAACTGTTAATTACTCTCTCAATATGATGAATATCTCTTCTAGAAGTGTTAAAAAAAATTTTGTCTATTATTAACTAGTGAACTAATCGCGTTTCGCGCGATCATTAAAAACTTAATATATTATATTTATATTTACGAAATAATTAATCTTGTCATTAGTAAATATATATAGACAAAGTAGAAGATAAAAACTATCATGTACATAAATATTAATCATTTTTAGTGTCATATTTTCAAAAAAAAATCAATCAAAAATCGTCCATAATTCTATATCTCTTTATAATTCCGTTAATATCTTATATAGAATTCTTTGACTAAAAAAATTTGTGAAAATGTTAGTATATTGCAATGTATTAAGAAAAATTGAAGATTGCATATAATATAATTATAAAAAATTTAGCAATTCAATCGAGATTTGTTAAACGTAAATCATGAATAACAATTATATATATATGGATATATATCACTCTATCCTATTAATAAAATGCAAAAATCATGGACAAAAAGAAGTTTTTAGTTTTCTTATAATTAAAAAAAGAAATAAGAATGAAACGAAAAATGAAAAGAAATTTAAAATAATCTAATGAATTCCTAATCCTGCAATGACAACAACCGAGAAAATCATTCAATTTTTTTCATATAATTTTTTTCTGCAAATACACCCTTTCTCTCATGTCTATTCGGTCATAAAAATTTCTAATTTTTCTCCTTATAATTACATCCATTGTGCCTTATGAAATTATTTATCAGAGATAATGTAAACTCTTTTCTAAAGTCTTCTTCCTCTTCTATTTCTTTTTTGTTGTTAGCAATACATAGCAATGACACGTCACTAATCAGAGCAGCCATAGTCAAAACACTACCATCTTTGGATGATACTAAAGCAATCTTATTCGTCGTTAAATGCTAGTCAGCATAGTCGAATGTGTAGGAATTCACATGAACCTACTGAACATAAATCGCTAAGCATGTATCATTCATAGACATCTCATATTGAACAGTCTCACACATTTAAACCTTCAGGTAAACTGATAGGTAATGGAAGTGTAAATATCTACTTTTGGAGAGATTAAAATTATGCAATATTTGATTCTATGATTCGTGTGTTGAAGTATGTACTTATATGAGTTAAGAAAAATTTTCAAGCATTTATGAGATAATTAAAATAGTCTATTATTAAGAAAAAAAACCGTAAAGTAATGAGATATCCAAGGGAAAGTTACGAAGAAGAAGTGACCCATGATAAGAAAAGAAATAATTAATAATATAACAATAATAAGGAGTAAATAAGTTATACTCATTTTCTTCAATTTTTTGGAGAATGTATTTTGTCGATGAAGGGGAAAGAAAAAGGAGCAAAAGAGGTCAAAAAAGAGAGATTTGAGGCCAAAGAACTATGCCACATCAGCTGGCTATAAACCAAAATTATGATACATATTATAGACATAGATATAGGTATAGATATAGATATGTAGATTACACTTGAATTAGATATTAGAAAAAAATAATTAACTAAGGTAATCAAATATTTATAAAATAAATTGAATATATATTAAATAATTATTAATTTAGACTTTTGGGCTTTCTAAACCGAAAAAGAGATGGACAAGTAAGAAAATATAATTAAAAAATAATTAAATAACTTTAGATTGTTATAAATAGAAAAAAAGTCAAAATTGAGAAAAAAGATAAATAGAAATGGCGGCTTTAGAAGCATGCCACATCATCACATCCATATTCTTCCTTTATATATATATAGAGAGAGAGAGATTATACTTGAGTTAAATATTAAAAAAAAAAATTGAATAAGGTAATCAAATATTTATAAAATAAATTGAATATATATTAAAAAATTATTAATTTAATGAGAATGACTTTTGGACTTTCTAAATCGAAAAAGAGATGGATAAGTAAGAAAATATAATTAAGAAATAATTAAACAATTTTAGGTTGTTATAAATAGGAAAAATATCAAAAAATTGAGAAAAAAGATAAATAGAAATGGTGGTTTTAAAAATATGTCACACCATCATATATATATATATATATATATATATATATATATATATATATATATATATATATATATTTATATGTTCTTAGAAGCTGATAATAGTAATTTTTGTATTCCTAATTATATTACAAAATACAGTTAAAAAAATTTATTTAATAAAAGACTTAATATTTAGGTGAAGGATGAAATACTCACTCGAATAATTTATTAATTCAATTTTAACATTTGGAGATTTTGAGTTTAGAATGATATAGAAGAAAATAAATAATATATATTACAAGTAATATTAAGTTGTTATGTTAATTTTTATTTGTTATTAATAATCTTGAATTAATATTTTTATTTAACCAAAGTGGTATGATAAATATACATTTAATAATTTTATACACTACTTTAATGTTAGATCACTATTTAATTGTAATAATTTTTCATCTTCTGCATATTATTTTCGGCATTCATATGTGTAAGCTTTGCTTTTACCGTTCACAAATATTATCATAGATTATTTGAAAAGGCAAGATAAATGCATAAAAAATTAAATTAACTATTAATTAGAATCCTATTAAATCTAAATAATAGCTACATTTTCAATTACTTTAATAAAATACAATGTAAATAATATTGATTTGCATTTATCCAAAAGTCTTTTAATTGAAAGTAAATTTATTATTTAATTATTTCTTACTAAAGATACAATAACTTTCATTTAATCTAATTTCATTTATTTCTAAATAATGTAACATTAGTGTACGATAATGTCAAGAGACTAATGCATGTTGAATGGTAAAAATATGCAACATTTTAAGGGTATTAAGATTATTTTAAGAATTCAGTTTTTAATTTTGTTGTTTTTCACTTTTTGTATGATATTTTGAATACGTGTATTCCATGTCGATATGTACAACAAATTTAAACGATATAAATAATATTTAATCATATGTGTGATGACTAACATGAAATTTGAACGTAAAAATCATTAATATCATCTTAATAAAAGAAAATTTAAAAACAATAGATATGATGAATGAGATTCATATTGATGTTCTTATGTACAATTATGGAATCTGGCCGTATCTCAAAATATTTTCTTATAAATGACGTTTTTAATATATATTATTCAATTCTTGAAAGTCCAAAGTTTGATTTGATATAACAAATTCTTGACATCTAATAGGAGGGTAACAATGTCACTCAACTTTATAATATGATTACAAATAGTATCGAAACATATAAATAATAGTAATTGAAAATTTAAAAGAAAAGTACAAACTTAAAATGATGAATAATAAGTATCCAAATAACTTGGCAATCACTATTATAGTTTGTAGCTATACACAAATAACTAAATTGATACAGAATTTTCTTCTAATACACAGTTCTTCTAAAATATCAAATATTTCAGTTGACAATCTCCTTTTTGTTGACATTTCGATAATATATTATTAAATGTGAATAATCTTGTACTTTTAAGTCTAAGAGCTCTAAAAAAAAACCATTCCTCCTAATCATGTTCTAAAAAATTTTATATATGAATAATATATTTTTATCAAATAAATATCCATCCATTCAAAATATAAAAATTGAGAACTGGACCTTCTTATATAGCTATTTGAAAGAAAACTTTGAATAATGCATCAAATAATTAAGAACTAACCATGGAAACTTAGAAACCAAAAGGATGATAAAAAAGAAAAAGAATTGTCAAAAAAGTAGGAAAAATTCTTTCTAAAGTATAAGCTTAGCCAATTAGGATTTGACAATAAAATATTATAAAAGATACTCCTGGGGGGTTTCTTGAAAAACCCGAGAAGCCCTCTTAGACATGTAAGACTCATCTACTCCTTTTTTTTTTGGTGAACCAGCCTCATCATCTTGTTGAGGGGGAAAATATTAAAGAGTAGCATGTGAGTAGAAATTTGTGAAACTCAAGTTCTTTTTATATTGCTACTTCTTATCTTGGTTGGTTTGCCATTGAGCTAAATGAAGAGGCAAAATTAGGTGTTTAGATATATGATGACATTGAAGCATTTTAAAAATAACAAATCTTTGTAGTGGCAAAGGCCTTCCATGAACTTTGTCCAATAACTTTTTTGGTGAAACTTAATATCATAGTATATGTCAATCCAAAAATACAAGCCCTAAGATAACATGAAGTTTATAGAAAATGAACTGTCCTGACATAAAATATAATCGTAACCTTTTATGGGATAAAGAGAATTTCTGACATGTTGAACAAAATAGAGAAAAGTGATGAAATATTTTTGTTGTGCACCTTTATATATAGAGCAATAAAAATGTGTAAAAATGTACATTTGTTGTCACTAACGATGAAAGCTCAAAAACGGAACAAATAAACAGAAATGTGAACAGTCCACAATTGCTCTAAATATTGCAGTTTATAATAATTGTTGGAAGGTGAAGCAATCATCTCTGTTAATATGATTAATGCAGCAGAAGGTATTATCTATCAGAAGGTTTTTTAATCTTTCGACTTTTTTATTTTTTATTTCTAAACAAAATTATTAATAGTAGTAGTGTTTAAATGAAGAATAAAATGATCGTTCAACATTTAATAGACATTTTGGTAACTCAACGTTTCAATTTAGGTTTTTTCATTTTTAAAAATAAAATTATATATGATATAAGATGATATAATATAATAAATATTATATATGTGTGTGTGTGTGTGTGTGACCACGCGCGCGTGTGTGTGTATCTTCAAAGTATTAAAGGGAAAAGTAACTCCAAGAAATTGAATAGAGTATAATAAATTTAATTTCTCATCCACTAATTTATTAAAGTATTTAATAGTTTAATAATATTTATTGTAATAATAGTATTTTTTGCTATGCAGATTTACTTCTTAGTACATAAAAATTATAGAAATTGTTTTATATTGAAGGGTAAAATGGTCATTCAATATTTAATAGAAAAATTAGTTGTTTATATATTATTTATATTTATTTTTTATATTTATTATTATTTATTATTTACATTTATTCTTATTCTTATTTATTATTATTATTATTTATTAGTTATATTTATTTATTATTATTTATTTGTTTATTTTAACTTTTCACTTTTTGGCTTCTCACTTATATAGTAATAAATATATAATTATGATATGATATGATAAAATATTAATATTTAATTATGTATTTAATTAAATTTTAATTTAGTGAAGGGGCAAAATAGTAATCTAACTTTTTTATTTTTTGGCTTCCCCCTTATATAATAATATAATATGATGATATTTTTACATATTATATTTATTTTTATTTTATGTAGTGGAGGGTTAAAATGGTAATGCAACTTTGAAGTTAGGAATTTTTCACTTTTATTATATTTTAATTTAATTTATTTTTATTGTTATTTATTTATTTTATTTAGTAGAGCTTGTTTAATGACATAACACTAAATTACATTAATTAAATAAATAAAATAAAAAATAATTTTAAAATAAAAAAAATAAGAAAAAAGAAAATAAGAAAGGAGGCCTTAGAGGCATGCCACATCCATGCCTCTAAGTCTCCTTTATATATATATATTGATTTTCCTACCCTTTAAATCAATGCTCTCCCCCTACTTCTTGCTTTCTATAATTTTCTTTTTCTTACAAAGCCCACAATAATTCTTCCTCTTTTTTCTTTTGATGAGCTCTCAAGCAGTCGAGATGCAAACAGCATAATCACCGTATATTAATCAAATTTAATTTAAGTAGACATTTTTCAACTATTACCCATTATAATGAATTTAACATCTCTCTTCTTTTTTTATTTTTTATTTTTTGGTCTTTGATCTGATATGATAGCACAAAAAAAATTTTTTTTTTGTCTATTTATGCAAATCTGTTTGAGCTTGGTATTTATTTCTAGGCAATAGCCAAATATCAGTAAGTGTATGTTGTCTCTTATATCAATCTAGCGAGAAAATAAAATTTTGATTAACGTTAAGAGGAAAATCTAAATAAATTATGAAGAAAATATTTTCAGGTTTATATGACAAGTATTTGACTTTTTCAGTTTTAGTGTTAACACTCTACATTTTTACAGATTAACAGTGATGAAAATAACAATGGGAGACAACATTGCTCCTTTATTTCTCTTTTCTATTCTTTTAATGATATTCCTTAGACTCACATTTTACGTAAAAACGATAAGAATTTTTTATTCAATTCAAATTCAATCGTTGTCTGCAGCAATTATTTTTGAAATGTAGCAATTCAATGTGATTTGTATATGTGATCATTATTTTTGTCTAGAGAATACGAAGTTTGGTTCCATGAGAGCTTTTATGATCTTTAATTTTGCCATAATAAATTTATTTCTATTATAACAAAAGTGTCAATGCATCAGCTTCACGAAAGGTGGATATGAAATTATGTTTAGTAGATGTCAGGCTTCTTCCTTTTATTTTTCCGTCATTCAGGAATATGCTTTTAAAAGAAATTATCTCAAAGTCATTGTGCATAAAGTGAAGGTTTGTCTTACTATTGTCCTGTTTCTGACATTACTTTAGAATGGATGGTTATTTAATTAATTTATTTTATTTTTTAATCAAAAACTCTTATTCTTTTCTCCTTTATATTTGTAATTTATAATTTAGGCTTTTTTGTTAGACTGATAGGGTAATGGTATATCTAGATTCTGGGGATACCAATAAAAATTTCTAGACAATGAGAAGAAGAACACTTATGTGCATCAAAAAGAAGGCATGTCAATTGCTAATATGGTATTATTTCATTTTTATTTTTTTTAATCTTGGTTCTACTTTATTTTCAATATCCATTAAATATTTTAACTGTATTATGGATATGACATGAAGTTGTTAAGAAATTTTTGGGACCAAAAAAGCCAAGTCCAATAATTTTACAGTTTGTTTAGAAGAAATAGAACAATTAAATGCAAAGTAAGGAAACTATTTGATTCCTGAGGCAAAAAAAAAAGGAGTATAACTGCGAGATCATCTTTATGTTAGGGTTAAAAAAAAAGCGAGAGGTCAAAGCATTACTTTATGCATGCCCCTCCAATCTAAGACGATAAAAGAAGTATGCACATTATATATATAAGTTGAATAATTTTTTGTGAACTCTTGACGAAACAAGTATGTGTATTACATATATTAGTTGAATAATTTTTTAGTGATCTATTGATCCTAAAGGTCAATAAAAGTAGAGCTTTAGAAATTTTGCATATTATTCAAAAATTTGAAAATAACTACTAATGTGTATTACTTTTATGCCATTGATTTATCTTAAACACAGTGCTCATCTTTTCTTTCCTCCACCTGAATAAAAACATGTGGTATTAGAAATTATAAAGGTGGATGCTCATTATATTTGATTTTTTAAAATTTCTTCAGAGTTTTTCCTCTTTGTTATAAGAATGTGCTGGAGTATTTTCTACAGATTTAGTAATAGTTGCATTCATTTAGTAGATAAGTAACTTGCATAAAAGAGGTTTAATTAAAATTTTCTGATTTTGAAATGAATATTGTTGTGTCTCCTTCAATTTAGGTTTACTAATTTCACCTTTATATATTTTGGTGCTGCACTTTCTTGAATGTATAAGTCTCTATTGATCCCAAAAAAAGTCAATGCTGACTTTGGCCATATAAGGTTGTATGATGTTGCATCAGTTTGTTATTAGTGAAAATTTTCATTTGAAGTTGATTTGAAAATATACTTAGACTTTGGTAATGTAAGTACTTTAATGAGATACTATGATTAAAAAAATCAAAAGTTTTGTGCAGTAAGTTATAAAGTTTCTTCAACAAATGACTTTCTCTATTGTTAAATAAGTTTTTTTTAATCTTCCATCATCCTCAAAATTTTCACTGCTCCATTAGATTTCCTTGAAAGATTATTGCATTTTCAAGTTCTGAAAATTTGCTTGGAAAGTGATGTTATTGTGAGAAGAAATTTGTTTAATTGATTTTTGTTTTTAAGTTTGACTATAGTCGTGTGTAGATGTGGTTAGTGTTGTATTATTAGAATGTTTATGTTTTTAAATTCTAGATTTTTTTTAATTTTACTGTTTCTAACTTTATGTGTGTGTTATGTGTCTATTTTATTTTTAATTTGTATGCTTTGGGTTTTTATAGTACCATTAATATAATAAAGTTATTAATTTTTGTTTAGTTTACTCCATTTTATTCTCTTCTTAGTGTTTAACTTGATGGTATAATCTGTTTTCATCTTCTGAAATATAGAGTTCTATTTTTCATGATTAGTATATCTTTTAAAATGTCTCTATTAATAGTAAGATTACACTATGCTAAAAAGATGAGATCTAGGAATTTCTTGAACTTTCAAGGTATGTGGATCTTAGTCACTCTCCCTAGCGATACTTTCTTTTCTGTTTTTCTTTTCTTATGAAAATATAACCAGTGATGCACCTTCTTGCTTCCCTTCTTCCTTCAGATCACATCTTTTTAAATATTTCTCTGCTTTTTTGACATTTCTTTTATTGATATATTATAAGATGTAGTATGAATTTTATTATGGTAAAGTTTTAAAATTTTCTTTTCAGTAATATTCACTTTGTATTATGTAATTATGCAAATCTCTTAAAAATGGATGTAAAGGGGGTATTTATTAAATGAAAAACTAAAGTTCTTACTAATATAACATAACTTTAATTTCAATCATTGATCATCATTTTCTTTTTTATTGATGGTGATTTCGCCTATTCACAAAGTCTACCCAATATAGTCAATTGCAAGTTCTATCTTTATTTATTTGAGGATGCATCATATTTTTGGCAAGGAAAGAGCCGTATTTTATGGGATTAAATATGCTTTAATTAGAAGTTAAATTCTTCATCCAAACTCCTAACTGTTGATCTTTAACAACAACATGAATGTCGTCTTGTTCCTCCTTTCCCTTTTTAATTTATGTTTATATTGAGCTAATATTTTTAAACATTCTGTTGATGATTTATATGTGTCTATACGTTGTAAAATCAATGATGCCTCTCACTGCTTTCCTCATGTCCTCAATTTTTTGATTTTTTCAATTTCTTTCCCTGACTCACCTCAAGGATCTCCCTCAGTTTAGTCCCTCTGTTTCTGTATAAAGTCTAATTTTTCATATTTGATAATCTTGCTCTTAATACTATTGACATCTTTATATTTCTTGCACATCTGTGAATTGTGATTTAGCTATGGTCACCACCACTTTTTTTTTAATTATAAAAATAGAATTCAATAAAAAATGAGATAATCTATATCTTATATCGATCATACGATCAATTTTCTACTAAGGTAATATATATATATATATATATCATGAAAAATATTTTTAAAAAGTTAATAAAAAAATTAAATTTTGAAAATTTTCATAAAATTAGTAGAAAAAGAAAGGTAAATTACCTTGATTATTTTAAGAAACGTAAATAATTAAATATATGGAGGAACTGAATAAGCAAAAATTAATAAATAAAAAAGAGAACAAATAAAAGGGAGAACTGAGAAATAATGTTCGAGTGAATACAAAAAAAATGTAAGATTACATAATAAAAAGTATTATTAAAATAAAATTAATATAAACAAATAATTATCAAGAAAATAACAAAAGAAAAAAAAAGGTGATCTAAAAAATATCAAAAGGCAATAACAATATATATATATATATATATTGCTTTTTCTTAATTAAATTCTTAAATTTGTGAAACTATTTTAATTTAAAATATTTACTAGCAATATTAAGAAAATAATTAAGACTAATCTATAGGTTAAAATTACATGATTCTTGATTTGACATATGCAATTAGAAGATCAAAATTAAAGAGAATCATTTCTTCAATAATTGTTCATTTAGATTTTCTTTTATTGTTTGATATCAATCTTACACATGAAAAATAGAAAAAAAATTAATCAATGTGTAAAGATCAATATTTTTTATTAAAATTTTTAGCAATAATTATTTTGTTATAATTTATTTATTTAATAATCGTGCGAAGCGCGGATAAATTCACTAGTATACATATAAAGCAGGGATATAGCCCCAGTGATGTGGCGCTCTCTATGATCAAGATAACTATTTATCATTTTCCTAAGGGTTTTTGGCATTTTAAATTAAAAAATCAATTGTTTAGTTAACTAAAAGTCAAAAACACCTTTGGCCTTCAGTAAAAAAAACCCAAAAGCCGCTAATATTCCCAATTAAAAAAACCATAATAGGCGTTTTCTTTGTCCATACGTCTCCCTTTCACCCTGTTCTTTCTCCCATTCTCCTCCCAGTCTTCAATTCATCAAGTCAAACTTTATGATTTTATCTCACAGTTCGTTGTTTCCTAACAAAAATGGCTACTTCTCACATTTTAAAACAATATCCTACGCTTCTAATTCTTATACTATTAATTCTTCTCCCAATTCATAGTGCAAAAATAAAAATTAACCAATAGAGAAAAAGAATTTTGCTCATCTGTTGCACCATTTCAAATCAAAATTTTAAGATCTTCAATTCCAATAGCAGCAGAGGCAGAAAAGAAATCAAAAGAGCAGAATGAAGTTTGTCTGTGAGAAAAATTCAATGGAACAAAGCTTTGTGTTGCATGGTGTTTTATTTCATGTATTTTGTATTAAACTTCTCCCTTTTTTATTTCAGAATGGTTTAATTTGGTATTATTAATGTGTTAAAATGTCAAATTCTCATTATATGTTCCTCTCAAGATACAGGGCGGTCTCCTAATTTCCTTTTATTCTTTATTCACCACTAAACACTCTTTTAGAAAATTTTGAAATCAAATTATTGTGCCAGAAATATCATGTATATATGACATTATTGTGAGGAACTTCCTCCCATAGTTGCAACTTTATGGAGTCATATTTTTGTTCCTTTTTTCTTCTTTTTGGTTTATTATTATATAACATTTGGCAAATCAAGTGTTAGTTTCATTCAACTCTCTATTTCTTTTCATTTATCTAATTGAATTTTCAGTTGTACATCGATCTAGATTTGACACTCATGTTTTTGCAGATTCATATTATCGTTGCTTACATATTGTCCCTATTTTTACGATTTGCTTTTGTTGTGTCCTCTACATATCTCCGAACATTTTTAGATATGTTTATATTAAGTGCATTTATGAGAGAGGTTTGTAAGAATAACAATGTGGAACAAAAGAAAAACTAGTATTCTTAGTTATGATTTCTATTTAACTTATATATAGTAACAGTGCGAAGAATTTCTATCATAAGTGTATTTTAACCGATGATAATAAGTTGTTAACTGTATTTATCTTATCAAATTAGAATCTCTAATAAGGAAAATGTTGAACAAAAGAACAAGTATTTTTGCAACAGAGATGTTTTAATGTGTTTCTCTGGCATAGATTACTGTAGATTGGATTTACTTTATATACATTGGATAAAGTAATTATTTTTTATTAATTAATTACACTATCCAATTTATATAAGGTATGATAGACCCTTGTAGTTTGACCCTTCTCTTGACCTCGCGCATAGCGGGAGCTTAGTGCACCGGACAACCCTTTTAGTGTAATTAATTTTTATTATACTTCATTTTATTTTTTCAAGTAGTTGAACTTCTTTATATATTATAAATATTAAATTTAAGTAAATTGATTGTATCATGCGAGCGTATCCTATATCTTCTTTTGAGTTTTAGCCTATAACCCTGTAAAACAAATTAGTGTCAATGCCTCTTGGCTCTTTTTGACAAAAGAATTTAGAAATAGGAGTACTAATTTTTAGATACAGATTGTCCAACTTCATATGCCTCAATATTATAGAATTGATGTGTTTTTGTCTTACCATTATATGTAATTTATTCATGAGTACAACGTTAACACCAACCTATGTAAATAAAACTGGTTCTTTCATATACTTGTTTACAATATTTCTAGAATTTGTGTATCTTCCTATTCTAGATAGTTAAGCTTTGATTTTTTACTTCATTTCCACTATGTAATCTTAGTTGCATCAACGTAGTTCACAAAAAAAATGGAATATGAGAGATCAGATTGTTCAACCTTCTAAAATATGGTGAATTTTTATATTCTTTTAATAGATCAAGAATCTTTCAACAAAGTTGTATATACGATCAACAATTCACGAATCAGTCATGATAGATGGATTTATATGTGTTCAAATAATTACTTTTTTGCATGATCAGCGGCCACTGATCAGTGATGATGGAAGGTTACCTTTAAGAGCAATGGTACTGTCGCGACATTATCTCTTAATTATCAATACAGCCCAAAGTATAGTCCAGTGCCAAGGGAATCAAGAAAGGCAAACCTTCCACATTATTCATTCATAAGATAAGTCATTTTATATCCTCATCCTCACTTCCTGCTTTTTTAGTTGTGTAGGTGCACGTGCTCATTTGAGTGTTTGACTTATTTTTCTCAATCATTTTTTATTTTCTAACTTTGGCTTTAAGCAGATAATTGAAAATAAGTGCAAAATTAGGGTAACATAATATATATCTTTTTCCAAAAGAGAGATTGCATCTTACATCATAATTTTCTTTAGAATTACAATTATTGATGTGAAATTTGTGATTCTTTTTGGTTATATTATTTGCTATTGAGATTATTCATGAACTACTGAACTCTTTTTCCCAACAAGGGTGAGTATTTATCTCTTTTTCTTTTTCCGCTTCTATTAGAATTTGTTCTTCAATATTGATGAGAAATTGCATTATTTGTTATTATTTTTCTTTTTTGTTCAATATCTTTTTCAGAATTAGTTTGTCACGCCCCACCTTGGGAGGTATGACTGGCACTTGGTGCCCTACTAGGATCTGAACTGACTGTGCTGACTAAGCCTAAGCACTTTTGGTGCAGGGCTGATACTAACTCTTAAATCAAGGAAACAACGGGCTATATCTCGGCTGTAAACACAACCTCCGTCCGACAAGGCCTTATAGCCACCTGTAAATGAAAACAGCTAACCAACAACAGACGATAACAGGAAGTCCTATGCGAGCTGACAAGGCCGCCATGATATCTAGTTATAACTGAAATAGAAACAATCTGCTATCCTAGGCCCCACACAGCCAACATACGAAACATAACTGCTTAAGGCCCCACACGGCCAGCATTCAACTAACTGACTGATGATTGTAGTCTACAAGTATTTAAGAATACAAATAGTGATCGGGACAGGGCCCCAGCCTACCCCAAGATACTGTACAACTGAAATACAGAACTCTCTACGACCTGGCAGCCCCGAATGAAAGGAACTGGCCCAACGGTGAACTCTGAGCAACTGCTACTGAAGATCCTGAATCCTGTCTGACTAAACCTACAGGAAAGTAATGCAGCGCCCAGGGGAGAGCGTCAGTATAATATGTAAGGCAATAGATGAGCTGAATATAAGCTATGAAATACTGGAAGTAAGTATAAAGGAGAGGTAGAGAGATTAACCTGTATGCCTACTGATTCGCAATCTGCATCTATCTAACACTTACATGTGCGTAAGTTAAGACTGTATATCTATGTATTTACAAACTACAACTAGCAGACAAGAATACAAATAAGAACCTCACCTGGCCCCTATAAGCCGGAAGGTACAATCAACAGAGAATAACTTGCTCGGGGCCCCCATAAGCCCTAGTGAGTGCACTTCAATCTATATACCCCTAACCAGGTTTCTATGACTGCACTGGTGCTATAGCCAACCTGCCAGTCCCCTGGGTATGCAACTGGGCCCACTTGGCCCCTGATCTGTAGATGTGTCTGAGTCCAGTGGACTCCTTATGTCTGCACCCCAGGCACCAGGCTCGTCGGGGGTGTGGTGCCGATATTGCGTATGTATAATAGTCCAGCCATGGAATGGATTCTATGAGGACCTGGGACCCCATCTTCGTCCTCGTGGATGGCATGCCGCTCTTTCTGGAGCGACGTCATCTCGCCCCTGGTGGGCGTCGACACAACTAGTAACCCTGGGGTGGTCATGGAAGGCTCCTAAGTAAGGGAAACCACGAACCCAAAGGTTGTACTAATATCTCAATCTAGCCACTCAAAAGGCGTAAATGGCCTTCTGGGCCTGACGCCACTGCTGCTCGCCCCCTAGGATAATCTGTAAAACTGCAAGCAGGCACGCCATGCACCTGTATCTGATCCTGATAGTGATCATGATCTCTAATAGTCTAGACGGAATAGGGCGAGATCTGGGGTGGTCCAACCTAACCCTGACTGTCCTGCTCGGACGACTCTAACTCATAAGAAACTGCAGGGTCGTGAATGACTAACTATTCAACTTCCCCGCCTGGGAAAATTGTAGGGATGGTACTGGCTGAACCTGCATCCGAGCGATCGGCCCCTAATCCCCCATGGGAAGTTTATTGACATCTTTATCCTGTGGGAAGAACTGTACTAACATGGTACTTATAGCTCCTTAGACCTCATCTTAGTCTAATCGGGTCTTATATTACTGTTCTGGGTGATACTTAACCTTATAAACAAGTTCATATGAACTTAGCCACTCCTGGAGACCTGTACCTGAATACCTTATGAGGGCTGACTGGTGCGCTGGTCCGGCCTCCAACTGCTGATAAGGTCCCCTTTCTTAGGGTATCCATGGGTCTATTTGACCTGGGCGACTGGACTAGCTTTCTAGTGGTCTGTAGGATGAATACTAAGTCAACTGGGACTGACAACCACTGGTAATACTAATGACTAAACCTAACTGGGTGGCAAGCTGTCACTAGCTCACTAGACAACTCTGGGTTGCTGTTTCTAAGGCATGGCTCTCTTATCTAGGTTGTTGGCCCTGGGGCGTAGGAATGCGCCAATGGCCCCGAGGAATGCTTTTCTAACAATACAGGTGCCAAACTGGTATTTAAACCACCTAATTGCACCCATACTTGTTCAACCAACTGGTTCAGGCCCGATAACTCTCACGAGCTCCTAAAGTCTAGGCCTGGCAACAACATATAAGTTTACCAACCCAATGAACCGGAAACTAGAAGAGTTTTTATGACGCTCCTAGCACGAATCACACTTAACCTACTCCTTTTCGATGAGGGATCCTACGGTACAATTTGTATATGTTTTCTAGCAGCTAACCAGAACTTATGTAACTGTAATCTACTAATAGCAGTCAATCATGACATACCTGAGCTTTATATGTATCACTAACAGCTAATTTACAACATATCAACTTACAGTCTAATGGTAGCAACTGTCTGCGGCAGCTGAAATCATTATTTCTATTCAAGAACATAAGTCGTAACGTTGTACGACAAGGATACTTGCCGAAAGTTAAGCCTTACATACCTCGATTGTCGTTCACCGATCAACTGGTGAGTATCGACTCGTATACAACTGTGCTTCTCAACTGCGATGGTATTACTAGAAGAAAATAGCTAGTTTCAATACTAAACTCAATAAAATGATAATTTTATCTAATTATATTAATTATATTTCAACTTAACGAAATGCGACCAAAAACTCGTAATTTCTCAGAAATCGAGAAGGAAGAAACGCATATTTTAAGCCTGTGATCGTATTGACACAAGTTTGGAGCAATTCCAACAACTTTGGTTTGGCGGGACGACGATTCGCCGGGCGAATTTCACGAAACTAAATCCGTAGCAATGCTCCCTGCAGCCTTATACTAGGATACCCGAAGTTAATTCATATTTGGGTGGCATCTAGCGGCGTAATCAGATGAAAATCATAATTCCCCTTCACTTCTAACTCTGTTGGCCGAGTGTATTTGAGAAAATAACATGAAATCTAAGGGTGAGACCTATATATACTTGAGGCGGTGGACAAGGCAACGTGGCACGGACCTCAACGCGCTAATTTATGGGCGTGCCACGTTAGGTAATGTGGAGGGGGATGCTCCGTGCCACTTTGCCCCTCTGGCAACTTGGTTCAGCCTCCTCCCATGAAATCCCGACTTTGCACTCATTCGGCCTTTCCCCGGGCCCTTTCCTCGTAGGTATGGTATTCTAAAACTCTCAACCAACGTATGAATAGGCCGACTAAACGTTAGAAACTTACAAGGTGTAACATTATTGGTCCACTTTGAAAAAAATATGTTCTGCTATGTGATGTGATGATTTCATAATAGGTATTATGTGATGATTTTTTCTTACTATCTACATTAAACTCATTCATCTTAAGGCATATACTTCAAGAGATGCAAGGGCAACAAACAAAAAATAAATAGACAAAACAGAGAGTTAACTTAGCTTTTTTCTCATCCTATATTTTTCTAAAAATTAGTTACATCTTTGTTACCTCAACCTACGTTGTGAAAGTTATTTGTTCATAGAAATCTTCCGTCTTAGTTTGTTCTAAGTAAACTATCTCCATATATACTTCAAAGTTGTAAGATTTAGATATAGTTGCAATATGGATCAATTATAAAAAGAACTGGCACAATATGCCTAATCAATTAGAATTGAAAAAATTCTGCCCCTATTGTTACAAACATACAATTCATGGTTAAACCTTATTATTATTTTCACTGCCCAATAACCAATTTGATCCCGTTTAAGAACTGACCAGTTATGCCAAAAGATGCCATTAATATATCCAAACAGACAGACCCACACCTGTAATCCAAGTCAATTCGAGGGATTTTTTAAATCCATCGAGGCCTTTCTAATGCTTGAAAAATATTATTTAGCTTATCTTTTTTGCTCATTGTGCAGCGTAATGACAAAAAAGTATTGGGCTGATTAGAACTAGGAGTTAAAGTACGTGTTATGTTATTAAGAATATTATATCTCTCTCTTTAATTCATGATTACAAAAATGAACAAAGAGAGAAGCTAATGGTCTTATCCAATAATATTCATTGCTCCTAATTTTATTGTTTTTATGGCCTTTACCTGTATTGTCTACTAGAACTGATAGCATTCTTACTATTAAATATAAATTTAATTGAAATGATGAAGTCAAATTATTACATATGTAAGATTCTATGCAGCTTTAATTGAACTTTGAATAATAGTTTTCTCTCCAAATATTTGCTTCTGCTTCAGCTACAGTAAGGAAAGAACAATTGATACTAATGAGTTATGACACAACAATCGCTATTGTGGCATTGACTATTAAGTAAAACTTCATGCAAAATTAAAATTTTAATTCAAACCTTTCTATTAACGTCTATCTTATGATTGGTGAGTAGATTTACATGAATGTTTTCTTCACAGTTAATGGGTTGTTAATTCAGAAAGGATCATATGAAATCTGTTGCTTGACTCAGTGAATTTGATGTTTTCTTTATGAATAATAATCTCTATTAAGCATTCTTTATATCCTAATCTATTATTTTAATGCTCTCTGAGAAATTGCTATGGTTGCTCTGCGATCATCGATATATTCATTTACTAACGATAACTTTGAAGGTGTTGTAAGTTTTGCATCTGAACATTTCTTTAGATCATATAAATTTTTTTATACAAATTTAACAATGAGAAACAAATAGAGCATAGAACCCACCCGTTTAAAAGTAATTTACATATTGTCAATGTTGATGGTTTTATAATGAAGTTTTTTGAGAAATTGAGAATTAGTAAGTTTCAATATTTTATTTGGACACCATCTTAGTGTGAAGGTAAAAGATCGTAATATATATCACGACATCATTAACAAGAGTCAAAAGAAATTAATCCTATGAAAGTGTAATATTTATCTCCTTGTAGGTAAGTTTACATTAATTAGTAGTATCTTCGATGACATCCCAATATATTTAATATCTCTCATGTTCTTTCCTGTAGGTGTGAAAAAAAAAGATAATAAGTTTAGAAGTGACTTTCCATGAAAGATAACTCTATACAAAAGAAAATACATTTAGTGAACTGAAAGTGTTAGAACATGCGCAGCGGAAGCAAGTATTAAATTGGATCAACTATCTTACATGAATAACTAGATAACAATAACGAATAAGATTACGAAATACTAATCTCTTGAAGCTTTCGCACAAAACGTCCAATTCCCTCTCCAGGTCTCCAGTCTTCTACTATAGCCTGAATAATCTCTGAGTAAGGAATACTTGTGTGGGCAAGTACTGCTTCTCAGAAAAGATGATCTTTTCAAGGAAGAAAAAACCCTATTTATAATCTAGCTTTTAGGGTGTAAAACCCTAATCCCAAAACGTATAGGATTCCTACTTTCCTTGTATATTCACACGTTTTTAAAGGGTATGAAACCCAAAACGTGTACTACTTACCTTTTGTGAAGTTGTCCAAAATCTTGTAGGATGCTACTACTTCAAGAAAATAGGTTTATTCCTTTTCCAAGTTCTTTAATTAATCAGGCATAGCAGGGACCACAGATTTAATTAGTGAGGCTTCCAATTATGGTATTAATTTAAAATAATGAATTAATTAATCTACCATAATAAATTACAGATTATTTCACTAAATATCCGTAATTGCACTCCTCGGTATATTTTCAAAATCAATCATTAAATTTTTATTTAACTTCCTATGTTAAGATTATAGATACCAACCAATCGAATTAAATTTCGGACTATTTAATTTATTGATCAATTTAATCATTTATTCAAACGCTTAAACTTATTTCATGTGACAGATACAGAATTCACCTGCAGGGTTTTCACATGAAACCTTATAAGCAATCATAAAGGGGTATCATCAATCTCAAGGTCGAGACATGAATTCCATCAACTAACTATTATTTCAAGAATATCATTTGTCATCATCCAACCTATCAGGAACATTTTAACTCGCGAAAGAGTTTCACCCTTTGATTTATCAAAACAACAAGAAAATGACATTGATCATAATAATTATATCAAGATTAAGAGTATAAGTACATTTAATGATCTAGAGAATTTATTTTACTAAGTCGGACAAAATATTTTTCTCTACTTGGTCCATTCAATACATACAAAATGTAGTAGCACAAGAAGTTGGAATAATACCATTCTCATAATCAAGATAAATTACATTTAATCATGTGCTACAATCATACCGATGAATTCGTCCAATTTTCATCTTAGATTGTGAACATATATAAACTTTATACTTATAAGAACTGATGATTTAATCTTATGTGTATAAGCTAAACTCTATATACCAAATCATCTACTATATAACTAAAGGACGCACATGCAAAAATGATCCATTTAAAACAAGACTTTATTAATCCAATAATTAAAATAAAAGTCCTACACAAAACTGAAACATTAACACTATACTAAAACTGCATGGTTAATAGTATATCCTAACAATCTCCCACTTAGACTCATAACCATGCACCTACAACTTTAACGCTCATTCCTTCTACATGTTTATCAAAAGACTTCTATGACAAGATCTTTGTAAACGGGTCGGCCAAATTGTTCTGCGATGCAATCTTCAAAACCTTTACATCTCCTCTCTTAGTTATGTCCCGAATTAAGTGATATTTTCTCTCAATGTGTTTGCTTCTTTTGTGACTTCGTGGTTCCTTTGAGTATGCAACTGCACCACTATTATCACAATAAAGTGTAATTGGTGCTTCAATCAAAGGAATCACTCCAAGCTCTTTTAGGAAGTTCCAAAGCCAAACAGCCTCCTTAGTCGCCTCAGAGGCAGCTACATACTCGGCTTCCATGGTGGAATCAGCAACACATGATTGCTTGATACTCCTCCAACTTATGGCTCCACCTCCTAAGGTAAACACATATCCTGAGGTAGATTTTCTAGAATCTCTATCGGACTGAAAATCTGAATCTGTATACCTAACAAGCACCAGATCATCCGAGTGAAAAATCAGCATATAATTCCTAGTCCTTTTTAGATACTTGATTATATGCTTAACTGCAGTCCAATGTTCATTCCTAGGATTTGACTGATATCTACTAACCATACCAATAGCAAAGCAGATGTCAGGTCTAGTACATAGCATAGCATACATAAGACTCCCAACAGCATAAGCATAAGGGATCAGCCTCATCCTCTCTATTTCGTCTGTCGTTTTAGAAGACTGATCCTTCGATAGAGAAATTTCATGCCTAAAAGGAAGAAATCCCTTTTTGGAATTTTACATGCTAAACCTGGTAAGAATCGTATCAATATAAAGTGCTTGAGACAAGCCTAATATCCTTTGCTTCCGATCTCGCATAAGCTTGATCCCAAGGATATGAACTGTTTCACCCAAGTCTTTCATATCAAAACGCAAGGACAACCACTCATTGACCGATTTCATCATACTCACATTATTTCCAATGAGCAAAATGTTATCCACATACAAAATCAAAAAAGCTACTTTATCTCCCTCCCACTTTTTATAGATGCATAACTCGTTGTCACATTGATCAAAACCAAAAGTCTTAATCGAATTTTCAAAACAAGTGTTCCATGCTCTAGATGCCTGTTCCAACCCATAAATGGATCTTTTCAGCTTACACAACATGTGCTCATTGCCACTTTCCATGAAACCCTCTGGTTGTGCCATATATATGTACTCATCAAGACTTCCATTAATAAAAGCATTCTTGACATCCATCTGTCAAATCTCATAATCATAATGAGCAGCAATGGATAAGAGAATTCTGATGGATTTAAAAATGGCTACCGGCGAAAAAGTTTCCTCATAATCAATTCCTTCTTTTTGAGTAAACCCTTTTGCAACAAACCTAGCTTTAAAAGTCTGCATTTTTCCGTCCACCCCTCTCTTTATCTTATAGATCCATCTATAGCCAATGGTTTTGACTTCCGCAGGTGGTTCTACAAGATCCTTGACTTGATTGGAGTATATAGATTCCATTTCAGATTTCATAACGACTATCCATTTTTCAGCATCGATATCTTGTAGTGCTTCGGTGTAATTCAGAGGTTCTGTATTAGGCTCTTCAGAGATTCTATCATAAGATTCTCCTAAGAGTGAAAAACCAATGGGTTTTCTAATAACTCTCCCACTACGACGACTCACTACAATATCATTAATTTGATCTTGCGATGGAACCACAACATCACTTTCGGGAACTAAATCCTGATCATCACAAAATTCTTCCTCAAGCACAGGCTGCTCGACAAGTGCGGGTTGGTCAACATTGCTCCCACTATATTTAGATAGTGAGATATCCGACCTTTGCACTTGCGTCTCCCGTTGCTTATTAACATCTCTCAAACTACAATAATGGAGTGGTATGTCAATATTTGCTTGTGGAATTTTCTCTTGGGATACATCATTTGTTATTCCATTATTCAATTCTTGTAAAACGAGTTTACTTCTTGGAACATGGTTCATTAGATAGTCCTCTTCTAAAAATTTGGCATTTGTCGTAATAATGACCTTCTTTTCTTTAGGACAATAAAACAAACCATCTTTTATCCCTTTTGCAACGAAGACACATACTTTTGTCCTCGATTCCAACTTATCAGTTTTTGCCTTCAGCACGTAAGTTAGACAACCCCATACCCGAATGTGTCTTAGACTAGGCTTTCATCTAGTCCACAATTCTATTGGAGTTAAAGGTACAGATTTGGAAGGAACCAAGTTTAACAGATAGTTCGCTGTATCTAATGCATATCCCCAAAAGGAAGAAGGCAAATCTGAATAACTCAACATTGATCTTACCATTTCCAAAAGAGTTATGTTTCTTCTTGTTGTGGTGTTCCCAGAGTAGATAATTGAGATGTAATTCCACAATCTGATAAGTATTTAATGAATTCAGCAGAAAGGTATTCACAACCACAATCGGATCGTAATGATTAAATATGTTTATCATGTTGTTTTTCCATTTCTGCCTTAATTCTTTGAACTTGTCAAAGCATTCAGACTTACGACACAACAAATAAACATATCCATATTTAGAGTAGTCATCTGTGAATGTCACAAAATACTCAAAAACCCCTCTTTCATAGGAATACACAAATCAGAGTGAATTAATTCCAACTTATTTTTAGCTCTATTCCCTTTTGAGGGAAAAGGTCTCTTAGTCATTTTTCCTTCTAAACAGGATTCACAGGTTGGCAGTGCCTCCACTTTCAATGAACTCAAAGGTCCATCAGAGACCAACCTTGAAATCCTATTTAGATTTATATGACCTAGACACAAATGCCACAAGTAAGTTTTACTCTATTCATAAACATGTTTTCTTTTATTGGACAGATTAATGTTATTTAGTTCCTTTGGTTGAAGCAAATTAAATGATGTTTCAAGCACAAATAGATCATGTACTCTAGCAGCAGTATAGATAAATGCTTGTTAAATTTGATAACAACAGAATTATTACCAAAATAGTTATTATAACCAGCATCCATCAATTTTGAAATTGAAAGAAAATTCTTTCTAATAGAAGGTACATAGAGAACATCTGTTAAATCTAAAACTCTAGAACTACTAAAAGAAATACTAATATCTCCTAAAGCTAAGGCCGGTACTGGTTCTCCATTGACTTGAAAAATGCAAATTACATTCTCACTTAGCTGTCGTGTTTCCCAAAACTCCTGTAAAGAAGTGCAGACATGATTAGTGGCTTCCGAATCTATAGCCCGTAGCATCGTAGAAACAACCGCTAAACAAGTTTTGACAACATTTAAGTAAGAAAAATTACCTTGTTTGTTCAATTTAGCCAGGTAGTCAGAACATTGCTTCTTGTGATGCCCAAGCTTCTTGCAATGATAGCATTTGCCTTTCGGCTTAGCCACACCACCATTTGCAATTCCATATGTCTTGCAAGGTCACTTCTTTTTTTGTCCGCCTTTTGGCTGAGAAGAAGAAGGAGCTCTCTGAACATTCAATGCCACAACAAGAGCTTGCTGTTTGATAATGCACTCAGCCGCTTGCAGCTCATTCAATAATTTCGCTAGAGACAGATCCATCTTGTTCATGTTATAGTTCAAGAGAAATTGTTGAAAACTGTCAGGTAAAGTCTGTAGGATCATCTCAATTTGAGATTCCTTATCAATCTTAGCTCCAGGGATTTCAGTTCATTAAGAAACACAATCATTTTAAGAACATAGTCCCTCACGGACGAACCTTCAGCCATTTTCGTGTTCAAAAGGGCTTTCATGGTTGTCTTCTTTGCAACACGATTATGCTCACCAAAAATCTCTTTGAGACTTTCAAGCATATCGTAAGTAAATTCCATGATTGATGCTGATGTTGCAAAATATTCAATATTGAGGCAAGAATATAACATCGTGTCATCTCATCAGCCTTAACCCATTTTCATAGGCTTTGATTTGGTCCATGATGACATTCTCAGGTTTTTCAGGGCATTCCTTAACTAACACAAAATTATACCCTTCAGCAGCTAGGAGAATATGTAGATTTCTTTTCCAATCAATATAATTTGGGCCCTCTAACTTGTTTTCTTTTAAAATAGAGGCGAGAGGATTAAACGAAGTCATTATTAATCTAGGAGGTAAGAAAAAACATCAAATAGATCATTAAGCATGCAACAAGAATATTTAAATTCATGTAAACACATAACACATACAACCATGCATATTGAATAGCTAGATTCGATAGGGAAACTTAACCATTCATGCAAACTATATGAGTTATGACAGATGTTTACCCCATAAATCAAAACAGAACTAACTCAGTTGGAGAGTAAACTGCACATTTAAGACAGGTAAATATCCAATAATGTAAATCTCTATTCCATTGGACCAACATGTAACTCAATTGGAGAGTTAATACAAGTTTTCAACAACAGGAGACAAGCAAACACAGTAATCCCATAATGAATCTATCCGATGGGGAAAGAAGACCAATGTCAACATGTAAACTCATTACATTACTGTTACATACCAATGGAGACCATAAGGATTGAACCCTAACAACACTGATTGTAAGAAACTAACTTTTTTTCAATTTTTAATTTTTCATAAAACAGAAAATACCCAAAAACCCATCAAAATGACTTCGAATGGCCAAAAAATGATGTTAATCATAGAAAAGTGGTGAGTATTGCTAAGTGGATTGTTTCCGATGAACCTACCAAATTTCAGGTCAATCGGAGTTCGTCAAAATTTGACAAACTCCAATACCGACCAAAATGGCAGCGCCATGCATGCCTCGGCAAGGCATGCGCGCGCCTCGGCAGGGGCATGCACGCGCCTCAGCAGTGCCCTGCGCGCGACCTGGCAGCCTAAAAAAAATTTTCTTTTTTGGTTTCACAAAACATATCACAAATCGTTAAACAATAAAATAGTTTTTAAAACACAAAAAATCATTAAGACACTTGTTTTCATCTATGATATGATTCACGCATTCATGCAAAAAAGACAATAAACATAACAATCTATTTTCATAAATTCTCTACATTATCTAACTAGATGTAAGGCGACTCTTGATGCCAATTGTTAGAACATGCGCAGCGGAAGCAAGCATATAAATTGGATCAATTTTCTAACATGAATAACTAGATAACAATAAAAAATTAGATTACGAAATACTAACCTCTTGAAGCTTTCGCACAAAATGTCCAATTCGCTCTCCAGGTCTGCGGTCTTCTACTATAGCCTGAATAATCTCTGGGTAGGAAATACTTGTGTGACCAAGTATTGCTTCTCAGAAAATATGATCTTTTCAAGGAGGAAAAAACCCTATTTATAATCACATTTTAGGGTGTAAAACCCTAATTCCAAAACATATAGGATTCCTACTTTCCTTGTATATTCACACATTTTTAAAGGATATGAAACCCAAAATATGTACTACCTACCTTTTCTGGAGTTGTCCAAAATTTTTTAGGATTTTACTACTTCAAGAACAGGTTTCTTTCTTTTTCAAGTTCTTTAATTAATCAGGCATAGTAGGGACCACAGATTTAATTAGTGAGACTTTCAATTATGGAATTAACCTACCATCATAAATTATAGATTATTTCACTAAAAATTCGTAATTGCACTCATCGGTATAATTTCAAAATCAATCACTAAATTCTTATTTAACTCCCCATGTTAAGATTACAGATACTAATCAATCGAATTAAATTTCTGACTATTTAATTCATTGATCAATTTAATTATTTATTCAAACGCTTAACTTATTTCATGTGACAGATACAGAATTCACCTGCAGGGTTTTCACATGAAACCTTATAAGCAATCATAAAGGGGTATCATCAATCTCAGGGTCGAGACATGAATTCCATCAACTAACTATTATTTCAAGAATATCATTTGTCATCATCCAACCTATCAGGAACATTTTAACTCGCGAAAGAGTTTCACCCTTTGATTTATCAAAACAACAAGAAAATGACATTGATCATAATAATTATATCAAGATTAAGAGTATAAGTACATTTAATGATCTAGAGAATTTATTTTACTAAGTCAGATAAAATATTTTTCTCTACTTGGTCTATTCAATACATACAAAATGTAGTAGCACAAGAAGTTGGAATAATACCATTCTCATAATCAAGATAAATTACATTTATTCATGTGCTATAATCATACCGATGAATTCGTCCAATTTTCATCTTAGATTGTGAACATATATAAACTTTATACTTATAAAAATTGATGATTTAATCTTCTGTGTATAAGCTAAATTCTATATACCAAATCATCTACTATATAAATAAAGAACGCACATGCAAAAATGATCTATTTAAAACAAGACTTTATTAATTCAATAAATAAAATAAAAGTCCTACACAAAACTGAAATATTAACACTATGCTAAAACCACATGGTTAATAGTATATCCTAATAGAAAGAGTTTATAACCTGGAGAAAAGAAAAAGGTAGACCGAGGGGGTGAAGAACCTTAAACTCCATGTAAAAGTTTACTCTATAAATGGCTATGGTTAGTAAAAGATGAACTTTGGAAGAAGTCACTATCACAAAGTATGAAAAGAAGAATCATTAGACTGCCACTCTTGTACTTATACCTAACAAGACAATTTTATGAAAGTAAATTTACAATCTTTGGGGAACTTTCAGCAGCTTATAAGTTTAAAAGTGGGGGATGAGAAGCATACTGAATGTTTTCAGATCATTGACTTAAAATTTGGAGTAATCATCAACTAATTTCCTAAATTATAAAATTTAACAGTGAATAAAGGTATCGAGGTAGTTGATTGTCTTTTAAAATCAGGTTAACATTTTCAGTTTAGACTGAACTTTAATGTGAAAGGTGGACAATATAAACCTTTTACTGAAAACAAGATAGATTTTAAGATTTAGTAATCAAGTAAATCTTTTTTTTTTGTTAGTAACTGATTAAAAATAATTTTTGAAGTAGGTTTGTTGTTACGAAGATAAATGACCATGAAAATTGATTAGGAAGTCAAATGTTCCACCTAAATTTTCATGTTTTCACTATGCAACGATGTCACTTTTGAGATAATTTTGTGGAGAATTACAACCATATATTTTATGCACTGAGGGTTCATTTGATGACTGTTGGTTTGTCGTCTTCAATCTGCTTGTTGTAAGCTATCAAATGTCATAAGATATCAAAACTTTAATTATTTTGATGAGACATAAGGTGAACAATATAGGCAAACTGATCTGGAAGACTATCTCCATGTACATCGGTCATGATTCAACTGGTCGTGATTGACACCCACCCTAATTTTCTCTTCCCCCGATATGTGAACCATCGTTTCCCAACTAAACCATAAACTTATTCATTCATTTTAATCAAAGAACCATTATGAAAGAAATAACAGAATTCCATAATAAACGAATAATAAATCAACTCTATGCAGAACCTATCTATTACAAACCTAAGATTTAACGAGATGACTACCTAATTTAAAAGATAATATTTGAACGAGGTGAAGACCTAACATGTCATTGTTAGGGGCATGATAGCTCAATTTAAAACATATGTCATTTTGTACGGGAAAACAATTCAATTTTGAAAAATATGTCACTTTTAATGGATGACATCCCAACATGTCATTTTTAGCAGGATGATTATCCAATTTAAAAGTAACTTGTCACTTTCAATAAGATGACGACATAACATTTCTTTTAAAATAAAAAAAAGAATATGTCATTTTGAGCCTAATGACGCTCCAATTTTAAAAATATGTCATTTTGAATGGGATGGCGCCTCAATTTTTTAAAAAATATGTCATTTTAAACGGAATGACATCTTAATTCTAAAAATATGTCATTTTAACGGATGAAACCCCAATTTAAAATGATATCATTTTGAACAGGATGACACCCAATCTTAAAAATAGGTCATTTTGAATGGAATGTCGCACCACTTTTTTTTAAAATAAATATGTCAATTTGAATGAAATGACGCCCAAATTCTAAAATATGTCATTTTAAATGGGATGATGCCTCAATGTTAAAAATATATCATATTGAATAGGGATGACACCCCAATTTTAAAAACATATGTCATTTTGAACGGGATGACACTTGAATTTTAAGAAAATATTTCATTTTGAATGAGATGACACCCCAATTTTTTTAAAAAAAATATGACATTTCAAACGGGATGACACCTCAATTTTAGAAAATATGTCATTTTGAATAAAATAATGCCTCAATTCTAAAAACATGCCATTTTGAACGGATGACACCCCAGCTTTAAAATATGGCATTTTGAACGGGATGACATCCTAATTTTAAAAAATATGATATTTTGAACGGGATAACGCCTCAATTTTAAAAAATATATCATTTTGAACGGGATGACATGCCAATTCAAAAAAAATGTCATTTTGAACGGATGACACCTCAATTTTAAAAATATGTTATTTTGAACAGGATAATGCCACAATTTTAAAAGTATGTCATTTTTAAACAGGATGATGCCCCAACGTTTTATTTTGACAAGTGGACAACCAAATTAAAAGAAATACTCACAACCAAAGTCAAAAGCCCATAAAACAAGTGTCTCTGAAATTTTTGTTGCTTTTTAAAAAATGAAAAAAGTGAAAAGAGAACTACATATTGGTTGTAGTTTTGGTACCAACAGATGGCATTACATAAAAACTTGTCTCATTTTCTCCTCAACTAATCAAGATTGACTTCGTGATAATTCTTACAGCTTCAAATGATACCTCAAATATATCTAAAAATCAACAAGATTTGTTTGTCTTGCTTCAAACAAAGGTTTTAGACTAAACTTATCCTCGTAGTTCAAGTGACCTTACTACAAAGAAAATCCTATATTCCATACATTTGAAGTATTTTTATTTGAGAACATTTTGCATAGTATACTCACACTCAGAAGAATGTTCAATGCATGCGATTGTGATGTAATATGTTTGGCCTTCATGTAAGTATCCACTAATATGAGAACACTTGAAATGAGATCAAGTAGGACTTATTATCAGTTTGTAATATTGGCTTAGGGATGGGTAGAATATTCATTTGGAATGAAAGTGACTTAATCCCTCGTTGAGTATTGCACTGGATTTATGATTTTGTCGTTTGTGATGCTTTGGCACTTGATTTTCTTCATTACCTCTTTTCTTTTGTTTGAACTTATTTGAATCTTGGCTTACCCTTTTTATTCTGATGTTTTCTCTTTCCTTTAAAGTTTATGCACCATTGTTTGGAGTGTTTCGCATCTTTGTTCTTTGTGGTGGGTTTCGGCTCCCTTTTTTTTTCTTCTTTATTTATTTTTTTCAAAAAAAAAATTTAAGTTTTTGAAGTCATCTTTGTATCGTCGATTTTTGGGGACTTTCATATCGTTTATTTTTGGCAACTTCAACCTGGATCTTTGTTCAAAATTTACACGTTTTTAATGTACTCAGGGATGTCAGACTAAGAGAATGATACTGCATGTAAGCACTTAGAAGAGTATAGGCTAAGATGTGGTTGTCCAAAGAAAAGGCTTTAGGCTCAAAATGGGGATATTCTAAAGATTAGTGTTATTTAGCAGGCTTTGAAAGGCACAATGGGGGGCAAAGAAAGCCTACGATCCTTTCTAAAATCAAACATTACTTAGGATTTCTCCTCAACAAACATTCAAGCCAAGTTCTAGATCAATAATCCAGTCCATGTAAATTTAATTCAAAACTCACCACATATTGCATCTAAAGAGGTTGATTTTGTTCTTATATTTGATGCATGCAATAGACTTTTCAAGTGTCAAAGGTGCAATTAAGAGGTACCAAAAGAACCTATGGTTTAAAACGTTGGTCCCTCCCCATTATGTCAATTGTTTCTTTCTCACGCACATTCCCAAATATGATGATACCAATCAAGTCAAAAATATGATTCTAAAAATATTTTTGTGATTATTTTTAACAAAGTAAAGCTCTCTTTTTGAATTTTCTAAATTAAAAGAAAATCTTTTTTATTTTGAATTTTTTTGAATAAAGATTACTGAACCCGAAAAGTATTGTCTACGTATGATGTTGGACATGAATCAGGTGTGTGTAGTTCGTCTAGATTGAACAGTTAAAAAACTTTTAAAAATTGAAACTTGTTATGAAATAATAAAGAAAGAACAAGAATATTATAGAGAAAGATAAGAGAGAGAGAATAAATCTTATTTCTCTTGATGAGATTAAAGGGATGAATTACAATGAATAGAAAATCTTCTATTTTTAGGAAAAGATTAACCCTAACATAGACAATAATCACTATAATACAAATACACATTAAGAACTTATCTGATTGCAAGCTCATCTAATCGTAAGTTTATCCAGTTGCAGGCTTATTCAATGAATATCCATAATATAATATATTTATAACACTCTCCCTTGGATGTTCATTGATAGATAATGTTCCTCGTTAAAATCTTACTAGAAAAATCTAATGAAAAAAAAATCTAGTGAAGAAAAAAGAGTACACATATCTTGTAATACACATTGGTTACTGCCTTATCAAAAATCTTACAAGGAAAACCTAGTGGGACAAAATCTTGCAAGGAAAAAAGAGTGCAGCACATATTAACTCCCCCTAATAAGAACATCAATTCAAAATCTTGAATCTTTGCATTCCAATCTTGTGCATCATTTTCTCAAAAGTTGAAGTTGATAGAGATTTGGTGTATAAATTAGCCACATTGTCGCTTGAACGAATCTGTTGCACAGTGATATCACCATTCTTCTAAAGCTCACGTGTGTAAAAAAGTTTTTGCGAAATGTATTTCATTCTATTTTCTTTTTATGAACCCTTTATTTAGTTGTGTTATGCATGCTGCATTAACTTCATATAAAATTAACTTTCTTGCATTGCATAACCAACAATTCTTCGATAATATTAGTTAGAAATAATAAACTCATATCAGTATTTTAATTCACTCGTATCTCTACTAATAAAAGTGAAATTATATTTTTTTTTGAACATTATAAAAATATTATCTCATGTATAGTAATAGCGGGATATATAAGTACACCAATTGCACTAAAATACTGTACTTTCTAACTATTTTCGATATCGAAATTGATCTTTATTTATGTTAAGTGATTTCAAAGCTATTGGGTATTCAATAGAATTACTTTAAAACTTTTTAAGTCCTTCAGGGATTTTCATATATCCTTCACTGTCTATCTAAACATGAAAATAATTTCATTATACGCATGTCAAGTTTTCATGTATTGCCAGACTTATGAGCAACATCAAAATAATTACATCCACCACAGGAAGACCTCTCCATATAATAATGTCAGGATTCATGAAAAATCTTTATGTCACAAGAATCCATTTATATCCACTGATATTATACTTAAATTACATATTTTTATTTGGCCAATCATTTATCTGTCCATACTTTTTGGCAGGTTTGAATTCAAGATCCTTGTCAATATTTATAATATTGAGTGTTATATTATATCAAAGGTATCATCGACGATCATTTTGATATCAATCCAATAAGACATAACTTATTAATATCTCTTCATTTTTCATCGTTTCAGGTACCTGAACCTTTGCCAAGGTTTTATGAAGTATTATATCGCGGTGCTCCTTTTAAAGCACTTGCCTCATTATTCTAACCATCTTGATCATTTTCTCTTCTCCTTCTTCAAGGTATTTTTATTTCTTGAATCGATCGATCTATCACGCTTCAGGCGTGTCATAGACTTGTCCTTCAAGGACTCTAATTTTCATTAGAGCATTTGCAGCTAAATTATGAAATAGGGTTAGCAAATACATCTGTAATTGATTTACAATATTTTGCAAGTGAATTATCTCTTGAAATTTAAGTTCACTTTTTTTTCTCGAGAATCTAGATAATTCATCTCACACACAATTTTCAGTTGTTAATCACTTCCCCCCCCCCCCCCCTAATGTTAGGAAAACTAACATTTACCCTTAACCTCTTTTAGGACCCATCTTTATGCGTTCTAGTGGAGAAATTGAATTATATAGCCGCACATTCAAATTTTTAGATAGAATTATTTGGTTCTTGACCCTGAACCAATTGTGATAGAGGAACCTTAATGGCTTGATGCATACAAATGTTACTATATGTTAAGTAAACACATCTCGTACCAAATTTTTTTTTGGAGTTTTATTCTTATAACCATGATTTAGCTATAATTGGAGGCATACAATTTTTGTTAAACCAACTTAGATATGAACCAACATTATCAACGTGATTTTGTAATTTGAAATTGTACTCTTAATTTAACAATTCGAGCAAAAAACCTTGCAAAAACCAATTGCAAGATGATATTAAAACAGCACATGTGACCATACCATAGATACATCTATTAAAAATATATAATAGCAAACGGTTCACGTGGCAGGTGAACGGGCCCATATTCACCTTTTTTATAAGTTCCAAAATTTCAAAGAATATAATTTCAATCATAGTTGATATAATGATCATTCTATCATGAGAATAAGCAACACAGAAAAATTCTTGAAGAATCTTTTATTTCTTCAACTTATAACCACATGAATTCTCAATTACTTTTGTATCACATTTAAATCAGAATGGCCAACCAGTTATGCCAACTTATCTTTATTTCAGTAAACTTCTAGTTTACTTTGGCATGTGATTTCATCATCATACCCATATTTATGTACTATAAATAAAAGAAAATGACGGGTAATCTTTTACATAAATATTTGTAACCCGCTTTAATTGTAGTAATATGAAGATATTAGATCTTCCCATAATTTATAATCTCAATTTTTTTCTCGATGTCTTTGAAACTTATAAGTTTTTTTTTAGACTTACTACAATAGTAACACATTAGCTCTTCCTGAGCTCTTAATTAATTTGTGTACTACCACATATTCCATAATATCAACATTATTAATAGTCTCTCCACAAAGATTCAATTGAGAAATAATTCTAAATGTTATTGAAGAGTTGTACTCATGATCAAACTTATAGTCTTGATGGATCCAATCATATTGTGCCTTTGGGTGGATGACCATCTTCAGGTGGTCATACATTTCTTTTAGGTATTCCAAAAAACAAGTGGATCCTTAATCATGAGATATTCAACTTTCAAATTTTCGTCAATATGATGACGCAAGAATATCATAGCCTTAGCACGATCTTGATTTGATGTTTTGTGTTCACTTTTTAATGGTGTCTTCAAGACCTATTGCGTCCAGATGAATTTCAATATTTAAGCACCCAAGTTTACTATTTCAGAATCAAAGCATCCATATAATGTAAGAAACTTTTTCTCATATCATACATAGTATATCAAGCTTTAAACCAATTATTATTTTAGAAGTCACGAAGCAGCACAAAATTTAACCATTTCTAATGATTATAAGCATAAATAAATTTAATCATATTGCAGACTTAAGAAATGTTATCACATATGATAATTATATATTTATGGTAAACTCTATCAAAATTTAAGTGAAATTATTATTATTATCTGCTTTAATGAGATGTATCCAAATAAAGTAGTACCTGCATCAGTATTTGACTAAAGCACCTAATTATTATAGGTGATGCACATATGTATTCAAGCTCAAAGAACATATATAATAATACTTATCTTATGAATAGTAGAAGGGATTTCATCTTTGTATGTAAAATCAAGAGAGTTTGAATTTCATAAAATAAATCAACTGTTCCAAGAAAACAATCACACCACTCCAGGATCTATTTCATCAAGTTGCCGATGATGATCCCAACAAATTTGACTAAATAAACCACGCATGAGGGACACAATGTTGGCTTAAATTGAGAACAATCACGCTAATAACTATAGGTGGCAAATAGGCGGGTTGGGCTGAATAAAAATATACATAACAAGAAAAAAAATAGAAAGAATAAAAATAACATAAAATATGAATGAGGGCCTAATATTTATGGGAAAACTATACAAAATGTCCCCATAAAGCAAATTAATTACCCTGATTTACCTCTTTTTTAATTAATTTCATTAAATACCCACTTTTATCAAACTATTTATCTACAATGTCTCTTTTTTCTTTTAGCATGTTGCATTGTTTCTTTTTTTTTTTTTGTCCTTAACATTTATTAGTTTTATCCCTTCATTAATTACTTTTGTCTTTTTCTCATTTATTATTTTTATCATTTTTTTTAAATATATGTAAATATATTTAGGCACATATCGTGCTAACTGTATCCCTTAGAATTAGGCACATATCATGTTTCGGTTTTGCATATATACGTTGATCTTAATGAGAATCATTGAGGAATTATCTCTAATATAGTATCAGCTATCTAGGGAAAAACGATCTTTTTTTTTCTTCCTTCCGCATAGCTCCCTAGCCTTCTTCTTCTTCTCCATTACTCTTCTTTGCTATTCTTTTTCTGTCCACCATGTCAGATAACAAGAGCACTTTTCATCCTGCACTTGTGGTTTCGAACATTAGGAACCATATCTCCATCACTCTAGACATGGAGAATGTCCAATACTCCACATGGGCGGAACTCTTCAAAATCACCGCACGTTCTCATAAGGTCCTTCATCATATTATTCCTCCTGCCAGGGGCAAAGAGAAGGTTCCTTCGACCGAGGATGAAAAGAAATTATGGTCGACTCTTGATGCTATGGTTCTTTCATGGATTTATGCTACAATCTCTAGTGATCTCTTGCATACTATTATCGAACACGATGCTACGGCCATGGAAGCTTGGAATCGACTCCGTGATATTTTCTAAGATAACAAAAATTCCCGTGTGGTAACTCTTGAAGCCGAATTTTCCAATACAAAGATGGAGAATTTTTCGAACGTTTCAGCATATTGTCAGCGTCTCAAGTCTCTTGCTGATCAATTAAAGAAAGTCGGAGCACCGGTATCGGATAGTCGGCTTGTTATTCAACTCGTTTCGGGTCTAATAAGAGCATATCGGGGTGTTGGTACCTTGATTCGACAAAGTGACCCTTTACCTCCATTTTATCAAGCCCGGTCTATGTTGACTTTAGAAGAGGCCGGCTTGGCGAAGGAGGCTGCCGCAGGTTCGGAGTCCGCTATGGTGGCTGCCTCGAGATTGGAGTATGAGGATTCAGGTTATCCATCCTCTCATTTGAACCATTTTAATCATCGTGGGAAGCAACATGGCAACCGCAAGAATTCTAGGTGTAAGGGTTCCAGTGGCGGCAAAGGTCCTGGTGGGGGACGCCAGGGTCAATCTCACGGTGGTGGTGCTCGGGGTGGACAACAGCAAAAATCCGGCTCTGAAGCAGCAGCCTTACGGACAGCAGCAGTGGGGGTCACAACTGTGGCCTAATTTTCCTCCTTGGGGTTGGATGCCACAATGGGCCACTCCACCTTGTCCATATCCAACACAAGGGTGGGCTCAGCGTCCAATGAGTAACAAGGGGCAGCAGCAGCCTGGTATTCTTGGGCCAGGACCACAGCAGGCCTTTATGGGTTCAACCAGTGGGCAGTCCGCTACATATGCACCAACCGATATAGCTTCTGCGATGCATACTATGTCGTTGAATCCCCCCGATCATACATGGTACATGGACACCGGAGCTACTTCTCATATGACTTTCTCCAATGGTAATCTCTCATCTTATTTTAATTTGAGTAATCATAATAGTGGTATTACTGTGGGCAATGGTCATATTATTCCAATTCATGGTTATGGTCACACGTCTTTGACTAATCATAATCCTCTTTTGTCCCTACACAATGTTCTTCATGCTCCCAAAATCATTAAAAACCTCATTTCTGTCTTTAAGTTTACTACTGATAATTATGTGACAGTTGAGTTTGATCCTTTTGGTTTTTCTGTGAAGGATTTTCAGACGGGGAAGCTAATAATGAGATGTGATAGTCGGGGCGACCTTTATCCTCTTAACTCTTCCATCAACAATCAAGCCCTTCACTCAACCTTTGCAGCCATTTCACCTACTCTTTGGCATGATCGTTTGGGTCATCCGGGTGCTTCCGTTTTAGATGCTCTTAGGCTAAATAAAAGCATTGATTATAATCGTCATTCAAGTTCTAGCATTTGTCGATCTTGTGTCTTTGGCAAACATATTAAGTTGCCATTTGTTTCTTCAAAATCAAGTACTATTATGCCATTTGATATTATTCATAGTGATCTTTGGACATCTCCTATTTTGAGTTCTATGGGGCATAAATATTATGTTGTTTTCTTAGATGATTATTCTAATTATCTGTGGAATTTTTCCATAGCTAAGAAATCGGATGTGTTTGACAAATTCTTAGCTTTTAAAGCTCATATTTTCACCCAATTTGAATGTAATATTAAGAATGTGCAATGTGATAATGGGAGGGAGTTTGACAATGGCCCTTTTTGGGAGTTTTGTAAAACAAATGGCATGTCTTTCCGTCTTTCTTGTCCTCATACCTCGTCTCAAAATGGTAAAGCCGAACGAAAAATTCGGTCTATAAATAATATTACTCGTACTCTCTTAGCTCATGCCTCTCTTCCCCCTTCTTTTTGGCATCATGTGTTACAAATGGCTACCTATCTTCTTAATGTGCTTCCAAGCAAGCTTTTGTGAAATATATCTCCACTTCAAATTCTTTATCATCGGGTTTCATCTTACTCTCACATTCGGATTTTTGGGTGCTTGTGTTATCCTTTCCATCTACAACTATCAATAAGTTTCAATCTCGTTCAACTCCATGTGTCTTTTTTGGATATCCTTCAAATCACCGTGGCTATAAATGCTATGACTTGTCCTCAAATAAGATTATAATTTGTCGGCATGTTGTGTTTGATGAGCATGTGTTTCATTTTGCCCAATTGCATACTCTGTCTGCTTCTACTTATGATTTTTTATGTGATGATATTTCACCATATACATTGCATCACTTACGAAATCAGAATTCTTCTCCTTCTACTCAACTACAAACGGCCCAAACACACGACCCACCTCCACCTTCTACTGACCGGCCTACTCCTATGAGCCCAGCTACCGCCCACAGCCCAGCTTCTCCTACTCTCCCCACACCTCCTGCCCAAACATCAAATTCCTTGCCCACCAATCGGCCCACCATGGTCACAAGAAGCCAAATGGGTATTTTTAAACCCAATAGAAAATATGGCCATGCATATGCTACTACAGTTACACGGTCCCCACTACCACGTAACCCAGTAGAAGCCCTTCGTGATCTGAATTGGAAGTTGGCCATGGACGATGAATATGATGCTCTTATTAAAAATAAGACGTGGGAGTTGGTGCCCCATCCACCTAATGTGAATGTTATTCGTTCTATGTGGATTTTTGCTCATAAAGAAAAATCTGATGGTGTTTTTGAGAGGCATAAAGCCCATCTTGTAGGTGATGGGAAAACTCAGCAGGTGGGCATTGATTGTGGCGAAACATTTAGTCCGGTGGTGAAACCGGCTACCATTCGCACAGTTCTTTCTCTTTCTCTGTCAAAGGCATGGCCTATTCATCAGTTGGATGTTAAAAATGCCTTTCTTCATGGTGAGCTACAAGAAACAGTGTATATGCATCAACCATTGGGGTATCGGGATCGTACTCATCCAGATTATGTATGCTTGTTACGTAAGTCATTGTATGGACTCAAACAGGCACCCCGAGCTTGGTATAAGCGATTTGCTGATTATGTCATTTCCCTTGGTTTCTCTAATAGCAATTGTGATAATTCTTTATGTATTTATCGCAAGGGTCGTGATATGGCATATATTTTGCTTTATATTGATGATATTATTCTCACTACATCTTCTAATGCTCTTCGGCTGTCTATTATGAAGCTTTTCGGCTCAGAATTTGCTATGAAGGATCTTGGTCCTTTAAATTATTTTCTTGGCATTGCAGTTTCTCGACATAAGGGTGGTATGTTCCTTTCACAACGCAAGTATGCCGAGCAAATAATTGAGCGAGTTGGAATGTCTTCTTGCAAGTCATATCCTACTCATGTTGACACAAAGGAGAAGGTTAGTGCGACTTCTAGTACTCCCTATGAGGATCCGTCTTTATATAGGAGTCTTGCTGGGGCTCTTCAATATCTTACATTTACCCGACCGGATATTTGTTATGATGTTCAACAAGTGTGTTTACATATGCATGATCTGAGAGTTGATCATATGCAAGCTCTCAAACGCATTATCCGGTATATTCAAGGTACACTTGACCATGGTCTCCATCTCTACTCATCTTCTGTTTCATCCCTTGTTTCTTATACTGATGCTGATTGGGGTGGTTGCCCGGATACGAGACGATCTACCTCTGGTTATTGTGTATTTTTGGGTGATAATTTGATTTCATGGTCTTCTAAGAGACAACCTACTCTTTCTCGGTCCAGTGCCGAAGCCGAGTATAGGGGTGTGGAAAATGTAGTATCTGAATCATGTTGGTTACGAAATTTGCTTTTGGAGTTACATTATCCGATTAACCAGGAAACACTTGTTTATTGTGACAATGTTAGTGTTATTTACTTATCGGGTAATCCAGTGCAACATCAACGTACAAAACATATTGAGATGGACATTCATTTTGTATGGGAAAAAGTTGCTCGTGGTTAGGTTCGTGTTCTTTATGTACCTTCTCGATATCAGATCGCAGACATCTTTACCAAGGGTCTACCGCGAGTTCTATTTGAAGATTTTCGTGACAGTCTCAGTGTCCGACAACCTCCGGCTTCGACTGCGGGGGTGTGTTAAATATATGTAAATATATTTAGGCACATATCATGCTAACTGTATCCCTTAGAATTAGGCACATATCATGCTAACTGTATCCCTTAGAATTAGGCACATATCATGTTTTGGTTTTGTATATATACGTTGATCTTAATGAGAATCATTGAGGAATTATTTCTAATAATTTTGTCCTCTTTCTTCTTTTTTTTGGTCTTGTACTTTTTTCATTTATTACTTTTATTATTTTATCTTCTTTTATTCTTTATTATAGATGTCACTTGCTAACATTATTATTATTTGTTTCCTATCATTTTATTTCATTTTTTTGTCTTAATTATTCTTCTTCTTTTTTTTGCGGTTAGTTTATATTCTTCTTATTTTTTTTGTTTCTTTCTCTATTCTTATTTTTTTAAAGATAAAAATATTAATTAATAATTTTTAGATGAATAAAATATAAAAAATTAAATAATTAGACAATTCCTTCTTTTTTTTTGTTGTCTTTGTTTTATTTGTTTATTAGCAACTAATAGACCCTCACAGTAGTAGCAATTAATGAATTAACAAAACTATTTTGGTTTTCTTCTTCCCAACAATTAATATTATTCTCCTTTTATTCCTTTTTTATACGTTTCATATTCTCCTTTTGTTCTTTTTTCTCTTGCTTTATTTTTCTCTTGTTGGCTCCTTTTTTTATTTTTATTTTTTCTCTTCTTATCTTCTTTTTTGTTTTGTTTTGTCTTTTTTTAAATTTATTTTTATGATACTCTGTCAGTATATGATATATATCATGCGAGTATCATAGAGGACTGACAAGTGTCTCATTGAAGCAAGCCTTAGTGATACCATGATAGTATATAAATATACTATAATCATAGAGGACTGAGGAGTGTCTCACTTAAGATTTGAAGCAGACCTCAAAGATACAACGACAGTATATAGATATACTGTAATGGTATATTAAGGACTGAGGAGTGTCTCACTTAAAAACTGAAGCAGATCTCAATGATACCACAACAGTATATTGATACATTGTGATGGTATCATCGAGAACTGATGAGTGTCTCACTTAAGAACTGAAGGAGACCTCAATGATACTACGATTGTATATAGATATATTGTGATGATATCATAAAGGACTGAACAGTCTCATGAATGATTGAACCAAACATCAAAGATACCATACTAGTATATAAATATACATATGATGGTACCATAGAGGATTGGGGAGTGTATCATGAAGGACTAAAGCAAACCTCAATATTGATACCATGATAGTATATAGATATACTGTGATGGTATCATTGAAGATTAAGAAATTTCTTACTAAAAGACAGAAGAAGACCTTAATGATATAATGCTAGTATATATAAATATATTATGATGGTATCATTAGCGATTGAGGAATGTCTTAGTGAACAACTAAAGAAGACCTTAATGATACCATGACAATATATAGATATACTGTGATGGTATCATGGAGGACTGAGGAGTCTCACTGAAGGACTGAAGCAATCCTCAATGATATCGTCCAGTATATAGATATACTATGATGGTATCATAGAGGATTGAGGAGTGTCTCATAAAGGACTGAAGCAAATCTCAACGATACCATGATAGTATATAAATATACTATGATGGTATCATTGAAGATTAAGAAGTTTCTCACTAAAAGACCAAAGCAGACCTTAATTATATTATGTTAGGATATAAATATACTATGATGGTATCATTAGGACTAGGGAATATCTTACAGAAGAATTGAAGGAGACCTTAATGATACCATGACATTATATAGATATACTGTGATGGTATCACGATGGACTGAGGAGGGTCACTGAAGGACTAAAGCAAACCTCAATGATATCATCCACTATATAAATATAATATGATGGTATCATAAAGGACTGAGGAGTCTCACTGAAGAACTAAAGCAAACCTCAATGATACCATGATAGTATATAGATATAATGTGATAGTATTATTGAAGACTAAGAAGTTTCTCACTAAAAGATCGAAGCAGCCTTGATGATATCATGCTAGTATATATATAAATATAATGATAGTATCATTACGACTTAGGAATGTCTTATTGAAGGGCTGAAACAGACCTCAATGAAAATAATCATATTAAAAAGAAAAATAAATAAAACTAGCAAAATGAATGAAAAAAATTATGGAAAAAAATTAAAATTAAAAAAATTAAATGAAATTAGAAAAAACAAAAAAAAACAAATAAAATAAAAAAGGAAAACAAAACAAAATTTTTTTTATAATGGAGAAAAAATTGAGTATGAAATTAGATTATGGTGAAAAAAAATAAATGAACAAAAAAGAAGATAGAATTAAAAATAAAGAAAAAATGAGAAAAAAAAATAGAGTACAAAAATATTTAAAAAATGAACAAGGAGAAAAAGTTAAGAAAACAAATGAGCCAAAATTGAGCATGAAATAAGATTATGATTAAAAAAAATAAAGAATAATGATTTGAAAAAAATACATGAACAAAAAATTATAAGATAAATTTTTTAATTAATTTTAATTTCAATAAATAAGCTAGTGATTTTAGCATTTTTTGTAAATTATTTTTTGTTGTAGTCAAATTATTTAATTTTTTATATTTTAAAAGTAAAATAAAAAGATTAAAAATAATAACAAAAACTTAAACTAACTTTAAAAGGAATAAAGAAATTAAATAGAAAGAAAAAAAAAAGAAATAAAGTGATATTATGATAGTGACATGACAGCTAAAAGAAGCCCAAAAAAAAAAAGTTGAATGCTGACATCAGCATGATGTCTGCTGATGTCAACACGAGAAAAAAATAAATAAATGAGGTATTTTGTGTAATTATTTTGGGGGGCATCAAAGTAAATGGGTATTCTAATCTCATGTAAATACTTTACTTTTTTATGGACATCTATTGTGATACCACGGAAGTGCCAAGATTGAAAAACAATAGAGAGCATATGTATGTTTTTGGGAGTAGTGTCTAGCACCAAGTAGGCTAAGGGTCGATCACCCTATGCCTCAGAACTACGCGCTAACGTAGGTTTATGATTGTATATATATTGCTTTGGGACCTCCCTTGTGAGCTATCCCCTGCCCTAATTGGGCCCCGAGCTTGATATCGATATCATGGTATCCTCCCTAGCCCTGGCAAGGCTTTGGATGGCTCTTCCCACTTGAATGTGATAGTTGGGACCACGTCAGCTCAATCGTGGTATGTCGGTTAAAAGATGAGTCTCCCATTATTCCTCATGATCTAAATTATGCATGTTATCACTCATGTTATATAAATCTACATATGTTTTAAAGCAGGTTTGACTCAATGCCCAACTTTACACATCACTAACAAATTTTAGCTTTAGGTTAATCGATTCAGATATGATGTTATGTTATGTTGAGATCATGATTTCAAAAAAATAGCATGCAAGCCATACTCTCAGATTCTTATTTGTTTACGCCTATTATTATGTATGTTTTAGATGGTTTATATATATATAAGTACTTTTACTTACCTTGCATACTCGGTACATTTCACGTACTGACCGCATACTTTATGTTGTATCGTTTTATGATAAAGGCCCCGGCACTCAGACTCAGCCCCGTTCTTAGCCAGCCTGTCAGAGTTAGCATCCTACTCTTGTGGTGAGTCCTTATTTCCCGAGGACATTTTTTATTATATTTCTCTATGTATTTTCAATTTTCCGTTTTATCGCGTTAGTTGGGGGTCTTGTCCCATCAACTCATCAAACTTAAAGGTTTTTTAGACAAAAAGGATGTAATCGGTTTCAGATTGTGTATTTTGATGTTATGTTCATTTCAGATTTCCGCTATGATTATAATGTTAATTCTTCAGTTTTGTTGATTGAGTTAGATAGATGCTTATGTCATGGGTCGACTTGGGGTCTCTCGAGGCTCCTTGTCCCATGTCTTGATTCAGGCCTCCATTCGGATCGTGACAAAATAGGTATCAGAGCCATAGGTTTGAAGTGTCTTAGGGTGTCTGAAAGTCGCGTTGGTAGAGTCTTCATGGGTGTGAAGCGCGCCACACTTATGACGAAGAGGCTATGAGAAGTTTAGAAAATATTCCCTTCTTTCATGATATATGTCGTGCGATGAAATATCTCCCTATCCTTCTAATTCATACTATTCGCGATTGCAGAATCATGGCTCTCCACAGAGTTAACGGTAGGAGGAATGGGAATGGAAATGGCCATGAGGATGACAACGGAGACGGGAACCAGCAAGCCCCACCAGCCTAGGAGCACCATGCACCAGAGCCGGTTGGCCATGCTGAGTTCCGAGCAGCTATTCAGATGTTAGCGCGGGCCTTGACCACTCAGGTCAACTAGCAGGTAGTGGCGCATGTCCCGCAAAATCGAAATCCGGCGGCAGCTCGAGTTAGAGATTTCTTGAGAATGAACCCGCCAGAGTTCCTTGAGTCAAAAGTAGATGAGGACCCGCATGATTTTATTGATGAGATTGTGAAGATCACCCAAGTCATGGGGGTAAATGGAGTTGAGTGTGAGGGTTGGCCTCAGACCAGTTGAAAGGGGTAGCACACATCTGGTTTCGACAATGGAAAGATAGTAGGGCTGTCGGAGCAGGCCCTGTCACTTGGAGGAGTTCCATGTTACGTTCCTAGATCGGTTCTTCCCTCGTGAGATGAAAAAGTTGAAGGCAGTCGAGTTTGTGAATCTTAAGCAAGGAGAATGACGGTGTAGGAGTATGCTCTTGAGTTCACTCGCCTATTGAAGTACACCCCAGAGTTAGTGGCCAATCAGAAGGGGCGGGCATCAGGCTCTAGGGGTCAGAGCAGCAGACCCGCAGATTCTAGCATCCCAGATTGCCGCAGTTGTGGTCGGGGGCACAAGGGCCAGTGCTTGGCAGGTTCAGGTGCTTGCTTCGGGTGTGGGAAGCCTGAACACATGCTCAGAGATTGCCTAGCAGAGAGGCAGAGCCATGATGGGGGTCGAGGCCCAGCTTCCAGTTCAGCAGCCCCACCCACACACTCAGCATAGCAGGGGGCATCTACTAGCATAGGTGGCGGTCCACGCCAAAATAGATTCTATGCCTTAGCATCCCTCCAGGAGTAGGAGGTCTCCCCGAATGTGGTCACTGGTATGTTACGAGTTTTTTATCTTGATGTTTATGCTTTGTTAGATCCGGGGGCTACCTTGTCTTTTGTGACACCTTATATGGCTAGTAGCTTCGGAGTCAGTCCTGAAATCTTGTTATAGCCCTTCTCAGTTTCTACTCTAGTAGGTGGGTCAGTTGAACCTAGACGGGTGTATAGAAGTTGCCCGGTCTCAGTCCTTTAGAAAGTCACCTCAGCAGATTTGATAGAGTTAGCCATGACTGATTTTGATGTTATCCTCGGCATAGATTGGCTATTGCATGTTATACCTCAGTTAATTGTAGAACCTGGGCAGTAAAGTTCATATTTCTGGGTGAGCCAGTCATCGAGTGGAAGGGTAGTTCAACTATGCCTGTAGGTCATTTCATTTCCTCCCTTAAGGCCTAAAAGATGATCTCTAAAGTTGTATGTACCATCTATTTAGGGTTAAGGATGTTGAGTCCGAGACGCCGACTGTCCAGTCAGTCCCAGTAGTATGTGAGTATTCAGAAGTCTTTCCTGATGATCTACCAGGAATCCTTCCCGAGCGGGAGATTGATTTTGGCATTGATCTTCTTCCCGACACTCAACCTATATCTATTCCTCCCTACAGAATGGCTAAAGATGAGCTAAAGGAGTTAAAGGAGCAGTTGAAGGACCTATTAGATAAGGGTTTCACTAGACCGAGCAAGTCCCCATGGGGTGCACCAGTTCTCTTTGACTGAAAGAAAGATGGTTCTCTCCGTATGTGTATTAATTATTGGCAATTGAACAAGGTCACTGTCAAGAAAAGGTATCCTCTACCCAGGATTGATGATTTATTTGACCAGCTTCAGGGTGCCAAGTGTTTTTCGAAGATAGATCTCAGATTCGGGTACCATCAGCTCATGGTTTGGGAGAGTGACATCCCAAAGACAGCCTTCAGGATGCAGTATGGTCATTATGAGTTTGTAGTTATGTATTTTAGACTAACGAATGCTCTTGTAGCTTTTATGGACTTCTTGAACAGGGTGTTCAAGCCATACTTGGATATGTTTATGATTGTGTTTATTGATGACATCCTGATATACTCTCGGAGCGAGGAGGAGCATGCCGCTCATTTGAGAGTGGTGCTACAAACTCTCAAGGATCGCTAATTATATGCCAAATTCAGCAACTGTGAGTTCTGGTTGAACTCCGTAGCGTTTTTGGGCCATGTGGTATTAAGTGAGGGTATAAAGGTGGACTCTCAGAAGATAGAAGCAATGAAAAATTGGCCTAAACCGGTGAATCCTTCAGATATTCGGAGCTTCTTGTGTTTAGCCGGATACTATCAGAGATTTTTTGAAGGTTTCTCATCTATTGCAGTACCTTTGACCAAATTAACCCAAAAGAAGGTGAAATTCCAGTGGTCAGAGGCTTATGAGAGGAGCTTTCAGGAGTTGAAGACTCGACTTACTTCAGCATCGGTGTTAACTCTACTCGAGGGTACCGATGGCTTCGTAGTGTATTGTGATGCTTCAAGGATCAGACTTGGGTGTGTATTGATGCAACACGGGAAAGTTATAGTATATGTCTCCAGACAGCTAAAAGTTCATGAGAAAAATTACCCGACCCGTGATCTTGAATTGACTGCGGTGGTATTCACCTTGAAGATATGGCGACATTATTTGTACGGAGTCCATGTGGATGTGTTTACGGATCATAAGAGTTTACAATATGTGTTTACCCAGAAGGATCTCAATCTTCGATAAAGGAGATGGTTGGAGCTACTCAAGGACTATGATATGAGTGTGTTTTACCATCCGGACAAGGCTAATGTAGTAGCGAACGCACTTAGTAGACTCTCTATGGAGAGTGTGTCCCATGTGGATGAGGGAAAGAGGGAGCTGGTGAAGAATGTGCATCGACTCGCAAGGTTGGGAGTTGGTGGGTTGACTCAATCGATGGCGGTGTTATTGTTCGGAACGGATCAGAATCATCCTTGATGACTAATGTAAAAGCTAGACAAGATGAGGACCCGATTTTGGTAAAGTTAAAGGATTCCGTTCAGAATCAGAGAGTGGAGGTCTTCTCCAAAGGGGGAGATAGTGTGCTTCGATACCAAGATCGCTTATGTGTTTCGGATATTGATGATTTGAGAAGCCGGATATTGCACGAGGCTCATGGATCCAGGTATTCTATCCACCCAGGTGCCACCAAGATGTACTGCGACTTACGGAAAGTCTATTGGTGGAATGGCATAAAGAAGGACATAGCAGAATTTGTAGCTAAGTGCCCAAATTGTCAGCAAGTGAAGGTTGAGCATCAGAGACCGGGAGGTGTGCTTCAAGATATCAGTGTTCCTACTTGAAAGTGGGAAGAAATCAACATGGACTTCATCATAGGTTCGCCTCGCACTCAACGGCAATATGACTCCATTTGGGTTGTGGTAGATGGGTTGTACTCATTTTCTACCTGTTAAAACCACGGATTCGGCGGACTATATATCCGGGGGCTAGTTCGATTGCATGGAGTGTCCTTGTCCATCATATCAAACAGAGGTACTCAATTTACCTCTCAGTTTTGGAGGTCGTGTAAAAAAGGACTTTACTTAGGTTAAGCTCAGCACAATATTTCACCCGCAAACGGATGGTCAAGCGGAGAGGACGATTCATACTCTTGAGGACATGTTGAGAGCATATGTGATTGACTTCAAAGGTAGTTGGGATGATCATTTGCCTCTTATCGAGTTTGCATACAATAACAGTTACCATTTCAGTATTCAGATGGCTCCGTTTGACGTTCTCTATGGGCGGAGATGTAGATCACCTATTGATTGGTTCGAAGTTGGTGAAGCTGCAATTATAGGACTAGATTCAGTCCATGAGACTATGGAGAAGGTTCAGCTCATACAGGACAGGTTGAGAACGGCTCAAAGTCGCCAAAAGTCCTATACCGATGTGAGGAGGAGAGAACTTGAGTTCGAAGTGGATGATTGGGTGTTTTTGAAGGTGTCACCCATGAAGGGAGTGATGCGATTTGAAAAGAAAGGAAAACTCATCCCTCGTTATGTTGGCTACCGGGTTGTAAAACGGGTTGGCAAGGTGGAATATGAATTGGAGTTGCCCTCAGAATTAGCTTTTGTACATCGAGTATCCCATGTATCGCTCTTAAAGAAGTGTTTGGTTGATCTAGCTCTAGTTGTCCCAATGGACAGTGGCTGGGTGAAAGACAACCTTAGTTATGAGGAGGTTCCGGTGGAAATACTGGATCATCAAGTTCAAAGGATAAGGAACAAGGAAGTAGCTTCAGTCAAGGTTTTATGAAAGAATCATCATGTTGAAGGAGCTACATGGGAAGCTGAAGCAGACATGATGGCTAGATACCCACATTTATTCTTTACCGGCTCAGTTCCAGCTTGAGGTATCAGTTTGGCCCTAAAACTCTATTTAGCTTTCATGTTCAATTCCTGTGCCCAAGTTTCTTTTATGTGTATGGATGTATGTATGATTCATGAATTCAGTTCAACCATCTAGTTTGAATCGGAGATAGTCATTCCGTCAGTTTTCAATTTAAATGATCAATATGTGAGTGTAATAATTGCATTTTTTCTGTTTTTGTATGTTTTCCCACATTTGAGGATGAATTTTCCCAAGGGGAGATATTGTAATACCCCCCCCCCCCCGAAAATGCCAAGATTAGACCTGAAATTTTAAAATGGAAGCTGGCAGAATCTGAGAAAAATTCCTTAAAACGAGCCATGTAATGACCCGTGGTTTGATACCACGAGTCATTGTTTGAAGTCGTGGTGGGACTGGTCCTTAGCCTAAGGGAAAAGTAACGGATCATAGGATAACTCGTTGTGAGGAGCAATGGACCGTAGTGAACAATCGTGGGAAGGAGTATTAAAACCTCTAGTCGAGGTAAAGGAAGGAAACCACGACTTGCTGGAAAGAGGAACGAGTCGTGGTGTGACTCGTGGGAAGGCTTGGTGCAGGTCGTCAAAGGAGAAACAACGAATGACCTAATGAACCATTGTCTGAAGAAACAACTCGTCATGTCGAGTCATGGGATCTAATCTGAGAAAGTGAAGTTGCGCAATGGACACAACAGATGGATACCACGAGTCGTGGTATCCAAGAACGACCCGTTAGGACGGTCGTTGTCACTGCCAGTGCAGAAATTTCAGGGAATTCATTAAGGGAATTTTCGTCATTCCTAAGTTCTAGGATCCTAAACTACGTCGTTTAAGGATTGAAATGCAGTGTTTTATGGGGATAAAACCTATCCTAGGCTCATTCATATCCATGCATGCAAAGTTAGAGAATTAGAGAGGTGATCAAGCTTGTTCTTCTTCAAGTTCTCTTCAATTCTTCCTTGGGCAATTAGAGAAGTGTAAGAATCAACTATAATCAGGTATGTAGGGTTATGAATGAGTGAATCCGTTCACACCCATGCCTAAACTACCTCTAAATCATGAATTTCCTATGTCAATTTTATGGAATTTTAACCCAATGCATGAAATTTCTAATTCTCTATATGGGTATGATTTAAATATATTTCTATTAGTGAATTGTGACTCATAGGCAAGTTTTACATTGTTTTTCATTAAAAATCATATTTTAAGTTTTATAAATTAACAAGACCATCTATGAGAAATTCATGAAAGTTGAGATTTATGATGAATGTTCCATTATGATAAGATATTATTGATGAAAAGCATGTTATCAAGTTACCCGTGTTTATAATCATGTTTTCAATGTGAACTGAGTATTTTCAAGCATGTTAAAGTATTGGGAAATGCCCACATGTTCAAGTATGAGTTATGATTTTTCGAACTAAGTGTACCACATGGTTCTGGAGCGAAGACTCTCAATTATTTTTCAGCTTGTGATATGGTTTGAGCTAAAGCTTCTCATATATATAAATTTCAGATTTGAGATGTATTTTATTATTGAGCTTCATCAATAGATGATGGTGAGCTTCGCTGAAAAATGATGGAGAGCATATGCATATTTTTGGGAGTAATATCTAGCACCTAGTAGGCTAAGGGTCGATCACCCTATGCCTCAGAACTACGCGCCAACGTAGGATTATAATTGTATATATATTACTTTGATACCTCCGTTGTGAGCTATCCTCTACCCCGATTGGGCCCCGAGCTTGATATCGATATCATGGTATCGTCCTTATCCCTGGCAAGGCTTTGGATGGCTCTTCCCACTTGAGTGTGATAGTTGGGACCACGACAGCTCTATCGTGGTATGTCGGTTAAAAGATGAGTCTCCCATTGTTCCTCATGATCTAAATTATGCATGTTATCACTCATGTTATATAAATCTACATATGTTCTAAAGCAAGTTTGACTCAATGCCCAGCTTTACTCATGACTAAATTAGCTTTGGGTCAATCGATTCAGATATGATGTTATGTTATGTTGAGATCATGATTTTGAAAAAATAGCATGCAGCCCTACTCTCGGATTCTTATTTGTTTATGCTTATTATTATGTATGTTTTAGATGCTTTTACATATATAAGCAGTTTTACTTACCTTGCATACTCGGTACATTCCACGTACCGACCGCATACTCTATGCTATATCGTTTCATGATAAAGGCCCCAGCACTCAGACTCAGCCCCGTTCTTAGCCAGCCTGTCATAGTTAGCATCCTATGCTTGTGGTGAGTCCTCACTCCCGAGGACCATGTTTTATCAGATTTCTCTATGTATTTTTAATTTTCCGCTTTATTGAGTTAGTTGGGGGTCTTGTCCCATCAACTCATCAAACTTAGAGGCTTTTCAGACAAAAAGGATATAATCAGTTTCAGATTGTGTATTATGACATTATGTTCATTTCAGATTTCCGCTATGATTATCATGTTAATTCTTCAGTTTTGTTGATTGAGTTAGATGGATGCTTATGCCATGGGTCGACTTGGGGTCTCTCAAGACTCCTTGTCTCGTGTCTCGATCTGGGCCTCCGTTCGAATTGTGACATCTATGTAAGTTTTCCAATATTTATCTAACGATAAAAATAAAGAATAAGTACATAAATAAAAAAATTGAAAAAATCTTTAAATTTTATCCAAGTGTCAAATTCGTAAAGCAATGTCAGGTGCATGTAAAAACACTTGGTAAAGTATCAGTAACTAGCAAATATTTATTAAAAATATTAAAAATAATGAACCAAAAATAAAACTCATCTTATATACATGGAAGACCTTGAAAATCGATGAAAATTTCTTCATCGATCAAAAATGTAGTGTTTGTAATAAATTGAAAGGTGAAAAAAATTATTTAAAATAATTTGAAAAAGTCCTAAAGTAAGGAAATATAACATAAAACTTCTTTTGTAAAGAAAAAAGTAACTTTTAACGTAAAGTCTTGACAAAAGTCTTGAAAAGTGATTTTATAAATATTCTTTAAAAAGTGATTTGACGAATTTTTTTTTTTTGAAAAAACAATGATTTTCCTAAAATTGGTATAGTATGTGCACCGTAAAAAAAATATATTTGTAAATGATGTATGTGAGAAGAATATAAAAATATAAAAAATTAAAATATATATAAAATATAAATATTTGAGATAAAGACAATGCAGTAATTAAAATTTTATTTAAAAAAAAAAGCAAAATGTGTAGAATAAATAAAATAAGCATATATTGTGATGGTATTGACAAAAAGTGCTTTCAAGTATAAAGATAATACAATGGATAAAGTTTTTAAAATGTAGAGATGATATGCATGAAAAATAGAAAGATAATGTGTGAAAAAAAATGGTACAGTTGACACTTAACACATTTTTCTTAAATTATGCACTTTAAGTGGCCCATTTTTTTGCTAACAAACTTTTTGTACGTACATAGTACAACTCTCAAGTCTCAAGTCCCAACTTATTGGGCTCCATTATTTATGAAGCAAAATTTTCACTTTTCAACGTATCAGTATTCATATGTAATTTCAATATTTCAAGCTTGTAAATTTATTTATTTATTTTATAATAAATATTGTCATAAATTTCAATTATCATATGTATAAAAATTTCGTGAAATTAATATGTAAATCATATATTAAATCAAGTCTGTTCACTAAATTTTAAAGTAATCGTTCTTCACTGAATAAAAAAATCAAATTTGTATGTTTTTTCATTGTATATTACTTTTGTTTCAAATAAAAAAGGAAAATAAATTTTATTTTAAGCAAGTTATTTTTTTAAAAAAAAATTCATAAAATTATTATATTGAGGAATTTGAATTTCACAAACTATATCTCTGTAGCAAAAGTTAATAAAATAAAGTTTTGAATATTGAACATAAATTATTTTATTGACCGTGTTTTAAATATATAATTTATTGACAATTAGAGAAGTAAAAGAATTTAAGCGGATTAATATTTAAAAAAAGATGACAAAAATAAAAAAAAATAGTAAGAATCTATTTATATTTTTTATATTTCTATTTATTTAGAAAAATAAAAAAATATGATATTTATATATATAAATTTTATTATTTTTTAATGCACATTATTTTATTTGTATAATTTATTTTCTATTTTAGGTAAAGAAGATAAAAAAATTTTAAAAAGAATAAGCTCATAATACTTGTAATTTATATAAATTTAAAATTAAATATTTATTTACTATTCCAAATTAATATTATAAAACTTTTGAAATTTCAATTGTTGCATTGAGTTGCAATTTGCGTAATGCTAATTTTGTTTGACAATTATTCAATATTCTTGATAATATTTTAAAAAGATATAAAATTTTATTTCAAGTCCTTTTTTATAAGAAAAAGTTAAAATATTCTCAAATTGTATTTAAAAGAAACTCCCTCTTTAAAATACTATTTGAAAATAATTTGAAAGAAAAATTAAGACAATTTGAAAAAAAATATAATCGTTGCATATTTAGCAGCATGAAATATATACATAAGTATATTTCATCATCTACGATTAAATATAAAGATAAATATATAAATAAATATAAAGAAAAATGCATGAATAAATGTAAAGACAAATATATAAATATAAAGACAATGTATGAATAAATTAAATGCACGAATAAAGATAAAGACAATGCATGAATAAATGTTACGACCCGAGCATAGTCCCGAATCGAAACACGGGACAAGGAATCCTGAGGAACTCCAAGTCGACCCATGACATGAACATAACATCTAACTCAATCATAAAAGCGGAAGATCAACCTGATAAACTTAGCAGAAGTCTGAAATAAGCATAACATCAAAAATACACACAAATCTGAAGTTGATTATATTGTATGTCTAAAAAGCCTCTAATACTGATAAGTTGATGGGACAAGACCCCAACTAACTCTCTAAATCCGATACTGAATACATAAAGAAAACTAATAAAGCATGGTCCTCGGGAGATGAGGACTCACCAACAGAGACTGGATGCTAGCTCCGGAACTGGCTAGAGATGGGGATGAGTTTGAAGAGCGGAGCCTGTATCATAAAACGATACAGCATAGAGTATGCGGCCAGTAAGTGAAATGTACCGAGTATGCAAGGTAAGTAAAACTGCCTAAATAAGTAAAATCATTTCAATCGTGCATAATGTAAAACAACATCAAGATAAGATTCTGAGAGCAGGGCTTGCATGCTATTTTCTGAAATCGTGATCTCATCATAACTGAACATCATAATTGAATCGAATGACTCAAAGCTGAAATCTGATAATCATAAGTAAAACTGAATATTGGGTTAAACCTGCTTTAGAACATATATATATCAGGAATGATAAATATGCATAACTGAAATCATGAGGAACAATGGGAGACTCGTCATATAACTAACATTACCACGATAGAGCTTACGTGGTCCCGACTATCACACTCAAGTGGGTAGAGTCATTCAAAGCCTTGTCAGGGCTAAGGACGCTACCATAATATCGATATCAAGATTGAGGCTCAATCATGGCAGGGAATAGCTCATAAGGAAGGTCCCAAAGTATGTGTATATATATATATATATATATATATATATATGATATGTATAACCTACGTTGGCGCGTAGTTCTGAGGCATAGGGTGATCGATCCTTAGCCTACTTGGTGCTAGACACTACTCCCAAAAACATGCATATGCTCCCCATCATTTTTCAACGAAGCTCACCATCGTCTATTGACAAAGTTCAATAATCAAATACATATCAAATCTGAAATTATAAATGAGGAGCTTTAGCTCAAACCATACCATAAGCTGAAAATAATTGGGAGTATTCGCTCCAAAATCATGTGGTAAGCTTAAATTGTAAAATTGTAAATCATACTTGAACATGTGAGCAATTCCCAATACTTTAACATGCTTGAAAATACTCAATTCACATGAAAACATGATTATAAACATGGGTAACTTGAAAACATGTTTTTCATCAATAATATTTCGTCATACTTGAACATTCATCATAAATTTCAACTTTAATAAATTTCTCATAAATGGGCATTTTAATTTATAAAGCTTGAAACATGATTTTAATGAAAAACAGTGCAAAACTTGCCCATGATTTATAATTCACTAGTAAAAACACGTTTAGATCATACCCATGAACAGAATTAGGAATTTCATGCATTGGGCTAAAACCTCATAGAATCAACATATGAATTTTTATGATTTAGAGAGGGATTGGGCATGGGTGTGAACGAATTCACTCACTCATAACCCTACATACTTGATAGGATCTGATTCTACTACTTTTCTGATTGCCCAAGAAAGAATTGGATGGAAAACCTTGAAGAATTAGCCTTGATCACCTCTCTAGACTTCTACTCTTGCATACATGGGTAGGAATAGCCTAGAATGAATTTTCCCCTTTTAATACCCACTATTCATGGCTTACAACATAATAGTTTAAGCCTTAGGATCATAGGAATTACGAAAAAGCCCTTAATAAATTCGCAGAAAATAATTGACTGTCAATCCCCACAAGGGACTGGACGAATCGTTACCAAGGACCACGTCTCACGACATCAGTCGTCGAGTGCACTGCCCATTTTCCCTCAGAGGGTTCCCACGAGGGACCTAATGGATCGTCATTGGTGAACACGACTCGTGGTCACCTTTCATGGTCTCCACTGTCCAAAATCTCTGATTCCTCTCCAACCCTGACCACGGCTGACTCAACGAGTCGTGGGGTCTAACCACGACTCGTGGTCATGCCCGTGGTGACTTCAAATCACAACTTCCAAAACTTAAGGCAAGTACTTCACCACGAGTCACCAAATGACTCGTGGTCAACCCCACGGGTCCAATAACGACCCGTTCTGTGATCTGGTGCCAAATTTTCAGTTTTCTCCTTTTCAACTCCTGGGTCTGATCTTAGGGCTTCCGAGGCATTACAATAAATATAAAGACAAATATATAAATAAATATAAAGATAAATGCATGAATAAATGTAAAGACAAATATATAAATGACGTAAGAACGATATGAATAATACAAAAATTAATAACAATGTTAAAAAAAATATAGTGAAAAAAATATTTTACTAGTCTTCCAAAGAATCATATTATTATATAAACAGGATGCCCTCAAGATAAAAGTTGAATTACGAAAATACCCTTCAAACATTAAAAGATTAATATACTCTTCAAATAATAAACAAATTTTATTTTTAAAATAACTTATTAATTGAGTTTGACTCTTTCTTTCAACACAAAACTATGAAAAAATTTTTATCATTAATAATGTGTTTATTTAATAAAAGAAAAATATGAAGAATTCCTTATTAAAAGTTGGTACTGTTGCCGTTAACGGAAGAAAACTAATAGTCCTTAACATTATAACGATTAATATTATTTTTTTAAATAACTTATTAATTGGGTTTGACTCTTTCCTTTAATGCAAGAATACCAAAAGTTTTTACCATTTATACTTTAAAGCGTGAGTGTTTGCAAACATAACCGATGTTCCTCAAATTTATATTTATATTATGTGTTGTTGACATGTAAAAAAAAGAATTACTGTCAAGTGAATATATATAATAATATTTGCATAATTGAAGTTGTTCGGACAATGCTTTTCAGAATCCTTTAATAGTAATTTTTCAGTATAATTATCCATTGCAATGACAATAGATATCACTCGAATAGACTCACAATTTATTAGTTTGAATTTACATTTTTCATTCAATTTTTATACAAGCACACTTATTATAATTTTGTAAAATATTTTTTCAATTAATATGGAATACACGTGCGTTGCACGTGTTCGAAAACTAATATAAAGAAAAATGTAAAGAGTATAGAGAGAAGAAAAAATGAATGTGAGGTAATGTAAAGTAATGAGAATGAGAGTGGAATACCTCCTTTATATAGACAATACTATACCAATTTTGTCTCAAAACCATGTGTCTTAAATCATGGGCTCTTTTCTTTATCTGCATTTTAAAATTAATTCTTCTGACTTTCTGTACTAATAGAATGTGTGTGTGTGTGTGTGTGTGTGTATAATTAATATACACATAAAAGGTGTAAGTATTAATATGTAATTACAAAATATAAATAAAAATGTAAGGGATGCTCGAAAAAATATAGCGTTGTAAAGAATTAAAATTATAGTGTTTATACTATATATGTGTAGATGTCTGTGAAAAAGTAATGATTATTGAAAATGTACAATGACAAAAAAATTGATAAGATCCTAATATTCATATTATTAAGAATTATTATCAATAAACTGTAAAAAAGTAAAAAGATGACAATAAATTGATAAGAATTCTTAAATAATGATAATAATTAATAAATTGTTAAAAAATTTAAAAATGTATAAGAAGATATTTTTTGTTATTTAATGATCAAGAAGTTTGAAAAAGTTAATTTTAAGAGCGGAGAGTCAAAATTGGGTGTCAACACAGCAAGGACCTATGCCTATCCAACCACACATGTGTGGCTTCATTTACTAGGAAACCTGTCACTAGGTTCGTGTTGTCCCCTTGAACTTCCTAATTGGTCTCTTCATCCTCTCCACTAGGTGATTTTCCTGTATCTTGGAGAGGGGTGGCATTGTCCAGTACACTCACTATGGAGACTTCTACTGGGAACTCTACATTCTGAGGTACAGTCGTGATATCTAAAATGGGCAACTCTCTCTCTTAGAATTCCTTCACTACAAATTTTATTTGATTCAGCTCCGCTTTTAGGTTAGCTATATTTGTTAAACTTGACCTCTTTTCTAATTTAGTTACCCTTGCCTCTAACCTATCCATATGCGAGGCTGTGAAATGTTGTGAAATTTCCAAAGACTCTCTCCGGGGCTTTAGAGCTTTACTATGGCTCTGCTTACAAATAAGTATAGCTCACTCAATAAACTCAATTCCTGCTTATATGCTCTCTGATTCTTGATGCCCATGTTCATGAAGTTTTTCAGCTTGAGAAGAAACATGGCGCCTGAGCCACCTAGTGCAACTGTAGATGTGCGATGGGTTACAGAAGATGGGTGTAGAGCAATGGAGGAAGGTCCGGAACCTTATGGTGTAAGACTGGAAAAGGTGTCTCCAGGCGGGTTAGTGGTGGGTGGATCTTTATCTGGTGCAGTACCAGAATCATAGACACATAGGGGAACATCCGTATGAACCTCAAATTGGTCTAATTGACATTTATTGTCAGTGGAAATTCTAAATGCCTCTATGTAGCTGGTTTCGTCTCATCCTTAATTTTTGTAATATTTACTACCTGGATCGCCTCAATATAGTGGTCCTCTTAGGAAAGAAGGAACTCTGACCTGCTGGCATAAGCTAATTATAAGGCATGTGTATGGCATTGAGGTGGCGGCTTGTAGAGCTTGATTTTGATGTCTATAGCTAACAACCTCCCGATGTCAATTAGGAACTATGAAATAATGGATGCAACTACTATGGCCTGTCAATAGTGAGCGTGTTGCCGCTTTTTGTAGGGGAAACCGACAAATCAACACGCTCCACTAAAATTTTTCTTCCAGGGTGAGATCCATCTTGTATATAGATACAGATGGCAATGTCAGCCAAATAGGGGCTAGTTTGGTGATAACCCTGGCAAGCTAGGCCCGTTGGTTCTCTCGAGTCTCATGCTTTTCATCATATACATTAGTGTTGATCAGACTATATATCTCACCCATATAATACCTGTTTATCACAGTTCTGGAAATATCCATGGGGACCCTTCACACTACCACCCTATCCATCAACTTTTATTGAGTCTGGGACCTTTACAGATGGTGTCCAGTACTTACCCATACGACGCAAAGAACTCACAGACCAAAGTTGGGGTAATCTGCCAGGTGCAAGAATGAGAAATTCCCACTTCTGAAACCTCAGCTGGCCCATGATGTCTACGTGTTGGTCAAGGCCATGCAGGCTAATCTACTTCTCTTTTGTGATACTCTGCTTGGTTTGTTCATTTATACTTTATCGCCCCTCAAGATATTTCTCTTTATAATCGGACACTGAAAACCTTTGGCAGGAAAATTCTTTCATTTTCTATTGTAGCTCAGACCATTTTCGCCTCTCAAAACTAGTGGTTCTATGTGGGCTCTCTCCACTTTCTGCAAATTCGCTACTTTTTGAGTCTTTCTTTGATGAGCTTGCAAGTGAGGACCCACTCTGTTGGGACCAAGTATATATGGACCCACTCTATTGCACCCCAATATGTGCGAACCCACTTTCTTGTGGTCGTAAGGTGGATGATTCCTTATTACTCGGTCCACTTATCTTTGTGTGACCGACAAGTGTTATGGGTGTTGGTCCGACCCCTCCTCGTCAAACTGGGAGGGTGACATGGTGACATGTTGGACTAGTTTCCTCGACCTCTTGGACTTTGGAATTGGAGTCATCCATTCCTCCTCAAAGTTTGTGTTTTTATTCACTAGGTGGGTGCACTTCTATGGAGTCACCATGCTGCCCATCTTGATAGCTTGATTAGATGTCATTCCTATGAAACATTTAGCAATGTAAGTAGCTTGAATAGTGAAAGTGGTGACAAAGAGATGCAATATGGATCAATTCAAATCAATGTAGGAGAACGTTGTTCAAGTTTAAAGTCGGGTCACAAATGGGGCCGTAAGTGAAAAGTACGAATTGTACTTCCACTCGCGGAATGCAAGTCATCACTTGCGATGGATATCATCTTGTGGTTTTTATATTCCACTCACGGGCCGCAAGTCACGCCGCAGGTGGTTAACAGGATCCTAGTTTTGCTGGGTTGGATTTGCGGTCCCACATGCGGTCCATATATGGATTATATAGTTATAAAGGCTTACGGTGGATACCTAGGCACCCAGAGATGAGGAAGGGCGTAATGATTGACAAAATGCTTTGGAGAGTTGAAAATAAGCATAGATCTAGACATTCCCCAATAAGGCAATCTTTCAAACTGTTGCTGAATTCATGAGCAGGTAAAAAACAACTTGGTGAGGTCAACTTACCGGGACGGGAGGGGGGGGGGAAGGTCCTCATTTAGCTCAGAAATTTCACACATTTTTATAGGCATTGAGATTGATTCTATGGGGGGGGGGGTGGGTTCTTATTTAGCTCAGAAATTTCACACATTTTATAAGCAATTAAGATTGATTGTGAACATAGATGTAATCCACGGTTTATACATAACTTCCGCACTCTTGCCTATTGCCAATTTTGACATTTACGATCGACTTTTTATATCCTCAATAGCAGTGATCAATAGTCTCCCACCCTTTATAATTACGAGAATACCGAGAAAGAAAGGAAGTGTACCTTGGTTCCAGCGAGCCTTATGCCATGTGTGTGTCCCAGGGATCAACTTCTTTGCTGGGAATGGAGGAGTTGTGGTGGGTGAGTTACAATGATAGAAAAGATTTGATATTACGATTTTTTTCTTCGATATTATTGTTTAGTTAAAAAAAATGTCTAGATTGTTAAATAAACGCCGAAGAAAAAGACTTTGAGAAAAATTTAAATACAATCACTTAATTGCATTAATTTAAAAGGAGTTCTGCCATGGATGTATTGGATCCTTTTGGATTGAGTCAAAATTTTATGTCTATCAATAACTAAAGGTCACGTATTTTATTTAATGTCATAGAATGAATTTTAAGGTTAAATATAATTTTAGAAATATATATTTTGAGCTATTTGTAATAAATTAAAAATATTTTTGATCTAATAAATTTGATGTGGAAATATATTTTAAAATTAATTTTAATATTTAAATAACCCACTTGGCCATGAACACCCTGTGAATATAAGAGGAAAAAGAAAAAGAAAATCAAAAGCTTTTGTTGTGCGGTTTTGGTAGGGGTTTTGACCTCATTTGCATTTTTTAGCAATCTTTCACCCTGCGATTTCACTAGCATTGTACAACAAACATAGCAATGGCGAAAGTAATATCAAGAAATCAACACATTCGCTATCTGTTTCACTCCATTTCTTCTTACGCTTCACAACAATGGCGTTCAACGAAGCCTTCATTTCATCTCTTCCACAGCGTTTCAAATTCTCCCGCCACTAGCAAATCTTTACCCCTTTCTCCATTGGTTAGTCTTCCTTTTCTACTCAAAAGCTTTCAATTTTTTTCTTTTTAATTTCAGATTCCTGGTATTATTTTTTTGGGGTTAAGTTTTGGTTATCTCTAATCTAGTTTCTGACATGGGTCTGGAAAAATTTATCTCTTTTTCTTGGATTACAGGCTATGCGTTTGGATCGATTGGAAACTGGGTTCATTTGCTACAGGTTTCTGTGCACCTCAAGTTCTAGTAATCAATCTAATTCTGGGTCTGGTGGATCCTCTGCGGGAACAAATTCTGGAAACAGCGAGAGCTCTGGTGGTTCTCAGAAGACTGAACAGGGAAAGTCTATTCGGGGTAGTGTAAGTTTCTTTATTCACAAAGATATACCGAACTTACGTAGAGGCAAAAGTGGTGCCAAATGTCGCAAATTAGTACAATAAACACTTGGAAATTAGTATGTATGTGTGTATTTGTATATACATTATATAAATAAATATTGGCTTCTATGCATGTAATGTATGTATGCATATTGAGTCTGAAGGCAGAGTGTTCTGCATGTTCTGAAGAACTGCAGACTGGCACTTGCATCTGGTTATGTTTTATGTGTTATGTTTTGGTAAAAATTATATCTTGATCACATGGAGCTGCTGTTATTTGCTGAATTAATTGGCCATTGAGCTTGTCGCCTCGGATATAAAATGCAGACATTTTGCTTACTTTGTGTGATTGCGAGTTGCATTCTTCTGTTTTTTATGGAGTAATATTGTGGACGCAAATGCAACTTTATCTGTTTATAGTAGGGTGTAAAAGCTTTCAAATTTCTGTTATTCCATAGAGTCTGCGATTGATAAGTAATAATATGTGCAGCCCGTTTCATGGATGAGCTTCTTTCTACTTGTTTGCACTGGAGCAGGATTGGTCTACTATTATGACAGGGAAAAGAAACGGCATATTGAAGGTAGATTATTATGGTGAGTTGTATTAGTTTTAGGAAAAGAACAGGGATAGGTGATTTGCTAATCACATACAAAAATCGGTGAAACGCAACTTAACAGTAGATTTTCTTGGGCTCATTAGACTTTGAGTTTGAAGGCACCATGGAGATTTCATATTTCAACTTGCGCCACATGTCCGATTAGGCTGCTAGTTGCCTGTTAGTATGTATGCATTCGGGTTCTGGTTGTAGTACTGCCTCACTCCAAGTATAGTGCCACAATGGTTGTGGGTGTGTATATAGGCAGATATGTCAGAATGCAGAGTCAGTAATTGAAAAATAAGTCAACTTTTGCCTGTTCCTCTTTCTTTCTTTTTATTTTTTATTTTATTATTATTATTATTATTTTCTTTTTTTTTCCAAAAATGCAACTTTTGCTTGTTCCTTTTGTCATCAGTAAGTTTAAATTACAAATCACACCACTTCTGGAGTAATAATTTGGCATCTATCCATTTGTCACCTGTATGAGGGTCTCTGCTGCAAAACCTCTGATTATGCTTATTCTTGGTCCATGACTGAACTCTTGTGCTCTTAAAAGGAAAAAACACATGCTGGAAATTGTTTTTGAGGATGTTGGGTTTTGCAAAGAAATAGTGTGCTGTAGTTTTTCCTTCGTCTTCTTTTGATAGGTAAGTGTGCATTTTCAGTAGTGTTTTGCATCGCTGGAACACTGTTAAAAGGTCGCTTTTATTGAAATTATCACCATAGGTTTCTGCTTGGTGTTACTTACCCACATAGGTTTCTGCTTAGTGTTATTTATTCAAATAGTATCTCTATTTAATGGAACAGACCCATTTTGAGGTTTAAATATTCATTTTTATTAAATTTGGTTTTTAAGAGGAAAGTTCAGATGACGTGCTTCATCTGTTACTTCAAATAACAAACAATTGTATTTACTAATTTTTTTCTGACCCTGTATTGATAAGCTTCTGTTATGACTATTCAAATAAAGTTAAGGATCAATATATTATCCTTCCCTTTTGTTTCTATTGTTCAGGAAGCCTTAAGTTTGCTGTACTAATTATTTGAAGATTGTAAGATCATAGGCTACGATATGTGTTCTTTCCTTGCCGCTAAGTTCCTATCATTCTTGTTTGTTGTTTAAGCTTGTTACTTATTGTTACAGACATCACCAATGCCTCAACTGCCGTAAAGCAAGGACCTTCAGTAGGAAAAGCAGCCATTGGTGGTCCATTTAGTCTTATTGACCATAATGGAAAACCAGTAACTGAGAAAGACTTCTTTGGCAAGTGGACAGTTGTATATTTTGGTTTCACTCACTGTCCAGATATATGCCCGGATGAGCTACAAAAACTCGCAGCTGCAGTTGATAAAATTAGTAAGCCTTCTCATCATAGTTCTGTGCCCAAAATGGATCAAGTTTAGCATGATTATTGTGATCGATCATTTTGTCAACCACGTAAATCTGACATTAGTTTTTCATTCTGTTTTATATTTATCCTTCCTCTCACCTTTCAAGTTAATGTCAAATTTTCAAGTTTTAATCCGTACATGATTCCCGATTTATTTGGTCAGATGGAGGTAATAATAACTGAACTAAAAGGACATTCCGATTGTCAATGTTGATTCAGTGAAGAAACTGATGGTGCATATTAAGTATCATGTGAACTATGAACATGAAGTGCATCAACTCAAACAGTATCCTTTTGCTTGCTTCAATTGTTACTCCATGTTGTGCATGAAAATGTTTAAACTGGTTTGATATTCTCCTAAAGGAGATGTATGATCATTTGGCTACATAGGGGAGAAGTTGTTAGCTAATGTCGTAGTAGTCTACAATAAGGCAGCTACCAACTGTATGGTTCCAATTTTTTGTTGCGAGAGAAAAGCCATAAGTTATAATCTTTAGCTGTCGCAATGTATTTTTCCTTTTAATGTGAGCATATAAAGATATATAGTTAACAACAACAACAACATACTTAGTGTAATCCCACAAGTGGGATATGGAGAGGGTGGTGTGCACGCAGCCTTACCCTACCTTATGTAGGTAAAGAGATTGTTTCAGATAGACCTTTAGCTCACCTAAAGCAGAGTCAAAAAACAAGTAAGTAAAACTAATATAGTAGCGAAGAAGTCATGCTAAAAAACAATTGAAAAGAACAAGTAGCAACAACAACAAAAGTACGATAGTTGGAGTAAAATAAACAACAGGTAACACAAGAATTGAAGAATAATACAATTATGAGAGTAATAATAACAATACTGATACGAGAACTAGACAATACTCTACTACTTACTAACTATCTACCCTAATTCTCGACTTTTATATCTTTCTATCCATGGTCATGTCCTCGGTAAGCTGCAGGTCTGCTGTGTCCTGGCTAATTACCTTATCCTAAAACTTACTCGGTCTACCTCTACCTCTCCTAATATGCACTATGGTAAGCCTTTCACACCTTCTCTCCTCATTGGGGCATATGTGCATCTTCTCTTCACTTATTCGAACCATTTCGACGTCGCTTTCCTCATGTTGTCCATCACGGAAGTCACTCCCACCTTATCCTGAATAATATCGTTTCTGATCCTATTTCCTAGCATACCCACACATCCATCTCAATATTCTCATTTCCGCTACTCGCAGTCTCTGGACATGCGAGTTCTTGATCATCCAACACTCTACTCCGTACAACATAGCTGACCTGATCACCACTTTATAAAACTTACCCTTAAGGCTTGGTGTCACATTCTTATCACACAAGACACGAAACACGAGTTTCATTTCATCCACTGAGCTCCAATACAATGTGTAACATCATTGTCAATCTCCCAATTTTCTTGGATTATTGACCCCAAATATTTCAAAAATTTCTTTTTTGGAGATAACTTGTGTATCAATGCTTATTTTCACATCTGTCACGTGACTTATGCCACTAAACCTGCACTCTAAGTATTTTGTCGTATTCCTGCTCAACCTGAACTCTTTAGACTCTAGGGTTTGTCTCCAAACCTCCACTGTATCATTAACTCCGCTACATGTCTTGTCAATCAAAACTATGTCATCTGCGAATAACATACACCATGACACCTCTCTTTGAAATATGTATAAACTCATCCATCACCAAGGCAAATAGAGACCAGTGTTTTGGACGGTGAAAGGCGACAAGGGCTTGCCTCGCCACGAGGCGAGGCGAGCGGCGAGGCGCTCGCCTTTTTGAAGTGAGGCGCCAATTAATATAAAAAAAATTAAAATATTTAATTGCATATATAAATAATCAAAATCACAAAAGTAATAACATATATTAGCAAATATTTTAATTCAAAAACTAAAAATAGATAGTACTAGCGAACGCTAAAAGTTGAGAACTTGAATGACTCAAGTCTCAAACAATCCATAAGTCATAAAATAAGCAATAAGCCAATACTAAAACTCTAAAAGTCTATTCTTCTTCAAGATTTTCAAAATCTTCAAGTCCAATATCAATTTCATTATATTGCCCCTCATCTTCTTCCTCCTCGGATTCTTCATCAACTAGGGTCCGAGTCTGACTTGAACTTGTAGCTTTTGCTTTTCCCTTGTCAAATGACCTTGACCTTGAACTTGAAGAACTTCCCCTAACCCTAAGACCATAGATATTATCCTCAACTCCAGCCGCCATAGCAACAATACCCCAATTAAGATCACCTTCCTCATATACTATTTCATCTTCTTGATCTTCGGGGCCACCAAATAGCCATTCATTTGCCTCATCAATATTATCCAATAAATTTGGATCAATGATTTCACGAGCATTATAACGACGTTTCAATGTGCTATTGTACTTAATGTACACTAGATCATTGAGACGCGATAACACAAGCCTATTCCTCTTTTTGGAATGAATCTGCGCATAAGTTGTAGAGAGTAATTAGTAGATAGTAGATACTAATGATGGCTGGCTGCAATATAGAAATAAGAATATAACAATTCTTCTCCTCACATGTTCAAACACACTCCAATTTCATTCGCATCCGGATGAGCTACAAGTTAGACTTAATATTCTCATGGCAAACTTTTGCAAGGTTGGAGTTTGACTACCAAATAGCGACCACCATTCAACTATAAAAAATAAATGTAAAGTTTAATATTTAATAAGTCAAATTACTTAAGTTAAAGGCTTAAAGCTATAAAGACAACTAAACCAATTCACTTACCCGGCGACCTTGTGTCTCTAGCTCTGATAGCCTGACCGGAACCAAACAACCCATCTGCTATTTTATACTTAGCAAGCTCACCAACTAGTATATCTTGTGTTGCTTCATCGGGGACCATCTTCTCAACACATTTATAGTAATTATCCCACACTTTGAAACTTATTTCTTCATTCATGTTGGCTTTATAGTACAATCCCGGGTTCAAAATATAACCGGTTGAATGCAAAGGCCGATGGAGTTGGTCAGTCCACCTTGTATCAATGATTTGAAAGACTTTCTCATATTGCTTCCGATCATTACCAAATGCCCGTTCAATAGTTTCCTTGCCTTTATCCATTGCTTCATGAATATAGCCCATTGGTGGCTTTTTTCCCCATCCACCAAACGAAGCACCTTGATCAAAGGGCCACAAACCTTAAGAGCTCGGACAACATCGTTCCAAAAGTGTGTAGAAATCAGAATGGCAACAATTTCTTTCCCCAAAGCTTCCTTTACAAATCTACTTGAAGCTCATTCAGGAGAGAGGATCAAAGCTCTCAAGTTCTTCTTTTGCAAGGACATAGCTTGCAAAGTCAAAAAGGCCGTTGCGAATCTTGTTTTGTCCGGTTTCACCAAATTTCTTTCATTGGTGAATTTTCTCATCAAATTCAACACAACGACCTTTGACTAATGTAAGAATATACCTTGGTGGCCTTCTTGAAAGCTGTAATTGTAAAAGAAATATTATTGTAATTATTAGACTAGGCCTAGCTTAATAAGTAATAACTATTAAGTATAAACTATTAAGTCTAAAGAAAGTTAGAAAACTTAGAAGTTAGAACTAGAAGAGAGGAGAGCAGAGAGCTATTACCTGAAGCATAAGGGTTGATCTGGAATATGTCACCAAATATCAAATTGATGCAATGAGCAACACATGGAGTCCAATAGATTTGTGGGTACACAACCATCATCATGTCACCCGCTTTCACATTTTCACTAGCGTTATCAGCGACAACTTGTACAACATTTTTTGGTCCAATTTCTTCGATTGTCTTCTCAAACAAGTTGTACATTTTGTTGGCATTGGTAGACTCATTGCTGGCATCAATAGAACCAAGAAATACACTACCTATTGGACAATTCACCAAAATATTGATGATCATCTTTCCATTACGTGCTGTCCATTTGTCCATCATAATGGAACAACCAAACTTTTGCCACTGCACTTTACGCTCCTCAACTAGTGCAACTATTTTCTTCACCTCTTTTTTAACTGAGTAACTCTAACCTCATGATATGAAGGAGGATTCATTCCCGGGCCATATTGTCTTACGACCTCAATGAATTTATCAAATAACTCATAATTGACACAATGAAAAGGAAGCCCTGCATCGTACATTCACGATGCAAAAGCATTTATAGCTCGCTCCCTTAAAATTTTTTTTGTATCATCAATTCCTTCTCCTCCTCCTCCTCCCTTTCCAATGCCTCCCTTTTGTTGTGGTTTTTGTGAAAAATATAGATTAAGAGGACCTTAGTCACGTTACGTGCCGTGGATGAGGCACTACCACTACCACTGGAAGACATTTTCTGCGTTTTGGAGGGAGGCATCATTTCATCATATTCATCCATATTATCATCATCATCAATCACATTAACCGCTGGTTCTTGTATTTGATTCTTTGGATTACTTGCGGGTTTATTTTCGACAAACGCCCTTACTTCTTCCCTAACCTCCACCGGACAACTTGGACATGCTTTTACATTCTTATTTCCCCCATCAAATGGTGCTTGTGCCGAGTAATACCACCATTATGTGTATGTTTACAAAACACACATATAACCGAGTCTTTCGTTGGTCCTTGTATACCATAATGCCATCCAATGTCTTTTTTTTGCTACTAGTATTGGACTGAGACGCCATTGGAGTTGCTCCTCACTAACAAATAATTACTATATTAATTAATATATAAACTAAATAAATTTAGTTGGGCAGAAATAAAAATAAAAAAGACTCCAATTTATTTTTAAAAAAATGGGCAATGCACTGTGGTTTGTGGCAGAACAGAGGGAAGGCAGAGATTTTTGAATTTTTTCTGTTCTGTTCTGTATAGATTGTTCATTGTAGAAATTAGAAAACAGTAAACTCTGAAGCAGAGCTGAAAGAAAACAGAGAAGCCGAGAAGCCAGGTGAGAAGGAGAAAAAAGAAGTGAAGTACTGAACTCTGAAGACTGAAATAGAGCCGAAGAAGAAAGAAGAAAGCAGATGAAGAAGAAGAATAAGAACTGAAGAGCATACCTGGTCGGCTGGTCTGGAGACTGGAGAAGACGAAGGCCAGAAGCTCAGAAGAAGAAGGAGAAGTCGCATAGGGAAGGTAAGTTGATCTCGATCGAGTGAGTGTGAGAAGTTGCGAAGGGCAGAAGTTTTATTTTAAAACCCTAAAAAAAGTTTACCTATTAAAGACCTAATTTTTTAAAAAAATAATACAAAAGGCGACGCCATTCATCGCCTATGTCGCCATTCCTGCCTTTTGAACTTGGCGTCGCCGCGATGGGGAAAGGCGACAGTGCCTCGCCATGTCGCCTTTGGCGAGAGGCGGTCGCCATTTACAACACTGATAGAGACGGGCTAAGAGCCGAATCTTGGCAACCTATCACTATGGGGAAGGCTCCATCATACATGTCTTTAATTGCCATGATGTAAGCTATAGGTACATCTTTGGCCTTCAAACATCTCCATCCCCGAACTTTGTCGTAGGCTTTTTCTCGGTCAATAAACAACATAAGTCCCTCTGCTTTTCCGTCTACTGCTCCATCAATTTCCTTATGAGATGTATGACTCTATAGTCAAACATCTCGGGATTGAGTTGAATCTAAATTGGTTTTCGGTGATAGACACACTCATCCTCATCTCCACTACCCCTCTCCCAGACTTTCATAGTGTGGCGTAGCAGCCTAATACTCCTATAGTTGTTGCAATTCTGGATATCACCTTTGTTTTTATACAATGAGATCATTGTACTCCATCTCCATTCTTCGAGCATTTTTGATATCTTAAAGATGACGTTTAGTAATCCAGTTAACCACTCCATAGTTGCTATACATGCACTCTTCTAGAAATTCATCGGGATCCCGTCCGGCCTGGGCGCCCTCCCTGTTCCCATCTTACGAATAACCTTCTCAAACTTAATTCCCCATAATAACCAAAATCTCGACAACTCTCAGAGTGATCTAAATCACCCAACACAATATTTTTGTCCCCTTTTTCATTCAAAAGTTAGTAGGTTTGTCATCTTCGTCTAATGTGTACGTCTTCCACCAATATCTTGTCTTCCTCAACTTAAATGCACTTCACTTGGTCCAGGTCCAGGGGACACACTCTCTCTCGCCTTGGCGAGCTTATACAACTTCTTATCTCCAACTTTGTCTTAGAGCTATTCATACAAGTGTTCAAAGTTGTCGTCTTAGCAGTTGTAACTGCTAACTTCTCTTCGTTCATCGCTGTGTTATATTTATCTCTATTTGCCCTTTTTTTCCTCGTTGTCTCTGCCCTCACCGACTCCATATAGGCAGTCTTCTTAGCTTCCACTTTCCGTTGGGCCGCTCTACTCCACCAACAATCTCCTCGATTGACCATCAGTGTTACCCTTCAATACTCCCAACACTTCCCTAATGCAATTAGCTGTCCTATCCCACATACACAAAAGAAATCTAAAGAAGACAAAAGGAAACCCTTCAATACTGCCAACACTTCCCTAATGCAATTAGCTGTCCTATCCCACATACACAAAAGATATGTAAAGAAGACAAAAGAAATTGAATCTGAAAAACAGCAAAACAAAACTGAAATCTGTGTTTTTCTAACGACGTATAACAAACCTAGAAAACTAACAGATGTCAAATCTGACAAACAGTGAAACAAACAGATCGCCAACTTAACACATTCTAAATGCAAAATAGACAAATAGGGAAAACAAACGGGTCGCCAACTAAATCTGGAAGACAAGACACAAATTAACACAAATCCTCCATGAAATACAACAGTATACAGCAGTAACAAATCTTCCAAGAAGAAACTCCAAGAAACAAACTGAAACTCCAAGAAATCAACACTGAAACAGAAAAGAAATTGAATTGAAACATGGCTGTAAGGATAGAGCCTGGAGATATCGACGCCGTTGTTGTCTCTGAATCCTGGAACCAAATGCAGAACCAAGAGGAAAAAGAAACGCCGGAGAGCAGATCTGGATTACTGGAGGCAGCAGTGGTGGGTCGTGGTGTATAGGTGATTGGCAAGCAATAGTGGTGGTGTGTAGGTGATCGACGAGCAGTGGTTGCGAAGAGATCTGAATCATGGTGATGGATTAGTGGGAACCCTAGCAATTTGGGGAAAGAAATGAGACTTCCCGAGGTGGAGGCGGCAGCCTCTGGTGAACAGTGGTTGCCGCAAAGATATCGTTTAACATAGACGGAAAAGATGAGTCGTGGAGAAGATGGGTCCCGGAGCTTTTTCAATCCCTATACTCACAATCCATATAGAGATTTATTAGTCTTCTAATTTGTAATATATTCGATATGCAGAGGAGAAGTCTGGAATTCAAGTAGTACCTGTATTTATCTCAGTTGATCCTGAAAGAGATACGGTTGAGCAAGTAGGCGAATATGTTAAAGGTGCATTTCAGATTGAACTGATTATATATTGTGCATTAATTAGATTTACTTGTAATGTTGCAACTGATAATTTTGCACTCAATGTTTAGAGTTCCACCCGAACTTGATTGGCCTCACTGGTAGCCCAGAAGAGATAAAGAAAACAGCTCGTGCTTATCGGGTTTACTATATGAAGACAGAAGAAGAAGGCTCAGATTACCTTGTTGATCACTCAATAGTCATGTATGTGTTACTTAATCCTGCTTATTCTAGTATGATTGCACCTTCAGTTTTAATTGCCTCTCAATTTCAATGTCTACAACCTGTATCAACACAGGCACGCCTTTGATTTTTCTGCAAAATGGTCTTCCTTACAGGATGAATGATATCCTGCATGCATAGTTTTTTAAATTTTGAACACCTTTGATTATATCTAATATGGTGCTTTAGATGATGTGGTTCACATATTAATGCGGGGATCATTCAAATTTATACAGGTATACCGCTAATACCCAAAACAGTAAGCATAAGAAAAATAACTTATTACAGTGGTAACCATCATTTTTATCTTTTTCGTCCATGTATCTTTCATCTGGAAAGCACTACTTATAGTTGTTATAGCACCTTACTTTCCATTTTGATCACTTAATAATATTTGAAGATAATTTCAAGTGTTTGTTTATCAATTTGGTCCAGTATTTCAACTTCAAACAAAAGATTTTGAAGTTTGAAAAGTAGAGTTTCAGGAGCATTTCAAGATTTTACACACGGAATTTTTGACTTTTTCTCCATGTCCAAACAGAAGCAGATCCAAATTCTCTTTTTTCACCTTCAACGTCAATTACTCATTTCTTCAAATTTTAACCAAATCATGTCCAAATGCTCGAGACTTTTAGCACATCGAAGGTTTTTTGCAAAATATTGTTATGATCCATCTTGTAATTTGATGTCAAGTTTCAGCCTAAAGTGATTCTTTGAGGTTTTTTATATCTTTCTAAAACTTGAAATAACATCTCTTAAAAGGGTTTATATTGTTCCTCATTGAAAGGTTTGGATTGTCAATGGTTATGATTATAAAAGAGAGTACATGGATGTTACTATAGCATGAGAATTTGATGAGGTTGATGATACAATTTGCAGGTATCTTATGGATCCTAAGATGGATTTTGTGAAGTTTTTTGGGAAGAACAATGACGTCGACATGCTTGCTGATGGAATAATTAAGGAGATAAAGCAATACAAGCAAGTCAAGGCATAATACTTTTGGAAAGGTCTAGCTGTTACGAAGCAGATAAAGCAATACAAGCAAGTCAAGGCATAATATTCTTGCATTGAGCATTGCATTCGGTGGAAATTGTGTACACAGTAGAGAAATTTTGAGTACTTTTATGTCTTATACAATATTTGAAAAAAAGAAGAGAGAAGAAATTCAGCTTTTTATTATTTGAAGAAAACTGTTGCAGTTTGATGGTATACCATAATCCTAAATTAGGAATATACTTGTCTCTCTAAGGTATTTGTTAGTTTACTGGCAACTAAGTACACGTTGCTGTCTTCAATAATATAAGATTGAATATTATACCATGCATTTTGGAATTCACCAGGAGTTTCAGATGATATCAATTTCTGGTTGATCCATTATCACTTGTGGCTGAACTACTAATGCTTAATCATGATTGGTCAACTTTTTACCCCTAATACAAAGGATATGAAATAATATGCTACAGTGAGCTGAGAGACTAGTGAATTTTTTTCATGCTTCTTGCACAATTGACACTAGTTATGTAAGATTTTCGGACCGTAAGATTTAGGTCCTCTTTTTTGTGAGATTTAAAGAAGCTTCACATAACCAGTGTACGTCGTGTGATATACATAATCAAGCTCCACACAACCGTTTCTTCGGAAGAAAAAATTTGTATCCTGGTTTACTTTATTCTGCTTCATGACATATCGAGATTTTTCATCAAGTCAACTTTTTACCCCTGATGCAAGGATATGAAATAAGAGAACGAATGCATATTGAGACCAAAGATGTCAAAATGAATCACTGCATCCTGAGGATTCAAAATATCATGAACTGAAAATAACTTCATACAAAGACTCATTGCCACTTCACATTACATTTGTTAATCTATTTACAATTATCTTCCTCTTCCTCCTTTACATGAATAATAGGCCCTTCAACGCAATATTTTCCTTTATCATTTCTCCTTCCCAATTCTAAGTCCATCCATGTTAATTCAGTGTTTTCAGACACCAGATTAGGCCCTTGTCCAACTATCCACTCATCCATGGGGTCAAGAACATAATCTGTATTGTCATTGCTTCCATCTGGATCAAAAGCTTGTAATTGCAAATTACAATGGACAAATACCAAGTCCCGCAGCCTCTGCTTCTCTATCTCATTCATCCCTTCTGTAAGTAATGTCTCAACCAAGCTCCTTTTCAGTCTAAAATGTGAAGCCCCATTACATGTCTGACTAAGGATTCGAACAGCAAGCCTTTGCAGTTCGGGGCACTGACCTCCATATTGTGACCACCAATGTGCTGCAACCATAACTTATTGGTTAACATACAAATTATATGTCAAGATGAAAATAGCAGAAAATGTATAAATCATACCACCTGGGGAAATATTTGATAGTTTATCTTTGAAACTTCCAAAATGAAACGTGCCCCTCCCCATGCGATACTCATCAATTTGCAGTGTGATCATATCCTGTATATGATGATCTTCTGTCATGCGAACAACACAACAACAAAGACCACAGGAAACTTCCACATCGGTGTAGAAATCACTTGAATAAAAAAGGGTTGGATTCAAAAAGTAACCCGCAGCATGGAGATGACTGTGGAGGTATCCGTCCCATATGTGATCTATGGCTTCCCAGAATATTGCATAATGGGATTTCTTGTGTTTGAACTCCTTTTTGATGGTCTCTTTAGCTTGATCTAGTGTGTCATATATAAAACCAACTTGTGGCTTATTAGTGCCATTTAGCAATTTTATAACTTCCACCAGGGGAATGGTTGCTTTTACAGCCATCAAAGCCCCGGTCCAAAAGGATTGATCTTCAACTATTTCTGACATTCTTTTACCCTCACTTGCAGAAGCCAAGATTGAGCTACGCCAATCAGAAGACTGAAACACCCTAATTAGGTGTTCTTTCTGTGACACAATGTTCTCTAGAGTCAAAAAGGGCACAACTGACCTTATCTTTGAAGACTTTACTAGATCGTCAGGACAAGCATCTCTTATAAGTTTCAGGAGAGTAGCATGGTTGTAAATAAATTGTGTGAGTGCTTTTGCCTTCTCCAAAACTTCTTGTATTGGGCCTATCTTCGTGAATTTCTGTAACATAAGTTCCACGCAATGAGAAGCATCTACTGTCCAAAAAACTGTCTTATGTTTTTCCATTAATTTCTTGCCTGCTTCCATCATGCAGGCAGATGTCGAGTATGCAACTATTTGGACCACATTTTCAACTCCGACTTCCTCCAGAACCTCCTCAAAAAATAATAGCATGGCATCAGCATTGCCATTGAAAGATGAAATATCTGATGACCGAAGATAAATGGTGCCCCTTGGACAGTACACTAGGATATTAATTAGATTTCGCCTATTTGAATCTACCCAGCCATCTAGCAAGACGCTGCACCCTGTGCTTGGCCATGAATTTCTTATTTCCATTACATACTGTTGCATCTCTTTCACTGCATCCTGAAGGATCCACCCTTTCAACTCCTGACAGCTAGGGAATTTTATTGTCTGTCCAGGATTAAGAGTGGCTTTTACCATCCTTTGAAAGCTAGGTGATCTGATAGCCTCAAAGTCAATTCCTGCTTCATAAAAAAATTTCCCTATAGATTTTGAAATCTCTTGTGAGGATGACTCGACAACACAGCTACCAGCTATTTTTGAATTCACGCCATTATGCTTTTTATTTGCACTTTCATAACTCTGAATGAGATCTATCTTATTTGGTTCACCATCACCATCTCTGAGGCACCGGTTCCTCTTCAAAGGAAGGTTTGGGCGGTGAAGTTGCCCAACTTCCTTGATTAAATTTCCACTTTTCTTATCAAGTAGCTCAGCTTCAAGAGCTTCTTTCACAAGTGTAGGAGCCTCCAAGCAGGGAGTAACATCTCCACGAATGCCTCCTAAGTGGTATTTAAGCCGACTAAAACCAGAAACAACTTTACCACAATAGTTGCACTTGATTTTCTTCTTCTTCTGATCTACTGCCACACCATGTTGCCGAACATCAATTTTATCGTGAGCCATCTTGCACGTTTATATTGACTGTTCTTCAACTGCAAAACTATGATCCATGAGCTGTTAGACGACCTTAGAGATTGAGAAATAGGAGCATGCATAACTTTCATTCCTTAATGCTTAAAGTTTGTAATTAAGGACCCTTGACTTCAGTTAAACAGTGACTACAAAAACCAGAGTCTGTGCGTCAGTACTTTTTCTTTTTGATAAACAAGAAATCCTTGAGGGACGGTTCGAAAGTCAATGGATTATGGCTCCATACGTTACTCTTCTCCAATTAAATATCCAACTTTTGACTGTTGCAGGAGTCAAGAACCCATGACTTACGCCTAATCCACAAACCACACGCAATGCTCCTACAGTTAGACTAAATCCCCAAGGCAAATACTTACCCGTATTACACTCTTAAGTAATATAACCTTAGTAGGTAAAACTCAAAGTGAATATGCATATCACTTAACTATAGTTAAATGATGAATCTGTGTATGAAAGACACATGACTTGCACTCATTGATTTGGTGTGTAAACATTGGGGTGGGGATAAATTTTTACCAGCCTGGAGCACCGGGGGCAAAGTTAATATTTCAAAGAAAGATTTTATCACGACTAATTTGTCAATACATATCCAAATTGAAAGAAATTCTCATGAATATTCTAATGTGAGATGAAAATTGGCAGATGAAAATTGGCACTACATTTTCAGTGTGTAATAAGGCTAATGTGAGAAAATGTTTTAGAAAATCCCAAAAGACAATGTCTAGTGGACACAACAGATTGACACCAGAGGCATACAACAGACTAACTACAAAGCACAAAGCACAACAGATTTGCACAAGGCCATAAACGATGCTGTAACTCATTAGATATAGCTGACATTTAGTTAAGACTTAAGACAGCTGAACGAAGTTTCGAGTGATATAGCTTTTCTCACATTTCTTGCTGTAAATCCCCTTCCACACAATAGAGTCAAATACATGAACAAGCATGCACGAGTTTAACATACATGATGTGAGCTATATCCAAAATGAGATTATGTAAGCATTACATGCACCCAAGAGTGTGACTTAGCTATTCATGAAGTGGATGAAAACCCCGAGGACACGAGGGTTCAAATTATAGCACAGACAAAAACACTCCTAGGTAATTTCTTTTCATCTTCTTGAAAACCTCGAGCACACGAGGGTTAAAATTATAGCACAGACAAAAACACTCCTAGGTTTCTTTTCATATGCTTGAGCATTTGAAGGCAAAGCAAGTTAGCCAGACGCCATCCTTATCAAAAATAGAAAAAATATGAGCATTATTATGCAATTTGGAAGCTACCACCTGTCAAATACTCTTTGCTTTGCTTTCCATTTTCTTTTTATTGGCTTATTTTCCATCTTCACTTAGTCCAATTTATTTGACCACCTTTGCTAGCAATAGCAAATATTTCCGTCTCAACAAGTTCACCATAATACAGTTTTATTATTATTATTATTATTTTAGATATCTTCATAAAGGAAGGTGGGGGGACAGGGACCCGGGGGAGGGGGAGGGAATATCGTGTTATGTATTTTATGATAATTAGAATGTCCGGGCCAGCTCATGTGCAGGTTCACACACGGACACATGCTACCTTCCACCCGAATAGGCATGGAATAATTCTATCCATCATAGTTTGGAAATGATGGGAAGAAATTATCTAGAGTGTTAGCCGACTCTAGGTGCACGCTTCCAAACAAAATAAGCAACTTGTCTTGTTTCTCCTATTACAGCAACTTAAAACTCATTCTTGATCAAAAAATAAAGAAATAAAAAGGGTAGAAAAAACAGAAACGAAAAAGAAAAAAAAAAGGGGTTTGATATTCAATAGTTTTAGAAAATTCTGGGGAAAAAAATCTGCTAGGGAAAATGTACAAACAGCAGCAGAAATATAAAAACTACAAAGGCCCCTTCTCTTTCTAAAGGGATTCCGTTTCTACAATCTGAAATGAAAAGCAGATAAAGGAGCAGTGGTTCATGAACTAAAGTATACAGAATGAAGCACAAACAAAAACTAAAAAGATTACAACTTGGCAAGATGAAGGAGAAGGGAGCATTGATAGTTACCAATTATATCAAGATCACCGCAGAAGTAGAGACATTTTTGTTGATTTCTACAATTCACCGGAGAAGGAAATAAAGCCAACAAGTATGAGCAGTGAACCCGAGGAGGAGTGTGTCAACTAGGGGTTGTGGGGTGAACCCGAGGAGGAGTGTGTCAAGAAGGGGTTGTGGGGAATGCTACTCACGCTAATCATAGTAGTACTCCACTTTCATGTGGGTACAATTTTGTCTCTTTATTTCACTGGAAAATGGATTGCCTTTTTTCCTCACTTTTAACGGAAGAGGAAAGGTTACCCCCAAAATAAAGGAAGACCAAAATAACATTAATTAAAGATTGAAAGCTAAGACTTTAAGGGGCCGTTTGGTTTTTATTAATTTTATATCATGTTTGATTACTAAATAAAATAAAAGTTATTCATGTATTAATTTATATAATATTTGGTTGGTGGATTTTAAATATTGTATAAAAATTATTCACGTATTAATGTTATGCAATGTTTGGTTGTATTTTTAGTAATTCTACATGATTAAAACTTACATAACTTATGAGAAAATCTATGTATAATTTTATGCGGGGTAGAAGGTGAAATAAGTTATGTGAGTATTAGTTATGCGTGATTAAAAATAATAAAATTACACATTTACCCCTATTTTCTTTTAATTTTTTTTTAATTTGATACTTCTAAAAAAAAATTATACTTTATTATGTGTAAATAGAATTAGTTATTATTATTTTTTATTTAATGTATTTTTTTATTTTTTGGGATAATATGAATGTTATCATTATTTATATATATTTATATATATATATATATATATATATATATAAATCATTATTGATCACTTTTTTTTTAATTCGGTGTAAATTTACACTTCCAATTTTTTCTTTAAAAAAATTCAATTATACAATAATTTTATAATATTTTTTTACTTATTTATTTGTAAATAATATATATTATTTTATAATAAATTAAATATTCAATAATCAATTATTCATGTATTGTAATTTCTACATAACTAATACATGAATAACTAAAACCTGCATAAAATAATACATAGATTCCCTCATAACTAATTCATGTATTACTAATACTTACATAACTCTAACGAGTAACCAAATGACCCCTAAGTGCTTGTTGGTACAATATATAACAATAGTACTTCTTTCATTTAAATTTATACATTTTTTATTTTAACTTAGCACAAAGTAAAAATGTCAAATGGGATAGAATTAGTCGATTTTATCCCGGATTGTCCCGAATCGACTGAGGGGCGGCACTGGTCGGAGGTTTTGTTCCATGGGTCCTGGCTCGGCTCAACTCGCTACCGATTTAGTTGGACCCAATCCTGACCTACTGAAATTTAGTCTCCAATTCAATCTCATACTCAGTCTGAAGCTAGCCTTCCCCCCGTAACTCCTACAAAGGGTAAGAGCGTGTGTTTCCATGATAAGTTTAGCAGTGCAGGGAGAGTGTGATCAAGTGTGCCCGCGCGCGCGCTTGATTTATGGAGGAATTTTGTCAGGGATTAAGGGATGAATGGGCGTTTGTAGTTAAGAGAAAGAAGAGGTAGTAAAGAAAATTTTAAACTTAGAGTGAGAGAGAAGAGTGGGGTTTTTATACCTTTCTCCCTTTTTTATGGTGCAATCTAACGACCGTAGGTTGGAATTCATGGTCCCTCATATAGTCCGTAAATAGGAAAATATGAAGCCTATTTAAGTTATGAAATATGGTCGTAAATGCTATCGTGGAATTCATTTACGGTTTGTATTTTACCTGCTTGAGTTGTGGCTGTTATGATGGATGTATGACCGTAAACTAGGTAGTGAAACTAATTAAAAGATCCATATATTAGGGCGTACCTGCATTTTCTAGCTTTCATTAATCTTGGTTTCCTTCCATTTATGAACCCATCCGAGCTCCGAACTGTTCAAGTATGGTTCATAGGCACATCATAAATGGATGGTTGTAATTTTACCCTTTTCCATTTATGAACTCATCCAAGCTCCGTACTTTTAGAGATTGGTCCACAAGTAGGCTTTAGTTTCACCCCCTTATCCAGTAGCTTGTGTTTGATTCCTCCTCAAGTACGGACCCTATATGGATTGTATATTGAGGGATTACTTGAGATACACGAAAATTGAGCAAATTATAGCTCATAAATGAGTTGTACAGCCCGTAAGTGAACCTCCTAGAGTCAATTTTTCACTTTCTATTATGTTCCCTATTTTACACTTTTGTTTCCCTTTCCTCCTTTCATTATAGTCCTGCATCACAACATACGCCAAAAACTAACGAAAATAAAAAAAATCAACTTATAGAAATTGAAATTTGGGTTGCCTCCCAAAAAATACTTTATTTAATATCACGACACAATGTAAGTTACAAGATCACCCCTCTGATTCAAGTCTCGGATAGTCCCCCTAACAGGACTTTTCCTCTAGCGATAGTATCCTAATATTGTCTCAATAACCCCATTACCTTTTCCAACTCCATGTCACTCAATAAGACTGAGATGATCACCGGCTCTTTGTCATTCTTTCCCAAGAACTCACACCTCACCTCAGATAGTAGTGGATTCGGGGCTCAGTTGCCTCTTCCACTTCATCAATCACATTGATAATAGAGATGTGAGATGTTCTTATAAGCTTTAGGTAGCTTTATCCCCTTCTTAGTTCTGAAGGTCACCTCTTCGCTCTAAACTCATAATTTAATTTTATTTTTCTCCAAATCCATAAGAGCTCTCCCTTTAGCAAGGAAAGGTCTCCAGAATGATCAAAATCTCTTCATCAACCACACAGTCTAGGATAAAAAAATATTCTCATAGAGAAAACTTATCCACCTTTATCAGTATATCATCAACTACCCTAATAGGTCTCTTCACACTCTTATTGGCTATTTGGAATCGCATACTGGTAGCTTTAGGCTTGCTCAGTCCTGTTTGTTTGTAGATCGCCAATGAAAACAGATTTATACTAGCTTCATTATCATAGAAAGCTCTAGCAAAATTGTGCAAACAAATGGTGCAAGGTATTGTGAAGGCTCCTAGATCTTTCTTTTTCTATACCTCTTATGCCAAAATAATAAAGCTGACCTGTCGACTTTAAACTCTTAGTCTTTTCTTGCTTTTTTCTTTTTCAACAATTTTTCAAGCATTTTGCAAAACCCGAGATCTCCTAAATAGATTCCATGAATGGAACATCAAGCATATCTTGCTTTAGGATGTCTACATATTTTTCAATTTTCACTTCCTCTGCACTTTTTAGAAATATCTGAGGGAATGGGCTTAGGAAATGGTGGGAGAGGCTTAGGAACCTCAACTATCCGTTCCTTAGCCTCTGAACCTCTTGTCTTTTGCGCATGTGACTCTTTCACAACACTCTCATCAGTTTCAACAATCAGCATCTCGACCTTGGTACGATCCTCAACTTTAGTAGCCTCCACATTTGATTGAAGAAACTTATGAGTAGTGTTCGCCATGTGAGTTATCAAACCACTTCCACTACTTTTTGAATTTTCGGAAGCTGGCTTTTTTAGGAAGATTCTGCTTCTAGAAAAATCTATCGATTGTAACTCTAATTTTTGAATGAAAGCAGTATGGAAACCCACATTTTTTATCATGTTTTTCATTGCATTGTCAGTTAGCTCTTGATTCTAGAGAACCTTTTCTAGCATGTCTTCTAGTTTAGAGTTGCTCTCCTCATAAGAAAGATCCTCTCTCCACTATTGTGAGTTAGAAAATTGCCCTTGAGGAGGGACATGGGAATTAAATCTCCTATTCCTGAAGTTGTTTTTATTTTTTCCAATTGTTCTGATTTTGACCACTTTGATTTTGATATCCGGACCCTTGGTTACCTTGCTCTTGCGTTGAGGTCTTCATTGATTTTGGTAGTTTAAAACCTGTTTGTTCTTATGCTAACAACCACCTTGAGAGTTGTTGATGTAATTAGCATCCGAGAGAACTCTAGTAAAGAGAATAACCATAGAAATATTGAGGGTTTCTTTGAAGCAAGTTATACTGTTGGGCTCATAGTAGGGAAGTAAAAGGATTAAGGGATCGTGATCTTCACGAACTTGACTTGTAACTTTTATTGTTAGGACAAAAGTGATAATAGTATAAAAAATTCAAAATAAAATTTGCTTGTCTTAGAGGCACGTCAAGACACTTTTTGAAGATAGTTGGAGTCTCTCCCATGAGCAAACGGAAGAATAAATAACAACTCTATCTTCGGGGTTCAACTAAACCACACAACAAGTAGCATTCAATAGCGTTGCTCTTCTATTCTTGAATGAGTGATTTCACCTTTTGATCAATGTCTCAAATATTTTCAAAGGAAAAGTCTTTTTGAACTGATTGTCTTTTCAAAGAAAAGAAACACTATTTATAAGATAAAAGTTCCTTAAAGAAAATAAGTTTCATTAAGTAAATAACATTAATAGGTTCATGTATTTTGTAAAAGTAACATATCTTCCAAGAATCTAAAACGAAATTAAGAAACTAAATGAAGAATGAATTCACATTCATTTATTTTGGAATGAAAAACTTTTATCAGATGAACAGTTTCAAAAATTAATTGAAACATTACTTCTAACAATCCCCCACTTGTTTTAAGAAATTTTGTTTTGAAAATTTTTTTTGAGACATTAATCTAGTAACATGCATCAATAATGGTGTCTTTTGGACTTGAACCATTAGTTAGTGAAGACTTTCTAAATCATCGACTACTTAGTGCATGAAATCTTGAACTAAGAAGTTCATTGAATGAAGTAGAAAAATACTCCACGCACATTACAATGTTCTGGTGAAAATCGAAATCCTTTGAACCTTACAACCATGTGTCCTGAATCCTTATATCTGAGTGCTTTAAGATTTCCCTGTTAAATTTTGATTGAAGGGGCCTCCACTTCGCACTTAGAGCGGTGAATTCATCAAGAGTAACCTTGCATTCTTCGACCAAATAGTCTATGAATTCATTAAGAGACTTTAATCTCATCCTCCTTTTACAACAATGTATCGGTAAATCTATCAAGAGTGTTCCTACACACTCCAACCGAAATCGATTTATAGACTTATTAAGAGAATATAATCTCATCCTCCTCTTTAGTAGGAATATTGGTAAATCTATCAAGAGTTTTTTACTAACTCCAATCGAGATAGGTCTTATAGATTTATTAAGAAAAAAATCTCAACCTATGCACATCTACTCACTCTTTTAGGAAATGAAAATTTTATTAATGTGCTTTCATAGTTGTAACTTTATTTATTTTTCCCTTTCAACCTAAGATTACATCATTAAGTAGGGTTACCATAAAGTAAAATTAATGTACAAAAGGGTTTATTCCCATTCCTTTACAAGTTTCCACCACTAACTCTTTGCCTAACCCTTTAGACAAAGGATCTGCTAAATTAAATCTAGACTTCACATATTGAAGTGATATTATGCCATCCTCCAATAATCTTCTCACATGATTGTGTTTGAGATGAACTTGTCTCAACTTACCATTGTAACAATCACTTGAAGCCCGAAATATAGCAGCTTTATTATCACAATAGATAGTCAAAGGTGGTATTGGCTTACTCCACAAAGGAATATCTATCAGCATACTTCGAAGACAGTTAGCTTCTTCTCCCCGCAGAAACATGACTACAAATTCTAACTCCATCGTTGAGTGAGTAATACAAGTTTTCTTCTTTGATTTCCAAGAGATTGCTACTCCAGCCAAAGTGAAAATCCAAGCAGTAATAGATTTAGAGTCATTTGGATCAGAGTTTCAAGTAGCATCACTATAGCCTTCTAGAACTGCTGGAAAGGTAGAAAGAATAATGTAGGCCAACATTTATCATACCCTTTAGATACCTTAGAACAGAATTAAGGCATTCCAATATTCAACTCCAAAATTACTTGTAAACGTGCTCAAAGTTCCTACTGCACAACAATGTCTGGCCTTATACAATGCATGACATACATAAGACTCCTAACAATCTGAGAATACATCAATTGATCAAGAACATCACTGGAGTTTCACACTAGTTTGACGCTAGGATCAAATGGTGTAGGAGCAGGTTTGTCATTAAAATGACCAGACCTCTTCAGAATTTTCTCAATATAACTTGATTGAGTAAGAGTCAAACCTTTAGATGCTCTTATAATTTTAATGCCCAAAATTACATCAGCTTTACTAAGATCTTTCATTACAAACTGAGAAGCAAGAAAAGATTTTGTTTCTTTGACTCTTTCAATATTAGTTTCAAAGATCAACATCTCATCTACATAAAGACAAATTATAACACCAGAAATTTTTTGAAATTTACTAAATATGTAGGTATCACCACCATTGATTGTATAGCCATTAGAAATCACGACTTTTCTAAATTTCTCATGCCATTAATTGGAGCTTGTTTTAATCCATAAAGAGATTTAAGAAGCTTAGAAACTTTATGTTCTTGACCAGGAATGACATATCCTTCTAGTTGTTTCATGTAAACTTCTGCATCTAAATCTCCATTCAGAAGTGCTGTCTTCACATCCATTTGATGAATTATCAAACCATGAATTGCTGCGAAATCAATCAAGAGCCGAATAACTGTCATTCGATCTATAGGTGCAAAGGTATCAGAATAGTCAATATCTTTTATTTGAGTAAAATCTTTTGCTACCAACCGAGCTTTATACTTATCCAAAGTACCATCAGATTTTTATTTCTTCTTAAAAATCTATCTACAACCAATAGATTTATATCCAAGAGAAAGATGTGATAAAATCCATATATTATTTGACATGATAGAATGCATTTCATCATCAATAGCTTCATGCCAAAAAAGAGCATCACGTGAAGACATTGCTTCAACATAACTCTCAAGATCTTTTTCAATCATATAGGCTTGAAAATCGGGTCCAAAGCCTCTTGGTTTAGCTGATTTTGTACTGCGCCTTGGTTGACTTTCTTCCAAGGGCTCATCTATTTTTCTTTAAAGAAGAGATATAAAAGAACTTGCATCTTGTTCCAAAAGTTCTTTTTTCTTAGGAAATATATTCTCAAAAAGTTAACATATAAAGATTCAACAATTGTGTGAGGGCTTAGGTCTCAAGATTTAAGAATCTATAAGCCTTACTGGTTTGAAAATAACCAATAAACAAACAATTTATTCCTTTATAACCAATCTTAGTCATATGTTGATCTGGTACTCTAACATGAGCCAAACAACCCCATACTTTAAAATAATTTATATTTGGCTTTCCATTCTTCCAAAGTTCATAAGGAGATGCATCAAGTTTCTTGAAAGGAATTTGATTCAAAATATGACAGGCTGAAAATAAGGCTTCGGTACAAATATTTCCAGACATACCATATTCATAAAGCATAGAATTCACCATTTCTATAAAGGTTCTATTTTTTCTTTCTGCTACACCATTTGGTTGTGGTGTAAAAGACATAGTCAACTGTTTCTCAATGCCTTCTTTTTCACAAAAATCAATAAAATCTGATTTTGTACTCTCCACCTCTATCAGATCTAATTGATTTAATCTTAAAACTCAATTTATTTTCAACTTCTGCTTTATATGTTTTGAAAGTCTCAAATGCCTCATCTTTTATTTTTAATAAAAAGATATATGTATATCTTGAGTAATCATCAATGAAAGTGATAAAATATCTCTTTCCATGACGTGACAAATAATCCATCTCTCAAATATCAGTGTGGATGTCCTTTCAACTGTCTTAAAGGACTTTTTTGTTATCTTGCATTTACTACGAGTAAGAAACTTAGTAGTATGGCATCTTCCACAGTCTTTAATTAATCCATCATTTACCATAAGTTGAATGGATCTAAAATTCACATGACCAAGACGTTCATGCCATAAATTTAGAGACTCCACAATATAAGCAGAAATATTTTCATTATCAATATTGAGTTTGAACATTCCATTTGTAGCATAGCTTTTTCCAACAAACATGCCATTTTTAGACAAAATAAATTTATCTACCTTAAAAATTATTTAAAAAATCATGCTAGAAAGAAGCGTACCTGACACTAAGTTCTTCCGAATATTAAGAACATGCAATGCGTCCATCAATGTGACCATCTTTCCGAAAGTAAACTTTAGTTCAACAGTTCCTTTTCTGACAACCTTAGCAGAGGACGAGTTTCCCATATACAAAACTTTATTATCCTCCACTAATTCATAGATTTTGAAAGAATTTCGATCACCTGAGATATGACAAGTTGCGCCAGTGTCTATCCACCATTTCCTGCTACAAATGCTTCTGTAACCATTGGCACAAGTTCTTCTTTTTTTATTGTTATTATTCTTTTCTTTCTTCTTTTCAGCTTTAAGAATTTTACAATCATGCGCATAGTGACCAATTTTGTTACGGTGGTAACATTCAATTGACTTAGAATTGGCACTAGTATGCTTAAAATTAGTACTCCTCTTTGCCTTTGAAATTTTCTTCTTGCTTGATTTTTCTTCAACCACATGAGCTTTCATGACAGGTTCCTTAAAAATATTATTTTCTTGATATCGCGTCTCTTATTCAATTTGCAAATGCTGCAACTATTGCTCAAGAGTCAAATCTTCCTTCTTATATAAAAGTTTGCTTCTGTATTCTTTCCAAGAAGAAGGAAGTTTTGAGACAATAGCACCAACATGAAAGTTTTCATCAAGAGTAATTCCAGAGGAGCAATTTTATTAACTTAAGTTGGACTTCTTGCACTTGTTCAGTAATTGACTTGTCATCAAACAATTTGAATTCCATATAGTTTGATACAAGAAATTTCTTTGAACTCGCTTTTTCTGCCAAATATATAGTTTGAAGAGTGTCCCAAATATACTTAGCATATTTGCACTTGATATAATATTGATCATAATATTTGTTGGACATTCCTCCAAGAATATAATTCTTGCATAAATAATCATCATTTCGCCACTTGGCAATTTTTTCTCTAATCAAAGTAGCCTCGTCAGTTGCTACCTCAGAATTAGGAGCACGAGGACAAGGTTGTTCAAGAACATATGCCAACTTCAATCGTGTTAAAAAGAATTCCATCTTTCCACGCCATTTAGGAAAGTCTTTGCCATCAAATATTTCAAAATTAGGATTAGACAAAGATGGAATACTATTTGATATTGATGTAGAAGCCATAGAGACAGCTATCTTCAAATTGTTAGGACAAGAGTAATAATAGTATAAGAAATTCAAAATAAAACTTGCTTGGCTTAGAGGCACGTCAAGACGGTTCCTGAAGATAGCTGGAGTCTCTCCCACGAGCAAACGAAAAAATAAATAACAACTCTATCTTCGGGATTCAACTAAGCCATACAACAAGTAGCATTTATGAACGTTGCTCTTCTATTCTTGAATTGATAATTTCACCCCTTGATCAATGTTTCAAATATTTTCAAGGAAAAGTTTTTTTAAAATGATTGCCTTTTCAAAGAAAAAAAACACTATTTATAAGATAAAAGTTCTTGAAAGAAAATAAGTTTCGTTAAATAAATAACATTAATAGGTTTATATATTTTGTAAAAATAACATATTTTCTGTTAACCTAAAATGTAAAAAACTAAATGATGAATGAATTCACATTCATTTATTTTAGAATGAAAAACTTTTATTAAATTTGGATCAATGATACGTTTAGTAAAATTTTCATCTTCATCACCGTCTACTGGTTCAATAAATAAAATTGAATTAACTTCTAAAATTGTTTGAGGAAAAAGATATAGATAAAAAGAAATAATGAAAAGAGAAATGAGGAGGTTAAGATAGTTACTTCAATTGCCATTTCATCGGTTGTTGTTGATAAAATTTTGGAAGAACAAATTATGTTTACAAAAACGACAAAGATGGATAGTAGGAAATTTAAACGTTAAAAACATATGCGACCATTTAAATTTTTTAAAAAAATTTTCTTGGATATTTAAACTTTTTCGTTTTTCATTTAGACACTCAAATTATTTTTCACATGATAACTTAAATACAACCACACTGATATGGCAAAAAATTATATATCATGACTTTTAGACTCATTCAAAATTATATATCATGACTTTTAGACGCGTAAATGAGTTCTCATATCATTTTTTTTATAACATTTTTTCTTCTAAAAGTCTTCCACCACCACATCCCCATTAATGTCGCTCATTTGTATTGTTGCCTCCATTAATCAATCATCCGAATAAATCTCTTATGTTGAACATTACAAAATTTTAATTTTCTATTTATTTTTTGAAAATTTGAGTTCTATCTCCAATAAGCTCCTCAACGGATAAAATAGCCGATATTAGTAGAAAATTCCTTCAACTATTTTTTTCGTTAACCAAAAAGTCTCCATTCAAAATTCATTCATATTATTTTCACTAAATTTATAATTTTCTCTCATATCAAAATTCACATAAAAGATAAAATCCAGATCAAAATGAAGGAACACAAAATTGTTGAATTTTGTCCGACTTTTTCGATTCAAAGAGATTTGGTTCTTTAATCTTTTTGGTATCCTTTAGTCTATCAAATTTATATGTGTTTTAAAATATTTTGGAGTTAATTTTTTTTTAAAAAAAAAAAATTGGGTTTGAGGTAACGAGTATTAGCCCATATTATTGTTAGCCCATATAATTGTTAGCAGATGGGCCTTAGGGTTTTAGGTAGTCTTATGCCTATATATAGGCACCCCTTCCCCAATCTAGATTGTAGTCTTCTATTCTCTTATGTACCATTGTAGTTAGCCTTTTGATTCTTTCTTTTCTTGTTCTTCAATAAAGCCCTTGTTATATATCAACATGGTATTAGAGCCAAATAAATCGATCCTTTCCTAGTTGTAGCAACTACTACGTGCGCGGATCGAACTGATGTTCGCCTGGGTTTGCTGCTTCCGCTAGATCCGTTTAGATCTATTGTTACTGCTGTTGTTGGTTTGGTTTGATTTGGACGGCATTGTTGGTTTGGTTTGATTTGGACTAGGGTATTTTGTTCTTATCGATGTTTTGGGGTTGCTTATCTTGCTGTATTCCCTTTGATTTTGTCAATATGACTGGAAAGGATGATTCTCTCCAATCCATTAACACTCAATTAGATGACAAAAATTATGCGTATTGGAGTTATGTCATGAAGAATTTTCTTCGTGGCAAGAATATGTGGGCTATGTTACTGGGGTTAAATCCAAACCTAAGGATGAGAAGACTGAGGATTTTGTATTGTCGTTGGATTTATTGGAAACTGCTAACTCCAAGGTTATCACTTGGATTAACAACTCCGTAACTCAGTCAATTGGTATGCAATTGGCAAAATATGACACAACAAAAGAAATCTGGGATCACTTGGAGAGACTGTACACTCAGTCTAATTTTGCGAAGCAGTACCAATTAGAATATGATATTCATGCTCTTCAATAGAATGCTATGAGCATTCAAGATTTCTATACTGCTATGTCTGATTTGTGGGATCAATTGGCCCTTACTGAATCTGCAGAATTGAAAGGTTTTGCGTCGTATATTGCTAGGAGGGAAGAACAACGTTTGGTTTAATTTTTGATGGCATTGCGTTCTGATTTTGAAGGACTACGTGGAACAATCCTTCATCGATCTCCCCTCCCCACAGTTGATTTAGTTGTCCATGAACTGATTGCAGAAGAGACTCGTATCAAGTCTCAATTGGATAAAGGGTCGAAAACACCTACTACTCTTGCTGTGTTTGCTGCTTCACCGGATCAGTCTAGACCACACCGTTCTCAGACTTCCAATCAATCACGACGATCTCCTAAAGTTGCGTTTGATGAGTGTGCATTTTGCAAGCAGAAAAATCATTGGAAGGCTCAGTGTCAGTTGTTACTCAACAAGGCTAAGTCTGGTCAGCAACAGAAGAATGGACAACCACACTCCTTTTCTACTCCTCCACTTCCTCCACAGTTCGCTGTTGCTGCACCATCAGTAGATGCTGATGTTATACCCCGTAGGATTCCCGGCACCTAGATGACCAATTCGCACGTTGGTTAAGCATATTTGAAGGCCATAGGTGCTAGAGAAATGCCCGAGAAAAAGATCGGACGAGAAACCTATCGAACCATCGCGGAAGGAGCCGAGGCAGAGCCCCTCCGCGATGGCAGCGTGTCACGGAGGTGAAGCCTCCGCGTTGGCTCCGTGACACGTTGGCCTTGTCCAGGCCCAAGTATATAAAGCCCCACTTCGGTTTTAAATCATTTTAAACTTATAATTTTCAGTGAAACAGAGAGGAAACAGTAGAGAAGAGAAAAGGACGAAGGGGGTAATATAATTTTCATCCGATTACGCTGCTAAACGTTGTCCAAACTCAAATTAACCCCAGACACTGAGGTATTTAGCAGCAGAGAGCATTCCTACGGATTTAGTTTTGTGAAATACGACCGACGAATCGTCGAGCTACCGAGCTAAGGTAAGTAGAATTGCTCCAAACTAGTGTCTATGCGTTTCTAGCGGTGAAGTGAATATTTCTCTCTTCTGGACCTCTGGAAAATAGCGAGTTTTCGACCGTCTTTCGATAAGCCTAAGTTTAGGCTATAAATTACATCGAAGTGACGTTGTTCATTTAAAATAAAGTTATATTTGGTATTAATTGATATATATATATGAATGCAGTTGGGAGGAATAGCTGAAATACCGACCAAGCTACGCCAGTTAGTCGGGAAATCAGAAACGAAGGTATGTAAAGCTAGTTTCCTCGGCAAGTTAGTAAATCTCGGTATAGTAAAGCAATTTAAAGGCCAGTAGAATGTTCAGAAGTCATGTGTTGTGTTTATTACGAATGTTGGTACGATGTTAGAACCATCAGGTTATAATTAGCACGAAACTTGCTAGCACGATATAGATTCTAATACAAGTGTTAGGAACTGCACAGCATGCTCACTATATGATGTAGTACAAAATGTCAGGATATTATCGTATTCAGTTGAAACCCAGTAAAGCAATGTAATATCTGTAAGACATCTCAGAAGTAGAATGATAGGTTAAAATGAAGTTTAGAAAACATATTAGAAATAGCAAATCATGTTACTATAGAAACTCAGCATACAACATGGTTTTCAGTAGAAAGACTATATCTTGTCCAGCATTAGACTCAGTACGGTATGGCAGAAGATTATATATTATACATGCATACTATTGTCAGTCTCAGCATGTGTTAAGTATGTACATATTACTATTACTAGCTCAGCATATAGTATGTACAAATACTTTACTACTATTAGCTTCAGTATATGGGATATGCGGATAGTATTACCAATTGAGACCGTTGTATTGTTTTGGGGTTGGATTACCTAGCATCCATGACTGCCCCAGGGTTAATAGCTGTATCGACTCGTCCGCCAGAGGACGAGGGTACGTCGCTCTACGGAGTGGCATGCCGTCCCACAGGGGACGAAGATGGGATGCCAGTTTTCCCCATATTGTGCCTTGATCGGCCCTTACACACCCCTGTCGAGCGGATACGCCCGGGTGTTGATTCAGGAGTCCTCCGAACTCAGATGCAGTTATAGTCAGGGGCTCAGCGATCCCAAGTGCATACCCAGGGGGCCGGCAGGATGCTTATAGCGATTATAGGAGATGGGACGACCGGGGTAGGGGTATAGATTCTGTGTTGATTGTACCTCCCGGCTTATGGGGGCCGGGTAAGGTTTATGTGAGCTATATTATGTTATGTTATGTTATGCCATGTTACATTAGACACGAGTAGATCGGCAGTAGAACGATACGTCTCCAAGTATGACTCCTACTCCTTCCAGTATAATTAAGAGAAGGTATGATTTACATTATCAGACAGTTAATCTATTCCTTTCTACTTCAGTTTCATCAGTTGTATTGTTGTTTTCAGATATTTCTTTCAGTTATTGCTTTACATACTCAGTACCAGCGGTACTGATGCCCGGTGGGGTGCTGCATTACTTGCCTGCAGGTACTCATAGACGAGCAGGCGATCCGTCGTGATTCCGGTCAGCGATTGAGTATTCAGCTCCCGTCACCCGGAGACTGAATCCCAGAGGTGTATTTCATTTTCTTTTGTTGTACAGTACGGGTCGGTCGGGGCCCTGTCCCAATCATTTCTATTGCTATTCCTAGAGGCTTGCAGTCTGTATATATTTCCCTGTTGTCAGTTGAGCCGGTCGTGTGAGGCCGTGCAGTTGTATAGCTGTTAGCACTTTTATCTCTTTTATGTTGGCCGTGTGGGGCCATAGTTTGACAGTAGTGGTGACCTTGCCAGTCCCGTAGCTTTTCAGCATTTCATTGTTGAGTTACAGATAACTAGACAGCATGGTGGCCTTGTCGGCCCGCATAGGTTTCCCTATATTGATATGTTTCTGGTTAGCTGTCAGCACAGGTACATGTGGCTATAGGCCTAGTCGGCCGGAGGCTGTATTTACAGCCGTCATATAGCCCGTTGTTTCCCTGAATCTGAGTTAGAGCCAGCCAGGCACCAGATGTGCTCAGGCTCAGCAGTCTAGCAGTTCAGGTCCTAGTAGGGCACCAGGTGCCAGTCATACCCCCCCCCCCCAAGGCGGGGTGTGACAAACTTGGTATCAGAGCAGGTCGTATCCCAGGGAGTCTGCAAGCCGTGCTAAGTAGAGTCCTGCCCATGGATGTGTTGTGCACCACATACTATGGGTAGGGGGCTGCAAGGCATGATAGGATGGTTGTCTTTTATTCTTATTCAGTCGTGTTGTAGAGCGGTACAATATAGGGTTGAGTCCCTAAAAGCTTACTATATTCTTTGGTTACAGATAATGTCAGACCAGCGACATCCGATCACAGGCCGGAGCTTAGATATTGCAGCAGGGGAAGGCACCAGCAGGATGCCTCACCCTCGTTTAGAAACAGCCCGGTCAGAGGGCACTATAGAGGCATCGTCCCAGCCTTCTCAGCAGTCTCCACCACATCAGGAGCCACTAGGGGCGACACTACCTCCAGCAGTCCCTATACCGACCCCTTCCGACCAGGAGGTTAGGAGTGCGGTAGTTATGTTAGCACAGATGATGGCTGCTCAGCGTCAGCCGATGCCGTCTACAGTTGTAGAGTCGTCAGAAGGGCCCGGTAGTTCGAGGGTCCGAGAGTTCTTGGCTTTGAATCCCCCACAGTTCACAGGTACGGACCGGACAGAGGACCCTCAGGATTTTCTGGATCAAATGCAGAGAATTTTCAGGGTTATGCATGCCACGCCTACAGAATCAGTTGAGTTGGTAGCATTCCGGTTACGGGACATCGCCGTATTGTGGTATGAAAGCTGGGAAAGGTCCCGAGGGAGAGATGTTTCCCCTCCGACCTGGTCCAGCTTCTCAGGAGCCTTTCTGGATCACTATTTTCCGCGGGAGATTCGACAGGCCGGGGTAGACCAGTTCCTACATCTGGAGCAGGGGGCCATGAGTGTTCGGGAATATTCCTTGCGGTTTGATTCTTTGGCTCGATATGCACCGTCCTTTGTTGATACCATGGCGTCCAGAGTACACCGCTTTATCATGGGGTTGAATCCAGAATATGTTGAGACTTGTATTACGGCTACACTGTGAGAGGACATGGACATTACTCGAGTTCAGGCATTCGCGCAAAATATTGAGGGCATCAGACAGCGGCATCGGGAGATCAGAAGGGCCAATCAGGAACAGCGTCGCCGGGACAGACCAGTTGAGTTATAGAGGGAGGCTCGGGGAGGACCCAGGCCACGATTGTTAGATAGGCCGCCCAGGCCCCCGCCTCCGCCACAGCCGCAGGGGGTAGATTCAGCCGCAGGGGGCAGTCAGAGATTGGTAGAGGCTCGCAGATGGCAGATTCACCATTACAGAGGAGGGCGGAGCAGAGTAGGTATACTCTACCGCTCTGCCCTATATGCAGTCGACGCTATCCTGGAGCATGCAGATATGGCTCCACCACATGTTATAATTGTGACCAAGAAGGCCATTTGATGAAAGATTGCCCAGCTAGAGGTCGAGAGGACTGAGATAGACAGGATAGGGCATCTGCAGGGTCACGAGCCACAGCATCCTCGACAGGGCGCAGGCCCTCAGTTTCAGCAGGCAGGGGTCGGGGCAGTAGGCCTCCAGTACAGGTACGGGTCCAAGCCGCACATATGCCTTACCAGGGAGGCAAGATTCAGAAGAGTCACCTGATGTTGTGACAGGTATGCTAATTATCTACTCACACCCTGCTTATGTATTGATTGATCCAGGGTCTACTTTGTCCTACATTACTCCATTTGTGGCACGAAAGTTTAGTATTGCACCAGAATTATTGCAGCAACCCTTTTTAGTATCCACGCCCGTCGGTGACTCTATTGTGGCTAGAAAAATTTACCGAGGGTGTACAGTAGAGGTTGCTAACCGTCAGACCACAGTAGATCTGGTCGAGTTAGAAATGATAGACTTCGATGCCATAATGGGTATGGATTGGCTAGTACCGTGCTTTGCCAACGTTGAATGTTGGACCAAGACGGTTCAATTCCACTTCCCAGGAGAAGCAGTGCGAGAGTGGAAGGGCAGCACCGCTACGCCAAAAGGTAGGTTTATTTCCTACCTTCAGGCGAGAAAGTTGATATCTAAGTGATGTATTTACCATCTGGTCAGAGTTCAGGATGTCCAAGCAGGATCTCCGACACTCCAGTCTGTTCCGATAGTGAATGAATTCCCTGATGTGTTTCCTGATGAGTTACCTGGTATTCCCCCAGAAAGGGAGATAGATTTTGCTATTGACTTGTTACCAGGCACTCAGCCGATATCAATTCCTCCCTATCATATGGCCCCTGCAGAACTCAGAGAATTAAAGGAGCAGTTGAAAGATTTATTGGATAAAGGTTTTATCAGGCCGAGTACTTCACCGTGGGGTGCGCCAGTTTTATTTGTGAGAAAGAAAGATGGCTCGCTCCGAATATGCATAGATTATCGGCAATTAAACAAAGTTACAGTAAAGAACAAGTACCCACTTCCCAGAATTGATGACTTATTTGATCAGTTGCAGGGAGCCAGATACTTTTCTAAGATTGACTTGCGGTCCGGATATCACCAGGTTCGAGTACGTGAGAGAGATATTACTAAGACAGCATTCAGGACCCGATATGAACATTTTGAATTTCTAGTCATGTCCTTCGGGTTAACGAATGCCCCGACAGTCTTCATGGACCTGATGAACAATATTTTCAAACCTTTCCTGGACTTGTTCGTGATAGTATTCATTGATGACATTCTGGTGTATTCTCGCTCTGAAGCAGATCACCGGACTCATTTGCGGACAGTGCTCCAGATCCTCAGGGACCGCCAGTTGTATGCTAAATTTTCTAAGTGTGAATTCTGGCTTAACTCAGTGGCCTTTTTAGGACATATCGTGTCGGATGCTGGTATACAGGTAGACAAGCAGAAAATAGAAGCAGTTAAGTCATGGCCTAGGCCTACCACTCCGACTGAAGTTCGTAGTTTTCTGGGGTTGGCAGGATATTACAGGAGGTTCGTTGAAGGGTTCTCGACCATTGCGACACCTCTGACCAAATTGACACAGAAAGCAGCAAAGTTTAAGTGGACAGAGGCATGCGAGCAGAGCTTCCAGGAACTGAAAGACAGATTAACCTCCGCCCCAGTGTTAGCGTTGCCGGAGGGGACAGAAGGTTATTCGGTGTACTGCGATGCATCAGGCGTCGGGTTAGGTTGTGTGTTGATGCAGCATGGTAAAGTGATTGCATATGCTTCCAGATAGCTGAGGAAACACGAAAAGAATTACCCTACCCACGACCTGGAACTAGCCGCAGTGATCCACGCCTTGAAGATGTGGAGGCATTACCTGTACGGCGTCCATGTTGATATTTACACAGATCACAAGAGCCTACAGTACATCTTCACTCAGAGGGAGTTGAATCTACGGCAACGCCGCTGGTTGGAGTTGTTAAAAGATTATGATATGAATATTCTCTATCACCCCGGAAAAGCTAATGTAGTGGCAGATGCCCTGAGCCATAAGTCAATGGGGAGTTTGGCGTATTTGTGACCTGAGAAGCGGGAGTTAGCTAAAGAAATTCATCAGTTAGCAGGTTTAGCCGTTCGAGTAATGGAAACAGAAAATAATAGAGCAGTAATTCAGAATTCTGCTGTGTCATCATTAGTTACAGAGGTAAAAGAACGACAGTACGAGGACCCTGATTTAGTCCAACTCAGAGATAGAATTCAGAAGAGTAAGGAGTCAGATTTCCAAATGACTGAGGATGATGTGCTACGCTGTAAGGGCCGCCTCTGTGTCCCGAATGTTTCAGGGCTTCGTGGGCGGATCATGCATGAGGTACATTACGCTCACTATTCCCTCCATCTAGGAGCGACGAAAATGTACCACGACATCAGAGACACCTACTAGTGGCCAGGTATGAAAGCTGAGATAGCTAAATTTGTATCTAGATGTTCTAACTGTCAGCAGGTGAAAGCGGAGCACCAGAAGCCGGGCGGTTTGACGCAAGATATAACGGTGCCTGTATGGAAATGGAAAATGATAAACATGGATTTTGTAACAGGATTACCCCGTACCAGATGCAAAAATGATTCCATTTGGGTAATAGTTGACAGGCTGACAAAATCAGCTTATTTCCTGCCAGTGAAGGCTACCTTCTCGGCTGAGGATTAAGCCGAATTATATATCAGAGAAATAGTTAGATTGCATGGAGTGCCGGTATCCATCATTTCAGATAGGGGAGCACAGTTTACAGCTAGATTCTGGCAGTCGTTCCAGAGGGGTTTGGGAACGCAGATCAATTTGAGCACAACATTCCACCCCCAGACAGATGGGCAAGCTGAGCGGACTATCCAAATGCTCGAAGATATGCTACGAGCGTGTGTGCTAGATTTTGGGGGTAGCTGGGATGAGCATCTTTCGTTGATTGAATTTGCTTATAATAACAGTTATCATTCAGCTATCCAGATGGTGCCCTTTGAAGCATTATATGGGCGAAAATGTAGATCGCCGGTGGGCTGGTTTGAAGTGGGGGAATCAGCATTGGTCGGCCCAGACATTGTTCGGCAGTCAGAGGAAAAGATAAAGCTTATCCGAGAACGTTTACTGACTGCTCAGAGCCGCCAGAAGTCTTATGCAGATATATGGCGCAGAAATCTAGAATTTGCGGTAAATGACTGGGTATATCTGAAAGTGTCTCCGATGAAAGGGGTGATGAGATTTGGCAAGAAAGGCAAGCTTAGCCCGAGATTCATCACCCAGTATTCCATGTCTCTATGTTGAGGAAGTTCGTAGGGGACCCTTCTACAGTAGTTCTCGTTCAGGATGTCCAGGTCACAGAAGAGTTAGCATATGAAGAGGTTCCAGTAGCTATTTTAGACAGACAGATTCGCAGGTTGAGAACTAAAGATGTTGCGTCTGTCAAAGTATTGTGGCATAACAGGAACCGTGAGGAAATGACGTGGGAAGCTGAAGAAGATATGAAAGCTAGGTACCCTCACCTATTCCAGTCCTAGTCAGGCGACAGGTATGACCGTATTATTGCTTATGTAGTATCTTATGGTTGTATATTTATAAGTGAGAAAGATTGATACTTAGCCATCCAGTGAATCCTAAAGCATTGTGTACAGTACCTGTATTGGACTTTTCTGCATTTCAGGTTTTGGTATAGTCCATATTACAGGGGAGACTCTGGCGAAATTTTTCTAAACAAGTAAGTTAAGTAGTCCTCTAGATAGCAGTATACATTCGAGGACGAATGTTCTTAAGGGGGGGAGAATGTTATACCCCGTAGGATTCCCGGCACCTAGATGACCTATTCGCACGTTGGTTAAGCATATTTGAAGGCCATACGTGCTAGAGAAAGGCCCGGGAAAAAGATCGGACAAGAAACCTGTCGAACCATTGCGGAAGGAGCCGAGGCAGAGCCCCTCCGCGATGGCAGCGTGTCACGGAGGTGAAGCCTCCTCGTTGGCTCCGTGACACGTTGGCCTTGTCCAGGCCCAAGTATATAAAGCCCCACTTCGGTTTTAAATCATTTTAAACTTATAATTTTCAATGAAACAGAGAGGAAACAACAGAGAAGAGAAAAGGACGAAGGGGGTAATATAATTTTCATCCGATTACGCTGCTAAACATTGTCCAAACTCAAATTAACCCCAGATACTGAGGTATTTAGCAGCAGAGAGCATTCCTACGGATTTAGTTTCGTGAAATACGGCCGACGAATCATCGAGCTATCGAGCTAAGGTAAGTAGAATTGCTCCAAACTAGTGTCTATGCGTTTCTAGCGGTGAAGTGAATATTTCTCTCTTCTGGACCTCTGGAAAATAGCGAGTTTTCGACCGTCTTTTGATAAACCTAAGTTTAGGCTATAAATTACATTGAAGTGATGTTGTTCATTTAAAATAAAGTTATATTTGGTATTAATTGATATATATATGAATGCAGTTGGGAGGAATAGCTGAAATACCGACCAAGCTACGCCAGTTAGTCGGGAAATCAGAAACGAAGGTATGTAAAGCTAGTTTCCTCGGCAAGTTAGTAAATCTCGGTATAGTAAAGCAATTTAAAGGCCAGTAGAATGTTCAAAAGTCGTGTGTTGTTTTTATTACGAATGTTGGTACGATGTTAGAAGCATAAGGTTATAATTAGCACGAAACTTGTTAGCACGATATAGATTCTAATACAAGTGTTAGGAACTGCACAGTATGCTCAGTATATGATGTAGTACAAAATGTCAGGATATTATCGTATTCAGTTGAAACCCAGTAAAGCAATGTAATATCTGTAAGACATCTCAGAAGTAGAATGATAGGTTAAAATGAAGTTTAGAAAACATATTAGAAATAGCAAATCATTTTACTATAGAAACTCAGCATACAACATGGTTTTCAGTAGAAAGACTATATCTTGTCCAGCATTAGACTCAGTACGGTATGGCAGAAGATTATATATTATACATGCATACTATTGTCAGTCTCAGCATGTGTTAAGTATGTACATATTACTATTACTAGCTCAGCATATAGTATGTACAAATACTTTACTACTATTAGCTTCAGTATATGGGATATGCGGATAGTATTACCAGTTGAGACCGTTGTATTGTTTTGGGGTTGGATTACCTAGCATCCATGACCGCCCCAGGGTTAATAGCTGTAACGACTCGTCCGCCAGAGGACGAGGATACGTCGCTCTACGAAGTGGCATGCCGTCCCATAGGGGACAAAGATGGGATGTCACTTTTCCTCATATTGTGCCTTGATCGGCCCTTACACACCCCTGTCGAGCGGATACGCCCGAGTGTTGATTCAGGAGTCCTTCGGACTCAGATGCAGTTATAGTCAGGGGCTCAGCGAGCCCAAGTGCATACCCAGGGGACCGGTAGGATGCTTATAGCGATTATAGGAGATGGGACGACCGGGGTAGAGGTATAGATTCTGTCCTGGTTGTACCTCCCGACTTATGGGGGCCGGGTAAGGTTTATGTGTGCTATATTATGTTATGTTATGTTATGCCATGTTACATTAGACACGAGTAGATCGGCAGTAGAACGATACGTCTGTCATCATTTGGTTCCTTGTCACCCATTTCACCACTCTCTGTTACGTCTGCCAGTGCAACGTCTATGCCAGTCGAGGGTGTCGGTTTTGTTACTACTTCTCACATTGTTCTGTCTGATGTCTATTATATTCCTAAACTTGCTTTTAATCTCGCTTCTGTCAGTCAGTTGTGTAGAACTGGTCATTGGGTATTCTTTTCTGATTATGTTTGTGTTGTACAAGACCAACACACTCAGAAGGTGATTGAGATTGGCCGTAGGTTGGGGGAACTCTATATCCTGGAGAGTCTCAAAGTGTCTGCTGTTGCTGCCTCTAGCATTGATTTGTCTTCTTTTCATTTGAGTCCTTTGTCTTCACAGTTTTATCTTTGGCATTCCCGCTTGGGACATGTATCAGTGTCACGTTTACGTTTTTTAGCCTCTACTGGTGCTTTGGGTCATTTAAACACTTCTGATATTTCAGATTGTAGTGGTTGTAAACTGGCAAAATTTTCTGCCTTACCTTTTAATAAAAGTATGTCTTATTCAGTTGCTCCTTTCTGATGTATGGGGACCATCACCATTATCTACTAAGGGTGGTTCAAACTATTATGTTTCGTTCATAGATGACTATACTCGGTATACCTGGGTTTATCTTATGAAGCGCAGGTCTGACTTCTTTGGCATTTACAGCAACTTTAGAGCCCTTGTTAAAATGCAACATTCGGCTATGATAAAGTGTTTCAGGTGTGACTTAGGGGGTGAATATACCCCCAGTGATTTCACTCAGTTACTTGCCTCTGATGGTACCATACACCAGTCATCTTGTACAGATATTCCTGAGCAGAACGGTGTTGCTGAAAGGAAACACCGTCATATTGTTGAGACAACACGCTCCTTACTATTATCTGTAGAGGTTCCTAGTCATTTTTGGGGAGAAGCAGTCCTAACTGCTGTATATGTGATCAATCGTATTCCTACTGCATTGACTTCAGGGATGTCTCCGTTTTAGAAATTACATGGTCACATGCCGGATTACTCTGCATTACGAGTTTTTGGATGTACTTGTTTTGTTATTCATCCTCATGTTGAACGAAACAAGCTGGAGCCAAAATCAGCTATATGTGTGTTTTTGGGGTATGGTGTTGGACAGAAAGGTTATCGTTGCTATGATCCTGTCAGTCAGAAATTATATGTTTCACGACATGTCACCTTTTTGGAGCATATTCCTTTCTATTCAATTCCAGCTAAATCCCATGATGTTACTAAGTCAGATCTTCGGCGTATTAATCCATTTGGCATTGACACTGAGGCTCCAGTTTCGGATTCAGCTGTGCCACCCAATGTGCCTCCTGACAGTGCTTCAGCCCCGCCTGTGTCTGAGTCTGATCCCGAGACTGGAGATCACCACCTCTGAGGAGGTCTACTCGTCAGAGTAAGTCCACCAAACTACCTAATTTTTCTTATTCTGCCTACTCACCCCTATTTGCTTCCTTTATTACAAACATACATCAATTGTCTGAACCTGAGTCTTATAGAGAGGTTGTGTCTGATCCTCTTTGGCAGAATGCTATGGCGGAGGAACTCACTGCTCTTTATCAGACACACACATGGGATTTGGTTACCCTCCCACCTGGTAAACATACGATTGGTTGTCAATGGGTGTATAAGATAAAAACAAAGCCTGATGGGTCTGTTGAGCGATACAAGGCTAGACTTGTGGCAAAAGGATACTCACAAAAATATGGTATGGACTATGAGGAGACCTTTGCCCCGGTGACAAAGATGACGACTGTTCGCACTATGATTGCCGTTGCATTCGTTCGACAGTGGAAGATATTTCAAATAGATGTCAAGAATGCATTTCTGAATGGTGATCTCCATGAGGAAGTGTATATGACTCCTCCATCGGGTATTGATCACCAGTCGGGTGAAGTTTGTCGGCTTCGAAAAGCTCTATATAGTCTCAAGCAAGCCCCTCGTGCTTGGTTTGAGAAATTCTCTACTGTGATTACTTCCCTTGGCTTTGTCCCGAGTAACCATGATTCGGCGTTGTTTGTTAGAAGTACGAGTGCAGGGTGAATCCTTTTGTCCTTATATGTAGATGATATGGTTATAACTGGTGATGATCATGCTGGTATTGAGTCATTGAAGCATGATTTGGCTCATCGGTTTGCCATGAAGGACTTGAGCCTGCTACGTTATTTTTTGGGTATTGAGGTGGCTCAGTCTAAGAAAGGATATCTTCTCTCTCAGACTAAGTATATATCTGACTTGTTTAAACGGGCGCGCCTTTCTAACAACAGGACTGCAGATACTCCACTTGAAACCAATGCACGGTACTCTCCTAGTGATGGTGTTTTGTTAACAGATCCGAGTCTTTATCGGACTGTTGTAGGTAGCTTGGTGTATCTTACCGTTACTCGCCCGGATATAGCTCATGCAGTTCACGTTGTTAGCCAGTTTGTTACTGCTCCTACTTCAGTTCACTGGGGAGCTGTACTTCGTATTTTGAGATATCTTCGTGGCACCCAGTTTCAGAACCTCTTGTTTCCCTCGACGTCATCTCTCGAATTGCGAACCTATAGTGATGCTGATTGGGATGGCGATTGCAAATCCACCACTGGTTTTTGTGTGTTCCTTGGAGATCCTTTGATATCATGAAAGAGCAAGAAACAATATGTTGTCTCTAGATCTTCCATGGAGGCTGAGTATCGTGCTATGACAGTGACTACATATGAGATTGTTTGGTTACACTAGCTTCTTGCAGATATGGGGGTTCACATTTCTCTGCCTACTCCTCTACATTGTGATAACAAGAGTGCGATGCAAATTGCAAAGAATTCTGTTTTCCATGAGCGAACGAAGCACATTGAGATTGATTGTCACTTCACTCGTCATCATCTTCAGCTCGGGACCATATCGCTTCGTTTCGTTCCATCGGCCTTGCAGATTGCTGACTTTTTTACGAAGGCTCAGTCGGCGTCTCGATTTCGTTTCTTGTGTGACAAACTCTCAATGCTTATTACTGTCGCATTATGAGTTTGAGGGGGAATGTTAGCCCATATTATTGTTAGCCCATATTATTGTTAGCCCATATAATTGTTAGCAGATGGGCCTTAGGGTTTTAGGTAGTCTTATGCCTATATATAGGCACCTCCTTCCCCATTCTAGATTGTAGTCCTCTATTCTGTTATGTAACTTTGTACTTAGCCTTTTGATTCTTTCTTTTCTTGTTCTTCAATAAAGCCCTTATTATATATCAATAACGAGTACTGAAAAGACAATGGGGGGATGAGTTTGTTTTAGGAAGATAGTAAGAAAATCTCCTTTGGGAAAGAAGGGGTAGTTTATGGGATTTTCTTTTTTGGCTCAAAATTTTATTTGCAAATAATATTTAGATCTTAAATGCCATATGTCTTTGTTTCACTTGTCAGCTTGCCACATCATCTGCGTCTGAGTTGTATGCAATTGTTTTTTCTGAACAGTTGAAATTTTGTACTTCCTCTAATTTATATTAACTTAATATTTGAACCATTTTCAATGTTCAAAATATTTTAATTGTTCAATCTTCAAGAGAGTTATTGAAAATTTCTTTCATTTTGCCCTTCATTTATATTTTCTAGGTGATGAGTTTAAGAGACTTAATTGCTCATATTTATGATTTTACTTTGAATTTATTTCAACGCTGTTGAAATTTTCTAGAAAAGACTATGCCTTTTTATAAATTCTATTCTTTTATCTCATTCATCTATATATCATATTTGAAAAAAAAATTGAAAGTGAATTAAGAAAATTAAGATTTTATGAATTTTAATATTGAAGACTCGGTTGAAATAGTTCACGATACTATTATTGATGAAGACTCGGTTGAAATAATTCAAGATACGATCACTGAAGACTCGGTTGAAAATTTTGATTCAATTAAAGAACTTAGTCATCCTAAGAGCCCCGTTTTGAATTTTGTATTAAATTGAAAGTCAATGTTGGGATGTCAAATTGTTTCATTAAGTACTAGTTATCATGATCAAATTCTAACTCTTTTGAGTAATGACTATCTCCATTTTCAAGAATAGTTTGAGAATAACTAAAAGGGAAAAAGTGAAAAATGATATTCAATTTATGTCCTAAATTTGTTTTCTTAGTGAGTGTGCATTCATCACAAACTAAGTTAATATGGACTAAAGGGAGTATTTAAATGATCATGTGTAAAGTGGCTCGAGTGTTCAAATGGAAAATGAGAAAGTTTAAGTATTGAGGAGGAAATTTTTTGACAAGTTTAAGTGAGGTTTAAAATGAAGAATAATTGTTGGAGTAATTGTAGAGGTCCTAAGCTATGAGTATATTTAAAACGAACAAATAATTCTTGATTCTAATTCTTTTCAATTAAAAAAATAACTTTCTAAAATAATAACTATTAAATGAGTAACCATCTAAAAAAATCTAACTTCCAATCCCGTAATCATACACATTTTAATATTTTGCATAAAATCCAGCTTTAAGTTATTTTTCAAGATCATATCATTGCTAGAAGCCAAAACAATATGGAAGAGTAGAGATAGAGCAAAATACCATTGTATTAACAAAAGTTGTACTTAGAAAGATCCATTACCACTATACATTTGCTATTCTATATACATTTATCTTCCTCTTCCTCCTTTACATGAATAACAGCTCCTTCAACACAATCTTTTCCCTTGACATTTCTGCTTGTCAATTACAAGTCCATCCATGTAAATTCAGAGTTTTCAGACACCATATTTGGCCGTTTTGCAACTAACCACTCATCCATGGAGTCAAGAACATCGTGTGCAATGTCATTTCTTCCTTCGGGACAAAAGCTTGTAATTGCAAATTACAATGGACAAATACCAAGTCGCACAGCCTCTGCTGTTCTATTGGATTTCTCCCATCTGTAAATAATGTCTTAACCAAGCTCCTTTTTAGCCTAAAATGTGACACACCATCACATGTCTGACTAAGGATCCGAACAGCAAGCCTCTGCAGTTCGGGAAACTGAATTCCATACTGTGACCACCAAAGTTCTGCAACCATAACTTATATATTTAACACATGAATTAAATAGCAAGATTTTTCATCCACACATATGTGGAAGTCAACTTTTTACCCCAAATGCAAGGATATGAAATAAGAGAACGAATGCATATTGAGACCAAAGATGTCAAAATGAATCACCATCCTGAGGATTCAAATATCATGAACTGAGAATAAATCTGTAGAAAGACTCATTGCCACTTCACATTACATTTGTTACTCTATTTACAATTATCTTCCTCTTCCCCCTTTACATGAATAATAGGCCTTCAACGCAATATTTTCCTTTATCATTTCTGCTTCCCAATTATAAGTCCATCCATGTCAATTCAGTGTTTTCAGACACCAAATTAGGCCCTTGTCCAACTATCCACTCATCCATGGGGTCAAGAACATAATCTGTATTGTCATTGCTTCCATCTGGATCAAAAGCTTGTAATTGCAAATTACAATGGACAAATACCAAGTCCCGCAGCCTCTGCTTCTCTATCTGATTCATCCCTTCTGTAAGTAATGTCTCAACCAAGCTCCTTTTCAGTCTAAAATGTGAAGCCCCATTGCATGTCTGACTAAGGATTCGAACAGCAAGCCTCTGCAGTTCGGGGCACTGACCTCCATATTGTGACCACCAATGTGCTGCAACCATAACTTACTGGTTAACATACAAATTATATGTCAAGATGAAAATAGCAGAAAATGTATAAATCATACCACCTGGGGAAATATTTGATAGTTTATCTTTGAAACTTCCAAAATGAAACGTGCCCCTCCCCATGCGATACTCATCAATTTGCAGTGTGATCATATCCTGTATATGATGATCTTCTGTCATGCGAACAACACAACAACAAAGACCACAGGAAACTTCCACATCAGTGTAGAAATCACTTGAATAAAAAAGGGTTGGGTTCAAAAAGTAACCCGCAGCATGGAGATGACTGTGGAGGTATCCATCCCATATGTGATCTATGGCTTCCCAGAATATTGCATAATGGGATTTCTTGTGTTTGAACTCCTTTTTGATGGTCTCTTTAGCTTGATCTAGTGTGTCATATATAAAACCAACTTGTGGCTTATTAGTTCCATTTAGCAATTTTATAACTTCCACCAGGGGAATGGTTGCTTTTACAGCCATCAAAGCCCCGGTCCAAAAGGATTGATCTTCAACTATTTCTGACATTCTTTTACCCTCACTCGCAGAAGCCAAGATTGAGCTACGCCAATCAGAAGACTGAAACATCCTAATTAGGTGTTCTTTCTGTGACACAATGTTCTCTAGAGTCAAAAAGGGCACAACTGACCTTATCTTTGAAGACTTTACTAGCTCGTCAGAACAAGCATCTCTTAGAAGCTTCAGGAGAGTAGCATGGTTGTAAATAAATTGTGTGAGTGTTTTTGCCTTCTCCAAAACTTCTTGTATTGGGCCTATCTTCGTGAATTTCTGTAACATAAGTTCCATGCAATGAGAAGCATCTACTGTCCAAAAAACTGTCTTATGTTTTTCCATTAATTTCTTGCCTGCTTCCATCATGCAGGCAGATGTCGAGTACGCAACTATTTGGACCACATTTTCAACTCCGACTTCCTCCAGAACCTCCTCAAAAAATAATAGCATGGAATAAACATTGCCATTGAAAGATGAAATATCTGATGACCGAAGATAAATGGTGCCCCTTGGACAGTACACCAGGATATTAATTAGATTTCGACTGTTAGAATCTACCCAGCCATCTAGCAAGACGCTGCACCCTGTGCTTGGCCATGAATTTCTTATTTCCATTACATATTGTTGCATCTCTTTCACTGCATCCTGAAGGATCCACCCTTTCAACTCCTGACAACTAGGGAATTTTATTGTCTGTCCAGGATCAAGAGTGGCTTTTACCATCCTTTGAAAGCTAGGTGATCTGATAGCATCAAAGTCAATTCCTGCTTCATAGAAAAATTTCCCTATAGATTTTGAAATCTCTTGTGAGGATGAATCAACAACAGAGCTACCAGCTTTTTTTGAATTCACTCCATTATGCTTTTTATTTGCACTTTCAGAACTCTGAGTGAGATCTGTCTTACTTGGTTCACCAACACCATCTCTGGGGCACCGGTTCCTCTTCAAAAGAAGGTTTGGACGGTGAAGTTGCCCAACTTCCTTGATTAAATTTCCACTTTTCTTATCAAGTAGCTCAGCTTCAAGAGCTTCTTTCACAACTATAGGAGCCTCCAAGCAAGGAGTTACATCTCCACGAATGCCTCCTAAGTGGTGTTTAAGCCGATTAAAACCAGAAACAACTTTATCACAATAGTTGCACTTGATTTTTGACTTCTTCGGATCAACTGCCACACCGTGTTGACGAACATCAATTTTATCTCGAGTCATTTCCCACGTTTATATTGAGTGTTCTTCAACTGCAAAACTACAATCCATGAGTTGTTAAGACTTCTTTAAAAAATTGATAAACTGGAGAGTTCCCATAACTTTCATTCCAAAATGTGTAAAGTTATAAGTGACAAAATAAACCAGAGACTGTTCCAAGTGAACAGCCAACTCCCTCCGTTCCTATTTACTTAACACAGGGCAGAAAACAGAAGAATATTCAATTGCGATTGTAATGAAAAATGCAAGTGCCAATTTAATCTGAAGCATGGCATCATTACAAATTACAACAAAATGAACTACATGGTATGCCATTAATAATACCAAAGGAAGATTTCATCTTAACCGCTTAGTCGAATTTTTATCTACATTGAATTTTTTTTTCCTGACTGTTCTACATCACTAAATTAAGTAAAGAGGAAATTCTGACATTGGCACTACATTTTCAATGTGTTATTTACCTTTCATCTGCAAAAAGAAAGCTAATGCGGCAAAATGTATCAGAAAATCTCAAAAACCAATGTCTAGTGGCATTATATATTGACACCAGAGGCATACAATAACTTTTTTATTTGTTAATAATTGTGGTGTTCGGTCCAGCTTGCACACAACTGAACTAATTCCATGGGATACCTGTCACCTTCCACCAGCAACAGGTACCAAGTAACTCCATCCGCCAAAGCTAGGACAAATTAATAAGAAGAAATCAATAGTGTTATTGTCTCTGCTAGAATTTGTAGTTGAGATCTCATGGTTCTCAACCCACTTCATTGACCGCTAAGTCACTCCCTTTGGTGCAAGAGACATATAACATATTAGAACAAGGTAATAAACGATGCCTAACTTATGCAGATATAGATGAGACTTAGAGCCCATTTGAAGTAGCTTTAAAAAATAGCTTTTAAAGTAGAAGTGCTTAAAAGTTAAAAAGCAAAAAAGTTGGGGTCCCCAACTTATAGCTTTTTGCTTGTTTTAAGCAGTTTTTAACTTGTCTTAAGCTATTTTTTGAATTTTGCCAAACATTTAAAAAAGATAAAAAAGAGAGAAAACTTATTTGACCAGCTTTTAATCTAGTCCAAATAGCCTCTTAACTAGATCAGCAGAACTGAATCATGAACCAAATGGCTTTTTTCGCACTTTAGCAGTAAATCCCCTCATAAAAGGAGATCACACACAGTCAAATACAAAAACAAACAAGAGGTAAGTATGCATGACTTTAACGTACTTGATGTTAGCTATATCCAAAATGGGAATAAATATGGATTATATGCACCAAAAGGGTGCGATCTAACGTCAAATGAACAGGATGACAACTATGAATATCAGGGCTCAAATCCTAGTATAGATGAAAAAACACTATGTATACTTTCCATCTTGAGTTGTCCCTCTTCATTTGACCACTCCTCGCTACCACCAGCAATTTCTTAGGGGCCGTTTGGTAGAGTGTATAAGAATAATACTGAATAGGATGTATTAGTAATGCTTGTATTAGTTATACATGCATTAGTTATGCTGAGATTATTCCTTAATGCATTGTTTGTTTTGATGTATTAAAAATAGCATTTATTGCATAATTTCCAAAAAAAATTTATTTGTTTGCAAAAATACCCTTCACAAATAAGATAGAAAGGATGTGAAAAAAGTTTTGAAGGACAATTATATCTTTAATTATGCTAATGCATGCATTAATACCCATTGCATTACTAATACCGTAGTTTCTTATATGTATTAGTTATGCATAGCCAAATACTTAATAGAGTGTATAACTAATGCAATCATTAGTTATACGTAGATTGAAAAAGTGTACCAAACAAGGTATTAGTAAATACATAAAGCTAATTCATGCATTATTTTTTCTCATGCATTCTACCAAACGAGCACTAACAGGTTTGATATAACACAAAGTTAATTAATTTTTCTGATAAGTAACACAAAGTATTAATACATTTTTCATAATGATACATTTTTAATTTAAATGCTATTGAGAAAGACCATCCAATTCAAGGAGGAAATAGTATTATTCTGGACACTATTATTTTCATTCATTTGTCCAAAAATATAAAAGACAATGCCAAAAAGGGGGAAAAGGACCTTTGGGGAATATCCTGTTACTTCAACACCTTTACTTTGAAACCAAATACACACCTGTATTGTTCTTCTTCTTACAACCTTACTGCAACCTAAAACTCATTGTTAATGGAAAAAAGGGCAGGAACAACAGCATCAGGAACAGGAAAAAAAAAAAAGCTGACATTCAATGATTTTAGAAATTCTGAAAAAAAGTAATCTCGTGAAAATGTAAAAACGGTAAAAGAAATGATTTTTAAAAAAATAAAAACTAAAAAGGCCCCTTCTCTTTTTGTGTTATCCTAATTTTATTTTATTTTATTTAAAAAAAGAATTGTTTTAGAAAAGACCCCATTTCTTTCTGAAAATATTCTACACTCTAAAATGGAAGCACAGGCACAGTACTTCAAGCACAAACAGGGCAAAATCACAGAAAGGCTAAAAAGATCACAACTTGGCAAAGATTAGTAAAACCCGTAAACTAAAAAGAAGATGAAGGAAAAAGGGGGGTAATGACACTTACCAACATCAAGACTGCAGAAGTAGTATCACTCTTGGTTTGCTGATTTCTATTTCATCAGAGTAAGGAAAGCAAAAGAAGTATGAGCTGTGGAAAAGGGGTGCGGAGAAATCAAGAAAATGTACTTCTTTGTCTCTACTGCCCATGTGTTAATTTATTCCCAATCTCATATTGGGTTTACTACAATTTTGTCTCTTTATTTCACTGGAAAATGGAAAATCGCATTTTCTGATAGGTGGGATCCTCTTTAACCGAAAAGGACAGTTGTAAAAATAAAAAGACAAAAACAGAAAGAGCCTAAACATAGAGTTCCAAACTTGCAATTAATCCAGACTGACGTTACACTTCACCGACAAAATTATAAAAAACTAGTAAACATAGCTGCGTTTCGGGCGGTCATAACATATGTTATTAAATATATAATTTAATCCATCTTTAATATATGTAAAAACAATCAAAATTATTGTTTTCACAACCTACCGTTAGCTTTATTTTTTTTTTTATTTTTTTTTATCTAAAACATTAAAAACCGTAATTTCAATCTATACTTATTTCGCAAAAGAAAAATAATAATAATTGAATAAAAACTTTATCTGCATTTTTATATTAAACCAAGAAGTAAAAATACACAATAATAGTTATAACAATAAAGCTAATAACAATATATCAATAATTGAGCCCAAGCTATTCATACATTCTTATTAGAAGCATCACTAACACTCATAATATTGATTGGAACTCAATAATTTTGTCTTACATATAATGTGGGCAAAACGCAGCTAGCATTTTGAATTTGAAAAGACAATAGGGATGTCAATTTTTTTGTACTTAAATTCTTAAAGATGCAATGGTCTTATAAGTCTGCTCTAAAATCTTAAATAGGAAACCTAAAATTGTGAAACTTCATCGCAGAATATTTTGGTTGCATACAATGATACCCAACACATATGTAGTATCAGATTAGTATACATAAAAGTAATACTTTTTCAGCCATAGAATATATTGTGAACCTTCTCAATATTCAAATATTATGAATTTGTGACCAATTAACCCCACTCCATTATCACCGTATCTTAATAGTTTTTTTCCACAGCAAAAATTCTTATAGAAGCATAATAGGTCATGGCACAACTTCTTCCTACTTGTGACATCCTAATATTTAATTTAAGTGCAAAAAAAAATACTACTGAAATTATCTTGAATAACTAAATTCCAATTGCAATAAAATTTTAAGGATAAATTAATGCAATTTAGGAGATATTAATGAGAGAATATCGATTCAAATTCTAAATTTTTGAACTGAATGAGATCAAGCTCACAATTTGTTTGAAGTAAATACTTTTCAAACTATAGCAAAAACCTGCAGTGTCATATTTTGACAGTTTCAATAAGCACTCCACCACCACGATATATATTTGCCCCAAAGCTATTACCACTTATGAAGTTTCTTTTTCTCAGATCGTCTTGGCTATAACCACATTGTTGCAAAATATTAAATAGTAATGGTGAAACTGTGGAAATTTAAGCATAAGAGAGTAAAGTTAAACATTTTAGTTAGCAGAGGATACCAACAAATGAGATATTTTCTATAACTAATAATATAATTAAATAATCATAAAGAGAATAGTAATGAGATACATTAAATATTTCTAATTATTAAAAAATTAAATGAAGAGGATATATGAATTTTTTTTAAAAATTATAATAAATAAGTTATTTGGTCAAAAATAAGTGTCATATCACTCTTCTTTATATATATATATATATACACACTAGTCCTAGACATGTGCATTGTACGTGTGTCTCATGTAAGTTTGTGCATATTCGTTAGATGATATATGTAGAACGATATATTGTTGCTGATAGATGATAAATGTAATTTATAATCAAACAAAATTGACAGAAATTCAAGGTATCACTTTCTGATATGCGCCCAAACAAATTATATTAGTTACTTATATAATTGTCATTTATCTGAAAATATTTTATCAAATGGTCATTAATATAAATTTATTATAGAAATGAGAAAAATGATATTCTCTTTGACTCTTGTTGAAGCTAGATATCATCATATTATACTAAAAGTGGGAAGCCCCTATCTTAAAAGTTGGATTATCATTTTATCCCTACAATATAACATCTAATTAAATAATAATATTTTACCATTCATTGAATCAAAACCAAATTAAATATATAACAAAATAATAATATTTTTCATTCATTGAATCAAAACGAAATTAAATATCTATTAATATAGTAATACTTAAATCATATCATATCATATTTAAATATTTAATTAAATAATAATATTTTATTATTTATTAAATTAAAATTAAATTAAATATCTAATTAAATAATAATATTTGAATCATATCATATCATATTTACTAAAAGTCTGAAGTCCCACATATCAGTCTATCAAATATTGAACGATTATTTTGCCTACATTTAAACAATATTCTTATAATATTTTTTATAGTATCAAATGGTAAGAAAATATCACACACACACACACACACACACACACACACACATATATATATATATATATATATATATATATATATATATATATATATATATATAAGTGAATAATAACTCATTAAACTAAAAGATATTCAATTATTTTTTTTAAAAAGAAGTTAAATAATGAGTTATAATATTTATATTTCAATACAGTTATTAAATATAAAAGTAGAAAGTCATGAAATAAAAAATAAATGACTAAAATACCCATCAAATATTAAACGATATTTTTACCCTTCAACCAAATAGTATTTCAAAATATTTTAGTAGAAAACATGGATATAAATCTTTAAATAAAATAACAAATATATATATTAAATGAAAGAAACAACCATGATACTATGGCTTTGAGTTTTTTATATTCTGATGAAGATGACGATAAATAATTATAATAAATTTGAATAAAGTGAAATAACATAAATTAAATAAAAACATTAATTATCTATTATGACAATTATAAATTTCTTATTTAATTTAATAGTCTAATAATATTTATTGTAAGGTATATTTACTTTTTAGTACATAAAATATTATTAAAATAGTGTTAGATTGAAGGTAAAATGATAATCCAACTTTTAACTTGAGAGCTTCCCACTTATGTAATAATATGATGTGTGTGTAGATAAAAAAATGTTATTGATGAGCTCAGATAAAATAAATGAAAATATATGCATGATTTCCACAATTATTATGTATAGATTCTTGTGACCTTTTCATTAGCCACGTACAAATCATGAAGACTTTTAATTGTTCATAATTATTTTCATTAATTGTTATGATATTTGTTTAAGTACATTTAATATAATTAAAAGAGTTAAATAAGTATTTTTTGAGTTTTTTTTTTACATAGAATATAAATGAGAAAAATAGAAAAAAAGTCAAAAAAGGAGAAAAAAGATAAATAGTGTTCTAGGTCATAGAGAGGTGCCACATCACCTTATCTATGCCTAACTTATATATATATATATATATATATAAGTATTCAGAAAAATGTAAATAAGGAAATTACGTGGGTTAACACTTGCAAATAAATATTTAATGTATAAGGGCTTTTAAAATTCAATTAGATAGTAATTATGTAGAAAAAAATAAAGAGATAAATATCAAAAAGATAATTAGATTTTTTTTAATCAAATAGAGTATCACATCACTTTTTTTTCTTTTGCATAGTTTGAAAATATATATAGATAGATATAAGTTATGAAAATAAAGATGTGTGAATTACGGAGATGAACTTTTCAGCAAATAATTTAAGAGAATATAAGAAAAAAAGTCAAAAAATTGAGGAAAAACAATATCAATTATATATATATATATATATATATATATATATATATATATATATATAGTTTCAAAAGATGATCTTTTCATATTTCATATGTGTAAAAATAAAATATTATATATAAAAATAAATAATATTAAAATATTATATTTATCATTAAGTAACTAAGTAAAATATTAATAGTCATATTTAAAATCTATATATACATTAAATGAGTAAAAATAATTTTAAAGGGAGAAAATGCTCAAGAAAAATAAGAAAAAAGATAAATGGGAATAGAAGCTTTAGAAGCATGCCACATAATCATGTTTATAACCTTTTAATATATATATATATATATATATATATATCGATTGATTAGGACGGATATGTATCATATTGAAAATTTTCAATTCGGCAATTTTAATTTTCTATATTTAAAAATATTATATTATTATTATATTAAAATAATGTGCTATTTTAAAATTTTATTTCAGTGTTTTATGATATGATAAATCGGTAATTATAGTTTTTTTGACTTTAATTTACATATACTTATATAATAGAGAATTATGACATCAATTTATAAGGAAATATCTCTATTATTTCATATTCATATCTTATACATGCAGAAATATTCAAAAGAAAATACAAGCAATTTTTCTCATTAATTACTTACATCAAAAAATATTTCATATAAAATAGAGTAACAAAGTTTCTAACGTCTAAATAATTTATTTTGTACAAATATTATTTTATATATTTACTAGTATGAATTATATATGTAATGTAATTATATATATTCTGGTACGATATTCAATATCGGTATTTCTTTTTATAAATATCGAAACCAAAAAAATTGAAAATGCATATCAAATATCATACCAAATATCATAATATCCAAACTGCGAATATGGTAATTCGTTATCTATGTACCATGCCAATCCCTAATAAACATAGTCTCAAAAAAAGAAGAGAATTTTATTTTTTCAAACATGAATTTAAATTTTGTAACAATTTTTGTAAAAATTTGTGTTCGAGGTTAGGTTCAAAATAGTTTGTAAGTATGCATTAGACAATTTTAGTTCTTTAAGTTTGTCAAAAATTAATAATTTTCTTTTTCAAGTATTTAATAATTTATGTTTGTTAGATTTGACAGAAACAGTGAAAAAAATTAATCATTGACATTAAGAAAATCTCGTCAAAGTCTAAAATCTGCACTAAACATTAAATAAATATTTAAAAGTTAATAAAAATTGCATCTCAAAAATTATACTAAACTTAAGAACAAATTAAAAATAACATAAATTAAAAAAATTATACTTTTAAATATGATTTTCTGCCATTTTTTTTTTTTTTGTTTGTAATTTTTGTTAAATCTAATTGATAGAGTTTGATAAAGACTAAAAGCGTTTGACGTTTTACTTATATGCTCGAAGCGACCATCTTACTGCTCATGACTAATTGCCATAACATGTTTCAAGTAGAAGTCTTTTATGTTATGTTTAATGTATGTTACGAAATGCTTGTAGTTGGAAGTTGTCTTTTATGTTGTGTTTAATGTAAGTTGAAAGTTGAAGAATCTGCTTTTGTTAAATGAAAATTCTTGTGTTTTGTGGTTTCAAAATAAATCATATATTGTTGAAAAGAAACACAAATTGATAGTAACATTCCTTAATATAAACAAGTGCAACAACATAAGTTCATAGAAAAAGTGGTGCATCAAGTGCACCAACATAAGTTCACAAAAACAATAATCTTAAACAACCATCTAAACAACAACTACACCAGTTTGTTTGTAAAAAAACTACCAGCATTATAACATTACTTTCATGTTTTTTTGGACTGTGAAGAATACCCTTTCTTTTTATTCACTCTCATCTCTTCAAACTGGCCTGTTGTGATTGCTGCTTTATCCTTCTACCTCATTCTAGTCCTTGATTTGAAACCAAGATTCCTGATGACGTCAATAGACCTTACAGGCAGTCTTTCATTAATATCTAATATCCTATTACTTGGCAGGCCATGCGATAGACAAACAAAAATAAAGATAGTAAATTATATTTCAAAACTTAAAACTTCACACAATTTTCAACACTTATATTGTATGTTGTAAACCTATTTTTAGCAATAAATACACTCATTACAACTGTTTTGCCTTTTATAAGAGGTTATATATAATTGATCAACATGTGTAATAGATAAAACTGGTGGTGTTGGGAGTATTGTATCAAAAAGTTTTAGAAGATTTTATTGGTCCTCCCCTGCCTATGTTAGATTGAGCAGCAACAGGTGCACTTTAACTAGTTGAGTTTTTAAATTATTCAAAAGTAATAGATGTCCTTCTTCTCATTCTGATACCTCTATCATGTGGTATTCTTGGCCTTCCTCTGCCTCTAGCATGTGCTTCAACAACTTTAGAAGTACTTGAATCCTTTCTTCGGCCGGCCTTCCCTGGTTCTAGTAGGTGCTTCAGAAGTACTTGTTGCTTTTCTTGGCCTTTCTCTACCTCTTAGGTGCTTCAAAAGTACTTATTGCCTTTCTTGGGCTTCCCCTGGCTCTTGAAGATGCAGCAACAACATTACTTGTTTCACCAATATTATTTGATCCAGCAGCATTACTTATTCCAGTAGAATTCTATAAAATTATTATTACTGATATGTGATAAAAGGTAATGCAAACGTACATACCTTTAGAGATGCTGCATCATCATTACTTGTTCCAACAATATTATTTGGTCCAACAACATTACTTGTTTCAGTAGAATTCTACAAAATTTAAAAATATAGTTACATATCCATTTCTTGACTATTGAAATGAGATAAAAGGTAATATAAAAGTATATACCTTTGAAGGGCAGCCTATTTTATTATGATTTTACCATGATAATTATTACAAGTCATGTAAACTCTTTTTCTTAACAACTTATTGTACTTAGACTATATTTTCATATTGGTGACTGGTTGAAGTAAATGACAATAAGTACTTAAATAAGTTTTCTTACTATAGTAATTATCAACACAAAATAGACACTTTTTTTCATTATTTCTCCCTCATCAAAATAGTCTCTAAAATAATCTTAATAAATAAATACAAAGATACAACAATCTTGATATGCAAATCCACAAGCATAAATATAATTGTCTTTCATCTCATTAGGGTGGAAAGTATCTATGATATATAAATAGCAATCTTCTCCGTAATATTTTAATATTATTATTTTTACACTACTATCGATATACCAAATTTGAGAAAATTACTATCTATTATTGATACGAGAAAGCTAGCTACACAAATAAACATATGAAAAATAAATACAAATGATAGTGCTGCTAGAACTTTTAAATTCTCTATCTATCTCATGCAAAAAAAAATTTCTATGAAAGATGGAATCATCAAAAAAAAATTCTAAAACAAATGACACAAAAAGATATTTTACATGTCACAAAATTAAATATGTGCTACATTTCACTTCCTACTCGAACATATGCAACCCTGAATGATCAGATTGAATAACTTGAATGGATTGCATAACCTTACATTATGCATTCTTGGATTCATTTTGGTGAGTGAGATGTTCCTACAAGTATCTTTCCATCAAATACGATTAAATAAGCGTGTGAATTTACCAATTAAAGTAAATATTTAAATACCTTAATTAGATAAATATAGGATGAAATATCTTGAAAGTTTAAATATTAAAAAAATATTTAATATAAAGTAGTCATGTGAAGCAACACAATATCAACTCAGGAGGTTAAGATAATTCTGATATCCCATAACAAAACATAGATACAATTTCAGACTAATCAATTAACGAAGAGATTATACTTAATTATTAAATCTTATGTTGGTCAAAAAGTAGAGTTACTTTACAAAGTAAGAAAAATTATACACATATACTAAAGCCACAACTAATTCACAAAGGGGACTATTATCTACTAATTATAAATAGAAAAAGTATGCTTGGTGGAGGATCATTAACTATTACACAAAAGAAACTGATGAATAAATTTTTTATTAGGACTTGCATAGATTTGTATGATATAATTACTAAACCAAAAAATCTAACTATATTCTTTTATCTTGATAATATTCTCCTCCAAAAGCTATATATTTTTGAAAGATCCAACACAATTATGACAACATTTATGGAGGATCTGAGCAACATATGTTATAACCATAAATGAAAAGTGATAAGCATAGTGATGACTCGTATAGCTAACTTAAGTATGTTTGAGATTAGGGCTTATAGTTGTTATAATGAGACATTATTTATTGAGGTGCAATAATTTAGCCTAACATTATCAAGTTAAACTGAAAAGATACAAATTATATATTTCATACTTTGCACAAAATAGAAAAACAAAAGTTATGATGGACTTTGTTGGTATCCCAGTATTTCCAACTTGGATTTTGAAAATGATTATTTATTCAATTATGTATATTTAAGTTAATAAAAGAAACTACTCTTTTCTTTGAAAATCAATTTTTAGAAATGACATAAGTAGAAATATTTCATCAATGTCTAATTTAAGGCATATAGCACTTGAAAGGCCCACACTTCTACACCAGAGTCATCCTTTGTTCTTCTTTTTTGTACTCCTTCATTTGCTTCTATTATTATAAATCCAAATCTTATTGATTATCTTAATTATCATAGTTAATGAGTTTATCACATGACTCCTAAATTTTCTGCAAAAAATATATCCAAGTTGTTGGGATGAGGAAGCACCACAACTAAAGTTTGATATGATAATAAATAATGAAAATACGTTGGACACAATATTTTACGTGGAAAACCCTCAAATAAATAGAGGGGAAAAACCACGGGGTAGAAGGATTCACTATATAAATATGGGAGTACACTACTCTCAATTACAAGGCGAAAACACTTGTAAAAGAAATAACTCACTAAAGACACTCAAGACTACAATATTTGTCTTGGTGTATAACTCTCTTTATGTTCTTACTCTTTTGGATTGTAATTTTAGTGGGGATTTGTGAATCTGTGTATATAAAATAATGAAAGCAAAATGTTTTATTTATAATAGAACTAAACCGCCTAGAAGGGTGTGAAGCAGAGATCAATTTGGACAAGGTTTGTCCTCTTTTCCTTTTCCTTGTTTGACTAACTTTGTTGACATTCTACCACTTGAAGATTTAATTGAGAATCTATTATGTCTTCACACTATCCTTTCTACCCAATCACTGCAATGTTACATTTCTGCTAGGCCAATAGAAGATTGACACCATATAAACTTGTTACTGTTGATCGGCTTCGTAAACATATCTGCTAGGTTGTCATTAGTGTGAATTTTCTGAATATCCACACTGCCTTCTTCCACCTTCTCACGAACAAAGTGATACTGAACTCATATGTGCTTTGTCCTTGAATGAAATGCCGGATTCTTTGCAAGATGCAAAGTGCTCTGACTGTCACAAAACTGAGCAACCTTCTCTTGTTTGTGCCCGAGCTCCTCTAGTAACATCTGCATCCATATTGCCTCTTTTCTAACTTGTGTAGCTGCTACATATTCTGCTTCCGTCGTAGATGTAGCCATGATAGACTGCAATTTTGAAACCCAGCTTACAGCTCCTCCAGCAAGAGTAAACACATAACCTGTGGTGGATTTGCTTTTATCAAGATCACCTGCATAATCTGAATCAACATAACCTTTAATAGTAAAGTCTGATCCTCCATAACACATTGCAACATCTGAAGTACCCTTCATATATCTCAGGATCCTCTTAACAACATTCCAATGCTCTCTACCAGGATTAGCCATGTATCGACTAACCACTCCCACTGCTTGTGCAATGTCTTGTCTTGTACATACCATGACGAACATTAAACTTCCCACTGCTGATGCATACGGTACTCGAGACATCTCCATCCTCTCTGCTTCATTGCTAGGTATCATACTTGAGGATAACTTGAAATTAATAGGAAGTGGGGTAGAAATTGACTTACAGTCTTGCATCTTGAAGCGTCGCAAGATTTTCTTCGAGTAGTTCTCTTGAGAAAGCCAAATCTTCCTATTATTTCTGTCTCAGTGAATTTGCATCCCTAGAATCTTGTTTGCTGGTCCCAAGTCCTTCATTCAAACTCACTAGCCAACTGTGGCTTTAAATTTGTGAGACGATCTTTTTTGGGGCCTGCTACCAATATCTCGTCAACATACAACAGCAAAATAATGAAATCACCATCACCAAATCTCTTGTAATAAACACAAGGATCTGAACTATGTTTGTTGTATCCAAGACTTATAATGAAGGAATCAAATCTCTTATACCAACACCTCGGCGCTTGTTTGAGACCGTATAGAGATTTGTTCAACCTGCAAACCATGTTCTCTTTTCTCTGTTCTTCAAAACCTTCTGGTTGGAGCATATATTTCTTCTTCAAGCTCTCCATGAAGAAATGCAGTTTTGACATCTAACTGCTCCAAGTACAATTCAAATGTAGCACACATCACCAGGACCACTCGAATTGTTGTGAGTCGAACCACTGGAGAAAATATCTCGTTGAAGTCTATACCTTCTTTCTGAGCGAATCCTTTCACCACCAATCTTGCACGATACCTCTCCACTTGATCATTACCATTGCGTTTGATCTTGTAGACCCATTTGTTTCCAATGGCCTTCTTTCCTCGTGGTAATTGAATAAGATCCCGTGTTTTATTCTTATGAAGAGCTTCAATTTCTTCTTGCATTGCTGCCATCCACAGAGATGATTCTTGGCCTTTCATAGCCTCGTGAAAAGTTGAAGGCTCTCCATCTTCTGTTAATAGACAATATGCAAAATTGCCCTCTATAGAATAATCTGAGTGCCAAGCTGGTTCTTTTCTCTCCCGAGTTAACCGTCGAACTTGTGGAGTTTCAATCTCAGCTTGCTCTTGTTCTTCGTGCTCTGGTGCTGATTCAGAAGAATCTGGGACTTCTTCTATCTTTTCAACTTCAAATGTAGTAGTGTCTGATTTTTCTGTGGAAGTGCTACCTTCTTTTGCTTGTATCTTGTTTTTAAGAAATACAACATCCCTACTGATTACCACCTTGCGGGCAGTGGGATCCCACAAGCGATACCCCTTGACTCCATCAGCATACCCTAAGAAAATGCATTCTCTGGATTTCGATATCCAACTTCGATTTTTCTTGGGCGTTGTACATAACATAAGCAGGACTTCTGAATATATGTAAGCGAGAATAATCATCTGGTTTTTCTATCCACATCTCCATTGGCGTTTTTAGATCAATTGTAGTTGATGGTGACCGATTGATCACATAACAAGCGGTTTTGACTGCTTCTGCCCAGAATGGTTTTTCCAATCCTGTAGTTGCCAACATAGCTCTTGTCCGTTCCAACAAGGTTTTGTTCATCCGCTCTGCTACTCCATTTTGTTGTGGAGTATTCTTGGTGGGTTTCACCCTTAAGCACATATAGATTTGCAGCAAGTTTTTCCGCTTTCATCACTACAAGCGCTCCTTTCAATATTTTCATGACTCCACCATGAGTCTTATATGAACATCCATTATCATCTAATTGTCCCAAAGACAATAGATTCTTCCTCAAGTCTTTCACATGTCGTACCTCCTGAATGGTGCGTACCATGCCATCATACATCTTTATTTTGATAGACCCAATACCAATAACATTCAAAGCATGATCATCTCCCATGAACACAGATCCTCCTGAGATAGGTTTATATTGATGAAACCATTCTCTCCGGGAAGTCATGTGCCATGTTGCTCCTGTGTCCATGATCCAGACATCAGTGAAACGTTTTCTGCCTTCATTATTTGATATTGCTTCACTACATAAAATATCACCATCATTCGAGGTATTTGCAAAATTCCCTTGAGCATTTGATGACTCAGGGTGTTCACACTTCTTCTTGAACCAACAATCTTTCTTGACGTGCCCTTTCTTGCCACAGTCGTGACACTTGATATTCTTCTTACTTCTTTATTTAGATCTACCATGATTGTGACTCCCACTGGGGCCACGTTCTGTTGGTCTTCCTCTCACCATCGTCAAAGCTTCAGCTTGCTGCAAACTTGCTTGTCTGTCTTCCTTATTTTTGCGCCGATTTTCTTCTTCTAGGACAGCGACTGCAATTTCATTGAAAACTAGACTTTTTGTATTGTTCGTCAAGTTGATGATGAGTTGATCATACGAGTCAGGCAGACTTTGAAGTAGAAGCTCCGCACGTTCAGTCCCCTCTATTTTGCAACCCATTATTGTAAGTTGCGAAAACAGAGTATTCAAAGTATTGATGTGTTCAGTAGCCGACATGGACTCTGCCATTCGAAGAGTATACAATATTCTTTTTAAGAAGATTTTATTATGCAAAGACTTGGCCTCATACAATCCTGTAAGAGTATCCCATATTTCCTTCGCTGTCCGTTTTTCAGCCACACTAGACAACACTTGATCAGCTAGTGCCAAGTGTAGATCAGCAACTGCGTTGCTGTCTACGTCGTTCCACTTGTTGTTATCAGTAAAGTCTGTGGGCCTGCCTTCAATTGCAACTAGGCAATTGTCTTTTCTCAATATCGCCCTTATTTTCATTTTCCACAATGAAAAATTAGTCCCATTGAATTTCTCAACGTCAAACTTTATTGTACTCGACATTGTTATTTGCTTCACACCCTTCTGGATCATTTCTGAATATTTTTGCGAACAATCGTGACAAACTGTATCGTCATCGAATTTTACTATTCACGTGAATAGTATCTTCGCCGAATTTTATTATTCACGAAAATTTACTATTCATGGATAGTATCTTCGCATAAAACAGACAGAATAACCGAAGCTCTGATACCACTGTTGGGATGAGGAAGCACCACAACTAGTTTGATATGATAATAAATAATGAAAATATGTTGGACACAATATTTTACGTGGAAAACCCTCAAATAAATAGAGGGAAAAAATCACGGGGTAGAAGGATTTACTATATAAATATGGGAGTACACTATTCTCAATTACAAGGCGAAAACACTTGTAAATGAATAACTCACTAAAGACACTCAAGACTACAATATTTGTCTTGGTGTATAACTCTCTGTATGTTCTTACTCTTTTCGATTGTAATTTTAGTGGGGATTTGTGGGTCTGTGTATATAAAATAATGAAAGCAAAATGTTCTATTTATAATAGAACTAAACCGCCTAGAAGGGTGTGAAGCAGAGATCAATTTGGACAAGGTTTGTCCTCTTTTCCTTTTCCTTGTTTGACTAACTTTGTTGACACAAGTAAGATATACAGAATAGTAATATTAAGTGTTTACATCAAATATTTTTAAGCATATAAGTGCTAAGAATATTTAAAATAGATATACAAAAAAAGCAATGGATGAGATTAATGGCCATAGTTAAAATTATTGGTGATCTACAGGAATTAAAAAACCACAAGAATAACATACAAAAAGCAAAATAAGAGAGTGATATATATATATATATATATATATATATATATATATATATATATATATATATATATATATATATATATATATATATATATATTATCATGTTAAAAGTAAATACAAAAAGATCATTGACTTGTCCAGATTTTAAGGTAATGTAACAATTTTTATGGGGCTAATTCTCTCCATTGTCCTTTCATGTTCCTAATCAAACATTTAAAACGATATCAAAATCAAATATCACAACATAAATAATAATAACATTCATGCCTCTTGAAATAAGGAGTAATATTACCAATAAATAAGTAATCAAGAAAATTATAGTCTATCAAGCATACGCACACTCATAATACAGAAGATATAACCTATTATAAAATAAAAAGACAACAACAAGTCAACAACTACATCTGATTCTTTAATTGATATAGTCAAAAGTAACATCTCCAATTTTACTCTGACAAATATATAGTCGATAAGCTACCAAACCAAACACATTCTCTTGTACAAAATTATTTTAATATGATTAAGAAAATCTTTAAATCAACTCAAGTATGCCGTAAAATAATATTGCAGTAATTTTATTTTTCTACCTCGGAGCAAAGCATTGAAAAAAGACTTACAAAACATAGGAGCAAGAGGGAAATCATATTCATGATTGGCATGATTCTCCCTTTCTATGATTGAAAGAAAAAGTATTGATATGTATTCCATATATGTATTTCATCTTTCGCTCAGTATAATCACCAAAAATATGTATATGTAACTTGAGTAAAGGTGAATATTGTGTAAGAATTTTCATACGCAATAACAAATTGTACACATAAATAATGTATCATGAAGTTCTATCAATTATTTAGGATCGTGGAACTATATGATTTTCACATTTTACATACAATAACTATAATTCAATCTAGAAAATATACCTGAATCAGCTATAGGGTTCTTCGTAAATCTTGACTTGAATCCAGCGGAAGTCTTTTCTTAAATTGTTTCTCTCTCTTTCCTTACACTTCAGAATAGTTTTGATGGAAAGACTGAATATTCTTTTTGGCAGAGAGAGGACATCTTTTAATCGGGAGAGTATGGAGACGTTATTCTCACGTTCCATCAACGTGAGAAGTGGAACATGGGTAGTTTAATCCTATTAGGTAACTTCCCTATTCAGTAACTTCACCATACATGTTTAGGATTTAACTTATTTTATTATTAAATGAAAATTAATGACGTGGGCCATCAAAAGTTTACATTCTCCCACTTGGTACACATTCATTAATTTAATGATTTAATTTGCATATTAATCGTCATATGCACAGTTAATGTTAATGAATCCAACAACATCATTCGTTGTTATTAAGGAAATCAACTAATATGAGTCATGGTGGTTGTATATCAACTTTATTCGACATAGTCCCTTCCATGTACTTCAATTATTAGTCTATTACCCAACACAATCTTTCAAATACATAACGGCTCCAATGATAATATTTAGAATATCTTTATCTAATCAGAACTTGTATCATTATTCTCAATATAATGTATACAAGAGAAAACAGATAATAACAGAAATATTTACATAATTAAGCTCAAAGTGTCGATTGCATAAACATAATAAAGTCTTTATATAAAGTCATTCATTGCCATCATTAAGGCTCATTCTTTCAACATTTTCAACAAATATTTTGGGCGGTAATCTTTTCGTCAAAGGATCAGCAATTATAAGCTTGGTGCTAATATGTTCAACTGTCACTTTATGTTTCTGGAGTTTTTCTTTACCTGAAAAGTATTTCAATTCCATATGCTTAGCACCCTTGAATGCTTGTCGTTTTTAAAAAAGAAAACTGTTGCAGTATTGTCACAATAAATTTTCAATGGTCTAATAATACTGTCGAGTAGTCTACGTCCTGAAATAAAGTTTCATAGACAATTAGCTTAAACTGTGGCCTCAAAGCATGCCAAAAATTCAAGTTTTATAGTGGATGCAGCTATAACAGACTGCTTCGCACCTTTGCATGATATTGCTCCTCCAGCTAACAAGAATAAATATCTAAATGTGGATTTTCTTGTATCCACACAACCAACATAATCTGAATCTGAATATCCAACCACATCAAGATGATCAGATCTTCTATAAGTAAGCATATGATCTTTCGTTCCTTGAAAATATCTCAATGCTTTCTTTGCAATCTTCTAGTGGTCCATTCCTGGATTACTTTGATATCGACCCAACATCCCAACAGCAAAACTGATGTCTGGTCTTGTACATGTCTGGGCATACATTAGATTCCCAAATATTGATGCATAAGGAATATCTTTCATTTGCTTATATTTCAATTTATTCTTTGGACATAGATTGAAACTAAATTTATCTCCTTTCTGAATTGGAACATGACTTGATGAACATTTTTCCATTCTAAACCTTCTCTAACACTTTATTAATATAGGCTTTCTCAGACAACCCCAATAATTCTTGTGATTTTTTTCAAAATATTTATATCCCAATTCATAGGATGTCTCTCTCATATCTTTTATTTAAAGTTGTTAGAAAGATATTTCTTGGTATCGTGAAACAATCTAAGATCATTAGTATCAAGCAGGATATCATCAACATACAAGACTAACATAATAAACATACTCCCACTAACCTTCAGATATATACACCGGTCAACGGTGGTTTTTTTTAATTCCAAAGGTGACAATAGTTTCTTTGAACTTAAGATACCATTGTCGGAAAGCTTGTTTAAGTTCGTATATCGATTTCTTAAGTTTACACACCATGCATGTGTTCCTTTTCTTTAATGGAAAATCCCTCAGATTGATCCATATAAACTTCTTCCTCTAAATTTTCATTTAGAAAAGCGGTTTTCACATCCATTTTATGTATCTCCAAGTCATAATGAACTACTAAAGCCATTATAATTCTGAGTGAATCTTTTCTAGAGACTGGTGAAAATGTCTTTGTATAATCAATGCCATCTTTCTGAGTGAAACCTTTGGCAATAAGTCTAGCCTTGTGACGTTCAATGTTGCCATTAGAGTCACGTTTGGTCTGAAAGACCCATTTACCCTCGATTCTTTTGCAACCTTCTGGTAATTCAACAAGGTCCCAAACTTTATTCTGTTTCATAGATTTCAACTCATCTTTCATAGAATCTATCCATTTATCATAATTATTACTTTCAATGGATTGTGAAAATGAAACTGGATCAATATCAATCCCCAAATCAGTTTCTTACTCGTGTAGATATACCAAATAATCATCAGAAATAATAGCTCTCTTTTGTCTTTGAGATTTTGTTAATGCTACTTCTTATGGTGTATCTACTGCAGGTTCATTAATAATGGCTTCATTCTGAATAGCAGGATCATTTATTCGTTATTTTTGTTGATTGTTAGGTTGTACAACAATTTCAGGAACAACAATTTTAGAAGAAGTGTAAGGTATAGAAATCTGCACCCGAACTTCTTTAATTTTCACATTACATGGTAACTCACTCCTACTAACTTTACCATTTTTAATGAACCTGGAATTTCCAGTTTCAACTATTCTCGTACTATGATTATGACAATAAAATCTATACCCCTTTGATTTTTTTGGATAACCAATGAAGAAATCACTGATTGTTCTCGAATTCAGTTTCTTTTCTTGTGGTTATAAACTCTAACTTCTATCGGGCATCCCCAAACATGAAAGTGCCTCAAACTAGATTTCCTATCAATCCAAAGTTCAAAAGATGTCTTTGGAACTGCTTTACTAGAAATCTTGTTTACTTGTATTTAGCAAGTAAACAACAATCCTCAAAGCATACTTCCACAATGAAAGAGGTAAAGATGAATTACTCAACATACTCCTAACCATATCTCCATTAATATATGATTACACCTTTCTGCCACACCATTTTGTTGTGGTATGCCAGGCATTGTATATTGAGCACATATGCCATGTTTTTCAAGGAATTTAGTAAATGGAACAAGGTGTTGTCCAGTTTCATCATATCTTCCATAATATTCACCACCATTATCTGATCTGATTATTTTCACCTTTCTGTCTAGTTGTCTTTCAATCTCATTAATAAATACCTCTAAGGCATTTATCACTGCTTGAGATTTTTCATGCAAAAAATAGACATATCCATAATGTGAAAAATCATTAATAAAAGTGATAAAATATTTTTTCATACTGAAAGATGCGATATCAAAAGGACCACAAATATTAGTATGTATAATTTCAAGAAGCTGTGTGCTTCTTGTGGCTCCTTTCTTTGTGTCTCATATTTGTTTTTCTTTAATACAATCTACACAAATGTTAAGGTTTGTAAAATTCAAATTTGGAAGGATTTCATTGTTAACTAATCTTTCCAGCCTTTCTTTGGATATATGACGTAAACATTTATGCCACAAGTAAGCAGATTATTTATTTACCAAAATTCATTTGGTTCCAACATTATGATGCAAAGTTAAGAGTATTTTAGCAAATAGATTATCAAGATTTAGTTTGTATAAGCTATCACAAAGAATACCAGTATCAATGAGATTATTATGCTTAAACAAAACTAAAACATCCATTACCAAAATTAAAAGAGTATCCAGTCTTATCCAACTTAGACAAAGAAACTAATTCTCTAGAAAGAGAAGGTACATAACAAGTTTCAAGTAAATCTAAGTGATGCCCAGTATCAAGGATCAAACGATAAGTCCCAATGGCTTGAACTGGAGCCTTCACTCTATTCCCCATGTGCATATATCTTTCATTCTTTTTATGGTCTATGTAGTAAGAAATCCCTGCATTGTATTAGAAATATGAACAGCACAACCAGAGTCAATCCACCAAGTATTATAAGGAACTTCAGTTAAATTTGATTCGAGACATGTAAAAGCACTAGGCTTAACTTTCTTCTCAAACAATGCCTTACGTTTCAGGCAATCTTTATGAAAGTGTCCAGACTTTTCATAGAAACGACACTTATCATTCTTGGGTTCCTTCTTACATACTTGAGAGGAGGACGCATTAATATTATGTTGCTTCTGTTTTCCCTTAACATGCTTCTTTTCTTTCTTTCCAGCTTCTTGATGGCTTACAAAGTTAATGAAGTGTATTCCTTGATTCTTCTGCCTTGTTTCCTCCTGAACCAGCATTCCGTGCAATTCATGCATGTTCCATTTGCCTTTCATGGTGTTGTAGTTCATTTGGAAAGGGCCATACTTAGACGGTAATGAGTTGATGATGAATTGTACAAGGAAATTTGCATCCACTTCCATTCCCAAAGACTTAAGTCTTGCTGCTTCATTTCAATGAGATGCTCATGCATGGTACGTGAACCATCAAACTTCATGGTAGTCAAAGTACCCATTAGTGTCCATGCAAGAGACTTATCAGCTGTTTGGGAGCATTCTTCCACAAGTTTCAGAAGTTCTTTGGCACTTTTAGTTTTGGAAAGAGTAGTCTTAATGTTGCTCGCAATATTTTTTCGCATAAATATTATGCCTAATTTGTTAGACCGATCTCAGTTCTTATAATAGGATCTTTCTTTAACATTGCTAGTTTCAGTAATAGCAGTTTGCTTCTCAGTGTAAAGTGCAAGATCAAGATCTAAGACTCCAAGATGGAATTTGATCTATTCGCACCAATCTGAGAAGTTAAGACCAATTAAAGGTTGTAACAGAGGCAGAGTGTGAATGAAGAGCAAATGCTGCAAATAGAATATGCTCATTTGTTAATGCTTTGAGTTATGAATTTAAACATACTATGAGATTCAGAAATAATTTATTTACTCTTAAATGTATATTAATGTCCTCCTTTGGGTGAAACATCAAAATACAACTTTATACATAATGATGCTTAAATGTGAATTTAACGTAACTCGATAATCTTTAATGCATCAATTTATACTATTTATTATCTCTGGATAAAAAAATAAAAGTAGCGATGCATTTAAATTATCTCCTTAATGTTCAAGATTATAAGAACAAATAAGCAACCTTTGGGTAATCCATAAATGTCTGATAACCAAACACTTCAGTTTACCCATTAGTGTTATATCGGTTATAAGCATCAATATTAATGAGTAATTGATAAGTTCAATCATTAATTTTGAAATTAATTATTTATAAGATTCGACTACTTCGGTGATTAATGAATCATACTCATATATTAATTCCTAAGAAATTCTAGAAGCAGTAAATATTCTTTTAGGTATACTTGAGGAACAGTTAATGAATTGATCTATAATATAGAATGAGTTCCAACATATTTGACACCAGATAACCTTAAAACAGTTCATGATAGGGATGAAGTCATATGAATTAATGAAATGCACTGATATAATCTACACATGGATAACGCAATTATAATTATCTCACATCATGAGTACATATTTTGGTGCCAATTCATTCTTTAAAAAAATTTACGATTCAAAATTTTTATATTTTAAATAATGGCAAGTATACATGATCTATTCTTAAATTGAGACCAAACCAGTGAGTTAATAATTTTTTTTAAAATTATTAATAAAAAATTATTATTTATCTCAATCAAATCAGAGGCATAATCTGATGTGATAATGACCAATTCTACCATCTCCTCTATAACTGTAGTTGTTAGTCGTCCGTAATCCAAAAATTATATAATGTTTGTAATCATAAATTCCTAATCTCATAATTAGGATTCAAAAAATTGAAAGAAACTTGTATTTAATGGAAAATCATTAGTTCCTAAACCTGGCTCGAATACCATATTAAGAATTTTCATACGCAATAACAGATTATACACATAAATAATGTATCATGAAATCCTATCAATTATTCAGGATTGTGGAACTATATGATTTTCACATTCTACATATAATAACTGTAATTCAGTCAAGAAAACATACCTGAATCAACCATAGGGTTCTTCGTAAATCTTGACTTGAATCCAGCGGAAGTCTTCTCTTAAATAGTTTCTCTCTCTTTCCTTACACTTCAGAATAATTTTGGTGGAAAGACTGACTATCCTTTTTGGCAGAGAGAGGACCCCTTTTGATCAGGAGAGTGTGGAGACGTTATTGTCACGTTCCATCAACGTAAGAAGTGGAACATGGGTAGTTTAATCCTACTAAGTAACTTTCCTATACAGTAACTTCCTCATGTACAAGTTTAGGATTTAACTTATTTTATTATTAAACCAAAATTAATGACGAGGGCCACAAAAGGTTTACATATTGCTCACATAAAATCACAAATCTCATACTTGTTTAAAGTTTTTGATCCCTATATACATGTAACTTAAAGTTTATAGTAGAAATACAAAGTTGGATAAAAAAATTATACAAATATCTTCTTTTTTCCCATCTTCAAGTCATCCCTTAATCCAAAAATTTATTTTGAAATCCTCAAATTATCGGCAATTTGTAACTTACTTATATGATCAAAACTTGAAGGTAATTCTATAATAAATAGTAAAATGAGAAGTCTATCATAATACCCTGAACTGCATAACAAATAAATTGTAATGATTGATAAATTAGTTCAAAAAATTTAAAACCTGAAAAATTAAAAAGTAGAATTGATCCTTTAAGAATTGAAGTGTCATCTAAGAAATAGTCAGAAAATTCCAAAGACTCAAACACACCTTTCTTTGCTCCATAAGATACTCGATTAGTGTATGAAAATTCTCCCGACTTTTATTATAAACTGACATATACGATTGAAAGTTTTTGATTTGTTTGGTTGCTGGAAATATAAAAGCATAAAATTTAGATCATGAGTAATAGATGAAAAGGGCATGAAGTTTATGACAAATCATTTAAAAAATCCCATTGAAAACAAAGAATACATGTATTTTCATAGAGAAAGAAAAGACCTTCTGAGAAAAAAATTACAGGGAGAAAAAATATTATAATTATTGGAAAAGTACAGAGCAGAAGATGGAAAAGTGATGGGGTGTAATGAATAGGAGTTAATGAAAGTGGCTTTTAATTTTTTAAGAAAGCCATATGAGAAAAAATTGGATTAAAACTCTAAAAATCTGAGAAAACATGTCCAAAAAAAATGAAAAAAGATAAATAGTTTTCTGATCAATAAAGTATGCCATGTCACTGGGTTGAAGTCTCTCCTTTATATAAATATATACTATACAATATAGATATGACATCAATGACATGTGGGCAAGGTATTCCATTGAGCATCCAAGACCTATAACTACATATCACAGCATGGTGATATGACTCATCATTAATTTCAAATCCTCTCTTCATTAAACTCAATATTAAATCTTATTTACTTATCTATATTATTTTCTAGTACCCTCAATTTCATTGAAGATATATTAGTTAACTATTTATCTGCAAACTGTAACCTATTCTAGTCATTATCTTCACCTTATCTCTTCAAGCATGAAGATAATGGCTATATGCCTTAATCCCAAAATTCAACCATTGAAGCTTTCAAATATATTATTATCTATAATATCACTCTTAACATCAGTTCTACGGTACATTTTACATCAAGATTTCACCTTGCAGTGGGCCAAATCTTCAACAATTTCCTTACCTAGAAACTTCATTTGTTCCAAGATTTGCCTTCATTTCTCCTTTAAAGTGCTTCTTGCATATTTCTAGAATTGATTCCTTCTTTTAAGATCTCTCCGTGTTTTTGTCCAATTGACTAGAATGTTTCTTGAACACATCTTGTGCTCCACCTATGAGAAAAGCTCTTTTAATGCTAGAAAAAGTCCCTGAAAATGATAATACTTACTTACATATAATATTCAATAGGAAAAAATCAAATGAAGAAAAGTAAAGTTGTAATACCCCGAAATTACTTAAGATTAGACCCGAGATCAAAATCTGAAGTTGGATGAAAAACTAGGAAAAATATCACAGGACAGGTGATGTAATGACTCGTGGTTGGAAACCATGGGTCATTGTCAGCAGTCGTGGGAGGAATAGGACCTCGACAGTTGGGGAGTAACGACCCGTGGTCACCAGTCGTGGTTTGGATTGCCAGATCTTCCAGTGGATATGAAGAATGGATACCACAACTCATTGGAAGCAACCACGAGTCGTGGTGAGGCTCGTGGTAAGGGAGGTTCAGATCTTCGGGAAAGCTGACAACGATCGATCTAACGACCCGTTAGAAGGAAGCACGACTCGTCCTATCGAGCCGTGGTATGAATCTGAGGTATGTTCAGGGTAGTGGATACGATGGACCGTACCACGAGTCATGGGTTCCACCAACGAATCATTGGTACGTCCGTGGGGTTGACCAGTGCAATTTTTCAGGGTGATTTCATTAAGGGAATTTTCAATTTTTTCATGCTATGAGACCTTAAACTATGTCGTTTTAACTCATGGAAGGTAGATTTTAGGGGAAATAATTTATTCTAAGTCCCCTTTCATGCATGCAAGAATATTGAGAGGTAATCAAGGGTGATTCAAGGCTCTTCTCTTCAATTCTTTCAATTTTCTTCTTGGGCTTTCAAGGGAAGCTAAGAATCAATTGCTCCAGGTATGTAAGACTATCAATGGGTGATTTCTTCCACACCCATACCCATCATCTATGATTTTTACAAAAATTTTATTAAAAACTTATGGGGTTTTGAAGATGATTTTATAAAAGTCTAATGATTTGATAATGGGTCTTGTGATTTTAGAATCTCATCATATTATATGGGTTTTTTTATTATTTAAACCATTTATAATTTTATTGATTTTGAGTTGTATGAAATTATGCCTAATTATGCATGACCCATGATGAATCGACTTATGATCTTCTCCTCAAATGATGATATTTACAAACCCAACATGATTTACGATTTGAATTACGGATTTATGATATTACCCATCATGATTTTATGAATCCCAAACTATATGCATGATTTACAAGTATGTATGAACCTTATCAATTATGAATTATGTTTTGGCCGACTCACGGGCCTCGTTTCATGGCTAGTTCACGTATGTACAAGTATGTTTATGATTATCATGATTTAAATAGCCCATGAATATACACATGTTATACTATAAGCACTATATATGTTTTGAGAGTAGTATCGAACACCGAGTAGGTTCGGGGCCTAGGTTCTACCCTAGATCTCATAAACTATGTGCCACTGTAGATATGTGGGGACCCCCTATGTGACTGTCCCTGACCCAAATGACCCTTTTCATGGTGATATCACACTTTCATGGTCCTACCCTTGGCAAGGTACGAACACCCTCCCAACTAGGGTTACAAGTCGGGCTTCATGTGTGCTCATATGGGGTATGTCGGTTAAGAGAATCTCCCACTGTTCCTCATGATTTATACATGTGTATGATTATGTATATTGGCTCAAGTCATGTTGAATAAAGCTTTTCTCTTACAATTATGATTACGATTGTATTATGAATGTTTTGAAAACCTTGAGCCTTATGTTATGGTACAATATTTATGATATAAGCATGATGTCCTACTCTTATGGTCATTTATGAGATTTATATATTTTTAAATGTCCGTTTTACTTATCTTGCATACTCAGTACATTCCACGTACTAACCGCATACTTTCTATGTTGTATCATTTCATGATACAGGACCCGACTCTCAGGCTCACCCTCCTCAGTAGTGCTTCTAAGATTGTTATCAGCATATTTGGTGAGTCCTCATATTCTGAGGGCTATATGTTCAGACTCCATGCTTTTCTTTCAGTTTCAGAATTGTTGGGTTAGTCGGGAGTTGTCCCATCAACCCGTCTTCATGATTAGAGGCTTTTCAGACTACAAGTTGTATTCAGCCATAACGTATGGATTATGTATTGTCCTTTCGTCGTATTTATGAAATGTTTACATTTTATTATGTTAAGTCTTCCGCTTATGTGATTAAATTAGATGTACGCTCATGCCATGGGTTGACTTGGGATCTCTCAGGGCTCCTTGTCCCGTGTCTACGATCCGGGTATACGTTTGGGTCGTGACAAAAGTAAAACATTCATACCTTTTGCACATTTGATATTATTGTGTAATCTCTACCATTTTCTAATCCCAAATCCTCTATCAATAATTTCAAAAATCATGTCTATGTGTTCTTATTCTCATAATCTACTACAATCCAAGCAATAGGCGATATTTGGTTATTTTCATCTTTAACCACAATAACTAACAATTATTCTTTAGTTGCCTCTTTCAAGAAACAACCATCTAAGCAATACACCTTTTACAGCCAGCCAAAAAAAAAAATTTCAAAGCATCAAAGAAAATATAGAAATTTTGAAACACCAGCGTACCACTTCCATCAGAATCATCAACATTAACAACACAAGTGCTTCTGCAATTGGTCCTCAATATTTTATCTCTATAGTCAAGTATTCTTCCAAATTCTAACACATGATCACTCATAATTCTTTGAAATACTTTACCTTTAGCTCTCCTAGTAGTGATTTTCCCAATATGTATTTTCAACTCTTCCACTGCTGAAATTTGAATATTCTAATCTTTGGTTGTTCAATAATTTCTACTCTTGTAATGATCAGCCAAAAACTTAGCATTGGACATGCAATTTCTAGTTTTCTTAACACACTTGTGTTTAGGATTGTGAGTTTTAATCATGAAATTATTACTAGACTTGTAAAGACATGCATATAACAGGCATGGACAGTTATACCTACACCTTACCCTAACTTTTTTGGGCTCATTCACATACTTCTCTAACTGAACACTCTTTTGAAATGAATATTTGGTAACAACTTTCCTGAACTCTTTCACATCTTAAAAAACCATCCCTAACTGACATACCACCTTTTTAGCAAATTTATCAAAACTGACCCTCCTACTAATCCTCCTTGACCGTAACTCATCAGCTTTACCTGATTCAACACTAAATGTATTAGAACTACAATACACTAGCTCATCATTAACAATTTTATCTTTCAAGATTTTATCAGTAGTAGTAGTCTCATCAAAGCTAGATCTGGACCATCTTCACCAATAAAAATTTCTTCAGGGTTATTTGGTATTGTTTCTCTTCTTTTCCTTCTTTGGTAAAACCTCCTTTCATCCCTCAAGTTTATGTATACTTAATGGATATCACTTTCATATTCAGCCTTATCTTCTTTAAATAAATCTTGATAATCTGATTCAGAACTATTCTCAGTGGAATATTCAGATCCAAATTCAGGGAAGTCACTGTTTGATAGTTCAGTAGCTACTGGTTAAGTAGCTACAACAGTTTCATTGTTCAGTAGTTGCACCAGTTTCAGGTTTATTACAATGAACACTACCATCCTCTTCTTGAACACCACTATCCCCTTCTTTATTAAAAGCAACAAAATATTTCTTATTGGGACTAGTATTTCAACAAAATGAGACCATCTAGTTCATCAACCATGTGACATGCATTAATAATATCCCCATTTTTAAAATTTTGAGAAAGTTCAAAAATATCTCTATCAGCTTGGATATTTACAAGAATGTCACTGCTGGGTGGCTTAACACAAAATGAGCAGCTTGTAGTGTACCCTAGTTCTTTAATATAGTCTCTTTGTTCAAAAAAGGACATCCTATTCATATTGACATCCATATATTTAGTGATTTCTCCACTTACAAATGTCGGTTTTCCACTACTAACATAGAAAATTTCACCATGATATCATCTCAATATTACCAATATAAACTCACTACTCGTACCTGAAATTATATAGCAACTAGTAAAAATATCCGCGCTTCGCGCGGTCATTTAAGACCATTGACTTTATGAAATAATATTTTTATAAATTTAATCAAAGTAAAATAAATAGATTAAAAAATAAATATGGATGCAAAATAACTTTATAAATTAATAAATGACAAATATAAATTTATTTCTTTCAATTAGCACTAACACTTTCTCTTTTTATAGTATCAAGCCAAAAAATACGATATCTACAATATGAAGAAAATCTATCAGCCTTTAGAACTACAGTAATATTTACCTTACATATGAAATTAATAGTAACAAACGTTAATTGAGAAAAAAAAAATGATAGTAACATATTATCATTCATCCTTGAATCAATCATCTTTGATTTTATTTTATTATTTAACCTTTTGCTTTCTAGAAGTGTTAATATTTGGAATTTTAGAAGAATCAAATAAATGTCAACGTGAAATGTTAAATTTTTTTAATAAATAAATAATTATTGGTAAAAGGAACAATAGAAAAGTGGAAAAAAAGGTGAATAGATATTCTAGTTTTAACTTAATATTTCCTTGTAGAAAGTCCATCTTTCCCTTTTGCATTACATATATCATTTAAATATTCCCCCATTTAAATGGCCCAAAAAAAATTATTAAAATAAAAAATAAAAGAGAGTATATGTCATGATTGCACAAAAAATCAACTAATTATATATGCTTGAAGGGAAAAATATTTCAATAAATTAATAAGTTCCTTAGGTGCTTTATAATAAATTAGGATACCAAAGTGATAGGGTTCAATTAAAAACTATACTTTTATTCTAATGTTAGTCCAGAAATACACATTTATTACTTTAAGAAGCATTTACAACTTGTAGTTTAACTTGAAAATCTATCCACACTTCTCTGCTGAATGTAAGCAAATAGTTTATTGTATAGTAAATCAAAACCAAATTTACGTACAAATAAAATGGGCGAACAACCGAACCCTTAGTTCAAATTAAGTTCCGTTATGACATGTCAAATGGGACTTACAAGTTGAAAATTTCAAATGCATAAATGTTTTGACCAACAAAACAAGAACTACAATATGAGTATTCGTCTTAACAACTTGAAATGAATGCTTTACTCTAAGACGTAATGTGGTTTACCCTTTTCTAGATTGCGTGCATAGCATGAGTTTACTATGTACTATACCTGGATTCAATTATGTTGTATTTTTATGGCTTAATATGTCTTGGGACTACAGAAGTTTCACTCCAGTCATGTTCCTCAATGGGTCGTGTGACACAACATCCTTGAAGCCATGTCAAAATTTTGTTACTTCTTGTCTTCTTGTCATGGTTCATTGAGCATATCAAAGGCTAATAAGGTTTTTAAGGTTTTTACGTTTTTACCATAGGCATACCAAATTTGAATTTATCTTCAAGAGATATCTGTATAGATCTTTAAAGAAAATTATGATTGTACCTTCAGCAATTTCAGTAGCGAAAACTCAACACAAATGCTCAATTAACATATACTTCAGATATCAATTCATAGGTCTAATAAATGATATTGACCTTCAATGTATATCGTACCACCATTACACCAAAAAAATATAAATTATTATAGAAAAAAATTAGATAACCCATAAACTGTAGACTAATGCATGCAACAATACAAATATACATAGAATTAGAGGAGGAACATTCACTATTCAAAAATAAGAATGAAAAATCATTTTATTGTGATTTTTCTGGATGGAACTTGGCTATCTATATTTTATGTAATTCTATTTAATGAGGAATATTTGCTTCTATATTCATGTCCAGGTTAAAAAATAGTTTGAGTAATAGACACAATCTCTTATTATACCTTTAACAGGCTTCTTATTGTTCAAAAGCTGATGTAAATAATTGCTAGCTACAGTAATAGAAATGTGACTCTTGTAGACTGCAGTAGCGAAGTCATATAGATGATTAAAAATATCTAACCATTAAATAAAATTAGATCAATTTCTTCAAAAAATAAAAATCAACAAAAGCAACTATATATAGAGGTTAGATCTATAAAAAAAAATCAGAAATTTATCAAACTCACTAACTCAACAACTGAAGGTTCAAAAAATCAGCTCAATACAAAAAAAGAGATAATTTTTCAGAAAATCACCAAAATAGATGGATAAATGACATAGAACTTTTACAAATCCGTTGTAGAAGCCAAAAGAGAAAAGAGAATTGGATCCCGATAAAAATATTTGAAAGTCATCATAGCTTTCTTCTTCTTCCTTTTTCTTGTACTTTATAAGATCTTCTCTAATCTTTTTGCCCCTCTATAGTCTTAGATTGGAGATTTTTGCTTTAGCTTTTACAAACTAAATTAACTCAATTTATGAGAGGTATAAAGTAAGATTAAATAAAATGAAGAAAGATTATTAATAAATTTCAATACCTGTTATTAACATATTTCAATACCTTGGTGAAATAATGAAACAATAAGAATTCTCTTATACTTTTAAATGTAAAATTTGCTGAATAACTCTGTGACCCTCATGAATGCTGGTTGTAACTTGATCACTGGTAACCTCTATAAAATTCAATACAATATGAAAATTCAATCAAAAAATGCTTGATTTTTGGTTTAAAAAATTTATTTTTACTCTACAAATGTTAAGAATACCAGCAAGTTATACAAATATAGCATTGGTACAACTCAAGTTGGTTGAAGTATAGAAATAAAATGGAGATCTCATCTCCAAGAACTTAATTATATTAAGAACATATATATTCTTATAGGGATAAAAAAATGATACAGAAAGTACGCCACATGCAATTTTCAATTTGCTAGAAGATTAAAAGAAGAACTTTATAGCTTCTCTGTTTGAAAAAAATATAAAAAATTCAAGATTTACTCAAGTTTAAGATAATGAATCAGTAAGTGCTATTAGGCATAACTCAAGGGAACAACTTCAATGTGGAATACTAATTTTGGTTGGTCATTCAGAACCTCTTGAAAATAGAAGTAACATAACAATTCGGTGGCATGTTCATTTCAAGGGTAAAACATCTTATTGATATATGTAAATCTTTTTTCCAACACAAATGTCAGTATTAAGTTATCTTGAATCCACACATCAAGTAGCAAATCAAAATTGAACTGCTAGTTAGAATTTAATGCAAATGTGTAAGAGTAACTTGGTGACCAATGATATAAGAAAATATCAAAAGTTCACTCCAGATAATATTTTCAATAAAAATATTAGCACGTATAGTTCACGTGACTTCTTTATAAAGCAAGATTAGAACTACTCTGTTGTATGTGTGTGTTGTTCAATATCAAAGTTTAAGGACATGACATCTCACATCAAAATAACTGCGGTGACAAAGTTCACACAAAATTATCATTCTTTTCCTTCTTTGGTAAGTGCAATTGAAGACCAAGTGCACAAACACATAGAGTATTTAGTATTTTTAGATAAATAAGTTTTCAAGAAATTAGAGGAAGGACACAATTTTTAGGATTAGTAAAAATAGTTCCTGATTTTTTTAAAAATAGAACAGACAGGAAAAAAATGACTTAGCTTATTTTTGTTGCTTTTCTAATAAGAGGAGGAAAAGAATTCTCTCGTATAATGATGAGTGATACGTCCAATATAATACTATAAGTATTTGATTTCACAGTTCATTCCATTTTGTGCAACTAATCAAGAAAAGAAGAGATGCAAGTCAGAGAATGTTATGAATTTTTATCATCCCATTAATGTATCAAAATGGGATAAAATCGTAAAATTTTTCGTTCTTACTCTTTTTTATTCATTTTTGAAACTAAAGGTGGCTCAAAGTTGTAACAAAAAGCTTTACTTACTTATATATAAATAATTGGTGTTCTTAAAATTCAAAATTTTATTTTGATTTTCAAATTTAAGCCAACATTGGGCGAGTCTTGGGGTAACTATAAAAGTTGTCATCGTATGACCAGGTTACAGGTTCAAGTTACGAAACAACCTCTTGCAATTTGGTCTGATCCTTACCCCGAACACACTCATAGCGGGTTCTCAATGCTCTGGCCTGTTCTTTTCAAGGTTAAACCAAAGGTCACGTGTTATATAATTACCAACAAATATTATATGGATTAAGATTGATAACCAAATCTGTCTGTCTTTTTAATGATAGACAATAAAAATAATTATATTTATTATGAAAGTGATTGTAAGTAGTGGCAGGTATGCAATATCTCATTAGTTTTCGAGGGAGAGACTCATGTTTTTACCCTTAAAAGAAAATGTAGAACTTAAGTACGTTGACAAAACTCAAAAAAAAACACTCCCTCTTATTCTAAAATACATAATTATTGTTAGGACTATCCAAACTCCTAAAGGGCTCCAACTTATTCTGTGGTTGCAGTCTAGCAGAAACAGAAGGGCAGAAGAACCTGAAACTTTTGTATGTCAAAATTTCGCGTCTTATTTTTATAAAATTCCAACAGAACATGTGTTACTAAAATTCTTCAAGTGTAAGAATGTATTTTTTGTATATTTCGTGAAAGATTAAATGAATCTCATAAATAGGCAAAAAATTAACCAAAAGATGCATTTTTTAAACTACGTAATAAACCTAAATGTAGCAGGAATTCAAGAATATAAATTTAAAGATATATGAAACATCAAATAAAAATTAAAAAAAAAACTAAAAATCACAAAAAGAGAAAAGAGAAGATTTACCTTGGTGGCGAGGAGTAAATTTGGGCAGAATCCCTAATCAAAAAGAATAATCCTTGTCCCTTAGCTTATCCTCTATTGAGGTAATAATTCCTAAATTAAATTCAATATTATAGCCAAGTTTTGTTTCATAGAATAAGATTGATAACCAAGTCTGACTGTCATTCCGATGATAGACAATAAAACAATTATTATATTTAATATGAAAGTTGTTGGTAAGCATTGACCAGTATGCAATATCTCATTAATTTGCAAGGGAGAGACTTATGTTCTTATCCTTATAAAAAAGTGTAGAACTTATCATGAAACTGTTTTAAGCATCTAATTATTCTAATTCTAAGTACCTTGACAAAACTCAAAAGAAACACTCCTTATTCTTAAATACATAATTATTGTTAGGACTGTCCAAACTCCTAAAGGACACCTACTTATTGTGTGGTCATAGTCTAGCACAAACAGAAGGGTGGAAGAACCTGAAATATTTGTATGTCAAAACTTTGCGTCTTATTTTCCTAAAATTTCAACAGAAGAGGTGTTACTAAAATCTTTCAAGTATAAGAATGTAATTTTTGTATATTTTGTTAATGATTAAACTAATCTCATAAATTGAAAACAAATTAACCAAAAGAAACTAAAAATCGCAAAAAGAGAAAAGAGAAGATATACCTTGGTGGCGAGGAGTAAATTTGGGCAGAATCCCTAATCGAGAAGAATAATTCTTGTCTCTTATCCTCTATTGAGGTGATAATTCCTAAAATAAATTTAATGTTATAGCCAAGTTTCATTTCATGGAATAAGATTGATAACCAAGTCTGACTGTCTTTCCAATGATAGATAATAAATAATTATTATATTTATTATTAAAGTGGCTGGTACGTATTGGCCAGTATATAATATCTCATTAATTTTCAAGGGAGAGACTCATGTTCTTATCTTTATAAAAAAGTATAGAACTTATCATGAAACTTTTTTAAGCGTCTAATTATTCTTATTCTAAGTACCTTGACAAAACTCAAAAGAAACACTCCTTCTTATTCTTAAATATATAATTATTGTTAGGACTGTCCAAACTCCTAAAGGACTTCAACTCATTGTGTGGTTACAGTCTATCAGAAACATAAGGGTGGAAGAACCTAAAATTTTTGTATATCAAATTTCGCGTCTTATTTTCCTAAAATTCGAACATAAGTGGTGTTACTAAAATACTTCAAGTGTACAAGTGTAAAAATGTAATTTTTGTATATTTTTTTAAAGATTAAATTAATCTCATAAATAGACAACAAATTAACTAAAAGATGCATTATTTTAGTTTTTCATAAACCCAAATCAACTAGGAATTCAAGAATATAAATTTAAAGATATGTGGAGCATCAACTAACATTTAAAAAGACTAAAAACTGTAAAAAGAGAAAAGAGAAGATTTACCTTGGTGGCGGGGAGTAAATTTGGGCAGAATCCCTAATTGAGAAGAATAATCTTTATGCCTTATCCTTTGTTGAGGTAGTAATTCCTAAAATAAATTCAATATTATATCCAAGTTTCATTTCAACTTCTTTCTACTGCACTATATATTCCTCCACTGATATAAAAGGAATTGGAAGAAGATACATGAAACATCAACTAAACATGTAAGAAAAGCTAAAAATCGCAAAAAGATAAAATAGAAGATTTACTTCGGTGGCGAGGAGTAAATTTGGACAGAATCCCTAATCGAGAAGAATAATCTTTGTCCCTTATCCTCTGTTGAGGTAGTAATCTCTAAAATAAACTCAATGTTACAACCAAGTTTGTTTTAAACTTCTTTCTAATGCACTTATATTCCTCCATTGATGTAAAAGGGATTGGAAGAAATTTTTTTTTATCAACAATCCCCAAGAATTTAATATATCAACTTATCTCTCACTCTTTTTAAAATGAGAGGGGGAAAGACACAAAAGAAGATGCAGAGAGGGAGGAAAAGGAAGAGCGGAGGAAGCGAGTAGTTTTGGCAGAAGTTATTAGAGGAAGAGACGTCAATTATCAAGATGAATAAATGTGACTGTTGGGTTTTCTTTTTTTAATTTTAATTTTAATGAACAGGCTGAAAAAAGGAGAAAATACAGGAAAAAAGATAAATGAGCTTCCTAAACTGTGAGGTATGACACGTATGCGAGCTTAAGTCCCTCCTTTATATAAATATATAGATAGTAATAAAACATTTAGAATCACACACGAAAATATTCGAACAAGTGAGTATACATGGCCAAACATGGTAGAAACTCAAAATTTTGAAGAAAAATGGACTAAGCAAACATGAAAAAAATACTAATACAAAACATAATCAACCTTACTTATAACCCCCAGTTTAAACTGTGGAAAAACCCTAATTTAGCAATAAACCCTAACTTTCCAGATGACAACATCAATAATGAATCTAACAAATCACATGTGTTGAAAAACTTAAATTCTTTTTTAAATTAGTGATGAATAAAATGACTCACCTAATAATTTTTAGAACACCAACAATTTTGAGACACCCACAAAGCTAAAACATCAACAAGATTGAAATCTAAATAACTTTCACCACCAAGTTGCAAGACACAACATCATTATAGTCAATTAAAAGTGAAAACCACAGAAAAATAGAAAGATTTGTGTGATTTTGATGGAAACCGAGAAAAGAGGTGCGAGAATATTTTACTAACCTTAGATTTCCTATTTTGGGAAAGTTGAGTGACCTACTGAGCCCTCTAAACTTTTCTCTTTCGAAAAGCACGTGTAAACACTTATTTTGGTTAGAGTGACATTCTTGTCTAGGACAACGGATAATATCGCTTAAAAATAGTATGACTCCCGCAAAGCTTGAGTGTAATGATAATTTCGATCAAAATTGAAGTGTTTTTTTTTTTTTTTTTATAATCATTTTCCCTAATAAACATATGACAATTTATATCAGATTTGTGTTTTTCTAAGTATCCATGAAAATTTCAACAATTTTAGATTTAATTTAAGAGAAATAGGTTTTAAGTGCGCTTAGTTTTCGGCCACAATCTCCTTCAATATGCCAGAATCTCCAATTTCCTTTTCAATTTCAAAATACTTTCTCCCTCTACACCACGATTTTAGGAGAAAATTCACCCAAAATCAGTTTCAACTGAACTAAACAAAACCCATTCAAGAGAACAAGAACATAATTGAGAGACTCGTGCAATAAGATGGTTTGTCTAATAAAAAATATTCAGAGAAGTTGACGAAAGTTGAGAGTCTCAAGAATGAGGTAGAACAACTAACCACACACATTTCTGAAATGGACGAGGAAAAGAGGAAGACGATCAGGAGGGATGGTTTTGCCTCTATTTTTTTTAATTGGATTTCTTCCTATCTAATCCCCTCAAATGCAATGAAAGAGTGATCTTCTCTTTGTTGTCTATGTAAAAGACTCTTCATTTCTTCCGTCATATTCAAAATTTTTTGCTTTTTATCCTCTTATTAAATCAATAGGAGGTTTGAAGAGGTGACAGACAAAGATGACATTGATGTGGCTCTATTGTTCTTGTCGTGGTCCAATTTTGCTGCACAGAATTGTATGGTATTATATTTTAATTTTGTCTGTTGTTGTAATTGTATTAAATTTGTATCAATATTATATGAAAATTGTATAATTGTGTTGTAGTTGTTTTAAATTTTCAAAGAACTACACATGAACTTTATATAAAATTTTGTACAATTATATACATAGTTCATATCAATTTCATATAATTTTTATACAACAAATTGTGAGTGAAATTTTAAGCATTAGAGCGAAATTTGAAACGTGTAATTTTTTCAAAAACCTAACATGAACTTTATATATATCATTCAAAAAACAAGAAAAGAATTCAGTGAAAGCTCTTACCTGCAATCAACGATCCATTTGGACCAGTAATTCATAAACTATACACAAAATGTATAATATATGTAAACATATATTATACAGTTTATATACAAATGACAGTATAGGGGAAGAAGTGATAATATATATATATATATATATATATATATGTACAATTTTAAAATCTAAATATTTAATTGTTACGTGTCATGTCCAAACACACATGCAAGTGTACGCGGTCGTACAAGTAATATAATGATAATGAGATTTCGGGTTGTCCAACCTACAGGGACTCGTAGTTGATAAAAAATTAAAGATGAGCTATTGTTATTTGATGACTATTGTTTTCAGGGAGGTTGGTTGTGAAGGTTGTGTAACCTTTTGTTTAGATTAAAAAGAGTTGATGGATATTATATGAAATTAACAATGATTGAAGAACTTCGGTACTATGGCATACTTTGCATTCATGTTCATGATGTACTTTCCTTACTATGCTAACCTTATCGAGATTGCTAATTTACGGGGCTAATGGTATAGTTAAAACTCTCTTGAGTCTCTAACCCTCTGCTCATATTACTCACATAACTATATCTTTATGACATGTTCATAACAAGAACATATTCAAACTCCCGTATATGAACTACATCGGGCAGACTAGGTATATCTTTATCTTAGTTGCAAATTCTTTCCCTTTTGAAGGATTCTATTCTAATTGATTCCCATTCTATCTTGGTTTTCCTCTCTCGAATTCTTTAAAGAGTAAGCATGTACCCTATTGATCACTAATTAGCAGAATGATGAATATATAATCAATTATAATGTGAGCAATACTAATTCAAGTTCATACATAAAATAATCATGTTTCAGTCATAGCCCAGAATAAGGATGTTTAGTCACTCATGTTCAGAGTACAATGAAAAATGTTAATGTTGAATTCCATACTTGGAAAAGAAAAAGATAAAGAAAAGTAACCCCAAGTAGAGAGACAACGCTCTTCTCTTCTCATCTTCAAAATATCTGATATCTCCAAAATATGACCAAGGAGCCCTTTTATAGTAAATGAAAAACCTTCTAAAGACCCGCCCAAAATCGGGTGGGCTTTTATTTTTGAAGTTAGAAATCCATACTGTGCTCGCAGGGCGAGCGCCAAAGAGAGGAAGGGACCTTGTGATGGACTTCGCTCTGTGAGGCCTTGCTGCAGTTCCATACTTAATCATTTCTCCACCTCGTCTGTGCATCCATCTTGCATGTCAAGCTCCAGAGCGTGTTATGGATTCCCCTTCAGCCTCGCTCCACGAGGTACATTCTGGCCTTTCATACTTAGCACATAAATCAAGCATTTCAGATTTGGGGATCGCGGGGCTAACTCCAGCGAGGTTGGAGCTCTCTTTGATCTTTGCTCTGTGATACTCCTAGGGATCCCACACTTGGTTAAATTTCCTCTTCTTTCTTCTTTTGTGCTCGCCTAGCAAGCTAAAAATTAAAGTGTAGGCTTGCTTTGAGCTATGCTCCGCATGGAACATCATGTTTTCTCATACTTAGTCACTTTTTAAGAGTTTTTACCTGCAAAATAGATAAAGCTCTTCCATTAGGTCAATGACGCGATAATGAGGCATAATTAGGTGTATTTAACTTCTTTGCTCTTAAAATAAGACATAAATGCAGGTAAGATATGATAATTAATCATGTAAATACACCTAAAATTATTAAGTCTCATGTTCAACTATGTCGTTTCAAAATTGAATGAAAGATTGAATTTATCATGATTAGTCAATGAAAATTTTAATTTGTATAATTTTGAATTTGATAGTGTATGATTTATGAAACTTCAATAACGTATAATTGAGAACTTGATTGTATATTGATGTTGAGAGTATTTTTGCTTATCGATGCCAAACGAATCGAGCAAAAATGAATTTAAGAAACAAGGAACATATTTGAGAAATTGATTGTGTATGAATTTTGAACGAGAGATTTACCAATTAGATTGGACTCTTTGAGCAAAAGGTGGAGAAAATCAGGGAATATTATCTTTGGATGGAAATAGAAAAAGAGAGAAAATAAGGGAAGATCGATTTTGCTTTACTTTATTTTCGCGATTTGAGCCTAATTTATTTAGTGTATTTTTAATTTATATGATTTCATATAAATTTTGTAAGAAAACTATTATTGTACATGGTAAACAAATAAGTACCGCTATGCTTTATAATATTGAATCTTATTTTGTATATATAGAAATTTTCCCTTACAAATTTTCATTTTATTACTAGTTAAATATACTATTTTGAGGAAAAGAAATTATATTCGACTATATATATACAAATATGGCATGAAATTCATAAATAGATATTTTTAGGTCTTTTAATTGAATAATAATAATTATTATTTTTCAATTTTACCACTCTTCATCCAGGTAGATGAAAGCCCAAAAAGGAACACTTTTAGCCTGTTTGCTTGGTGTTTTCATGGTAAAATTTCACAGGTGAAGTATACAAATATTTATTTCTAGGGTTGCCATTTAATTTGTGCTTGCTTTAAAATCTTTTTTTTTAGAAGTTTAACCGCTTTGAAAATAACTTTAAACGTATACGATCAAAGTTGAAAATTCGTGTATGACGTCGGACATTTTTGCCTAAATATGGTCTTGTGAAGTCCAAACATCAGACATTTTACTTGAAGTTTGGTATGACTCTCAAAGGCCAAGTTCAGACATTTTTTACTTAAGTTGTTAGTAAACTGTATTCAAGAATTAAATTCGAAAAGAAAAATCATAAATGGAGAAGAAGGCGGAATAAATTCGAGCCCACTAAATTCACAATGTATCCATTAGAAATTTAATACCCTCCTAGTACCCGAAGTATAGGATTATGTTATTCTAGTTCTAGGATAGAAGTGCAACGAACACAAAGAACAACCAAATAATACTTTGAACTTACTTTGCAAGTGCAGAAAGTATTGCATAGAGAAGGAGAGTAATTCAAAATTTTCTCAAGGAACAACTAAAGGACGGACATATATGTATAGCAAAAACATTAGATTCAACGGAAGAGATGCAACTCTTTTTGGTGCCTTTTCGTGAAACATGATTGTTTATGAAAAATGGCTATGTTGAGAAAATACCAGGCAGCCTATGTTTAGAAAAATATCGGACGGCTACTTCCAGGAAAGTAAACCGGAGGAAAAAGTAAATTAGAATATTGATATAATCGAAATAAATTTGATCCAAAAAATAAATTAATTAAAAAGCAAATTTGAAGCCGAGGCGCGCGATAGAGCTAGAAAAAGTATTCTTATATATAAGGACACTATTCTTGCTCTTTCTCACCAATGAGGAACAAAGTCCCTTTATCTAATGAATCGGAGAGCGGGGAAGAGAGTGGAGAGTATATGGAGAAACAAGATGCCCTTTTAGTTCTCTGCTGTTAATTGAATGTTCTGTTGTACTATTGTGAAAGAGGAGATTCATTCTCACTGAGGTCTTGTTCTTTACGTAAGAATGAATATTTTACTATTATTGTGCTTGAAAAGAATTAATATTGCATCCACTTATTGAAAAGTAAAAGAAATTATGCAGTGTGAATAGATAAAATAAAATAAAAAGAAGGAAAACTACAATTAGGGAAGAGTATATATCATCATTTTTAATTTACTGCATATGGAAGAAATTGTTACACTATTGAGTTGTTGCGTCATCCTAACTAAATTTGTTGCAAGTTAAAGCTGTAAAGTAGCTTTAGTTGATTGTATGTTGCAACAGAATTTGCTGACACTTGATTAAAGAAGTCTTAAAAATACTTGTTTCAGTCATATAAAGTAACAGTCTGGGAAATGGATGTATGTATATTTTTGTGGAAAAAACAGAACTACAATTAATGTGGTTTTAGAATTCTACAAATTTTCTTGCAAGTTTTTCAGTAATTATCACACAGCAAAATGGTGGTAAACTGCAGCATATATGTACATTATTTCTTATATACGAACAGAATTAGTTGAGGTGCACACAAGTTGACTCGAACACAACACTCCAGTTATAAAATAAATGTATTTTTGTGAGACGCGACTGAGCAACATTTGAGTTGCAAGATATATACCCCCTTGCTATGGTTTAATGACCAAAAAGATGTGGGTGAAAATGTTTTAGAAAATACTAATTTTCTGCTAAAAATTAATAAAACAAGTATGTGCTTCTTTCCTAAATGGATTTGACATGACACCTCATACGGGTGTGCATTGGTTTTAGATAATATGAGTTTATGTTATACAATTCTGAAAAATTGCAGGCAAGTTCAGTCATTACAGGTTGGTGTTTTTCATTGTAGATTAAATTTTTTATTACTCAACTACATATTAATGTATTTTGTTTATTTGAACTTTTTATGATCTTGCATTTTCTTATTTGAGATGTTTCCACCAAAATTACTTACTTCCGCAATAAGATGTGTTTGACTACCATCACTCTACCTTAGTTGGGATCTCAACACTTATCTACTAGATCTGTGGGTGATGAGTCAGTAAAAGTTGTCATTGACCATCATCGGTTTCATTTATTGGCCAACTCCAATTGATATTCCTTTGCATTGGAGGCTTCACAATCGAAGTGATTGAATAAACCCATTAAATTGTGCATATTGCTTAATTTGGTTATTGGAGAAGTAATTGAAATTTTCCCCTGAAACATCTAAAGATATATCATCTTGAAACCTTGATAGAGTTTAGAGATTGAACCTCCTGTCGTCTTTTCATCTATTCTTGTTCGTGAAGTTTCTCGTACTTTTGCACGAGTTTTTGAAACCAGAAGTTGCTCAAGAGGGAAAAAGGAGCACAAGTTGATTGGTAAGAGGTATTTCAGTTGCTGTGTTTTCTCAAGCAGCTATATTAGTGAAGGCGAGAGCCTATCAACTATCTATAGCATGTTGATGATTTAAATATGAATTTCTAGATTGTTTGTGAACTCCAGCTCTTCCATATTCTTCGTCGATGTTCTTTTGCTTATTGTTAAGATAATAATAATTGTATTTCTGGCATGATATGCCTCATGTTTGGAAAGAAAAAATACAAAAAAAATACAAAAAATCATGGTCAACAAGTTTTGTTATGTTTTTCTAGAAGTGACTAAATTTTTAGATAATGCATACGATTCTCTCGAGGAAGCTACAAATATAATTTTTACTACATATTTAGTTCCTTTTTTTTTTCCTGAAAAACATAATTAATTTAACAGTATTATACTTGAATAAAATCAATCAAATATGTGTTTGAAAGTATATATTCTATATTTTAAAGAAAAATGATTTAGGAAAAAACAAATTGACCAAATAACACAACAAAATTTAAAGCGATAAAACAATTAACTAAATTAATTTATTTTGATTTAATCTTAACATTTGAAAAATCTATTTAATTGATTTTATTTTCTTAAAAGGAAGACCAACCCAACTCAAACTCAAGTAATATAGCGAGATTCATAGGATATCGGTCCCGATAAAGCCTCTACTCAAGGAGAAAGTCTTTAAAATAATTACTCCGTAAAGCACCATGATCTTATACCTTCAAATATAAATATTACTAGTATATGTACCCACGCAAAATATCAAAGAAATTAATCATAGGAAAAGGCTAGACATGAAAAAGGTAAAGATGCAAAGTTATTGAGAAACTTATAATTTCAATCACTTTTGGTTTTGATTTTACATTAGGTTTCTTCTGAACCTGTTTTAATAACGTATCTTTAACCTGTAAAGGTCCATAAGCATTAAAAAAAAAAAATTATTTCTGTGAGTTAAGCGGACAGAACCCTTTTATTAGTAATTAGGGACATATTCGCACTTCGTGCTGTTACTAAAAAAATTAAGATATGATTAAATAATTATTTTACAAATTTTATATTAAAAATATCTATTACTGTTGATTAATTTTTTTATATATTAATACATTAATCATAATAATACTATCAGTTGTTCCTTAATATAATAGGTTGATTGTTCTTTGTTATATTTTCTGGCCTCACTTAACTGTTGACGTTGCTACCTTATTATGACATTTGTACCAATAAAATGATCTCACCCCATCAAATAATCAAGTTTCTTAAATAAATTGAGCTTCAAAGTAAATATTTTATATTTCATATAAGGTAATGAATAAATTCAACACAACATATATTTTTTATGTATTATTATAATATTTTTATAATCTTATGATATAATATTAGTTTCGCAAATACTAAATATTCAAAACAATTTAGTTTTATATTCTTATTAACTTTTTTGCACCATTTTTATTTTTCTCTTTTTTTGTATATTATAGAATTGAATTTTCAAAATAAAGTATAATATAAAAGAAAAAATGAGGTAAAATATAACTTTTAGAATATTAAATAAAAATAAAAGATATCACATTTAAAATATTAAAATAGATGTTCAAAGCAACATTCATTTTTATATGTAAATAATAATTATTTTATTCGAAGAATACTAAATATAATCAATTTTTAAAGAAATAAAAAATATATATGAGAGGATAAACTATTCGTTCAAAGATTTTGTACTATTTCAAAGCAAATTGCTTAACCCTGCTATTTTTCGAAGTGAAGGAGAAAGAAGTAAAAATTTAATTTGTTCATTTTGTTTAGGTCATTTATTTTAAAACGAATCTTTAATCAGTCCTCTTTTATAATATACTAGTGAACATATCCGCGCTTTGCACAGTCATAAAGATATTAGCGAATAGATAATATATATATATATTTGTAAATTTAATAGAAATAAAAAAATAAATTATTTAATACACACTCATATTTATATAGATTAAACTACAAAATTTCAAATATAAATCTTTTCATTGGAATTTCGTTGGTTGGTGCCTCTTTTTAAAATATTCAAGTGTCATTTTTTTTTTATGTACCTATCAAGTATACAACCTTCAATTTATCATTATTCTCTAATAATTGTTATTTATTTGTGTCAATATAAGTATTATTTCATTTTAAAATGCTTTTCATAGAATGTAATTTTTTTCAATTTTTGACTCTCAATATTTATTCTTAAGACTCTTGTTGGGGTATTTGAAGGGTTTGAATGGCATAACTCATGATGAAGTGTTTCTAGATCTATGACAAGAAAATTAAATAATTAATTTATTTATAAAATTGTGCTTTTGCGCAATAAGATTAATAATATGATTTTTTTAAAGTCCAAATATGAGTCTCTTGATCGCTAGACTCAGACAGTGATTCTTAGATTGATTTGACATTTAAGTTCTTTCATTATAATACTCTGTGTAGAGTTATTTTACTTTCGGGTCAATATGACCATTCATCGCAAGTAAAACAGAGTCTCCTTAACGACATAGAATTCCATCCAAGCAGTCATTTGGTAGGCAATCAGGAGAGAAGCAACTCCAGAATTTTTTGAGACTATATTATACTTTATCTTATGTCCAAATGTATTCTTTTGCTTTCCTTTTGGAACAAATGGCTGTTATAAATGACTTTGATTATCATGTATGACTTTATTATATCACTGCAGAATCTATGAAGTCTAACTATAGCTTGTTCCTCCAACTAAAATCACCAACCACAATTATTTCTGGTCTTAATAAAATTTCACCTTTTGCAAAGAAAAAGAAGGAAAATGAATTTCCCTCTAACTGGAATAATAACACCATCCGCGATAAAATCCTAGAGAAATGAGCTACTGAAATTGTCAGGATTTTGCGATTCTGGATCTGGTAATCTTGCGAGACATCATTAACCCCCTCGATCGGGTGTTGTATATGCATGATCAAGTTGTTCTCAAAAATCAATACAACACATCCAGTAGAAAATGTCTGGTGCTGAAAGTAAAACAGAGTGACACTTGGTGACTGATTCTTATTTCCGTCATTAAGATTCTTGAAGTTAACCGGTGATGGGAAATAAGCGAGCAAAGCCAGAGAGAGATGAGGTGCTTTTGGAGATTGTGCCTCCTTTAGATCAAGCATATACTCGATGGCTTGCTCGAAATCTCGAGAGAATTTATGGCTTCACTCTAACAATCCCTCGTGCTGTAAGGACACCTGATCATTACATAGAATACATGCACTTACAGGGATGGTTGGATGTCAGTTTAGATGACCCACACCTTGCTCGTTTACTTAAGTAATCAATAAACTTCAACTTCCAAGAGCATGTAAACTTGAGCAAGTAGGAATTTTGGCTTCAAGTTGATGCTTAGTTTTTTAGTACTGTTACAGTGAGATTCAGATGCTGAGCAGCTGTATGAAATGAAAAGTTGTCAAATATCATGACACCAAAACAGAAAAATGACAAGTTAAGATTAATAAAACTGTCCGAAAGTACTCAAGGAAAATGAGCAACTGAAACTTCCCTTCCTCATTTGCAACTGCTAAATTGATAGGGTACTTTTGTAATCACAGAGAAAAAGGGCAGTAAATAGGTTTCCAAACCCACGTCATGACACCAAATCAAGTTAAAATAACAAATAAAAAGGTCTAGCTGTACGAACATATATTCAAATAAAAATTGCAAAATGTCATGAGTATCATGTACTTCTCCTTAACATATTGTCCTAAGAACTCGAAGTAGACATACTTGCATTTATAGATGAACCCCGCTCCTTATAAATCCTATATGTCCTAGATATTCATTCACACCAAAATCATCAATTAGAACAACAACACAAGTAGTCGGAAGATAAACTCACAATCATAAAAGGTGGTTTAGAGCTGTTTGGGTCTGCAATAAAAAAAATGGACTTCTCCCACCACGCATACCACCTATTTAGGTTAGCATAAAGTATCAAAATAAAGTGCTAACAAGAGAAATCTTTTTTCTGAATTAGTAAATTACAAAGTAAAGGTAAACCAATTTCAAACTCACGATTTCTCTACAACACTGGGATTAAAAGTCTTTACCATTTCACGGGAGAGTTTCTTCTTCTCCTCCAGAGGTGTTTCTGGATCAACAAAATCCTCAGGTCTCCTCTCCACCATCCCTTTTTGAGCTCTTCTTCTTAGCAGTCTTTGACACACTGGTGCTAGTTTATGCCTTAATTAATGCAGACGAACCAGTCAGAGAATCTTGAAAAAAGCATAAATTGGATTAGAGTTACAAGAAATTTTATAGTTACATCACTTTCTAAACTTGTTGAACATATTGGTAGTGATACCGAGAGTTTGGCAATTCTTTTTCCTCAATCAATATATTGCAAACAGCATAACAGAAATAGCTAAGAGCCATTCCACCAAGCCAAGCATTTACGAAATACAAGTATCAAACATAATTAGATAAATAAACATAATAGTGTTACCTGTTTTATTGCTTCCGCTTTTTTTGCAGCCTTGAGTTTTTTCAACTCTTTCTCTCTAGCCTGCTAATAAACACAAAAAGACCGCATGAAATATTTTGAATCAACCAATTAACTGCGTCAATCCTAAGTTAGAATTCATATACTTGAATATCAGTAAGAATATTGATTTAACAAATAATTGATGTTTGAACGCCAAACATAGTGTTCATTGTGAGTAATCATCCATCACAACAGAACCAGAACCAAGATGAATAGTCTTCTAACCTTTTCTTCCTTTTTCTTCTTCTTCTCCAGTTCTTCGGGAGTTAATACTTTTCCCTCTGATGATGCGAACGGCTATCAAATACTCAAATTCAATCTAAAAGCAAGCTCAATAAAAGAGAATCAAAATGTGTTACCTCAGATAGATTCTTACCTGCGGTTTGCAATTTTTCACTGTCTCTTGTAATTTACCCTCCGACTCAGCCTACAATCGTTTCAATTCATTCACCAAGAAAGTACAAAAATTTTTAAATTTTCAAAACACAAATTAATAAGTATAGGAAAAAGCTCACCATTAAAGGCTTTAAACCACCAGGATTTTTTTATCAAAACATATAGAAGGAATTTCTATTCAACTATTTTAGCATTAGATGGATCGACCTCAAAAGTTTTATCAAATTAAAGAAACTCATAACTTTATCTATCAGTTCTAAATTGAATTTATGTCAGTACTTCTAGGTTTGATAGTTTTAATAGAACATAATGCAGTAGATTACAAAGTGACAAAATAGAAGTTTCAGAAAAGCAAAAATAAAAAATAAATTTAACAAATGTAGATTGAAAATTTAAAAAAGATAGAACTTCATAGCAAAAATTAAAAGAAAAGCATACTGACGATTGGCAACACCCCGATGAGAAGAAGATGAAGAGAAGAATTGATTAAGATCAGCCTGATCCTAATTCTTCTAAAGATCAGCCTGATCCTCATTCTTCTGAAGATCAGCCAGATCACTAACTTCAAATACTCTATGTCTTAGGCCTTCTAAAGCAATCGTGGTACCCGAGTCCTAGTGAGGAGAGTTTTCTCGACGTTCTTAATTTCAAAAACAGATTTTGAATATAAATATTTTGCAGAGGAATATGCTTGAAGTTGCTTTCTCAATATCTCTGCCAATTGATTAAGGGATGAATTTTGCATCCAACTCCTTCAAGTCGCAGGAACTTGCTTGGTTTCTCATTATCTCAACCATCTTTCTACGGATCTAACACAATATGAAAAATATTCTTGTAAGCAACCAAAAATTAACTTTGCAAGGCATGATGACAACAATAAGCATATGCCTCTGCAGTCTGCATACGTGTAGACAAAGCAGATATTCTATACCTGACAGATCTGGCTACTCTGAGCATAACATGTACACTTCTGCTGGCTTGGACGCTTCTTTGTAAAAGCAATGCAGAACATCCTGAGAGTATAGCTGTTTGTAGTCTTGACATCCACATGGGCCTCAATCAAAGTCTGCCACTTGTGGACCAGAGACCTTAACTTATCCGTTGTGAAATCCATTCCCTATAATTACTTAACAAAGTTAGAGCTCAATATATGGAGTGTGTAGCCTCTGAAGCAGTGTGAACAAATGATGGACTAAAAGGAACATCTTACATGAAAGTTTGTGAGGACATTTCTCCCTTGCACATCTTCTGCTCTCAATCGGATCTTCCTAAAAGCTTGATCTTTATCTTTCTGAAGATCAGCCAGACTAACTTCAAATACTCTATGTTTTAGACCCTCTGAAGCAATCTATGAGAAAAAAACAAACAATTCTGTCAGTGAAAGAGCACTTGCAATTAAATTTTTTATATCAAGAGATGAAAAATCAAAGTTCTATATATAAGAGTAAGTTCTCTATATATTAGGGCAGTGGAGTTAATGATAGCACGAGATGCAAGTATCACAGAGCATCTTGAAAGAGTGTAAAACTAGTAAAAATCTGCTCTAGAGTGTATTCAACATTCACACATACAGAAAACAGGAAGAAATAGAGCAAAAAAATTGTCATCTCACAGTTTTATAGGCACAAGTTACAGAATAATAGTGGCACATCATAACCAGAAACAAAGGAATTTGACTACTTGCTATATATTTCAAAGAAAAAGTTCTTGCACATCTCAGTGAGATGTAAATTTGTAATAGGGCAAAACCAGCCCTCTCCAACGAAACAACAAAAAATTTAATTTATAATAAAAAATCACTAGTAAGTTCAGAATGCATTGAAAGAACCATTTTCTGACAAAATTTATCAGAAAACATGGATAGGTAATATTTCTTTTCATGTTCAACAATGTACAATTTAACAAACAACCAATCCCTAACTACCAATAACCAACATTTCTCCACCATTCAATTCAAGTAATAAACACCACTAAGTTCATTCACCATATGAATGTATATCTTTTCGTTAATTAGTCGACGTTGTAAACAGAACTCTAGACATAGTTAAAAGAAATGATACTATATCACAAGAAACAAATGCAAGATCAACCAAATCGCAAAAGAAAAAATAAACTAAACAGAGACAAAAAAAGAAAGGGAATAAATACCTTAGTACCCTGAGTCCTAGTGACAAGGATTTTGCTGACATTCTTGATATCAAAAACATATGGTGCCTTGATGTCGTACCAGTCCTTCTTTGCGTAGGGATCCGCTCTGCCCACATTCACACAAATCCAAATTAGTAAACAATATCACATATACACGCGAAAGAAGGATGAGAATTAGTGCTACTTACAGTTTCTTCTTTCCTCCCTTCTTTCCCTTGGAAATCCTCTGGTTCTTGCTGTACAATGAGACAATAAAATGAGCATTAGAATTTAAATATATGAAAAAAGAATCAGAAATATAGCGTGAGAGTCAAAGCGATATACCCGACGACCATGTTGGGAAGGAAATGTTATAGCTGCTTTGGGGTTTTGGGGAAGGGGATGATAAGGAGAGGCTAGAGGAGCTGCGGATGAGAAACCCTAGTTTTAGTGTTAATGGTAACCAGTGAAGGAAAAAAGGGAAGACCAAGGTTTTTTTTTGGATCAAATCTCACTTGTGTTTCAGCATAGTTCAGGAATTGGAATATGTATTCTATACAAGATTAGGGACTAAAACCCAATGAAATATCTATATATGATATAAGCCTTTCAACTATACCACTTTCACCTAGTTCACTTTCACAAGGACCGCTTGTGCACAGATTGCTGCTGAGGAAATGCTATCTAGTCTCCTTTGCGGTACACCCATGGAAGAGATACAATTCAATAAACACAACTCTACAATTAACAATTTAACATCATGAGGGAAAACCATATTTATAAGAAAACAACTTGAATGCCATTGACAAGTGTATAATACAGTTAAAGAGAAAATTCACAACTTGATCTTTTTTCTGAGGGTGAAGTCAATTCAAGAGAATTTCGCCACTGAGTGCAACTAGTTGGGTCAAGTAAGTTGTTGTACCAAAGAAACCAAGAAAATGTGAAGTACACAGAAATAGGTAGGGAATAAAGTGAGCAAGAGTACTTTTTTCTTCTTTTTCTTTCTTCTTTTTTTAAATAAATGAATGAGACAAGTTCTTTGAAATATCAGAAAATACTGATGTGAATCTATAGTAAGTACACCAAATAGACCTTAACATGTATACTGACTTGGCTAGATAAATGATGCATACCTTGATTGCCACATATTTAACAAGAAGGGCCACTCATCATCATAATGAGGACGTCAAAACATAGTGAAAGCGTTCTACTCTCGCCTGGCCATGACATGATAATCTGCCAGCCGAAATGTTTCTTCTTTTCCTTCCAAGATGATAAAAGAAGTCATCCATGTCCAGTACATAAGAAATCTTGGTCCAGTAAAAGAAGACCAAGGGTTTGTTTTGAAAGAATGTCAATTACTACTTTTGCTAAATGAATTTATTGAGAAAAACAAATGGATAGACTTAAATAAGAAGTTTTCTTTTTGGTAAACAAAGACCCAAAAAAACTAGGAAAAAGATAAATGGGTATGTTGTTCATAGAGACATGCCACATCAGCGGCTCCATGTCCTCCCTTTATTATGTACTAGATTCTTCCTCGGTAGTCTACTCAATTTCATGTCTTTCAGTTCCATTCATGTATTAGTATGCATCCATGTGACATGAATCTAGTTCAATATATGTATCTCAATTCAGAGTCAGTCACTTCCTCAGTATTCAGTCTATAGCTCTCAGTTTTGGGATTTCAGCTCTTTCCCCTACTCTTTCAAGCTTAGTTAGTCTCCATTCAAGGACAAATGTTCCCAAGGGGGAGATAATGTAACACCACAAAAGTCCCTAAGATCAGACCCTAGACTTAGAGTATGAACCCGCATAAAAAATGAAATTTCAAGTAAGAGCCTCAGTAAGGCTCGTGGTATGAAGGTACGAACTATACCAAGACCCGTAGCAAGGAGTCCAATGAATCGGCAAAACTTTTTCAGGAAAACCATGGCAGGAACCCACAACTCGTACCAAGATTGTATGGCTATAATAAGGAGTTGTGGAAAGAGATTTAGAGAAGTGCTCAGGGATTTTTGGGTAATCATAAGCCATCGTACGACCCATGGTAAGGTGGTACAGGTCGTGGCGAATGTCCATGGTAGGAGGTTCAGAGAATAACCAAAGACAAGATCAGTAATCACGAGACTTAGTCCAAGTCGTGGTAAGGACCTATGGATTGTAGTTTGAGTCGTGGTCACTAACAAACAATTTTTTGTACAATTTCCCAGGGGTATTTTTGTAACTCCACACTTTTATTATTCCTAAACTATGTAGTATTGGAATAATTTGGAAGGATATTTAGGGGATTAGTCGATCATTCCCTCTCATTCTCTCCTAAACTCTCAAGAACAGGCCATAGAAGTGCAAGAACTCTCTCAAGCCAAAGTTAGGGCTCTTCCTCAAAGATTCCAGAATTCAAGTTCTATCAAGGAGGTTTTCTTCTCCAGGTATGTGGGACTTCAACAAGGATTTACTTCCAGCCTTGTTTCCCAATAATTACAACAATCCTAGTTATGTTGTTTTTCTAGAAATCATGATTTAGGGTTTTTCTTCCAATGTTGAATTTTCCCTATCTTTTCTCTATATTCTAAGGCTTTCATGACTAAAAGAATCTATACCCATGAAGTTATTTTCATCTTATGTAGTATCTTTCCCATGATTCTTAATTCTTGCATGATTTTAGAGATTTTTCTTCATGAACTAGTACTATCTCCAATTAGCTTGATTTACAAAAGTACATATGATTTTCTCAAGAATTATGCATTTGTGTTTTACAGTATTTTTACTTTCTTAGTATACTCAGTACCATTAGTACTATCAGTAATATCAGTATATTCAGTGTTATCGATTTATCAAGTCCAGGTCCTATAGACTCTCGGGACACTTTCAGATAAGTAATTTTGACATAGTCTGTGGGCATCAGATTTCAAGATATCAATATATTAGTATACATTTTTTTTGTATATATATGTGTATATATATATATATATACAGTTGGGAGTAGTACTTAGCACCGAGTGGGTCGGGGTTTAGCACACCCAGGTTCCCATAACTACGTGCCACCGTAGGTTATTAGCCCATATGGGCCTCAATTTAGTGATCACACGGCCATACCTTTATATCCTGTCAAGGTATATTGGATCCTATTGATGGGGTGTATACATCAAACTCCACATATAACTCAGGTGGTTATATGTCGCTTAACAGGTTCTCCCATTGTAGAATTACAATATTCAATCTTAGTCTCAGTTTTAATTTCACATATACATGGCCTTAAAATCAATTTTATTAGAACTTACAGTACTTTTAGATTTTCATGCTACCTTCAGTACCTATGCATTCAAATAGGGTCATTGTACATCAGCCCAGTTAAATCTTTCAGACTTTACCAGTATGCTTATATTTCAATTTCATATCTCGCATGTTCAGTACATTTAAAGTACTGACCGTATACTCCATATGCTATATTATTTTATGATATAGGCACAGGTACTCAGGCTCTGCAACACAATTAGACTCCTTCTAGCGACTACCAGCCCTTTACAGTGGTGAGTCCTCATCTCCCGATGACCGAAGTTATCTTTTTTATTTCAGTATTTATTTTCAGATTAGTCTCGGACTTTGGAGTTAGCTAGGATCTTGTCCCAACAACTTATCAATATTAGAGGCTTTCATATAGAGGTGTATTAGTCTCAACTTTTGACCTAGTGCTTTTATAAGACTTCGGTGTTATTACCAAATATTACTTTTATGCCTAAAAGAATGTTGTACACTTCAGTTAGCTTCCACTTAGATTCTTTATAAGTTTATGTCACGTTAGTATTACGCTAAGCCATGGGTTATCTCGGGTCACTTATGTCTCTAGACACCGTGTTACATCCAGGATATGGACTGGGGTCATGACAACCCAGTGTAAGCAGGGACATAGGGTGGCCAACAATGAGAATTGGCCATTTCAACATGCTCGACCTCAAAATATAATTGTTTAACCTCATCGAGACTATGATCAAGGAGGATAAAGATCTCTTCCTCGTAAGGGAAAGCTATTATCATTGATTTTCTTTCTATTAGTATCCTATGATAAAGTAATCAGGTTTCCTATCCCCAAGGCAGGACTGATTGATCCTTCACCCTGATCAGCAGGTAAGGCATAATTAGGTTTTTTCATCTTTTATGGCAGAGAATTGGAGGCCTCAACAATTTCCCCAGTTGTAACAATTGATTTTGAAGGGTGTTTGGCACCAAGTTTGCGTTCAACATGTTGTTGAGCTTCTTGTAGAGAGACTAAGAATTCTTCTGGTACGAGGTTCAGATGAACTCTTTGGAAAATCTATGTATGCTAAAACATGTTAAGAAAAATGGATATATTCATTTGGATACTTCGAAAAAGAATCAATAAGAGATACCATGATTCTTGAATTTCCATCCTGTGACGCCAGAAATTTTCTTGCATGATCGATCCTTGGGCACGGTAACATCCAAGATACTTTGAAAATATTGTCGAATAGGGATTTCGGTCGATAGCAACCAAGTAGGTGTTAGAATAATAAACTTCCGTACAAAGTTAAAATAGAAGTGCCAAAATACTACGGAGGGGAGAAAAATGTACAAAAGAATGGAGAATTACGACAAAAGTTTTATGATTCAGGAATCAGATAGTCCGAAACAATGTCTTCAGTGGTAACAACAACAAATCTCTCTATCCAACCTTGATCATGATCATCATCATCTGAACTCATAATGATGGGTCTCTTTGTTTGACTCATGAGATTCGCAATTCAGACTTGAAAGAAGTGAAGGGAAAAAGTAAGATTGGGTAATCCAAGGTAAATGATAGGCCAACTTTCTTGTCCAAGACCCAAAGACAAGCCACGCACCTCTAAATGTTAGACTAATTTGAGCCAAACATATCTAGTAAGTCTGGAAAAATTGAATGAAAATGTCTATCTTCGGATCCCCAAATCAAGCATGAACAAATAAGTGTAAACAAATGAATATCTTAGTCTGAAAAAGTTTACACTTCAATAATATCGAGTGCAAATACCAAACTTCACCTTCTGGACACTTGCAGTTGTCTCGAATAGTAGGAGGATGTTCTTTACAAATTAAAGAAATAATAAGTATTGGTCGATCTATTCTAATCTCCAGTTTGACTGTCTGATCGAGATTTGAAATCATTTTAGAAGTTCCAAATTTTAGGAATTAGTTCTTCAACAGTAGGCTCCGAGAATTCAACATCTACTCTCTTATTCTTCTTGGGGCCACCACCAAGAGAGAAGATATCTAAAGGTTAGAAGAATAAGACATTATTGATAAAATCTAGATAGAGATGAAGGTTTGAAGATTTGAAGATATGAAGTTTTGATCATTTGAAGGTATGAAGCAAGAAATCACAGAAATAAAGAAAAGTTTTAGAAAGTTGTAAAATTTGAGAGTTGGTACCAAGAGCATTATTTATAGACTATTGAATAAAAGAGTATTCATTGCCTCGATTGACACATCATTTCTGGATCGATAATTAAACAACGCATGGAAAGCACATTTAAAGTAATTGGAGGCATGTCTTTTCAACTATCAGGAAATGTGTTGCTTGCTTTCCTACCAAGAAATTTGAATAGTATTTTGCTTAATATGGAAAAGTATCCCAAAAAGAGGGGACTATCTGTACTAGGAAAAAATATAATATATATGTGTGGTCGCTTACTGTGATGGGACATATGACATCAAAATAAAATTAAAGAAGAAGTTAGAATAAAGATATCAGGAGAAGTTCCCTTCAAAGAGTCATCAGATGAGCATCTGTATCATTGAGCAATCATTTTGGCTACTCTCATCTTTTTGTCGGATTAACCAATTGGCTTTGGTAGAGATAAGACAGGAACTTATGGCCTGAAGTCATAAAAGGAGAAAAAAAGACTCATAGACTAAAGAAGCATTAAAAGGACTAAAACGATAGACACGTCAACAAAGTTTGTACAAGATCTCGTGAATCACAGAAGGGTTACTGCTGCACATGTAACAGTATTACCAGGTGGGTCATTTCTATGGAAAAATGTACTATAAGGCTAGAGTGGAACATTCTTATTGGCTGATGTATTCCTTTCATTGCCTATAAATAGTTGTTTCATTCACTTGTAAATGGTTGGATTTTTGACAATACTAAGAAATTTATTGAAATTCTCGTACTCTAAATTTCCTCTCTTTACATGCTTTAGCTAAGCCTTTGGTTTCAAGAACTCACACACAAATATCTCGATTCTTGAGTCAACTGCATAGAGGTACACTCAAAACTAGATTTGAATCACCACATTTGATTTTTATTATTCCATACATTTTTCCACTTAGGTTATTATCTTTTACATAAGCTTATTTAGCAACATATCACTTGTTTAATTTATAAAATTCGAGTTTAAATCGATGCACCTATTTTTAATCTCTGATAAATTCAATTGTGTTGATTTTCAGGTAAACACACTCAATAAGGATGGGCATGGTATGTATAGTACGGTCTTGAAAACTTTGGTTAGGTAATTTCAATTTTTAAAAATACTATTTCATTACCATATCAAATTAATTCGGTATTTTAAAGTTTGGTTTCAATATTTTGCAGTATGGTAAGTTGGTAACCAAAGTTTATTCAACTTATATATATTTATATAATAGAGAATTATGACTTTGGATTTTCAAGAAACATCTCAATGATGTCATATTAATACCTTATACATGTAGAAATAATGAAAAGAAAGTATAGGGATACAATTTCCTTCGTTAATCAATTGCACAAAATGATATTTCAATCAAGATATGGTAATCAGAGTTCCAATATCTAAATAATTAATTTTGTATAATGTTATTTTATACAACAACAAAAACAACAACCCAGTGGAATTCCACAAAGTGAGTCTGGGGAGGGTAGAATGCATGCAGACCATACCACCATCAAGGTACAGAGGTTGTTTCTGATAGACCCTCGGCTTATAGAAATACAAACAAAGTAATAACAATATACTAACAATAATCATATAACACAAAGATTCCAAAGAAAAAGCAGAGACAAAAGGACGGAAAAGAAAAACAATAATAAAAATTAATCGCAACAAGACCAACAACAATACACGACAAACAACTATACAAGCGATACTACGCCAAGAATACAAAAGCAGGCAAAACATTCCTACCTACTACCCTGCTACCCTAGTCTGTGTCCTCCACACCTTCCTATCAAATGACAAGTCCTCGGTAAGCTGCAACTGATTCATATCCTGTCTAATCACCCCTCTCCACTTCTTCTTCGGTCTACCTCTACCTCTCCTAAAATCGTATATCCAACCTCTCACACCTTCGCACTAGGGGATCCATGCGTCTCCTAATCACATGTCCAAACCACCTCAGTACCGCCTCACGCATCTTATCCTCCAGCGTAGCCACTCCCACCTTGGCTCCCATGTCATCATTCCTAATCCTCTCCCTCATAGTATGCCCACACATCCACCGTAACATCCTCATTTTTGCAAACTTCATTTTCTAGATGTGGGAGTTTTTGACTGGCCAGCACTCGTCCCATACATCATAGTCGGTCTAACCACCACTCTATAAAAATTTTCTTTAAGTTTTGTTGGCATATTCTTATCACACAAGACTTCAGATGCTAGCCTTCATTTTATCCGCCTTGCACCAATGCGGTGAGCAACATCCTCGTCGATCTCACCATTTCCCTGGATAATAAACCCAAGGTACTTGAAACTTTCTCTCTTCTGATTACCCTCTGAGCCCAACATTACTCTCTCATCGGTCTCATGCATAAGTCACTGAACATGCACTCTAGATACTCCGTCTTGGTCCTGCTCAACCTAAACCCCTTAGCCTCCAAAGTATTATAGCATTATATTAATATATATGAATTGTATATAAAACTTTATACTTCAATATGATATTTGATATTTCAGTATTTTTCTTCTAATTATCGAATATCGTATCAAATACCATAACTTTTTAAAATGCATACCACATACCAAAAATTATAAATATCAAAATCTCGTTATTAAAATTTTTAATTTCAATATGATATTTAATATCCACCCTACCATATCCTAAAATTCTTTAAACCATTTTGAGAAAGTCTTATCAAATTCAAGTCATGAATAGCGCGAGAATTAATTTACTCCCTTCGTTTCAAAATAAATGGTGCTTTCGGCTTAAGCACGCCCTTTAAGAAAACTACTCATTCCTAGACAGAAAAATATAATTTTACCCACTTACCCCTAATAAATATCTTGAAAAAGATGTAACTCTTTAATATTTTCTTGATTATGTAAAACTCTCTCCACTTAAATAAGGGTAAAATTGGAAGAACATCATTAATGTCTTCTTGATTATGTAAAACACCACTTATTTTGAAACGAAAAATTTTATTTTCTCGAACTTTCTGTACGAAATCTATAAAAATTATACTGATAAATTTTTGTTCTAAATTAACCTGGTTTTTCACATTCGATCAATTTGGATAATTTAGTAGAAAGTAGGAATAAACGTAAAATACAAAAGGTGAGTCTTATAAATTCCTCCCGACTAGCAGTACTTGTTAATTTTGCTCAAAGTTTTGTGTCTTTGCCATTTGATATGCCTTTTTCACTTTTCTCCCCTACTAGCCTGCAACACTTGGTTTTCTCTGTTGCACCTCTAGTCTCCACTGTTCAAAACATTACACCCACAGCCTTGCATACAAACAATCGGTTCCCAAATAAAGATGGAACCCAGATTCACTTTGCTCACGTAAGAACTCATCAGTCCTTGACCACTCCTTTTTTTAATAAGGATACTGTTAATTCCCGGTGGAAAGATGTTGTTGAAGCTATCAGAGCCTTACCCACTTCAGAAGATGTTGAATTCACAAGAATAACATCTGATTTCAATCATATACTTACATCTTTGGTTTTAGCAGATGAGTTTGAGCTAGCCTTAAAACTGTGTTCATCATTATCTTATGCATTGACACTCGATGAATACACGTACTCACTTTGGGTCAGTTTGTACTGCAAAAAAGATGATCCTGAAACAGCCAAATCCATTTTAGCTCACATGTTGGAAGACGGGTTTCAACCAAAAGTTGCCACTTTTACAACTCTGATCAATTCTTTCTGCAAAGCTGGAAAATTGCAACAAGCCTATGAGATTTTTGAAGTTATGGGTCAGATTGGATGTGAACCCACAGTCCATACTTACAATTGCTTGCTTAAAGGTCTCTGCTTTCTTGGTAGAGTAGAAGAAGCCTATGAGTTGCTTTTGAATATCAAGAAATCTAAGAAAAACCCTGATCTTTATACTTATACTGCTGTTATGGATGGTTTCTGTAAGGTGGGTAGGTCCAGTGAGGCATTAGAATTGCTTGAAGAAGCTCTGGAAATGGGGTTGACCCCTAATGTGGTTACTTACAATACTCTGTTTAATGGGTATTTCAAAGAAGGCAGGCCTTTAGATGGGATTGGTTTGTTGAGGAAAATGAAAGAGGAAAATTGTGTGCCTGATCGCATCACTTACAGTACGTTGTTGCATGGATTGTTGAAATGGGGGGAAATTGGAGCTGCTTTATCCATTTACCAGGAGATGTTAAAACTTGAATCTGGGGTGGATGGGAGGTTGATGAATTCATTGTTGAGAGGGTTGTGCAGGCAATCTAGGAAAGAGAAGGAGCTCTTAGAACATGCATATGAAGTGTTTGAAAAAATGCAGAGTCGAAGACTGGCTATTGACCCTATTGGTTATGAGTTGGTTATTGAAGCTTTTTGTAGTGGCAAGAAATTGGATAAAGCTCTAGACAATTTGTATGAGATTGTTAGAATTGGGTATTCTCCCAAGGCATTCACCTTCTCAAATCTTATTCGTGTACTTTGTCAGGAGGGAAAAGTTCACAAGGCATTATTAGTTTTTGTTCTTGTGCTTAAAGATGGAAAATCTCCCAGTAAAGTTCCATTCAATTTGTTGATCAATGAGCTGAATCAACAAGGAATGCTATTGAATGCTCGTTACTTGTATGGTGTAGCATTGAAATGTGGGATGGTGCCAAGAAATAAGCCTCAGGTATATTTGCCCGCGGATTAGGTTTTCAACTAAAGAAATGTATAGATTTTATTTTTAGTATGAGCTTTTTGATTAATGAAACTGATCTAAATAGATACAGAGGATTCATATAATCGACTCAAGTTTGTTTGATTGAGGCTTCGTTCATTTTAATGGCAAGCTTTGTCGTAAAGAGCTTTCTAGTGTATTAACTAAGCATAGAAAAATTGATTCAATTACAGTCTCATCTGCTTTAAAGTCTAAAATCTAAACTAATCAAATCTCGTTTTAAGTAAAATTTGAAAGCTTTATAAAGTAATATCGAGTAAAAAAGCTTCCAAAATTATAGTAAATCAACACACAATAGACATTTTTCCCATTGTTGCTCCCTCATCAAAATGGTCTCCAAAATAATCTTAATAAATAAATAAATAAAAAGATACAACAATCTTGAATTGCAAATCCATAAGCACAAATATAATTATCTTTCCTCTCATTAGGGTGGAAAGTATGTATGATATATCATATATGAATAGCAATCTTCTCCGTAATACTTATAATATTTACTTTTAATATTATTGTTTTTGCATTGCCATCGATGCACCAAATCTGAAAAATATTACTATATATTATCGTTAAGAGAAAGTCAGCTAAATAAATAATTACATGAAAAATAAATACAAATGATAATGTTGCTAGAACTTCCGAATTCTCTATCCACTTCAAGAAAAAAGGAATTTTTTTTATAAAAGATGTCATTTTTCATGTATAAAAGGTTAAATAATATGATGTATATGATGATGGTTAATTGTATATGATGATGTAATGGTTAATTGTATATGATGATGTTATTTTTTATACTTAAATAGTTAAAAAATATCAACACAAAATAGACACTTTTTCTGTTGTTGCTTCCTCGTCACAATGGTCTTCAAAATAATCTTAATAAATAAACAAAAAGATACAATCTTGAATTGCAAATCCACAAGCATAAATATAATCGTCTTTCCTCTCATTAGGGTGGAAAGTATGTACGATATATCATATATGAATAGCAATATTCTCCGTAATACTTATAATATTTTCTTTTAGTATTATTATTTTTGCACTGTCATCGATGCACCAAATCTGAAAAATATTACTATATATTATCGTTAAGAGAAAGCCGGCTAAACAAATAAATACATGAAACATAAATACAAATGACAGTACTGCTAGAACTTCCGAATTCTCTATCCACTTCAAGCAAAAAAGAGATTTTCTATGAAAGATGACACTATGAAAAAAAAATCATAATAAAATACCTGCTACATTTCACTTTCTATTTCAAAGATATGCAACCCTGAATGATTAGATCAGATAACTTGAATGGATTGCATAACCTTACTTATGCATCCTTGGATTCATTTTGGTGAATGAGATGTTCCTACGAGTATCTTTTAACCATTTATGCATGAAAAATGACATCATCATATACAATTAATAAGCATGTGGATTTACCAATTAAAATAAATATTTAAACATCTTAATTAGATTAACATAGGATGAAATATCTTGAAAGTTTAAATATAAAAAAATTTATTTAATGTAAAGTAATCATGTGAAGCAGCTCAATATCAACTCAGGACATTAAGATAATTTCGATATCTCGTAACAAATCATACATATAACTTCAGACTAATCAATTAATGAAGAGATTATACTTAACTATTAAATTTTATGTTGGTAAAAAAGTAGAGTTACTTTACAAAGTAAAAATAATTATACATATATACTAAAGTCATAACTAATTTGCAAATGACCTATTATCTACCAATTACAAAGAAAAAGTACATGTTTGGCATGACAACCATTAACTATTACACAAAAGAAACTGCTGGATAAATTTTTTACCAGGTGTTGCATAGATTTGTAAGATATAATTACTGAACCAATAAATCTAACTATATTCTTTTATCTTGATAATATTCTCCTCCAAAAGATATATATTTTTGAAAGATCCAACACGATTGCGATAGCATCTATGGAGGATCTGAGCAACATAGGTTATAATCATAAATGAAAAGTGATAGGCACGGTGACTATTCGTATAGCTACTTAAGTATGTTTGGGTTAAGGGCTTATAGTTGTTGTAATGAGACATAATTTATTGAGGTACAATAATTTATCCTAACATTATCAGGTTAAACTGGAAAGATACAACTAATATATTTCATACTTTACACAAAATAGAAAAATAAAAAGTCATGATAGACTTTATTGGTATAAAGTAATTCCAACTTGAATTTTGAAAATGACTCTTGATTCAATTATGTCTATTCAAGTTGATAAATGAAACTAATATTTTCTTTGAAAACCAACTTTTAGAAATGATATAAGTAAAAATTTTCATCAATATCTAATTTAAGGAACATAGCATTTGAAAGGTCCACACCTCCTATATAAGAGTCGTCTTTGTTCCTCTTTTTTGTACTTCTTCCTTCGTTTCTATTAGTAGAAGTTCAAATCTTATTGATCACCTTAATTATCATAGTTAATGAGTATATCATATGACTCCTAAATTTCCTGCAAAAAAACATATCCAAGTAAGATAGTGAGTAGATGACCCCTAAGTTGGTTACATAATAGTACTATTAAGTATTTACATCAAATATTTCAAGCATATAAGTGCTAAGAACATATAAAAGAGACACAGAGAAAAAATAATGGATGAAATTAATGGCCATGGTTAAAATTATTGGTGATATACAAGAATTGAAAAACCACAAGAATAACATACAAAAAGCAAAAGAAGAGAGTTATATATATTATCATGCTAAAAAGTGAATACAAAAAGGTCATTTCCTTGTCCAGATTTTAAGTATTTTACTAATTTTTGTGGGATTAATATTCTCCATTGTCTTTTAATGTTCATAATCAAACATTCAAAACCACCATCAAAATCAAATATGACAAAATAAATAATAAGAACATACATGCTTCTTCAAATAAGGAGTAATATTACCAATAAATAAGTAACTAAGAAAATTATAGTCCATCAAGCACGCGCGCATCATAAAACAAAAGACATAACCTATTATAAAACAAAAAGACAACAACAATTCAACAATTACATTTGATTCTTTTAATGAAACTATCAAAAGTTACATCTCCAATTGTACTCTTAAGAATATATAGCTGATAAGATACCAAATCAAACACATTTTCTTGTGAAAAAATATATTATTTTATTGAAATTAAGTAAATATTAAATCAACTCAGGCATGTCATTAAACAATGTTGCAGTAATTTTATTTTCCTACTTCAGAGCAAAGTGTTTAAAAAAGACTCACAAAACATAGGAGCAAGAGGAAGATCATATTCAGGATTGGAATGGTTCTCCATTTTTATGATTGAAAGAAAAAGTATTGACATGTATTTCATCGTCCGCTCAGCATAATCACCTAAAATATATACATGTAACTTGAGTGAAGAGGAATATTGCTCACAATAAAATCACAAATCTCCTACTTGTTTAAAGGTTTTTTTGGCCCTATATACATGTAATTTGAATCTTCTGGCAGATACTATGGCTGGCAAGGGAACCGAGTCCGACCCGATCCGCCCCATTCCTGTAACGGACCCCGTACCTGTAAGACCCGATTCCAATAGGTCCGATATAAATTGGTATAGAGGGTACCGTGTAGGGACACTGGTGCAAAAAGGAGAAATTTAGCTGTTGACCCGATACTGGTAGACCCAATCCGGTACCAGTTAATGGTCAGATTTTAAAATTTTTTTTGGTAGTGACCATTAGGAGCCATTTGGCAACGGCAGTGAGGCCCATCAACGGCTCCTAACAGCTATTCCTCCCCCTCCCTCCCCCCTCCTAAACACCGCCTACCCCCCTAACACCTCTACATTATAAATATATTATTCCATATTCATCCTATTTTTCTCACAAAATCTTCAATTCTCTTTATTATTTTCTCAAAGACTCAAACTCATAAATTCTCTCTAATTTCTACTCTCTAATAGTTTAATTTTATATTTTATGGTATTAGCTAATTGGAGTTAGGAGAATTTTTTGAAGCTATTTGCAAGCTTCAATTGTCATCTCTCAATTCCGACTTTTAACATTTGCGTAAAACGTAAATGTTCGGTACATTGTTCCAACTTTAATCTCCTTATTTATTTACTTATAATTTTTTTGTTGTTATATTTATAATTTTATATTGCTTGTTAATTTATTTATTTAATATCTCTATTTGCTTATTTTATATTTTAAATATGGATGCCGGTAAACAAAGTAGAAGTAAAAGAATTATGGGTGCTACTAATAGGGGACGTGGAAGTAGTCCTAGATCATTACCACTACCATCACCACCTAGATTTAGTAATGTAGATGAAACTTACTTACCACGTCAACAACCTTATGATGTTAATTCTATTACTCAATTAGACCATGATACCATTGATAGAATTTATATTAATTTTGAAGAAAACTTAGAGGATTCTCAAGAGGTACAAGAAGAAGAGTTAGAGGAGACCCCTATCCCTACTAGTCCGGTTACAGAATTGCCTATATTTACTAGGGCCGAACGTCCTAAAAGGTCATTAGTTTGGCAATTTATGGAGCAAAATAGTCAAAAAACTACTGCTACTTGTTTAAAATGTAAGAAAGTATTAAAACATTTGACTGGGGGATCAAAAGATGGGATGGGGTTGCTAACTAAACATTTGAGATTGTGTAATAAAGAATTTGCTCACTTAGAAGCTGTTGCTAAGGCTTAAAAAAATGGTACACCTTTTCCTGAAGGATCTATAGGAGTAGGAGGGTCTAACATGGTTCAAACTGTTTTAAATAGGACTAACCCGGCTGGCCCAAGCACAAATGTCACATATAGTCAGGAAAAAGATCGTCGAGAATTAGCTAAATAGTAGTTGCTTGTGGTTTACCTTTCAGTTTTTCTTTGCATCCCGGTTTTATTCATTATATTCTAGAGGTGTATAATCCATATTTTCAAGGTTTTTCTTGAAACACAATTAAAAATGATATTTTTAAATATCAAGCTGAACACTGTCATTACTTCGTTGTCTCTTTGTATATTTTGATGATAGAATATCTATTACTTCGAATATGGGTTGTAGTATTAATGGTAATAATTATTTTACTATACCGCTTATTGGATTGATCATGATTGGAATATGCAAAAAAGAATAATAGGATATAAATATGTAGAAGAAAGTAAAATCGATTCTTACATTGCTTTTTACAATAGGAGGTATTTTACAATATTTTAATCTCTGTGATAAAATAATGGGTGTCACTTTAGATAATGCTTCTAATAATTTAAAAGCAGATGATTTTTTAAAACCTAGATTTGTCCAATTGATAATGATGTTTTTCATGTTAAATGTGTTGCACATATTTTTAATTTAATTGTAAAAGATGGTCTTGATACTTTTGGATTTAGTTTTCAAAAAGTTAGACTTGCTTGTGCTTGGATTTTTAAAGCAAAAATAAAGGCTAGACTTGTTGAATATAAAATCGTTGTGTAGAATGTCAACTTGAATATAGAAAAGTTTCAAAAGAAGTGTCTACTAGATGGAACTCTTTATATGAAATGCTTGAAGTAGCTTATGTTTATCGCATGCCTATACAATTAGTTTATAATGCTCATAATGCGGATACTTATTCAAGACTTTGTGATGATGATTGGGCTCAAGTTTATGAAATTATTAAATTGTTAAAAAAAATTTATACTGCTACAAATGTAGTATCTGGTCAATATTATCCGATCATTTCTTCGATGTTAGTAAATATTACTGCTATTTCAAGGAAATTTACAAATTTTTAAAAAATTGAAATGTTTAAAAATTCTATTCAATACATGATTGAAAAATTTTAAAAATATTTTTTCCTTATTCCTCAAATTTGTTTGACTGCTACTTTATTCAACCCTTTTTATAAAGTTTAAGGTGTTGAAAAAATGGTTGAAACTATTTATAAGACTTTAAAAATTTAACCGGATGAATTGCCAACCCTTGAGATGTGTAAGAGTAGTATAATACCTAAAGCTAGAAACTTATATAATGTATATAGAATAACCGAATAAAATGTCCCACCAAGGCAACATGTTAGTTCTAGGCCTAGAGTAGACAATGTTGATGACTTGATGGGTGATTATCTTGGTCTCGAATCATCTAACAGTAATGACTTTGATTCATATATTTCGCAGGCACGAGATAGCATCAGAGATGCAAATGGAGAGCCGCAACTTTTGGCGTGGTGGAAGAACCATAGGGAACAATATCCAAGGCTTTCAAGGGTAGTTCGAGATGTCTTAGCCATTCAAGCGTCTTCAGTAGCTTCAAAGCAAGCTTTCAGAGCGGAAAGATTTATTATTGGAGACCACTGATATTCTTTGACAAAAGACAATTTAGAAATATCGGTGTTATTCATAGATTGGATAAATGCTGAACGAAAAAATTTTGGACTGCCAAAGTTATCGACCCAAATTGAAGATGAAATATTTGGGGAAAATAGTGATGACTGCATGGACGCAGTGGAGGAACAAGAAAGAGTACCAATTTCAGAAAATATTACAGAGGACGCAATAAATAAGTTACGAAAACAACATTTTGGGGATTATAGATTTTAGTTATTTAGTATAATAATAGAGACCTAATTGAAACAGAACCCTTATTAGAAGGTGGCTGCGTAGATTAGGTACTCTTTTAGTCTTCTAAATATTTTGTAATACATGTACAATTTTATTTATTTGGATAAATATTTAAGCTATTCGCCTTAATTTTTTTTAATAATTGTCTTTTATTTAATGCAACTCATTTTATAAATACTTAGTATTACTTACTTAAAATTTAATTTATATTTGATTTGCTAACTTAGTAACTTACCGAGTTACTTCATAAATGTATTACTATTTATAATTTTACCTAAACTTTAATAAGCTACAAATTTAATTAGTTTTGACATTTATAAAAATAGTTAGTTAGTTTTGTAAAAAAGTTCATAAGTTATAAGTTATAATTTTGAAAAAAAATAATCAAAAAATATCCTCAAAAAAATGATTAACTTAAATTCTTAATAGACTAATAATTATACTAATGGACTAATAATTAAAAAATTAAAAAAAAAATTAAAAAAATATAAAGAAATGAATTAAAAAAAAAATTCGACCCGGTCCGGACCTGGTCCGACCCGATTCTGCACCGGTATTACACGGACAAGACCGAACAATGTGAAATACCCCGTAGACCCAGTACCGATAGACCCGGTTTCGATCAAAGTTTCGGTCAATTTGTTCTCGGACCCGGTCTGTTTACAGAAAAAATTGGTCCGGTGGTTCCGATACCGGTCCTTTGCCAGCCTTAGCAGAGACACAAAGTTGGATGAAAAAATTATGCAGATATCTTCTTTTTTCCCATCTTCAAGTCATCCCTCAATCCCAAAATTCATTTTGAGATCCTCAAATTGTCGTCACTCTGTAAGTTACTTATATGATCAAAACTTGAAGCTAATTCTAAAAAAAATAGTAAAATGAGCAGTGCATCATAATACCACTAACTGCATAACAAATAAATTGCAATGATTGATAAATTAGTTCACAAAATTTAAAACCTAACAAATCAAAAAGTAGATTTGATATTTTAAGAGTTGAAATGTCATCTGAGAAATAGACAAAAATTTATAAAGACCCAAACACACATTTCTCATTTGATCCTTAAGACACTCTAGTCAAATATAAAAAGTCTCCAGACTTGAGTAACAGATGAAAATGACATGAAGTTGATGGTAAATCATTTTAAAATCCCATTGAAAATAGAAAATACATGTATCTCATAATAAAATCACAAATCTCCGACTTGTTTAAAGTTTTTAGGCCCTATATACATGTTAGCTTCTGGTAGAGACACAAAATTGGATGCAAAAATTACACAAATATCTTCCTTTTTTTTCATCTTCAAGTCATCCCTCAATTTCAAATTTTCATTTTGAGATCATCAAGTTGTCACCAATCTGTAATTTACTTATATAATCAACATTTAAAGGTAATTCTATAAAAGAAATAGTAAAAATGAGAAATCCATCATAATACCACGAACTGTATAACAAAGAGATTGTAATGATTGAAAAATTAGTTCAAAAATTTTAAAACCTAAAAAAACCAAAAGTATATTTGCTCCTTTAAGAGTTGAAGTGTGATCTAAGAAATATGCAGAAATCTACAAAGACCTAAACACTCATTTACGTATCTAATCAAAACTCGAAGGTAATTCTACAAAAAATAGTTAACATGAGAACCCATCATAATAACATTAACTGCCTAACAAATAAATTGTAATGATTGACAAATTAGTACACGAAATTTAAAATCTAACAAATAGAAAAGTAGATTTGATCCTTTAAGAGTTGAAGTAACATCTAAGAAATAGACAGAAATTTGCAAACACCCGTCACACCTTTGTCATTTGCTACACAAGACACTCTAGTCATGTATGAAAAATCTCCCGACTTCTATTATAAACTGACATATATGATGAAAAGATTTTTTTATTTGTTTGTTTATTGGGATATAAGAGCATAAAATTTGGATCTTGAGTAATAGATGAAAAGGGGATGAAATTAATGGTAATCATTTAAAAAGTCCCATTAAAAATAGAGAATACATATATTTTCATAGAAAGAGAAAAAACCTTTTGAGAAAGAAATTACAGAGAAAAAAAATATTACAATTATTGAAAAAATATTAAAGATGAAAAAGTTGTATGATGTAATGAATCGGAGTTAATAAAAGTGACTTTTGGTTTTTCAAGAAAGCACCTTATAAGAAAAAATAGAATTAAAACTCCAAAAATTTGATAAGAATGCAAAAAATTAGGAAAAAAAATAAATAGCTTTTCTGATCAATGAAGCATGCCACGTCACTGGGTTGAGGTCTCTCCTTTATATAGGTATATAGATATAGATAGATTCTGTCAAGGAATTCTACAAGTACAAATAATACATTTGTATGATAATATATTTTTATATTTTGTCCCCCAAAAAAAGATTTATAAAGAAGAATGACATCTCTGAGAAGAATCCAATTATATATACACCTTCCGTTTGAATTGTAAATTAAAAGATTCAACTATGAATACATCTTTAAAATATATACATGTAACTTTTCAATTAAAATGTACTAATAGTTTCACAAACTTAACAAACAGAGGTTTCACACATATCTAGGAAATACAAAAAATTTCTAACTCATGACCTTATGAAAATAAAGTGACAAGAGATATACACCTATGAATTCTTTATCTTTATGGGTGTCGCACTCTCTAAAATAATTTCTATAAATAGAACTAATATTTTCAAATAAGAAAAATGGTCAAATATGTCTAATTTAAACTTTTAAGGAAATCAAAGAAAATGATCTTACAACTTTTTCTGTTTCAGCATACCAATAATTTTTTTGTATACTCTGACGATCATTACTCTAAAATGTACACCATAAAATGAGAAATCAAAGTCTAATGGTAATAATGAGGAAAAAAAGAGAAAGATCAATATATAGTCATTAATAGATCATTATTTCTTACCCAGAAAAATTGAAAGAATTTTTTTATAATAAAAGTGATTTACCTTCATATGCCATAAATTTTCTGCGTGTTCTCTGCTAATACCATTTGTGTATGAGTATGAGCAAAAACAAAAATCCCTCAATGTAAAGCAAAAAGAAAGACCCCTAAAAAAAAGTAATGTTAACTTGTTTCAACGAAAGATTTCTGTAAAAAAAAAAAAAAAAAAAGAAGAAGAAGAAGAAAAAAAAGAAAAAAAAAAAGATCTCTACAAAGAGTGTTCGCTTTTTTTTTTTTTCGTCTCCCCTTGCTTCTATAAGTGTAGAGTGACTTTACATGGTCCTCATTTACAACAATTCTTTATTACCTTCATAATTTCTCATTGTCTTTATTAATATTAATTTTACAGTTGTAGATAAACATTATATCCTATTATAACCAGATAAATATGTTAACAAAATTTATTAGAGAAATAGGTAAATAACGTTAAAAAAAAATTACAAAAAAGATAAATAGAAATGAAAGTTATAGAAGCATGTCACATCCGCATGCCTATAACCTCCTTTTATTATATATATAGAGAGATAGATAGATAGCTCTTCAATAAAGTTAAAAAGTATGAGAAATTATGAGTTCATTAAGTCATAAACCTTCTCCTTCCGCATGAAAATTAGTCCTTCTAACATATCTAAAGCATAATCATGGTGAAAAGCACACATATTTCATATCTATATCAGAAACCTTCTTAACATTTACAGAGAAAAGCACAATAATGTTGAGATAATTTTATTTCTTCAGAATAAATTCTATAATATTTATCAAAAAGAAGAAAGAAGGAACACTACATAGTTGAGGCATCAATTATAACCTTTCTAGTTTTTCTTTCCTCATTGCTCATGAAATTTAAGTGACATGTCTCCGAATTAATACGAAATTGTCAAATACCTTTATATAATGGTTCAGGTAAGTATTAGATAATTAACTCAAGAGGTTGTTGATAAAAAATTGAAATCACTGCATGTACATTTATCAAATCATATATATTTCTCTTTATTTACTTTTCTATCTAATTCCTGTTAAGTAGTATCATGATTTTTGAAAATTTTGTTAGTAACTTTCTTGTTAAATTCAGATGCATAATTCTCAAGCTATCATATTGCATAACAAAAAAAAAAATTGAGAAAAAAATATCATGTAAGAGAAACATTCAATTTGTCTTCTCACTGTATAAATGAAAAGAAAACGGGGAAAAAAGCCTTTTACTAATAGATTGGAGAGTTTCCGGCCAAACTGATTTGTTCTCTAAGGGGCATAAGTTGTTATAACACAAAAAGTTTTTCCCAAATTTGTTGTTTTCCCGTGTTCAAATCAGTATAATGAAAAATAATAATTAATATCCGAGACCACAGAATTCACTGTGTGTCTTTGAGGAATTTAATCCCCTCACTGTACTCAAGGTTTTAGATTACTTCCTCCTAGGATAAAATGGATATACCTGTTAATGGTGTACCAGTGTCTCAAATACCAATAACTTCGTCGAACTCTAAGAGCAGCAACAAATCACACAACAGACTCAATTTTTGTTTGTTTGAAAATATGCAAAATGTTCGAAAATTCTCTTAAACTCTATCTTAGAAATGAAGGCAAAAGGGCTTTATTTATAGCCAAAGAACTGAAGCGAAGGAGTGTGAAAACACCTGTTCAGATGGTGTCTGTTTGGAATGACTACCGTTGGGAAAAGAAATCTTTCAGCCTGACTTGCCCTGCACCTGGGTGAGGACCCGCTGCCCGCAGGTGTAGTGCAGGTCTAGACAGAATCCATTCAGAAATTTCTGCATAGCACCTGCGTTTCGCAGATGAGGACCCGCAACCCGCAGATATAACGCAGGTCCAAGCAGAATCCGTCCAGATTGCGCGAAAAAGTTAACTCAGATCTTGAATAAATTTGGTCTAAAAAGTATATCAATCAATCAGATCATTTGACCAAATACAAATCTAAATCCAAAGCCGAAGCCGAGCCGAGCGACGACGACGCCGTGAGGGGAGACTTTATTCTCAACTCTTTATTAGCTAGAAGATATGCTTCTCAATATAAGCATCAACTTTTTCCTTTTCTCTATCAATATGGGACAAAGTTTCTTTTACAAAGGAACTTTCAAATTTCTCTTCCCTCCAATTTATTTCCCTCCGTTTTCAATTCACACCTAACACTTAACTTCAATAATCCCCCATATGAATGAGAATTGGCTATATAAAAATTTTAATGTATGAAAAAACTGTGTGATTCGTAAGTAAGAATTAATTGCATCTGGATAAGTAGGTTTCCTCTTGAACTTTTCGTAGTGAACATATATCGGATATACTTAGTCAATCGGTAGATTGGATATCTTTGAACCTTTGAGCTTTGATGTATATCTAGACAACATAAGTCACACAATTAATCCTTTAATTGTCTTAGGTTCTCATTAGTTTGTTCGTTTCAGCCATGAACATTGTCTAATTTCATAAGTGCGTGGAGAATTGACCTTACAGAATTCTCCTTAAAGCGGCTCACACTGCACACTTATATAGGTGATTCCTAATTGTGTTATCCCATAGATACACCATTCGAAATATCCCGTGTCAAACTTAAGAATCATTAAAAAGCCTTAAATATTTATCCTTATTACAGAACATTGTCTCATCACGAGAATGGACCAAAAGTTATTTTGACAATGTTGAACCATCAACAATGACTTTGTTTGATCTCCTTGAACCTAGTTTTTAGGATCTCCAGTCTTCTAGATAGAGTTACCGCCACGATGATTTGTCCTTGGCCATGGTCTCATTTCCTTGATGATATTTCAATCTCCTCTCTAGTTAGGCATTTTATAAGTGGATCCGACACATTATATCTTGACCTTACATAGTCAATTGTGATAATTTCACTAGAGAGTAGTTGTCTAACGGTGTTATGTCTTCATCGTATGTGACGAGACTTTTCGTTATACATTGCACTTCCAGACCTTCTGATTGCCGCTTGGCTATAGCAAAGTATACATATTAGAGCCAACGGTTTGGGCCAAAACGGAATGTCTTGTAGGAAATTCCTGAGTCATTCAGCTTCTTCACCAGCCTTGTCTAAAGCTATGAATTCAGACTCCATTGTAGAGTGAGCAATACATGTTTGTTTGGATAACTTCCAAAATAGTGCTCCTCTACCGATGGTAAAAATATATCCACTTGTGGATTTAGTTTCAGTTGACCCAGTAATCCAATTTGCATCACAATATTCTTCAACAACTGTTGGATACTTGTTGTAATGCAAAGAAAAATTTTGAGTATGTTTTAAATACTCCAAAAATCATTTCATAGCCATCTAATGACTCTGATTGGGATTACTTGTGTATCGACTAAGTTTACTTATCGCACAAGCTATATTTGATCGTATACAGTTCATGATGTACATCAGACTTTCTAATATTCTTGCATAATCTAATGAGACTTATTTTTGCCTTTGTTCTTAGCAAGAGCAAGGCTCACATCAATTGGTGTCTTTGCAATTTTGTAATTCAAATATTTAAAATTTTCAACTATTGTTTAGATATAATGAGACTGAGACAATACTAGACCTTGAGGAGTTTTGTTGATCTTAATATCCAATATCAAATCAGCAACTCCTAAGTCTTTCATCTCAAATTTACTAGCAAGCATGCGTTTGGTGGCATTTATATAGCAATGTTGATGTCGTCCAAGCGCACGTGGTCGTCAAGTAATATAAGATTGTTATGTTCAGTTATCGTACCCACAGGGGCTTGTCAATTTAATCATTATAAGGTTGTCACTTTAATTTCACTAATCTACGTAACAAGTAAAATGAATATTGATTTGGAAAAATAAACTACGAAAACTTCAAATGTAAAAATTAACTAAAACAAATGCAAGCTTGATTGTATTTCAATAATGATGATAGACTAGGGCAATGACACTTGGTTGGTTTCAAGTTGAGTTTTTCAGACGTAATTAAACTAGCATGATTTTTCCTAGGTTGTTAGTTGCAAGTTACTATCTCATTTCTTGCCACTATCCCTAGCATCGAAGAACTATTTCATGAACCCTAACGTCTATATCCCTATGGTCGCAGGAGAACAAGGAAATGACGATTATGCTTACTTGTATTTCAACTAAACGGAGTTGAAGGGTATATCCCTATCCTCAACAACAACTTCTATCCTATCACCAATGAGTTCAAGGGTCTTGGACTTCCCATTCTGTATTTATTTTTAACCCTTTCGATCCCTTTTTCCAAGTTCAATCAAAAGCCAACAGATTACTTACAAGGTGATCAAGCTCATAAATAATAAATTAAAATAAATAAATACAAACAACCATAAAAGAAGAATCAAAACTAAGTTTATTTAGTCTTTAAAACAATCAACTATTCACCATTGCCACAACCCTAGAATATGAGTTTAGCCACTCATAGACAAGCGAAAAAACGAATATTTAGTCATCATCATAAGAAAATACGAAGTAAAGAAGAGAAAACCTAGTTGTAGAATCTTATCTTCCTTCAAAACTGCTTACAAGCATTCATGAATGAACTACGGAATAAAAATGAGTAAAGACTACCTCAAGCAATCCAAAACTACTCCAAGAAATCAAAAACTACGTAACAAACGACCTAAGACTTATATTTATAGATGCACCTTTAAATGATGCTTCTGCCCTTCAAGACTTGCCTTTAAAATCAGCATTTTTTGCCCTAGAATGACCTTGGCGCGCCGCTCCTCCTATCTCGCCACAAACTTAGTCAAATTTTCAGCAATTTGAGCTCCAGATAGGGCCTGGCGCGCTGCCCCAGCCATAGAACCAAACTGAGATTTTTTTCTCTGAAGTTTGAGACCTGGTGCAGGGTGCCAGCCATAGCACCAGCCTGAGATTTTTTTCTCTGAAGTTTGGGACTTGGTGTAGGGCGCCAGCCATAGCACCAAACCTGTCAGATCCTCAAATCTTCATTTCTTACATCATTTTGAGCCCATTTTGCGTAGTTTCCTGCTCAAATCAACTCAAGTCATTTGTTAGCTCATAAACATACACACACACACACATGAATTTAAGCATAAATTAAGGATTATGAACTTAAAATATAGTCAAATATGGGTAAAAACATGGCAAATGGGCATTAAAATATGCCCAATATCACCACCCTACGCTTAACTATTGTTCATCCTCGAACAATCCTTAAAACATACCTAAAATCATGTTTCATCATCACACTTGACACCTCTATCAATTCATAGTCAACCCACTAGCCTGGAGCAAACATAGAGTGGTTTATCATCATACAACAATTCTCAACAAAGCACGTAGAAAGATTTCACAATCAAGAACACACAACCTCTATAAATGACTCAATTTTTCAACACAAAGGGCCAACATGATTAAGTGTGACACATGTAACAACTAGTACACCGAATTAGACCTCTTGTGCCCCTCACTTTTAGTGATGTTCCTCTTTCAACTTCATCAATGTAAGACATGAAGCACAATAAGTAAGGCACACTCACTCTCAAAATAATGTAATACACATATGAAACATACCATAGGCTTTCTCTTCATATATGTTAAGACTACCTAATTGCTTCAAGAGATTAAGATCACAAGGACTTTTCTTGGTTGTAATGTTAGCTAAGGGACGGGTAGGATTGATATTTCATTTTATAGTGACTACCACCCTAAGCACTTTTAAGACATTTCACATTAGTTGCCCACCACCTTTTTCTTGCTTATTCACGTTTCCTCTACTCACCCTTGTCTTTTCTTTTCATGCCCTATTTTTTCATTACTTGGGTTGCTAGTTTTCTAATCATAGAATAACTAAGGATTTTGCAATTAAAGCTCTCTTTTTCAATTCCCTAGCAGCAAGTTGACAACACAATTTTTATGGGCACCCCTTCTTCTCACTTTTCTTTCCTTGCTACAACTTTTCATTTTCCCTTAACATTATACTTCGGTGGGCCTTAACTTTCAAGTCTCAAAGTGTCTAAGACTACTTTGGATCAATAAGTCTAAGGTCTCAGAAAAATATGGATTAAGCTACTATTGAGGCTAAGAAGGAATAAGACTTTTAGGCTCAAAGAGGTTAACTAGGGAAATGACTAGAAAGGTAGAACAATTAGAGGAAAAAGTTTGGCTTCTTCAAAGAATTGTCTTGATCATCTCTCAACTCCCTACCAACTAGTTATCCTACATACACTAAGGCAAGTTATAGATGCTACGATATATACATACAAAACAATTGAGCTCACCTCTTATGGCAACAAGAATCTAATCAGTTTCTACAACTACACATTCACACAATCATATTGAATGATAAGTTAAAATCATAATTAATCCCTAAGGATATGTTGAGTCAATTTAAAGAGATATGTGCGTCTCTCATGGATCCTCACTCATGCAATCAAGATGACCACTCTATTTACTCTAGCATAGCAGCTAAGCAAAATATCAACAAGCATACAAGTGGATGACCTATGACTTCAATCTTAAAAATATAAAAAATGTGACAAAATTTCTCGACGGTCATCATCCATCTATCATAGGGAAACATCATTACTCTACGACTACACTGACTCCTAAAAATAAAAAATTTTACCCAGTTCAAAGGGCTCCCTTTCGATAAAGAATCAAGGTCATAAGAAAAACTGAAGGGTGGATGAGACATGTCAATTTTAAAAATTTTCAACTAAACTTGCTGGCATGCTCATCCTTAACCTCAAAAATTTAAGATACATACTCTCACCCCACACTTAAAATCATGTTCTGTCCTCAAAGAATCTAAAATTAAAGATCAAATAAGAGTGAGAAATTACTCCTTGAGGCTCTCTAGGGCCTAGCTAGTAGCATGTCTCTTAGATTTACGGGGCGCACGACCCCACACTTAAGATCAGACCATGCTCCTTACCTTTGTTTCGGGTACTCAGACTTTCCCTTCTCTGCAATATAAAAACAACAAATAAAAAGTGAAACTACACAAAAACAACAAAAACTACACTATTACAAATTGGGTTTGCCTCCCGACAAGCGCCTGATTTAACATCGCGGCATGACACCATCAAATTTCACCATTCTTCCTTCCACTTTGAGCTTATAAATTTCACCCCTAGTTTCTTTTCTAGTTTTCTGTTATGTTCAAGGGGCGATGGTGTAAACATGAAGGAACCAAGTAATAGATATTGCTCTTACCCTTCTTGGCCCTTAAGTGAGGGATGTCATTGTGTTTTTGGCATAATGAAATTTAAAATATAGGGGCATTGTTCCTCATCTACACATCTCTTCATAGGATTGGAAGGCTCTATTTCTAGGTTGCCCCCAAAACACAATGTCAAGAAGTGTTTAGAATGAGGATCAATACTCTCTAACTCAAAGATTGCATTATGCTTGAAATCCTCACTTTTATCCACCTCCTCAACATCAACATCTACCAAAAGAGTATGGTCTAATCATTGGGATTCTTCTTCTTGTTTCATGCATTGGCTAGTATCCACAACACTCTATAGTTGGGCCTCAGACGCCTCAACTTTTTCATTCAAAGATACTGCAGGTCATGGATACTTGAGCCAAATTAATTCATCTCTTGTCTGAGCTCTATTCTCTCTTCCACTTGAGGTTCTTCTTAAGTACTAGCTAAGACCGTGACATGCAAATCATTACAAGTTGTAGTCTCAAACATCATCTCTGCGAGCGTGGCACTCATCCTTTTTAAGGCTCCTCCCTATTTAGTAAGCTGCTCCCTCATTACTTTCATATGCTCCATGATAATTTTTTCCATATTGCTTGTTTGAGCCTCAACTTTTTCATTCAAAAGATCCTGTAGGTCATGGATACTTGAGCCAAATTGATCCATCTCTTATCTGAGCTCTATTGTCCCTTCCACTTGAGGTTCTTCTTGAGTACTGACTAAGACTGTGACTTGTAAATAATTACAACTTGTAGTCTCAGACATCATCTCTATGAGCTTGGCACTCATTCTTTTTAAGGCTCCTCCCTGTTTAGTAAGCTGCTCCCTTATTACTTTCATATGCTCCATGATCATTTTTTCCATATTGCTTATTTGATCATGATGTTCCTCCTCTTCATTATTCCGGTAAGCATTAAAAACAACAGGAGGATCATAATAGGGGCTTGAGAAAGGGAAATAAAAATGTGGGCAACTACTCCAATGGCCATCCAGACCATCACATACACCGCAAGTATGACAGTGTTGTCACAAGTGGGGTCCTCCACAATTCAAACAAAGATCACTAAAATATGAATATACATCATTCAACTCATTTATATATCGAGATGTCATGTTAAGAAGAGTGGTATAGTACTAAAAAAAATGAAAATCTATACAATATATACAGACTAGTGAAATAATATTCTAACCTACAAATGATTAAATAATATTCAAGTCCCTAGCAACGGAGCCAAAAACATGATGTTGCCCAAGCGAATGCAAGCGCCAAGTAATATAGGATTGTTAAGTCCAATATCATACCCACATGGACTTGTCAATTTAATCGATATAAGGTTGTCACTTTAATTTCACTAGTATATGAAACGAGTAAAATGAAGATTGATTTGGAAAAATTAAACTACTAAAACTTCAAATGTAAAAATTAACTAAAATGAATGCAAGCTTGATTGTATTTTGATAATGATGATAGAATAGGATAATGGCACTTGGTTGGTTTCAAGTTGAGTTTTTCAGACGTAATTAAACTAGCATGATTTTTCATACGGTTGTTAGTTGCAAGTTACTTCCCATTTCTTGCCACTATCCCTAGCATCCAAGAACTATTTCATGAACCCTAACGCCTCTATCCCTATGGTCACAGGAGAACAAGGAAATGATGATTATGCCTACTTGTATTTCGACTAAACGGGGTTGAAGGGTATATCCCTATCCTCAACAACAACTTCTATTCTATCACCAATGGGTTCAAGGGTCTTCGAATTCTCATTCTATATTTATTTTTAACCCTTTCAATTCCCTTTAACAAGTTCAATCGAAAGCCCACATATTACTTACAAGGTGATCATGCTCATAAATAATAAATTAAAATAAATAAATACAAACAACCATAAAAGAAGAATCAAAACTAAGTTTATTTAGTCTGTCAAAAAATTAACCATTCACCATGGCCACAACCCTAGAATATGATTTTAGCCATTCATAGACAAGCGAAAAAATAACTACTTAGTCATCATCATATGAAAACACGAACTAAAGAAGAGAAAACCTAGTTGTAGAACCTTGTCTTCCTTCCAAACTGCTTACAAGCTTTCATAAATGAACTACGAAATAAAAATGAGTAAAGACTGCTTCAAGCAATCCAAAACTACTCCAAGAAGTCAAAAATTGCGTAACAAATGACCTAAGGCTTATATTTGCATATGAGCCTTCAAATGAAGCTTATGCCCTTCAAGACTTGGCTTTAAAATCAGCATTTTTCATCCTGGAATGACCCTGGCGCGCCGCCCCTCCTATTTCCCCACAGACTTAGTTAAATTTTAAGCAATATCAGCTCCAGATAGGGCCTGGCGCCACCCTAGTCATAGCACCAGACTGAGATTTTTTTCTATGAAGTTTAGGACCTGGTGCGGGGCGCCAACCATACCAACAGCCTAAGATTTTTTACTCTGAAGTTTGGGACTTGGTGTCGGGCGCCAGTCATAGCACCAAACCCGTAAAATCCTCAAATTTTCATTTCTTGCATCATTTTGAGCCCATTTTGCTTAGTTTCCTGCTCAAATTAACTCAAATTGTTTGTTAGTGCATAAAACATACACACACATGAATTTAAGCATAAACTAAGGATTATGAACTCAAAACATGATCAAATATGGCTAAAAACATGGCAAACTGGCATAAAAATATGCCCAACATCAAATATCGTTACTCATTATCAACATGTCATCCATATATAGACAAACAATGACAACTTGATTTTGAGTGTTCTTAATATAAACACAGTTATCACACTCATTAATCTTGAAATCATTTGAGAACATAGTTTGGTCAAATTTTGCATGCCATTGTTTGGCGCTTGTTTTTGTTATACCCCGTAGAATTCCCGGCACCTAAATGACCTATTCGCACGTTGGTTAAGCATATTTGAAGGCCATACGTGCTGGAGAAAGGCCCGGGAAAAGATCGGACGAGAAACCTGTCGAACCATCGCGGAAGGAGCCGAGGCAGAGCCCCTCCGCGATGGCAGCGTGTCACGGAGGTGAGGCCTCCGCGTTGGCTCCGTGACACGTTGGCCTTGTCCAGGCCCAAGTATATAAAGCCCCACTTCAGTTTTAAATCATTTATACACTTATATTTCCAGTAAAACAGAGAGCAATCAGCAGAGAGAAGATAAGAACGAAGGAGGTATTATAATTTTCGTCCGATTACGCTGCTAAACGTTGTCCAAACTCAAATTAACTCTAGATACCGAGGTATTTAGTAGCAGAGAGCATTTCTACGGATTTAGTTTCGCGAAATACGGCCGACGAATCGTCGAGCCACCGAGCTAAGGTAAGTGGAATTGCTCTAAACTAGTGTCTATGTGTTCCTAGCTGTGAAGTGAATATTTCTCCCTTCTGGACCTCTGAAAAATAGCGAGTTTTCGACCGTCTTTCGATAAGCCTAAGTTTAGGCTATAAACTATATCGAAAGTGACGTTGCTCTTTACAATAAAGCTGTATTTAGTATTGATTGGCACATTTATGAATGCAGTTGGGAGAAAATAGTTGAAGTACCGGCTGAGCCTCGTCCGACAGACGGATTGTTCGGGGATAAGGTATGTAAAGCTAGTTTCCTCGGCAAGTTAGTAATCTTGGTATGGTAAGGTAGTTTAAAGGCCAGTAGAATGTTCAGAAATCAGGTGTTATGCTTATTATGAATGTTGGTACGATATCAGAAGCATCGAGTTATAACTTGCGTGCAACTAGCTAGCATGATATGGATTCTAATATAAGTATTAGAAACTGCACAGCATGCTCAATACGTGATGTGACACAGAATGTTAGGATAATATCGTATTCAGTTGAAACCCAGTAAAACAATGTAATATCTGTAAGACATCTCAGAAATAGAATGATAAGTTAAAATGGGGTTAGAAAGCATATTAGGAATAGTAAATCATGTTACTATAGAAACTCAGTATACAGCATAGTTTTCAGCAGAAACATTATATCTTGTTCAACATTAACCCCAGTATAGTCTGGCAGAAGACTATATTTCTACATATATATACTATTACCAGCCTCAGCATGTATTAAGTACGTACATATTACTATCACTAGTCCAGCATATAGTGTATACAATACTTTACCACTATTAGCTCCAGTATGTGGGACATGCAGATAGTATTATTAGTTGAGACCGTTGTATTGTTTGGGGTTGGATTACCTAGCCTCCATGACCGCCCCAGGGTTGATAGCTGTATTGACTCGTCCGCCAGAGGACGAGGATACGTCGCTCTACGGAGTGGCATGCCGTCCCACAGGGGACGAATATGGGACGCCATTTTTCCCCATATTGTGCCTTGGTCGGCCCTTACACACCCCTGTCGAGCGGATACGCCCGGGTGTTGATTCAGGAGTCCTCCGGACTTAGATGCAGTTATAGTCAGGGGCTCAGCGAGCCCAAGTGCATACCCAGGGGACCGGCAGGATGCTTACAGGGTTATAAGAGATGGGATGACCGGGGTAGGGGTGTAGATTCTGTGCTGGTTGTACCTCCCGGCTTATGGGGGCCGGGTAAGGTTTGTGTGTGCTATGTTATGTTATGATATGTTATACCATGTTACAGTAGATACGAGTAGATCGGCAGTAGAATGATAAATCCTCAGGTATGACTCCTACTCCTACCAGTATAATTAAGAGAAGGTATGACTTACATTATCAGACAATTAATCTATTCCCTCCTACTTCAGTTTCATCAGTTATATTATTGTTTGCAGATATTCCTTTCAGTTATTGCTTTACATACTCAGTACCAGCGGTACTAACGCCCGGTGGGGCGCTGCATTACTTGCCTGCAGGTACTCATAGACGAGCAGGCGATACCACGTGATTCCTGTCAGCGATCGAGTATTCAGCTCCTGTCATCCGGAGACTGAATTCCAGAGGTGTATTTCCTTTTCTTTTGTTGTATAGTACGGGTAGGTCGGGGCCCTGTCCCGATCATTTTTATTGCTATTCCTAGAGGCTTGCAGTCTGTATATATTTCCCTGTGGTCAGATGAGTCGGTCGTGTGAGGCCGAGCAGTTGTTTAGCTGTTAGTACTTCTGTTTCCTTTATGTTGGCCGTGTGGGGCCATAACTTGACAGTAGTGGTGACCTTGCCGGTCACGTAGCTTTCTAGTGTTTTTATGATTGAGTTATAGATAACTAGACAGCATGGTGACCTTGTCGGCCCGCATAGGTTTCCCTAAATTGATATGTTTCTGGTCAGCTGTTAGTACAGGTACAGAAGGCTATAGGCCAATGGGTCGGGGCCTGTGTTTACAGCCGTTATATAGCCCTTTATTTCCAGAAATGTGAGTTAGAGCCAGCCAGGCACCAGATGTGCCCGGGCTTGGCAGTCCAGCAGTTCAGGTCCTAGTAGGGCACCAGGTGCCAGTCATACCCCCAAGACGGGGTGTGACAGTTTTAGTCCATAAAAAGACATTTACAAGTCGGCACACCTTCTTTTCATTTTCAGGAATTACTAAGCCTTCAAGTTGTTCCATGTAAATTTCTTCCTCCAAATATCCATTTAAGAAGGTTATTTTCACATTCATTTGATGGATTTCAAGACCGTACATAGCAGCTAACGCTATTAACACCCAAATGGATGTAATTCTGATTACCGGCGAGTATGTATCAAAGTAATCAAGACCTTCTTTTTGTCTAAATCCTTTGCCTACAAGTCTTGCTTTATATTTATAAATAGTTTCATCATCTTTAACTTTCCTTTTGAAAATCCATTTGCAACCTAATGGTTTGTTCCTTGGAGGAAGGTCAACCAATTCCCACGTGTGGTTATTCATTATGGATTCAATTTAACTATTGACTGCCTCTTTCCAATATTGAGCTTCTGAAGGAGTCATAGCTTCTTGAAAAGTTTAAGGCTCATTTTCCAATAAAAATGTTAGAAAATCTGGTCCAAAGTAAGTAGAAGTCCTTTGACATTTGCTACGTCTTTGATTCTCCTCATTATGAACAATTTTCTTTGTCTTTTCTCGAGGTCGTTTAGATCCTTCGCTAGACAACTCACATTTCTATTTATACAGATATATATATATATGTTTAAAAAATTCAGCATTGTCTGATTTCATTACCGTATTAACATGAATGTCAGGATTTTCTGATTTATGAACCAAAAATCGATATCCTTTACTATATGTAGCATATCCTATGAAAATACAATCAACGATTTTAGGTCCTATCTTAACCCTTTTAGGTTTAGGAACTTGTACCTTAGCCAAACACCCCAACACTTTCAAGTATTCAAGGTTAGACTTTCTTCTTTTTCATTTTTCGTATGGAATGTATTGTGTTTTGCTATGGGGCACTCAATTGAGTATTCTGCTAGCTGTAAGGATAGTTTCCCCCACAAGTTCTAGGGTGAAACAAAACTTATCAATAAGGCATTCATGTTCTCCTTTAATATCCTATTTTACCTTTCCGCAATTCCGTTAGATTGTGGCGAGTAAGGAGCAGTTCTTTGACGAATAATATCATATTCCAAATATATTTCTTTAAAAGGAGATCCATACTTACCACCCCTATCACTCCTTATTATTTTGATCTTTTTATTAAGTTTTTTTCAACTTCACTTTTGTATTGCTTGAGTGCTTCAATTGCTTCGTCTTTACTTTTGAGTAAGTAAACATAGCAATATCGCGTACTATCGTCAATAAAAGTTATGAAATACTTATTTCCACCACGAGATGGTATTGACTTCATGTCACAAATATCTGTGTGAATTAAGTCTAAGGGACTTGAATTCCTTCGAATTGACTAATAAGGATGTTTAACACACTTAGATTCAACACACATTTGACATTTTGATTAATTGCATTCAAACTTCGACAATAATTTCAATTTGATCATTTTATGCAAGGTTCTATAATTGACGTGTTTCAAACGTGAATGCCATAAATTGTTTGACTCAAGCAAGTAAGAAGAAGCTGAAATTTTATTGCTTTGAATAACAATTACATTCAGTTTGAAAAGGCCCTTAGTTAGGTAATGTTTTCCTACATACACTTCATTCTTACTTATTACAGTTTAATTTGAAACAAGAACGCACTTAAATTCGTTCTTGATGAGAAGTCCAGCAAAAACTAAGTTCTTTCTTATTTCTGGAACATGACATACACTATTTAGAGTCACCACCTTGCCGATGTCATTTTCAAAAATATTTTTTCATAGACTTCAATATTGACTGTCGTAGAGTTATTCATATACATGGTCACATTGGGTTCAACTGGGGCATAGGAAGCAAATGCTTCTTTGACGACACAAACATGTCGAGTGGCTCTAGAGTCAAGCCACCACTCCGTTGGGCTTCTTACTAAGTTGCATTCAGTCACCATTGCACAAAACTCATCAATCTTCATGGTTCCTTCAACCATGTTAGCTTGACCCTTTTTCTTCCCTTTCTTTGGAGTACGACATTTAGCAGTCTTGCGTCCAATCTTTTCATAACTGTGGCAGTTTCTTTTGAATTTCTTATTGCTAGGATAATTCTTTGGTCCAAAAGGCTTCTTCTTTTTATTTTGGATTAGTTGGAGCAGTCTCAACAATATTTGCTCCCATAATTATTGAGTTTTCCTGTACCTTTCTTTCAGCAGTTTTATTATCTTCTTCGATTCTCAATCGAACTATTAGATCTTCAAACTTCATCTCATTGCGCTTGTGCTTCAAGTAATTCTTAAAGTCCCTCCATGAAGGAGGTAGCTTTTCAATCATTGCTGCAACTTGAAAAGCTTCATTAACGACAAAACCTTCAATGAAAAACTTATAATTAGCATCATAATTAATATTTTTGATAAAAGCATTAGTTTGAATTATTCCTTCGGCAAGAAGATCGTGAATTATCACTTGTAGCTCTTGGACTTGTGTGATAACAAGCTTGTTGTCTATCATCTTGTAGTCCAGAAATTTGGCTGCAACAAATTTCTTTAGTTCGGCATCCTCTATTTTATACTTATTCTCTAGCGCATCCCAAAGTTCTTTAGAAGTCTGCACGTTATCGTATCATTATACAGATCATCCTCCAGTCTTCTTATGACATAGTTCTTGCACAAAAAATCTGAGTACTTCCAAGCCTCAGTAATTAAAAACCGTTCATTTTCAGGAGTTGATTCCGAAAGAACTGTAATATCCTCCTTAATGAACTTCTACAGACTCAACGTGGTCAGGTAGAAGAACATCTTCTGCTGTCAGCATTTGAAGTCGATGCCAATAAATTGTTCAGACTTTTTTGCTGGAGCCGGTGCTGACACAGCACGGGTGGAGGAAATTTCAATGCTTGTAGAGGCAAGCATGGGGTCAATTGTTCCTGTCATATCTGTTGATCAATAACAGCAAAAGTTAGCAATCGATGAAGTTTCTATTTTTTCAAATTGAAAAAACCTTTTGACAGAACTAAACTGAATAATCAGTGAAATTTTTGTATCTTCAAACCGTATTATCGACAATCAGATTTACTTGGCGAAATTTTTATATCTTCAAACCAGTAACCAACGCGAGTAGAAAATCGTTAGGATTTTAATCTCAAATGAGTAGAAAATCTGAAGATTTTAAACTCCAACAGTGGAGTCGAAAATCAGAAGGTTTTAGTCTTAAAAACCACAAAATAGATGAACACAGAAAATTATAAACAATTAAATTCCTTATGCTTGTTGTTGTCCTGTGTTCAAATTAGTAGAATAGGAAATAATAATTAATATCCGAGACCAGAGAATTCACTGTGTGTCCCAAAAAAATTGATCACCTCACTGTACTTGAGGTTTTGGATTACTTCCTCCCAAGATAAAATAGATATACTTGTTAATAGGGTAACAGTATCTCAAACACCAATAACTTCGTCGAACTCTAAGAGAAATAACGAATCACACAATAGATTTGATTTTGTTTGTTTGAAAATTCTCTCAAAATCTATCCCAGAAATGAAGGCAAAAAGCCTTTATTTATAGCTATGGAACTAAAGTGAAGAGGTGTGAAAAACACATATTCAAATGGTGTCTGTTCAGAATGACTACCGTTGGGGAAAAAAAATATTTCAGTCTGACTTGCGCTGCACCTGGGTGAGGACCCGTCGCCCGCAGGTACAACGTAGGTCCAGACAGAATCCATTCAGGAATTTCTGCGTGGCACCTGTGTTTCGCAAATAAGGATCCGCGGCCCGCAAGTGTAACGCAGATCCAAGCAGAATCCATCCAGATTGTGCGAAAAAGTTAACTCGGATTTTGAATAAATTTGGTCTAAAAAATATATCAATCAATCAGATCATCTGACCAAATCCAAATTCGAAGCCGAAGCCGAGCCGAGCGATGACAATAGCATGAGAGGGATATTTTCTTCTCAACTCTTTATTAGCTCGAAGATATGCTTCTCACTATAAGCATCAACTTTTCCCTTTTCTCTTTTCCCTACCAATGTGGGACAAAGTTTCTTTTACAAAGGAACTTTCAAATTTCTCTTCCGTCCAATTTATTTTCCTCCATTTCCCAATTCACACCCAACACTTAACTCTAACAAAATTATGTTGCAACCACTCTCTGTCGCGTTTTCATAACTCTCATCTTCTTAATAAAGCCAGAAAACTCAGCCTGCAAAGCCCACATATCCTCGTATCAATTAGTCCTCACAAATTGATAAATTGTTACATCAATTGCGTAAAAGTGCATAAAAGCTCGTGATTCAACTTTGATTTACCAATATTCTTACTGTAAGTGCAATCATGCATGATACAATGTTAATCCTAAGTAGGCCTGTGCAAACTAACGATTAAATCAATAATCCTAGTTGATAATTGGGTTATTGAATTAATAATTCGGATTATTGATTTAACGATTTAATTATCGGTTTATTGTCTCAAGTTATTGGATTATTGATTCGGTTATCGGTTTGACCATTTTTTTTGATAGATGAACTAATAACCCGATAATAATTTATCAAAATACAATTTTAGACTTCAATATATAAAGTATTCTAGCAAGAAGATGAATCGGATGTCAATAAAAAGTGAAGGAAATATTATTCAAATCTAAATTAAAGTTGATTATTTTAGCTGGACTAGTTCTATATGCTCTTTCTCTTTTCACCCATTTTTATTCTAGCTAAACATACTTATGACTTATGAGATTTTTTGTGTGAGATCTTAACAGTTAACCCGATAACCAAACCGATATCGATCTATAACCGATTAACCGATATCTTAATGGTTTAGCATCTCTACGAACTAATAACCTATAAGTAAAACCGATAACTTTCAAAATCGAACCGAACCAATCGATACACAACCCTTATCCTAAGCCCTCTTAGTAGCTACTTAATCACAAGTGAAGTATATTTCAAAGAAAGACTACATTTCTTAACGTGTCTCACCTAGTAAATCAATCAAAAAGGCATGACATATATTTCATTAAGTTCAAGTTGAATGATATCAAAAAGTCATAGGATAAAACTAAAAGTTAAATGACGCGAAGCAGTACTAACAGCACTACATACAATGTCGACTCCTTAATTCAGCATTAGTTATGTAGACATAAAGAAGGCGGTTAGAATGACATAAAGCGTAGGAACTATTGCAAGTATTCAAAAGAGATTTTGTTCTAAAAATCCCAATATGAAAAGAAAAGAGAAAAAATGGAAATAAAATAAAATAAAACAATCACTGATTGCATAAAATGATGAGATGAAGAAAACTGGAAATTAAAAGAATGAACCAACTATAAGTCTTGATCTTCCCAGCAAAAGTTATTAGACAACAACATGTCCCTGTTGCTGTATAGACCTCTTGATCTTTCCATTAAAGCATAAAAATCAGGAGGTGGAACAGATACTACAATGCACCTTTTCATTAGTCATACTAAATTTAAATTGTTTCAATAAATGATAGTTATTCAATAGTCTCTCTGAAGCTACCGGTTTCAATATTTACATCAATATTTGTTGGACAACTTGTTAATTAATAAGAATATATATATATCACATTGCAAATTATTCTTCTACAAATTCTTTCCAACATACAGCTGCTGAGTTACATTTAAAAAAAAAAACTAATAAGTCAAGCAAAAATTTAAAGTAATTTTTTTTACAGCTAAAGATTAAATTCACTGCTGATTTAATCGTTTGAGAGGCTTGATAAATGCAAAGTAACATTTATATCTATTAGTCACACTAATGACAGAGAAGTAAGTTGGTTAAAGAATTTATTTTTCAAAGAAAAAAAGACTCCAGTTTTAGCAATTCAAGACAAATGAATAGATTTGGTGTCGTGTAAATTAAAAAGAAAAAAATTGTAAAGGTGTTTATGCTTGGCACAATCAGTATTAGTAGTTGTGACAGTTGAATAATTGTACTAAACTAGCTGGTCATCCCTTATAAACACAAGATCACAGTAAACAGAAAGAAACAGCCGAAATTTTGTTAATACCAACTATCAACTCTTGAAGGCTGAAGCTAATCTCTCTCGACTGCAACAAAGTTCAACTACATGTCATTAATATTAGAGAAAACTAAATAATAATAATAATAATAATAATAAAGAACAAAAGGTAATTAATATAGTTTCAGAGTCATAATGATGATTTTTAAACTCTAAAAAAAATATTAAAAATAGAGTGAAAATTACATAGAACCCATAATTCAGAAAATAACCAAACAGAAAAATTAAACGCCCAGTAGGGAAAAAGTATTTTAAAAAATGTTAAATTCAACTCTACATAAATACTGTATTAACGAACATCTTTGCTGAGCTAAGAGACACCCATTAACAACAAACAAAGAAAGTCCGGAAGAAAATTCACCATAACTGCAGAGGATGAGTGAGAAAAAGAGAATAGTTCTGCAAGTTCAACATTGCCCAACACATAAAAAACTAGAAAAACTTAAGCGTGTAAAAACTAAACCCTATTAAATTTTAATTATCGTTAAATCAAAATCATTTTGCTGAATAAAGCTCAATTTGGTAATACATTATAAAAATAACTCTCATGAGTTGTAAGTTTCATAATATCCCTATATATTGATTGGGGTTAGATGACGTAACAGAAGAACACTTATTTGACTCAATTTTAGGGATACTGAATAACAGGAGGAAAGAATGCTCGATTAATTACTCAAATATAAATAAAAGCAAAATATTTTTTTTATTACACCTACTTTTCATCCTTGATATATAAATATATTAATCAAGGACCTCAAATTTTATTATTAAGCACGAACATATTCTTATTATTGTTATAACTAACGGGGGCGTATATAGAGGCTTAAATATGAGTTTACAGGAATCAGTAGCGTTTGTGTGTGCGCGCAACACGTGCGTTGCACGTGTGTGCTGAGTTATGTAGTATGTTTTACAAAATAATATAAATTTTACTAAGTTAAAGTTTTTAATATATACTTATACGTGAAGGATTAAAGTACAAGTTTTGACGGGAGAATCAATTTCGTGGGTAATTTATTTGTCAAGGTTAAGTTGATTAAATATTGTTTGAACCTACAAAGTTGAAATAATCAAACATATCTAATAAATAAATAAAAAGAGAAAAACTTAACGTGCAAAAACTCAAACCTAATTAAATTTTTACTATCTTTAGATCAAGACCATTTTGCAGAATATAGCTCAATTTGATAATACATTATAAAAGTAACTCTCATGAGTTGTAAGCCTCATAATGTCCCTATATATTGATTGTGGTTGGATGACATAACAAAAAAATATTATGACTCAATTTTAAGGACAATGGACAACAGGAGAGAAGAGTGCTAGAATAATTATTCAAATTTAACCAAAAATAAAATATCTATCATTTATTACATCTACTTTTCATCTTTGATATATAAATACATTAATCAAGCACTTCAACTTTTATTATAAAGCGTGAGCATGTTCTCATTATTTTTATAACTACCATGGGGGTGTGGGTAGGTGGGTGGATGGGTGTGTGTATTACTAAATTTCTATAATACTTAATTGTGAACAAAGTTATTATTGTGATATTAACTTGAAGTCGGTATAGGAACTCATAAATTTTAAATTTTGAATCCTCTACTAATTAAATAGTATGAAATATTTTTTTATTATTTTGCAAGATCGTTTATTTCCTTTATCTTAAATGATAGCATAAAACATCAAGTATATATGTAGAACAAATAAAATATATTTCTTGGATGGATTACTAAATTATAAAATCATGATTTGAAAACAATAACGATACTCGAAAAATAATAACAAACTATTAATATATCGAATATTCCCTTGAGTTTTTTTGATGAATTACTTTAAACTTGAAAAAATTATCAGTTCATCATGATTATTAGTATAAACTTTGATTTCTCCACCCTCACCTACCCTTAGCATGCAGAGATGAAACGTTGAAAATGCAATAAGTAATAGACCAGATTAACTCATGGATATTTATTTTTAATTTTCATCCTTACTTCCCAGTATCCTCATAATTTGTTCTTCTCACTCTATTTATAATTATTGAAGTTTATAATATTTAAACTATCCAAACACACATATATGTATTATGGCTCTAGATCGAACTTGGAGCGTAAATTTGAATGATTGACTATAAATAGTGTGCAAATAAAGATGTGGGAACTCGGTCTTATGTCATAAAACTATAAAATTTAATTAGTAACAAAAGTAAAGAAAAAAAATAGAATAACATGACTCACCGTAAGTATTTATCTTCTTTTTTTTTTAATTTTTTTCTAAAAAAAAGCATTCACTTTTTAGTTCTAACTCGATATATGTCAACTTCTCAAAGTATATTGAACTTCAAATAGGGACTATTTCTATTTATACATAAATTTAAATAAAGAAAATAATATTTCATAACTCAATAAGAAAAGAATAGAAATTAGAAAGACAAAGCGAGGCTATCTAATATGATGAAAACAACATCGATATATAATTTTTCAAAGTCGGTGCAATAGTCAATCCAAATAATTTTATGAGTATAAAATATAACACCTAAAATTTTAGTGAAGTATATCCAAGTTGAAATATTTTATTTGGACAAGTCAAATTAACTTCGTGTAATCCTCATCCACCAGAATTTAAGGTAGAACAAAGAGTTAATAGAGAAGATCAAAGCGATAAAAAAATGTGGAATTTAATTTTTAAGAAGTTAATTAAACAGTGACAACTCTTTGCGAGAGAGAGCAGTCATGCGACATCTCTTCCTTGGCTACGGATTTTTGGTAAATAAATAAATAGGGTATTTAAAGAAAAAAATAATTGTGCATTATAAATCACGTCTCTAATCAAGAAATTCTCTCCTCAACTAATTATTTTGAGAGAAACAAATATGAGATAAAGTTAGAAAAAATGTTAGACACCTCATATAATCTTTTAGGGTGTCTTCGGTTTTTAATTTTTTCATGTTCAGTTGGTCAAGATATTTTTAAAACTTTTTCTTTAGGAAAGCAAGTTCCTTAAAAATGAAAAAAAAAAACTTCCGTAGTGAAAGTAAGAAAAATAAGTTTCATAAGTGGCATTTCACATTGATTATGCATTTTCCACCTTCAAACACACCTCATATTCACCCCCATCTTTCATAGTGATGGTTTAGAATGTATACAATATATTTCTAAATAATATACTAACATAATAAGTATTTTTCATGTATCTCAAATTATTAACTTTTAGAATCTATTTATCCATTCAAGAAAAGTAATCATATATATTGTTTTCGTGATCTCAAAATAACTATCAAGTATTAATCTGTGTCTATTTCGTGTTTTTATAACCTTGAAAATAATATTTCAAATCCTATATGCTATCAAATTGTATATCCGCTAAACCTTTTTATTTGATCAAAATAATTTTTTTTTTTAAAATCTTTAAACATATATTACTCCTAATCATTCATATAATTCAAGATATATAGTATAAGAACATCAAATAATAAGTATCTATCAAAATTTGCACATTTTTATTTTATAAATCACATAGAGCAGAAAAATTAAAGAATGAGTAGAAAAAGTAAAACTTGATGTTCTATCACTTTCTCCTTGATATATTTGGTATTATCTTCGGCCCCAATCAAAGGTCAATAATATCATCAAGATAACCCTGAAAGGTTAAAAGTTCTGACTTTTTATATGTATCCGATGGTTAATGAATTGAAACAGTTGTGTCTCTTCATTTTTTTTCTTTTGTTTGCACGGATTGTGAATTTAATATAATTTTTCTTATAAATTATGTTGCTCTCAACATATTGAGATCTAGAGGTTTTAAATTTTATTATACTAAACATATACTCTAGCTAAAAGAAATTTGAAACCTCCTTTTTTCTTTGTATTTTTCTTTAGTAAAAATAAGCATTTTTTCATACCCTTGAATTGTTCGCATGACGTTGTTGAGAGGAATTATTCAAACCTTTAGAGAAATTTGATTAAGTATGAAGAATTTTGATAGTAATTGACTTCAGGCTTTCAATTAGATTATTTAGGACAATTAAATTATTTTTATTATTTATAAGGATATTTAAGTGTTACAACCCGTAAGTTTCTAACGTTTAGTCGGTCTATTCGTACGTTGGTTGAGAGTTTTAGAGTGTCATATGTACGAGGAAAGGGCCCGGGGAAAGGCCAAACGAGTGCAAAGTCGGAATTTTACGGGAGGAGGCCAAACCAAGTTGCCCAGAGGGGAAAAGTGGCACGGAGCAGCCCCCTCCGCGTTACCCAAAGTGGCACGGAGCAGCCCCCTCCGCGTTGCCTGACGTGGCACGCCCGTAAATTGGCACGACCGGCAGAGTGCCACGTTTCCTTGTCTGCCGCCTCAAGTATATAAAGGCCATGCACTTAGATGTTATTTCATTTCTCATGTATTATTGGCCAGAACAGGTAGGAACGAACGAGAACTATTGAAAATCATCCGATTACGCCGCTAAACGCCGTCCAAATCTAAATTAACTCTGGGTAGTGAAGTATAAGGCTGCAGAGAGCATCGCTGCGGAGTTATTTTCGTAAAATACGCCCGGAGAAACGTCCTCCCGCCGAGCCTAAGTTGGTGGAAATTTTTCAAACCAGTGTCAATACGATCACGTGCCTAAAGTAAGTATTTCTCCCTTCTAGATTCTCGAGAAATTACAAGTTTTTGATCGTCTTTCGATAAGTTGAAGTATAGTCAGTATATATATATATATATATATATATATATATATATATATATATATAAGTTATCATTTTCTTCGAATATAGTAATAAAGTAGCCCTATTCTTCCGTTAATATGATTACAGTTGAGAAGGGAAGTTGAACACGAGCCAAAATTCGCCAGTTAATCGGTAAACAGCGAACGAGGTATGTAAGGCATTTTTCTTTTGGCAAGTTAGTTTCTTCAGCATAGTAGTCTAGTATGAATTCCAGTAAAGCATGTTGGGAGTATGTTATCATGTCTAGTTGTTGTTGTTCATTGAGGCTCGTAATTTGTATTGTTTTGGACTGGATTACACCTGTATAGCTTCCGTGACCACCCCAGGGTTAATAGCTGTGTCGCCGCCCGCCAGGGGCGAGGATACTCGCTCTATGGAGCGGCATGCCGTCTGCAAGGGATGAAGATGGGGATCCAGATACTCATATGTTGTGGTTGGCCTTATACACACCCCCGCCGAGCGTTTACACCCAGGGTGTAGATATCAGGAGTCCTCCGGACTTAGACACAACTACAGTCAGGGGCCGAGCGGGCCCAGTTGCAGACCCAGGGGATCGGCAGGACGCTTATAGCTGGTAGTTGACTCAGTATGACCTGGATAGGGGTATATAGATTGAGGTGTACTCACTAGGGCTAATGGGGGCCCAGGTGAGTTACTCTGTGCTGATTGTACCTTCCGGCTTATGAGGGCCAGGTAAGGTTTATGTTTGCTTTAGTTACTGATAGTTAGACAGTAAGATGGCTCATTTTTTAGGTATGACCCCTACCCTCCTTATTACAGTTATGTTTAGCCCTGATTTCACTACTTCAGTCATCTTCAGTCCGTTCTCTTTACTTTTGTTATTGTCAGTTCTATTTCCTACTTTCAGTCATTTAAAGTTACTGCCTTACATATTCAGTACCCGTGGTACTGACGCCCTCTTATGGGACGCTGCATTACTTGCCTGCAGGTACAGATAGACGAGGAGCATGTCCCTCGTAGTTCCAGTCAGTCGTACAGAGCCGCCAGCTCCCTTCTTCCGGAGCTTGTGTGATATAGGTTTACTTCTTTTGTTTGTACAGTATAGGTAGGTTGGGGCCCTTTCCCGACCATCTTATTACTCCTAGAGGCTTGCACATTGTGTTACTTCCCTGTGGTTAGATGATATCGGCCGTGTGGGGCCCATATGTATTTTAGATTATGTGTGTTGGCCGTGTGGGGCCCTGTTTAGCTGTTGATTGGCGGCCTTGTCGGTCATAGTTCAGTTTAGCATCTGATTTTACTTTCCAGTTATAACTAGATATCATGGTGGTCTTGTCGGCTCGCATAGGACTCCCTATGATTGTTTGTCTCTGGTTAGCTGTTTATTTCCACAGGTGGCTATAGGCCTTGTCGGTCGGGGGTTGTATTTACAGCCGCTATATAGCCCGTTGTTTTCTTGATTCTAGAGTTAGAGTCAGCCCTGCACCAGAGGTGCTTAGGCTCAGTCAGCTCAGCAGTTCAGGTCCTAGTAGTGCACCAGGTGTCAGTCATGCCTCCCAAGATGGGGCATGACAAACTTGGTATCAGAGCAGGTCGTATCCCAGGGAGTCTGCAAGCCGTGCTAAGTAGAGTCTTGTCTATGGATGTGTTGTCCACCACATACTATAGGCAGGAGGCTTCAAGGCATGACAGGATAGTTACTCTTTCTTCTTATTCATTCATGCTATAGAGCGGTACAGTATAGGGTTGAGTCAATGAGCTCATTATATTCTTTTTATAGAGAAATGTCAGTCCAGCGACACCCTACGACCGGGAGGAGGCTAGATGTAGCAGCAGGAGAGGACACCGGCAGGGTGCCTCAGCCTCGGTCAGAATTGGCCCAATCTGAGGACGATACGAAGGTATCATCTCGACCTCCCCAACAGTCTCCACCACGTCAGGAGCTGCTTGGGACAGCCAGTGTGACAGCATCGCCTCCGGCAGTTTCTATACCCATGCCATCCGACCAGGAGGTCAGGAGGGCGGTGGTTATGCTAGCCCAGATGATGGCTGCTCAGCGCCAGCCAGTGCCACCTACAGTTGCAGAATCCTTAGGAGGGCCTGGTAGCTCGAGGGTCTGAGAGTTCCTAGCACTAAGTCCCCTGCAATTCACAGGGATAGATCGGACCGAGGACCCTCAAGACTTCTTAGACCAGATGTAGAGGATTTTCAAGGTGATGCATGCTACACCCACAGAGTCGGTTGAGTTGGCGGTATTCCGGCTATGGGACATCATCATACTGTGGTATGAGAGTTGGGAAAGGTCTCGAAGGAGAGATGTTTCCCCTCCGACCTGGCCTAGCTTCTCAGAGGCTTTCTTGGATCATTACCTACCGCAGGAGATTCGACAGGCCCGGGTTGATCAGTTCCTACACTTGGAGCAGGGGTCGATGAGTGTTCGGGAATATGCCATGTAGTTTGATTCCTTGGCTCGATATGCGCCAGCTTTTGTGGACACAATGCCAGCAAGGGTACACCGCTTTATTATGGGGCTGAACCCGAAATATGTTGAGACCTACATCACAGCCACACTGCGAGAGGATATGGATATCCCTCGTGTGCAGGCTTTTGCTCAGAATATTGAGGGTATCAGACAGCGGCAACGGGAGATTAGGAGGACAAGCCAGGAGCAGCGCTGCAGGGACAGAATAGATGAATTACAGGAGGAGTCTTGGGAGGAGCTAGGCCATGGTTATCAAATAGGCCACCTAGACCCCCGCCTCCATTACAACGGCAGAGGAGCAGGTCTAGTCGCCGAGGGCAGCCAGAGCCCGGCGAAGGTTCACGAGCATTAGGGTCACAGTAGCAGAGGGGAGTGGAGCAGAGTGGGTTTACAATACCACTTTGCCCTATTTGCAGTCGACGCCACTCTGGAGCATGCAAGTATGGTTCCACAGTATGCTACATTTGTGGACAGGAGGGTCACCAGATGAGGAATTGTTCAGCTAGGGGTCAGGGTAACTGGGATCGACAGGATAGGTCCTTGGCAGGATCACGAGCTCCAGCATCCCCGACAGGGCGTAGGCCCTCAGTTTCAATCGGAAGAGGCCGAGCCAGATCAGGGGCCTCCAGTTCAGGTGCCGGCCAGACCGTACTTATGCACTACCAGCGACAGGAGTTAGAGTCATCACCAGATGTTGTGACAAGTATGTTGAACATTTACTCTCATCCTGCTTATGTGTTGATAGATCCAGGATCCACCTTGTCCTATGTTACACCGTTAGTGGATCGGAAGTTTAGTACTATGCTGGAATTGTTTCGGCGACCTTTCTCAATGTCTACACCCGTTGGTGACTCTATTATAGCTAGAAGGGTCTATCGGGGGTGTACAGTAGAGGTTGACAGTAGTCAGACTACGGAAGACTTGATAGAACTAGAAATGATTGATTTTGATGCCATTATGGGTATGGATTGGCTAGCTCCATGCTATGCCAATGTCGAATGTTGGACCAAGATTGTCCGATTCCACTTTCCAAGGGAGGCAGTACGGGAGTGGAAAGGTAGTACAGCCACGCCAAAAGGTAGGTTTATTTCCTATCTTCGGACGAGAAAATTGATAGCAAAAGGGTGCATCAGAGTTTAGGATGTTCGGGCAGAGCCTCCGAACCTTCAGTCTATTCAAGTGGTTAATGAATTTCCCGACGTATTTCCAAAAGAGCTTCCTGGTATTCCCCCAGAAAGGGAAATTGATTTTGCAATTGATCTATTACCAGGCACTCAGCCTATATATATTCCTCCATATCGGATGACTCCTGCTGAACTCAGAGAACTAAAGGAACAATTGAAGGATTTGCTAGACAAGGGCTTTATCAGGCCGAATACCTCACCATGGGGTGCGCCAGTTCTGTTCGTGAGGAATAAGGACGGCTCCCTCCATATGTGTATAGATTATCGGCAGCTGAATAAAGTCACTATCAAGAATAAGTACCCACTTCCCAGAATAGATGACTTGTTTGATCAGCTACAGGGAGCGAGGTATTTTTCAAAGATTGACTTAAGGTCAGGATATCATCAGGTCCGGGTTCGTAAAAGAGATATCCCAAAGACTGCCTTCAGGACCAAATATGACCACTTTGAATTTCTAGTTATGTCCTTCGGACTGACAAATGCCCCAGCAGTGTTCATGGACTTGATGAACAATGTTTTCAGACTATACCTGGACTTGTTCTTGATAGTATTTATTGATGATATTCTAGTGTATTCCCGCTCAGAGGTAGATCACCAGGATCATCTAGGACAGTGCTCCAGATTCTCAAAGATCGCCAGCTATATGCAAAATTTTCTAAATGTGAATTTTGGCTGAATTCAGTAGCCTTCTTGGTCCATATTGTGTCAGATGATGGTATACAGGTAGATACGCAGAAGATAGAGGCAGTGAAAACATGGCCTAGACCTACCACTCCAATCGAGGTACGTAGTTTTCTGGGGTTAGTCGGGTATTACAGAAGGTTCGTGGAAGGATTTTCCACTTTAGCAGCACCTTTAACCAAACTGACGCAGAAGGCAGCAAAATTCCATTGGACTGAGGCATGTGAGCAGAGCTTTCAGGAACTGAAAGACAGATTAACATTAGCACCGGTGCTAGCATTGCCAGAAGGAACAGAGGGTTATGCAGTCTATTGTGACGCTTCAGGTGTTGGGTTAGGATATGTTTTGATGCAGCATGGTAAGGTGATTGCCTATGCTTCCAGGCAGCTGAGGAAGCATGAGAAGAACTACCCTACCCATGACCTGGAGTTAGCCACGGTGATTCATGCCTTGAAAATATGGAGACACTACCTGTATGGCGTCCACGTAGATATTTTCACTGATCACAAAAGTCTGCAGTATATTTTCACCTAGAAAGAGTTGAATCTGCAACAGCGTCGCTGGTTGGAGCTATTAAAGGATTATGATGTGAATATTTTATATCACCCAGGAAGGGCCAAAGTTGTAGCGGATGCCTTTAGTCGCAAATCTATGGGAAGCCTGGCATTTTTACAGCCGGAGCGGCAGGAATTGGCTCGAGAATTACATCAGCTAGCCAGTTTAGCCGTTCGTATAGTAGAATCAGGAGACAATGGAGCAGTAACCCAAAATACCATAGTGTCATCATTGGTGGTGGAAGTGAAAGAACGGCAGTATGAAGATCCTATCCTGGTTAAGCTCAGAAATGGGGTCCAGCAAGGGGAAGTGACAGATTTCCAGGTAACCCAAGATGGAGTTTTGAGATAGAGGGATCGCCTCTGCGTTCCAGACGTGGCAGGGCTTCTCCAGCAAATTATAGGCGAGGTACACTATGCCCGTTACTCTCTCCATCCAGGTTCGACAAAAATGTACCATGACGTAAAACAAATTTACTGGTGGCCGGGAATGAAAAAGGGTATAGCAAAATTCGTAGCTCAATGTCCCAATTGCCAACAGGTGAAAGTTGAACATCAGAAACCAGGAAGACTGACACATGATATAGAGGTGCCTTTATGGAAATGGGAGGCAGTTAATATGGATTTCGTAGTAGGGTTACCTCGTACCAGGTGTAAATATGATTTTATCTGGGTAATTGTTGATAGGTTGACAAAATCATCTCACTTTTTGCCAGTAAGGGCTACCTTTTCAGCCGAAGATTATGCTGAGCTCTATATTAGAGAAATAGTCCGATTGCATGGTGTTCCGTTGTCAATTATCTCTGACCGAGGGGCGCAGTTTACAGCTAAATTTTGGCAGTCTTTTCAGCGGGGCCTGGGGACGCAGGTTAACCTGAGCACAGACTTCCATCCTCAGATAGAAGGGCAGGCAGAACGTATAATCCAGACGCTCGAGGATATGTTACGGGAGTGTGTGCTAGATTTTGGAGGCAGCTGGGATGAACATCTACCGCTTATTGAATTTTCCTACAATAACAGTTTTCATTCAGCAATTCAGATGGCGCCCTATGAAGTGTTATATGGGCGGAAGTGCAGATCTCCAACTGGTTGGTTTGAGGTAGGAGAATTATCTTTGATTGAGCTAGATATTCTTCATCAGTCAGAAGAAAAAGTAAAGCTTATCAGGGAACGTCTGCTGACTGCTCAGAGCCGCCAGAAATCTTATGCTGATTTGCGGCGGAGAAACCTAGAGTTTAATGTGGGTGACTGGGTATTCCTGAAGGTTTCACCGATGAAGGGTGTGACGAGATTTGGTAAGAAAGGCAAGCTCAGCCCGAGGTTTATTGGGCCTTATCAGATTCGCCGAAGGATAGGACAGGTGGCTTATAAATTGGATTTACCTCTAGAATTAGAATCCGTTTACGCAGTTTTTCATGTATCAATGTTGAGGAAATGCATTAGAGATCTCTCCCGGATTGTCCCAATTAAAGACGTCCAAATTACTGAGGAGTTAGCTTATGAAAAAGCTCCAGTAGCCATACTAGATCGACAGATCCGCAGACTAAGAACTAAAGATGTTGCTTTCGTTAAAGTGTTATGGCGGAATAAGAACCGAGAGGAGATGACCTGGGAGGTAGAAGATGGAATGAAAATCAGATATCCTCAGTTATTTCAGACTTAGTCAGATTGTGCAGCTAGAGGTATATTGTTGTTGTTGTTTCATAAGTTGCATTATATACATGTATATGTGGAGTAGTTGACTTCAGTCTATTGTGAAATGAATGTCATATTATTCTGTGGAGTACCTGTATTGGAATTTTCTGCGTTTCAGGGTTTTTGGATAGTCCATATTACAGGGGAGACTCTGCCGAAATTTTTCCAGAATAAGTAATTGCAAGGTTAAGTTCTTGCAAGTAGAAGTTAACATTCGAGGACGAATGTTCTTAAGGGGGGGAGGATGTTACTAAACTTGGGCAGAGTTATATGCCCAAGTGATGCTCAAATGCTCCATTTCGTCTTGTTTATCTATCGTTATGTGTGAATTCTCATGTAATTTGTAGTTAAAATGTGAATTTATACTAACCAACATGATTAGTATTGTTTTGCAGGTAAACTGTAATTTTAGGAAGCTAAGATACATGTTGGTAAAGATCGGGAATGGACTTGGAAGCGAGCAGTGGAAAAGGTCAAGGAAGAGCAGCAAAAATAAGGGCTCTGTGATGGAGCCGTGTCACGCTGCCATCGCGGAGGCATTCTTCCTCGGATGATTTAGTTTGGCCAATTCCAGTGAAGGTTCGCGTTGCCTCCGTGACACGGAGGCAATGCCACGCGATACAAGTCGTGGCACGTTGGGGACATTGACCTGGGACATCAACTTCCAGTAAAGGTTCGGGACTGCGACATAGAACGTTGGCCTGGCTCCGCGTTGCAGGCCGTGGCACGCCAAGGAGAAATTGCAGAGGAACCTGATTCCAGTGAGGGTCCGTGTTTGCACCGTGGCATGGAGGCAGTGCTCCGCGATACACTCCGTGCCACGTTGCTTGTTGTTTCGGGAAAAATTCCCACCAGTATAAATAGCACACTTAGGTTTATTTTTAATATTCTGACTTGGTTGAGCAAGAACGTGGGTTACAAGCAGTTGAGGGGACGAAAATTCTAGGGTTCTTCTCTATCTCTTTCTCTTTTATCTCAATTGTTTGTATGATTTATACTCATTTGATGATGTTTAATCCACAAATGAGTGGCTAAATTCACTTCTTGCTGAGGTTAAGAACAATTGTAGTGGAATGTAATTGTTGATCATTTTAGTTTTCATCTTTTCTTCAATGGTTGTTCTATCAATTCTTGTTCTTACTGCATTAATGTTTCACCAATGTTAATGTATATCTAAAAAATCCAATTTTGATTTTGAAAAGGAAAGAAATTGGAAAGATGTGAATTGGTAGGATATGATCCCTTCTTAGTTTGGGAAAATTGAGAAATAATTTACATTCAGAATAGAAATATATCTAAAAGTCGTATTAGTCAATTAAGGAATCGGTTTTGTATGGCTAGAATATGAAATTCTTTTATCACAGAAATGTAGGTTGAAGGTTCATGATTCTTAAGTTGGGTAGGATACTAAAGTTTCAATCCATAGGCAATAATTCTTGACTAGCAACCGAAGGAAAGATTAACTGAATTGTATCGACAAATTACTTCCCTGCATGTTCGTTTTAGCCTCAGCATGCTCATTACCATAGTTCAGACTCACTTTATAATTTGGTCTTAGATTCGTATAAATTGGGAAACTAAACTCTCAACATCCTATTTAAATTGTTGTCTGCATTTTTAAAGTTAGAGTTCATTAACACTTAAGTTGATTATTACCTTAGTTCAGTCCCTGTGGGATCGATACTTGGCTTACTTAAGCCATTTTACTACTTGTTCGACCACGTGCACTTGCGTGTAGTTGCCACAGAAGCCCGAACAAGTTTTTGGCGTCGTTGCCGGGGACTGGCAATTGGTAAAAAAAATTTATTAGTGTTAGTTTACAATTTCTATATAAGTGCTGACAACTTGATCTTAGCCTGTCTTTTGCAGATATTGAATTCTGTTGAACACTGGCTAGAGACAAGGAGTTGGTGGATTCATACTTAGAGCCGGAAAGACAATTCCATCGTCAAAGAAGGGAAGCTCTAGAGAGAAAGCTACAGTTGCTCAGACAGACAATCCTGGAGCAATAGCAGAATCCACCACTTGTGAGGGCAGTGTTAGTGCCGGAGGAAATGGCAGCTAGGCCGGTTCGCGAAGTGGAAATCCCACATTATAACAATGTTAAATCAAGTATTCGCAAACCTGAGCCAGGAGGGAGGTTTGAGCTGAAACAGAATATGGTGCAATTGTTGCACACCAGCGGGCAATTCACAGGTTTCCCTCACGAAGATCCACAACAACATCTCCAAAACTTTTTGGAGATAAGTGACACCTACATCCCCGCTGGAGTATCATCCGATTACGTAAGGCTTACATTATTCCCATTTTCATTATTGGGAGAAGCAAAGAGGTGGTTAAAAGCTGAGCCACCTAATTCTATCACCACTTGGGATGATCTTGCAAGAAAATTTTTTATACGGTTCTTTCAATCCAGGAAAACAGCAAGACTTAGAAGTCAGATTCTAAGTTTTAAACAAAGAGAGGGGGAGAATCTGTATCAAGCTTGGGAAAGTTTCAAATCATTTCTAAGCGATTGTCCTTACCATCACTAGTCCAATGATGTGCTGGTGCATACTTTCATAGAGGGTTTGGAACCCCACACAAAAATTTTGCTAGACTCAGCAGCTGAGGGACAAGCATTAGAAAAGACTTATGAGGAGTTGTATACTTTGTTAAATCGTATTTCGCAGGGAAATCCAGAGTGGAATGCGGACTCTTCTAGAGGAGGAACAAGGAAAGCGGCAGGAGTCTTGGAAGTGGATGGTTTTACAGCTATCGCTGCACAGATAGCTGCGCTGCAAAATCAACTCAACACCCAGTTCAACAATATGAGCTTGAATCAATCTCAAGCCCCAGTTAATGTAGTGCAGCAGATTTGGTGTGAAGTATGCAGTAGTAATGAACACTCAGCTGAGTGTTGTGGTGCAAATCCAGATTCAGTGAACTTTGTTGGTAATGTACAGAGAAATAATCACCAACAGTATGGCAACAACTACAACTCGAATTGGAGAAATCATCCGAATTTCTCTTGGGGTAGTAACAGCCATCAAGGGCAGAGTTCAAATCAGGGTGCGCAGAGAAATCAAGGAGGGCAGCAGAATTATCAGACTCAATATAGAGGAAACAATGCACCTCCTCCTCCACCCACCAGCATTGAGGAAATGTTTAAAACAATGATAGCTAACCAAGCTCAATTGCAGGTTGATTATGTGAAATTGGCAGCAGATGTAAAGAACAATCAGTTAGCTACAAAGGCGTTGGAGTACCAGTTTGGACAACTAGATGGAGCTCAAAACACCAGGCCAAGAGGAGGACTACCGAGTGACACTGACCCAAATCCCAAGCAAGTAAATGTAGTGACCACAAGGAGTGGTTTACAACTCAAGGAGATGGAACCAGAAAGACCACCTCAGCAGACCGGAGCAGTAGAGAAAGAAAGGGAATAGGATGATGAGAGGGGGAAGGAGAAGGCAGTTGAAGCAGAAAGACCACCACCCCCGTTCCCTCAAAGATTAAAGAAACACAAGGAGGAAGCTTGTTTCAAAAAGTTCATGGAGGTGCTTAAACAGGTACAGATTAATTTACCTCTGGTTGATGTTTTGAAGGGAGTGCCGAAGTATGCAAAGTATATCAAGGACATCGTAGCCAACAAAAGCATATTGACGGAGTATGTTGCGGTGGCGCTTACTGAGGAGTGCACTTTCCGAATACAGAACAGGTTGCCAAAGAAGCTCAAGGACCCTGGGAGCTTTACAATTCAAATCACAATTGGGCAAAGTATCCGAGCTCGTGGATTATGCGATTTGGGAGCGAGTATTAACTTGATGCCGACATCGGTGTTCAAGAAGTTGGGGTTGGGCAGTCCTAGACCAACTACGGTGATCTTGCAGTTAGCGGACCATCTTTAGCCAGACCAGATGGCATTGTGGAAGATGTGTTGGTGCAAATGGGCTCCCTTATCTTCCCTGTAGATTTTATCGTTATGAATTTTGAGCCGGATGTGGAAGTCCCATTTATTTTGGGACGTCCTTTCTTGGAAACCGGGAGAGCTTTGATTGATGTAGCTGCAGGGCAGCTAACCGTACGGTTGAATGAAAAAGTGGAGGTATTTGATGTATATAAGGCTACGAAGCTTCCGTCCATGTATGAGGAGCTTTCAGCAATCAATGTGCTAAATCAAGCACAAATTCTTCCGATTGTTGAATCTCGAGATCCATGGGGAAGAGCATTGGTGAGCTCCGATTATTTAGGAGATAGAGATATTTATGAGAGGGTGCAAATGTTGAATGAACCACAATGGTATCTCGGGAAGCATGACTTTCAGCCGTAAATGAGGTTCCTAGGACCATTGCCGAAACCATCGATTAAGGAAGCACCAAAACTAGAGTTGTGGCAAGAAGATCGAAGTGCCACGTTCTTGGTTAATGGGCAACGTTGTAAGCATTACTGGGGTAAGGACGTTATTCGAGAGAGGACGTCCATCACTCTAAAGGATGATTGAGTGTCAATGACGTCGAGCCGCGATGGTAAACCAGGCATTGCGCGGGAGGCAACCTATGAAATTGTTGTAATAGATGAATAGAATAGTGAATAAAAAGAGAAAAAAAAAAGAGAAAAAGAAATAAATAAATAGAAAAAAAATTATTGTTGCGTTGAAACCTATGAATTCTAACCAATTTCTTGTTGTGAGATGATTTTCAGGTGGAACGGAGGGCAAAAATGCAAAGAATTGCAAAGGAGAAAAATCGAGGTGAGAAAAATAAAAAAGTGGCATTACAGTGAGCCTATGCGTTGGCTCCGTGTCACGGAGGAGGGCCTCCGCGTTACCCTCCGTGACATGTTGATGCCTATTCTGGAATTTTTAAAAAATTCCAGAACAGGGGCGCGATGGCTCCGTGTCACGGAGGGTGTGCTCCGCGTTACCCTCTGTGACACGTTGAGGTGTAACTCGCGTTGGGTCACACCGGGTAGCCGGGTAACCCGCGCGAAAAAACCCTTTAAACCCCGAAATCCCCTTATTTTTTTCCTTATTTCCTATTCCCTCCGCGACCAACTCCCCAAATTCCCTCCTCCCCCAACGTGAAACGGACCTAGGCACGAGTTTTCTTCAACTTTTCTTCGATTTCATCGGATTAAAGGTATGTTCTTGAACTTAACCTCAATTTTTGCTTAAATTTTCAATTTTTGAGCATGTGAGGTGAGTAAACCTTGCCCTAAGTGTAAATTAAGTTTGAATTCACTTAAATTTTGATTGATTGATGTTCATAGTATTGTTGTGAGTATGTGAACTCGATGAATGCATGTTTGATTGAATTTTTTGCGAAATTAGTAGCTAGAGTTAGAATTTGAATAGGAAGAAACTAAATTTGGTGGAAAATGTGAAAAAATTTGGGTTGTGCATATTGGGTGATGTGAATGATGTTGTGAATATAGATGAATATGCTAAGTATACAAGGGAATTGTCGAAAAAATTAAATTGGTGAATTGCATAGGTTGTTGAGAACAAAAATTTTGGCGAAGTGCTATGTGATGTAATGGAATTGATGGTGATATTGTTAGTCGTTGTACGAAGTCTGAGTAGTACATAGTAATTATTCCGTCGACTTATCTGAATGCACTAAGCAATTTGATTGATAAGAAATTGGAAAGCATGATTGTCTTGCCGAATTATTTTAATTGTGGCTAAAGACTAAGTGTGGGGTGGCCTAACTCAACCCAACCTTAGTTGAAGCTATGTTTGACTTGAATAACATTGGGATTGTCTGTTCGATGGCACAGGAACAATGTCAGGCAGTCAAGACAAGGGAAAGGGCGCATCTATATTAGGCACCGGCAGAAAAAGAATTCGATTGGGAACAGCAGTTCCAGCAGCACCAGCGGTTCCGCGAGGCCAACACCGACAATATGGAACTGGATGGGTGACGGATGAAGGGAAGAAATGGTATGCAAAACACAAAGAGACCAGATACTTCCTAGAGGAGCACATTGCAAGGGAGTCGCTGGCACAGGAATTGCCCAGAATCGTACATCGGATTGACAATGTCAGGCTGAACTTCATCTTCGAAGAGCCCAAGGAGTGCAATCTCCATCTGATTCGGGAGTTCTATGCCAACTAGAACCCGACTCTCCACAGTCACACTGTCAAGATAAGAGGGCAGGTTGTCACGTTTGAGCCCCATCATCTGAATGTTATATTGGGGGCACGGGACACAGACGCCCATGTACTCCGGTAGTTGAACATAACTCCACCTTATGTGGATATCAGATGCACTCTATGTGGAGCCCGTTCAATAGCACGGTGGAGCAGGCACAAGGAGAGGGGCTACCATCATACACTGCCTTACTCTCAAATGAACAGGGAAGACAGGATTTGGCTGAAAATTATGTGTTCCTGCCTGATTCCGGGGGTGCACATGACAGATGTCACCCGGGATCGAGTGTGCTTGGTATATGCCCTGATGAAAGGGCTTGAGATAAATGTTGGTGCGGTGATCATCTCCGCCATAAAGAGAGCCCGACTCCATCAAGGGCACAGGTACGGGTTCGGTGGTTTGCTGACCACGTTCCTGAGGGGCCATGATATTGAGGAAGAGGCCCTGGACTACATCCCGCAAATGGATAGGCGTGCCCTAGATGTCACAAAAACCAAGGCACCTGACACTAGTCACGGGCCAGTTCTCACACTAGCCGAGCGACATGCTCGGGATGATCAATATATGGCCCGCATATACAGGATGCAGATGCTGCAGTTGCGTATAGGCGGGAGGCCAGCAACAGAAGATGAGCTATGGCAGCTCGAGCTAGATTACCCTTTTGGCGAGAATGCCCGGGCTCTATGCCTAGCGGGGCCACCTTTTGTGGAGCCTGTAGATGATGATGTCCCCACTGATGAGGAGACCCGCCGTGAGGACTCAGATGTTGAGTCAGATGAGGACAGCGGGGGTGATTCGGATATGGGAGACGAGGCAACGGCACCTGATGAATAAGTGGAATACTTCGATTGATCAGGGAGTTTCACCACCCACCTTTGTGATATGTTGAATTTTGTGAACACTGGGGACAGTGTTCGGTTTAAGTGTGGGGTGGGAGTAGTTAGGTGTTGGATGTTTTATTGTTGTTTTTGTTTTTGTTTATGTTTTGTGTTGTTGTGCCTTTGAAAAAAAAATGTAACCCGTGACCCTTTGTGATGTGCTTTGTAATTAAGTGGTGTTGTAATGAATGTAAGCTGTTGTGGTTGTGTGAGTTGTTGTTGATTGGTTGGTTGTGTAAATATTTTTTTGTAAATATTTTTGTTTTCTATCGACATTATCGATATTTTTAAATTTTTTGTTGAATTTTCTTATGATTGGGTTTCTCGGCCTTTGTTTTCTGTACTTTTACCGAGAATAGTCCCATTGAACCGAAGTCATAAATAGCGATCGTTCCCTATGATGGATGGATGACGACAGTCTTAAGGGAAATGTAGTCGATAGGAGTAGTTTTTTTCTTTCTTTTATTTTCTTTCTTTTGTTTGTTTCCCAAACGTGTCGCTACTTCATGGTTCAGAATTCTTGTTGCGTGTTGTACATGATATTGAGATGCAAAGATGATTCATATGAAAGCATGAAAATGTGTAAACATGTTGAGATACCTAGGCCATAGAGTTTTATTCGGTGTGATTGAGGCTTAATATTGAATTCTTGTAATTAGCTAATTGAAGAGTCTGTGAATAAGTCTTGAGTTGAGCATGTGCAAGGAGTGTGAGGTGAGGTTTCGATTATTTCATGCTATTGTGAAGTGTCTAGAACTTGCCGTGTGTGTGTGCGAAATGAAATGAAGGATGTGTATTGTAGGAAAGGATGTAGGCATTTCTTTGATTAAACCGAAAGTTTTTTTCCTTATCATACCTACCTTGAATGTACATCCTAGTTAGCCCCATTGAGCCTTTAGCCTATTTTTTTTTCTTTCTTCGAAGAGGTAGAAACCGAGCTTAATCCCTTCTTTTCATTAGTCGTGAATTTGATCCAAAACTCTTAAGCGCTCAAGAAAAATAATTTTCCCACAGTGTCAAGGAGTGAGAATTGTGAAAAGAAAGGAAAAGCGGAAGTGGTGAAAGTAAAGAAAAGGTCAAGGGTGCACTTGCTGAAATTAAAGAAAATAAAGATGTATAACTAATCTTTGTTATTAAGTCGAGTGTGCTTAAAGGAATGGGAACAAAAATAAAGAAAAAAATTCAAGAATGAGAGGATGAAGGAAGAAACAATGCCCATAATGATGGTGGGATGTATTGAAAAACGCTTAAGGAAGCTAGTTGCTATTAATGGTTAGCCCAGTATTTACTAGTTCCTTAGCTTACATTACAACCCGTTAAGTCCTACGTGATCTTACATCACGCGTCCTTATATTAGTGGAGTAATACACTAGAGGCAAGCTTATGGTTCATGACATGATGCATGTGAATTCTTTGGGAGAGAGAGCGAAATCGTGTTCATATACCCCTACAGGTAATGCTTTGGAAATCATATGATTGAAAAAGGGGAAATTTCTCTTGTGTTGTGAGGGCACATGCTTGACGAGAGATTGAATTTCATGTCGGATGTCTTGATCAGTTGATTTGCATGAGTTTGCCGAGATCGAGAGTCAATTCTTGAGCTTAGGAGGTCTTAATGTGGTAAATGTCATGGTATTGATGGGACTATGCATGTTTTCTTGATGATTTGCTATATTAAATAATCGATATAGCCGTAGCTTGAATTGTCGAGCCAAAGTAGCTACGCGTGGGGATCAATTGCATGAGATGTGAGAGTATTGTTCGAGGACGAACAAGGTCTTAAGTGTGGGTTAAGTGATCTTGGGCAGAATTATATGCCCAAGTGATGCTCAAATGCTTCATTTCGTCTTGTTTATCTATCGTTATGTGTGCATTCTCATGTGATTTGTAGTTAAAATGTGAATTTATACTAACCAACATGATTAGTGTTGTTGGTAAAATCTAATTTTAGGAAGCTAAGATACATGTTGGTAAAGATCGGGAATGGACTTGAAAGCGAGCAGTGGAAAAGGTCAAGGAAGAGCAGCAAAAATAAGGGCTCCACGATGGGGCCGTGTCACGCTGCCATCGCGGAGGCATTCTGCCTCGGATGATTTAGTTTGGCCAATTCCAGTGAAGGTCCGCGTTGCCTCCGTGACACGGAGGCAATGCCACGCGATACAAGCCGTGGCACATTGGGGACATTGACCTGGGATATCAACTTCCAGTAAAGGTTCGTGACTGCGACATAGAACGTTGGCCTGGCTCCGCGTTGCAGGCCGTGGCACACCAAGGAGAAATTGCAGAGGAACCTGATTCCAGTGAGGGTCCGCGTTTGCACCGTGGCACGGAGGGAGTGCTCCGTGATACACTCCGTGCCACGTTGCTTGTTATTCCGAAAAAAATTCCCACCAGTATAAATAGCACACTTAGGTTTATTTTTAATAATTCTGACTTGGTTGAGCAAGAACTTGGGTTACAGGAAGTTGAGGGGACGAAAACTCTAGGGTTCTTCTCTATCTCTTTCTCTTTTATCTCAATTGTTTGTATGATTTATACTCATTTGATGATGTTTAATCCACAAATGAGTGGCTAAATTCACTTCTTGCTGAGGTTAAGAACAATTGTAGTGGAATGTAATTGTTGATCATTTTAGTTTTCATCTTTTATTCAATGGTTGTTTTATCAATTCTTGTTCTTACTGCATTAATGTTTCGCCAATGTTAATGTATATCTAAAAAAATCCAATTTTGATTTTGAAAAGGAAAGAAATTGGAAAGATGTGAATTGATAGGATATGATCCCTTCTTAGTTTGGGAAAGTTGAGAATTGATTTAGATTCAGAATAGAAATATATCTTAAAGTCCCTTCTCTGCATGTTCGTTTTAGCCTCAGCATGCTCATTACTATAGTTCAGACTCACTTTATAATTTTGTCTTAGATTCATATAAATTGGGAAACTAAACTCTCAACATCCTATTTAAATTGTTTTCTGCATTTTTAAAGTTAGAATTCATTAACACTTAAGTTGATTATTACCTTAGTTCAGTCCCTGTGGGATCGACACTTGGCTTACTTAAGTCATTTTACTACTTGTTCGACCACGTGCACTTGCGTGTAGTTGCCACAGAAGCCCGAACAGTTATACCCCATAAATTTGTAACGTTAAGTCGGCCTATTCATATGTTGGTTGAAAGTTTTAGAGTGCCATACATACGAGGAAAGGGACCAGGGAAAGGCCGAACAAGTGCAAAGTCGGGATTTCACGGGAGGAGGCCGAACTAAGTTGCCCAGAGGGGAAAAGTGGCACGAAGCAGCCCCCTCTGCGTTACCCAAAGTGGCACGGAGCATCCCCCTCCACGTTGCCTGGCGTGGCACGCCCATAAATTGGCGCGACCGAGAGAGTGTCATGTTGCCTTGTCTGCCGCCTCAAGTATATAAAGGTCATGCACTTGGATGTTATTTCATTTCTCATGTATTCTTGGCCAGAACAGGTAGGAACGAAGGAGAACTATTGAAAATTATCCGATTACACCGCTAAATGCCGTCCAAATCAAAATTAACTCTGGGTAGTAAAGTATAAGGCTGCAGAGAGCATCGCTGCGGAGTTATTTTCATAAAATACGCCCGGCGAATCGTCGTCCCGCCGAGCCTAAGTTGGTGGAATTATTTCAAACTAGTGTCAATACGATCACGTGCCTAAAGTAAGTATTTCTCCCTTCTAGATTCCCGAGAAATTACGAGTTTTTGATCGTCTTTCGATAAGTTGAAGTATAGTCAGTACATATATATATATATATATATATATATATATATATATATATATATATATATATAAGTTATCGTTTTCTTCGAATATAGTAATAAAGTAGCCCTATTTTTCCGTTAATATGATTACATTTGACAAGGGAAGTTGAACAAGAGCCGAAACTCGTCAATTAATCGGTAAACAGCGAACGAGGTATGTTAAGGCATTTTCTTTCGGCAAGTTAGTTTCTAAAGCATAATAGTCCAGTATGAATTTCAGTAAAGCATGTTAGGAGTATGTTATCATGTCTAGTTGTTGTTGTCCGTTGAGGCTCGTAATTTGTATTGTTTTGGGTTAGATTACACCTGTATAGCTTCCGTGACCACCCCAAGGTTAATAGCTGTGTCGCCGCCCGCCAGGGGCGAGGATACGTCGCTCTACGGAGCAGCATGTCGTCCGCAAGGGATGAAGATGGGGATCCAGATCCTCATATGCCGTGGTTGGCCTTATACACACCCCCGCCGAGCGTTTACGCCCAGGGTGTAGATATCAGGAGTCCTCCGGACTCAGACACAGCTACAGTCAGGGGCCGAGCGGGCCCAGTTGCAGACCCAGGGGATCGGCAGGACGCTTATAACTAGTAGTTGACTCAGTATGACCTGGATAGGGGTATATAGATTGAGGTGTACTCACTAGGGCTAATGGGGGCCCAGGTAGGTTACTCTTGCTGATTGTACCTTCCGGCTTATGGGGCCAGATAAGGTTTATGTTTGCTTTAGTTACTGATAGTTAGACAGTAAGACGCCTCGTTTGTCAGGTATGACCCCTACCCTCCTTATTACAGTTATGTTTAGCCCTGATTTCACTACTTCAGTCATCTTCAGTCCGTTCTCTTTACTTTTGTTATTGTCAGTTCTATTTCCTACTTTCAGTCATTTAAAGTTACTGCCTTACATATTCAGTACCCGTGGTACTGACGCCCTCTTATGGGACGCTGCATTACTTGCCTGCAGGTACAGATAGACGAGGAGCAGGTCCCTCGTAGTTTCAGTCAACCGTACAGAGCCGCCAGCTCCCTTCTTCCGGAGCTTGTGTGATAGAGGTTTACTTCTTTTGTTTGTACAGTATGGGTAGGTCGAAGCGTTGTCCCGACCATCTTATTACTCCTAGAGGCTTGCAGATTGTGTTACTTCCCTGTGGTTAGATGATATCAGTCGTGTGGGGCCCATATGTGTTTTAAATTATGTGTGTTGGCCATGTGGGGCCCTGTTTAGCTGTTGATTGACAGCCTTGTCAGTCATAGTTCAGTTTAGAATCTGATTTTACTTTCCAGTTATAACTAGATATCATGGTTGCCTTGTCGGCCCGCATAGGACTCCCTATGATTGTTTGTCTTTGGTTAGCTGGTTATTTCCATAGGTGGCTATAGACCTTGTCGGCCGAAGGTTGTATTTACAGTCGCTATATAGCCCGTTGTTTTCTTGATTCTAGAATTAGAATCGGCCCTGCACTAGAGGTGCTTAGGCTGAGTCAGCTCAGCAGTTCAGGTCCTAATAGGGCACCAGGTGTTAGTCATGCCTCCCAAAGTGGGGCGTGATATTAAGTAATTAATTTTTAAGTTAGGGAATTCATGCTTTTAATATAATATAGATATTGATGATAAGGATAATTACCTAATAGCAAACTTGTGCACTATTTTAAAAACATAATGAGTCTAAAAAAATTACCAAAACATAGCGAGAGTTTTTAAAATTCGCTTGTATCAAGGTACAATCGTTTCTGAAATTAGCAATGTAACAGTTGTACATCAATTTCTAAAAACAAATTTCAGAAATTATCGTATCATATAAAGAGAGAAAACTATTGCATTACCGATACAGAGAGAACTTCAGATATTGTTGCTTGTTTGGTAATAATTATCCAAACTGTCACTATTTCTGAAAATTGTCCATAATAACTAAAATCTGAAAATTGTCCATAATAACTAAAATACATAGATAAGGAATTATATAACAACTCAATATTGCTAAAAGCACGTTAACATACAACAGATGGCAATTTAACCCTACCTCGTTCCCAAGCAACAGCCCCAGCAACTCTTCACCCAAAAGGGGAGGAAAAGAAAATTGACACTTTTTATTTAGCCAACAAGTCAATATGATACAACCGAACCATGCAACATTCAGAATTCATCTTACGATGCATCTGAAGTTTGTTAACCTACCGACACTAGGATATTATATATAATAACTTATTCAGATAGTGATTGCTTTGCGGTTGTGCTATATGCACTAGCTCCAGTTTGCTTCCTCAACTACCGGTCTTCATAGATTACTCTTATCGAATGTGCTTTCACATCATCAAATAGTAAGGTCTAGCATTCACCAAACCTTATTCTCCCTCCTCAGCTTCCAAATTCCAGATACGCATAGGGGAGAAGCTTTCTTGAGTCACTGGATGGCCAACCCTGCAAAAATTGAAAAAATTGATTAACTCTATACTTCAAGCCGTGATGATTGGTGACAAGGACTTCCAATTGTTCCTTACCTCCAGATATTCTGAATTAATTTGCCCGCAATATAATGCATTAGCAATGCAGATCATGGGTCAACAAATGCAGGAAATACAGCCTTACCCAGATAAACCTGTTGCATCTCCTCCCTCCATATCTAGGAACAATGAAGTATAGGTTAAATACAGGGTTTGACTCTTTAAAAAACTTAAGATTCATGACAACGGAGAGTATCATGTTAAAAACCAAATATCAAATAAATAGAAACATAGCAGTATGCAAATTTCGTTTTATAATTTTCATCTGGAAAAGAAAAACAAGAACAAAGATCACTACTCTTCTGTCAACACCATAAGATGCAAACTTCTAGTCAAAGAGAATCACAAAATCTTCAAAGAGCTGTTATACAGGAGCACAAATAACTCCCTCATCCATTATGGCCCAATGGACGTCTGAAAGGAGCCTTAACAGGCAGAACTCCAATACAATTCTCACTTAAAGAGGATCTAAATTAAGGAATATTATATACTACAGAAATAAGTACTTACCATATCGCGGAATTCAAGCCTGATATGAGGCACATTTGTCCTATGAATATCATTTCCATCTGGTCCTCTCTTGTAATACTCCTTCCCAATCCAGTGGGACTAAGCATAGAAGTTGAATATGTCAGGAAAAACCACATAACACGAGCATCAAAATTCCCAACCGGGGAATTAGCACACACCAGCTTTTTAGGTGAGATTAGAAATAGAACATAAACAAGTAAAATATGCAGAAAGTGTCATTAATTCCAAAGCCAGGGAGCTAGATGTCATTGTTGATGCCACTGATCTGGAAAGTACGGCCTCGACAGTCAAATGGACCCCCCCCCCCCAACTCCAGCCCCACAAACTCCCAAACCCAAAAAGGAAACAAGGAAAATCGAAACGTGATCCCAATTAAACAATTACAAGTTCACCACTGAACCTCCATGTTCCATGTACTCATCCTAACAAGAAGAAACAGAAAATGGGCACAGTTACTTTCAAGAATAGAAGGGAACCCCTAATGGAACTCTCCACTACCAATATGGTCTACATAAAACAGGCATACGAGATATAGATGTAATCAGATATACGTTTCAGTTAGATGCATCGCATTTTGAGGCATCCATGGGAATCTACAAACTTTGGACATGTGCATCTACTGATTAATGAAAATTGGTGAAAGTGGAGATTGGTAGCAATTGAGAAAAGGCACGAGCTTGCTGAATATTGAGAGCTGGGAGCAGAGTACCATGCTATTAGCAATTAAATTTTAAAGGAGATGCACAAACCTTTAGCGCATGGGAGAAACCAGACTGGTATACTGAATTGCGGGCGATCTCACATAAATCACATGCACTCAACTTCCAAACCTGCATGGCGAAAACAATTAAACCCCTTGACAAAGTGAAATCATCAAGTTTTTCAGCCAAGAACAAAGAATACTCACTGAAGCAGCTATACTATACTCTTCAACCAGGGCTTCTTTTGTTAAGTGAATTTGCAAGGGATCATCCGTTGAAAGCGAAACATTCAGGCCCCTCAAGAAGAACATGGGAAAAGGATTCCGATGGTAGTCCAAAAATAAAGAGTTGTTACTAAGAGGAGACATTGCCAAACCAATCTGACAAAAACAAGTCATGATTGATAATCAGGAAACACACATACACACACATCAACAATAACATACCCAGAATATTCCCACCATTGGGATCTGGGAAAGGTTGGATGTAAGCAGACCTTACCCCTACCTTTGTAGGGTAGAGAGGTTGTCTCCAATAAGACCCTCCACTCAAGAAAAATGTATTCCACATGACCACAAAAAGTTCACTTCAATATCTTTATTTACCTGGGCCAAGTAGTACAAGTATTGAAGAACTGGAGACTTTCTCAAATTGATACCATGAGCAATATTATGGGATGTTAAAAATGTTGCTGCAAGGTGGTCAATATCTCCAGCCTGTAGATAGTAAAACATCTAATCAGCAAACAAAAGTAACTCATAAATAAACAAACACTATTATAATAAGCCTGAGTGACTACCTCCCCAGAATGTGGCCGGAATTTGATGGTCGTCATGCCTTTTGACTCACGCAACTGAGATATTATTTTGCAGGGATCAGAACTCAACATATGAAAAGCATTTTGAGCAGAAATATTAACAAGATATTTGTGTGGTAGAGAGATCACTTCTGTATCAATATTGTGATAGACAGACCTAGAGCTGTGATCTTGAACTTGCAATACATTCAGAGTAGACTAGGACCAAATCTCTCGAGTCTGAAACTGGATTTCCTAATGCGGTAATATGAAACCATCCTAACTTCCTTTAACAACCAATAAAACAGAACCGCAATTATAACAACTGAATTTATTTTCCAACCCCTACCCAATACATCAAAAGTCAAAGAAAAGGACCAACAAGGAAATAGGATGTTATCTCAAAGTACAGTTGAGAGAGACTGCCCTAGATTCTGAACAACCTTACTTTTACTTTAATGATCTTAAAAAATCAGTTTTTCGTCATTTTCTCAAGCAACCAGCACTATTAGTGAGAAGAACCTCACAAATATGCTGTACCGACCACATTTTGTGAGAAATACTGACATGGTTTGAACATTGAGTGATGCCAGACACCGAAAGTGCTATTGTTTAGCTAAAATTATTTAGAATATTGAGGGATGCAAGGCTTGGAAAGCACTATGTGGGCTGTCGGGAGAAAGGAATAGGAGAATTTTTGAAGAGATAGACATGAATTTGTATGGTTGAGGAGTAGCCTCTTACTATTTCCTTTTGAAGCAACCATGAGGTCCTTGTATCAAACTCGCTCATAATGCTTTAGCTAGGTTCATTTAGCAAACAAGATATTTTTCATATATTCTGGTCCATCCAAATTAATTCTCACTATCCATTTCACCAATCTATCCCCAAAGCAACCGCAAATGCAAGATCATTACAGAAAGGTTATAGCACTATCATCTGTTTCCAACCAGAGAAGGAAGTGATTGATGACAGGACTAAAGGGGAGTGGAAGAAATAGAAATGAAGTAACTTACGAACCTTGTTCAGGGTGTAGAGATTAGCATAACAATAGTAGACATAGTATGAGAATGCAGGATTGAATACGTTAGTCCATTGAGCTGGTGTAGGCATGTGTTTGGTTGGCCTTCTTTCTGGTTTGCTTTCATCATCCACCAAATCCAATCCAACAACCTTTAAGATGACAGAACAAGACGTGAAAGTAAGAAGAACATCATATTATGATTAAAGGACAGAAAGAAGTGGATGATGGTTGTAAATAATCAAAAGGCAGCGGATTGAAATTGAAGAAACATGCTGCCCCAGTTATACACCGTTCTCCTTTTTTCTTTCTCAATATCATTTTAGGTTATCTACTTTATTTGATCATGTATATGGACTCGACCAAGATCTTTACATTTGCCAAGTGTAGATGCGTGCCCCGATATCACAGAAGGGGGGGAAGGAAAAGTAAATTGGAAATACAATAAAGCTGGACCATATCCAACTCGATCCCAACACCTACTAGCATAGAGCAGTCTTAGAAATTCCTAAAATTCCCATCAAAGTCTGGCTCAAACTTGACTACCAAAATCTTTAGTCCTCAACCCCGTGGGCCGAGCATGTCCCCTTAGTATATAAAAGGAAGATAATTCACATGTTAGTAAACCATACCTGCTTCAAGAAGATATGCAGATGGGGATGTGAATCTGGGTCAACAGTAACCTCAAACAAGGGCAGAAAGATGTTATCGAGGATATTTTGAAATGATGTCACAATCCCCATTTCTTTGTATATGTTATACAGTCTCGGAAGCTGGAGACAAAGAAAACATAGAATAAGAACAACAACAAAAGAAGTACAAAATCTTTCCCATCCCTCCTTCGTACAAATGAAAGTCAAATGGTCACCATTAACAGAAAATTCAGCCACTAAAAGGATCAAGACGATCTAGCGTAAGACAATTGAAGTGCTATTTTGAAGGTAATCTGCCTAATCCAAGTTTCCCAAGCTTGAAACTTGAGATCATTTTGTGATCTTAATTTTCAATCTTAGGAATCTTAGTTTAGTCAGATTAATATTGAAGGCTAATATTATATTAGACAGTTTTCGTGGTCTTACTGACTTATAAGATTTTATTTAGAGATGGTTTTTCTTTGACTATCAAGTAATCTATGACCAAAAGACAACTTCAAAAACCACTCAGTCATTAGAGCAAGGTGTCAACTCTGCAAGATTTGATTCTATTCATATTCTATATTCTAACATGAACTAAATATAATATTCAACATCTAAAGTTTCAAAGTCAACCCCGAAATTTCAGCGTCTAGACTGCAGTGCCTACTGTAAGAGTGTCCCCATCAACAGCTTAAAGAAATCACCTCAATCACACGCCTCCTCGTAATTGTACATATATCACCTAAACTATTGGAATTGACACAAGGAACCCATATTCTTTTTCATTCCACTAAGTAACCAGAGAAAGTGGCATAAATCATAAGAAATGTGCCAGCTCTAATTCAAAGTCACAACTAGTTAAGACGTGACAACCAAAATGCTTACAATTGACCAGCAATTGCTTATATTTCATCATACCTGAATCAACCAGACAACATTCTCACTGTACAGTTCATTGTTCACTATCCAGCTTGCAAGTTGGTCCCACTCGCTCATCTTTCGGCCATATATTGATATCCTGTATTCTGCCATCTACAACAAAGTGGACAAAGATTAAGAGAAGCCAAATGAAAAGGGCAGACAAAACCAGTGTTATAAAAAGACATATATTTGTTGCTTAAAGTGATGTGAGGCGATGTGTTATCACTTTGTGGATGAAGCCACGCACTTCACAGAAGTATGTGCTCAAACAATAAGGCGCAAAGTGATCCCAATCAGAAGCAGTTGGTTCTTTGAATCTCACCTTCGAGTAGAACTAACATCAACATTATTTTATATGGATACTAAGATATGACCATTACACACGTTTGGTTTTTTCTAATATCGCAATTTTTTGCATCCATTTTACTTCAAAGAAGTGTGCGCTTCAATTGTCGTTATCCTCTTCAAGACCCATGGACCTTGCCGCTTTTTGTGCTTTTCACATATGAGAAAACACTGGACAGGACAGGGCTCGAATATGGGAAATCTTTTTCTTTTCCTTCTTTCTAAAATAAATGTACCTTCAGATACAAACATCATTCTGATCATGTTTTAATAACAATAGAGAAAAACATTGTATTGCAAGTATTTTGAACTTATGCAATACATTTTGGACCGAATATAAAAATAGTCACCCCAAGCCCTTTCAGATTGCATTTGGCAATAATGAAGTTATCAGAGACACCAGTTTTCTGTGACTGTCAGGAGAATGTAATGAAACATGTTTAGGAAGAAATAAAGGGAGGAGATAACAGTTATTTGTTACAAGAATGAATTTACTTGATATTTGCTTGCTGAAAGATCAGAAAATACTTGCTTAGTCAGCTCAGCAAGAAAACGGCCTGCAACAGAAATATAAAACATGATTAAGTAAACTTCATAAAATCGGAAGTCTGTTCAATCAATTTATCAGGATAAGACAATCTGAGTAGCCCAATATCAGACGGACTTCTTATTTTCCTTAACTTACCTGAGTTGAATGATGTATGGCATGGGTATGTGTTATGCATATTTAATGCGCATCCTTCAAGAAAAACTTGGATTTGCTAAAGTTAACATAACCATACCAGAAACTCAGCCATACACATTCAGATACTTACCCATATACAAAATTCAGGTAAGATAGGATATTTACTTGATAACTTTGAAACCCCATTACAACTTGTACTTGATTTAATAGAAGATGGATAAAAAGTGATGATAGGACCAACTAGATAGACCATTTGAAAGATATGACAAGAATACCTTGTATAAGATTATCCTGCTTAAGGAAAATTTCCCTCAGCCTACTTTGACCGCAGGGATTGTACTTCAGATTAAATTTGTCAAAACGATGAAAGGTGCTCTTGTCAGCATGAACATCTAATAGATCAACATTGAGATCATACCTTTTCAAAGAGTAAAAACATGAGATGGTGTTAATAGCTAGGTCAAATCGCATGCTCTTTCAAACACCAACTCCTATAAACTATTTTCTTACCCAGTCAAATCTAAGCTCTCAAAGACTTCCTTTAAGGTCATATAAGTTCCATCGCGAAATATCACAACCTGGAGTGAATCAGGGGCTTTAAATATCCACAGAATCCAAGAACTGAAGCACAATCAGCAAAGAAATGCAAACAAAAGGTCACCTCATCTGGCTCCTTCCTCAACTTTGACTTAATGAATCTCAACAAATGTTTCTGATTCATGCATGCTGAGTGATGAACATGTGTATCAACCTTCCTCACATTGTAGAAGTCACGATGAGGCGCACTTTTCTGAGCAAGGAACTCTCGATCCGCATTAAGCATCAAATGTAAATTGAATTTCTGGATAAAACTTAAGCGTCATAACCAAATTAACATGTCATATTATCTGAAAGAGATGCGCGCAGGGAGGTCATACTTGTTCCAGAAGCACCAGGCGATGGTGACATAAAGTTCGGATGTTCCCAGCTGCTATTACTTTAAGGATGTGATGGAAGTCGGTGAAAAAGGTCGTAGCATCAGCAACAGGAAAAAGTTTCTCCTTAGCTGGTCCAAGTGCAAGGGGGAGGGGCAGACATTAAGAGTGAATAGACGAGGAATTAAATGGTCCCTTATGAATTAAAAAAGGTAAGAAATAATGAAGTACAAGAGCTTCCAAGCTTACAATCCTTATTTGCATATACATGAACAACTCCATCTTCCATCTGAAAATAATGCTGTTGAAGTAATCAAGAAGTTAATCAGCAGAAATCACAAGTAATAGGACACATATATCTATTCCAGAAAATAGAATAGCAGTAGCAACATGTACCATTATCCACAAATCTAGCATTAATGATGGTGATGGTTGTGTTTCTTGCACATAAAAACTTACATCAGATTTTCCTTCAGGGGTGAATTCAAATGGATTTGGATTTGGCTTTGGGGTGCATGGATCAGAAATTACTTCCTTCACCCAAGGAGCAACAGCCTCCTTGAATACATAACTCTGTCTCATTTCAAGACACACTTGCAAGTTTCGGTAGACCTCCGCTTCATCCGCAGATGGTGTCTCTAGAAATTGCATTAACAAAAATTTAAAGGATGCTGGAACCTTTAACACATCCAAGAGAAATCACTACTCTTTTTTTACTGCTAAGAAACAGCTACAGTACAGAAAGTATACTTTCTTTTCTTACAAGGAGTTCTTTCTTCTTCTTTTTTTTGGGATGATAAACAATGGGGGTGGGGGTTCTACATACTAGATAACAAGATTCAAATTTTGAAAAATAATACAATGAGAACATATTTTCATCAAGACTAGCAATTTTTGATACCAGCATAAACACTCCAAATTGGCCAACTAGTCATCAAGTGTCAGGTAGCACATTGTACACTAATTCAATGCTCATTCCCAATAAGACAGCAGCAACATAACTTATCCAATACAAAGAACAAAAAAGAAATGACAAAGTAGATGAACATGGTGATTTCCCACTTTCTTCAGATTACGCAAGGGCATACTTTGACCTCCAATAAGGGAAACATAAAGTCTATATAGACCAGCTACTATAGAGAGGAAAGAAAAGATACTAGTCAAAGAATGTTCATCTTTCCCTTTGATATATTGTGCTGTAGTGATGCTTGACAAGGAAGCTTTTTATGTTGTTATAGGAAAGTGTCTCATGGGCAATAAAAGTTAGTTCCCTCTCTTCCTGTTTTTTTCCCACATTCAGTTACGATCACTGGTTCACCTGATATATGCGAAATTGGGCCACAAGTTTCTATAGAACTCATTTCTTTACCTCTCTGATTTATTTACTCTTGTTTCAGGGTAACATAGAGAAAAAACAAATAAAACTTCCTTTGAACAATGATTTGAGTGACCGTGATATACTTTAGGCTACAGATGAACAAGCAGAAACGATGCATATTAAGGTATTAACTCAGTGTTATTTTGCTTTCTCTGAATATAAAAATCCTATGCTGAGTCTCCGAGATTCAAAAAGCATAGTGGTTTAAAAACATTCGATAGCATGCCAATGACTGGAATACAAAAGGGACAATTACCACCAGGGGATATCTTCAGTCGTACAAATGTTTCTTGCTCTGGCTCTTTCCGTAGAATATCTGCAGCTATTGGATCAGGTTGAACACCGTGCAAGTCACCTGATACACTGTGTGAACGAATCATACTTGGTGAAGCCATAGCTATTTGTTCCCCATTGGCATCTGGGCCCTGTTTAACAACTCAGCAAATAGTTAGAAGTTATCAAAATAATGATATGTTCATCACAAAATTGTCGTTGCAGTCATTATGAAACCTTAAAATATACTTTTCTACGATAAGTAATATACTTGGATTCAAAAAGCACGATGTGTGATGGGGGATTAGTAGAGTGGAGAAAAAATGGAGGAATAGGAGGTCTGAATATTCCAGTACCGCATTCCCATTAGTATGTAGATACGCAGAGTCAAGTTTAGAAGTGTCAGTAATATTGTCTTCCTCATCTGATCCTTCTATACTTTCAAACGCACTTGCACTTGCAACTGGAGACTTTGGAGAAGTAGGTCTAAGAGAATGTGCAGATCTTGATTTCCCTTCAAAAATTTAAAAAAAAAATTAATAATAATAATAATAGTGAACATGACACATAGTGGAGAACTTTAACTTCATGTATAGAGATCAGTTCTAACCAAAGAAGAGAGACAAATAAGCGACGAATCTTGTAAGGTTCTGAATCAAAACATATGAGAAGAGTCAAACACAAAAATATGCACTTATAGTGGAACAAGATCTTTCATGCCTCTTCTGCGTGTCATAGGATCACTATGAAGAATAACAGAGCATGTAAGGGAGATGTGAAACCAAAAGCTGCCAAGGCTAACAAGCTTGCAACAGCCATCTACTCTATGAAGTGCAATGATACACAGTTCAATGATAAACAGAGCACAGCATAGTCAAGGCAGATTTCTCCCTTCCTCAGATTCCATTTGAAAACTGATTCCAGTACTGTCAAAATTCAGATCATGACGGTATGGGACTCTGGGCACTGTCTTATAAGGCAGAATAAATTACTTAAAAATTGCTTGATTGAATTCAAATCAGGGATAATCAATGGCCTCATTTGTTTTATCATAACTTCCTACTAAAGAACCTGGGCAGTGAAATAACGGAGTAAGCACATGGAAAGACATTATTAGCACTACTGTAGTCACGGTACCCAAAAGTACTGGGACATGGAAAAAATACGGACAACACAATGTACCTGACCATTTTCATATAACTGGCAATTGTAGCCATGTAAACTACTACTGCACTTGAATAAAAAGTTAGGCTATTAACATTTCACTTGACCATAAGATGTTTGTGCTACTGAAGGTCTTCCGTAGTGAAAAAGGATAATTTCCTAGCCATTGCAGTTTGCACACTCTCCAGAAATTGTCACAAGCAACTGTTTGGTTATCCAATCTCTTCTTTACTAACAGTAAATGACACCTCAGCTCGGAAAGGTTGCATTCTAACCTTGAAAGCTTGTAGTATGTCAAAAGCAAAATAGCTGCCTTGTGCAACCGCATCTCCAAAAAAGATGTTTGAAGAAAGTTCCCTTTTTTCGGAGAAATTGATAAGCATAATGCCTTTTGGTTATAGCCGGAGCATGAAAGAATTATTCAGCTAGATCAAAAGTCAAGTACATTGTTTTGATTTTTTTCTTTTTTCTTTTTTGGGTTTTTGGATAAGTGCCCATGCATTGATCTTACATTATTTTTGTAACGGCGGTATCTCAGTTAGTTTGAGCACCTTGACAAACCCATTGAGTAGTTATTATCTCCCACCAACACCGGTATGGGGCAACTCTATTCGCCAACACTTAGATTGATGGGAAGAAAGCACCTAATTTTTTTTGGCTCAGGAATCTGAACATTGGTCATGGTCCATTTCACCCTTATTAAGGTTAGGCCACACACTAGGATGACAATGCATCATTTTTACATGTCACGGCCTCGATATGTTAGAAGTCGTTAACTGATCTTAACAACAAAATCATTCCATACATCCCTCTGGAACACCTAGTATTTGAGACGTTGCACAACATCCAGGTCACAATTACATGTATAGCTCTTATTTTGTCACTTAAAACTTTAGAAAGGAAGTGCGAAGATTAAAAAGAATTATGCTAATCTTGGGACTTAGTAATCAAGGGCTAACAGAGGGCTCTGCATAGTGAAATCAGGATACACATCTTCGTCCAGTAACAACAGGAAGGTTAGGCTATGACAAGTGCTTTAAAAAATCAAGGCTCCTGAAGAGTTGAACGTTTTCGCTTAATTACATTAAATGAAGCCCATCTTACCCAAGGTAATTTGTAGATAAGGGGATTCATATCTATAGTCAATGCATTGAGTGAAAAAATGTAGTAAACCTCAATAATTTATTTCTGCATTATCCTATAGCAATAGTGCTGTGGAGTATGCTTGAAACACTTTAAGTTAAGCAGGTGACACATAAACCATAATTGTTTGTATTTAAATTTTAATAGAGATCTGAATATGAATTATTTAAATGGCAAGTATATTAAGTGCATTTATTTTTTTCCTTTCATAACCACTTATTAGCTCTTAATAGATCTGAACTACTCAAATCTTGTACAAGGTCTTAAGATATTTGCTTAAAATTTACTGTAAATGGAACATTTTTCATTACTCAATTTATTACCACCACTAAACAATCACCATCTCCATTATCAGCCGTGCCACCAACAACTACTTCCACATACTTATCTTACGATATAAGTGGACTACCCGGCACAACCATCAACCACTACTAACCATCACCACCAACCACTATTATCACTAGCAACAACCATCTTCACCACTAGTAACTACTACCAACTGCCTTTACTACAAACTTCAAATGCACAATCACCACCCTTCACTACAGCTTGATTCTACTGCACAACCACCATCTCCACCACCGGCCACCCCGATAACCATCTTTGTATGTTCATCACATAACCACCACAGGCCATCACTGCTCAAACACCTCGATACAATCCCGGGTACCACACCACACCACCTTACAACTATCATCGTCGGCTACTACCACCTCACAACCGCTAATAGCATTTAAAATATGATTCATCAAGGAAACAATTTATTTAACACCATTAAATTAACATTTTACACTAAAAACTTTTGGATATAATATTTGTTAGTGAAATTTGAACTCTATATTTATTATTGTTTAAATAAAGATATTTAATCCACATTCAAAAGCTAAAAAACAAAACAATCTTAATTATTCAATGGCCCGAATCTAGATATAATATCTTAATATTCAAATATACATTTAGATTTAGACTTCTAAATCTTAATAAAAGCAACTGAAACCCTAATTCCTTGAGGCAACTTTTTTGCAACGGGAAGGGAAGCAAAATCCAGATAGCAGAAAAACTTAAAATATTATTCCTTTGTACATTAGACTGGTCTTTCGTGCAGAAAAGAACAATTGCTACTTTGAAGGATGTAATTCTTATGTTTTAATTCCTTTGTATATGGCATAGTTTGACTAAGTACAGAATTCATAAAAGAAAAAAACACTTTTGAAACTCGTGACCTTAAATATGTCATAACAATTGTGTGGCTATAAGACTTCCGAAATATATGTTCTTAATCATGTCGTAACATTTGTTTGGCTATTAAAGCTTGTCAACAACAACATCCCCAGAGTAATCCCACAAAGTGGGGTTTGGCTATTAAAGCTTGTCATTAAGGTTAAATGGGAATTTCAAGTGACATTATTTTCAAATCTAAAAAGTGACTTTCTTCTTTTAAGGGACTAATAAGAAAATAGTGTCATCCTCTCTGGAGCGGTAGGAGTATGATATCTTCACATAGTCTAAATATGTTTGTTTGATTCTTCTCTATTTAATATAAACTAAATGTTGTACATGACAAGGATAATTATCCATTTCTTAACTTTCTCCACAACTAATTATTTTATGATATAGTAACCTAGATCAGCTCCAGCCGAAATCCTCACGAGTCAATTGTGTCCTTAACTTTGCCACCCCCCCCCCCCCCCCCCGCGGTGACTCGAACTCGCAACTTCATGGTTAGAGGTGGGGTAAATTTCCTCTTGAGCTGCCCTCTCTTGTCAATAGAGAAGGAAACTTTTTGTACAACTCTGTACATAATCAGCACATTTATGTGCTAAATGTGACTAGAGAGGAAATTTACCGTCAATTAATTAATAACGTTTACGTTCATGCCAAATCAGTACAGGTCAGCTACATCTCCCCTTCAGCCCTATTATTATATGTTATTAAAACAAAAAAATGAAAACGGCAGATTCTTTCCTTTATCCCTGACATAATAATGCGTAATCATCCTATGCAAATGAAACATGTGGTTGCAGTTCAGTGGTAAGAATTCCAGGTTGTGGCCGTGGAGAACTGAACTCGCATCCCAACAGCCACATCGAAATTTATTTTTCCCTTATCGTTACTATTATTAGTACTCTCCTACTACCTTATTCTTCGATTTTATTTTTACTTTCTGCTTCCTTCACTTCGGTTATAGTACTATCTGCTGTTGCTAATATTATTTTCTCCATTATTTTCTATATGGTTTCTCCACTGTTGTTATTCTTTTTTTTAAAACTAATTTTGATATTTTTATTTGAGTCGAGGATCTATCGAAAACAGCCCCTCTACCTTCCCACAGTAGTGATAAGGCTGCTTACACACCACTCTTCTTCGACCCTACTTGTTGGGTATGTTGTTGTTTACTCTATGCAAATGAAAATAGAGGGCTCAGATTTAATTGATAAATGATGTATCTCAGCAATTCAAAAGGAAACTAAAAGATGCCTTATCCTTTTTAAAGAACCAAGTATCAAAATATCCAGCACCAAACATCAAACGTAGGAACAATAAAGACACCAACTTGTTAATTCCACCTATTATCTAAAACTCACGAACTTTATAATAGGCCAATTGGCACAAATCATTATAACTGCAATGACAAGTTTGTTTCAAGCATGTAATTCTTCAATCAGGCCAGAGCATTTTATCAGTACTCCTTTTACAGGTAACTAATTCTTTTCTCATTTTGAATATTGGCCAACTAAACTGTATCATAATCCAAAATGATCAACTTCCAAAAATAAACATAAGTTACACCACTTCCCTAGAAATACCACAGCAAACATATATCCAGTACATTAAATAAGTATGATCTTTATCACATACCTTCAGGAAGGGTGTGAAGCCTGGGCAAACCGGCTGGAATAGAATCCACGTGTATAGGACCATTCCTCTTTTCCTCAACCTCGCCGGAATTCGCCGTGGTCACATCCGGAAATGAAGCTGAAGAACGGCGGTAATATCCATTACTCCCTTTACTCCGACTACGGTTGCGCATCTTCTCAGCGGCGGCAGCACCATACTTCCTCAAATGCTGAGGCGAGTAACCGCCGTCCTCCGCTGCCCCGTCATCAGGGTCCCTATCCTTATCTATCGTTTTTGCAAACTCTAATAACTGATTTAGGGTTTTCCGGTGCATATAATAGGCGGATACCGCCACCACCGATGCTCCAACTAGTGCCGCCATCGCTAGATGAACCGTATATGCATCCATTTTCCTATCGAAACTCTGGAGAATTTGTTCTGGTAATCTTTGCAAGCAACAACAGCTATTGAAACTGAGAAACCCTACTGAATAGTAGAGAATCGATATAAGAGAGACAAATGTGTTTTTTTTTTTTTTTGGAAGAGAAGAAGATAGCTGAAGCGGAATATTTATAGGGAGAAAGTGAGTTCAGTGGAATGAGATAGGAGCAGCGCCGTGTGTGTGTGTGCGTGTCTGTGTGGGTGGGGAAAGGGGGGGGGGGGGGAGGGTACAGCACATTATGGGAGTATCCCTTATGCGATGCTTAATTGTTTTCCATTAAAATACTGAAATGGGAATGAAAAGTATTGAAAATAAAGTTGAGGAATTAACAATTCAGATTTTTTGAAATGCAACATTAGGAAAACGTTCTTTGAACTCGGGAATAATATTTTTTAATAAATAATTTTAGTTTTTATGAAAAATTCCCTTTATTAAAATCATATTTTGGAATTTATACATTATTTGTATGCTTTATGATAATTTCAATCAAATTCATGATAAAATTACATTTTAAGCTTCAGTATTATTAAAATATTTTTTAAAATAGTATTGTGGTGTTTTTATTATACTATGAGACTTTTTTTAATGAGATATATATTTATTGTCATTAAGTAAATTATCTAATTAAAATCAATTCTTCATCGATGTATTTCTCGAAAAGTTTAATTTGGACAAACAGTATCTTTAATGATATTTTATTTTATAAATCATGCTTATAGAATTTATTTTGATAGATATACGATTAATAATAAAAAATAAAAATCTATATACATAGATCACAAATTTTCACTACAAATATTCAAATTTATTGTTTTATTTTGTCTCAACATGATCTAGGGAAAATTATGAAAGGATTTTATATTTTTAGTGTTTGTTGGAGAGAAAATATAAAAAATTATGCCAAATTGTATATTTTGTGAAAGTCTAGTATATAAAAGATTATATTTGAAAGAGGTAAAGTAGAATAAATTTCAATTAAAATATTGTTATATCAAGCTAAATGTATTTAATATCTTTTAAATGAACACCATTTTTTAGTTGACCAAAAAAGTGTTCTTAGTATCATTTTATGGAAAAACCAATTAAATGTTATATATTTTAAATTTTACCTTCCGATAAGTATTTGTCTTATTATTTGATTTATTATTTTAATGTAAATTTAATAATTGAAAAATTATTTTAGAAGTATTTTAAGTAAAATAATTATTTTTTTACTTATGAAATTTTAGCTTTTCTCTAGCAAAATTTATTTAAACACAAAATACTTTTAAATTTAAAAATTTCAACTTTAGATACTCTCTTTTTAAAATTTTTAATTAAATATTCCCTTTTCAGTAATTTTGCATGCTTTGTTTATATACTCTCACTACTTCTTTATCTTTCCCTTTCACTGCTATTGCTGGCTGCCGCGACGCCTAATGCTGTGACCGCTGTTTTTAATGTCACAATTTAATTAATTAACAACGAGGTTACGGTGCAGTAATAATTATTTTTTTATTTTTAATTAAAAAATTTACATATGAAATTATTTTTATTAAGTTTTTTATTTTTCAATATGAAATTTTACGGCGTATATCTAAATTTACTCAAATCTTAAGATGAATATTGAATGTAAAATAAACATTAAAAGAAATTAATTAATTAAAATAATTATATATGTCCTTTCAGTAATCCTTTGTTATCCAGAATGGTTTTATTTTTTTGAATAATATTGTATGTTGTCTTTTTCGAAAAACAATTTGTATTTTGTAATGGAACCACGTGATTTGTTTAGCCACGCATAACGTTAAAATCAATGAATCATTCGCATCAATTGTGCACTAGGAAATTTTGGCTTTTAACAAAGTGATGATTAAATAAAGAGATTTTTCTCTATATATAAAAATAAAATTTATAATTATTTAATATAGTAGGAGTTTTTCGTTTACTAAGTATAGGGACGTGTGTTTTTTTTTTTAAACATTTATAAGGTAGCTTTTTAAATCACGCTCACCATATCATATATAAATTTTATATAAAATATGTATTATATGCGGTTAAGTGGGATTGAGTACCCCGCAGCACCATCAACAAATCCAGGCATTCTGAGACGAGAGTAAAGAACCTGGGGAGGCTCTCTCCAAGATAGCAATGGCAGAGATGTCATCTCGTACAGGATAAGGACCAGGAAATCGTCACCCTCAATGACGTGGCATAAAAGACAAACGGGAGACAAGAGTGTCGGCAACTCAGATACACAGATGAGCTCGTATAGATTTGAGCCATCTAGGGATATTAGTTGGCGCCTTCCAACGGATTAGACACGTGGCGCAAGAACATAAGATTTAGTACTTTAGGACTCTAGTGGCGTTTTCTTATTGACCGAGGCTTTAACCTTGTAGCCTATAAATAGTTAGCTCTCCTCACTGATAAAGGGATTCTAACTTTGTTTTCTCTCAAGCAAATACATTAAGCAATATATTGTTTCCTTGGGCTTCAAGTATTTTCTCTATACTGTCTTGAATTCAACAGTTGTCTGAGTATCTGATCTTGAGCCGAAGGTAGGGATCTTAAGCTCGCTCGGCGGTCACTACGGATACGCTTAGATTAGTTCTCTTTACTTTATTCAACTTGTTTACTTTATGCTCTATCTGTTTTCATCATTTATTAATAACCAACCCGATAGTAAATCAGATCTAAAATAGGGTTAAATCATAATGCTTGTTCTTGAACCCCTATAAATTCAACTGTACCAATTTCAGGGTAAATAGTTTGGCGTCCACCGTTGGGCTAAAGCAACTGTGTGGATTTAACTTTGTTTTTTCTTGCTAGCTTGGTTGTGTTGTATTTTGCAGGCGACATGATTCTTGGAGGAGAAGAGGTCAGTGGTATTAAGGTCCTAACTTCAAGGGAGGAGAAGGCTTTTTTCAGTCACAAAAAAAGGCCCCACGAGGATTGAAATCTTGTCAACAAAGATACAATCTTCGAAGAACAGGACTTAGATCAATTGGAGGGCCTACACAACAGAACTCTGGTAATCTCTTTATGCATTGATAATTGTAATGTAAAGCGTATGTTAGTTGATTAGGTAGCTCGGCGAACATCATGCATAAGCAGGTCCTCGAGTAGATGAAATTAGCAAACCCCATAACCCCAGCGGCAAAAATGCTTGTTGGTTTTAACATGGCCGGCAAATTTATGAAGAGAGAAATCACATTGTCGAGTAGCAGCGAGGGAGTGGAAATGGCCACTCATTTCGACATCCGTAGTGGAGAAATGGGGTATAACGTCATCCTGCGGAGACCTTGGATCTATGCCATGAGACTTGTACTTTTAACCTATCATCAGGTACTCAAGTTCCCCACACTGGCCGGGATAAGGCAAATCAGGGTAGACCTAATGGTGGGCTAGGAAATGTACACCATCTCACCAGTAAAGAGTTCGATGACCGCGAAAAAGCAATTAGAAGAATTGGAGCTCACCCTCCGAAGTGAAACGAGAGAGGGGCTGTCGGGAATAGCGCGGATGGAAAAAAGGTGGTACAAGACGCCAAGAGCTTGTTATGTCCTTGATGAGCAAGATGTAACTAAACCAACAGTGAAGAAGCTCGTACATGCCATTCTTTTCCCGGATTCTCCCGAAAGGAAGGTATATCTAGGCACGAGACTGTGTCCCAAGCTTGAAGAGGCATATATTAATTTTCTTAAAGCTAAAGCTAATTGTTTTGCTTGGACCCATCTTGACATTACACGCATTCCCTCGGAGGTAGTCATGCAGTAATTGGGGATAGATCCTCATTTTTCTCCTGTGATACAGAAAAGATGCCCCATCTTGGAAGAAAAGTACAGGTTTGTCAAGAAAGAGGTACGCATCTTTTAAATATAGGATCTATTCAAGAGGTGAAATACCTGAAATGGCTGCCAAATGTGGTAGTAATGCCAAAGAAGCCGGACAAATTTAGAATATTGATTTTAAATATTAGAATAAAGTGTGTCCTAAGGACTCTTTTCCTATGCCAAACACCGAACGAATAATTGATGCCACAGCCAGGCATGAGATCATGAGTTTCCTTTATGCGAACTTTGTTACAACCAGATCCCAATGGATTCGGAGGAACCAAGATAAAACCTCGTTCGTCACTAACCATACACATATTGTTACAATGTGATGTCATTTGGTTTTTAAATGTAGGAGCAACATACTAGTGGCAGGTAAATCGAATGTTCGAGAAGCAGATTGAGAAAATCATAGAGGTTTATATTGACTACATATTGGTCAAGTTGCAAAAAACTGAAAACTATTTAGATCACCTCCAGGAGGCCTTCGATATTCTAACAAAGCATAACATGAAGCTGAATCTGAAGAAATGCTCTTTCAGGGTTGGGTTTGTCAAGTTCCTGGGTTTCCTTGAATCAAACAGGGGAATCAAAGTGAATACAGATAAAATCAAAGCAATTGAAGAGATACCCAATAGGCTCGATGGCGTTAAGGTCGTGCAGAGGCTTATCGGGCGAGCGGCTGCCCTTAACTGTTTCATTTCAAGGTCCTCGTAAAGGTGCCACTGTCTCTTTTCACTTTTAAGAAAAAAGAGTCGATTCGACTGGACCCCAGAATGTCAGCAGGCCTTGAGAAAGCTAAAACCCTATCTGTCAAGTCTCCCATTGTTGGCAACACATCTGGACGGGAAGTAGTTAGTTTTGTACCTGGCAGTAGAGGAAGTCGTGGTAAATGTTGTACTTGTTCGAGAAGAAAAAGGTACGCAATTTCCCATCTATTATGTTAGTAAAAGTTTACTAAGTGCAGAGACTCGATACTCGCACCTAGAAAAGATGTTTTGGCCTTTGTAGTGGATGCTTAAAAGCTAAGGTCATACTTTCAATGCCACTTGATTATTGTGGTCACCACATCACTTTTGCAGAATGTTCTCCACCATCTTTAATTATCGGGAAAAATGGCAAAATAGGCAGTAGAGCTAAGCGAACTTGTCATCGAGTAAGACCCCCGGACTGCCATCAAATCTCAAGTTTTGACTGATTTTGTCACTGACTTCAATCCGGGAATAGTTCCCCAGGACGAGAAGTAGGCCATTCTGGCCTTTAGAGACCAATTCAAAACTTGGACCCTATACACCGATGAGGCTTCAAATGAAAAGAGAACCAGCTTGGGGGAGTCTTGGTGACCCCCTATAGGGGGGGGGACTGAGACAAGCTATAAATTGTGTTCAACTCACTAACAACAAGATCGAATATGAGGCCCTTCTTGCAAGTCTAGGTCTAGCGTGAGGAATGCTGAAGCCATTAGAATCTTTGCGAATTCATAGCTCATCGTGAACCAAATAGGCGGAATGTATAAAGCAAAAGATGAGCAGATGTCAAAGTACATAGGGAAGGTTGGAGGCTCTCTATCCCATTTCCAGAAGTGGGAAATAAAGTAGATTCCTTGAAGACAAAACAATGAGGCAAATGCACTAGCAACCTTAGGATCTGCAACCAGAGCGAACGACCTAGCAAAGAAAGTTGTGTGCAACTTTTGCACTCAATACTATAGGCCCCCAAATGAAAAGAAATGAACTCCACTAGTTTTCTATAGGATTGGAGATAAATTCATAAAGTACCTGAGAAAGAGTGATCTTCCTATGGATACAAAGGCCTCACGGGCCCTCCGAACGAAAGTTGCAAAGTTTTATTTGGTAGACGAAAATCTCTATAGAAGGTCTTATCTAGGCCTCTAGCTAGATCAGGCCTAGAGACATCGACTATGTGTTAAGGGAAATACACGAAGGGGTATGAGGCAATCACTCCAGAGCTGATTCACTGGTGAACAAGGTTATAAGGGTTGGATATTATTGGTCGCGCATGGAGCAAAATGCTAGGGACTTTGTCAAAAGGTGTTACAAGTGTCAATGATTCGTGCACAACCTCCACCAGCCTAGAGAGCATATGCATGCAGTCACAGCCCTATGGCCCTTCATGAAGTGGGAAATAGATATCGTAGGACCCTTGCCTCCAGCCCTTGGTTAGGAAAAATTCTTACTCATTGTGACTGACTATTTCTCTAAGTGGATTGAAGTAGGAGCTTACAAACAGGTCCAAAAGTAGGAAGTGATCGACTTTATTTAGGATGACATTATTTGTCGATTTAGTATACCTAAGGAAATTGCTTGCGACAATGGCCCCAATTCGTAGAAGCCAAGGTAACATAATCCCTTTCCAAATTGCACATCAAAAGGATCACTTCCTATCTGTACCACCCAAATACAAACAGATAAGTTGATTCTACTAACAAAGTGGTGTTACTTAGCCTTAATAAAAGGTTGGAAAGTTTGAAAAGATGCCGGACCGAGGAGCTGCTCGGGGTGTTGTGGGCACAGCGAACGACGAAAAAGTCCAGCACGGGTGAAACCCCATTTTCGTTGGTATATGGAGTCGAAGCCTTGATACCCGTTGAATTGGGTGAAACCAGCCTTCGTTTCTCATAAGTGAGTGGGCAAGGGTATGATGAGGCAATGAGAAAACAGTTGGACTTGCTAGATAAATGCCGAGAAGTCTTCCTCTTCTGAATGATGACACAAAAGTAGAGAATGAAGAGATATTATAACTGCAGAACTAAGCTCCGCTACTTTAAAGTAGGAGACTTGGTTTTGCGGAAGGTAAACCCTAGTACTCAAAACCCGAATGAGGGGAAGTTGGGTCCAGGATAGAAAGGACCTTACAAAATAATCAGCATAGCCGAAAAGGGCGCATACTAATTGACCAACCTAAATGGTAACCAACAAAGAAACAACTTGAACATCAATAGTTTGAAAAGATACTATTGTTGAGGACGCAAGTATTAGCAATCAATCGGCCCCATTTTATACAACAGCGCGCATTACACTTTTTTTTCTTCAATCGATTTTTATCCCAATCAGGTTTTTTCAGCAAGATTTTAACGAGGTACACACCAATCGATTTAGAAGCCTGGAATGATTCTAAGTCACAGACACCTTAAAAATATGGCACTAGGGACTGTCACATTAAGGCTCTGAAAACAACAAATTAGGGACTGCCCAGTAAGCCCGAATGCGCCAAATCAAGCATACACTTGTCTCGGAAGCTTTTCAACCATTCCACAGTGAAGGCATCAGTAGATTCTCTGTATAATAGCAATTTATGGTAAATGAAAAAATTAAACTCTTACATTATTTTTTCTCTCTACCTTGTCCTCTGGAAAAATCCTCTTCAAATATAATTCAGCTAAAATTAATGAGAGGACTCAAAATCATCCTGACACTTTGAATTTAACATAATTAGGAGACATCCCAACTTATGAAAATATTGAAAAATTTATATTGGGCACAAAATGGGCCCTGGCTTGACTCAGCCAAAATAGATATATGTATTTCAAAAATTTGCTCACTCTAGTTAGAGCCACACTCCCGGGGGGAGAGATGGTTTCGAAAGGAGTATTAAATTATAAAAATCGATTGGTAACTACCTTCGTCCATCAATTTAAGACTTTAGTTCAATAGGCAGATTTTAGTATCTTGAAAAACCTCTAAAAAATGGAGTAAAAGGTTTCGACAAGCATACAATGAACAAATGCAAAACTAGCATGCTACAATCTCAAATGACTAAAAGTCTTATTTCTAAAAGGGAAAAGTAAATTCTAAGGCATTAGTTAGACGAGAAGAAAAAAACATGTAAAAATATAAATAAACTCTTAAGACAACTCGGCAGCTGAACTTTGGCCTCGTCCAAGTCACTTCCTCCGGTCATGTCATCGGGAGAAGAGGCGATCTCAGCTGGATCTAAAGGTAGGCAATCGGCTGCCATAGCGGCCTCTCGAGTGGGCTCGATATCCCTCTTTATCATAAAAAGATTGATACTAATCCTCTCTAAAAGAGTCAATCAATCGCTCGGCACTGCTCCGCGAAAGGGCTAAGAAGCGAGTCTTCATGACAGAGCGCTTGGACCTGCTCCTTCCTCTACCCTTCGCAGAGTCTTACTTTTCTTCTTCTTCTAGTATAATGCCTCCTCCGTCGATTGGAGAAACTTCACTTTACCCTTGAGAAATTCTACTTCAGCCTTAGCAGCTGCGACTTCAACAACACTTTCTTTTAGTTGAGTTAATAGTCGAGACACCTCCTCTTTAGCTTTATCCACCCTCTCAATGACTTTCCTTCCTTTCTCGATAGAGGCCTTGAACTCCTCAATTTGACGTACAAATTGAACATGAAGCTCGGACAACCTATCATTGGCTTGGGACAAGTTTCCTTCTCGACAGCGGGTTGACCTTCCAGTGACCATTTTTATATCTCTAGGAAAGTGATCCTCTCCTAGAGTTGTTCAACCTCTTCCGCATCAATCTTTCCTTATCAGAAGAATGAGAGAAAAACTCGAACATACATAGGTATTTCTGTGAAGGATAATTTTTTTCTTAGTAAATAAAAAAAAGAAGGGAGAGAGGGAAGGAGAGCGCAATAGTGTACTTGAGAAAGAAAGTAAAGAGTTTGTTTGAGGAAGAGCTGGTTATCTAGGGATGGTAACCTCCCCAAGATCTCTTCCAGTACCTAAAGTGTAGGGTGAGGGTATAGAATCTGTCATTCCTTGACAGTAATCTCTTGAACGGAACCAGGACTTGGGGGAATCTCTTGGAGAATAGGAGAAAGTTTTGAGGCACCCCCGAGATGGGGGCGGAGCTTCTAGGCTCCCCCTCAACTACCCTGTCCTTTCTCAACATTTTACCCTGACTATTCTTCTCTACTTCTAGGATAGGAGTCCTCTAAATGACGGTTTACCTGTAATGGCGACTTTCTCTGAGGGGATCCCTCCTCTACTTTTCTGAACTTCCTTTCGGAAGAAGGAAACTTACTGCCGGTATCTTTTCTCTTTTTCTTTTCTAGGACACTTTTCTCAAGAACTTTTCTCTTTTTTGGTTTGGTTTGCTAAAGGAGGTGAAATATCAAGCCTTGTAGAGGTCAAGAGAAAGTCATCCCATCGGGTGTCGGCTGCACCCACCTTTATCCCTGAGCTTGGTGGCTAAGTTAATAATAGCGGAATGAATAGAAATAGGAGAAAAGAAAGTCAGAAGGTTTTGTGTGGAGCCCACCATGGTCTTTGGAAGACTAACCTATCCCCTCGAAGATATAGCCCCAATTGCGCTCCTTAGATTTCACAGAGCCTGAAATCTTCTGGACCCAATATTAAATTTCGATGGGGGCAGAAGTCCAGGGTGTAGCTGAAGAAGAAAAGGAGTTCTTCGAGTAAGATAAAATTGTCTTTATAACTTTTTAAGAAAAAAATTAAAAGAGAGAGACAAATGTGATCACTTATGCTGACAGTTCCATTCTTCCAGCAAGGCGGCGCTGCGAAGGAGATACTCGGTGCAGACAAAAATATATTTATTGATCCATAGACGGCCCACTTTGTCTAGGTTTGAAAGGACACCTTTTGCCCCTCAGCACTTAACCATGAACGGTTTCTCTCGGATGATTCGAGGGGAATACAACTAGAGGACATGGTCTGGAATGAAGTCAAGCCCCAAAGCCAAGGTAATGATCAGAAGACAAAAAACTGCTCTCCAGACAATAGGATCCACCTGGTGTCATGATTTGAATATATACCCGGATCGAGACACGAGACAAGGAGCCCCGAGAGATCCCAAGTCGACCCATGGCATGAACATTTATCTAAGTCAATCAATAAACAGAAGAATTTATCATGATAATCTTAGCGGAAGTCTAAAATAAACATAACATCAGAATACACACAATCTGAAGCTTAATACACCCTTTTTGTCTGAAAAGCCTCTAAGTTTGATGAGTTGATGGGACAAGATCCCGACTAACTCTCTAATACTGAAACTGAAAGTACATAGAGAAATCTGATAAAACATGGTCCTGGGGAGATGAGGACTCACCACAAGCGTAGAATGCTAACTCTGAAAGGCTAACTAAGAACGGGGCTGAGTTTGAATGTCAGGGCATGTATCATGAAAAGATACAACATAGAGTATGTGGTCAGTACGTGGAATGTACCGAGTATGCAAGGTAAGTAAAACTACTTAAATAAGTAAAATCATTTAAAATGTGCATAATGTAAAACATAAACAAAATAAGAATCTGAGAGTAGGGCTTGCATGCTATCTTTCTGAAAACATGATCTCAACATAACATAACATCATAACTGAATCGATTGACCCAAAGCTGAAATCTGATAGTCATAAATAAAACTAAATATTGGGTCAAACCTGCTCTAAAACATATGTATGTATATATATATATATATATATATATATATATATATATATATATATATATATATATATATATATCATGAGTAATGGACATGCATAACTGAAATCATAAGGAACAGTGGGGGACTCGTCTTTTAACCGACATACCACGATAGAGCTTACGTGGTTCCAACTATCACACTCAAGTGGGTAGAGCCGTACAAAGCCTTGTCAGGGCTAAGAACGATACCATGATATCGATATCAAGCTCGTGGCCCAATCGGGGCAGGGGATAGCTCACTTAGGAGGTCCCCATATAATTTGATTATACCTATGTTCGCGCGTAGTTCTGAGGCATAGGGTTGACTGACCTATAGCCTACTCGGTGTTAGACACTACTCCCAAAAACATGCATATGCTCTCCATCATTTTTCAATGAAGCTAACCATCATCTATTGACGAAGCTAAATAATCATGAATGCATAAATCTGAATCATACATGAGGAGCCTTGCCTTAAACAATACCACAAGTTGAACATAAATGGGAGTCTTCACTCCAAAACCATGTGGTAAGCTAAATTCGTAAAATCATAATCATACTGGAACATATTGGTATTGCCCGATACTTTAACATGCTTGAAAGTACATAATTCACTTGAAAACATGATCATAAACATGGGTAACCTGAAAACATGTTTTTCATCATAAATCTATCATCATACTAGAACATTCATCATAACTCTCAACTTTCATGAACTTCTCATAATTGTACATTTTAATGTAATAAGCTTGAAACATGATTTTTGTTGAAAACGTCGTAAAACTTGCCCATAAGTCATAATTCAATAGTAGAAACATATTTAGATCATACCCATTTAGAGAAGCAAGAATTTCATGCACTGGTTTAAAACCCCATAGAATTAACATAGGAGATTTCATGATTTCGAGAGGGATTGGGCATGGGTGTGAACGGATTCACCCATTCATAACCCTACATACCTGATTATAGCTGATTCTTACACTTCTCTGATTGTCCAAGGAAGAATTGAAGAGAACTTGAAGGAGAACAAGCTTGATCACCTCTCTAACTCTCTATCTTTGCATGCATGAATAAGAATGGCCTAAAATGAACTTAACCCTCTTAAAACTCATCATTCATAACTTAAAACGACGTAATTTAGGACTTAAAATTATAGAAATTATGAAAAAGCCCTTACTAAATTTGCAGGACATAACTGACTGTCAGTTCTAACGAGGGACTGGACGACTCGTCACTCCATGCCATGACTCGTGGCATCATCCGTCAAGTATACTACCTAAGGGTTTTCCTGGGGATCATCACGGGGGACTTCACGATTCGTTGCTGGTGACCACGAGTCGTGGTCGCCACCCATCACGTGCACTGCCCTAAATTTCAAATAATTTTCATCTGCTGACCACGACCTATCCCACAAATCGTGGTGACTGACCATGACTCATGGGGTCCTTCCGTTGGGTACACTGCCATTTCTCTTCACCTTCTCAAAATCACTGCCCACGACTGACTTAACGAGTCGTGGGGCCTGACCACGACTCATGGTCATGTCCGTGGGGACCTTAAACCTTAAAACCCAATTAACACCCTGATCCTCACCACGAGTCACATCACGACTTGTGGTCTGCTCCCACGGGTCACAGAACAACCCGTTCTGTGACCTGATGCCAGATTTTAAATTTTCTCAGTTTCAACTCCCAAGTCTGATCTTTGGGTTTTTGGGGTATAACACCTAGCCGAGGAAAATGTTATATTTTTTTGACATATTTGGAGGACGAATCTAAACACAAGGCCCCAACTAAACCTCATAAAGAATGGGTAAGGTTATACCCCTATGTAACCCAATTTGGGGAAGAAATGTTTTCTGAAGGAAGGGGAAAGAGAACGACGGTGTCGGCAGACCAATCGCAATTAATTTTGACCCTTAGTATTTCACCTTCTTCAACCGCCGAGACATAGTAAATGATGAAACGAATTCTCGAATGCGTGATATCATCCCCAAAGAAATGATAGGTATACTCCTCTTGGAACTTGAACTTCTAGAGGATCACCGAGTTGATTAAGGGTCCAACCTCCTCTGGATCCACTTCTAAAGGACTAAAAAATCCCTCCCCAAAGGAGCATAAAAATGGCATCATCATCTGCAATTGGAGCAACGAAGTTTGCACTAGCGGTCTCGATGTTTGCAGTGGCAACTTCAATATCTGAAGCAGAAGGGACATTTGAAGACATGGTTATGGAAGGTTGACTAAGAGAATGTGCCTAGCCAAGGAATACCAGATAACCCCTGCATGAACGGAGTTTTTTATACAAAGAAAGAAAATGGTTAAGAGGAACGAACACCGGCAAGCAGAGAGTCAAAAAGGGAAAGAGAAAGTAGGAAGAAGAAGATTTTGTCTAAAGAATAAGGAAAATGGCATGACCGGAGGATACTTTTATATAGAAAGCAGGCGATTTTGTGTTCTCCAAAATTCCCTTGAAGTCGTATAAGGATTATACATGCCTACAAGTATTAAAAGGAATGGGGCAGAGCATACAACAATAAGGGTGTCACGTTGAGTTTTCCTTTTAAAGAGTTTGAAAAGTATTCATTTTTTTATTTCCCGAAGCCGCATGTCTTTACCTCCACGAAACGGAGGACTATCTGTATGGCGGTAAGTGGGATTGAACACATCTGGCACCATCAACAAGTTTAGAGTGGCATTCCAAGACGAGGAGAGCAAAGAACCTCGGCAGACTCTCTCCAAGATAGTGATGGCGGAGATGCCATCTCATACAGGATAAGGACCAGAGAATTATCGCCCTCAATAACATGGCACAAAAAAAAACAGGAGACAAGAGTGTCAGGCAACTCAGGTGCAGACAAGCTCGTACGAATCTGAGCAATGCAGGGATATTAGTTGGCGCCCTTCTTGGATTAGACGTGTGGCGCAAGAATATAAGATTTAGTACTTTGGGGATCTAGTGACATTTTCTTATTGGCCGAGGCCTTAACTCAGTAGCCTATAAATAGTCGACCTTTCTCACTTGTAAAAGGATTCTGACACTATTTTCTCTCAATCAAATACATTAAGCAATATACTGTTTCCTTGGGCTCCTAGTACTTTCTTTATACTGTTTTGAATTCAACAGTTATTTGAGTAGCTGATCTCGAATTGGAGGTTGGGATCTTGGGCTCACTCTCGGTCACTATAGATATGCCTAGATTTGTTCTCTTTACTTTATTCAGCTTGTTTACTTTATTCTCTATCTGTTTTCATCGTCTATTAACAACTAAACCACTAGTCGATCGGACCTAAAACATGAATAAATCATAATGCATATTGTTGACCCCCTACAAATTCAACTGTACGGATTTCAGGGTAAACATGTATATACATATATAAATTTTATATAAGTTCTAAATATAAAAACTACATGTGATTCTAAGTAAGATGGGATTCAACATAGATATTTTATTATGAATATTGGAGAAAATAGTATTAAAAATACTAGACTTGAAGAGGTAGATATACCTCAAAATCTTGATTTATTAAACAAGTGGACTATTCCACAAGTTCCTATTCATACAATTTATGATTATGGTTTCTTTGATAGATTATCTTCTAAACAGTTGATAAAAACTACTGAGCAGTCTCTTGCTTTAAATTCTTCTGAACAAACTGTTCGTTTATTGAATGAACGTGATATTATGCTTTATAAAAAGAAATATAGTTTTATGCATATAGGCTTAGTTCAAATTGCTTTTAAGCCGTTAACCCATAAAGGGTTACCTGAATCTTTTATGGCTGCTTTAAGATATGCTAGAAATTTAAATTTTAGACAGTCTCTTATGGGTTCTATTGAATCTACGGTGGCATATGGTCCCGTATATTTCAATACTCAACCAAATTTGCAACTATCCTTATCTGATGTCAATATTCTTGATGCTTTAACATTAAATGTTAAGACTCATGGTTATAACTATGCTCCTGGATCAGAACTTATATGTTTATCTTATAGGATTTATTATAAGTTTTTGTCCACTCTTACTCCTCGATGTAAATTGACAGATATGTCAAATGAGACTATGATTTTTGAAACAAATTTTGCTAGGTCCAAAGTCACCACTAGGAGACTTATTGGATGGGATGAAATTGATTTTTCTTCTACTTGGATTTTAGATTCTGTTATATCTCCGAGTCAACAATCTGATGATATTACTAATCATGAATATTCGCATGTTAGTCAAACTCCTGAAGGTAGAATTTGTATTCAGTTTGAGGACAATAAGTCTTTAACACCTTACATGCATTCTTATACCGGTAATAGAAGATTATCTACATCTGCAGGACATTCATATATTGATCCTTTAGAACCAATCTATGGTCCGGCCAGATTAAATCGTGCTGCCTCACTCCATACGATAAACACAGCTAATGGTAATAAGCATGTTGATCATATAAAAGTTTCTAACAATATTGTTAAAGATGATAATTCTGACAAGGATATTCCTACTTTATCCGACATGGATTTTGATTTTAATAAAACTTAAATGATTAAGTTCCAAATTGATTTTAGTCCGGGGTCACCGGCAAGAAAACATATTTTAAATGAATTATGTCAAGATAAATGGAAAAGTTTTAAAAACTGGTATACTGAATTTTATAGCATTGATGACAAAAGGAATATTTTCCAAGAGTTTTATGAAACTTGTGCTTTACATAATCAAATTATATATTTTGCTCCTTGGTTTATAACCACTTATATGCCTTTATATATTAAAGTTCTTGAAAGAACCTATCAAGAAAATAATGGCAAGCTTATAACGAGTATTTATCCTCCTCAAAATCCTTTTATTTTACCAAATAATACTGGTATTACTTTTGCTGCTTTTCAAAAATTTATTGATGATGATGTTGCTAGCAAAGGTATAAAGGAAATTAATAATTTGATTTCTCAAAATAATTATTTATCTTTATATGTTAAAGTTTTGGGGGAACATATTAGTTCTCTTGATTCTAAGCTTGATTATTTAACTGAGCTAGTAAAGAAGATTGGTATTCCTTCTTCATCTGACCTTTCTATGGTGGTTCATTCTACTCACGTTATACCTAGTCAACCTGAAACTTCTACAAGGCTAGAACCTTCTATTCAGAGACCTCCAGAGATTACTGGATTCAAGATTAAATCTAGAGAAGAGTTGGAAAAGTTAGTTAATGAAAAACTAGCAGGTTTAAATCTTAAACCTTTGGAGCTCGCTTCAGAATTTGCGGAGAATATTTTAGATCCGTCAAAAGATTATAAAGAAGAAACCAGGTCTGAACTTAATAAGCTCAGAAAGTTGGGAAAAAGATATGGAGATATGCCTAGAATGGATACTTATTATTATCCTAGACCGACACCTCAAGATTTTTTGGTGGAAGAAAGGGATTGGAACCAGACCAACACCAGTTATAACGGTGATGCCATCTACGAATGGAATTTAGATGGTCTAACTGATAGACAGATTAGTATTCTGGTGCATCGTATGCTGATGTATTCTACAATCTGCAAAGCTACTTCTGATAAGAATACTGAAATAGTAATTTGCAGAATGATAGTAGTAGGATTCACCGGCCAATTGAGAGGATGGTGGGATAACTTTATGACAGCCGAGGATAGAGCAGCGATCTATAATGCTGTTAAGTCTGAACCTGGAGTTGATAATCTAGGAAGAGCCTTAGTAGCTGGCAGACAGGATTGTGTCTACACCTTAGTGCTTACTATTATCGAGCACTTTAGTGGCAGGTTCACCAATATGTACGAAAATATTCGTACTTTGTTGAACGGACTTAGATGCAAGCATCTAGGCGAATTTAGGTGGTATAAAGACACCTTTCTCAGTCGGGTTATGGACCTGCCCGAAAGTAATAGTGAGCATTGGAAGGGTAAATTTATTGATGGTTTACCACATTTATTTGCAGAAAGAGTAAGAAAAACTCTTCGTGGAAATAATGTCCAAATTATGTATAATACTTATACTTATGGACGTCTTATTGGAGTATGCACACAAGAAGGATTAAACTTGTGTAATGAATTAAAGCTGAATGCACAGCTTAAAAGACAGAGACTAACTGAAAAGAACCAGTTAGGAGATTTTTGTCAACAGTTCGGAATGGCAGGTGCTACCGCAACCTCTTCGTTAAAAAAAAGAATAAGAAAAATGATAAGGATGAATTTTACCAAAGGAAGGGTAAAAGACGACATCGTCGATCAAAAGAAGAAAGATATTTCCGAAGAAAACATCGCAAAGAAAAGAGATTTGTTAAAGACAGATCTGGAAGAGATTTGAATGATATTAAGTGTTATAAATGCGGTCAATTTGGTCATATTGCCCCGAATTGCAAGAAAGAACGGATCAAGGCTTTAGCCATGGATTTGGATGATAAATTCAAAGAACAGATTATGAAAATCATGGATGAAACTTCAGTCAGTGAAAATGAGAGTGATTATACTTCTTCCTCTGGGTCTGAAGCTTCTATTAAATTATTTGATTTACCTGATGATAATGGTTGTGATAAATGTGATACAGGTACAGGAAATTGTTCTTGTGACAACCTGGATTTTGATAAATTACAGTCTCAATTTCAAAATAATTTTGAACTTAAACCTATCACTTCTGATAATATTTTAGAATTATTAAAAGAAGTCACTGATAATAATTTGAGAGAAAAAATTATCAGTATGACCTCTATTTCAAAGTCAGCAGATAAGCCTATTCAAAAAAGAGACATTCTGGAGGAAGTTCCATATTCTATGACAGAAGTTCAAAAAAGACTTTTACAAAAGAACTCGCCACAAAATATGAATCTTCCCAGTTATACTTCTTCAATGGATGATTTGAAATATGAAGTTGAAAAATTAAAAAGTGAGATTAAATCTCTTAAACAAAATCAAATGATTTTAGACCATCGTATGAACCAAATTGAAAAAAATGCTATGAGACATGATATTGATGACAAAGGAAAAGGAGTTTTATTAAATGAAATAAATGATTTGAACGAAATCTCTAATTTCACAAAAAGGGCTATTTCTTCCCCTAATGATGATTTGTTTATAGGAATGATGCAAATAGTGACCTCTCATAGATGGTATGTTAAGTGCACTATTTTGATTGATAATAATTCTTCAATTACTGAAACCGCTCTTATTGATAGTGGAGCAGATATGAGCTGTATTCAGAAAGGTATAATTCCCACCAGATACTACCAGAAAACTTCTCATAAAATTAGTTCTGCATCTGGTGATAGAATGAAAATAGATTATAAACTACCTAATGCTTATGTTTGCAAAAATAAGGTTTGCATTCCACATTTTTTCATTCTTGTCAAAGATAAAATGTTTCCTCCTATTATACTAGGAACTCCCTTTATACAGGCTATTTATCCTTTTACTCATATTGATAACAGAGGCTTTGATGCTACTTATAAGGGTAAAAAGATTTCTTTTCAGTTTATAACTGAACCCCTTACTAGAAATATAAATACTTTGATTGATAAAAAAAAATTTCATATGAAATCTTTACAACATGAAATTTATAGCATGTCCATTGATGATATTTTACAATCTTCAAAAATTCAGGAAAAAATTAAAATAATTTCTGAACAATTTGCTGTTTCTATATGCGCTGATCATCCGAGTGCTTTTTGGAATAGAAAAAGACATGTGGTTTCTCTTCCATATGAAGACTCTTTTTCAGAGGAACATATTCCTACCAAATCTCGACCCTGTCAGATGAATTTAGAATTACTTGAATTCTGCAAAAAAGAGATTGATAATCTTTTACAAAAGGGTCTTATAAAACCTTCAAAATCACCATGGTCTTGTACAACTTTTTATGTCAACAATGCTGCAGAGAAGGAACGTGGTGTACCAAGATTGGTAATAAATTATAAACCTTTGAATAAAGTTTTAAAGTGGATTAGGTATCCTATCCCTAATAAACGAGATCTTTTGTCTAGATTATATGATGCCAATATATTTTCAAAATTTGATTTAAAATCTGGATATTGGCAGATTCAGCTATTTAAAGAGCATGCTTATAGCCGGCTAAACATCTATCTATGTTGAATACCATCCTGCTTGAATCCCATAAAATAATTCCTAGGCTCTGATACCATTCGACAGGATCAATCGATGCCGGCGGTAGTCCGCTCGACGATGATAGACCTTATCCAAGAATATCCTTGTCTTCAAACAAGAATCAAAACAAAGAGAGATTATTATCTGAACTGTATAAAAAAATTAGTATATAGATTAATAGCTGTATGGTAACCTTTTACCGAAGCATGGGGCCTGTCTGGACAAAGAATACTGTCGGGTCTTAAGACCATGTGTACAAGATACCTTTTTAGGGGCTCCCCGGGATAACAACAGCCCTAACCATTCTCAATAAACGGGCTTTTTCAACCGGGCAACTGTACGTAGCCACTAAGGCAAATCCAAGATCTACAGTATTTTTGCCGACTGTACCACCATCTTCGAACCAAGCTATCAATATTAACACTAAATCTTTAAAGTTCACATAATAAAATCTCTTGATTTTAATAAAGTCTAGTTCATCTTTATGGGGATTCAAGCAGGACTGTATTCAACATAGATAGATGTTTAGCCGGCTATAAGCACGACCATTACATAAGCAGCATTATTATCAGTTCTTATTAAAAATCTTTTGTTATAAAGATCATCTTGAAATTTCAAGACACATTTAACAATGGTAAGCATCTCATGGGCCACAGTAGCATACTTCTGTTGGGCCGTAGTCCATTTTTCTGAATAATAACGAATTAAATATTCCCTTTTTTCATGGGGATTTAATTGTTTAAGAATACCGCCGAAACCTATATTAGAGGCATCGGTCTCAATAATCTTCTGCCAATCAGGATTAGCAAGGGTTAAACAAGGTAAAGAGATTACTTTCTCTTTTACCCTTTTAACAATATTAGTATGCATATCAGACCATGACAAATTATAATTCTTTTTTAGTCTTTCAAATAAAGGAGCCAGGTCTTTTGACAAATTTTTAATAAAAGGGGAAATATAATTTAGACTTCCAAGAAATCTTTGTAATTGCATCGTGTCATTAATAACATCAGGAAATTTAGAAGCAAATTCAATAGATCTTTGAATAGGAACTATTTTTCCCTGGCAAATATAATGACCAAGAAATCTGACTTTGGTCTGAAAAAGACTCATTTTGGGTTTAGATATAACTAACCCATTTTGAATAATAATTCTTTTAAAAATATCTAAATGTTTATAATGCAATTCTAAAGTTTTAGAAAATACTAGAATATCATCGATATAGACAATGATAAAATTCATATATGGATTAAAAAAAATTATTTTCCTCTCTCTCTAAGTTTTTGCTCTGCCTTCTCTCTAAGAAGACACAGCCTTTGTAGATCCCTCTTGTAATTTTAAAATTTTGTATAGAAAAATCAAAAATCGTCCAAGCTTTGGATACAACTTTCGGCCTCAAGGTATTTTAAATTTTTGTCTTGTTATTTTATGCTGCTTATGTAATGGCTGTGCTTATAGCCGGCTAAACATCTATCTATGTTGAATACCATCCTGCTTGAATCCCCATAAAGATGAACTAGACTTTATTAAAATCAAGAGATTTTATTATGTAAAAATATTTTCTATTACATTCTGAGATAATTCATATTTTTTGTCACGAGTAAATCGTATAATTTTTAGTATTGCCTTTAATATAACTTAAATTTCGAATTACGTGAATTTCACATGTAAAAATATTTTTTTTTAAAAAAACTAAATTTACCCATCTAATATTAGTTATAGTTTAAATTTATCCTCTATTGTGCTTCAAATTGAAATTTCCTATGGGTCAAAAATAAATATGAAACAATTTTAATAGCAACGATAACAATAAAACATAATAGAAGAGTTATTTTTACCATTTTTCTTATTAAATTTATTGGATGTGATTTATTTATAAGGTAATGTTAAATGGCCGCAATTGTATGATTCAAACATAGCTATAACTGTAAAAAGTCTATATTAGTCTTTTTCCTATAAGATAAATGTAAATTTTTATTATTTTTTTAAATTCTAAAAGTAAGTGTAATTAAAACTTTTATGTTAGTTGAGGCATAAATGTCATTAGTAGTTTGAGGACCTTATTTAATTAACTTTATAATATAGGATCCACCATATCAATTTCATTTCACTTCTTTTTAATTCTCCCCAATTTACTTTTTTTTTATGTTCACTCGAACTTCTCTCTCATTTTTTTTCTGTTTTCATCAGACTTTAAAACTAATTTTATTATATACACATCATAATTCTTTAAGATATTTTTGGATAAGATACATATAGTCATCTAATTTGGATTTATCATATAAAATTTTTATATTTATTATATAAAATTTATTTAATTCTAAAATTTATCACACACATAAAAAAATAATTTTTTAACATAATAGTCACTCAATTTTAAAATTTATCACACGCATAAAAAAATAATTTTTTAACATAATAGTCACTCAATTTTAAAATTTATCACACATAAATTATTTTGTCATTTTTGGTCACTTAAAGTAATTCAATTTTAATCAATGCCTGAATTTTGATATTTTATACCGAAAATATGACATAACGTTCCAAAATAAGTTAAATACATTCAGGATAATTTTAGAAATATCTTCTATTATTGCTTAATAACACAAAACTCGATGGCCATATATAATATTATATTTATTTTTATTGCTTTGATTTATTTATAATAATTTAACATACTATCATTAAAAAAAAGATCAACTATTTTTCCCTTACTAATAAATTTATTTGTATAATAATTTTCATAAACACCTTTTAAAAAATAAAAAATTACTTTCGTGTGGTAAATTTTAATACTAGAATATTTTTATGTGATAATAAGAATAATTTTGTATAATAAATTTTAAAATTAGATTACTTTTATGTAACAAAACAAAATATGAAATAATATTTTGTATGATAAGTTCGCAGCTGGATGATTACTGGTAAAATTATTCAAATATTCTTCAGTTTCACTATCCAATTTTTATCAACAAATTCCATATCTACAAATAGATTATAGAATTTCTCAACATTCTCGTGTGTGTGTATATATATATATTATATTTTTTTATATGAACACAAAATTTGTAGCAAATCCCACATCTATAAATACGGTTGTAGAAATTTTTCAACATTTTCATTTTGTTAAATATTTTCATATGTATACTTTTTTTAGTATTTTCATATGAACACAAATTTATAGCAGATCTCATTTCTATAGATACTATTGTAGAAATTTTTCAACACATCCATACATGGTATATCATATTTTCACGATTCTCATGTGTACATTTTTTAATATTTTCATATATACACAAATGCATATATACATACTCAAATTCCTGTTAAATCTTTTTTTTTTTTGGTATTGAGTTTCCATGTGAAGTCTAGTTAACAACAACCCAAGTGAGTCATGCATTAATATTATAGTTTTGCGCTTTTATATTACGTCAATTTGATAACTTGTGAATAATTATTTATATTTGTAAATAATATGATCTCTAATTAATTAATTTTATTAATTATTATGTTTAAATAAATTTAAACTACTGATTTTAAATAATTATTAAAGTATAATTTAAAAATATTCTAACGACGACAGTTAAAACTCAAATACTTTAGATATGGTAGATATTGACAGATTATATAAATCATAAAAATCATATAGTTCATGTATGTCGACTCTAGTTAACAACAACCCAGGAGAATTACATATTAATGTTCTATTTAGTCATATTCACCAAACACAAGAAAGTAATTATGGAAGAAATATCTATATCTATAAGATATAACTTGATTGTCTAGCCATAAAGATTAAAGTTTGACTAATGAAAAATTAAAAAAATAATTAATTATAGAAAAATAAATTAATTTACTAGTACATACGCAAAATATTTTTAATGAAAATTTGAGTAATGTATATGCATATGAATTTTTTATACGTATTTCGATGAATTAAAAAATAACTAATAAATAAATAACTTTCATAAGTAAAGTAATGAGTGATTTAAAATTTATCATTCTTTATATATTGAGAAAGTTTCTATATATGGGAAAATAACTAATAAATAAATTAATGAGGAGACTTTAAATTTAATAGAAAAAATAAAAATTAAAAAATATATATTTATAATATGAAGAGAAATTATTATAATATTTGGACTATCGTGATCAAAAGAATTTATACTTATTTATATATCACAATTCCATCATATCACTTTTTGGAAATTGCATGTCCTTTTTGTCCCTCGTGAATAGATTGATTAACTAGCTCCAATTATTCAGGAGCTGTTTGGTTACGAGATAAAATTCAATATAATATGTGAATAACTTAGTTATTTATATATTAATTTTATATCATATTTGATTATTATATAGGATAAAAGTTATTCATGTATTAATTTTATATAATGTTTGGTTGGTAAGTTTTAAATGTTGTATAAAAGTTATTCATGTATTAATGTTATACAATGTTTGGTTGTGTTTTTAGTAATTCTATATGATTAAAACTTATATAATTTATGACTAAATCTATGTATAATTTTATGCTGGGAGAAGATGGAATAAGTTATGTGTGTATTAGTTATACATTATTAAAATAATAAAATTACACACTTACCCCTGTTTACTTTTAAAAATCTTTTTTTTAATTTGATACTTTTTTTAAAACAAAATTGTACTTTATTACTTGTAAATAGAATTAGTTATTACTTTTTTTATTTGATGCATTTTTTTATTTTTTGGGATAATATGAATATTATATATACATACACACACACACACACACACACATATATATAACCATTATTGATCACTTTTTTTATTCGGTGTACATTTACACCTTCATTTTCTTTTTAAAAAAATCAATTATACAATAATTTTATAATATTTTTTTACTTATTTATTTGTAAATAATATATATTATTTTAAAATAAATTAAATATTCAATAATCAAAAATTCATGCATTGTAATCTTTACATAACTAAACCCTACATAACTAATACCTATATAACTAATACATGTATAACTAAAACCTGCATAACTAATCCGTGCATAAAATAATACATAAATTTCTTCATAACTAATTCATATATTACTAATACCTACGTAACTCTAACCTGCAACCAAATAACTGCTTAGGATTTGATAAGCAAGAAAAGAATTATAAGTACACAAATTAAATAATGCTTTCAAGTTTGCACCCTTCACTTGTGCACCATTTTCAAAATTTACACCGTATTTTTTTTATTTTTAGTTAAAATTATTCATAGTTCACTATTTCTTTGCAAAAATATGAAATAATTCATTTCAAAATGGATAAATAGAATGTGCTGGGGTGCCAAATTAATAGATTGGATTGAAATTGAGTGAGTTAAAATGAATTAAGTTGATAAATGAATTGGATTAATATCAATTCAAAAATCACTTGAACTGAAATGAGCTAAAATAGATTGAGCTATAACCTGACTTATTTGAGCTATTTTTGAATGATCCACCTTTCTCCTACCTATCCTTTGAGATTTGGTTTACATTTTTCTGCCCCAACCATAATTCAGAATTTACAAAATATATATAATATAACTTATATCTACAAAGAGATTCCACTTGTACTCCCTCCATTTTAAAATAAGTAGTGTTTTGATCTTTTGATTTGATTTCAAAATAAGTGGCGTTTTACATAATCAAGAAGACACTAATGATGTTCTTTCAATTTTACCCTTATTTAAATAGAGAGAGTTTTACATAATCAAAAAAATACTAAAGAATTACATCTTTTTCAAAGTATTTATTAAGAGTAAGTTGGTAAAAGTATATTTTACTTTCTAGTATTAAGTAGTTTTCTTAAGGAGTGTGTCCAAGCTAAAAACATCATTTATTTTGAAACGAAGGGAGTACTTCGAGATGACGTACATAAAATTTAAATGCTACTCCCTCCGTTTCAAAATAAGTGGTGTTTTAGCCTTTTCATTTTGTTTCAAAATAAGTGGTGTTTCATATTATCAAGAAGGTATTAATGATGTTCTTCCAATTTTATTTTATTTAAATGAAGAGAGATTTATAAACTACTAAAGAGCTACATCATTTTCGATGTATTTATTAAGGGTAAGTTAATAAAAATGCATTTTACTTTCTAGAATTAAGTAGTTTCTTAAGGGGTATGCCAAAGCTTAAAGCACCACTTATTTTAAAACGAAGAAAATAGCATGCTTCTAAACTAATTTACTATTGCGATTTATTTTATTTTAGAAATTTACTTATCGTTAAAAGTGTAGGAAATCCGATCATCTCACTTAGATCTATATAAAATTGTGTTGGTTATTTGCCTTAAAACTTGTACTTTCTCCATCAATTTTTACTTATTTATTATATTAAAAATAAATATTTATTTCTACTTATTCAATTTAAAAAATTAAAATACATTTTATCATTTAATTCTAAATTACTTTATTATTAAAAACTTGCAGCCCTAGTTTTTAGTGTCATGAGTCATGACTCGTGCCCAACAGTGGGATGAAACGTGACTGGCACTTGATATCTGCCAATTTATAACGCGAGAACATCTATAATATATTTCCTACTCGAATCATGACTTATATGCATTAAGTTATATTATTGGTCAAACATATATATAATTTTTTAACTTTTTTATTTTAGTATTTTATCTTAATCTTTTTTTCTAAATCTTTCTATTTTTCATATTCTATTTAAATACAAAAAATAATATTTGATGTAAATTTTTTAATGCGCGTTGATAAATATTTTGAAAAAAGTATAAAATATTTAATTAAATAACGCCATATATTTTTTTTGTAACATTCAAGTCATCTGGGTTTGACCAAAATCTTTACTTTCTAATTTTTTAACTTGCTTCAATACGGATAAAAAAAAAATCATCTTCAATATGAGTAAAATCAAAAACTTCGATTCATTGCTAGTAACACTACTAAAAGACACTAAAATTCAACGAATTTCATCGTGTTGTCAATGATTTTTCTAAAAAGAAATAAACTAACCGATTTTAAGAAAATCGACGTAATTTTATTGGTTATTTTTCCCGCAAAAATTATAAAAAAAATTATTTTCTTTAAAAAAATCGATGGATGCCCGTCATTTTTTTTTTAATTTTACAAAAACTAACGGATGAACGTCTTTTAAAGTGCAAGATTACAATTGAAGAGTATAAATAAAAAAATTAAAATTAGGATTTTGTATTTAAACGGTACACAAAAATAGAATTGGAGGGTCAAAGTGGAATAAGACCGAGATAGAGTACCAAAATAAAAAAATGAGGATAAATTTAAGGAGTTGTGTATGTATTTAATTTGGCATATATTATTTGTTTAGTTTTATTTATTTATTTATTATATTAAAAATTAATTTTATTTTTATTTGTGTAGTTTGAAAAATTAAATGATAATTTAGTACTTAGTTTTTAATTTATATTTATTATTAATTATAGTTATTTTTTAAAAGATTGAATTTATTATATTTAACGGATAATATAGTGAAACTGTCATTTCATTTATTACTTATTAAAAAATGTGTTAAGTCAATGCTAAACGAGTAAAAATAGATGGAAACAATATTTATTCAATTAACATTAAAATTAAATGATCACAATGGAATAAACATCATTGATTTTTAATACTCCCTATGTTTCAAAATAGTTGGTGTTTTAGTCATTTGATTTTGTTTCAAAATAAGTGGCGTTTTACATAATCAAGGAGATATCAATGATATTCTTTCAATTTTACCCTTATTTAAATGGAGAGAGTTTTATATAACCAAGAAAATATTAAAAAGTTACATCTTTTTTAAAATATTTATTAAGGGTAAGTGGGTAAAAGTATATTTTACTTATTAAAAATGAGTAGTTTTCTTAAGCGGTATGCTCAAGCTAAAAACACCACTAATTTTGAAGCGGAGGGAATAGCAACATATTCAGTAATCAAAATATGAAAATACAGAGTCATTTGACATGCCATGTGATAGCCTGTTTGGTCAAACTTTTCAAATCAACTTATTTTGAGAAGTGTTTTTTTCAAAAATGCTTATCAAAAAAGGATCTTTGGTGAGAAGCAGTTTGTGTTTGACCAATAAATTTAAAAAGCACTTTTGAGCAACAATTATTGTTTGACCAAACTTTTGAAAAGTGCTTCTAAGTGTATTTTTTACAAAAGTGCTGTTGGGGAGAAACTACTTTTTTTGGCTTCTGAAAAACAGCTTCAGCTACTTCTTAAAAACACTTATTTTCTCAAAAGCTTGGCCAAACACTTTTTTTTAAAAAAATAAATACTTTTTAAAAAAAATAAGCACTTTTACCCTCTCAAAAACTTGACTAAATAGGTTATGAGTCCTCATAAGCCTAAAATATTGCATAAATTATCTATAAAATCTCTATGACATTAAAAATAAGAAAATAAAGTTCAGGCATAGGCCAACCATACGAACTTCTATAACATACTTCCTCCGTTCATGTTTACTTATCCACCATTAAAAGTAATTGTCAATTTATACTTGTTCAGTTTGAAAAATTAAGACACAATTTATCACTTAGTTCCTAATTTATTCTTATAGTAATTTTTTTAATATATTTTTTAAAGTTAAAAAGATGATATAATAAAATTAATTATTTTTTAAAGTCATGACTATATGCTTGTATGTTGCCTATGTTGCTCCTCTTGAGTCATGACGAACACCTGAAATATGGCAACACAGAAAACGTTATATAGGTATTGAAATACTCAATAGTGCGTCACAGTCACGTCTATATATATATATATATATATATCAAGTGCATGAAAAGGAAAAAGTTAAAAAATCGAGTGTAAGCACAAGATACTTTAAGAAATGATTAAAATCATTAAAGTGTATCGAGTGTCGTATTAGTTCATAATCTCAATGTCCGTATCTCAAAAATCTCACAACGACGATATGCATAGAGATGTCTCCACGATTTTTGGCATGATCACCCCACTGGATAGGCTAATGTATGTATCAAGAATCCGATGAATTAAAAATAGCGGGAGCACCACTATTTTAGCACAACCATTTTAATTACTAACTAAAAACTTTAGTTTAGCGTGCAAGTTTAATGGGTTTGTTAAGGTAGTAGGGAGTGCAACAACACCTACCCAGCTAGGTCAAAATTCAATGTACATGTGTGTGCATGTTAAAAAAAATATATAAATGGAACTAAACTGACAAAAAATTTGACAAAATGCTTTTAAGTGTTTGGCAAAGGGTTATATATTTCATTGACGGTCTCAAGTTCAAATCAAGCTTGGAGCAGATTGTAGAAGTTTCTTGTTTCTTTTGGAAGTTTTCAACCTTAAACTCAACTCAAAAACCTACAAAAATAAAGTGCACTAATTGCAGGCGTGTGGAATCGAACCTAGATAAGAAAGGATGTGGGCAAAAGCATAGACCAGTGTACCCATATAGCATTTTTGTTTAAGGGTTCCTATCAAATAATATAGACGTTATTTACGATATATAATACTTATATATATAAAAATATTTCAGAGGTTAACGGGTGCACCAACACCCCCTATGTTCAATGTAGGTTTGCCTCTATCAGGATTCAAGAAGATCAATCAAGCCCCCGACCAGTTAGGCGAGATGTGTTCCATAATTTCTCAAACGTCGTGGCTTATAAGTGGTAATTTGACCTGATTATCACTATTATTTACTATTGTTTTTGAGTTTGAAAGTGCCTACGACCTCATTTGTTTGTACTCAATGAAAGTCTGAATTTGAATGGTTCATATTTTAGACCATTAAGTTCATGTGTTTACACTAAGATTTAAGAATTTATTTGATCTAATAAATATTAATGATTAAGATCTTGAACAAAGTTTTAACATCATTAAAAGATATTTTTGTATGGATAATTTTCACCACCATTTTATCCACAATTACCAATCACAATCATTAACCATCGTGTCATCACAACCACCACAATCATTGCCCACTATCATTACCGTGGACAACCACCGACTACATCTATCATCACAACCATCGCTTCCAATCACAACTATTGTTAGTCGCTGCGACACCTGTCACCTCTATCTTTATAATTTTATTCACCGTCGCTATCACCATCGTCATTGTTGCCACTACCTCCACCACCACTAGCAGCCACTACCATCACTGTAATTAATCCTCACTATCAACCAACCCCATTATCACAACAAGCACCACAACCGACTACCACCAACATATCATCAACCACCATACATATTTCAGTCACCACCATCAATATAACCAACGTCACCATCACAACCACTATTACCACCACCAATCGTTATCATCACACCGGTTACTATAATACCAATCATCCTACCATCGCAATTATCACCACTATCATTACTAACCATTAGCACCAGTTATCACCACCATCACCATCACCTCCACTACAAACCATTTTCACCATCACTAGCGAAATTAGTATGGTATTTTTTTATCAAACAATTATTTTATTCCTATTAAGTTTATATTTTTAAAAATATTTAATTTTTTTCTTGAGTTGTATATTTATTATGTTTATAACAACAACAATAACAATAATAACAATAACAATAACAACCCAGTGTAATCCCACAAAGTGGAGTCTGGGAGGGTAGAATGTAGGCAGACTTTACCTCCACCCTAAAGGTAGAGAGACTGTTTCCGTTAGACCCTCGGCTTATAGAGCAAGAGTCTAAAAAAATATAACAGCAATGGAGGACAATATATAATACAAAACATCACTAGTAACAATATCAACCATACAATAGTAACAACAGTTAATAACTGACATCGAAAGACAGAAAACTATAAGGGTCGTACTAGGCTTACTACTAAGGGAGACAAAATAGTGCAACACACTGCAACATACTACTCTGTTGCCATAATCCGCGTACTCCACAACTTCCTATCTAGGGTCAAGTCCTTAGTAAGCTGCAACTGCGCCATATCATTTCTAATCAACTTTCCCCATTGCTTTTTCGGTCGACCTGTACATCTCTTAAAATCATTCATAGCCAACCTCTCACACCTCCACACTGGAGCACCCAGGCACCTCTTTTTCACATGTCCGAACCATATTAGTCTTGCCTCACGCATATTTTCCTCCACCACAGCCACTCCCATCTTGGCCAGAATATCATCGTTTCTAATTCTATCCCTCCTAATATATCCACACATCTACTGTAAAACCCGCGTATTTGCCACCTTCATCTTCTGCACATGAGAGTTCTTTACTAGCCAGCATTCCGCTCCATACAACATAGTCGGTCTAACCACCACTTTTTAGAATTTGCCTTTAAGCTTTGCTGGCTTCTTATCACACAAGACACTGGATGCGAGCCTCCATTTTATCCATCCTGCACTAATACGGTGAGCAATATCCTCATCGATCTCACACTTCTTTGAATAATAGATCTAAGGTACTTGAAACTTTCCTCTTTTGGATCACTCGTGTACCCAACATCACCTCCACATTATTCTTTTGCCTCACATTACTGAATTTACACTCCAAATACTCTATCTTGGTCCTGCTCAACTTAAACCTTTAGACTCCAAGGTTTATCTCCAAACATCCAACTTAGAGTTTATGTCGCCACGAGTCTCGTCAATCAGAAGTATGTCACCTGCAAATAATATACACCATGGAACCTCTCCTTGGACCCCTAGCGTCAGAGTATCCATCACCAAGGCAAATAAAAAAGGGCTAAGTGCTGACCCCTAGTGCAAGCCCATCAAAACTGGAAAGTGCTCCGAGTCACCTCCCTCCGTCCTTACCCGAGTCTTTACTCCAACATGCATATCCTTAATCACCCTAATGTATGCCACTGGTACACCTCTAGCCTCCAAGCAACGCCAAAGAACCTTCCTCGGGACCTTGTTATAAGCTTTTTCTAGGTCGATGAACACCATGTGAAGATTCTTCTTCCTCTCTCTATACTGCTCCACCAATCTCCTTACGAGATGAATGACTTCTGTAGTTGAGCGCCCTATCATGAATTCGAACTAATTTTCAAAAATTGGTATGCCCCTCCTCACCCTGCTCTCTACCACTCTCTCCCAAACCTTTATAGTGTGGCTTATCAATTTGATACCCCTATAGTTATTGCAATTTTGAATATCGCTCTTATTTTTTGTACAACGGAACCATCGTACTCCATCCCCATGCCTAGGGCATCTTCACCGTCTTAAAAATGACATTAAATAATTTGGTCAACCACTCCATGTCTACCCTGCCCACACTCTTCCAAAGTTCTACTGGAATCTCATTAGGCCTGGTCGCTCTACCTCTACGCATCCTACAAATAGCACCCTTGACTTCCTCAACCCTTATACGTCTACAATACCCACAATCACGTCGTCTCTCTGAGTGCTCTAGCTCCCCCAACACAATGTCGTTGTCCCATTCTTCGTTTAAGAGTTTATGGAAGTACACCTACCATCTACATCTAATAAGTGCCTCTTCCATTAGCACTTTGCCGTCCTCATCCTTGATACACTTTACCTGGTCCAAGTCACAAGCCCTCCTCTCTCTCGCCTTGGCCAGCTTGTACAACTTCTTATCCCCTCCCTTGCTGTCCAATTTGACATACAAGCATTCAAAAGTTGCCGATTTCGCTGCTTTATAAACAAATAAATTATACATATTCAAATGTTAGAAAAAATAGTCTTAGTCATTTAGTGTTTAGATCTAGAGACAACATCTTAATCATTTAGATTTACATTTAGATTCAAACGTCTTAACGTTAATCAAAAACAAATGAGATCTATGTGATGCTAAAGTCTAATGGAAAGTGTTTGATTTCAGGTTTTAAGTGTTTAATTGGATTAGAAAAGAAAAAGAGCTAAGAAGGATCAAGTTTAAAGCCAGTGAAGATAACTAAACAAAGTATTGGCCGCACTCGCTAAGTGCAGACCGCACTACCTGAGTGCGATCTTTTTCCTCCCGCTGCTTATTTAACAGATCGTTTAACACAGAATTAATCAAAATTTTTTGGATGCATTGGAAGGAGGACTGAGGTGTTGTGAACAAAATCTTTTTGCGGACCACAATGACACCATGCAAAGTGCACTCCTAGACGCCATTTGAAACTTCAGAGAAATATCTGAAGCTGAGAAACTGGACTTCACAGGACCGTGAACTGCAATCATAAAGTCTAGACCACAACACTCCCTAATACAAAGTGCAAAAAACATAATGGATCTGGATAAGAAGTTGTGACATGTAAAAATAAGTCCCAAAAGGAATCAAATGCTCAAGACGTTGATCAAACAGAAAAGGACCATTTAGTACAACATACTTCTCAAGTAAATTTAAAGGTTCAATAAATTATTGGTTAATTTACGATAGATGCACTAACCACATGATTTATGCTAAGAACATTTTCAAGGAGTTAAAGCCTACTTTAATCTCCAAAGACGGGCTAGAAATGGTGATTAGATTCTTATTAAAAAAATAAGGAATCATATCAATCAAGACAAAATTGAGAACTAAGACAATTTCAAATGTTTTTTTATATACATAAATAAGGAATCGTATCAATCAAACAACTACATATTCTTTATATATCTTACGTTCTTTATATATCTTACGTTGATCAAAATTTATTAAAATTGTGAGTCAGTTGATAGAAAAATGATTCAAAATAGTTTTAAAATATGCATTATTTTCATTTATGATGCTATTGGATATAAATTTCTAAGAGTTAAAATGAATGATAAAACTTCTCATTTGATCCAATTTGGAGTACTAGTCCACTTTCGGACCTTCATCAAAGTGTAATGAATTCTACAGGGGAAGTGTTATTTCGAGGCATGTGGCAAAAAACGCATGGTGTCACGTGTTAGGGAGGAGTCAAGGATAAAGTTATAGAAAGTCAACTAATAGGAAGATAACTATAATTTCAAATACGTGATGAAAAGCATTCGGGATCATAAGTTACCGAGATCTCGAAGATAAAAGTAGAGTGAATAAGGTATCGGTGGCTGGATCCGAAAAGAGTTAATAGTGAAGTAAAAAATTTCGATAAGGGTGTTCGGGTGTTCAAGGATACTTTCAAGGTTTAGTATATATGTGTGAAAAGTAACATTTGACTTGTATACATAGTATGAGTTTTCGCCAAAAGGTGTTCGACTGACCACTTTTTAGCATACATAACTATGCCCCTGAAAAGAGGTAACTAAAGATAATTATGGTGGGCTTGTAAGAAGAGGACGAAGGTTTTAGATTTAATATTTACAACTTGGACATAAAGTTATGATGAAAAAGAAAACAACAGGTAAGCGTGATCGCACAAAGGATCTACGAATAACGACAAAAGAGTAACTGATAATGATCTAACAACCTATCACTAGTGTCAGGATTATCACAGTGCACTATAGGGTCCTGTTGAAGCCATTTAATTGGTCGTAGTACTGTAATAAAAAATTATAAATATTGGTTATCTTTTCTTGTAAAAATACTTGAATAAATAGTGAAATATATTACTACTACTTTTTTACTCCCATCTGCTCTCATTATCTTTTCACATTTGTTACTCATCTGGATTGCTAGTTTTGAATACTCAAGGCTCCGAAAGCTTCACATGATAATATCAAAAAATATTTATTTCTTGATATATTTAACTTGCCTTATACATATTTACTTATTAATCACTTTAGTTGCTACCATTCATCTCCGTAAACTCAAATTTTGAGTTACTCAATATCACGTATTCTTAATCAGCTGTAAATTTGATTACATCAATTTTATTGACAAACAATGACAATATGTACCTATTTCCCATAAAGAAGCTTTCAAAGAATTGAAGGAAATAAAATAATGGAAGGTATGTCAATATTTCAGAAAAATAAAACATGAAAATAAGCTGACAATTTTAAAGATAAACTAAATATGGAACGTGAAGATAACATAAAGGGTTTTGTTAACAACGTAGTTGCAACAAAATGGAGAAGTGAATCTACTTTACCGCAAGCCTAAAGATCAGTAGGCAGATCAATTAGTGAAGTCACTTTTAATTAGCAAGTTCAAAAATTTCAATGCTAAATATTCGAATTTGCAATTTTAAAACTAAGGAGGGATGTTAGTTATTTGCTTTATAAACTACAATAACCTTGCAGATTTTTAGTGTTGTAATTCCTAGGTTTTTAGGAGTTGATTTCCTCTTCTTCTTCTTTTTTTTCCAGCTTTGATTATTGTTGAAATTTGTTAAAGTAGGTAGTTGAGTAGTTAGGAGTGTACTACTTGTCTAGTAATTAGTTATAGTTAGTTATAGTTACTGGCGAGTTGGTTAAATCTGTTGAAAGTTAGTTATGGACAATGACTTAACTATGAGTTAGTTCAAGACTATATAAATATACCCTTACTTTTCTATAGAAAGACATATTCTTCTAACAATAATAGAAGACTTCTACTTTCTCTCCTCTCTATCTCTTTATGATTGCTTCTCTTCTTCTTCTCTACTTCATTCTTCTTGATCATCTCCTTTCTTGCTCCCTCTACAAGATTTCATCGATAACAACTCTAAATAACTTCATGGTATCAGAGCTTATGACTTATTCTTAACTGAAAACTACTTAAAGTTGATTCTGCATATTCTCTCTGTAAGTCTGCTGAAGGTCTGCAAAATCAACATTCTTCAAGATATTGTGTAGAATTCTGGAACTTCAATGAAAAATAAAAGAAATCAGTCTTTTGGGAATACTTTGTCAGTTCAATCTGGACAAGGACAATTTCAACAATCGACATCAATCGCCCTCTCTACTTGCATGCCCAGATGTAAGTGAATCTCTTTTCAATTGATTGGTATAGAAAACTACTCCATTTGGAGTAGATCAATGTGTATAGCTTTACTAGAAAGATATACATTGGAATTTGTTGATGGAAAATAGAAAAAAAAAAGTTAGTGAAAGAGTTCTGGGATCAATAAGAGAGGATAAATGTTGTGGTGCTATCATGGCTGATGAATACTATTGCAAACAATATGTTATATATGCTTCAAGTGCTTGGTCTGTCTGAAAAGAATTAAAAGAAATACCCGATGAAGTAAATGATTCAAGAATCTTTAATTTACATAGAGAGATTGCTATTTTTTCACAAGGCACAAAGTTTATTTAATGGTACTTCACAAGGCTCAAGAACCCGTGGAATGAATTTGAGGCACTAGTGCCTTCTCTAAGTTGTGGTTGTGAAGGTTCCAAATATTTCTTGAATTATTTGTAAAGACAAAAGTTGTATCAGTTTCTTATTAGATTTAATGACTCCTATCTTCAAGCAAGCAACCAGATTCTGTCAATAAACCCTCTTCTATCAGTGGGTCGGACATATGCCATGATCATAGATGATGAAGGCCAAAAGGAATATACTTCTAGCTCTAATGGTCTACTAGGTGCTGCATTCAACAACTATGACCCTGCTGATATGTACTCTAACATAGGATATCAAAAGTACAAGAAGGACTACAATCTGCAATGTAACTAGTGCAAACTCAAAGGTCATATAAGAGAAAATTGCTACAAACTAGTAGGATATCCAACAAGTTTCAACAAGAAAAAGAAAGGTGGTGGTCCAACAGGAAATATAGGGTATACTGCCTGAAGGTTCATACTTTCACAACCTGCCCTATGGATATCAAAATAGTAATTCAGCTGCCTCAACTATCTTAGCTGCCTTGTCACATGCCTCAGCCACTCAAGATCAAGTCATAACAAATGTAACTGGTTTGTATTAGAAAATGGAGAAAAATGGAGGGGGACAATATGAAGCCTGTGTGTTTACCAAGGAACAATATGAATAGATACTGCAGATGTTAAATAAGAATAATTCCATATCAACAAATGCAAATGCAAATGCAACAAGTACAATTGACCTGTCGCTATAAGTAACAAAGGTATTGATAGTACATATCTAGTATCAACTGATTCAGAAGAATGGTCACAGACACAAGGGCTACAAACCATATGATGTCCAATATTAACATGTTAAACAAATCTACATAACTAGAAATGCAAATTCAAAAAAGATTTATCTACCTAATGGCGAAGTCTCACGAGTCACTCATACTGGTGCTAGTTCAATTTCTGCAAGAAGTACACTTCAACTTGCGTTTTTGCTACCTCAGTTTAAGTATAACTTGATGTCTGTATCAAAGGCTACAAAGAATTGAGATGTATTGTTCTAATTTATCTTGACTTTTATATTTTTCAAGATTTCTCAAATGGGAAGGTGATGGAGATTGATAGAGAGGAAGATGGCCTTTACTTACTCAACTAGTCTGGATTTCATTATCATGCGGTAAACTTAGCAACCAAAACTATTCAGACTATCACTAATACTTCCCGCCTTATGGATATTAGTATGTGACATAAGAGATTTTGACATGTGTCCACTTCTACACTGACCAGATTATTTCCTGATAGACTAGATAGTATTAAAGTAAATAAATGTCTAGTATGTCCAAGTGTTAAACAAACTAGATCTTCATCCTTGCAAGCAGTATAAGAAGTAGTTACTTGTTTTTATATTCATCATATCGACATTTCGGGACCATATAAGGTCCTACTGTAAATGGTTATAAGTGGTTTTTGACAGTTGTAGATAACTGTACGAGAATGACATAGATTTACTTGCTGAAATTGAAATCAGACGCTTGTGTTACTATCAAATATTTTCTCTCTTATGTAAGAACACAATTTGATTAAAACCCTAAAATTTGCAGAACTAATAATGAAACTAAGTTTGTCAATGACATATGTAATAACCTATCCAAAGATTTAGGCATAATTCACTAGAAAACCTGTTCTGACTCTCCTCAGCAAAATGGTGAGGCTGAGAAAAAGCATAAACACATATTAGAAGTAAAAGAGTTCTTAGACTTTAGGCACATATTCTTGTAAAGTTTTGGGGTCATTGTGTCCTTATTGCTGTGTATATCATCAACATACTACCATTATCTATTGTAGACAATCACCTTATGAAAAACTATATAATAGAAAGTCTTCCTTGATTCATTTTAAAGTCTTTGGAAGTTTGTGCTATGCTAAAGTTGTCAACCAAATTGATAAACTTCAGTCAAGAATCAAAAGTGCTGCTTTATGGGGTATTCAGAAACTCAAAAGCTATATATTCTATATGATCTACATAGTCATATGTTCTTTATTAATAGAGATGTAATGTTCAAGAAAAATGAATTTTCTTTTAAAGCATATACTAGTAATGTTCCACTATTTCTCATACTAATATCCTTGTTGATGTCGTAGATTCTACTAGTCATGTCACAAATATTAACTATCATCCATTTGAGAATGACATCTCAGAAGTAGTTGGTGGTCCTATTGAAGAAAATAATATGGAAAATGCATATGGACCTGAACTATATCATCAAAACCAAAATCCAAGTCAGATTGAGATAACATCTACAAGATATATTGTACCAGTTAGAATATCTAGAAGGAAGAAACAACCCACAAGTTGGATGAAAGACTTTGTATTAGTAAACTCAATTTAGGACATTAACTATCCAATTCTAATTATGTGTCCTATGACACGTTTTCATATATATCAAACTTATATCTATATTTTCATCTGATTATAGAACATAGAAACTACTCTGAAGCTGTTAAGAATCCTAGGTAAATACAAGCTATGAGATCAGAAACAGAAGCTCCGCAGAGTAATCATACCTGGACTATAGTAGATCTGAAGGGAAGAAACCTAAGGGTCGTAATTGGATATACAAGATAAAGTACAAAGACTCTAGGAAAATAGAGAGATTCAAGGAAAGATTGGTTACCAAGGGATATAGTTAGAAGGAAGGGATTGCCTATCAAGAAATTTCTTTTTTTTTTTGTGATAAAAATAGTAACTGCCAGGATATGATTATCTATTACAGCTTCTAAATATTGACACATTCATCAAATGAATGAGTAGAATGCATTCCTACAAGTTGACTTACATGATTAGATCTATTAGCTCAAGGATGTTTGAGTTAAGGGAGAGTCTTGGCATATATGCAGACTCATGAAATTCCTATATGGTCTGAAACAACCACGTAGGCAATAGAATACGAAGCTGACAGAAGCACTATTTAAACTAAAGCCCAGACAGAGTCAACTTGATCATTCATTATTTGTACAACAAACAAAAAAAGGAACTGGAATAGTTCTAGTATATGTTGATGATATATTAGAAATTGGAGACAACCTGGTACTGATTAAGAAAACCAAACTGTCACTACAACAAGTGTTTAAGATAAATGACTTAAGTGAGTTGAAGTACTTTCTAGGTATCGAGTTTTCTAGAAACAATCAAGGAATACTAATGCATAAGAGGAAATACTCTGTAGAGCTAATATTAGAATTAGATCTCTCAACTTCTAAGCCAGCTTGTACTCCCATGGACACAAATGAAAAACTCACAACCAAGGAATATGATGATCACAAAGATAGAAACAACACTGGAGATCCATTACTAGCAGACATTACCTCTTATAAAATTAATAGGTAAACTGTTGTATCTAACAGTAACAAGACTTGATATATCTTTCAGTGTTCAAACACTGAGTCAATATCTTCAACAACCTATGAGATCACACATGGAAGAAACACTAAGAATTGTCAGGTACATCAAGTCTCAACCAGGACAATTGATCCTTATCTCTAGTAATCCTATTGATCACAAGGTGGCTGCTTTTTATGTTGCTAACTGGGTAACTTGCCGTCATACTGGAAGATCTGTATCTAGCTTTCTAATCAAGCTAGGAGATTCATTAATCTATTGAAAATCAAAGAAACAAATAACCATCTTTTGAAGCTCTGTAGAAGCAGAATATAGGATCATGACATCTACTGTTTCTGAACTCACATGGATACCCAGCTCGTTGAATGAGTTAGAGATCAAGATCACTCTACCAATTAACCTATTCAGTGACAATAAATCAGCTATATAAATTGCTGCAAATTTAATTTTTCACGAGAGGATAAAACACATTGAAATTGATTGTCACTTCATAGAGGAAAAAATCAATAAGAGCAGACTCATACTCATTACATCCCAGCAAAGAATCAACCTGCTGACCTAATGAACAAATGTTTGAGTAGAGTCCAACGCACCGAACTTTAAGGGGGTATTAAGGTAAACAGTTAAGTAGTTAGGAGTGTATTTATTATCCAGCAATTAGTTATAGTTACTGATGAGTTAGTTAAATCTGTTGAAAATTAGTTGAGAACAATGACCTAACTATGAGTTAATTCAGACTATATAAATGTATCCGTATTCTTTTATAGAAAGACATATTCTTCTAACAATAATAGAAGACTTTTACTTTCCCTCCTCTCACTTCTCTTCTCTACTTCTTATTCTTCGTGTTAATCTCCTTTCTTGCTCCCTAGTTCATCTATAAGACCTCTAAATAACTTCAAAATACAGTACCTTAATTTTCCGCTATTAGCTAAAAAAATGAATCTATAAATGTGTTGGCTTTGTAATTTTCAATCAAGTGGAATACCTGTCCTGTGTTGCAGTAACTTTCTTTTCTATACACTAATATTTCTCTTTATTATTTTCGACCTGATCTATTGTTTAATTTAATTAATCTTTAAAACCAACAAACAGGTTGGACAAGAAAAAAGAAACAGGAAAGGTCCTACATAGTTTGATGAAAGTTAAATTAGTGGGGGGTTTGTGCTATTACAGGTGTCATGTGGAGTGTGAAGTCCTTTTCTTATCCATTCAAATGCCAAATATGCCAAAGAAGATGAAGCACGTTTTCAAATGTTGATATTTGTCTATTCAACTAAAATGTTTTATTTCTTTTATTACATGAATATTGAATGTGTTTGACAAGACATGAAATATTAAGGAACAAAATTGCAATTTTAAAAGTTTTGAAATAACGAATGTTGCCATTATTTTTTAGACAAATTGAAAAGATAAAAAATATTATATAAACAATAATATAGAGGGAGTACTATATTTGCAATAAAATGATACAATTGATTAGTTGTATTTATTTTTTTGTTTTAGTGTGATGCACAGTGAAATCCAATATTAGGAAATTTACGATTGAAGAAAATTATTCCAAGAACCTACACTTGGAGAATTTTCCTAAATATATAAAATATTTTTATATTTTAGGTAAACACAATTACACAAATTACACTATCCTAAGGAGGTTTTAGACTATAGTATTTTGATAAGCTTGACACCTAATCTTACCTCTTTACCAAATCCATGTTGGTTGATTGTACAAGAAAAAGTAATAGCCGCATAATCAATATACTATTTTGTTGATTATACTAAATAATATTTTGTATAGTAATTCATGTATAACAATTTATTCATTATTAAGGATCATACAATAATTCTTTTGATATTATTAACATAAATAATACTCTCTTCGTTCCAAAATAAGTAGTGCTTTCAGCTTGAGCACACTCCTTAAGAAAACTATTCATTCACAGACAGAAAAATATAATTTTACCCAATTGTCCCTAATAAATATTTTAAAAAAAATTTAACTCTTTAATATTTTCATAATTATGTAAAACTCTCTCCACTTAAATAAGGGTAAAATTGGAAGAACATCATTAATATCTTCTTGATTATGTAAAACACTATTTATTTTAAAACAAAATCAAAAGATTAAAACACTACTTATTTTAAAACGAATGGAGTATAATCTTTGCTTAACCAGTACTTAGATTAAACGATTTTATATTTGACGTGTATTCAATTTCATTATTTTTTTTGAGATATTAAATTTATCAGTCATAAAGTTGATAATTTTTGAAATTAATCGTGAAATAGCAAAGAGAACATCTTTGCAGAGATATTTTCTAAGCCTGTTTGTCCTGTAGCTAGCTATAAAATTGGTCGTTTGTAAAGCATTATATATTACTTTACGTGAAATAACTTATGTTAAAAATTAGGGATAATGTATAAATACTCCTTCAATTTATAATTAAATTTTTAGCGGCACATTTTATTTTTACAGAAGTTCTATTATCTTCATAAATTATTTTAAAATGTAATAAATTTACCCTTCGATGCTGAGGTGGCATAGAGAATGTGCTCACTCTCTTGAAAATGGGAAGACATAAAATGGTAATAAAAAAAAAAAATTAAACGAAATATACACATGGCAGCGCGTGTATATCACCACAACTAGCTTATTTCAATTGTTGCTCCACATTAGTATATAAGGTGCAAATAAATGCGGGAAATTTTTTTTTAAGAAGATAACAGAACTTTTATAAAAATAAAATATGTCGCTAAAAATTGGATCATAGAATGAGAAAACACTTATGTATTTTCTCTTTAAAGATAAAAGTATCCTTTTAAAGGATAAAAAATTTCTGCAGAATATGTATACTTGTCACATTTTTCACACATCCAATTAATTTTTTCTGTTATAATTAATTTTTTCCATTTCAGGGATAAATGACCAAATTCACTGAATGTTGATGTGATAGATTCCCAATCAACCAAAACAATACATTAACGCTGAACTGCTGTCTGTTATTGTAAAGGCCAAAATGAAACTTGTCCTTAACGTAAAAACATAAGCAATTACGGATGACTCGTTTTAAAAAAGCAAATAGACAATAGCCATTTATCTATCACATAATATCCTCCTATTTGGCAGGGAAAATATATTTTTTCAATTTTTTTTTTAAATAAGAAAAATAATTTTATAGAGAGAATAAAATTTTATAAATCACATTTCAAATTTAATGTCTCCCCATTATCCACTCAACAGTCAACACTTCTAACCCCACTGCTTAATTATTCCACCCTCAAATTTCGCTCCACTATCATTCCATCACAATAATAATTTGCTAGATTATATATAAATATTTAAAAAATAATATTTATTTATTTATTAAATATTAAAAAATAAATAAAAAATGCATATATTTTTCAACATACCAAACACACCCTTTTATCTGCTCCTCTTTTACGCAATGGAATATAGCTTTTTCCTACGACAAGGACCTTTTATGTTGTTTATTTTCATAAAAGACGCACACATTTAGTCAAACAAATGTGTTATGTTGTATGTTCAAACTTTTATCTGCTTATGTTAAAATAACGTATGAGCTGATTTGAATATAGATTTTTATTATTTAACTATTGAATAACTTAATTATGACTTGTTAATATAATTTAACGTAAACACCAAATTGGATACTTAATTAATATAAATGTATATGAAAGTTTAAAATTTTAGAAACCAAATACTTTTTGTATTTAATTAATGCCGTATTATTAGGGATGATGATGAGAATGCAGAGCGGTGAAAATTTAAGTTAACGTGGAACAGTATGGGTTGATGTATATGCGGGTGCGAGCGGGTTAAATTGATTATTTTAAAATTTTAGGCAGCGCGGGACAGTTATTGGTTAATTCTACAAATTAATATATGAACAATTTAGTGTAAGAAAACAAACGTATCTCCTTTTCTCTTTTGGAGACATTTAATGTGGCTCACATATTTGGTAATAAATTATTTACATTGTCTTTCAAGTAAATAATAAATATGATAGATAATAATTTTGGTTATGCATATATGAAAGTTTTTTTGATGGAAGGAAACTATTAATTAGGATTCCTTAGGAAAATCATATTTTATGGAGAAGTCCATAGGGTTAAAGTATTTTGCCTAAAAGTCCCTAGCCTACCTATAAATACGTCTGCGACTCCATCGATCTAGCATACACTTTAATAGGCATAGAATAGAAGACTACATGGTTTTTACTACGGTTACAAATTCATCCAAGACAAAGTCAGATTCTTGACAACACTTAAACAATCATGACTGAAGATACGTTCCTATTTGTTTTTCCATTGTTGGCTCTAATATGTGTTGATATTCAATTTATTGTATCAGAGCCACCTTTAATTATGTTGTTCGATATCGAAATTGTGTTCACAATGGTGCAAATCTTGTTTTGAAGAAATTTATCTATTTAGTTTTACATGTAACACCCAAGATCTTTAATTTGTGGACAATAGAGTTAATATTCTATGAAACGAAATTTATCTAAAAGAGACGGTAACTTTTAAGTTGCGGCTCTTTTGATTAAGTTGTCTATTGTGAAGGTGAAACTCATAAAGTCCTTATATGAGATTTTATGGTATTCGAGATGTGCTTATTTAGGTGAAAATTTATGTCAATTCACGGGTATAAGTTATTTTTCCTAAAGATATTTTTGTTACCGTGTCAATGTGAATTTACTTATAATATTCTGACTTTTAAGTTTGTCCCTTAAAAGAGGAACTTGAATTTAGAATTTATGACAAAACTCTTGTTTAAGAACGGGTGCAAACATGGAACATGATGATCTTATATGTATACTTGTGTTTGTATGTGGAGTCTTGAGTTCTTATAATAATATGATTTAATTATAAAGAATTGCCTCTACACTAGAATTATCAAAGTCAGGTTATTGTTTCACGCTCATTAACCTTTATTATAAAAATTAATATTTAGGCGAGGGATATGGAAGCTCTGCTTATTCTCTTATTATGTCATCTTTTTCTTTCTTAACGTCCGAAGTTTCGTGCATTGGATTGTCTTTTATTTAGGTTCTGCCCATATAATTCGTTTTTATATTTTAATAATTAATATTTTATTCAAATTAATTATTAAATTTAATTATTGTGAGATGTTATTTTTGAGTTCTTTTTGTTATATGCTTGGGATTAGCCACAACATCCTGGGTACATGATATAAAGAAAAATTATCTTCTTTAATCACATAAAATTAAGCGTTTTAGATATGATAATGAAACCTAATAAAGTTTGATTATCATATCAAAATGGTAACCCTACCCCACAAGGAGGTAACTATTTTGGTGAGATTAATTGAAATGAGATAGTAAATCTTTTAGTTTGAAAATTATCCTATGCCCACAAGTATGGTATGTTTCCTAATTTTATTTGGTTTACTAGTCTAATAAAGTTGAGTAAATTTTATGCATGGGTTGCAATCTTTGCCTACAGGAAGATTTAGAATTTACTTAGAATCAGTATTTATGCGATTCACTTTTGACGGTTTGTACTTTATAGCTTATGTATGTGTATCCTTGTTTTGCAGTTTACACAACTTTTCCTACTGCTATCTGATAAGTTGGTATCTTGACCAACTTATCTGGTCTATAAGCTTAAATTTTTGTGATAATTTGATGTGAAAAGAAGTACTTATCATGATTTCTTTTCATCTGTACAGGAAATTGCCATTCAGAAGAGGTTGAGAAAGAATCAAGTGAAAGTACTTTAAAGATCACGCCAAGCAGCTTAAAATTTGTGAGATGCTCTCATATGCAGATGGTAGATGACCAAATGCGGACCGTGGATCCGTCGCATATAAAACCAGAAGAACTCTTCCCATTCATGAGATTAGTGATCAAATTGGGGACCTTGGATCGCAAAGCGCGGACCGCAAATTAACCGCATCTCAGGTCAAATTCTCATGCTCACTGATAGTGCAAATGCCGCACAAGCACGGATCGCGGTTCACAAATCGTGGGACGCGAATGGGCCACATTCAAAAATAGAAAGTTGGCCATATTTTCACCTGGAATGTGATCAAAGCGCCGACCACGAATGGCTAATCGTGGTCGCGGATACACTGCGGATGTTATGACGGTGACATTTTCGTAATTATGAAATACACTATTTATTTCCTTTTTAGGAAATTTTCAGGGTTTTAAAGGGATATCTGGTTGAAAAGTAGGATCATCGATTAATTTTTTGAAATACTGCTGAGAGGGAAAAGAGAAACGTACGTTTTTGAGTTTTTGGTGAAGAAGTTCAAATCAATATTCAAAAGAATACTTTTGTATTCATTTTTGTGTGTATGTGTTTATCATCTCTTTTCTTCCCAAGATTATTATTATTAACCATGAGTAGCTAAATTTTGTAACTAGGATTGTGGATACTATGAAATCGTAATGGTCACAGGTCTGCAAAATTAGAGGCCATATGAGATCATAGGTTTAAGTTATTATCTTATTTGTTTTCTTGAAATTTTTGACGGTTGCAAATGTTAGAATTAGCCTTCGAATCTTTCTTGCTTGAAAAAGAGGAAAAGATCTAGGAAAATAACTAATAACAAGGATTCAAGGTTTCTAACCCTTGTCTAATAACTAATGCTTTAATTATATTAGTTTACTTGAGACTCTTGATGCTTGTACATCATAAATCGCTCAAGGTCCGATTGAAGTGGAAATCGTCTAATTGGGTTGAAAAACTTTATAGAACACAACCCCCTAGTTCTTTTCTATTATTGACAATTTTCGTTAGCTAATTATCGAAATCACATGTTGATTATCTTTTCACCATTTTAACTTTAAGCTTCTCTCCCCCTTGTTTACTGAAATATCGACTAAATAAATTTGAATATTCACTTTTGATAAATTTTGCACCTTATTCTCTATGGGATTCAATCCCAACCTTGTTGAGTTATGTATTTGAACAACGACCTCTTTATACCTTTTGGTTTTCGAAATTTATTGCTAGTGTAAATTCAAACTTTCTTTAGTCTATATTTCATAATTTATCTTATTTTATTGTTTTTGTTCTTTCGCAGACGAAATGAATAATCTTGATAATGTTGAGTCGACGAAAGCTCAACTGACTGCAACAACAACTACAACAACCTAGAATGCTCAACAAAGGGCTAGAAATCAACCCCCAATTAACAGACGTGCTCCTCCTATGGAGGAAATTGACTTGGAGCAAACGGGGTGCAGGTGCCATTGTACTACTAGAACTTGGTGGAAATGCCAAGTTTGATATCACCAACACCAGATACATCTGCTCAACATGAAGGGATTGCATGGCGGTTTGGCTCATGAGGATCCAAACCAACATTTGAAGAACTTCACAGAGATATTTAGTGTATACAAGTTGCCGGGTGTATCATAAGAGGCAATGAGACTCAGATTGTTCCCCTTCTCATTAACTGGAGAAGCAATTGCATGGCTTGGGGAACTGCCGGATGAATCAATCATATGCTGGATAGAACTGACTGCTGCTTTCTTAGAAAGATTTTTCCCTCCCTCTCGAATGATCTAGTTAAGAGATGAAATTAATAATTTTCGTTAGCTGCAGAATGAAGCACTACACGAGGCTTGGTTGAGGTTTAAGAAGAAAATCAAGTAGTGTCCGAATCACAGACTTCCTAATGAAGTCCTCTTGCAGTCATTTTACAGGTCGCTGGATGGCCCAAACAAAGCGGTAGCGAATAATATTGCATAAGGGTCACTTATGCGTCAATCATTTGCTTCCGCGAGTGGAATGTTAGATAAAATGACTAGAATAAATAGAGCATGTCACACACGAGAGGGAGAAGCTGTAAGTGGTGTGTGCAATCAAAAAGAATGTCCAGAGAACAATTGAGAATAAAAGAGGAAAGATACGAGGATATGGCTCAACTTGAGACGAGGATATGGCTCAGGCGGATTTGCTAACAAAACATCTAATGGGAACTGGATCATAGAAGTTCAATGCCATCTCAAATCAAGACCAGGTGCCTCAACAGGATGAATATTATCAGAACTATGAAGAAGAGACCAACTTTATTGCTAATTAGGGTGGGGTTTCACGACCTACAACTCAAGGATCTAACTAAGATTTTTGGCAGCAGGGCCAAGGGAATCAACGTTGGAACAGGTATCGAGATAACAATGGCTATAGCAGATCTGAATGGAGAGACTAGAGCAACTGGAGGGACAGAGAATAGGGCAATTAGAGAGATCAAGATCAAGGATTCAGGAACAATTGGGGAGGTGCTTATATCCCTCTGAAGGGGGATCAGAAAAACGCTAATGCACCTTCAAGCAACGAGCCAGCTTAGTCTAAAATGGAGGAAATGCTGGCAAAAGTGTTGAAGAAGGTTGAATCCACAGATTCTGGGATCAAAGAAATCAGTAGAGATCTGTCCAATGTAAATCAACTAGTGAACTCTTACTCCACAATGATAAAGCAGCTGGAGCAACAAATGAATCAAATTTTAGTAGCCCTTAAAATGCTAAATTCCAAAAATGATAATCATTGCATGGCTATAACCACTAGAAGTGGTAGAGTTTTAGGGTCAAATGAGGAAACAAGAGTTGAGGAGCATGATGACAAAGAGGAGAGTCAGCCTAAAATGGTTGTAGCTAAAAAGCCAGTAGTTATTAATGTGGATCCAGATGAGATCGAAAAGCCTTCTATCGCAGCTAAAGAAGATGAACGTGAAAATGAAAAGGAGAAGGAAACGCCCAAGGTGCTGTCTCAAATACCTACGCCTTCTCCTCCATTTCATCAGAGGCTCAAGAAGAAGGCAAAGGATGATAAGTTTTGCAGGTTTATTTTCATGCTAAAGCAGATGTCCGTAAACATTCCATTGATGGATGCCTTGGATAAAAATACCAGGCTATGCCAAATTTATGAAAGACTTGGTGACAAGGAAGAGAACCATGACTTATGAACCTATTGATAACACGCATCACTACAGTGCGAGTGTATCACAGTCTCTGATTCGAAAGAAGGATGATCCAGGAGCATTCACAATCCCATGCACCATTGAGACATTCAACTTTGCTAAAGCTCTATGCGACTTGGGTGCAAATATCAACCTCATGCCTCTTGCTATATTCAAGAAGTTGGGTCTAGGAGTTCCTCGGGCTTTCTTAGTTGCCTCAAGGCATAGGCAATCACCTTGCCATGCTGCATCAAAACAAATCCTAACTCAATGCTTGAAGCATCATAATATACAACATACCCTTTAAACCCTCTAGTAAGGCTAATATTGGTGCAGATGTCTATCTGTCTTTCTTTTTAGGAAACTCTACTCACAAACTTCGATCTGCTGAAATTTAGTAGCCTCCTGAATCAGCTTCATCAGTAGTGCTGATAGGGCGAAGAATTCTCCATAAATCTTCTATAATATCGAGCCAACCCCAGAAAGCCGCAAACTTTGGTTGGAGTTGTCGCACCCCATTTTTCTCACGAAAAGCGAGATTCAACATATGACAACTCTTGAAGGATTATTTGTACGAAGAGTCTCCACCTAATGATTTGAGGTGCGTTAGGGCACCGTACTAAACTAATTACATAATCAACTAGCCTAGGTCACCAGAGTTGGGCAAGGGTTCAAATTACCTCAAAAAGGAAGGTGTTAGGCACCTTTCGAGATCGACAAATGTGGTTCTCGATCAGATTAATTAATTATGTGGGGAATTACTAAGTGATCAAAAGGTCTATTAATTATTAAGCTTAAAACGTCTCTAAATTATTTAAATACAAGCTCATGCAAATAATCTAATCGCTCTTATTATTAAAATTTGAAAATCCCAAAATTAGTATAAGAAAAGGAGAGAAACCAAATAAAGAAGAAAAAGTCTTAGGATAATTAATGCAACAATCATATAATTTTAAAAAGAAACAAAATAATAATAAACTATAAAACAAATAAATATAAATATTAAGGATTGGACCGAACCTCAAAGAGCCGCCTACGTATCCCCGAAGGGAATCAGCTCAGACGTAGTTCTCCATTTAGAAAGGGGGTTATTTTAACCTAACGGGATCACCCCGTGCGACTAAAATAATATTTCGCAACCTATTTAGGTTACTCGTATTATTAAGCGGGCACAAACTATTATTTCCCACTACCCGCCTAATTAATTTAGTTATTAACCCTAAATCGTTCTAAACAAAGGAAAATACTAACACTCTACTACGTGCCTACCTGTCCCAATCTTAATGTCCAAGAGGCAATGAACTACTAAAATTGATTTTGGGATCTAAAATTTCTAAAGCTGTTAAAGGCGATTAATGTCAAACAAAACAAATAATAACTTAAAAGCTATTAGCATGAAAAGTTTCACATAGCCTCGAGTCCTATGAACATGATTTCTAAAAAAACAAATAGATTATTATACTATAGACATGATTTCTATAATTGATAAGAGTAAGTCCTATAAACAAGATTTCCAAATAAACTAATGTCACAGAACATGTAGCACAAATTAAGAGAGAACTTATGAACATCAAAAATATAAAAAAAATGAACTTCTATTATCACTCGAATTTAAAAGGGCTTTTTGGTGAGCTTCAAATAGCAAATATAACCTAAGAATTTAAACAAGCAATTGTTAAGCTGTTTTAGTGTCTAGACATGAATAGAAATATTATAAACCTATAATTTAATTAATGACGAGTGATTTAATAATGCAAATCCTATAGGCATGATATCTAAATATTATTGCAATCAATTAAACCCTATGGGCATGGTTTCTAATCGGACGATTAAAAAAATAAAAAACATACAAACTCCCGCTCCCATAACCTCCTTCTCACTATTATTAATATTTATTACATCACAACAACTAATGAAATAATGAAAACATAAAATACATAAATAAACAGTATCACATATAAACTCTTCCACCCCTTTTAGGCCCAAACCCAGGCAAACTCTTCTGTCGCATTCCGAATAAAGCCAAGAGGTACCTATTTCAAATAGACTACACAAACACGAGCATAGAACACTGACAACATATAGATAAAATAATAGTATCATAGTTATGAATTAAACTCGAATATTAGTACATGTTATGGAGACATAAAAGAAGCTAGTGAACACATTATTAGATAATAGTTGAACTAGCAAAATAAATAAGAGTCACATAGTTGGATAACTAACCCGTCAATAAAGTACGACTTAAGATTGAAGACTATGAACTTAGTGGAGCTTTAGAGTAATAAGACTTGAATTCTTTAGTACTAAAAAGAGCAAGAATGTTTTTATTTTATTTAAAATTAGTAATGTTGGAATTATTTCCTTAGACTAAGAGAGGTTCGGGTCCTCTTTAAAAATGGAGGAAGTGCATACTTATATACTAAAGGATATTCATGAATATGGCCAAGAAAATCCTCTAAGTTATAAGAATCAATTAGAAGTATAAGGGAAAGGAAAGTAATCAAGAAAATCAATCACAGGACATTTACCTTACTTAATATAGCCGTAATCAATTAATGTGAAACAATCCAAAGTTTACCAGATAAAATAAAAATAATACTAAGCTGGTTGGATTACCATAAATGATTAGAATATCAAAAGTTACCAAACACATTTAATATATATAAAGAAATAAATAATACAGTTGCCGCACATAATTATGGAAGATCATTTAATGGATTTTACCACAAATAGTTTAATGTTAAAATAAGGAAAAAAAGAAGGAGTGAATCATGAGATATTTTCCTTAATTGAAATGATCCACTTGATATAGTAAAGTCATTTAAAGGACCCAAATTATAGCTGATTTCATGATTGTCATATATTATATAAAATAAGAACCATAATCAAATATATTAACAGTCACACTTTAGTCAGAAAATCGAAGAAATAATTACTCAAATAAATATAGAGCTTCCCATTAAAATAATGAATCGAAAATCAATCAATCAATGTGTGTCTACAATTTTGGGAATCAAGAGTTTAACATTTTTAGCACTTAAGGCTATTATTGAGCTAAACTTAAAAGGAAGACAACAGAACAAATTACTCAAATACCGTAAACTAACCATGCCAAATCCATCAAAACTTTAAGATATCAAAATCGTCCATGACTAATTAAGGGAATATCAATCAACAGAGAGCAAACCAAGGAACAAATCAAATTAATCTTAGCATGATATATGTCAAATAATACAGTACAAGAGTTGTTAAAACACTAGAAGGAAAGAAAACAATAAACTCAAGATATCCAAACACCAAAGTAGTCATGCCAATATTTTGAATTAACATGTCTTCAGTGTCTATTTCTTAACCAATAAAATATTTTTCATAATCAAATTGAGGACAAAACAATAAGAATTACCCATAGATAAATAAAAACTTTGGGAATTCAATCGACAGAGCATAGTAATCTTTACAAAGTGAAGAGAAATGAGCACAAAATCAATAACCAAAATGAATCATAACAGAGGATTGGGCTAAAATAATTATATATTGTTCATCAAACAAATGATTAAGTTCATTTAGATGAAATCATCAATACTATACTGATATTGGATCTAGCTTCGGCGCACATAGAGACAACCAATAAACAAAGGGACGACGTGACCTTTGCAAAACATGAGGTAAATCAAACAATACAGGCACTTTGAAATTGAATTAAACACACACACACACACATATATAAACACAAGGAGACAAAATGACGTATAAAAATCACTGATACATGAAAGTAAACTTTAATTGTATATGGGTCTGAACATTGTTAAACCTCGTGAAGATCTGTGCTTGAATCCTCGAATCTTGTCGTATATGTGTGATGGTTTACCTATCCACGGTGGTCGGAGCAGAGGAGGGGAGACAATGAAGGAAGTGAAGGGTGTTTGCTGGAACAGGGGCAATGTTTGGTTGTTTTCCGGCCAATAGTGGCCGGAAATAATGGAAAAAATGGTGAGGCGTTTGGAGTAGTGGTGGTTGGCCGGAGAAAGAGGAAAGAAAATGGAGGGAGTGAGGCCGACGGCTACTGGTGAGGTTTTCGTTATTGGAGATGGTGAGTTTTTCGGTGACTTTTCGGCGGATCTGGAAGGAGACAGAGGGCTGCGGCGTGGTGGCTCTGTTTAGGCCAGCTGCTCACAGGACACAAAGATGAGCAGAAGGCGACGGTTTTGTGGTGGTTTAGTGGTGTTCATCGAGGAAATGGAGAGGGTCTAGCATACGGGTGGTTGCTGGATTATGGTGTGGGGTTTTCCATTTCTTGGGGTGGCGTTAATAGAGATTCACATGAGATGGAGACTTGGAGAAGAGAATAGGAAAAGGGGAAGGGCTGTAGCGCTGAGCTGAGGGAGAAAAATGAGGGGAAAATTAGGGTTTTGGGGTATTTAGAATAGGAAAGAAAATAGATTTTAATTTTAAACCGTTGGATTAAAATAAAATGAAGGGATGAGATTAATTTTAGGATAGTTGGGTCGGATCATGGGTCAGAAGCGGGCAACGGATCGGGTGAATTGAGTAGATGGGTAGGAAATTAATTGAATTTAAAAAAGTAGCCAAATTTTGACAAGAGTGGTTAAAATTGTCATGAATTAAATGAAAATTGGTTAGATTTTAAATAAATTAGATGAAATTGAAATTAGCTGCTATTAAATTAATAAAAATACTACACTTGCGAATGATTTAATAAATAAGTAATATAATAGTTTAATTTATGATAAAATAATCTAAATATTATTATTACAAAATATAAATAAACTATAAAACTAAGTAAATTATATTTTGTAAATAAATCTTATTTAATTGAAAATATGTATGCATGTGTATTATTATACAATATATTATATATGACGTAATTACATATAATATTGAAAAAATTTAAAACTTGAAACTAAAATAAGTTAGAAGTATAATTTAAAAATAATTATGCAAAAAATTCAAGTAGGTATGCTAATTAATGCTAGAACATTACTAATGCGAATTACATAATTTTGTTAAAAAGGTAATTTTAAAATACACATATATATATTGATACGTAGCTTAGACGGGGCATAGGGAGGGCAAAATTGGGTATCAACAGGAGTTATGGGTTTGGGCCAAGTCTTTATGACCTCTAACTTCTGCGAGTCAACTTGAATGCTTGTATCTCGACATTTGGTGATGGCTCCAAGTTATCGACCAACTAAAGCATATGTGTGGTTCTGAACCTTTACAAAACTAGATGTTCCTATCTTGCCCTTACCTCTGTGCGCTGAAGTCTGGGCTCTGTGCCCCATAAACAATACTGGCAAGGACACTACTAGCCAGGTCTACAGACCCATATTATCTTCACTCCTACTTGGCAAGTCCTCATCATATAATCTTTTTGTTCTTCAATGTAACAGGTTGGGGGACCATAACCATAATTCTTCAGGTATTCCCTACCACAATCAACACAATATGATGGAATTAGTCTAATATGATCTAAGCTTTTTCTACTGATGGGAGTCTATTGCTGCTGGACTCTCGCATGTACTTGACTGCCCCTGACAATCTTACCTGTTATCCTGAATTTACTGTGGTGAAGGCCTCGGTGTCCTACTTAAGTATTAGTGTTCTTGACCTCTTTTTATAACGTTTCAAAGGAATCAATGGGTCTAGCGCTATTGTGCTATTAAACCCTTGATAACATACTGCCAACATTTATGCCCTCTTCTACACTGAGAAAAGGCTAGGAGTTGAGAAATGACCATATCATTCTGTAGTGGGGCTAAGGTATGAGATTCAACAAACTCTGGCTCTGGATGGCTTAAAGTAAGAATCTCACAATTTCACAACCTGTTGTACCTTCAGGTGATATAACATTAATTGGTGTCCCTGCTTATTACTGAACCATTACTAAGTGAGCTAACATATTGTCACGCCCCGCCTTGGGGGGTATGACTGGCACCTGGTATCCTACTAGGACCTGAACTACTGGGCTGCTAAGCCTAGGAACATCTGGTACCTGGCTGGCTCTAATTCACATTTCTGGAAACAAAGGGCTATATAACGGCTGTAAACACAGCCTCCGGCCCATTGGCCTATAGCCTCCTATACTTGTAATAACAGTTGACCAGAACAAGCAACTAAAGGGAAGCCTATCCGGGCCGACAAGGCCACCATGCTGTCTAGTTATCTGCATTCAGCGATAAAATACTAGAAGGCTACGTGACCGGCAAGGTCACCACTACTGTCAAACTTATGGCCCCACACGGCCAACATAAAAGAAGCAAGAGTACTAACAGCTAAAAACTGCACGGCCTCACACGACCGGATCAACAGACCACAGGGAAATATACAGACTGCAAGCCTCTAGGAATAGCAATAGAAATGATCGGGACAGGGCCCCGACCTACCCATACTATATAACAACAGAAACTGAAGTACACCTCTGGAATTCAGTCTCCGGATGACAGGAGCTGAATGCTCAACGCTGACAGGAATCACGTGGTGTCACCTGCTTGTCTATGAGTACCTGCAGGCAAGTAATGCAGCGCCCCACCGGGCGTCAGTACCGCTGGTACTGAGTATGTAAAGCAATAACTGAGAACAAAATCTGAAAGCAATAATATAACTAATGAAACTGAAGTAGAAGGAATAACTTAACTGTCTGATAATGTAAACCTTACCTTCTCTCAATCTTTACTGGAAGGGATGAGAGTCATACCTGGAAATGTATCGTGCTACTGCTGATCTACTTGTAGCTAACATAACATGGCATAACATGAAATAACATAACATAGCATACACAAACCTTACCCGGCCCCCATAAGCCGGGAGGTACAACCAGCACAGAATCTATACCCCTACCCCGGTCATCCCATCTCCTATAATGGCTGTAAGCATCCCGCCGGTCCCATGGGTATGCACTTGGGCTCGCTGAGCCCCTGACTATAACTGCATCTGAGTCCGGAGGACTCCTGAATCTGCACCCGGGCGTATCCGCTCGACTGGGGTGTGTAAGGGCCGATCAAGGCACAAATATGGGGAAAAACTGGCATCCCATCTTCGTCCCCTGGCGGGACGGCATGCCACTCCGTAGAGTGACGTATCCTCGTCCTCTGGCGGATGAGTCGACACAGCTATTAACCCTGGGCGGTCATGGATGCTAGGTAATCCAACCCCAAACAATACAACGGTCTCAACTGGTAATACTATCTGTGTATCTCACATGCTGAGGCTACTAGGGGTAAAGTACCGTATATATATTACATACTGAACTAATGATAGTAATCTGTACGTATCTGTTACGTGCTGAGGCAGGTGAATATATATAAATATGAACATAATCCCCTGCCAGACTGTACTGGGGCAAATGCTATACAAGATAATGTTTCTGCTGAAAACTCTGTTGTTTACTGGGTTTCTGTATACGCTATATGCTTGACTAGTGATAGAAATATGTACATGCTTAATACATGCTGAGGCTGGAAGTACTATATATGTATGTACGAATATAATCTTTCTACTGAACTATGCTGTATACTGATTTTCTATAGTAACATGATTTACTATTCCTGACATACTTTCTAAACTTCATTTTAGTCTGCTATTCTATTTCTGAAGTGCTTTACGGATACTGTACTACTTCACGAGGTTCCAACTGAACACAACAATATCTTAACATGGCATATCACATCACATACTGAGTATACTGGGCAATCTCTAACACTTGCGTTAGAATCTATATCATACTGATAGGTTTCATACACATTACAACCCAATGCTTCTTACATCGTACCAATATTCATAATAATGCAATACTCGACTTCTGAACATTCTACTGGCCTGTAAAATGCTATACTGTCTCAATATTACTTAACTTGCCGAGGAAACTAACTTTACATACCTTATCCTTGAACTATTCGTCTGTCGGACGAAGCTCGGCCGGTACTTTAACTATTTTCTCCCAACTGCATTCAAAACATATCAATCAATACTAAATACAACTTTATTTCAAAAGGCAACGTCACTTTCGATATAGTTTATATCCTAAACTTAGGCTTATCGAAAGACGGCTAGAAACTCGCTATTTTTCAGAGGTCCAGAAGGGAGAAATATTCACTTCACAGCTAGGGACACATAGACACTAATTTAGAGCAATTCCACTTACCTTGGCTCGGTGGCTCGACGATTCGCCGGCCGTATTTCGCGAAACTGAATCCGTAGGAATGCTCTCTGTCGCTAAATACCCCCGTATCTGGAGTTAATTTGAGTTTGGGCAGCGTTTAGCAGCGTAATCGAGCGATAATATATATTCCCTCTTCGTCCTCCTCTGTTTTGCTGCGTTCTCTGGAAATTTTATAAAGTTTTTATCATTTAAAACCGAAGTGAGGCTTTATATACTTGGGCCTGGACAAGGCCAACGTGTCACGGAGCCATCGCGGAGGCCTCTCCTCCGTGACACGCTGCCATCGCGGAGGGGCTCTGCCTCGGCTCCTTCCGCGATGGTTCGATGGGCTTCTCGTTCGATCTTTTCCCGGGCCTTTCTCCATCACGTATGGCCTTCAAATATGCTTAACCAACGTGGGAATAGGTCATCTGAGTGCCAGGAATTCTACGGGGTGTAACATTCTCCCCCCCTTAAGAACATTCATCCTCGAATGTATACTGTTATCTAGAGGACTGATTACTTTTACTTTCTGGAAGAATTTCGGCAGAGTTTCCCCTGTAATATGGACTATCACAAAACCTGAAATGCAGAAAAGTCCAACACAGGCACTGCACACAATATTCTAAGATCCACTAGATGACTAGATATCAATTTTCCTTTATCATTTACAGATATACAACCATAAGATACTGCATAAGTAATAATACGGACATACCTGTCGCCTGACTAGGCCTGAAATAGGGTGAGGATATCTGGTCCTTATATCTTCCTTCGTTTCTCAAGTCATCTCCTCTCGGTTCCTATTACGTCTCAATACCTTGATAGACGCAATATCTTTAGTCCTCAATCTGCGAATCTGTCTGTTTAAGATAGTTATTGGAGCCTCTTCATAGGCCATCTTTTTGTAACCTGGATATTCTGGACTGGGACTGCTCTGAACAGGTCTCCTATGCATTTCCTCAGCATAGTTACATAGAAGACCGGATGAATGGATTCTAATTCTGGAGGCAAATTCGATTAATGGTAAATGCTCATTTTGGCTATTACTGAAATCTAGCACACACGCTCGCAACATGTCTTCGCGCGTCTGAATTGTGTGCTCAGCCTGCTCATCTGTCTAAGGATAGAACGCTGCGCTTAAATTAATCTGCGCTCCCAAACTCTTTTGAAATGACTGCCAGAATCTAGCTGTGAAGTGTGCTCCTCTGTCTGAAATAATGGATACTGGTATTCCATGTAATCTGACTATCTTTCTGATATGCAACTCAGCATAATCTTCGGCCGAGAAAGTAGTTCTTACTGGCAAGAAATGAGTTGATTTTGTCGATCTATCACTTGTTACTCAAATAGAATCATTTCCGTGTCTGGTACGGGGTAGTCCTGCCACAAAATCCATATTCACCGCTTCTCATTTCCAAAGAGGCACAGCTATGTTCTAAATTAACCTGCCTGGTTTCTGATATTCTGCCTTCAACTGTTGGCAGTTAGGACACTGGGCTACCAGTAGTTCTTTTTAATGTCATGGTACCTCTTTGTCGTATCGGGATGAAGGGAATAGCGGGCGTAATGTACCTCACTCATAAACTGCTGGCGATGCCCCAAAATATCTGGAGTACCAATGCGGCCTTTATATCGCCACACTTCATCCCCGAGTATCTGAAAATACGTCATCTCTCCTTACTGAATCTTGTGTTCAAGTTAAACCTGGCTAGGGTTTCTATTCTGCCGTTCCTTTACTTCCACCTCTAACCGCAATGCTGCGATATTCTGTATTATCGTTCTGTTACCCTTTATTTCTGCTATGCGAGCGGCTAGACCGGCTAACTAGTAAAATTCTCGGGTTTATTCCCGCTGTTCAGGCGGCAAGCATGCCAACTCCCCGTAGATCTATGGCGAAGGGCATCTACTACCGTATTAGCCCTCCCAGGGTGACACAAAATTCTTGATTTTTCAAGTATAAACTACTACAACTACCTCCAGGTCATGGGTAAGATAATTCTTTTCACGTTTCTTTCAATTTCCTGAAAGCATAAACTGTTACTTTACCATGCTACATCAACCCTCTGCACCTTCTGTGCATACTAACACTGGGGCTGAGGTTAACCTGGCTGTTAACTCCTGGAAGTTCTGCTTACACGCCTCCGTCTACTGGAACTTCGCTGCCTTCTGTGCCAACTTAGTCAGAGGTGCTGCTAAGGTGTAAAATTCTTCCACGGACCCTCTGCAGTACCCGGCTAACCGCAGGGATTGCGTACTTCGATCGGAGTGGTAGGTCCAGGCTAGATCCTCATTACTTCGATTTTTCTGTGTATCTATCTGTACACCAGCCTCCGACACCATGTGACCAAAAAGGCTACTAAACTTAGCTAAAATTCACATTTACAAGGAATTGGCATATAACTAATTGTCATACTGGTTTATTATGCCGGAGAATCTGACAAGTAATCTACCGGTATAGACAGAGCTTATCTGGCCTTCTGGCCGTATGCTAAGGCTACTTGTTGCTGGGATAACCTGAATGACTGTCTGCGCACCTTGTGCCTTTATCTGATCAGAGGGTCCTAATACTGACCATGACCTCTAATGATCTGGCTACATAACCTTAAATGACTGAATAGTCGGGTTGAATGACCCGAATGTGACAGTAGTCTAGTAATGCCCTAACTATACTACTTGAGTACTTATAGTTCGTGTATCACCGCCAACTCGTGGGCATCTAGTTGCTCTGTTATTTTGCTTAAACCACTGTAAGGCTGGACTTAGTCAACTTACTCCCGGGCGATCAATCTCTGGATCTCCACGGGGAGTCTACTGATCCCCTGGTCTTAATAAACACTATGCTAGCAGGGTACTGTTAATTTCTTACGCCTTGTGTGTATCCACTTGGATTTATACTGCTATTCTGGAGAATTCTCGGTCTTATGAGCTATTCTGTAAATACTGGCCCTCTGCTAGGGCTCTGTATCGAAATACCTTACGAAAACCAGCTGAAATACTAGTCTATCGCTGACTGCGGATGTGGACCCTTCCTTGGGGTATCCACGGGTATTCTGACTGGGACGGCCGGCTGACTTATGAGGTGTTCTACATAACAACTGCTAAGTTGACTAAGGCCGACTGTCGCCCACGAGGCTGGGAAAACGACGTATGACCACTTAGCATGCTAGAACAATTCTGGTATTGCTAATCTCTGAAATTTGCCTATTCGGTCTCTAATCCTGGTTCTGGCACATGCACTACTGTTACCGATCTTCAGGGATGCCTCCCTGCCGATGCAGGCGACAACTGGTCGGTAGACTGTCTAACTGCGCCCTTATCATCTAGCCATCTGTCTTAGGTCAATAACTCTGGTAAGCTCCTAGAGCCTAAATCTGACAACAACACATAAGTCTGTTAATCTAATAACTGAAAACTGAGATAGTTTTTTTATGACTTCATACGTAACTCACACTTAATCCACCCTTTCTCTTCTTCTTTTCTTTCTTTCTTCTCCCTCCTTCTTCTCTCTTTTTTTTTTTGGTCCCCCAATGCAATTTGTATAGGCTTTCTATTACTAATCAACATCTGTGATTGTAGCCCTTATAGGCATCCACTCACAACCTATCTATTATCTATATATTTATATATCGCTGACTACGTACAATATGTACTGATTCCTGCGGTAATTCATAACCTCCGACATGTTCTGCTGAGTCTCACATCGTACATGATACATTTCTTCTACGGCCTAATAATATCTCCTGGCCTGACTTTATCATTTCATTGTATTATCACCCCATTCTGAAAGTAACAAACATAAACATTCTAGTTATTGTCTGCTGTTTAAAATCCCGCCACTCTCGCGATGCGGGGGTCGACGTTCGAATCCTGTAGCCTTACTAGGCATATATTGAGAGCCCATAACTGTTTGCTGGGCCTTATCTCTAGGCTACACTGGATTAGAATTGCTGTATCGGTAACTTCTTAACTTTTCTATAATGGACACCCTGCGGTATTCTGAACCGCAATCTTACTGTCAGCCCGAGGCTTAATCCTTAATACGATACCTTATCAATCGGGGGTAGTTCTAATTTCCCCACAAGATCTGACATTCCTGCTTCTTCCTCTCATCTTACTTAAACTGAACTCTGGGGTTCAAGGTACCTGCCTTTTGTTGCTAATGAGATTACTGATCAAGCCTCGGCCTATACTTCTTTGTGCGTATACTCAAGCCCATCTGATTCACATGACCTCTATATCTCTCGATGTCACCACTAAATCATAACTATAATCTTACAGGTATGTCTTGCCATCTGTTAGCATATATGGCGGGCTTGGCCTTTTTCTGGCTCAAACTTGACTATTACTAAGCATTTATTACTAATAGGTCTTTTATCCCTGCTTCGGGCAAGCTAAATAATCTTACTTTCTCTACTGGCTTATTGTCATAAGGGTCTGCACAGCTTACGTAATCATAAGGGCTCTTTATACTTTCTAATACTTACTAGGATCAATCAGCCCATCTTTACTTACTGCTTGATCTGGCAACCCCATCTCAAGTCTTATGCCCCTTTACTATACTGGCATCAAAATCAGGAGGTAGGGATAGCCCTTTTCTTATTACAACAAATAAAAGCATTCAACTGTACCATACCCAAAAAGATGTATTCGGGATTCCCGCATTTCCTTCTCTTTTTCGTACTTACCTGGTGGTCTGACCTTATCTGTAATCATAATCAAATCTTATATAACTAATACGTAAATCAACTCATATGAACATTATACTTCTGACTTCCTATTCTGATGTTATCAACGTATACTAGGAATAATGCCACTAAAGGTATTACGCTGGGAGGTCTCTGATACCCCCTCCTGCTGCTATAGTTATCATGTAACTGACTGAGATTCTCTTCTGTTGCTATCTTTGATCTTCTGCCTGTGATAGGGAAATGTTGATCTACCTTTATATCTGTAACCAAAGAATATGGTAAGTTTTCAGGGACTCAACCCTACACTGTACCGCTCTAAAGCACGACTGACTGAGAAGGAAGGGTAACCATCATATCATGCCTCGCAGCCTCCTGTCTATAGTATGTGGTGCACAACACATCCATAGACAAGACTCTACTTAGCACGGCTTGCAGACTCCCTGGGATACGACCTGCTCTGACACCAAGTTTGTCACGCCCCGCCTTGGGGGGTATGACTGGCACCTGGTGCCCTACTAGGACCTGAACTACTGGGCTGCTAAGCCTAGGCACATCTGGTACCTGGCTGGCTCTAATTCACATTTCTGGAAACAAAGGGCTATGTAACGGCTGTAAACACAGCCTTCGGCCCATTGGCCTATAGCCTCCTGTACCTGTAATAACAGCTGACTAGAACAAGCAACTAAAGGGAAGCCTATGCGGGCCGACAAGGCCACCATGCTGTCTAGTTATCTGCATTCAGCGATAAAATACTAGAAGGCTACGTGACCGGCAAGGTCACCACTACTGTCAAACTTATGGCCCCACACGGCCAACATAAAAGAAGCAAGAGTACTAATAGCTAAAAACTGCACGGCCTCACACGACCGGATCAACAGACCACAGGGAAATATACAGACTGCAAGCCTCTAGGAATAGCAATAGAAATGATCGGGACAGGGCCCCGACCTACCCATACTATATAACAACAGAAACTGAAGTACACCTCTGGAATTCAGTCTCCGGATGACAGGAGCTGAATGCTCAACGCTGACAGGAATCACGTGGTGTCACCTGCTCGTCTATGAGTACCTGCAGGCAAGTAATGCAGCGCCCCACCGGGCGTCAGTACCGCTGGTACTGAGTATGTAAAGCAATAACTGAGAACAAAATCTGAAAGCAATAATATAACTGATGAAACTGAAGTAGAAGGAATAACTTAACTGTCTGATAATGTAAACCTTACCTTCTCTCAACCTTTACTGGAAGGGATGAGAGTCATACCTGGAAACGTATCGTGCTACTGCTGATCTACTTGTAGCTAACATAAAATGGCATAACATGAAATAACATAACATAGCATACACAAACCTTACCCGGCCCCCATAAGCCGGGAGGTACAACCAGCACAGAATCTATACCCCTACCCCGGTCATCCCATCTCCTATAATGGCTGTAAGCATCCCGCCGGTCCCCTGGGTATGCACTTGGGCTCGCTGAGCCCCTGACTATAACTGCATCTGAGTCCGGAGGACTCCTGAATCTGCACCCTGGCGTATCCGCTCGACTGGGGTGTGTAAGGGCCGATCAAGGCACAAATATGGGGAAAACCTGGCATCCCATCTTCGTCCCCTGGCGGGACGGCATGCCACTCCGTAGAGTGACGTATCCTCATCCTCTGGCGGATGAGTCGACACAGCTATTAACCCTGGGCGGTCATGGATGCTAGGTAATCCAACCCCAAACAATACAACGGTCTCAACTGGTAATACTATCTGTGTATCTCACATGCTGAGGCTACTAGGGGTAAAGTACCGTATATATATTACATACTGAACTAATGATAGTAATCTGTACGTATCTGTTACGTGCTGAGGCAGGTGAATATATATAAATATGAACATAATCCCCTGCCAGACTGTACTGGGGCAAATGCTATACAAGATAATGTTTCTGCTGAAAACTCTGTTGTTTACTGGGTTTCTGTATACGCTATATGCTGGACTAGTGATAGAAATATGTACATGCTTAATACATGCTGAGGCTGGAAGTACTATATATGTATGTACGAATATAATCTTTCTACTGAACTATGCTGTATACTGATTTTCTATAGTAACATGATTTACTATTCCTGACATACTTTCTAAACTTCATTTTAGTCTGCTATTCTATTTCTGAAGTGCTTTACGGATACTGTACTACTTCACGGGGTTCCAACTGAACACAACAATATCTTAACATGGCATATCACATCACATACTGAGTATACTTGGCAATCTCTAACACTTGCGTTAGAATCTATATCATACTGATAGGTTTCATACACATTACAACCCAATGCTTCTTACATCGTACCAATATTCATAATAATGCAATACTCGACTTCTGAACATTCTACTGGCCTGTAAAATGCTATACTGTCTCAATATTACTTAACTTGCCGAGGAAACTAACTTTACATACCTTATCCTTGAACTATTCGTCTGTCGGACGAAGCTCGGCCGGTACTTTAACTGTTTTCTCCCAACTGCATTCATAAACATATCAATAAATACTAAATACAACTTTATTTCAAAAGGCAACGTCACTTTCGATATAGTTTATATCCTAAACTTAGGCTTATCGAAAGACGGCTAGAAACTCGCTATTTTTCAGAGGTCCAGAAGGGAGAAATATTCACTTCACAGCTAGGGACACATAGATACTAATTTAGAGCAATTCCACTTACCTTGGCTCGGTGGCTCGATGATTCGCCGGCCGTATTTCGTGAAACTGAATCCCTAGGAATGCTCTCTATCGCTAAATACCCCCGTATCTGGAGTTAATTTGAGTTTGGGCAGCGTTTAGCAGCGTAATCGAGCGATAATATATATTCCCTCTTCGTCCTCCTCTGTTTTGCTGCGTTCTCTGGAAATTTTATAAAGTTTTTATCATTTAAAACCGAAGTGAGGCTTTATATACTTGGGCCTGGACAAGGCCAACGTGTCACGGAGCCATCGCGGAGGCCTCTCCTCCATGACACGCTGCCATCGCGGAGGGGCTCTGCCTCGACTCCTTCCGCGATGGTTCGATAGGCTTCTCGTCCGATCTTTTCCCGGGCCTTTCTCCAACACGTATGGCCTTCAAATATGCTTAACCAACGTGGGAATAGGTCATCTGAGTGCCGGGAATTCTACGGGGTGTAACACATATGTACTATACTTCTCGATCTTAATCAGATAAAAGGGGGAGTGGCTGAAGGTAGCACTGGCAATTTTGTAGACACTAGAGGCTCCTAATGTAGTGGAGAAACTGAGGAGATCAAGAGGATGTCTCCTTTTTAGCCTCAGGATTTGCCGTCTCTGCTCATGACAAATTCTATGTACCTACTCCTACTGCTGTATCTAACATCTGATTGACAGTGGTCTGCCTCGTAAGAATTATTTCTGTATGCAGACAACAATAACGAGCTCAAGAACTTATCCTTGTAAGACTCAACTCTAATGCATGATTTGAGTAGAAAAAGGATAACCATACTATTATGCCCCGTAGCTCCCTGCTTATAAAATGTGGTGCACAACACATTTATAAACAAGACTCTACTAGACACAGCTTGCAAACTCTCTAAGATCCGAAGTTGCTCTGATACCATTGTCACGCCCCCCTTTGGGAGGCGTAACTGGCACCTAATGCCACACTGGACCCTGAACTGACCTAGTTGAACGTATACATTTCTGGTGCATACCAGCAACACATATTCAAGAACAAAATTAGCTATATCTTGGCTCAAAATATAGCCTCAGTCCAACAAGGCCACAATATACACCTGCGCAAAACAACTGACCCAACAGTTGCAGTAATAATATCATTCTCTGCCGAATGACAAGACCACCATGCTGTCTGAATCAGACCAAAAGGAAGAGAGCGCACATATCCATATATACAATCTGACAAGGCTGCCAACTGACAAATAACTAGGCCCATACAACCAACACGCATGTCTAACACAACCCGTAGTCTGCAAGCCTCTATAGAATAAGTCACTGGCTGGGACAGGGCCCCGATATACCCAAAAACTGGACAACAAAAATCAGATAAACCTTAAAGTATGGCATCTCCAGAAGAAGGGAGCTAACCACTCTGTTGAGTCTGAACGACTACTAGGGAGGTATCGGAACCTGACTGACCAAACTGCAGGCAAGTATGCAGTGCCCCATGCGTGGGGGTCAGTACAATATATATTGAGTATGTAAGGCAATAATAAGCTAGAACTGAAACTGATAATAAGAACTGAATGTAAACAGCTATAAGAGTCATAGGATAACCTGAACAATCTCCTCTGTACAATTGTATACTAACAAGCATTAGTCACACAAGAACCTAACCTGGCCCCATTAAGCCTGACAAGTACAAACAATCAAACAGTAACTTACCTAGCCCCCATAAGCCATGGAAAGTACAGTCCAATCTATACACCCCTAATCAGTTGTTATACCTCGGGAACCCAAGGATCAAACTCGGGAGTCAAAACGGTGAAAAACTGAAATTTCACATCAGGTCACAAGACGAATCGTGAGGAGGCTCATGAGGAGTGACCATGAGTCGTGAAGTGACTCGTGGTCCAGCAGGGTTGGCAGGGTGTGTTTAGAAGACCACGGGCATGACCATGAGTCGTGGTCAGGCCTCACGACTCATGAGGTCTCCCGTGGCCTAGACTGGTTGTTGGCAAGGAGGTAGTGGGCAGTAGAAGCCATAGATGGTGACCACGAGTTGTGCTCACCCACCACGAGTCGTGGTGTCTTCCATAAGGTCCCGTAGTGGTTTTGAGAAGTGAACCAGATGACTCATAGCCACGAGTCGTGGCCTGTTAGCACGAGGCGTCCAGTCCCTCATGGGGACTAGCAGTCAGCCAAATTTTTCAATTTTAGTAAGGGCTTTTCCATAATTCCTTAGTTCTAGGGGCCTATACTACGTTGTTTAAGGTTCGTTTTAGTGAGTTTTAAGATGGAAAAACCTATTCTAAGCTAATTCATTCCATGCATGCAAACTTGAGAGTTTGAAGAGAGGATATAGAGCAAGTTTTGAAGGTTTCCATTGGAATATCATCTTGGGCAATTAGAGAGGTGGTAAAATCATTCCTTCCAGGTATGTAGGTTATGAGTGGGTGTTTTCTTCCTCACCCATTCCCAATCTCTATCTAAGTATGAGGAATTCTTTTGATCAAGTTATGGGGTTTTTACCCAATGGCATAATTCTTCGATTTCTATACATGGGTACGATTAGATTATGTTTATATTGATGAATTATGAAGCTTGGGCATATTTTAAATTATTTTCAATAAAAAATTGTGTTTTCTAAATTATGAAATAAAATGCCCATGGATGAGAAGTTCATGAAGGAAGAGAATGATGATGATGAGATTTGTTGATGAAAAGTATGTTTCTAAAGATACCCATGATCATGATATTGTTTTCAAACTGAATTGAGTAAATCCAAGCATGATAAGGTTTTGGGCAAGGCCTGTATATCAAGTATGTTGTTGTAGTATCTTTAAAGTAAACTTACTACATGGTTTTTGGAGTAGATGCTCCCAATTATATTTGAGCTTGTGGTATATTTTGAAATAAAGCTTCTCATTGATGTGCTGTGGATTTACAACACTATTGACACTCAAAACAAAGAAAATAGCATGGACTTAGGTGTATTTATGTGTATATGAGGCACTTTTCCTTTAATTTCAGGATAAATGGGTGTTGGAGCGTAAATATTCAAAAGGAAGCTAAAGTGTGCAAAAAAGGGCAAAAATGTAGTCCACAGTACGATCCGTAGGATATACCTACGAGTCGTACTGAGGGCCGTGATAAGAAGCAGAAGGCTAAAGCTGGAAGAATGAACCTACGAGTCTTGCCACAGATTGCACCAAGCTTGTAAGCATTGTGGTAAGGCAGTCGAGATGAACTCGAGAAGAATTGCACAAGAGGCTGATTCTCAGTACTAGAGGATACCACGACCCGTGAGATCTTGGTACGAGTCGTACCATACCAATTGTGGTGAACTTCAGACAAATTGCAAAGATTCAGAATTAAGCCACGGGAGCCTGGTACGAGTCGTAGGAAGGAGGTATGAATCATACCTTGGCTCGAAACTTAGCCAAAAATCAGCCAACAATCCAAACCACGAGATGCTTCCATGGACCGTAGGATTCTCCTATGAGTCGTAGGATGATCCGTGATGAGGTCTGCACCAGATATGGAAAATTGCCCTGTTAGCTAGGAAAAGGATTCTTATGTCTATATAAATACGTTTTATGTTTTATTTTTTAGGAGTGACATTAAGTAAAATTAGTTTTAGTTGGAAAACATTAGAGTAGACAATTTTACATCTTTGAAAGAAAGAATTGAGTTGGTTCAACCTTTTCTTGAATTCATATTGTTCTTGCTACTTGTTCTTCAAGATTTTGTGGATTAATTAAAGGAAGCCTTTTTCTCAATCATATTTGTATGTATTGTTTTTATGTTTTTAATTATGAACACTATTCACAACCTTGCAACTATGAGAGGCTAAAACCTCCATAGCTAGGGTTATGAAACCATGGTGGATTAACAAGCTAGGGTTACACAAAGTGAGTCTAAAATCAATACTAATTACTTATATAATATTCTCTTCATGTTTTAATGATTCTTAGCGGTGTACAATGTTAGGAAGTGCCCGAATTCTTTACTTGCTTTGGTCGAAGAGGTAAAGATTAGGAAGAGAGAATTACGACGGAGCCTTGGTCTTGATGATCATTGTATTAACTTGAGATGTGGTTGCAGGATAGTTATATCTATAACTTAGTGATAGCGGTTATTTTGGAAACGCTCATGAGACTTGGTCGAATAATTGAGTATAGTCATTCAATAGGGATTGGTCGATCGTTTGCATGAACCTAAGTTATTAGTTCTGTAAGTAAGTATTGGTGAAGATCACGAGTGTATACCTAAAGCTGTTATGAATCCATGGGGAACACAAACCCTAGTTATCCTTTAATTATTGATTCACAACCATAAATCTTGATAGCTGCTTTGTTTTTACAATTGATTATTATTAGAATCCCCCCAATTGTAAAGTAACTATCATACAAGTTGACTTACCAGATGTAATCTAGATCTTCCATATTCCCTATGGGATTGACCCCAACCTCTAAGTTGGGTTTTTTATTGACAACGTCCGCTTCATACTTCAGTTAGAAGTGTGGTTTGAGCGTTATCAAAAAGTGGCGCCGTTGCCGGGGAATACGACTAAGACTAGGTTATTTGCTTGTATTTGATTTTTTGGTAGTTATTTCCTTAATTACATTTATTTTTGTGCTTTTGATACCCACTGGCTGTCCTCTGGTGAATGCCAAGCACTCGGAGTAGAGGAGACCCCCTTGTTCCACTAAATCCTGAAATCGAACGAGCACTGCATAGAATGGAAAACCCTGAGTAGAGAGAAGCCCGCTTAGCTGACGAAGCTAGGCAAAATGAGCTAGCTCGGTTAGCTGCACTTTAGCAGACTGATGATGACAGAGATGAGGTGGTAAGCGCTGGTCGACATGGGAGGGGCAACCGAGCTCAGAGATTTGCCCCTCAATTCTTCGATGATGAGGACCCAGATAGTGAAGTTGGGTCAACTGGAGCAATTGTGCCACCACCACTGCCAACTGGGGCCAAATTTGATATTATGAGCACCATGATTCAATTGTTAAACATGAAGGGGGTGTTCAGTGGCCACGTAGCGTATGAAGCCAACCTGCACTTAATGAACTTCGTAGGAATATGCAAGGCATACAGGTTGCCCGGAGTAAGCTATGATGCCATACGGCTCCGACTCTTTCCTTTTTATCTATCAGGGGAAGCTACTTTGTGGTTATTAGAGTTTCCCACCGACTCCATAACCAACTGGAGGGAGCTTAAATAAGCCTTTTTTGAGAGATTCTTTCCCCCATCAAGGATGTTATGGCTAAAAGATGAGATCTATAATTTCCGACAAATTAAGATGGAGGCACTTCATGAAACCTGGCTGAGGTTCAAAAAGAAGTTGACTAAGTGCCCGAACCACAAAATTACAGATGAAAGTTTGTTGGAAATTTTTTACAGGTCTCTGAATAATAGCACCAAAGCTGTAGCAGATACGGTGGCTGGAGGAGCATTGATGAGTTACAGTTGGGAGGAAGCAGCCACTATCCTTGACAGGGTGACTAAGACAAACAGGGCCTGGCATACGAGGGAGGCTGATGCAGTGGCAGGTACATATGCTATTGGTTTGACTGCGGAACAATGAAGGAAGGAAGAAAACGCGATCAGGAATTAGCTCACATGCGCACATCATTGGATTTGCTGACAAAGCATATCATGGGAACCGAAGCCAAAAAGGTAAATGTAGTGGGAACTCAAGGAAGGGAGCAAGGAGCTGATTACTCTGATTTTGAGGAGGAGGCAAACTTCCTAGATGGCCAAGTGGCAGGTTTCCGAGCCAACGCCCAAGCGTCTGGACAAGAAAATTGGTGCCAAGGTTCTGGAAATCAAGGTCGAAACCAATTTAGAGACAACTATAACAGGAACGGGTTCAGAGACAGGATCCGTGGTTGTGAGTGCGAGGGAGAATGGAGAAGGAAAGATGGATACTGCAATGACCGGGCTGGAGTCTATGTGCCTGCTAATGCACGAGAAGGGGAGGCCGGACAGTCAAAGTTGGAGAGCATGATGTCTGAGATGTTGAAGAAGGTGAGGTCCACTGATAATCAATTAAAAGAAATTCGAAGTGACCTATCGAGCATGGGTCAGAAAGTGGAATCTCACACCACCGCCATCAAGTAGATAGAACACCAACTTGGGCTACTGTCAGCATCAATGAACCCTAGGCAAAAGGGTACACTCCGTAGCAACACTGTCCAGAATCCAAAGAACGATGCTCATTGCATGACACTGATGATTAGGAGTGGTAAGACCACAGTTGACCCCCCGTTCCTAGTTGAAGTTGAAAGGATGAAAGAGAGCGTGATTAAGGAAGAAGAGATGGGTGTTGAGACACAAAATGGTGAGTTTCAAGAGGCCCCTAGAGGTAAGAAGGAAGGCGACATTGATCAAGGGGCAACCCGAGTGCATAAGGCTATTCCACGACCACCGCCACCATTCCCTCATAGGATAAAGAAAAAGGCAGACAACGGTAAGTTTTAAAAATTCCTTTCAATTCTTAAACAACTACCGGTGAACATACCGTTGGTCAAAGCACTAGAGTAGATGCCAGAGTATGCAAAATTCATGAAGGACCTGGTTACAAAGAAGAGATCTATGAGCTATGAGCCAGTTGACAATGTCCATCACTGCAGTGCCATAGCAACGAGGGTCTTAGCTTAGAAAAAGGAAGACCCAGGCGCCTTCACGATACCTTGCACCATTGGTAATGTCGAGTTCACAAGGGCACTCTGTGATCTGGGAGCTAGCATTAATTTAATGCCCTTGGCGGTTTTCAAGAAGCTAGGATTGGGAGCCTCTACACTAACTAACATGTGGCTACTGATGGCCGACAGAATAGTTAAGAAACCATTGGCATCTTAGTTGATATGCTCATCAAGGTTGACAAGTTCATATTCCCAACAGACTTCGTGATTTCGGATTGCGAGGTCGATTATGAGTTCCCCATCATTTTGGGGTGACCATTTCTTGCCATTTGGAGAGATCTAGTAGATGTGGAAGTGGGTCTAGTGAAGTTCAGACTAAACAATGAAGAGGTCACTTTCAACATCTACTGGACCATAAAGCAACCGAAGGAATTTAGTGTGATCTCAGTACTAGAGGATGAGTATGAGTCACTTGACGAATTCTAAGTAGTCAAGAGACTTGCGTCGTGCCACAACATTAAATCAAGGGCTTATTGGGAGGCATCCCAAGTGGTGGTTTGATGAAATCTGAGTAAACAGACCACCTGAGTCGTGCCGCGACGTTAAATCAAGCACTTCTTGGGAGACAACCCAAGTTATTGAACTAATGTGTGCTCAATGTGCAGGGAAACAAAAATAGGTGGCTGAAAAATCAGCTGCTACAAACTCTTAGTCCGACCCTTGATAAGGTCCTACGAGCCTTAGCAGCAGGCGTGGTGAGAAGTAGAGAAAACTCAAAGCAAAAGTCAGGCCTACGGTTCATCCTACGAGTCGTACCTCAACATACGAGTCGTAGGTCTGACTCGTAGGTCACCAGGTCTTTCTGTTAAAGTCACTACAGGCCAAGGGATGAGTCGTAGGTATCTCCTACGACTCGTGGCACGAGTCGTGATGGGTCAAAAACACCACTTATACCTGACTCGGCCCAGATTTGTTTGATTTGGCCCTAAGCTATTTAAATCAAATCCACCCCTCTACCACGCTAAACACTCAAGCTCACAATGTTAAACTCACCCCCCCACAACCCATAACTCAACAACCAACAAGGAATCGAGCAAGTGTTTACTCAATCCAAGTTTGGCCAACCCTATACAGTGATACCTAGTCGAATAAAGCCACAATCAAGTAAGTGTTTTACATTGCAGATTCTAAATACTTTGGAAGTGAATTTAAGGACATCAAAACCCATGAGAATCACTGATTATGCCTTAAAACCAAGCTTTAAAGAAAAAACAAATGAAAAGGGTTAATGTAGTGGAGTTCGACTGGAAACCCCACCAGAAAAATTATTGAACTATGGCCTTGGAACACTTAAATGAAGTTACGAGTAATGGTCGAAAAAGGGGGAGGTTTGGGTAGTTTCAAAATGGAGTCTATGATATTCCTAGACCTAGGGGAAATCTGAGTACCCATAAATGTGCAAAACAAACACCTACACACTGAACAAAGAATCGTGAATGAGGTTTGAAAAGGGTACGAAGCACAGTATGGGTCGTAGGTTGCCTACGAGCCGTACTTAGTGCTCGTCCACCAAATTGAAAAAGGTTGTCTGGGAAGTCCACCCTACGACTTGTGGAATCGACCTACGGGTTGTACCATGAGTCGTGGTAAAAACAGAAATTTACTAGCAATAGGACTTCAGCAGACGACTCAAGGTACAGATCGTACCTTCATGGTACGAGTCGTACCTGCGAGTCTTAAGGTACCACCAGGACTTCTCACGAGTTGTACTTTCATGGTACGACTCGTAGTGAGGACCCATGATGAGATTCTGAACTTCTCTTATCTGATTTTTCTTTTTCAAAAATGGAATGCTAACCTCTTTCTCTACATGTACAATGACATACAAACTCAGGGTAGACAAAACACAAGCCCGTAGGATATTGATTAATGAAACAACTGACTCGGAGTCTGACAAGGGGAGATTCACCTAGTGGTTCACTTGAGGGCTATCAAGTAGACACCTCAGACACCAATGGAACCAGAACAACTAGGGCAAGAGCAAAGGCCCAAGATGAAGCAACCACTGCCACATCCGCTCAAGCTCGCCAGTCTGAAGAGGGAGTTAGAAAGGAATAATAAAAGTCGGGGAACGACTCCAATGCTGAAGAAGGGTCAAGGGCAACTCAAAGTAAAGAAGAAAGTGGCAGTGATGAGTCAGAAAAGGAGGCTCCAAATGAAGCACAGGCACAAGAGCAGACCCCACCCAGAGAAATCGTACAATTTGGTGGAGAGTGTAGGGAGCCAAAGAAATATATGAGAAAGGCATCTCTCTCACCACCAAAAATAAGCCAAGGCGGAGCATACAAGAAGAGCCGCGGATCCTCACGAACTCACTGAATTAAGTTGAGGAGATGAAGCGTATTTTCAGTTTCTATGGGTTCGAGTGGATGGAAAAAACTCCAACACAATACACAGAAGACATCGTATGAGAGTTCTATGCCAACTATTTGGCTACCATGGAGGTTAAAGCATAGGAAGTGCAGAAGGTGAAGGACTTGCCGCGTTTGGAAAGTGTGATGGTCCGAGGTCGTGAGGTTGATGTATCTGAGCGGACCATCGCTCGAATCTTATACGGGCCATAGTTCTTTCCGACCAGAATGACGCCAGAGTATGATCACATATGGAGGCAATGAAGCAGATCAGAAGTCTGAGCATGGGTGAGCGATAGAGGCAGCTGCAATGGCTAGCAGAGATGATCGTTGAGAACAAGGACGAGGCCGAGTTGGTTATAGGTGGCAAGCAGGTGACAAAGAATTCACTGAACTTCGTAGTGAAAGCCTGCTGGACACTAGTGCGCCATCGACTAGCACCGACAGTTAATGACAACACACTAAGTGCTGACATGGCAGCTTTGGTGGCATGCCTCATGTCTCGTTACCCCCTTAATATTCTGAGGATCATAACTATTGAGATAAGAGATCGGGCGGTGGGAGTAAGCACTACTATCCCATTCCCGAGCCTTGTATTCAGTTTATGCAGGGAGGCGAGAGTTCAAAGGGGTGATGAGCGGTTCATTGGGGGGCAGAGGATTGCAAACATAGGCCTTATCCGGGACGAGATGAACACGGTAAGTAGATCTAGACTTCCTACAGCCATACCAACATCTCAGCTAGCAGGGGATGCACAGGTGAATGTCCCCACCACACAGGAGCAGAGCGAGACATCGGCTAAAGATGTCGGTCACCCTGAGATAGCTCCTAGCACCTCAGCTGCACCATTGCATAGCTCATAGACTCCAACATCAACAGGGAACATCTTGGTACCACAGGACTTCCTTCATAAGCTGGCCAAGCGATTGACCTTGGCAGAGCACAAAATTCAGGCCATGATGGAAAATGTAAAGCCATGGGTCAAATCCTAGACAGATGCAGCAGATCAGGCCCTACATGCCCGCCTAGATAGCTTTGAGAGAAGATTTAACATGAGGATGGCAAAGCAGATATATACTAGCAGTCTCCGTGCGGAGTTGGGAGCTCTTCGGAGCCAAGTAGTTGAGTTGTCATCACGACAACCAACAGTTATAACAGCCCCCACTCTTTCAGACCTAGATGCTGAGCTTGATGAAGATATTAATTTAGCGGCATATTGGGAGACGTCCACGACTTCTAAGAAGGGTAAAAAGCGAGCTACTGAGGAGGCTAGAGAGGAGAGTCCAAAGAAGAAGAAGAAGAGAGAGAAGAAAGAAAGAAAGGGGGCCAGAACTAAGAGCATGCAGACTCATACAACACATATGTATGAGCTGCATGAGAGATTTAGAGGAGTAGGAAGCTCCACCACAGCTCAGCCCAAGCTTGCCAGTGGCCATGATCCTTCAGGTGAGCCACATTCAGCCCCAGCTACTACAAAGGCCGATCAAGTGGGCACAATCAATGAGGGGGGAACTACTCCCCTTGTTGTTAAACCATTGAGCGCGCCGACCACCGCAAACGCCACTACTACCGCGGAGGTACCACCTCTGCAAGATGTCAAGAGCGCCTAGAGAGCCACAGGTATGTTCTCTTCCTTACATGCTTATAGCTTATGCTTCAGGGATGAAGCTCACTTTTTCAAAAGGGGGAGGGGGTGTACATGTATTTTTGGGAATTTTGTTTGTCTGAAGGTTTTTCTTGCTGTGCTTCTTTTCCCTCAGGCATGCTATCTAGTAGAACCGACACGTGTTAGGATTTTTTTCTAAAGTTATGATTTTTTGTTTGATTAGAAAGTAACTTAGGAATACTCAGCCAATAGAAATGCACTAGTTTTGTTTTTTTTTGAAAAATTGACCCTGTTCAAAATTTTTGCTATGTATTTGTGACAGCATGCATAATTTCTGTGGATCTTTTTCTGTATTTTAGTTATTAGTAGTAGTTATTCTTGTTAAGCCATGTATGAACTAGGCATTTGAAGTAAAAATAGTTCATGTACCATGTGTGAGTGAGGTTTTAGTATTCATTGTAGTATGTTGTTGAGGATCTAGAACTTGCCTAGTTGGTCTCTGCATAGGTTAAGGACGGTTGGTTAGGATATGATCATAGGCCATTTTTGTTTTAGCTCACTTTTAGCCTATATTGCCTTACCAAAGTTTCATGAATCCCTTGATCCCAAGTTTGAGCCTTAATAGACCATATTTCTTTGATTCACCTGTTAACCGTACTCTTTTGTTTATAATGAACCTATTTTGGCCCTGGTCCTTCCTTGGATATTGTGAACCTCAACCTAAGAAAAATGTTAAGTTGAGAGTGGCTAGAGTAGGGGTGCATAACTGGTTGGAGCGGGAGAAAGGAAAAGAAAGAAAAGAAGAGAAAAAAAAAGAAAATATGGTGAAAAATGAGGTGTGGTGAGGTGGAAAAGTAAAAGAGCTAAAAATCTTGAGAATCTTGAAAAAGAAAAATTCAAAAGAGCTTGAAGTTGTTTGAAAAATGCGAAAAATCACCTCGCCCATGCAAATATTCTTAAAATAGGGTAAAAAGGGAAGAAAGGAAAACGAAAGAGTGAAAGGTGAAATAGGTAAATGGTGTAGCCAATGTATGTAGTACCAAGGAAGGGATAGTCACTCATAAAATCTCTCATCTTTATCATGTCCAACCCTAAGCCTACATTACAAGCCATATCAAGTCCTATAGTGATCCTAACGTGACCGTCTGAGAAACCAAAGCAGAGAAAATAAGGGCAAGCCTATGGTATCTGATGCATAATACTTGCAAAATTCCTTGTGAGAGTGAGTGCTTCATTTGCCTAGTCCCATGTTGTGTTTGATTCTTCATATCTGAGTGGAGACTTCATTTGTGTGAGGGTACATGGGTTATGTTTGCTTTTACCATTGGTCTGTGTGAAAAACATTGGTGATGACTTGATTGCTTGTTGATAGCTAGATGACATGTCTTGATCCCTGTATATGATGTTTTGATGTTTCTTGTAATGCATTAGCTGATGATGTTATATGAGGAATGGTCAATAAAGTGTATATAGAAAGTGAAAAATTTTGTTTTAGTATTGGCTGTAGTATCTTAAGTGTATTTTCTAGTTGAGCATCGTGTTTAGTTTTTCTTTTTCTTTGCCTGAAGACATGTAAAAGTCTTAAGTTGAGGGTGCTGATGTGCTGTGGATTTACAACACTATTGATGCTCAAAACTAAGAAAATAGTATGGACTTAGGTATATTTATGTGGATATGAGGCACTTTTCCTTTGATTTCACGATAAATGGGTGTTGGAGCATAAATTTGCAAAAGGAAGCTAAATGTGTGTAAAAAAGGGAAAAAATGCAGTCCACAGTACGATCCGTAGGATGTACCTACGAGTCGTACTGAGGGCCGTGATAAGAAGCAGAAGGCTGAAAATGGAAGAATGAACCTATGAGTCTTGCCACGGATCGTACCAAGCTTGTACGAGTCGTGATAAGGTAGTTGTGATGAACTCTAATAGAATTGCACAAGAGGCTGATTCTCAGTACGAGAGGATACCACGTCCCGTGCGAGCTTGGTACGAGTCGTACCATGCCGGTCGTGGTGAACTTCAGACAAATTGCAAAGATTCAGAATTAAGCCACGGGAGCCTGGTAAGAGTCATAGGAAAGAGGTATGAATCGCACCTTGGCTCGACACTTAGCCAAAAATCATCCAACAATCCAAACCACGAGATGCTTCCATGGACCGTAGGATGCTCCTATGAGTCGTAGGATGATCTGTGACGAGGTCGGCACTAGATATGGAAAATTGCCCTGTTAGCCTAGGAAAAGGATTCTTATGTCTATATAAATACGTTTTATGTTTTATTTTTTAGGAGAGACATTAAGTAAAATTAGTTTTAGTTGGAAAACATTAGAGTAGACAATTTTACATCTTTGAAAGAAAGAATTGAGTTGGTTCAATCTTGTGATCAACCTTTTCTTGAATTCATATTGTTCTTGCTACTTGTTCTTCAAGATTTTGTGGATTAATTATAGGAAGCCTTTTTCTCAATCATATTTGTATGTATTGTTTTTATGTTTTTAATCATGAACACAATTCACAACCTTGCAACTATGAGAGGCTAAAACCTCCATAGCTAGGGTTGTGGGAACCATGGTGGATTAACAAGCTAGGGTTGCACAAACTGAGTCTAAAACCAATACTAATTACTTATACTGTATTCTCTTCATGCTTTAATGATTCTTAGTGGTGTACAATGTTAGAAAGTTCCCAAATTCTTTACTTGCTTTGGTCGAAGAGGTAGAGATTAGGAAAAGAGAATTACAACGGAGCCTTGATCTTGATGATCATTGTATTAACTTGAGCTGTGGTCGCAGGATAGTTATATCTGGAGCTTAGTGATAAGGATTAGTTTGGAAACACTCATGAGACTTGGTCGAGTAATTGAGTATAGTCATTCAATAGGAATTGATCGATCGTTTGAATGAACCTAAGTTATCAGTTCTGTAGGTAAGTATTGGTGAAGATCACAAGTGTATACCTAAAGTTGTTATGAATCCATGGGGAACACAAACCCTAGTTATCCTTTAATTATTGATTCACAACCATAATCTTGACAGCTGCTTTGTTTTTACTATTGATTATTATTAGAATCCCCCCAATTGTGAAGTAACTATCATACAAGTTCACTTACTGGCTGTAATCTAGATCTTCCATATTCCCTGTGGGATCGACCCCGACCTCTAAGTTGGGTTCTTTATTAACAACGTCTGCTTCATACTTCAGTTAGAAGTGTGGTTTGAGCGTTATCACTCATATGCATGAATTCATAATTGAGATGTATGTATTATTGAGCTTCGTTTTAATACGATTTTGAGTTTATGCATGATTCCATTGTTGAGCTTCATCAATAGATGATGTTGATCTTCGTTATATATGATGTAGAGCATTGCATGTTTTGGGAGAAGAGTCTAGCACCGAATGAGCTAAGGGTCGATCACCCTATGCTCCAGAACTACGCGCCAACGTAGGTTGATATTATTATGTTATTGGGACCTCCCTTGTGAGCTATCCTGGGCCTAAATGGCCCATGAGCTTGATATCGATATCATGGTAGCGTCCTTAGCCCTGACAAGGTTTTAAATGGCTCTGCCCGCTTGAGTATAATAGTCAGGACCACATAAGCTCTATCATGGTATGTCGGTTAGGTGAAGAGTCTCCCATGGTCTATATGATTTAGATTTGCATATTCATTACTTATGGTTATTATTTTAAACATGCATGTATTAAAAGCAAGGTTTGACTCATTTTTCAGCTTTTCTATAAATGTCACATTTCAGCTTTGAGTCATTCGAATCAGTTATGATGTTATGAAGCTATGCATGGTCATATTATGAAAGATTATGATTTCAGAATGAATGCATGTAGTCCTTACTCACAGACTTGTAAGCTTATGATATGTTATGAAGTATTTTAAATGATTTACTTTGCTTAAGTGGTTTTTACTTACCTTGCATACTCGATTCATTCCATGTACTGACCGCATACTTTCTATGTTGTATCATTTCATGATACAAGACCTAGCTCCCAAGCTCAGCCCCGTTCGTAGTTGGTTGTCAGAGTTAGCTCCTACTGGGTTGGTTAGTCCTCATCTTTTGAGGGCTAGACTTTCAGTTTTCCTTATGTATTTTCAGCTTTAGTAGTGTTGAGTTAGTTGGGGTCTTGTCCCTTCAACTCGTCCAGATTAGAGGCTTTTCAGACTCATGAATGTATTCAGCTTCGGATGCTTATTATGATGTTTTGTTGAGTTAGACTTCTGCTGAGTTTATATTGTTGAATCTTCAATTTACTGATTGAGTTAGATGTATGCTTGTGCAATGGGTTGACTTGGGGTCCTCGGGGTCCCTTGTCCCATGTCTATGATCCGATCCCCCGCTCGGGTCGTGACATCAGTTCCACTGTAGTCCCGAAGGCATTCTGTAGCTTATCTAAAAATAGCCCTACATAGGCAATCAACATACATCTGTATGCTATTTTGTAGCTCAACTGTAACTAGCCCTTTGTAGGCAATCAACGTGTACCTATAAATAGCCGCTTTGGCGATCAGTGTATCTCTATATATAGCACCTCAGGCAACTATATGTGAGCACATGAAGCTCTGGGCTCCTATAACTGTATCTGAGCCTTCTGGGCTCCTGTAACTGCACCCCGAGCACATAAGGCTCTTCTGAAGGTTAGTAATGCCAACTCAGTCATAAAGGAAGTCGGTAAGGGCACCGGACTTCAAGTGGCTCTGCAGGCCTCAATATAGTTGCTCTAATCTTCATATTGCTCTATGAGCACAACATGGTCCCATAGGCACTTCATAATTATATTTTGCTCCTTGAGTAGCCTGTATAGAATTTGACAGGCCTAACTTATATTTCTGCATATCGCTCGGTGAGCATAGCATATCCCCTTAGGTCTAAACACAACTGTATTTTCCCCTCTAGAAACTTGCACAACATCCAACAAGCATATCCTATGTGTTCACAGCTATCCAGACATTCATGAATACAATTATGAAATTAGCTAGCCTTGAAAGAAAAGGGGCAGGATCCGGAGTGACCTGAACGATAATTTGAATGTCATGCCGATAGAAAAATTGCTTATAAGCAAACAATAAAGTTGTAGGAGACCAACTATGTGGTTCCTTCACCTAAAATGACTATAGGGATGCTAATAACAACATATGATTCTAAGCATACCACCACAACAGCTTTACAGGCAGCCACACCAACTATTAACCCGAAGGTAGAACTATAATACTGAGATTCTAGCCCTATAGGCGTCAATCTATTCTGTCAAGATAGCATATAGCTCATGTAAGCAACTTGCAACCTCGTAGGCAGGTATATTTACACTTAGCCCTTATAGGCAACATGTACGTGGACATCTGTATGAGTAGCCAGAGGCATTAGCCCCAAGTCTAACAGCTGATAAAATCACTATTTAGGGTATCACATAGTCTATTAGATTACTAACCGCCAGGGTGGTTTCTTGAGTGACCTATACGACAAGCTGTAACTCATATGAAGCTCTACAGTCACTAGAAATAGGTAGTTCATCTAGCAACCTACCATCCACTCCATTAGGCAACCCTGGTGCCACTAACTTAGGGGTAAGGCTGTACTATCAAGGTACTAGCCCTGTGAGTGTCAAGGTACGTCAACGGCCTGTAGGAGAGCTTTACTATATAAATACGCGTCGAAAATAGAAAGTTATACTGCTAAGTTGCTCCCTATGCTGCCCAACTTTAACAAGAAATGTTCAACAGCTAACCACAGGCCTCTATGGCCTCGGTAAGGCAGCAAAACATCACTAGCCAATCTAGGCGGAAACAATACGAATCAATAATCTCAAGGCCGCTTCTAATGAGAGGTAAAGCTGGAATAAGGCTAATCCCGACAAGGGATACAATACTACAACATCAATTCTACTCGTAGCAACTAACCACAACATACGTAAACACCAATTACTACGAAAGCACACGTCGTATCACTATATGACGAGAATAACTTGCTGAAAAAGGTTAGCCTTAACATACCTCGCATCACAGATTTCAATGTTGGCTTGCAGCTTCGCTATGTCTTAGCTCAACATACGCATAGCTTTGGCCGCACCGCACTCTACAACAAGCTGATCATATAGAACTTCTTTAGCTATGTAGTAGAACAATATCTCCGTACTTCTATAGCTTGTCCCTTCAAAATCCAAACTACTTTGAACAAAATAACTCCGTAGGTATGCTTCTTCTAGCTTCAAGAAATTTCAATTTAAGAAGAGGAGGTAATTGATGAAGTTTTGATGCTTGTTCCCCTTTAAATCCCTTGAAAACCTAGGGAGAACTCGTGTGGTGTCTCAGGGAAATATCTGCAAAACTGATCCCTAATACACCCACTTAACATATATATATATATATATATATATATATATTTATATTTATTTATTTAATAGAAGGGCAGTAAAGTAGGGTCTGCATCGCGCCCATTACTGGCGCAAGAATAGGGACATGACGCGCAACTCCCTGCGGAGGGTAGGGGTCCACAACGCGTGGTCCAATGCGGACTACCTTTGGGTCATCCCGTCCACTCGTTCATCAACTCGATTATATCTTGATAACGCTCAAACTACACTTCCAACTGAAGTATGAACCGGACGTTGTCAATAAAGAACCCAACTAGAGGTTGGGGTCGATCCCACAGGGAATATGGAAGATCTAGATTACAATCGGTAGATGAACTTGTATGGTAATTACTTCACAATGGGGGGATTCTAATAAAAATCAATAATAGAAATAAATAGTAGTCAAGATTATATTTGTGAATCAATAATTAAAAGATAACTAGGGTTTGTGTTCCCCATAGGTTCATAACAGCTTTGGGTATACACTCGTGATCTTTACCAATACTTACTTACATAATTGATAACTTAGGTTCATTCAAACGATCGACCAATCCCTATTGAATGACTATCCTCAATTACTCGACCAAGTCTCATGAGTTTTGCAAACTAACCATTATCACTAAGTTCCAGATATAACTATCCTACGACCACAACTCAAGTTAATACAATGATCATCAAGATCAAGGCTTTGTTGTAATTCTCTTTTCCTAATCTCTACCTCTTCGACCAAAGAAAGTAAAGAATTCAGACACTTCCTAACATTGAGCACCACTAAGAATCATTAAAGATGAAGAGACTACATATAAGTAATTAGTATTGGTTTTAGACTCACTTTGTGCAACCCTAACTTGTTAATCCGCCATGGTTCCCACAACCCTAGCTATGGAGGTTTTAGCCTCTCATAGTTGCAAGGTTGTGATTTGTGTTCATTATTGAAGACATAAAACAATACTTACAAAGATGATTGAGAAAAATAATTCCTTCAATTAATCCACGGAATCTTGAATAACAAGTAGCAAGAACAAGATGAATTCAAGAAAAGGTTGATCACAAGGTTGAACCAACTCAATTCTCTCTTTCAATGATGTGAAATTGCTTACGACAATGTTTTCCTATTAAAATTAAGTCTATTCATCGTCCTCTCTGATCAAAACTCCCTAATGTGCTACTTTATTGCATAGAGACAAATGGTATTTATAATAGTAGAGTGAGCCTTCCTTGTTCCTTCATGGACTAGAATTGGGATTCATAACTCTTTTTCCTAGTTGAAGTGGGATTAGACTTTCTAAAAATAACCTAGAAAAGTATTTATACAAATAATTAGAAATTTTTCCTAAATTAACAAGAAAACTAATTTAACTTTCGCCGCCTGATCCTACGACTCGTACCATGAACCTACGAGTTAAAGCTTCCTCTCGTACAATGCTCAGCAGTCTTGAATTTGGTTATGTCTTGGAAGTTGGTATGACTAGTACAATGCTCTTACGAGTCGTACAATGCCTGTCGTGGTCTGATCTTGTGAAGTTGGGCGTTTTCTTAATATTTTCATGAGTGTTGTGGTACAACTCGTACCTTGGTATGAAGACTCATGACTGCCTCGTGCCCTTGGATCTACCAATCATATTTTCTTTGAAGTTCACCACAGCTCTTTGATGCGAGTCGTAGGTGGTCATCACGACTCATATCCTCCATTCGTACCATGAGCTCAGACAAGTGCAATATTTCTGTAATTTTCCACGACTGCTATTGTATGGCTCGTACCAGGATGGTATGGCTTGTACCAAGAGTAGTACATGGCCACTACCTTGTGCTGAATTTTATCACGGATGCTACGTACGACTCGTACCTCATAGGTACGACTCGTACTGAAGTCTGCTATTTTACCATTTTCAGCACTCTTTTCTCTTCATTTGCACATTTTAACTCCAATACATAATTTCCCTAAAAATAAAGTAAAAGTGCATCATATCTGTATAAACACACCTAATACCATGCATATTTTCAAAGTTTTGAGCGTCGAAAGTGCTGTAAATTCATAGCACATCACGTCTCCAATCCTATGATACATTCATGCTATGCATTCACTATTGTTTAAATCCTTTGGCATGTGCATACATATACCTGAAACATTCAACCATAAGTACACTCATATCATAAAGCTAGCAAAAACATTTCCATGGTGTAACAAAACCGGTGGAATCAGAAGGATCATTGTCCCATGCCCTTTATGGATCAAATGTTGCATAGAATTACAGGGAGGGCCTATTATATTTTCTTGGATGGATATTCTGGTTACAACCAGACTTTCATTGCTCTTGAGGATCAAGAGAAGACCACATTCACATGTCCTTATGGGATATTTTCATTTAAGCGAATGCCTTTCGGACTATGTAATGAACCTGCCACATCTCAAGGGTGATGTCAATATTTTTCGATATGGTGGAGGACATAATGGAAATCTTCATGGATGACTTCTCTGTAGTAGGTGATACGTTTGAAGATTATTTATCTTACATGGCTTCGGTATTGAAGCATTGTGAGAAAAAAATCTAATATTGAACTGGGAGAAGTGTCACTTCATAGTGAGTGAAGGAATTGTATCGGGACATCGAATATCAAGTAAAGGCATTGAGATCGACAAGGCGAAGATCGATGTCATATCCAAATTTGTTACACCCCATAAAATGTCAATGGTTAGTAGGCGTACGCATGGATTTGTGACGAGTAAGAAGAGCTTGAAGCGTGTGAAGAAAGAGCCTTGGAAGCAGGGTCGGGCAAGGCTAGGACGCGAGGGGCCAACATGACGCGCTAGCTCGTAGTGAACTGGCCAGCGCGGCGTGCCAAGCATAGGGGTGTGATGGTAGGCGCGATGCTGGGGCATGCTGATGCCTTGGCTGGCACGAGCTGCTCCCCCTGCCACTGGCCTGAAGTATATATATATATATTGGCCCCTTATTCAATTTTAATCATTTTCCAAGTGATAATTGGGCAAAGTTAGACAGAACACGAAGAGTTTATAAATTTTCGTCGGATTACGCTACCAAACGCTGTCCAATTTGAAATTAACTTCGGGTAATGAGTACTAGCCTACGGGAAGCATTACTATGGAGTTTTATCTTAAAAATTCGCTTAGCAAATCAGAACTCCGCCGAGTAAAAGTTTTCAGAATTGCTCCAAATTGATTCCTACCCGGCCATAGGCGTTAGATAAGCACTTCTCCCTTCTGAACTCGGGAAATTATAGGTTTTCGGCTGAGTTATTCTAAGTCGGATTATTGTTAACTTTATTAACGAAAGTTACCGATATTTGCCGAGTTTAGCATTGAAATTTGTTGTATTCTCTCAGCATAGAGGTTACAGTTGGAAAGAACTATCGATTGCAAGTTAAACCTCGCCAGTTAAATCAGAAATGAGCATTTGAGGTATGTTAAGGCAAATTCCTTTGGCAAGTTTGTCCTATCATGTCGTAATAAGATCTAGACTCTCGTAAGAATGCCAGAAGTATGATTGTTGTGGTTAGCTGCTATCATTAGTTTGAGATTAGCATTTTCTATTTGGATTGGGATTGACCTTGCCCTTTCTAGCCTATCGTGACCATCCCTAGGGTTACTAGCTGTGTCGTTGCCTACGGGGCTATATAGATCGCTCCAAGGAGCCAGATGTTGTCCCAAGGGACTACATAGAGGCCCAAGGGCCATATTACAGTCCATTCCATGGTTGGACTATTATCTTTATGTCGTATCGGCATCACTGACCCTCGTCGAGCCTGGTGCCCAGGGTGTAGTTATTAGGAGTCCACCGGACTCAGACACTACTACAAATCAGGAGTGAGTGGGCTCAATTATAGACCCAAGACCCAGGGGGACTAGCGAGTTGTCTATAGTTACCTGTTGACTCATTTTGACCTGATTAGGGGTATATAGGTTGAAGTGAACTTGCCAGGGCTTATGGGGGCCCCGAACGGGTTATCCTATGCTGGTTGTACCTTACGGGCTTATAGGGACCAGGTAAGGTTCTTATTTGCACTATTTATTGTTAGTTGTACAACAGGTTGTAAGGTTATTCAAGTTCACTCTCTATCCCTCCTATTGAATTGTTTCAGTTTAGTTATTAGTATTACTCAGTTATTTTTATTTACTGCCTTACATATTTGGTACATATTGTATTGACACCCATCTTTGGGATGCTGTATTACTTGAATGCAGGTACCGTTTAGACGCAGTTTAGGACCTCCCTAGTCATCAGCCGAGTCATCATTCTAAGCAGCTCCTTTTTCCCCGGAGTTGTTAGTTAGAAGGTTTGTTCTTTTGATTGTACAGTTTATGGGCAGGTCGGGGTCCTATCCCGACCATTATTCCACTTTTAGAGGCTTTCATGCTACAGATTAACAGTATTAGTTTGTTGTTGGCCATATGGGACCTATATATGTTTTCTTTTGCATGATGGCCGTGTGGAGCCTAGTTTAGCTATTTGTTAGCAGCCTTGTCGAAAATAGTATAGTTCTGATTGCTTGTTTTCAGTATGATATAACTAGACAATATGGTGGTCTTGTCGGCCAGCATAGGATCCCCTTTACTGCGTGTTATTGTTCAGCTGTTTTATTTTTACAGGTAGCTATGCGGCCTTGTCGGATGGAGGCTATGTTTACAGTCGAGATATAGCTCGTCGTTTCCTTGATTTGAAGAGCAGACGTTCACCAGAAGTGCATAAGCCCAGTTAGGTTAGTTCAAATCCCAGTATGGCACCAGGTGCTAGTCATGTCTCCTATGGTGGGGCATGACAAACTTGGTATCAGAGCAGGCCGTATCCTAGGGAGTCTGCAAGCCGTGTCTAGTAGAGTCTTATCTATGGGTGTGTTGTGCACCACATTCCATAGGCAGGAGGCTACGGGCATAATAGTGTGGTTACCCTTCTTTCTTTTTCAGTTGTGCTGTAGAGATATGTTGTATAGGATTGAGTCTCTAAGCTTACCTTATTTTGCTTATCTACCGAGAAATGTCGGACACATGACATACTACGACTAGCCGGAAGTTAGATGCTGTGGCTGGGGAAGGCGCTAGTAGGGTGCCCCAGTCAGAGCCAGCCCGATCTGAGGGAAATAGGGAGACTTCATCCCGGTCTCCTCAGCAGTCTCCGCGGCGCCAGGAGTTTTCCTTGGCAGCGGACATCTCGGCACCACCTCCAGCAGCTCCTATACCTGTACCATCAGATTAGGAGGTTAGGAGCGCTGTCTATATGTTAGCACAGATGATGGACGCTCAATGCCAGCCTATTTGCTAAGTCTTCGGGAGGACCTGGGAGGTTGAGGGTCCGAGAGTTTCTTGCCTTGAGTCCTCTGCAGTTTACAGGGATGGATTGGGAAGAGGACCCTCAGGACTTCCTGGACCAGTAGCAGCAGATCTTCAGGGTGATGCATGCTATGCCCGCGGAGTTGGTTGAGTTAGTAGTGTTTCGACTGTGGGACATAATAGTGTTATGGTAAGAGATATGGGAGAGGTCCCGAGGCAGAGACACTCCCCCTCCAACTTGGTCCAGTTTCTCAGAGGCCTTTCTGGATCACTACTTTCCACGGGAGATTCGACAGGCCTGGGTAGATAAGTTTTTGCACCTGGAGCAGGGCTCGATGAGTGTCCGAGAATATGCTATGGGATTTGATTCCTTGGCCAGATATGCACCAACTTTTGTAGACACTATGCCAGCCAGAGTGTATTGGTTTATTACGGGACTACTTCCAGATTATGTGGAGACTTGTGTTATGGCTACTTTATGGGACGACATGGATATCACCCTTATTCAAGCTTTCGCTCAGAGTATTAAGGGGATCAGGCAACGACAATGGGGAGATAGAAACAGCGCTGTAGGGACAGATGTAATCACATGCAGGAAAAATTTTAGGGCGGACCTAGGCCATGAATATCAGATTGGCCACCCAGGCCCCCACCTCCACAGCAACAACAAAGTGGTAGATTAGACCGCCGAGGGCAGTCAGGACCCGGTGAGAGCTCACGGGCATTAGGTTCTCAGCAGTAGAGGGGGCCAGATCAGAGAATATCCACTGTGTCGGGGTGTGTTATTTGTGGTCGACACCATTTTGAGGCATACAGGTATGGCTATACCGCTTGTTACGCTTGTGGACAAGAGGGTCGCATAATGAGGGATTGTCTAGCTAGAGGTCAGGGTGATCGGGACCGAAGGACAAATCCTCAATAGGGTCATATGCCCTAGCACCTTCAGCAGGGCGCCGGCCCTCAACTCCAGCTGACAGAGGCTAAGGCAGATCAGGGGTATCTAGTTCAGGCAGCGGTGCATATCACACTTATGATTTACCGGGACGACAGGAGTCAGAGTCGTCACCGGATGTTGTGACAGGTATGTGGACATTTTCTCCCACTCAGTTTATGTTTTAATAGACCCAGGTTCCACCTTATCCTATGTTACTCCATTAGTATCCCAGAAGTTTGGTATAACTCCAAAATTGCTCCAAGATACTTTTCAGTGTCTATCCCCATCGGTGATTCTATTATAACTAAAAGGATCTATCGGGGGTGTACAATAGAGGTTGTCGGTCACCATACTTTAGCAGATTTGTGGAGCTAGAAATGATCGATTTTGATGCAATTATGGGTATGGATTTGCTAGCGCCATGTTATGCCAATGTAGAGTGCTGGACCAAGACAGTCCGATTCAACTTTCCAAGGGAGGTAGTGCGAGAGTGGAAGAGCAGTGCAACTACACCAAAAGGTAGGTTCGTTCGGTGCATTTGTAGGGGTTAAAAACCGACACGCAAGTGCACGTGGTCAAACAAGTAGTAAGTGGCTTTAGTAAGCCAAGTATCGATCCACAGAGACTCTGGATAAGTGAAATTTGCTTAAGTATACTATATTCTATCTCACTTCTAAATAGGCTGACAACAACGTAACCAAAATTTGAATAATTTGTTTTATAATTTCTATACTATAACTACTAACAATTATCTACTTTGAATTTAAACTATGGATATGAGCATGCCAAGGTTAAAGAACATGTAATGAACTGATTATCATCATAAATTGGTTAATCTTTTCTTCCAGTTGCTAGCCAAGAACATTAGCCAAGAGATTAAAACTCTCGTATTTAATCTCACTTAAGAATCATAAACCATCCGTCTACATTTCTGTGATAAAATGCAATTCATGACCTAGCAATGCAATTCCGGTTTCTAAATTGACTAATACGGCTTTCAAGTATATTTCTATCAGGAAAGCACATCAAAAATCAATTTTCCCAAATCAAGTAAAGAAAAATATCCTATTAATTCACAACTTTCCAATTTCGTGCTCTCTCGAGTGAAATCGGACTTTTTAGATATACATTAATGTCGGCCACACACCAATGCAGTAGAAACAAGAATTAATAGAACAACATAGAAGAAAAAGATGAAAAACCATATAATTCAATAATCAAAATTCATCACAAATGTTCATAACCTCAGCAAGGAAGGGAATTAGCCACTCATTTGTGGATTAATCATCCTAAAACAAGTGTTAATCATACAAACAATTGAATTAGAGAAGAAAGAAAGAGAGAAAAACCCTGAACTTTTCGTCCCTCAACTGCTTGTAACCCACGTCCTTGCTCAACCAAATCTGATTATGAAAAATACATTTAAGTGTTCTATTTATACTAGTGGGAATTTTTCCTGGAATAACAAGCAACGTGTCACGGAGTGCATCGCGGAGCACTGCCTCCGTGACACGGCGTGGACGCAGACCCTCACTGGAAATTGGGGGTCCGGGAATAAAGCATCAACGTGGCATGGCGTGCAACGCGGAGGCTTGCCACCGTGCCACGGAGCTGTCGCGAGCCTCCACTGGAATTGATGCGTTTTTTCACCCTCCAGGCAGAATGCCTCCGCGATGGCAGCGTGACACGCTCCATCGCGGAGCCCTTTTAATTGGTGCAGTCCAATGCTTTTTCCCTTGCTCGCATCCAAGTCCAACTCCGATATCCTCCAACATGCATTTTAGCTTCTCGAAATCACATTTTACCTACAAAACAATGCTAATCATGTTGGTTAGTATAAATTCACATTTTATTACCAATTACATGAAAATGTATATACATTGCTAGATAAAGAAGGCGAAAATGATACGTTTGAGTATCACTTGGGCATATAAATCTGCCCAAGATCACTTACCCCACACTTAAATCCTTGTTCGTCCTCGAACAACAAACATATAATTCATGCAAATTACATCCCAACCTTCGCAACTATGGTGCGACAATTTGAGCTACGGTCATACCGATCATTCAATATTTCAAATCATCAAGAAAACATGCATGGTCTTAACAATGCAAGGACCTTCAATACATTGAGACTTTCTAGACTTTAAGAATCGACTCTCGATATCGGCAAACTCATGCAAATCAGCTAATCAAGATACCCAACACGAAAATCAATCTTTCATCAAGCATGTGCCCTCACAACTCAAGAGAATCTTCCCCTTTTTTCTCATGTGACACACAAACATTCAAGTAGGGGCATGAAAAAATAATTTCACTCTCTCTCCCAAAAGAATTCACATGCATCATGTCATGACCCATAAGCTTGCCCTTAGTGAATTACTCCACTAATATAAAGAAATGCAATGTAAGATCACGTAGGACTTTAATGGGTTGTAATGGAAGCTATGGAACTAATATATATTGGATTAGCCAATAATAGCCACTAGCATCCTTAAGCGCCTTTTCAACACATTCCCATCAACTCATGGACATTGTTTCTCTCTTTTCTTTTTTTTTCCTCATCCCATTCTTGGTGATTTACTTTAGTATGGACCATTTCATCAAGCACACTTGACACGAAAACAAAGGTTTTTCATGCACCTTCATTAGCATTTATTTATAGCAAGTGCACCTTCAACCTTTTCTTTTCTTTTCTCACTCTGCTTTTCTTTTTTCTTTTCACCATTCTCACTCTTTGACACTTTGGGAAAATTATTTTCTCTTCTTAAGCGCTTAAGAGTTTTGTATAGACTTTACGACCAATGAAAAGAAAAAATTACGCTTAGTTTATACTTTTGGGACAAAAGAAAGAAATAATAGGCTAAAGGCTCAACGGGCTGACTAGGGTATAACAATCATATAAAGGAGAAGTATGACAAGAAAAAAATAGAAACTCTTGGTTAAAACAAAGAAATGCCTACATCCTTTCCTACATTACACCTCTTTCATTTCGTTTTGTACACACACCAGGCAAGTTCTAGACACTTCACAATAGCATGGAATAACAATACCTCACTTCACACTTTATGCACATGCTCGATTCAAGATGCATTCACAGACTCTTCAATCAGCTAATTACATGAATTCAAACATTAAGCCTCAATCACACCGAATCGAACTCTACAGCCTAGGTATCTCAACATATTTACAAAATTGCATGCTTTCATACGAATCACTTTTGCATTTTGAATACCAGTTACAACACGCAACCAACATTTCACAACCATATAGTAACTACAGGTTCCGTGATGCAATCCACCAAAGAAAAAAAACTGAAAATAAATTAAAATCACTACTCCTACCGACTACATTTCCCTTAAGACGGTCGTCATCCATCCATCATAGGGAACAGTCACTAACTATGATGTTGGTTCAATGGGACCATTCTCGGTAAAAGAACCGAAAACAAACGTCGAGAAACCCAAAAAAATAAAAATTGAAAAATTTTGCAAAACATCAATCATTTCGATGGAAAAATTATTTACAAAATATTTTAATTATGAACAAAATATTTTCGCAAAATTTTAAAGTTTAAAATTATCGATCATTTCGATAGCAAAAATATTTACAAAAATTTTACGGACTTAGCTGGCAACATCAATATTCCACAACACACATCAATTTCAAAAATAATTACAAATACAGAACAGTTTGCAATTCACAAACACAGGGAAGCATACATACAAAAATACAGAGGAAAGCATACAAGCAAACCAGCCCAGCCCAGCACCTAACTACTCCCCACCCCACACTTAAACCGAACACTGTCCCCAGTGTTCACAAAAATTTAAAAATCACAAAATTGGGTGGTGGAACTCCCTGATCAGTCAAAGTATTCCACTTCTTCATCAGGTGCTGCTGCCTCATCTCCCACGTCCGAGTCGCCTCCGTTGTCATCATCGGACTCCACATCGGAGTCCTCCCGACGTGTCTCCTCGTTCGTGGGGACATCATCGTCAGTGGGCTCTACAAAGGCTGGCCCCACTCGGCATAGAGCCCTGGCGTTTTTGCCAAACGGGTAATCCAGCTCGAGCTGCAATAGCTCCTCCTCCGTGGCTGGTCTCCCACCGATCCTGAGCTGGAGCATTTGCATTCCAAAGATCCGCGCCATGTACTGGTCATCACGAGCATGTCACTCGCCAAGCGTCAGCACTGGCCCGTGGGTGGTGTCGGGGGCCTTAGTTTTGGTCACATCCAAGGCCCGCCGCTCCAACCGCGGGATATAATCCAAAGCCTTTTCCTCGACGTCGAGGCCCTAGAGAAAGGTGGTGATTAGTCCATCGAACCCATACCTGTGGCCCTGGTGTAATTGGGCTCTCTTCATGGCAGATATGATGACCGCCCCAACATTAATCTCCAGCCCTTTCATCAGGGCATACACCAGGCAAACACGGTCCCGGGTCACATCAGTCATGTGTACCCCCGGGATTAGGTACGAGCAGACTATCTTTAGCCAGATTCGGGCTTCCCTGTTCATTTGAGAATATGGCAGAGTCTGGTGGTAGCCCCTTTCTTTATGTCTGCTCCATCTAGCTGTGGATCGAGCCCCACACAATGTGCGTCTGATATCGGCATACGGTGGGGTAATATTCAGCTGGCGGAGAACATGGGCGTCTGTGTCCCGCGCTTCGATGATGGCATTTAGCTGTTGGGGTTCCAGAGTGACTATCTGCCCTCTAATCTTGATGGTGTGGCTTCTGATTGCCGGGTTCCAATTAGCATAGAACTCCCGGACCAAGTGTAGGTTGCATTCCTTGGGCTCCTGAAATATGAAGCTGAGCCCAGCTGCCTCGATCCGTTGAACTATTCGGGGGAACTCCGGTGCGAATGGTTCCCATGCTATATGCTCCTCGGGGAAGTATTTGTTTTCCTTGTGCTTAGCATACCACTTCTTCCCCTCATCAGTCACCCATCTCGTTCCGTATTGGCGGCGCTGGCCGCGTGGAACTGCTGGTGCAGCTGGGACTGCTGTGCCCAGTCTAAGTCTTTTCCTCCCGGTGCCTGAAGTTGATGCACCCTTACCTTTATCTTGCCTGCTTGCCATTTTGTCTGTCAACACAAGTAAACAATTGCAATGTCAAGCTAAATGAATATTAACTTCGGCTAAGGTCGGTTTACGATAAGTTTACCCCACACTTAGTCCTTAGCTACAGTTGCGATACTACGGCAAGAATAACTTTATTTACACCAAAATAACCAGCTATACAATTCATGCTTAGTGCGTTCACAAAGAAAAATTCGACGGTATAACCTCTGCGTACTACTCAGACTTCATACAGCTAATCCCAATCACTACCATCGCTAGCAATTCAACCATCGCACTTAGCAAAGAGAAACAACGAAACAAAAACAACAACAAAAATTCTATATACATGAACCTATACAACCAACCCAATTTGAACCAATTTCAACATTTTCCCACAACCCGAGAATTCGTCGTCTATTACATTCAAACAATTTTCTACAATGACTTATCCCATTCAATACGTACACCCCGGCATATATTTCACAAATTCAACACATTACCAATTTTGATTTCAACAACCAAGCCCTAGAATTGAATTTCGCAATCAAATTCGAATAATTCATGCAATCGACAAGTTCAAACGATCATTACAACATTCTGAACCTTTATCAATCAATGAATAACTCGAATTCATGCTAAATTTCGACTTAGGGTGATTTATCTCACCTCTCATGCTTAATTTCGAATAAAATCGACAAAAACTTGAGAGATAATCGGAAAACATACCTCGAAGTTGAAGAACCGAAGAAAACTTGGTAATTCTTTGCCTTAAGCCGTGGAACGTTGGTGGGGAAAGGATTTTAGGATGTTTTGTCGCGGAGGAGAACAAGAATGAGGGAAAAAAAAGGGGGAAATCGGGGTTTAAAATGTAGAAAAACACGCGGCTCCCCCTCAACTTCTGCTGCTCCCGAGTTTTGAGGTGGTCTTTCTGGTTCCACCTCCTTTAGCTGCAAACCACTCCTTGTGGTCACTGCATTTACCTGCTTCGGATTTGGATCTGTGTCGCTAGGTAGTCCTCCTCTGGGCCTTGTATTCTGTGCACTAGCAAACTGCCCAAATTGATACTCAAGAGCCTTTGTCGCTAACTGGTTATTTTTCACTTCGGCTGCCAATTTAACATAGTCAGCCTGCAATTGCGCTTGGTTAGCGATCATGGTCTTGAACATCTCCTCAATGCTGGGTGATGGTGGTGGAGGAGGGGCATTGTTATTTCTGAATTGAGATTGGTAGTTCTGTTGCCCTCCTTGATTCCTTTGCATACCCTGACCCGAACTTTGGCCTTGTTGGTTGTTGCTACCCCATGAAAAATTTGGATGGTTCCTCCAATTTGAATTGTAGCCACTACCATACTACTGATGATTTCTTTGTGCATTACCCACAAAGTTAACCGAATCAGGATTTGCTCCACAGCACTCAGCTGAGTGCTCACTGCTTCCATACACTTCACACCACATTTGCTGGACCGCATTAACTGGGGCTGAAGGCTGGTTCAAATTCATGTTGCTGAAGTGGTTGTTCAATTGATTCTGCAAGGCAGCTATCTGTGCAGCGATAGCTGTAAATCCATCCACTTCAAGCACTCCTGCTGCTTTCCTTGCTCCACCTCGTGATGAATCAGCATTCCATTCTGGATTGCCCTGTGAAATCCGGTTTAGCAAGGTGTACAGCTCCTCATAAGTCTTTTCCAGCGCTTGCCCTCCAGCTACTGAATCTAGCAAAATTTTGGTATGGGGTTCCAAACCCTCAATAAATGTGTGCACCAACACCTCATTGGAATGATGATGATGAGGGCAGTCCCACAACATGGATTTAAATCTTTCCCAGGCTTGATACAAATTTTCTCCCTCCTTCTGTTTGAAACTTAGAATTTGACTTCCAAGTCTGGCTGTTTTACCAGAGGGAAAAAATCTTATCAAGAAATTTCGTGCAAGATCATCCCACGTTGAAATAAAATTTGGTGGCTCAGCTTTCAACCACCTCTTGGCTTCTCCGAGTCATGAGAACGGAAATAATGTAAGTCGAACATAATCAGGTGACACTCCAGTGGGTATATAAGTGTCACTTATCTCCAAAAAGTTTTGGAGATGTTGTTGTGGGTCTTCATGAGGGAGACCGGTAAATTGCCCGTTTGTGTGCAACAGTTGCACCATATTTTGCTTGAGTTCAAATCTCCCTCCAGGCTCTGGTTTGCGGATACTGGATTTAACATTGTTGGCATGTGGGATTGCCACCTCGCGAACCGACCTTGCTGCTGCTTCTTCGGGCACTAACACTGCCCTCACAACCGGTGGATTTTGTTGCTCCATAATAGTCTGTCTGAGCAACTGCAGCTTCCTTTGTAGAGCTTCTCTCCGTTTACTATGAAATATACGTTCAGGCTCTATATAAGATTCCACCAGCTCTTTGTCTCTTGCCAGTGTTCACAGCAATTAAATCTGCAAAATAAAGGCTAAGACCAAGTTGTCAACACTTAAGAAAATAAAATAAAAATACAGTAAATTTACACTTAACACAATTTCACCAATTTCCTAGTCTCCCCGGCAACGGCGCCAAAAACTTGTTCGGTGCGTTTGTAGGGGTTAAAAACCGACACGCAAGTGCACGTGGTCAAACAAGTAGTAAGTGGCTTTAGTAAGCCAAGAATCGATCCACGGAGACTCTGGATAAGTGAAATTTGCTTAAGTATACGATATTCTATCTCACTTCTAAATAGGCTGACAACAACGTAACCAAAATTTGAATAATTTGTTTTATAATTTCTATACTATAACTACTAACAATTATCTACTTTGAATTTAAACTATGGATATGAGCATGCCAAGGTTAAAAAACATGTAATGAACTGATTATCATCATAAATTGGTTAATCTTTTCTTCCAGTTGCTAGCCAAGAACATTAGCCAAGAGATTAAAACTCTCGTATTTAATCTCACTTAAGAATCATAAACCATCCGTCTACATTTCTGTGATAAAATGCAATTCATGACCTAGCAATACAATTCCGGTTCCTAAATTGACTAATACGGCTTTCAAGTATATTTCTATCAGGAAAGCACATCAAAACTCAATTTTCCCAAATCAAGTAAAGAACAATATCCTATTAATTCACAACTTTCCAACTTCGTGCTCTCTCGAGTGAAATCGGACTTTTTATATATACATTAATGTCGGCCACACACCAATGCAGTAGAAACAAGAATTAATAGAACAACATAGAAGAAAAAGATGAAAAACCATATAATTCAATAATCAAAATTCATCACAAATGTTCATAACCTCAGCAAGGAAGGGAATTAGCCACTCATTTGTGGATTAATCATGCTAAAACAAGTGTTAATCATACAAACAATTGAATTAGAGAAGAAAGAAAGAGAGAAAAAATCCTGAACTTTTCGTCCCTCAACTGCCCGTAACCCACGTCCTTGCTCCACCAAGTCTGAATTATGAAAATTACATTTAAGTGTTCTATTTATACTAGTGGGAATTTTTCCCGGAATAACAAGCGATGTGTCACGGAGTGCATCGCGGAGCACTGCCTCCGTGACACGGCGTGGACGCGGACCCTCACTGGAAATTGGGGGTCCGGGAATAAAGCATCAACATGGCACGGCGTGCAACGCGGAGGCTTGCCACCGTGCCACGAAGCTGTCGCGAGCCTCCACTGGAATTGATGCATTTTTTCACCCTCCAGGCAGAATGCCTCCGCGATGGCAGCGTGACACGGCTCCATCGCGGAGCCCCTTTAATTGGTGCAGTCCAATGCTTTTCCCTTGCTCGCATCCAAGTCCAACTCCGATATCCTCCAACATGCATTTTAGCTTCTCGAAAACACATTTTACCTACAAAACAATGCTAATCATGTTGATTAGTATAAATTCACATTTTATTACCAATTACATGAAAATGTATACACATTGCTAGATAAACAAGGCGAAAATGATACGTTTGAGTATCACTTGGGCATAAGTTGATAGCAAAGGGCTGTATATATCATATTGTCAGGGTTCAGGATATGCAAGCAGAGTCCCCGACTCTTCAGTCCATTCCAGTGGTCAACGAGTTTCTAGACGTCTTTCCAGACGAACTCCATGGTATTCCCCCAGAACGGAAAATCGATTTCTCTATCGACTTGCTACCAGGTACTTAACCTATATCCATCCCTCCATACCGAATGGCTCCAGCTGAATTGAGAAAACTAAAGGAACAATTGAAAGATCTGTTAGATAAGGGTTTTATTAGGCCGAGTACGTCACCATGGGGTGCGCTAGTTTTGTTTTTGAGAAAGAAAGATGGCTCTCTCTGCATGTGTGTAGACTACTGACATTTGAATAAAGTTAACATTAAGAATAAATACCCAGTTCCCATGATAGATGACTTGTTTGAATAGTTACAAGGGGTGAAATGTTTTTCTAAGATCAACTTAAAGTCTCGGTATCACCAGGTGCGGGTTCCGGATAAAGATATCCCGAAGACAGCCTTTAAGACCAAGTATGGTCATTTTGAATTCCTAGTCATGTCCTTCGGGTTGAAAAATGCTCCCGTGGTGTTCATGGATCTGATGAACAACATCTTCAGGCTATATTTAGATCTGTTTGTGATAGTATTTATCGATGACATCCTTGTGTATTCCCGTTCAGAAGTAGAACACAAAAATCATTTACGGACGGTACTTCAAACTCTCAGAGATTGTTAATTGTATGAAAATTTTTCTAAATGTGAGTTTTGGCTGAATTTTGTGGCTTTACTGGGACATATTATATTAGAGGATGGTATTCAGGTTGATTCGTAGAAAATTGAGGCGGTAAAGACATGGCCTAGACTTATAACTCCAATGGAAGTTCGCAGTTTCCTGGGATTAGCCGAGTTTTATTGGAGGTTTGTGGAGGGATTTTCTATCCTGTCAGCTCCCTTGACTAAATTAACTCAAAAAGCAGCCAAGTTTCAGTGGACCGAGGCCTGTGAGCGGAGTTTCCAGGAATTGAAGAACAGGTTGACGTCGACACTAGTGTTAGCTTTGCTAGAAGGTTCAGAGGGTTATGATGTGTATTGTGACGCTTCAAGCGTCAGATTAGGATGCGTCCTGATGCAGTACAATAAGGTGATTGCTTATGCTTCCAGGCAGCTTAGGAAGCATGAAAAGAATTATCCCACCCACGATATGGAGTTAGCTGCAGCGGTTCATGCTTTGAAAATATGGAGGCATTACCTGTATGGGGTACACGTGGATATTTTTACTAATTATAAGAGCCTCCAGTACATCTTTACATAGAAGGAGTTGAACTTATGACAACATCATTTGTTAGAATTACTGAAGGACTATGACGTGAATAATTTAAATCACCCAGGGAAAGCCAGTATTGTAGCAGATGCACTCAGTGGCAGATCCATGGGGAGTTTAGCACATTTGAGGGCAGAGCAACGGGAAATGGCTCGAGAACTGCATGGATTAGCCTGCTTATCCATTCGGATTATAGACTCAGAGGATAATGGGGTTGTGATTCAGAATACCGCAGTATCATCCCTGGTTGTGGAGGTAAAAGAGCGTCAATATGAGGATCCTAAACTAGTACAACTTAGAGATAAGGTTCAGCAAGGTGAGTTAATGACATTCGAATTGACAGAAGATGGGGTCTTGAGATTTAGGGGTCACCTCTACATTCCGAATGTGGCAGGACTTCGCCAACAGATTATGGAAGAGGTACATTATTCCCGTTATTCTCTTCACCTAGATTCGACAAAGATGTATCATGACATAAAGGAAATATACTGGTGTGCGGGAATGAAAAAGGGTGTAGTAGAATTTGTAGCATAATGTCCTAACTGTCAGCAGGTAAAAGCCAAACATTAGAAACCCAGTGGATTAACTCAGGATATAACAGTTCCTATGTGGAAATGGGAAGCGATCAACATGGACTTTGTGATAGGATTACCCCGTACCAGGCGTAGATTCAATTCTATCTGGGTTATTGTCGATGATTAATGAATTCAGCTCATTTCCTACTAGTCAAAACTACCTTCTCTGTCGAATACTATGCTGAGTTGTATATTAAAGAGATAGTCCAACTACATGGTGTCCCCACCTCTATCATTTTTGACATAGGGGTGCAATTTACAACTAGATTCTGGTAATCTTTTCAGAAAGGATTAGGGACGCAGGTTAATTTGAGTACAATATTCCATCCTCAGATAGACGGTCAGGCAGAACGCACAATTCAGATGCTCGAAGATATGTTACAAGCATGTGTGCTGGATTTCGGAGGAAGTTGGGATGAACATTTACTTCTTATCAAATTCGCATACAATAACAGTGATCACTCTGCAATTTAGATGGTGCCTTATGAGGCCTTGTATGGGCGAAAATGCAGGTCCCCTATCGGGTGGTTCGAGGTAGGGGAGTCAGAGTTAGTTGGACCTGATATGATTCACCAGGCAGAAGAGAAAGTAAAACTCATCGGAGAGCGCTTGTTAACAGCCCAGAGTCGCCAGAATTCCTATTTTGATGTGCGTCATAGAGACTTAGAATTTGGGGTTGATGATTGGGTATTTCTCAAAGTTTGGCCAATGAAGGGCGTGATGAGGTTTGGTAAAAAGGCAAGATTAGCCCTAGGTTTATTGGCCCGTATCGGATTCTCTGGAGAATAGGCCAAGTGGCATATGAGCTAAAATTGCCTCCAGAGTTAGAATCTTTCCATCCAGTTTTTCACGTGTCAATGTTACAAAAATGCATAGGAGTTCCGTACCGAGTTGTGCCAGTTGTAGATGTGCAAATTACTGAGGAAGTAGCCTATTAAGAGGTACCAGTCGCCATCCTAGATCAGAAAGTTCATACGTTAAGGACTAAAGATGTAGCGTCTGTTAAAGTACTATACAGGAACATGAATAAAGAAGAAATGACCTGGGAAGCTGAGGATCACATGAGGTCTAGATATCATCACTTGTTTCAGGATTCATCCAGATTATGCAGTTAAGGTGATGTTATTATTCAGTTTCTATTTTATTGCTTATGTTATCAGTACTGTTTAGTTGGCTACCTCTTTGTGGTGAAATAGTTGTTTAAAGCGTCATGAGAGGCGCCTATGTTGGACTTTTCTGCATTTCAGGTTTCCGGATAGTCCATATTACAGAGGAGACTCTGCCAAAATTTTTCTAAGTATTGGTTAAAAGAGTTAACTCCTTTAAGCCTAAAAATGACATTTGAGGATGAATGTTCTTAAGGGAGAGAGGATATTACACCCCGTAAAACATCAAAGGTTAGTCGGCATACACGTGGATTTGTGACGAGAATGAAGAGCTTGACGCGTATGAAAAAAGCCTATAAAGCAGGGTCAGGCGAAGCTAGGTTGTGAGGGGCCAGCGCGACGTGCCAGCCGTCAGTGCACTGGCCAGCGCGGCGCGCCAGGCATAGGGGCGCGATGGGAGGCGCGGCTCGGGGCGCACCCCTTCCACTCGCCTCAAGTATATATATAGGCCCCTTATTCAATTTTAATCAATTTCCAAGTGATACTTCAACCAAGTTAGAGAGAACACGAAGAGTTTATCAATTTTTTGTCCGATTACGTTATCAAACGCTGTCAATCTCAAATTAACTTTGGGTAACGAGTTATAGGCCTATGGGAAGCATTACTACAGAGTTATTTGTTGAAAATTCGCTCGGCAAATTGGAATGCTGCCGAGTAAAATTTGTCAGAATTGCTCCAAATTGATTCCTACCCAACCACAAGCATTAGGTAAGCACTTCTTCCTTCTGAACTCTCAGGAAATTATAGGTTTTCGGCTGAGTTATTCAAAGTTGGATTATAGTTAACTTTATTATCGAAAGTTACCGATATTTGTCGAGTTTAGTATTAAAATTAGTTCTACTCTCTCAGTATAGAGATTATAGTTGGAAAAATTGCCGATTGTAAGTTAAGCCTCGCCAATTAAATAAGAAATCAGCATTCGAGGTATGTTAAGGCAAATTCCTTCGGCAAGTTATTCCTGTCATGTCGTAATACAATCTAGACTCTCGTAAGAATGCGAGAAGTATAATTGTTTATGGTTAGCTGCTATCATTAGTTTGAGGTTAGCGTTTTCTATTTGGATTGGGATTGACCTTGCCCTCTAGCCTTCCGTGATCAACCCCAGGGTTACTAGCTGTGACGTTGCCTACGGGGCTATATAGATCGCTCCGAGGAGCTAGATGTTGTCCCAAAAGACTACACAGAGGCCCAAGGGCCATATTACAGTCCATTCCATGGATAGACTATTATCTTTATGCCGTATCGGCATCACTGACCCTCACCGAGCCTGGTTCCCAGGGTGCAGTTATTAGGAGTCCATCGGACTCAGACACAGCGACAGATCAGGAGTCGAGTGAGCTCAGTTATAGAACCAGGGAGACTGGTGGGTTGACTATAGTTACTTGTTGACTCATTTTGACCTAATTAGGGGTATAGATTGAAGTGAACTCGCCAAGGCTTATGGGGGCCCTGTGCGGGTTATTTTGTGCTGGTTGTACCTTCCGTGCTTATGAGAGCTAGGTAAGGTTCTTATTTGCACTATTTATTGTTAGTTGTACAACAAGTTGTAAGGTTATTCAGGTTCACTCTCTATCCCTCCTATTGAATTGTTTCAGTTTCATTATCAATATTACTAAGTTTTTTCATTTACTACCTTGCATATTTGGTACATATTGTACTGACGCCCATCTTTGGGGCGCTGCATTACTTGACTGTAGGTACCATTAGACACAGTTCAGGATCTCCCTAGTCATCAGTCGAGTCATCAGTCTGAGCAGCTCCTTTTGTCCCAGAGTTGTTAGTTAGAAGGTTTTTTTCTTTTGATTATACAGTTTATGGGTAGGTCAGGGCCCTTTCCTGACCATTATTCCACTCTTAGAGGCTTGTAGCCTACAGATTTCTAGTATTAGTTTTGTTGTTGGCTGTGTGAGGCCTATGTATATTTTCTTTTGTGTGATGGTCATGTGGGGCCTAGTTTAGTTATTAGTTAGCAGCCTTGTTGACTATAGTATAGTTCTAATTGCTTGTTTTAAGTATGATATAACTAGACAACATGGTGGTCTTATCGGCCCGCATAGGATCCCCTTTACTGCATGTTGTTGGTCAGCTGTTTTCTTTTTACAGGTAGCTATACAGCCTTGTCGGTTGTAGGCTGTGTTTACAGCCTAGATATATCTTGTCGTTTCCTTAATTTGAAGAGCAGGTGTGCACCAGAAGTGTATAAGCCCAGTCAGGTCAGTTCAGATCCCAGTATGGCACCAAGTGCCAGTCATGCCTCCTAAGGTGGGGCGTGACAGGATTGGGACCTCTTATATTAGTAAAAGGGGTCAGAAGCTTTTTGGGTCATGATGGATTCTACAGGAGATTCATCAAAGACTTCTCCAAAATCGCTAACCTGCTGTGTAGGTTGTTGGGAAAGGAAACAAAATTTGAGTTTGATGAGGCATGTTTGAAGGTATTTGAATTCTTGATCTTGGGCATATTTACATGCCTAAGTGCTATTTATAACTTTAGTCAAGTTTATTAATTTATTTAATTAAATTCTTATGTAAATATATGTATATGTGCATGAATTAACCAAAGTGATTATCCTATGTTTGTACGTGAAATATACTTAGGAACGGCTGAATATGACAATGCACAAGCAAGGAGGAACTTTGGATTGTGTTGGGATGATAATTGCATAAAATTCTATGAAGAACAGCTTGTCGCATAGCCTAGAGTGCCACACCAGTTAACCTGCACGACAGGCACCGTGTCACACCTGTGCATGTGCATGCTAGGTGCCGTGCTAGGTTTAAGTGTCAGGATGTCTTGCAACAGTGGACCCATGGAATCAACCACCCCACACTTAGCATCTGTAACCACATTGATATTGCAAAGATCTTTGTAGTGTGTGGGTGGGTTGATCTCCTGGTAGAATCTGAAGAGCTCTTCCTCATCGTTGACCCTTATTTTCAGGGTACCTACTCTCACATAAATTATTGCTCCACCAGTAGCCAAGAATGGCCATCCCAGGATTAAGGTACCTTGTGATCAACTTTAAAATCTAGAATGATGAAATCAGCAGGTATAATAAATTTACCTACTTTGATGAGAAGGTCCTCAATAATCCCCTCCGGGGCCATTGTTGATTTATCCACCAGCTGCATTATCACTCTTGTCAGTCTTGGTTTCCCCAAACCTAGTGTGTTGAACGGAGATAGGCGCATCAAGTTCACCGCCGCCCCTAAGTCACACAAGGCCCTCATTATTCCAGCTTCACCTATTTGTACGGGGAGGGTGAAACTCCCTGGGTCTTTGAGATTTTTGGGAATTTTGCTCATTACCCTGTAACTGCACTCCTCAGTAAGTGCCACAGTTTGGACATCCACCAACCTCACTTTGTTGGCCACCACGTCTTTTAAGTACTTGGTGTAATTAGGCATTCCCTACAAAACATCAATAAGGGGTAAATTTATGTGAAGTTCTTTGAAAACACCAAAGAACTTTTTGAAACATGCATCCTCCTTGCTCTTCCTGAGTCTTTTTTGGAATGGTGGTGGTGGTATCTGCACTGGCTACAATGATGATTGTGCATCGTGTTTTTCAGCACTCTCATTATCTCTTCTATTAGCTGATGGACCCGGTCTAACTAGCTCTGGATGCACCTCATTTCTCTTTTCTTTTTGTGGTATGTCAACCAACTGCTTGCCACTCCTTAGATTGATGCCATTGACCTGTCAGGGGTTTGTATATGTATCACTTGGTAACCCTCCCTAAGGTATGTTATGATGAGCAGTTGACCCATCTGCTTCTCTAAGTTTCTGGTGGCCATTTGCTGATTCTTCAAGTCTGAGGCCATCCTTGCCTGATTTTCTGCCATTTGTGTCTGGATGGCCATGATTTTCTGCAATATCTCCTCAGTGTTGCTATTGCTGGATTGTCCATTATTTTTCCTATTCTGCTGCTGGTACTATCGCTGCTGCGGCTGCTGGTACTATTGCTGTTGGTAGCTCCGACTATGATTACCACCCCTTGAGAAATTCGGGTGATTTTTCCAGTTCTTATTGTAGGTGTTCCCATAAGTCAATTGTTCCTCTGCACATTCCCTAAAAAATTCATTGACTTTGGATTTGCCCTGCAAAAGTCTACACTGTGCCCATTATTTCCACAAATCTCACACCAGCTAGGAGCTGGTTGAACTGCATTAACCTGTGCCTGTGGATGTGCCAAACCCAGCTTGCTGAACTGAGTCATTATCTGGTACTGGAATGAGGTGAGCTGAGCTGCTAACACATTCATGCTATCCAGTTCAATCAACCCGACTCTCTTTCCTGCCTCACTGGATGATTCACTGTGCCATTCTGGATTTCCTTGTGCAATCCTATTCCGTAGAGTGTACAGTTCATCATACGTCTTCTTAAGTGCTTACCCACCTGATGCGGAGTCTAGTAAAATTTTAGTATGTAGGTCTAGACTTTCCACAAAGGTGTGGGCTAACACCTCATCAGACTGCTGGTGATGAGGGCAGTCTCTCAACAATGACTTGATCCTCTCCCAAGCCAAGTATAGATTTTCCTCCGGTCCTGCTTGAAATTGAGTATTTCGTTTCTAAGCTTAACAGTCTTGCTAGAGGGAAAGAACCTAATGAGGAACTTCCTTGCTAGGTCGTCCCAGGATATGATGGAATTTGGTGGCTCTGCCTTCCGCCACCTCTTCTCCTCTCCCAAAAGTGAAAATGGGAAGAGGGTAAGTCTGACATAATCAGTTGACACTCCGGTGAGGAAAAAAGTGTCACTGATTTCCAGGAAGTTCTGTAGGTGTGCTATGGGGCTTCATGTGTCATTCCCGTGAATTGACCACTAGAGTGCAACAACTACATCATGTTCTGTTTCAGCTCAAAATCGCCTCTACGCTCCGGTTTGCGGATGCTGGAGGTCACATTTGTCGTGAGTGGGATTGCCACTTCGCGAACTGGTCAGGCTGCAATTGGTTCGGGCAACAACTCTTCCTGCCCAACTGGTGGATGCTGTTGTAGTTCAAGAAACTGTTCCCGTAACTTCTGCAACTTTCACTCTAGAGCCTCTCTCCGTAGAAAGTGCAACTGTCGTTCAGGCTCCAATAATTGGTCCACCAATTCTTTATTCCTTGACAGTACTGCAAGGACAAATCTATTACCTACAATTAAATAGACTAAGACCAAGATTTTCAACAGTTAAGAAATATAAAAATTACACACAAACTAAAGATTCACCAAAAGTTGCATGTCCTTGGCAACAGCGCCAAAAACTTATTGCGCCCCAGTGCACGCGCAACTGTTCGCGGTTGCACAAATAATATAGTGACTCTGAAGAGTCGGATGTCGAACCCACATGTACTGGACTAATTCAGCGAATATTCAAGTTCAAATATTATATTAGATTTCACAAGTGTTGATTTTAGCGATTTTGAATGTTTTATCTAAATTTATAGGTGATCACAACTAATTCGGAAAAGCAATAATGAGAAACATCTAGAATTAAGGCGTGACAATCATGCAAAGCTAAAATTCACAATGGATCAAGTATTGAAAATTCATTTGTTGGCTCACAGAGTTAATATGCAATGTTCATGGTCTTTCAAGCCTCTAAACACAATAAATTAGTCTCACACCTATATCGTTGAGCGGGGACATGACGTCCTAATTCATGAGCAAGTAACAATGTGGATGTGGTTCACGGGGTTTATGCCCTTGATTATGGACTTTTGTACCTCTAATCATTTAATCTACAATTAACTTCACAACTGCGTTGTGACAATTTAATCCTAAGTGTCTAGTTATTTTCCCGTTTTAACCAAGCAAAGCGAATTAGGTATAATTGCTATCCTAACCGTGAATCCTATCTTGAAGATAAGAACATGCTCCCTGCATTCTTAGGTCTAACCTAGGTTACTCTTTTGAGCTGTTGCCTAATCTTAACAAGTACATTTCAATGGCGATCAAGCATTAAAATGATAATTAACAAGAATGCAAGACAAAACAACAAAGAAAACTAAAACCAAAGATGAATTCATGCAATTACATTCATGTCATGTGGCCTCAACCCTAGAAGAAGGGTTTTAGCCACTTATGTTCATACAATGATTCAAAAGCATGTTTGAATTTATGTACTTATAAGAATGGTTAAAAGAGAAGTAAAGAATTTGAACATTAGGTGACATTCTTCGGTTCTCCCTTCGCTCCTATCTGCTTTCCAAAATAAAATACATGATCATGAAAGTAAGAGCTAAGTGTTTAATTTATATTAAGTGAGAAAATTGCAAAATTTTACCGTGGATGGGCCAGCTTTGTGTTATGGAACTAGACGCCTCAATTTGCCTCTGTGAAGTGGACGGGTTGCGCAGGCTCACTGGAAACTCGACATTGACATGTCAAGGGCAGGCTATGCGCGTTGTCTGCTGGTCGCGTAGCCCTCCCGACGTGACTCAAAAGTAGCACGCAGGCATTGCCTTGCTTATCTTCTCGTGCGCGCATGCCCAGCATGGCACAATGCCTAGCGCGCACACGCACAGGCGTGACACGACGCCTGTCATGCAGGTCAGTTGGCATGGCACGCTGGGCTGTGCGGCAGGCTGTTCTTCATGCCATATTGTGCAATTGTCATCCCAACTCAATCCAAAGTTCCTCCTTGCTTATGCATTGTCATATTCAGCCCTTCCTAAGCATAATTCACCTACAAACATGGGCTAATCACTTTGGTTAGTTCATGCACACATACATATCAATTTACATGAGAATGTAATTAAATAAATTAACAAACATGACTAAACTAAGATATAAAATAGCACTTGGGCATGTAAATATGCCCAAGATCACTATCCCATACTTGAAGCCTTATTCCTCATCGAACAACTCTATTACATCTCATGCACACAAAGAACTCAGATAGGACTAAATGAAGCAAGACGACTTAAGCTAAGGCTACAACGATTGATTTAGATAGCAAGTTTAAAATAGAGCATACGATATGTATAACCAACTAAAATCACATACAACTAAGTTAAGACTTCCTAGCCTCAATAATCGACTCTAAATCTTAGCAAACTCATGCAATTAAACCAATCAAGCAGCCCAACATGAATTTCATCCTTCCTCAAACATGTTCCCTCACAACAAGAGAGGTACCCATTTTTCACTCACAAGTTTTCAAATTATTACATGTATGGACATATGAATAAGAATTCAGCTCACTCTCACAAAGAATTCACATGCAACATGCAATGACTCATATGGCTGCCTTTAGTGTTTTAGTCCACTAATTTGGAAACGTTTGTAAGTAAGATCAAGTAGGACTTATCGGGTTGTACTATAGGCTAAGGGACGGGTAAGTACTATTCTGACCAGTAATAGTGACTATCTTCCCTAAGTGTTTTTAATACATCAAACTTTCATTAAGTACATCTCTTCTTTTGCTTCACCTCTTACTCTTTTCAACTCATCAATTTCCTCTTTCGTTTTCCCATTTCATTAAAGTTCATTCTTTTGGTCTTTAACTCTTGCCTAACACTTATGCATTTTTTTCAACAAGTGCACCTACAGTATTTTCTTGAACTCCCACAACCATTATTTTTCTTCTTTTTCAAGATTTTCACTCCTTTACTCTTTTTCATTTTCACTTAAGTGCTTAGGAGTTTTCGATCAAATTCAAGGCTAATTGAAAGAAAGGGATTAGCTTTTATTGTGGCTACCAAAGAATAGGCTAAAGGCTCAATGGGGCTAACTAGGATCATATATCAAGGTTAGGTAAAGAAAAGGATAAAAAAATGGCTTATTCAACGAAATGCCTAAATCATCTCTTACGATTAACATCCCTCATTTCGTTTTGTACACACACCAGGCAAGTTCTAGACACTACATCACATAAAATTTTCAAGAAAACCTTACACTCAGTGCACATGCTCAATTCAAGACAGATTCAGTAGACTCTTAAATCAGCTAATCACAAGAATTCATAATTAAGCTTCAAGGATACAGAGTCAGTTTCAAGAGTCTAGGTGTCCCAACCAAAATTATACAATTGTTAAACATGCTTCGCATTAAACCACTTGCATCTTACAATCATGTGCATCACTCAACAAGAACATCAAGCTATCAACCAGCTAAGGGTCCAAACACAAAACCTATTGACTAATTTTTCCTCAAGACAGTCGTCATTCATCCATTGTCGGTAAAAGTCCCTAAACTATGACTAAGAAAACTATGTACAGACACAGAAAAATTATTATTGATTCAAAGTGCCCCCCTTCGAAAAAAAACCAAAAAGAAAAACCAAAGGATGGGTGAAATGTGTTCAACTCAGAATTCAAATCAAACCAATTTTAGATCAAGCACCAAATTCACCCAAAATCACTTAACACAAAATTTGAAATTTCCCTCACCCACACATAATTTATACTATGTCCCCAAAGCATCATTTATAATAAAAACAAAGGTGAGAGATACTTCCTGAGGCCTCTAGGCTAAACTAGCAGTATGTTTTCATCCATTTTTGAACACGTGGGTCATCGACCCCACATTTGTAATTTTTCATGCTCCTTAGCTTCTGCTTTTGAGGGTACTCAGACTTACCCTTTTTCTTGTGCTTAAGTCACCAAAAACAACAACAAAAAGTGAAAATAAAAAAGATCAAAAACACAAGAAAAATAAAATTGTACCTGTGGTACCCTTGGGTTGCTCCCAAGCAGTGCTTGATTTTACGTCTCGGCACGACATAAACTATCCTTTTCAGGATATCCTCAAGCAAGTATTCCCTCTCAGGAATCATCTTCTCTTCTTCTTATTTTTAGTCGAAACAGCCTCCACCCTATCCCTTTTTTCCTCCATCACCTTCTTCAACTTCTGTCCCCCATCAGACTCAGGCTTAAGAGTCAGGATGTCTTGCAACAGTGGACCCATGGAATCAACCACCCTACACTTAGCATATGTAACCACACTATCACAACCCGAACATAGGCGAGGATTGAGACACAGGACAAGGAGCCCAGAGAGACCCCAAGTTGACCCATGGAATGAACATACATCTAACTCAATCAATTGAAGCAGAAGAATTAACATAATAAACATAGTGGAAATCTAGAAATAAAACACAAGTCTGAAGCTGAATACATTCTATTGTCTGAAAAGCCTCTAAGTCTGATGAGTTAATGGGACAAGACCCCAACTAACTCTCTAAGTCTGAAACTGCAAATAGTCAAACATAACCGAATAAAAGAGGGGCCCTCGATAGATGAGCACTTACCAACAGGGACTGATGCTAACTCCAAAAGCTGGCTAGTGGCAGGACTGAGTCTGATGGTCAGAGCCTGTATCATGAAACGATACAACATAGAGTATGCAGTCAGTATGTGAAATGTATCGAGTATGCAAGGTAAGTAAAACTGCTTAAATAAATAAAATAATTTAAAACATGCATAATGTAAAACATGAACAAAACAAGAATCTAAGAGTAGAACTTGCATGATATTTTTTGAAATCATGATCTGAACATAACATAACATCATAACTGAATCGATTGACCCAAAGCTAAAATCTGAATATTATAAGTAAAACTGAACATTGGGTCAAACCTCTTTTAGAACATATATACATACATATATATATATATATATATATATATATGTATGTATGTATATATGTATATATATCATGAGAACTAAATATGCATAACTGAAATCATGAGGAACAATGGGAGACTTGTCATATAACCGACATACCACGATAGAGCTTACATGATCCCAACTATCACACTCAAGTGGGTAGAGCCGTACAAAGCCTTTCCCAGGCTAAGGACAATACCATGATATTGATATCAAGCTGAAGGCCCCTTGGGGTAGGGGATAGCTCACATAGGAGGTTCCAATATAATATGATCTTACCTACATTGGCGCGTAGTTTTGAGGCATAGGGTTGACTGACCCTTAGCCTACTCGGTGCTGGTACTACTCCCAAAAACATGCATATGCTCTCCATTGTTTTTCAACGAAGCTAACCATTGTCTATTGAAGAAGCTGATTAATCATGAATACATATAAATATGAATCATACATGAGGAGTCTTGGCTCAAACCATACCACAAGTTAAGTAAAATGGGGAGTCTAGACTCCAAAACCATGTGGTAAGCTAATTTAACATAAATCATAAGTTATACTTGAACATATGAGCTTTTCCAATACTTTAACATGCTTGAAACTAACTTGATTCACTTTGAAAATATGAACATAACATGGGTAGATTGAAAACATGCTTTTCTCATAAAAGATCCATCATACATGAACATATTTCATAAATCTCATCTTCTCATAAGCTATCTTGAATGGGCATCATAATTTGGAAAACTAGTAAGCATGATTAGTAATTGAAAACATGATAAAACTTTCCCATGAATCATAATTCATCAATTAAAGCATACTTAGATCATGCCCATGACACTTAGAGAATTCATGCATTGGGTTAAAATCCCATAGAATCAGCTTATATTGTCATGAATTAGAGAGGGATTGGGCATGAATGTGAACAAAATCACCCATTCATAACCCTACATACATGGGGAGGAGATTATTTTACCACTTCCTAATTGCCCAATGAAGAATTGAAGAAAATTTGAAGGAAAATGAACTTGATCACCTCTCTAGCTCTCTAACTTTGCATGCATGAGTAAGAATGGCTTAAAATGAACTTACCCCTCTTAAAACTCATCATTCATATCTTAAAATGATATAGTTTAGGCCTTAGGATCATAGAAATTACGGAAAAGCCCTTAGTAAATTCTCATAAAATGACTAACTGCTAGTCCCCAGGAGGGACTGGACGAATTGTTCCCAAGACCATGACTCGTGGCATCAGTTGTCGTGTTCACTATCCAATAAGTCATCTCGGGCTCACCACGGGGAACCCTAAAAGTCGGTACTAGTGACCACGACTCGTGGTCTCCACTCGTTAACTTCACTGCCCAAAATCTCAAACTATAAGCAACCGTCTGACCACGATCATCCCAAGATTCATGGTGACCAACCCTAGGGTACAGTGCTAAGTTTTTCTTCTCCTTCCCATAGCCCTTGACCACGACTAACTCTGACCATTGGAACTTCACTTCCCTTTGAGTCAATTTGGTCAATGGTGCTGCAATAGATGAAAAACCCTCAAAAAATCTCTGATAGTACTAGGCTAAACCCAAGAAACTCCTGATATCTGAAGGATTCACCGGTCTAGGCCAATTCTTCACCGCTTCTATTTTCTGAGAGTCCACCTTTATGCCCTCACTTTATACCACATGGCCCAAAAATGCCACTAAGTCTAACCAAAACTCGCACTTACTGAATTTTGCATATAGTTGGTGCTCCTTGAGAGTCTGTAGCACCACCATCAAATGAGCGGCATGATCCTCCTCCCTCGTACAATATATGAGGATTTCATTAATAAACACAATCATGAACATATCCAAGTATGACTTGAACACCCTGTTCATCAAGTCCATAAAAGCTGCAGGAGCATTCGTTAGTCCAAAAGTTATAACTACAAACTCATAATGACCATACCGCGTCCTGAAGGCTATTTTCGAAATGTCACTCTCTCGAAGCCTAAGTTGATCATATCCAGACCTGAGATCTATCTTCAAAAAGCATTGGGCACCCTGAAGCTGGTCAGAAATCATTAATCCTGGGTAGAGGGTACCTGTTCTTGATAGTGACCTTGTTCAATTACTGATAATCAATACACATACGAAGAGAACCATCCTTCTTGCGGACAAATAGAACTGGTGCACCCCACGGGGATTTGCTCGGTCTAATGAAACCCTTATCTAACAGGTCCTTCAACTCTTTTAAGTTGGATGGAGCCATTTTGTAAGGAGGGATAGATTTAGCTGTGTGTCGGGTAGGAGGTTAATACTAAAACCAATCTCCCACTAGGGAGGTATTCCCGATAAATCATCTTGAAACAATTCTAGATACTCACATACTACTGGGACCGAATGTATAGTCGGGGTCTCATACGTAGCATCCTTAACCCTAACTAGATGGTATCACAACCCTTGGAGATCATTTTTCTGGCCTTAAGGTAGAAAATGAAATGATCTACAGGCACAGCTGAACTACCCTTCCACTCTACGACTAGCTCAACTGGAAATCTGAACTCTACTACCTGGATTCTACAATTAACTAAGGCATAACATGAAAATAGCCAATCCATACCGAGGATAACATCAAAATCGGTCATGGCTAACTCTATCAAATTTGCTGAGGTGACTTTCTGAAGGATTGAGACCGGGCAACTTCTATACACCCGTCTAGGTTCAACTGACTCACCTACTAGAGTAGAAACTGAAAAGGGCTCTGACAAGATTTCGGGACTGACTCCGAAGCTACTGGCCACATAAGGTGTCACAAAAGATAAGGTATCCCCCGAATCTAACAAAGCATAAACATCAAGATGAAAAACTCGTAACATACCAGTGATCACATTGGGGGAGACCTCCTACTCCTGGAAGGATGCTAAGGCATAAAATCTTTTTTGTCGCGGATCGCCACTTGTTCTAGTAGATGCCCCCTGCTGTGCAGAGTGTGCGGGTGGGGCTGCTGAACTGGAAGCTGGGCATCAGCCCCCATCGTAGCTCTGCCTCGCTGCTGGGCAATCTCTGAGCATGTGTCTGAGCTTCCCACACCCAAAGCAAGCACCTGAACCTGCCAAGCACTGGCCCGTGTGCCCCCGACCACAACTGCGGCAAGCTGGGATGCTAGAATCTGTGGGTCTGTTGCTCTGACCCCTAGAGCCTGATGCCTGCTCCCTCTGAATGACCACTAACTCTGGGGCATACTTCGATACGCGAGTGAACTCAAAAGTATACTCCTGAATCTCGGTATCTATTGAAAGAATCAAATCAAGGAAAGAAAAGCGATAGATATAGGCATATTCAAAAAATCATGTAATAATCTTGTTTTTTTGAACATTCCCAAGAAGTAATTGAGTAAAGCACCGTCATTCTCCCTTGCTTAAGATTCAAAAACTCAGATGCCTTCAACTCCCTCATCTCACGGGAAGAACCAATCTAGGAACGCAACTTGGAACTCCTCCCAAGTGACAGGGCCTGCTCCGACAGCCCTACTATCTTTCCATTATCGAAACTAGATATGTGCGACCCCTTTCAACTAGTATGAGGCCAACTCCGCACACTCAACTCCATTTACCCTCATGACTTGGGTGATCTTCACAATCTCATCAATAAACTCATGCGGGTCCTCATGTACTTTTGACTCGAGGAACTCTGACGGGTTCATTCTCAAGAAATCTCTGACTCGAGCTGCCGCCGCATTTTCATTTTGCGGGACATGCGCCACTGCCTGTTGGTTGACTTGAGTGCTCAAGGCCTGCGCTAACATCTAAATAGCTGCTTGGAACTCAGCATGGGCTACCAGCTCCGGTGCATGGTGCTCCTGGGCTAGTGGGGCTTGCTGGTTCCCATCTCCGTTGTCATCCTCATGGCTGTTTCCATTCACATTCCTCCTACCATTAACTCTGTGGAGAGCCATGATTCTGCAATCGCGAATAGTACGAATTAGAAGGATAGAGAGCTATTTCATCGCATGACATAGATCATGAAAGAAGGGAATATTTCCTAAACGTCTCATAGCCTCTTCATCATAAGTGTGGCGTGCTTCACACCCATGAAGACTCTACTCAACGCGGCTTTCAGACACCCTAGGACACTTCAAACCTATGGATCTTATACCAATTTTGTCATGATTCGAACAAAGGCTCGAATCGAGACATGGGACAAGGAGCCTCGAGAGACCCCAAGTCGACCCATGACATAAGCATCCATCTAACTCAATCAACAAAACTGAAGAATTAAAACATTATAATCATAGCAGAAATCTGAAATGAACATAACATCAAAATACACAATCTGAAACTGATTACATCCTTTTTGTCTAAAAAACCTTTAAGTTTGATGAGTTGATGGAACAAGACCCCCAATTAACTCGACAAAGCGAAAAACTGAAAATACATAAAGAAATCTAATAAAACATGGTCCTCGAGAGATGAGGACTCACCACAAGCGTAGGATGCTAACTCTAACGGGCTGGCTAAGAACGGGGCTGAGTCTGAGTGTCGAGCCTTTATCATGAAACGATACAGCATAAAGTATGCGGTCAGTATGTGAAATGTACCAAGTATGAAAGGTAAGTAAAAGTACTTATATATGTAAAACCATCTAAAACATACATAATAATAAGAATAAACAAATAAGAATCCGAGAGTATGGCTTGCATGCTATTTTTTCGAAATCATGATCTCAACATAACATAACATCATATCTAAATCGATTAACCCAAACTAAAATCTGTTAGTCATGTGTAAAGCTAGGCATTGAGTCAAACCTGCTTTAGAACATATGTAGATTTATATAACCTGAGTGATAACATGCATAATTTAGATCATGAGGAATAATGTGAGACTCATCTTTTAACCGACATACCATGATAGAGTTGACGTGGTCCCAACTATCATACTCAAGTGGGAAGAGCCATCCAAAGCCTTGTCAGGGTTAGGGAGGATACCATAATATCGATATCAAGTTCAGGGCCAAATCGGGGCAGGGGATAGCTCACAAGAGAGGTCCCAAAGCAATATATATACAATCATAAACCTACGTTAGCGCGTAGTTCTGAGGCATAGGGTGATCGACCCTTAGCATACTCTGTGCTAGACACTACTCCCAAAAACATACATATGCTCTCCATTATTTTTCAATCTTGGCACTTCCGGGGTATCACAATAGATGTCCATAAAAAGTAAAGTATTTACATGAGATTAGAATACCCATTTACTTTGATGCCCCCCAAAATAATTACACAAAATACCTCATTTCTTTATTTTTTTCTCGTGTTGACATCATGCTGATGTCAACATTCAACTTTTTTTTTTGGGCTTGTTTTAGCTATCATGTCACTATCAAAATATCACTTTTTTCTTTTTTTTTTCTCTCTCTCTCTCTCTCTATTTAATTTCTTTATTCCTTTTAAAGTTAGTTTAAGTTTTTGTTATTATTTTTTAATCTTTTTATTTTACTTTTAAAATATAAAAATAAATATAGTTACTATCTATCTTTAGACTAACAAAAATATAAAAAGTTAAATAATTTGACTACAACAAAAAGTAATTTACAAAAAATACTAAAATCACTAGCTTATTTATTGAAATTTAAATTAATTAAAAAATTTATCTTATATTTTTTGTTCATCTATTTTTTTCAAATCATTATTCTTTATTTTTTTTCATCATAATCTTATTTCATGCTCAATTTTGGCTCATTTGTTTTCTTAACTTTTTCTCCTTGGTCATTTTTTAAGTATTTTTGTACTCTATTTCTTTTTTCTTATTTTTTCTTTATTTTTTATTCTATCTTCTTTTTTGTTCATTTATTTTTTTTCACCATAATCTAATTTCATACTCAATTTTTTCTCCATTATAAAAAAAAATTGTTTTGTTTTCCTTTTTTATTTTATTTATTGTTTGTTTTTTCTAATTTAATTTAAGTTTTTTTTCCATATTTTTTTTCATCAAATTTTGCTAGTTTTATTTATTTTTCTTTTTAATTTATGATGATTTTCACTGAGGTGTGTTTTAGCCCTTCAATAAGACATTCCTCAGTCGTAATGATACCATCATATTATATTTATATATACTAGCATGATATCGTCTTCTTCGATCTTTTAGTGAGAAACTTCTTAGTCTTCAATAATACCATCACATTATATCTATATACTATCATGGTATCATCGAGGTTTGCTTTAGTCCTTCTGTGAGACTCCTCAGTCCTTTATGATACCATCACAGTATATTTATATACTGGATGGTATCATTGAGGTTTGTTTTAGTCCTTCAGTGACACTCATCAGTCCACCATGATACCATCATGGTATATCTATATACTGTCATGGTATCATTAAGGTCTCCTTCAGTTCTTCTGTAAGATATTCCCTAGTAATAATGATACCATTATAGTATATTTATATCCTAGCATAGTATCATTAAGGTCTGCTTTGGTCTTTTAGTGAGAAACTTCTTAGTCTTCAATGATACCATCATAGTATATTCATATACTATCATGATATCGTTGAGGTTTGCTTCAGTCCTTTATGAGACACTCCTCAATCCTCGATGATACCATCATAGTATATCTATATACTGGACGGTATCATTGAGGTTTGCTTCAGTCCTTCAGTAAAACTCCTTAGTCCCCCATGATACCATCACAGTATATCTATATATTATTATGGTATCATTAAGGTCTTCTTTAGTTCTTCACTAAGACATTCCTCAGTCGTCAATGATACCATCATAGTATATTTATATATACTAGCATGATATCACTAAGGTCTGCGTCGGTCTTTTAGTAAGAAATTTCTTAATCTTCAATGATACCATCACAGTATGTCTATATACTATCATGGTATCAATATTGAGGTTTGCTTTAGTCCTTCATGACATACTCCCCAATCCTCTGTGATACCATCATAGTATATTTATATACTAGTATGGTATCTTTGATGTTTGCTTCGATCATTCATGAGACTGTTCAGTCCTTCATGATATCATTACAATATATCTATATACCATCGTGGTATCATTGAGGTCTCCTTCAGTTCTTAAGTGAGACACTCATCAGTTCTCCATGATACCATCACAATGTATCAATATACTATTATGGTATCATTGAGATCTGCTTCAGTTTTTAAGTGAGACACTCCTCAGTCCTTAATATACCATCACAGTATATCTATATACTGTCGTCGTATCATTGAGGTCTGCTTCAAATCTTAAGTGAGACACTCCTTAGTCCTCTATGATACAATTATAGTATATTTATATACTATTATAGTATCACTAAGGTCTGCTTCAATGAATAACTTGTCAGTCCTCTATGATACTCATATGATATATATCATAAAAATAAATTTAAAAAAAGACAACAAAACAAAAAAGAAGATAAGAAGAGAAAAAATAAAAATAAAAAAAAGGAGCCAACAGGAAAAAAATAAAGCAAGAGAAAAAAGAACAAAAGGAGAATATGAAACGTAAAAAAAAATAAAAGGAGAATAATATTAATTGTTGAGAAGAAGAAAACCAAAATAGTTTTGTTAATTCATTAATTGCTACTACTGTGAGGGTCCATTAGTTGCTACTAAACAAATAAAACAAAGACAATAAAAAGAAAAGAAGTAATTGTCTAATTATTTAATTTTTTATATTTTATTCATCTAAAAATTATTAATTAATATTTTTATCTTTAAAAAAATAAAAATAGAGAAAGAAACAAAAAAATAAGAAGAATATAAACTAACCGTAAAAGAAGAAGAAGAGGAAGAATTAAGACAAAAAAATGAAATAAAATGATAGGAAACAAATAATAATAATGTTAGCAAGTGACATCTATAATAAAGATTAAAAGGAGATAAAATAATAAAACTAATAAATGAAAAAAGTACAAGACCGAAAAAAAAAAGAAAGAGGACAAAAGGATAAAAATAATAAATGAGAAAAAGACAAAAGTAAAATTAATGAAGGGATAAACTAATAAATGTTAAGGACAAAAAAAAAAAGAAAAAAAACAATGCAACATGCTAAAAGAAAAAAGAGACATTGTGGGTAAATAATTTAATAAAAATGGGTATTTAATGAAATTAATTTTAAAAAAAAGCAAATTAGGGTAATTAGTTTGATTTATGGGGACATTTTGTATAGTTTTTCCATAAATATTAGGCCCTCATTCATATTTTATGTTATTTTTATTCTTTCTATTTATTTTTTTTCTTTGTTGTGTATATTTTTATTTGTGAAAAAATATTTTTTTTTACCTCTTCCTCTGTTGAAAAAATTAGTCCAGCTGAAAATCTTATTTGTGAAGTCTGAAGGGCGCCTAATACTTTTCTTTTAGATTAACTTGAAACCTTATATGAAATCTAATTAGTTTCATATACTAACTTTTAGTTATGTTTGTTAAATAATTAATTGGTTTCCTAACTTTCCTAAAATTAGGTGGTGACTCTATTTTTTAATAATTACTTTGAGCCTGAATATTGCACCTTATTCAATTTTTTTGGTGAAATACGTACTGCGACAAATGGAGACTCTGCTAGGAATCTAATAAAGTTCTAACCACGATGAAATTTATTTATTTTTTAATTGAGGAGGTTTTCTTCTTTTTTTTTTAATAGTTTTTGCACATATCATTTTTTCTATTTAATTCCTTATTTGTTTTATATTTTGCATCTTGTATATTTTGTTCACTATTTATAAATTGTATATTCTTTTATACTGCATATTTATTAATTATTTTCTTAATTATATACACAATCATTATATTCATTACTTTTGCCAAATGCTATCATCACAGGAGCACGAGCACGAGCACAAAACGGTTATGCGGGCGACAACCATCTTTTATAAAAACTTAAATTTTTTGGGATACCTCGATGGGTAGTTGGTTCGCAATCGTCCAACAATCGTCATTGTTTCATCTTGAGTTGTCTGTTAGGATCCCGGTCTCTTTTCAAAGTCAATTCTAGTCAATCTAAGATAAAGCAAATCCAAAATCTATTTTCTAGGAACATTGTAATTTGGCTCTATATTGAGTCCATTCTTATACCATCTTGTGTCAAAATGGTCTACGACCTAAAGCCACTTCGTTCATTATGTGACATTTTGAATATATATTAAATTCAGGTAATATTCTTGATTTTCGTTGCATAGTCTTGTCCAAAAAATAAATTCTTTCAATCTCATTTTATAATGGAGTTTCAAGAACTACGTGCACCTAATTCTCACCCGATGAGATACGTAGGCAACCCACCTTGGATTTCGTGACCCTAAAAAGAAGTTTTAATTTCTTTATATAAAAATTAGGAAGAATATTTTATTCCTTATTAAAAAAATATATTTCTCAATCCTTATTTTAAAAAAAGTGTTTCTTCGTGTTAATAATAATAATAATAATTATTATTACTAAAAAAAATTGTGCATTACTCCAAAAGATTAAAAAAGAGGTTTTCTTTTTTTTTTAATTTTAGTTTTACTCTCTTTGTTTCAAAGGTAAAAATAAAAGTGAAAATTAAATTTCAAAATATCTTGCTTATTAATTTTTTTTTCCGCAGAATTACAAAGAGAGTTTTTTTCAGTTTCTTTTGCATAGTTCTAGAATACAAATTTTAAAAATATTTTTTTCTTTTCATACCATTTTCAAAGAAAAAAAATTGATTGCATTTTTTAAAGTCAAGTTCTGTTATAAATATATTATATTATGGATATGTATTAGATAAGCCTGTAACCGGATAAACTTATGATTGGATGGGTTGCAATCAGATAAGCTCTTAATATGTATTTGTATTATAGTGAATGTCTAAGTTAGGGTTATTCTCTCTTCTCTCTTTCTCTACTACATTCTTGTCCTTTTTGTTTTATTATTTCATAATACGTTATAAGTAGAGATGGAAAAATCAGCCCATGAGATCATAAGCTGCCCAACTTATTCAAGTTTGGGATGATAATTGACTCGCTCATTTATTAGCTCAGCGTATTTCAGCCCAACTCATTTAGTTCATTAAAGTTTGGGCTGATATCTGACCCAAATTAATTTATGAGAAATCTTATCAAAATACTTTCAAAAGACATTTTATTTTATTTAATATGTTATATTTAGTCATAATAAAGAAAAATATTAATAAGTTATCAAATATTGTAAAAGAAAGCAATTAAAACTTAACTAGAGTTGGGCGGATTGGGTTATGACCCGCATTTTAGCCCATTTCAGCCTAACCCGTTTCAACCCAAGTAACTTTTGAGCGGGTTATTTATTAACTCAACCCATTTTGATCCGCCCAAATTCAGCCCAATCCGCTTGCCCCCTATGGTTATTAGCATGATTGTTCTCAATTTAAGCCAACATTGTGTCCCTCATGCGTGGTTTATTTAGTCAAATTTGTTGGGATCATCATCGGCAACTTGATGAAATAGATCCTGGAGTGGTGTGATTGTTTTCTTGGAACAGTTGATTTATTTTATGAAATTCAAACTCTCTTGATTTTACATACAAAGATGAAATCCCTTCTACTATTCATAAGATAAGTATTATTATATATGTTCTTTGAGCTTGAATACATATGTGCATCACCTATAATAATTAGGTGCTTTAGTCAAATACTGATGCAGGTACTACTTTATTTGGATACATCTCATTAAAGCAGATAATAATAATAATTTCACTTAAATTTTGATAGAGTTTACCATAAATATATAATTATCATATGTGATAACATTTCTTAAGTCGCAATATGATTAAATTTATTTATGCTTATAATCATTAGAAATGGTTAAATTTTATGCTGCTTCATAACTTCTAAAATAATAATTGGTTTAAAGCTTGATATACTATGTATGATATTTTTGAGAAAAAGTTTCTTACATTATATGGATGCTTTGATTCTGAAATAGTAAACTTGGGTGCTTAAATATTGAAATTAATCTGGACGCAATAGGTCTTGAAGACACCATTAAAAAGTGAACACAAAACATCAAATCAAGATCGTGCTAAGACTATGATATTCTTGCGTCATCATATTGACGAAAATTTGAAAGTTGAATATCTTATGATTAAGGATCCACTTGTTTTTTGGAATACCTAAAAGAAAGGTATGACCACCTGAAGATGGTCATCCACCCAAAGGCACAATATGATTGGATCCATCAAGACTATAAGTTTGATCATGAGTACAACTCTTCAATAACATTTAGAATTATTTCTCAATTGAATCTTTGTGGAGAGATTATTAATAATGTTGATATTATGGAATATGTGGTACTACACAAATTAATTAAGAGCTTAGGAAGAGCTAATGTGTTACTATTGTAGTAAGTCTCAAAAGGAAACTTAAGTTTCAAAGACATCGAGAAAAAATTTGAGACTATAAATTATGGGAAGATCTAATATCTTCATATTACTACAATTGAAACGGGTTATAAATATTTATGCAAAGGATTACCCGTCATTTTCTTTTATTTGAAGTACATAAATATGGGTATGATGACGAAATCACATGCTAAAGTAAACTAGAAGTTTACGGAAATAAAGATAAGTTGGCATAACTGGTTGGCCATTCTGATTTAAATGTGATACAAAAGTAATTGAGAATTCACGTGGTTATATGTTAAACAAATAAAAGATTCTTGAAGAATTCTCCTGTGTTGCTTATTCTCATGATATAATAATCATTATATCAACTATGATTGAAATTATATTCTTTAGAATATTGGAACTTATAAAAAGGTGAATATGGGCCCGTTCACCTGCCATGTGAACCATTTTCTATTATATAATTTTAATAGATGTATCTATGGTATGGTCACATCTGCTACTTTAATATCATCTTGCAATTGATTTTTGCAAGGTTTTTTGCTCGAATTGTTAAATTAAGAGCCCAGTTCCAAATTATAAAATCATGTTGATAATGTTGGTTCATATCTAAGTTGGTTTAGCAAAAATTGTATGCCTCCAATTATAGCTAAATCATGGTTATAAGAACAAAACTCCAAAATAAAATTTGGTATGAGATGTGTTTACTTAATATATAGTAACATTTGTACGCATCAAGCCAACAAGGTTCCCCTATCACAATTGGTTCAGGGTCAAGAACCAAATAATTCTTTCTAAAAATTTGAATGTGCGAGTATATGATTCAATTGCTCCACTAGAACGCACAATGATGGGTCCCAAAAAAGGTTAGGGGTAAATGTTAGTTTTCCTAACATTAGGGGGAGAAGTGATTAACAACTGAAAATTGTGTGTGGGATGAATTATCTAGATCCTTGAGAAAAAAAAGTGAACTTAAAGTTCAAGAGATAATTCACTTGCAAAATATTGCAAATCAATTACAGATGTATTTGCTAACCCTATTTCATAATTTTAGCTACAAATTCTCTAATGGAAATTAGAGTCCTTGAAGGACAAGTTTATGACACGCCTGAAGCGTGATAGATCGATCGATTCTAGAAATAAAAACTCCTTGAAGAAGGTGAAGAGAAAATGATCAAGATGGTTAGAATAATGAGGCAAGTGCTTTAAAAGGAGCACCACGATATAATACTTCATAAAACCTTGGCAAAGATTCAGGTACCTGAAATGATGAAAAATGAAGAGATATTAATAAGTTATGTCTTATTGGATCGATATCAAAATGATCGTCGACGATACCTTTGATATGATAGAGCACTCAATATTATAAATATTGACAAGGATCTTGAATTCAAATCTGCCAAAAAGTATGGACTGATAAATGATTGGCCAAATAAAAATATGCAATTCAAGTATAATGCCAGTGGATATAAATGGATTCTTGTGGCATAAAGACTTTTCGTAAATCTTGACATTATTATATGGAGAGGTCCTCCTGTGGTGGATGTAATTATTTCGAGGTTGCTCATAAGTCTGGCAATACATGAAAACTTGACATGCGTATAATGAAATTATTTTCATGTCTAGATAGACAGTGAAGGATATATGAAAATCCCTGAAGGATTTAAAAAGTTTTAAAGCAATTCTATTGAATACTCCAATAGCTGTGACATCGCCTAACATAAATAAAGATCAATTTCGATCTCGAAAATGGTTAGAAAGTACAGTATTTTAGTGCAATTGGTGTACTTATATATCCTGCTATTACTATACATGAGATAATATTTTTATAATATGCAGGAAAAATATAATTTCACTTTTATTAGTAGAGATACGAGTGAATTAAAATACTGATACGAGTTTATTATTACTAACTAATATTATCAAAGGATTGTTGGTTATGCAATGCAGGAAAGTTACTTAATTTTATATGAAGTTAATGTAGCATGCATAATACAACTAAATGAAGGATTCATAAAAGGAAATAAAATGAAGTACATTTCGCCAAAACTTTTTTACACATGTGAGCTTCAGAAGAATATCACCACTGTGCAATAGATTCGTTCAAGTGACAATGTGACTAATTTATACACCAAATCTCTATTAACTTCAATTTTTGAGAAAATGATGCACAAGATTGGAATGCAAAGATTCAAGATTTTGGATTGATGTTCTCATTAGGGGGAGTTAATATGCGTTGTACTCTTTTTTCCTTGCAAGATTTTGTCCCACTGGGTTTTCCTTGTAAGATTTTTGATGAGGCAGTTACCAATGCGTATTACAAGATATGTGTACTCTTTTTCCTTCACTAGATTTTTTTCGATTGGGGTTTTAATAGTAAGATTTTAACGAGGAATATTATCTATCAATGAGCATCCAAGGGGGAGTGTTATAAATATATTATATTATGGATATTCATTGGATAAGCCTGCAACTGGATAAAGTTACGATTAGATGAGCTTGCAATCAGATAAGTTCTTAATGTGTATTTGTATTATAGTGAATATTGTCTAAGTTAAGGTTAATATTTTCCTAAAAATAGAGGATTTTCTATTCATTGTAATTCATCCCTTTAATCCCATCAAGAGAAATAATATTTATTCTCTCTCTCTTCTCTTTCTCTGTAATATTCTTGTTCTTTCTTTATTATTTCATAACAAGTTTCAATTTTTGAAAGTTTTTTAACTGTTCAATCTAGACGAATTACGCACACTTGATTCATGTCCAACATCATACGTAGACAATACTTTTCGGGTTCAGTGATCTTTATTCAAAAAAATTCGAAAAAAAAAGAAGATTTTTTTATTTAGAAAATTCAAAAAGAGAGTTTTTACTTTGTTAAAAAAATCACAAAAATATTTTTAGAATCATATTTTTGACTTGATTGGTATCATCACATTTAGGAACATGCATGAGAAAGAAACAATTGACATAATGGGGAGGGACCAACATTTTAAACCATAGGTTCTTTTGGTACCTCTTAATTGCACCTTTGACACTTGAAAAAGTCTATTGCATGCATCAAATATAAGAACAAAATCAACCTCATTGTTTTAGATGTAGTATGTGGTGAGTTTTGAATTAAATTAACGTGGACTGAATTATTGATCTAGAACTTGGCCTGAATGTTTGTTGAGGCGAAATCTTAAATAATGTTTGATTTTAGAAAGGATCGTAGGCTTTCTTTACCCCCATTTTGCCTTTCAAAGCCTGCCAAATCACACTAATCTTTAGCATATCCTCATTTTGAGCCTAAAGCCTTTTCTTTGGACAACCACATCTTAGCCTATACTCTTCTAAGTTCTTACATGCAGTATCATTTTCTTTGTCCGACATCCCTGAGTACATTAAAAACGTGCAAATTTTGAATGAAGATCCAGGTTGAAGTTGCCAAAAACAAAAGATATGAAAGTCCCCAAAAATCGATGATACAAAGATGACCTCAAAAACTTAAAAAAAAATTGAAAAAAAAAATAAAGAAGAAAAGGAAAAAAGGGAGCCAAAAACCCACCACAAAGAACAAAGATGCGAAACACTCCAAACAATGATGCAGAAACTTTAAAGGAAAGAGAAAACATCATAATAAAAAGGGTAAGCCAAGATTCAAAGAAGTTGAAACAAAAAGAAAAGAGGTAATGAAGAAAATCAAGTGCCAAAGCAGCACAAATGATAAAATCATAAATCCAGTGCAATACTCAAGGAGGGATTAAGTCATTTTCATTTCAAATGAATATTCTACCCATCTCTAAGCCAATATTACAAACTGATAATAAGTCCTACTTGATCTCATTCCAAGTGTTCTTATATTAGTGGATACTTACATGAAGGCCAACCATATTACATCACAATTGCATGCATTGAACATTCTTCTGAGTGTGAGTGTACTATGCAAAATGTTCTCAAATAAAAATACTTCAAATATATGGAATATAGGATTTTCTTTGTAGTAAGGGCACTTGAAATACGAGGATAAGTTTAGTCCAAAACCTTTGTTTGAAGCAAGACAAACAAACCTTGTTGATTTTTAGGTATATTTGAGGTACTATTTGAAGCTGTAGGAATTATCACGAAGTCAATCTTGATTAGTTGAGGAGAAAATGAGACAAGTTTTTATGTAATGCTATCTGTTGGTACCAAAACTACAGCCAAGACGTAGTTCTCTTTTCACTTTTTTTATTTTTTAAAAAGCAACAAAAATTTCAGAGACGCCTGCTTTATGGGCATTTTACTTTGGTTGTGAGTATCACTTTTAATTTGGTTGAGCACTTGTCAAAATAAAACGTTGGGGCATCATCCTTTTTAAAAATGACATACTTTTAAAATTGAGGCATCATCCTGTTCAAAATAACATATTTTTAAAATTGAAGTTCATCCGTTCAAAATGACATATTTTTTGAATTGGCACATCATCCCGTTCAAAATGATATATTTTTTAAAATTAAGGTGTCATCCCGTTCAAAATATCATATTTTTTAAAATTAGGGTGTCATCCTGTTCAAAATGCCATATTTTAAAGTTGGGGTGTCATCCGTTCAAAATGACATGTTTTTAGAATTGGGGCGTTATTTTATTCAAATGACATATTTTCTAAAATTGAGGTGTCATCCTGTTTGAAATGTCATAATTTTTTAAAATTGGGGTGTCATCTCATTCAAAATTAAATATTTTTTTTAAAATTCAAGCGTCATCCCGTTCAAAATGACACATGTTTTTAAAATTTGGGCGTCATCCCTATTCAATATGATATGTTTTTATAATTGAGGCATCATCCCATTTAAAATGACATATTTTTAGAATTTGGGCATCATTCCATTCATATTGACATATTTATTTTTAAAAAAATTGGTGCGCCATTCCATTCAAAATGACCTATTTTTAAGATTGGGGTGTCATCCTTTTCAAAATAATATCATTTTAAATTGGGGTTTTATCCCATTTAAAATGACATATTTTTAGAATTAAGACGTCATTTTTTTTAAAATGACACATTTTTTAAAAAAATTGAGGCGCCAGCCCGTTCAAACTGACATATTTTTAAAATTAGAGCGTCATTCCGTTCAAAATGACATATTCTTTTTTTAAAAAAAGAAATTGGATAGTCATCCTATTAAAAATGAAATGTTGAGTCGTCATCTTATTGAAAGTGACAAGTTACTTTTAAATTGGATAATCATCCTGCTAAAACTGACATATTTTTCAAAATTGAATTGTTATCCCATTCAAAATGACATATGTTTTAAATTGAGCTGTCATCCCCCTAACAATGACATGTTAGGTCGTCACCTCGTTCAAAGTGACATATTATCTTTTAAATTAGGTAGTCATCTCGTTAAATCTTGGGTTTGTAATAGATAGGTTCTGCATAGAGTTGATTTATTATTCGTTTATTATGGACTTCTGTTATTTCTTTCATAATGGTTCTTTGATTAAAATGAATGAATAAGTTTATGGTTTAGTTGGGAAACGATGGTTCACCTACAGGGGGAAGGGAAAATTAGGGTGGGTGTCAATCACGACCAGTTGAATCGTGACCGATGTACATGGAGATAGTCTTCTAGATCAGTTTGCCTATATTGTTCACCTTATGTCTCATCAAAATAATTAAAGTTTCTTGGTATCTTATGACATTTGATAGCTTACAAAAAATAGATGGAAGACGACAAACTAACAGTCATCAAGTGAACCCTCAGTGCATAAAATATATGGTTGTTATTCTCCACAAAATTATCTCAAAAGAAACATCGTTGCATAGTGAAAACATGAAAATTTAGGTGGAACGTTTGACTTCCTAATCAATTTTCATGGCCATTTATCTTCGTAATAGCAAACCTACTTCAAAAATTATTTTTAATCAGTTACTAACAAAAAAAAAAAGGATTTACTTTGATTACTAAATCTTAAAATCTATCTTGTTTTCAGTAAAAGATTTATATTGTTCACCTTTCACATTAAAGTTCAGTGTAAACTGAAAATGTTAACCTGATTTTGAAAAACAATCAACTACCTTGATACCTTTATTCACTGTTAAATTGTATAATTTAGGAAATTGGTTGACGATTACTCCAAATTTTAAGTCAATGATCTAAAAACACTCAGTATGCTTCCCATCCCCCACTTTTAAACGTATAAGCTGCTGAAAGTTCCCCAAAGATTGTAAATTTACTTTCATAAAATTGTCTTGTTAGGCATAAATACAAGAGTGGCAGTCTAATGATTCTTTTTTTCATACTTTGTGATAATGACTTCTTCCAAAGTTCATTTTTTACTAACCATAGCCATTTATAGAGTAGACTTTTACATGGAGTTTAAGGTTCTTCACCCCCTCGGTCTACCTTTTTCCTTTCTCCAGGTCATAAAGTCTTTCTGTTAGGATGTACTATTAACCATGCAGTTTTAGTATAGTGTTAATGTTTTAGTTTTGTGTAGGACTTTTATTTTATTTATTGAATTAATAAAGTCTTGTTTTAAATAGATCATTTTTGCATGTGTGTCCGTTACTTATATAGTAGATGATTTGGTGTATAGAGTTTAGCTTATACAAAGAAGATTAAATCATCAGTTCTTATAAGTATAAAGTTTATATATGTTCACAATCTAAGATGAAAATTGGATGAATTCATCGGTATGATTATAGCATAGGAATAAATGTAATTTATCTTGATTATGAGAATGGTATTATTCCAACTTCTTGTGCTAGTACATTTTGTATGTATTGAATGGACCAAGTAGAGAAAAATATTTTGTCTGACTTAGTACAATAAATTCTCTAGATCATTAAATGTACTTATACTCTTAATCTTAATATAATTATTATGATCAATGTCATTTGCTTGTTGTTTTGATATATCAAAGGGTGAAACTCTTTCGCGAGTTAAAATATTCCTGATAGGTTGGATGATGACAAATGATATTTGTGAAATAATAGTTAGTTGATGGAATTCATGTCTCGACCTTGAGATTGATGATACCCCTTTATGATTGCTTATAAGGTTTCGTGTGAAAACCCTGCAGGTGAATTTTGTATCCGTCATATGAAATAAGTTAAGCATTTGAATAAATGATTAAATTGATCATTGAATTAAATAGTCAGAAATTTAATTCGATTGGTTGGTATCTGTAATCTTAACATGGGGAGTTAAATAAGAATTCAATGATTGATTTTGAAACTATACCGAGGAGTGCAATTACGATTTTTTAGTGAAATAATCTATAATTTATGATGGTAGGTTAATTCATTCATTATTTTGAATTAATACCATAATTGAAAGTCTCACTAATTAAATCTGTGGTCCCTACTATGCCTGATTAATTAAAGAACTTGAAAAAGAAAGAAACCAGTTCTCTTGAAGTAGTAAAATCCTATAAGATGTTGGACAACTCCAGAAAAGGTAAGTAGCACACATTTTGGGTTTCATATCCTTTAAAAACGTGTGAATATACAAGAAAAGTAGGAATCCTATATGTTTTGGGATTAGGGTTTTAAACCCTAAAAATGTGATTATAAATAGGGTTTTTTCCTCCTTGAAAAGATCATCTTTTCTGAGAAGCAAAACTTGCTCACACAAGTATTTTTTACTTAGAGATTATTCAGGCTATAGTAGAAGACTGCACACCTGGAGAGCGAATTGGATATTTTGTGCGAAAGCTTCAAGAGGTTAGTATTTCATAATCTAATTTTTTATTGTTATCTAGTTATTCATGTAAGATAGTTGATCCAATTTATGTGCTTGCTTCCGTTGTGCATGTTCTAACAATTGGCATCAAGAGCCGTTTTACATCAACCTAGATAATGTAGAGAATTCATGAAAATATATTGTTATGTTTATTGTCTTTTTTGCATGAATGCGTGAATCATACTATAGATGAAAACAAGTGTCTTAATGGTTTTTTGTGTTTGAAAAACTATTTTATTGTTTAACGATTTGTGATATGTCTAGTGAAACACAAAAAACAATTTTTTAGGCTGCCAGATCGCGCGCAGGGCGCTGCCAAGGTCACTTGCAGGGTGCTGCCGAGGCGCGCGCATGCCTTGTCGAGCCGCGTATGGCGCTGCCATTTTGGTCGGTATTGGAGTTTTTCAAATTTTGACGAACTCCGATTGACTTGAAATTTGGTAGGTTCATTGAAAACGACCCACTGAGCAATACTCACTACTTTTCTGTGATTAACATCATTTTTTGGCCATTTGGAGTCATTTTGATGGGTTTTTGGGTATTTTTCTGTTTTATGAAAGATTAAAAATTGAAAAAAAAGTTAGTTTCTTACAACCAGTATTGTTAGGGTTCAATCCTTATGGTCTCCATTGGTATATAACAGTAATGTAATGAGTTTACATGTTGACATTAGTCTTCTTTCCCCATTGGATAGATTCATTACTGGATTACTGTGTTTGCTTGTCTCCTATTGTTGAAAACTTGTATTAACTCTCCAACTGAGTTACATGTTTGTTCAATGGAATAGAGATTTACATTATTGGATATTTACCTGTCTTAAATATGTAGTTTATTCTCCAGCTGAGTTAGTTCTGTTTTGATTTATAGGGTAAACATCTGTAAAACTCATATAGTTTGCATGAATGGTTAAGTTTTCCTATCGAATCTAGCTGTTCAATATGCATGGTTGTATGTGTTATGTGTTTACATGAATTTAAATATTCTTGTAGCATGCTTAATGATTTATTTGATGTTTTTTTCTACCTCCCAGATTAATAATGACTTTGTTCAATCCTCTTGCCTCTATTTTAAAAGAAAACAAGTTAGAGGGCCCAAATTATGTTGACTGGAAAAGAAATCTAGATATTCTCCTAGCTGCTGAAGGGTATAATTTTGTGTTGGTCGAGGAATGCCCTGAAAAACCTGAGAATGTCACCATGGACCAAATCAAAACCTATGAAAAATGGGTTAAGGCTAATGAGATGACACGATGTTATATTCGTGCCTCAATATCGAATGTTTTGCAACATCAACATCAGTCATGGAATCTACTTACGATATGCTTGAAAGTATCAAATAGATGTTCGGTGAGCATAATCGTGTTGCAAAGAAGACATCCATGAAAGCCCTTTTGAACACGAAAATGGCTGAAGGTTCGTCCGTGAGGGAATATGTTCTTAAAATGATTGGTTTTCTTAATGAACTGAAAATCGTTGGAGCTAAGATTGATAAGGAATCTCAAATTGAGATGATCCTACAGACTTCACCTAACAGTTTTCAACAATTTCTCTTGAATTATAACATGAACAAGATGGATCTGTCTCTAACGAAATTATTGAATAAGCTGCAAGCGGCTGAGTCCATTATCAAACAACAAGCTCTTGTTGTGGCATTGAATGTTGAGAGAGCTCCTTCTTCTTCTAAGCCTAAAGGCGGACAACAAAAAAAGTGACCTTGCAAGACATTTGGAATTGCAAATGGTGGTGTGGCTAAGCTGAAAGGCAAGTGCTATCATTGCAAGTTTCTTGGGCATCACAAGAAAAAATGTTCTGACTACCTGGATAAATTGAACAAACAAGGTAATTCTTCTTACTTAAATGTCGTTGAAACTTGTTTAGCGGTTGTTTCTACGATGCTATGGGCTGTAGATTGGGAGCCACTAATCATGTCTGCACTTCTTTACAGGGGTTTCGAGAAACGTGACGGCTAAGTGAGAATGAAATTTACATTTTTCAAGCCAATGGTGAACTAATACCGGTCTTAGCTTTGGGAGATATTCGTATTTCTTTTTGTAGTTCTAGAGTTTTAGATTTAACAGATGTTCTCTATGTACCTTCTATTAGAAAAGAATTTGCTTTCAGTTTCAAAATTGATGGATGATGGTTATAATATCTATTTTGGTAATAATCTACTGTTATCAAATTTAACAAGCATTTTATCTGTACTGCTGCTAGAGTACATGATCTATTTGTGCTTGAAACACCACTTAATTTGCTTCAACAAAAGGAACTAAACATTAACCTGTCCAATAAAAGAAAACATGTTTATGAAATTGAGTAAAACTTACTTGTGGCATTTGTGTCTAGGTCATATAAATCTAAATAGGATTTCAAGGTTGGTCTCTGATGGACCTTTGAGTTCATTGAAAGTGGAGGCACGCCAACCTGTAAATCCTGTTTAGAAGGAAAAATGACTAAGAGACCTTTTCCCTCAAAAGGGAATAGAGCTAAAAATAAGTTGGAATTAATTCACTCAGATTTGTGTGGTCCTATGAATATAAAAGCAAGAGGTGGTTTTGAGTATTTTGTGACATTTACAGATGACTACTCTAAATATGGATATGTTTATTTGTTGCACCGTAAATCTGAATGCTTTGACAAGTTCAAAGAATTTAAGGCAGAAATAGAAAAACAACATGATAAACATATTTAATCATTACGATCCGATTGTAGTGGTGAATACCTTTCTGCTGAATTCCTTAAATACTTATCAGATTGTGGAATTACATCTCAATTATCTACTCTGGGAACACCACAACAAAATAGTGTGGCAGAAAGAAGAAACATAACTCTTTTGGAAATGGTAAGATCAATGTTGAGTTATTCAGATTTTCCTTCTTCCTTTTGGGGATATGCATTAGATACAGCTAACTATCTGTTAAACTTGGTTCCTTCCAAATCAGCTCCTTTAACTCTAATATAATTATGGACTGGACGAAAGCCTAGTCTAAGACACATTCAGATATAGGGTTGTCCAGCTCACATGCTGAAGGCAAAAACTGATAAGTTGGAATCGAGGACAAAAGTATGTATCTTCGTTGGATATCCAAAAGGGACGAAAGATGGTTTGTTTTATTGTCCTAAAGAAAAGAAGGTCATTACTACAACAAATGCCAAATTTCTGGAAGAGGACTATCTGAATACTCACATACTACTGGGACTAACTAGATAGTCGGGGTCTTGGACTCAACATCCTTAACCCTAACTAGATGGTACATACAACTTTAGAGATCATCTTTTTAGGCCTTAAGGCAAGAAATGAAATGACCTACAGGCATAGTTGAACTACCCTTCCACTCGATGACTGGCTCACCCAGAAATCTGAACTCTACTGCCTAGGTTCTACAATTAACTGAGGTATAACATGCAAATAGCCAATCTATGCTGAGGATAACATCAAAATCGGTCATGGATAACTCTATCAAATCTGATGAGGTGAATTTCTGAAGGACTATGACCGGGAAACTTCTATACACCCATCTAGCTACAACTGAATCACCCACTAGAGTAGAGATTGAGAAGGGTTCTGACAAGATTTCACTCCAAAACTATTAGCCACATAAGGTGTCACAAAAGACAAGGTAGCCCCTGGATCTAACAAAGCATAAACATCAAGATGAAAAACTCGTAACATACTAGTGACTATATTCGGGGATACCTCCTTCTCCTGGTGAGATGCTAAGGCATAGAATATGTTTTGGCGCTGACTGCCACCTGTGCTGGTAGATGCCCCTTGTTGTGCTAGGCGTGCGGGTGGAGCTGCTGAACTGGAAGCTGGGCCTCGGCCCCTATCATGGCCCTGTATAGCTGCTGGGTAATCTTTGCGCATATGTCTGGGCTTCCACACCCGAAGAAAGCACCTATACCCGCTAAGCACTGACCCATGTGCCTCCGACCACACCGGTCACAAACTAGAATACTAGAATCCGCAGGACTGCTACTCTAACCCCTAGAGCCTGATGCTCGACCTCTCTGATCATGCCTAGGTCTAGATGGAACACTCATCGCTGAAGATGCTGGGGCTGAAGATCTCTGGTGGATCTGCTGTCGGTGCTCACCACCTGGCCTCGGCTGAGAGAATCTATAGGTGTCTGTCCTGGCCCTCTTGGCCTCTCTCTCCCTCATATATGCCACTTCCATCTTCTGGGCATATAAGACTATCCGAGGGAAATCCATATCCTGGTGGAGCATAGTGGTCCTGCAATTCTTGTCTAAATAGCCCACCAGCCCATGGACCAACCTGCTCACTCGCGCCTTATGATCAACCACTAACTCTAAGGCATACTTTGACAAATGAGTGAACTCAAGGGCATACTCTTGCACCGTCATCTTCCCCTGCTTAATATTTACGAACTCGGCTTCCTTCAACTCCCTCATCTCATGAGGGAAAAGTCGATCTAAAAATGCAACGTGAAACTCCTCCCAACTGATAGGACTTGCTTCAGCTGCCCTACTATCCTTCCACTGTCGAAACCAAATGTGTGAGACCCCCTTCAATTGATATGAGGCGAAATCAACACACTCTAACTAATGTGGATCCTTGTCCACTTTGGAACCAAGAAACTCTGGAGGGTTCATTCTTAAGAAGTCTCTGACCCGTGCTACCGCGCATTTCCGTTCTGCGGAACATGTGCCATTACCTGTCGGTTGACCTGGGCAGTCAAGGCCTATGCTAGCATCTGAATGGCTGCCCAGAATTCAACATGAGCAACCAGATCCGGTGCATGGTGATCCTAGACAGGTGGGGCTTGTTGGTGCCCATCCCTATTTCCATCCTCGTGGTCGTTTCCATTTCCATTCCTCCTACCATTAACTCTGTCGGGAGCCATGAATCTGCAATTGCGAATAGCACGAGTTAGAAGGATAGGGAGACATTTCACCGCATGACATGGATCATGAAAGAAGGGAAAATTTCCTAAACATCTCGTAGTCTCTTCGTCATAAGTGTGATGTGCTTCACACCCATGAAAAAAACTCTACTTAAGGCGGACATCAGACACCTTACGTGCACTTCAATCTATTTCTCTAATACCAAGTGTGTCACGATCCGAACATAGGCCCGAATCAAGACACGAAACAAGGAGCCTCGATAGAACCCATGTTGACCCATGGAATGAACATACATCTAACTCAATCAATTGAAGCAGAAGAATTAACGTAATAAACATAGATGAAATCTAGTATAACACATAATCCAAAAATAAAACACGGGTCTGAAGCTGAATACATTCTATTGTCTGAAAAGTCTCTAAGTCTGATGAGTTGATTGGACAAGAGCCCAACTAACTCTCTAATTCTGAAACTGTAAATACTCAAACATAATCGAATAAAAAAGGGGTCCTCGATAGATGAGGACTCACCAACAAGGACTGATGCTAACTCTGAAAGCTGGCTATTGCAGGGCTGAGTCTGATAGTGGAATCAACGGTGCAGAGTCAAAAAGAACAAAGACTATTAATAAACCAATCCAATAAATTCGCTCATTTTAGAAGAAATTCCTATCCAGTATTTGCAATCCAAGCCGAAATAGGAAAAGCCGCAAGAACCACTAGGCCCGATCGTCGAGAATTGATTTCAAGTAGCAGTAGAAGTAGATTACGTAGTAGTGGTAACTTGTGACCTCTCCTCTGAACTAAATATCTAATTGATAAAAATGGAAAAAAGATGACACTACCTTTTATGATTCTTTCTCATCGGAGCCTGTATCATGAAACGATATAGCTTAGAGTATGCGATCAGTACGTGGAATGCACTAAGTATGCAAAGTAAGTAAAATCACTTAAATAAGTAAAATCATTTAAAACACGCATAATGTAAAACATGACCAAAACAAGAATATGAGAATAGGACTTGCATGCTATTTTCTGAAATCATGATCTGAACATAATGTAACATCATAACTGAATTGATTAACCAAAAGTTGAAATCTGAATATCATAAGTAAAACTGAACATTGGGTCAAACCTCTTTTAGAACACACACACACACACACACACACACACACACACACACACACACACACATATATATATATATATATATATATATATATATATATCATGAGAACTAAACATGCATAACTGAAATCATGAGGAACAATGGGAGACTCATCATATAACCGACATACCACAATAGAGCTTACGTGGTCCCAACTATCACACTCAAGTGGGTAGAGCCGTCCAAAACCTTGCCAGGGCTAAGGACGATACCATGATATTGATATCAAGATAAAGGCCCCTTGGGGAAGGGGATAGCTCACATAGAAGGTCCCAATATAATCTGATCATACCTATGTTGGCGCGTAGTTCTGAGGCGTAGGGTTGATTGAATCTTAGCCTACTCGGTGCTAGACACTCTCCCAAAAACATGCATATGCTCTCTATCATTTTTCAATGAAGCTGACCATTGTCTATTGACGAAGCTAAATAATCATGACTACATATAAATCTGAATCATATATGAGGAGCCTTGGCTCAAACACTACCACTAGCTGAGTAAAATTGGGAGCCTAGACTCCAAAACCATGTGGTAAGCTAATTTAACATGAAACATAAATCACACTTGAACATATGGACTTGCCCAATACTTTAACACGCTTGAAATTAACTTGATTCACTTTGAAAATATGAACATAACATGGGTAGATTGAAAACATGCTTTTCTCATAAAAATCCATCATACATGAACATACTTCATAAATCTCATCTTCTCATAAGCTTTCATGAATGGGCATCATAATTTGGAAAACTAGTAAGAAGGATTAGTAATTGAAAACATGATAAAACTTTCCGATGAATCACAATTCATCAATTAAAACATACTTAAATCATGCTCATGACACTTAGAGAATTCACGCATGGGTTAAAACCCAATAGAACCAACTCATAGTGTCATGAATTAGAGAGGGATTGGGCATGGGTGTATACAAAATTACCCATTCATAACCCAACATATCTGGAGAAGAGCTGATTTTACCACTCCCTGATTGCCCAATGAAGAATTGAAGAAAACTTAAAGGAAGATGAACTTAATCACCTCTCTAGCTCTCTAACTTTGCATGCATGAGTAAGAATGACCTAAAATGAACTTATCCCTCTTAAAACTCATCATTAATATCTTAAAACGACGTATTTTAGGCCTTAGGATCATAGAAATTATGGAAAAACCCTTACTTAATTCGCAGAAAATAACTGACTGCCAGTCCCCATGAGGGATTGGACGAATCATTACCCAAGACCACGACTCAAGGCTTAGTCGACATGTGCACTGTCCAATAGTTCATTTGGGGCTAGCCACAGGGAACCCTATTCGTTGTTACTGGTGAACACGACTCAAGGTCTCCACTCGTCACCTTCACTTCCAATATCTCAAACCATAAGCAACCGACTGACCACGACTCATCCTACGAATCGTGGTGTCTGACCACGACTGTGGTGACCAATCGTACAAGACAAAAGGGTAAGAAAACTCAATTCTTGCTTTGTTCAAAGTTAATTCCTTTTTCTTGTGATTTAGGGTGATTCTTAAGGAGAAATCTAAGTAGCCAAATCATCCCTGATTGTAGTTGATTATGATGTGATGAAAGTAGAGTTTAGTGATGAGGGTGTGAGGTGAGAAATTTTGTGTCATTGTACAATTCTTACTCATGCCAACCATGTGTTTGATAAAATGTCTCAATGAAATCAAATATGGCCGAAATTTGAGTAGGCTATAAAGATGTAATTATATTGAGATTATGATAGATTGACATGAGTGGGAGGCATTTCAATCATCGCACGAGGCTTTACGAGCTCCGGATTGATTTGCCCACCCTAAGTTTTAAGGCTAAGTGAAGTGAATAGCACGTGTCCGACTGGTAGAATCCGCAGTTAATCACGGGCCACGTCACATGAAACATGGGCATGTTTCACCATGAAAAATCCATTCATGTTGCCAAAGTGTTATTTCCATGATCCGTCAACGGACACGCGGATTGTGTTCATAGATCGCGGACCACAGAATCATACAGACAACTGCATATTCAATCCCCAGTTTTGCGATTCAATCGCGGTCCACGAACACCATTTTGTGAGTCACAGATTAAAAGCGAAAGGGAACAGTTCGATGGACTATGAGGAGGCCGTGCACTAACAAATTTTGAATTTTTGGCCTTGCAGGATGACTTCTTGAAGAACCTCTTATCCTCGCACTACAAAGCAAGTGACCCTGTAGATAAAGGTAAAGGGAAGGAAAAAAGGCCCACTGTAGCTGAAGCAAAGTCTAGGTCTGACCTGGAATTGGAAAAAGCCCTTTGCAAGGAGTAGGAAGATGAGGATAGAAAGGTCGAGCTCCACCAAAAAAGAGGCGAAGAATCTCTCTGGTTTAATGCTATCCCTGGAATGAAGGAAAGATTTTTCGAAGGGACGCATAACCAGTACTTCAATAAAGAGAAATAGTTCAGCCTTAATGGGATTGAGCAAGATTTCTCGAACATCCTACACCAGATAAAGGTGAGATACTGGGAAAAATTCACATTACCTCCAGGTTGATACTATCCCCCTTTGGTCTTGAGTTTTATGATTCATACGAGGCTGCTCAGAAGCATCAAAAAGCAACTGGCCTACTGAAATTGAAACCATGTATAGAAAACGTGAAAGTCAGAGAAGTTGAAGTAGACTGTAGTGCAAAGGCCATTAATAAGGCCTATTTTGATGACGATGATGCAGATGCCATATAATATTTGGCAAATCTGGAAAACCTAGATGATCATTATGCTTGGGTTGCATCTTTGATAGCACCTGGTGCACTATCCTGGGTTACGGAAGGAGGGAAAATCTACAAGAGCGACCTTAACATCCAAGACAAACACCGGTTAGGGTTTGTTTGCTCCAGACTGATGCCTCCAAAGAACAACAATGAGGTACCACTGGCTTGAGCAATTCTCATTGCTTTTATCATGGCAAGAATTCACATCAATATGGAGGATATAATTGCCATGGAAATAAGATATCGAGCTAGACAAGCACATACCACTCTTCCATTTCCAGTGCTAGTCATGAATTTATGTCACGACGTTGGTATTCCAGAGATAGAAATAATTGATGAAAATATTTTTACAATCTAGGTCGTGGACATCACAAAGATTTAGGATGAGATGAATCCAAAGCTGAAGAAGAGAAAAAGGGAGCCAATGGTTTCTCATCCTTCTGAGACCACTATGGGTATTGACTCCCAAGTAGTGTACGACCATGTAGTTGATGCACATCCTTCATTTTCTGATACTCCAGTGGCACCCCAGATTGCCCAGTCTATTTTCGCAGCTTGAATGTTACAGGTTGCAAATATGACTGCATGGAACAACACTAGATTGACCTCCCTAATTGATAATACGCCTGAGATGATCATGAGAGACAATGACAAGGCTTTTGCTCCAGTCCATAGAAATATTTTAGAGCATAGAGTCTCTGAGCTCGAGGGAATCGGTGCTAGAGATGCCTTAGCTGTGCTCAAGGATGGTATGAGCAAAGTGAAAAATGATGTGCAGCTGCTGTAGCCTAATCTGAGCATATTTGATGCTCCACTACCGAAGGACGAAGCATTTGAGGATGAGAGGGTGGAGATAGATGAAGAAGAGCTTAAGGAGGAACACATGACAAAGGAGATATAGGAAGAGTGACAAGTAGAAGTGGCTACCTAGCGCTCCAAGGATGATGTCACAGCATAGATGGTAGGTGCCTGCCCAAGTTCCCATGCTCTAGCAGGAGAGGATGTTGGCAGCACAGAGATCACTACCACGATCCAGTCTAAAGAGGCCAAGAATGCCTAGAGCATCTCAGGGAGATTCTACCTTCTATTTTATATGATTTTTTTGTATGCATTGAGGACAATGCCTATCCTATTTTGTGGTGGTAGGTAGGTAGGATGGTTGGAAATATGAAAATGTGGTCTGTAAAAATGAATCAACTAGTGTGTGTAATATATGTGTTTGTTCTATTTTTCTATCTTACTTGTCTTGTTTATATAGTCTTGTTAAATAAATTCCAAGAGTTTTCTTCATGTCATGGTTCTTTCCCTAGGAGAATTTTTTTTTCTTATGGTGTCAAACCGGGCAACTTTTCCCAATGATAGATAGCTAGACGATTTTCTTAAGGAAAACAACCGTATTTTAGGATGTAAATTTTTATGTGTGTTGGTAGACTTATTACTTGCTTGTCCTAACAAGGTCAACATTGAGCTAGTAAAGTCAAAAATAAGAATTTAGCTCTTATACATGACCTATAAAATCTCTGTTTGGCTAGTTAGACATAATAAGTTATCTTATTAAGTTCATCACTTGGTATTGAATTTGAGATTCTAACTATATCCAACAGATGCATGTGCCATGAGTGGTGAGTCTTATCGCGATTGTCCTTGTGTGCATGATTACTCTATAACTTGTCTAAAATGTTTTCAAGGCGAAATACTAGATTACACTTCTTCTGGAACATGACAATAGGCCTTCTTTGAACTCACCTTGTAAATATGTTCCTTTGTCAAACCCTTTGAGCCTAAGATATTTCTTTTCTTTCTTTCTTCTTTTATAAACCAACAACCCTAAGCCTGACATCCTTAAATGCCCAAAAGTGAGCTACCATGAGCCAAGATATATAAGTTGGGGGAAGTTTCCCTCTATAAAAATGCAAATATAGGCTAAAAGCCTAAGTTTGGGGGGAGAAGAGTTCAGATGAAATAAAAACAGATAAACATCTTAGTCGTATGCTCTTCCAATATCAAAAAAAAGAAGAAAAAAATGGTGAGAGAAAGAGCAAGGCTTGTGCAAAAGAGAAAGAAGACTAAGAAAATGGTGTTGAAGGAGAGATAAGTGGGAAATATGAAAGAGGGAAACCTAGAATGAGAGATGTAGCGTTTAGAGAGGATCCATGTGAAATAATCCTTAACCTATTCGTATCACACAAACCCGCACCATCACCCTCAAGTCCCCTTAGATTCCAAAACCTGTGTATCTATATTAGTGGAAAACTACATAAAAGGCAAGCTTATGGTACTATATCTGCATGCATGAGAACTTCTTTCTGAGAGAGAGTGTTTGTACTATGTGTCTACATCCCTAATGCATAAATGAATTCTATGTGAACCAGGGATACTTATCTTTTGTAAGGGCACATGTTAGTTGAATAAGGCCTAAGTCTTGTTTTCAATAAGAGGCTATAAACAAAGGTATAGTATTGTTTAGAGTCAGAAAAGACGAGATGATATTGAGTCACTTATAGAGAGTTGAATTTGCATGACTTGTGATGAGTTATGATCCCTGAATGCTAGGCTCTTTGTTGATACCAATCAATAGTTAAGTGTCTATCATGCAAGTTATTGGCTGCCTGTGAAGAATGCAATGCTCTAAAGTTTCTTGAGGACAAGCAATAGTTTAAGTTTGGGAGTTTGATAAGTTGGTATCTTGACCAACTTATCTGGTTTATAAGCTTAGATTTTTTTGATAATTTGATGTGAAAAGAAAGTACCTATTTTGATTTTTTTTCATCTATACAAGAAATTGCCATTTAGAAGAGGTTGAGAAGGAATCAAGTGAGATACTTCAAAGATCAAACAGCTTAAACTCTGTGAGATGCTCTTATGCATGGACCGTAGATGACCGAATGTGGACCGCGGATCCGTCGCATCTAAAACCAAAAGAACTCTTCTCAATCATGATGTTAGTGATCAAACCGCGGACCGCATATTGTAAAACGCGGAATGCGAATTAACTGCCTCTAGGGCTAGATTCTCATGCTCACTGGCAGTGTAAATGCCGCACAAGCGCGGACCACGGTTTACAAATCATGGGAAGCGAACAGGTCACAGTCAAAGACAGAAAGTTGGCCATATTTTCACCTAGAATGCGATCAAAGCGCGGACCACAAATGGCTAACCATGGCCACAGATACGATGCTATGACAGTGGCATTTTTGTAACTATAAAGTACACCATTTATTCCCTTTTTAGGAAATTTATAGGGTTTTTAAAAGGATATCTAGCTCAAAAAACAGGATCATCGATTATTAAATTTTGAATATTGCTGATAGGGAAAAGAGAAACGTACGTTTTTTTTTGAGTTTTTGGTGAAGAGGTTCAAATCAATATTCAAAGAAATACTTTTATGTTCATTCTTGTGAGTATATGTTTATCATCTCTTTTTTTCTCAAGATTATTATTATTAACCATGAGTAGCTAAATTTTGTGACTAGGGTTGTGGATACTGTGAAATCGTAATGGTCACAGGTCTGCAAAATTAGAGGTCATATGAGATCATAGGTTTAAGTTATTATCTTATTTGTTTTCTTGAAATTTCTAACGGTTGCAAATGTTAGAATTAGCCTTCTAATCTTTATTTCTTGAAAAAGAGGAAAAGATCTAAGAAACAAGGATTCAAGGTTTCTAACCCTTGTTTAATAATTAATGCTGTAATTAGATTAGTTTACTTGAGACCCTTAATGCCTGTACTTCATAAATCGGTCTGGGTCTGAAAGGAATTGAAGTGACAATCGTCTAAGTGGGTTGAAAAACTTTAGAATGAGATTCTGAAGGCATCAGTCTATGAACTTATGATCAAAGTATGATCTCAATCAATTGTAGACTTGTAGATGTTACGAATTCATAGAACACATAACCCTAGTGATTTTCTGTTATTAACAATTTCCATCAGCTAGTTATCAAAATCACTTATTGATTACTTTTTCACCATTTTAACTTTAAGCTTCTCTCCCACTTGTTTACTGAAATATCGACTAAACAAATTGGAATAGTCACTTTTGGGGCGTTTTTGAAAAGTCACTGTGTAGTTGAAATTGGTGTAATTACTACGGTAGTAATTACACAGCCTAGTAATTACACAATATAGTAATTACGATGACCTTCTTGTGTTGTCATGATATAATTACAGTGTAATTACAAGCATATTATTTGGTTGCACAAGTGTAATTACACAGTTAAATTATTTTTTAAAAATACAAGTTAATTATCAAAAATTAATATGTGACAAATATGTCTTTATAAATGATATTAAGTTAGGTATTTAAGATATATATTGTCTCTAATATATATATATATATATATATAACTAATATGATAAAAAATAATAGATACATATTTTTATATTAGAATATTTTGATTTAATTAATTATAAAAACTTTTTAATTTTTTTAAGAATATCATAGAATGCATGTTTGAAAAAAAATATTAATATTATAAATATAATATCATAAAATTATTCAAATATTTGACAAAAAATAATCTATCAATTCTATTTAAAAAATGAATGGCATACAATATGAAATAACAAGTCAATACTACTAAAACAAATAAATTAGAACAAAAAATATTATATAAATTCAAATTAAAAAAAGTAAACATAATACTCTTGTGAAATTTCAACATAACTTAAAATAAGTTCCAATATAACTTAAGTAGATGTAATTCAAAAGAAAATAAAAACAAGTCTATAACATCATTTAATAATAAAATTCTACGTTAATTCACAAATTAGAATAATAATGTATTTTTTTAAAATAAAAAATCAGAAATAAAAAATATGAGCAATTATATAGAATCACAAGAAGTAAAGGTGGGAAAATGAGAAAAATAAAATAAAAGATAAATAATGTAAAATAAAAAATACTTCAAAAATAAAAAATTAAATTAATAAAAATAAACTAGAAATTAAAATGAAGAAATAAAGAAAAAAAATAAAAATAAAAATAAAAAATTAGTAAATTAAAAAGTAACTTTGTAATTATACCATGCAATTACCTGCAATTCTCACCTCCTCCTTGGAAATTGGAGTGTGTAATTACACACTCCTAGTTACACCTAATTTCTTGCTGACCATGTAATTACCTAGCCAAACAAACATGCCAAACTGTGTAATTACACCCAATTACACTCAAATTCAATTACCAGGTGACTTTTCAAATAGGCTCTTGATAAATTTAGCACCTTATTCCCTGTGGGATTCGACCCCAACCTTGTTGAGTTGTATATTTGAACAGCAACCGCTCTAATAGGTGTAATTTGGGTGTATCACTATCTTTAATAAAAATGCTCGAATTCTGATGCTATCTGGTGACAAGTTTACAGGATGGAAGGAGAAAATTCTTCTCACTTTAGGGTGCTCGGACTTGAATTTGGCTCTCCATGTGGAAGAATCACCTAACCCAACAAAATCAAGTATGCCAGAGGCTAAGGCTTTTTATAAGCGGTGGGAGCGATCCAATCGCTTGAGCTTAATTCTCATAAAATCTCATATAAGTCAAAGCATTAGGGGTTTTATCCTTAACAGTGATACAGTCAAAGTTTACATGAAGGCAACTGATTAACAATTTGTAATCTTTGACAAGGCCTTGGCTAGCACCCTTATGAAGAGTCTCTCAAGTAGGATCATTGACAGAAGTCGTACAGTGCGCGAGCATATTATGGAGATGAGAGACATTGCTGCTAAACTTAGGTCCCTTGAGGTTGATATGTATGCATTATTTCTTGTGCATTTTATCCCAACTCTCTTTCTGTGGAATATGATCCATTCAAAATGTCTTACAACACACATAAAGATAAATGGTCAATTAATGAACTTTTGACTATGTTTGTTCAAGAAGAGGAAAGGTTGAAACAGGAGAAATTTGAAAGTGTAAATTTGGTGACTCATGATAAAAGAAATGCAAAAAAAGGCAAAAGTGTTCCTATAAAGAAGAGAGACAGTATTTATAAAGATTCTTACTATGTCTGCAAAAAGAAGGGACATTGGAAGAAAGATTGCTTGAAATACAAGAAATGGCTTGAGAAGAAAGGTAATTTTACATTTGTATGTTATGAATCTAATTTCACTGAAGTTTCTGATAATACATGGTGGATTGATTCTGGTTCCACAATTAAGACTATGCAAGGTTTTACAACACTAAGAAAGCCAGTGAGAAGTAAACAATATATTTATTCAGGCAATAGGACAACATCACATATGGAAGACGTGTTGATTTATAGGCTCATTTTAAAAGATAGTTTTCAATTAGATTTAGAGAACACTTTTTATGTTTCATCATATTCTATAAATTTAATTTCCGTTTCAAGACTATCAGTTGCTGATTATGATTTTAATTTTTATTATTCTTCAGTAAAACTTTTGAAAGACAATAAAGTAATTGGTTTGGGAAATTTGAATGGAAATTTATTTAAATTTGAGCTAGACCCCCCAATTGAATGTAATGTTGTAACCCTGCATGATAAAAAATTGGCACTAAGAGATGTATTATCAATGAGAACTCATCAAGTATTTGGCACAAGAGATTGTGACACATCTCTATTGAAAGATTAAAAAGGTTGGTTAATGATGGAGTTCTACCAGCTTTTGATTTTTTGACTTTGGGACTTGTGTCGACTGCTTAAAGGGTAAGCAGACCAACAAATCCACTAAAGGTGGCAAAAGGAGTTCTCCATTGCTTGAGATCACACATACAAATATTTGTGGACCTTTTCCTAACCCTTGCTTTAATGGTGAAAAATATTTTATCTTATTTATTGATGACTATTCAAGATACATGTATCTCTATTTTCTGTTTAACAAATCAGAAGCACTTGATGCTTTTAAAGTTTTCAAAACAGAAGTAGAGAAACAAACTGGAGCTCAGATCAAAATCATAAGGTCTGATAGGGGTGGAGAATATTATGGCAGGTATACAAATAAGGGACAAGTTAAAGGTCCATTTACTGGGTTCCTTGTAAGTGAAGATATAATTTCTCAATATACCATGCCAGGAACACCACAACAAAATGGTATTGCAGAAAGAAGAAACCTGATATTAATGGACATAGTAAGAAGTATGATTAGCAAATCAAGTTTACCTTTATCCTTATGGAGTGAAGCCTTAAAAATCGCTGTGTATGTTTTAAATAGGGTTCCATCCAAGACTATCCCCAAGACGCCTTTTGAATTATGAAAATGATGGAAACCTAGTTTAAGTCATTTACACATTTGAGAATGTCCAGCTGAAGTGAGGTTTATAACCCACAATTAAAAAAATTAGATAAAAGAACAAAAAGCTATTTCTTTATAGGCTATACGATTAACTCTAAAGGATTTAGGTTCTATTATCCTTCTCATTCTCCTAAAATTGTTGAGGCTAGAAATGCTAAATTTATTGAGGAATATGAAGTAAGTGGGAGTGGTTTGACTCAAGTGGTGGAACTAGAAGAAGTAAGGGAACCGCCTATGGTACCTTTATATATTAGGAACTTGAATGCTAATCAAAAAAATTCTCATGAATTCTCTGAAGAGAAACAAGTTCAAGAGCCACCACCACTTGAAGAAACACATGAAGAACAACACACTTTACATGAACCTATTGACGAAAAGTCTGAACAAGTGGGAGTAAGAAAATCCTCAAGAGTTCATAAATCAATAATTTCTAGTGATTATGTTGTATATCTCCAAGAGTCTGATTGCGATATTGGACTTAAAGATGATCCATGCTCATTTTCACAAGGCATGAGTCAAGAAAACTTCACACTTTGGTATGATGACATGAATAAAGAGTTGGAATCTATGGCAAAAAATAAAATCTGAAATCTAGTTGAATTACCAAAGGGAGTGTCTATAATAGGATTCAAATGGGTTTATAAAACTAAAAGAGACTCATCTAGTAATATTGAACGATATAAAGCCAGATTTGTAGGCAAAGATTTCACTTAAAAGGAAGGAATTGATTACCATGAAACCTTCTCTCCAGTATCTAAGAAGGATTTATTAAGAATAAATGGCATTAGTAGCTCACTTTGATTTTAAGCTACATCAAATGGATGTGAAAATGACATTCTTAAATGGAAATCTTGAAAAGAAGGTCTAAATGTGACAACTTGAAGGATTTTGTGATAATGATAAAAGTCACCTTGTTTGCAAGTTGAATAAATCTATTTATGGACTAAAACAAGCTTTCCGCCAATGGTATATTATGTTTCATAATGTTGTTTCTTCATTTGAATTTTATGTAGAACATTGTTGATCAATGTATATAAATTAAGATAAGTGGGAGCAAATATACTTTTTTAGTCCTATATGTGGATGACATTTTACTTGCTAGTAGTGATTTAAGATTGTTGCATGAGACAAAACAGTTTCTTATCCAGAATTTTGAAATGAAGGATATGGGTGAAGCCTCCAATGACATTGGCATAGAGATTCGCAGAGATAGATCTCAAAGATTGCTTGGACTATATCAAAGGGCCTACGTTGAAAGAATTCTGGAAAGATATGAAATGAAGAATTATTCATCAATAGCAACACCCATCATTAAAGGTGACAAATTTTCACTAAATCAATGTCTGCAAAATGCATTGGAACAAGAGAAAATGAAAGTCATTCCATCCGCTTCACTTGTTGGGAGCCTTATGTATGCACATGTTTATACTAGACCTGATATTGCCTTTGTTGTAGGAATTCTTGGAAGATATCAAAGTAACCCTGGTCTTAACCAAGTGGAAAGCTGGTAAAAGAGTTTTAAGATATTTGCAAGGAACTAAGGATCATAAGCTCACGTACAAATATTGTGACTCATTGGAGGTTATTAGATACTCAGACTATTTGGGTGGATGTAAGACAGTGGTAAATCTACTTTTAGATACATTTTTCTCCTTGCTGGAAGAGTTGTGTCTTTGAGAAGAGTTAAGCAAACCATTGTCGCAATGTCCACAATAGAAGCTGAATTTATAGCATGCTATGAAGCTATATCACAGGCGTTATGATTGAAGAATTTTATTTTGGGACTTAAAATTATCGATTCCATTTCAAGGCCATTGAGAATGTTTAGTGATAATTCAGCTGCAGTATTCTTTTCTAAGAATAATAAAAGGGGCAGCTAAAGTAAGCACATTGACATAAAATATTTGATGATCAGAGACTATGTCAAGAAACAAGATGTGAGTTATGAACGCGTTAGTACTACTTTGTTGATTGCTGATCCTATGACTAAAGGTTTACCAACTAATATTTTCAAGGATCATGTAACCCGTATGGGTCTTGATAAATCATTTAGTCTTGCTTTGTGATCTAACATTTTGTGTAGACATTATCATTTCTTTGAGATACATGACCGTGCATATTTATTTTCATGTATTATATTATGATCATTGGATCAATAAAGTAGGACTCTAAATGACTCATATTAAGCTTGTTCATAAAGTTATTGGACACTTTGTTAGAATATATTATAAATTTGTAATACATGGAAGGAAATGTTTGATTAAGAGAATGACCGCTATGATTCATGTATTAATGTGTTCTAATTAAAGTAATTGTTGCATAACAGTTTAGTTGAGCGAATAAAGTTCATGGCCATATTATTAAGTTTATCACTCACAAAGAGTTATCTGAATGTAATATGTGGACCAAGTGGGAGAATGCAAGAAAACAAACGTCTCTCCTTTTCTCTTTTGGAGACATTTAATGTGGCCCGCATATTCGATAATAAATTATTTACCATGTCTTTCAAGTAAATAATAAATATGGCAGGTAATAATCTTGATTATGCATATATGGAAGTTTTCTTGATGGAAGAAAACTATTAGTTAGGATTTCTTAGGAAAACCATATTTTATAGAGAAGCCCCTAGGGTTAAAGTATTTTTCCTAAGAGTCCCTAGCCTACCTATAAATACACCTATAACTCTATCAGTCTAGTATGCACTTTGATAGGCATAGGCTATAAGACTACATGATTTTTACTAAGGTTACAAATTCATCCAAGAAAAAGGCGATTCTTGACAACACCTGAACAATTATGGCTGAAGGTATGTTCTTATTTGTTTTTCCACTGCGTTTTGGCTGTAATATGTGTTGGAATTCAACATTTAGCATTTGTTGGCACATGAGTATCTTGATGATTGATAAGTGACCTGAAACATATCTTTTAACCATGTCAGGGCAGTCAGTCCAAGCTTTCAGAATACTAGTTGAAGTAAGACAACTTTTAGAATCCTAGTTAAAGTTGGATACTCCAGAAGAGGTTCGTGTTATAAGAAGATAAAGGCAAGTCGTGATGAAGTAGACTTGGAATAGAAGTCTACAATTAAGAAGGTGCAAGAGTCCAAGTAGAATAGAAGGTCTTGTTTCTGATGAGTCCTTGTTGAATAAGAAAACATGAGAGGCGGTGGTATAAATACTCAAGGACATCTACGAAGAAGGTCAAGCACTCAAATAGAGGGATAAGGCAGATAAGTGAGTTTTTAAGTGAATCCTGACTTACTACCCGAGTGCAACCTATTGCAAGGAACCAAAAGTGAAGAACGTCATTCATAGGAATATGGTCAATAAATTTCAATTCTAGTCTCTTATATTAGGAAGTTGAATTGAGTTGTAATCTATTGCTTTCTTAGGAAAACTGTTTAGAATAAAAAGTTTGGTCATTCAAGTTAAGGGTAACTTGAAGATTGTTTAACGTCTTGTTGATTGTTGAAATTAGGAACTAGTGTTAATTCCTAGGGTATAAAATTTGTAATTTTGAATAGTTGGTGAGGCTCATTGTATTAGTGAAGTTGCAGAAATTTTACAGTAGTACGGGTCGTGGTTTTTTCACCTCTTTGAGCCGGGTGTTTTCACGTAAAATTGCTGCTTATTTTGCTTTCTACTTGAGTTAAATGTTTTTTAAGAAACAATTTCTCTAATAAAACATTTTAAAATAGTGTAAACCTCATTGTTTTATCTCATATAATCAGGGGGCCATAAGTCAATAATTGGTATCAGAGCAGTTTTTCTTATTGACAAGTTTAACCACTTAAGAAAAGATTAAATGAATTCTGCACCTCCACTTGGACATAGTGAGGGAAAGCATATCAATAGGCCTCCATTGTTCAATGGTCAATACTACTCATGGTGAAAGGCAAGAATTAAAGACAATCTTCAAGCCGAAGATTATAAACTGTGGAACAAGGTAACTGACGGACCCAAGTACTCATTGAAGAAGGATGTTAAGAATAATGAAATACCCAAAGAAAAGGATGAATACAATGAATTGACTTCAAAATGCTTGGAAAGAACACCAAGGTGAAGTGTGTCCACGTGTGGGACTCGGACTAGATGAATACAATAGGATATCAGGATGCACTACAACAAAATAGATATGGGACACATTTGTTAATGCTCATGAAGGAACCACTAAGGTAAGAAAATCAAATTAGCCATGCTTGCTACTGAATATGAAACCTTCAAGTGAAGTCAAGAGAATCACTACAAGACATGATCACCAGATTCACGACTACTGTAAATGAGCTAGTATCTTGGGGAAGAAGCTCTCTACTGAAGATTTAGTGGTCAAAATTCTCAGAACTCTTCCAAAATCATGGGATGGGAAAATCACTGCCATAAGAGAAGCTAAGGATTTAACAACCATGACACTGGATGAATTGGTTGTAAACTTGAAGACATATGAGATAAATATGGAAGAATTCAAAAGGGAGACAGGAACAAAGGATAGATCACTGGGTCTGAAAGCAACTGAAAGCGAGGGATCAGACATAGATGAAGAGGAAATGTCTCTAATAACCAGAAACTTCAAGAAATTCCTCAATAAAGGAAAGAACTATGGCAAAAGAAACACTGCTGCTAAGTCAAGGAGTTCAAATAAAATCAATGGATGCTACAAGTATGATAAACCTGATCACCATATTAAAGACTATCCCATATGGGAAATTGAATGGAGAAAGGAGAGAGAGCTGAGAAGGAACATAAGAAGAAGGAACAGGTGCAGGACAAGAAAAAAATCCTCATCAAAAGCCATGATAGCTGCATGGGGATTAAGATCTGATGAATTTGAAAATGACAGTTCTGATTAAACTGCACTGATGATATTTGAAGACTCAGACTCAGAAGAAGAAGAAAAAGAGGTAATCTGTCTAATCTTAAAAACAAACTGAAAATTTTTTCTAAAAAAAGCTAACCTCTTCACTGGTAGGCATCATAGGTCGACCTTGATTAATAACAATTATGTAGTACAAAGTGATAAACAAACAAGAGACACTCACAACCAGACACAAAATTCACCCAACTCATACATTCATGTAGTCATTAATACTAAGCAGTACTATTACATCATCAGGGAAAATTTTGCTAATCGACTGAAAATATATAGTTCTCAAATCAGAAAACAAATTATCACAAGTTATAGAACACTAGTCAAAATAAATGCAATGGAATCATGTACACACCAAATATACATCTATATAGCTCTGTATCTTATCGGTATCGAACTTGATCTCATGTTAGTCACTCATTAATATCTTAGTTGTTCACACATGCCAGAGGGTCTTATATTTACCCTTTCAGTCATGACTTGCAGGGGACTCTATTAATTTATGTGCTATACCAATGTGGTACCCGCTCTCACTCGTTCGCTCGCCCGGATACTTACCTTGGACACGATCCACTTATATCATAATTGTTATACCCCGTAGGATTTCCGGCACCTAGATGGCCTATTCGTGCGTTGGTTGAGCATATTTGGAAGCCATACATGCTAGAAAAGGGCCCGGAGAAAGATCGGACAAGCGCCAAGTCGGCGCGTCACAAGGCAAAATGCGACTTATAAATCGCATTTCCGGAATGCAACTTATAAATCGCATTTCAGGAATGCAACTTATAAATCGTATTTGAAGAATGCGACTTATAAATCGCATTCCATGAATGCGATTTATAGTGCCAATTATATTTATGCTCCCACTTCGGTTTTAATTTAGTATGTTCATTATATTTTCCAGAAACGTGAGAGAAAACAGAGGGGGCGAAGGATATGGATAAATTGTCGCTCGATTACGCCGCCAAATGCGGTCCAAATTCAAATTAACCTCAGGTACCGAGGTATTTAGCAACAGGGAGCATTCCTACGGATTTTGTTTCGCGAAATACGGCCGACGAATCGTCGAGCTACCGAGCTAAGGTAAGTAGAATTGCTCCAAACTAGTGTCTATATGCTCCTAGCTGTGAAGTGAATACTTCTCCCTTCTGGACTTTTGAAAAATAGCGAGTTTTCGACCGTCTTTCGATAAGCCTAAGTTTAGGCTACAATTATATCAAAAGTGACGTCGTTCTTTAGAATAAAACTATATTTAGTATTAATTAGCGTATACATGAATGCAGTTGGGAGAAATAGCTGGAGTATTGACCGAGCCTCGTCCGACAGACGGATAACTCGAGGTTAAGGTATGTAAAGCTAGTTCTTTCGGCAAGTTGGTAGCTTTAGCCTTGTATAATACAATAAACTCCGTAGTAGAATTTCCGGAAGTGGAATGTTAAGTATTGTGCGAGTTCAGTAAACCTAGTTCGCGTTGTGATATCATATTCAGTCTGAAAGTTAGAAAAGCATGTGCCCAAGGGCAAGTTAGTATTTCAGATTCAGTATAGCCTATTATGTGAATAGCAAGTTGTTGTAGAATAAAAAGGAATAGATTTTCATAATAAAAGTCAGTAAAGAAAGATCTGATAGACAGACAGTATCTTGGCTACAGAGTAGCCGTACAGTTAAACAGAGGTTACAGAATCAGTATAATTAGTAAGAATCAGTTCAGTATAGAAACAGATCAGAATAAGAAGTTAGATTCCAGATAGTCTTTTCAGTTATACATGCTTGCTATTTCTATGTGCTATTTGTTTGTTGAGACTTGTTGTGGCATGTGGGCACCCCTTTAGCATCCCCACCGCCCCTGGGTTATAGCTGTGTCGATACCAGATTCAGATACCGCCACCAGCTGGGCGATGCCGTCCGCCTAGAGGACGATGATGGCCGACCACCATGATAATACGGTCCAGACCACCCTGTTTGCAGGGGTAGTTCAGTTTACTCTGCGCAGAGCCAGTCCACCCTGTTTACAGGGGCAGAACACTCTGTGTGCGCTTGTGGCCGGGGGCAGACTCCGATACAGATTTTTATAAAATTACCCTGTTGCGTGCTTGCACCCAGGGGCAGTTTTTATTACACACCCCGTGTGCACTTGCGCCCAGAGGCAGGAGTCTTCGGACTCAGACACAGTTTATTGTCAGAGGCCAAGGCCTGAGCTACGTACCCAAGGGGGCCGGTAGGAGGAGCTCACAGTTATCAGATGAGTGGAGTGACTTATTTTTGGTTGGTTTTGACCCGGGTAGGGGTATATAGATTGTTTGCTTGCTTGGCGCCATCCGGCTTATGGGGGTTGGTATTGGCTCTTGCTTGCTACTTGTATATCCATTTATGTGCTTTATATATTATATACTAGCTACTAGACAGCAGGCCATCGCGTCTACAGGTACGCCTCTGCCTTATCAGTACAGAAAGCTTGATTTAGTTCATACCAGCTTCTTCAGATTCAGTTATCTCCTGCTATACAGAAATGCTAGATACGCTATCTATATTCAGTTGTTTTCAGTTGTACTATTTAAGTTGCTTTGCATACTCAGTACCAGTGGTACTGACGCCCAGTGGGGCGCTGCATTACTTGCCTGCAGGTACTCATAGACGAGGAGGCGATCCCTCGTGATTCCAGCCAGCTATTGAGTATTCAGCTCCTGTCATCCGGAGTCTGAATTCCAGAGGTGTATTTTGTTTTCTTTTGTTGTACAGTACGGGTAGGTCGGGGCCCTGTCCCGATCATTTCTATTGCTATTCCTAGAGGCTTGCAGTCTGTATATTTCCCTGTGGTCAGTTGAGCCGGTCGTGTGGGGCCGTGCAGTTGTTAGCTGTTAGTACTTTTACTCCTTTATGTTGGCCGTGTGGGGCCATAAGTTTGACGGTAGTAGTGACCTTGCCGGTCACGTAGCTTTCTAGTATTTCATTGCTGAGTTGCAGATAACTAGACAGTATGGTGGCCTTGTCGGCCCACATAGGTTTCCCTATAGTTGCATGTTCTGGTCAGCTGTTATTACAGGTACAGGAGGCTATAGGCCAATGGGCCGGGGGCTGTGTTTACAGCCGTTATATAGCCCTTTGTGTCCAGAAATATGAGTTAGAGCCAGCTAGGCACCAGATGTGCCCAGGCTTAGCAGTTCAGCAGTTCAGGTCCCAGTAGGGCACTAGGTGCCAGTCGTACCCCCCAAGGTGGGGTGTGACAAACTTGGTATCAGAGCAGGTCGTGTCCCAGGGAGTCTGCAAGCCGTGCTAAGTAGAGTCTTGTCTATGGATGTGTTGTGCACCACATACTATAGGCAGGAGGCTGCGAGGCATGATATGATGGTTACCCTTCCTTCTCAGTCAGTCGTGCTTTAGAGCGGTACAGTATAGGGTTGAGTCCCTGAGAACTTACCGTATTCTTTGATTACAGATAAAGGGCAGATCAGCATTACCTTATCACAGGCAGAAGATCAGATATAGCAACAGAAGAGGGCATCAGCCAGTTACATGATAACTACAGTAGCAGGAGGAGGTACCAGAGACCTCCCAGCGTGATACCTTTATCGGTACTATTCCCAGTATACATTGATAACGTCAGAATAGGAAGCCAGAAGTATAATGTACATACGAGTTGACTTATTTATTAGTTATATAAGATCTGATTAAGATTACAGCCAAGGTCAGACCACCAGGTAAGTATGAGAAAGAGAGGGAAATGCGGGAATCCCGAATACATCCTTTCGATATGGTACAGTTAAATGTTTCTATTTGTTACAAAAAAAAGGGGCTATTTCTGCCTCTCGATTTTGATTCCAGTATAGTAAAGGGGCATAAGACTTGAGATGAGGTTGCCAAATCAAGCAGTAAGTAAAGATGGGCTGATTGATCCTAGTAAGTATTAGAAAGTATAAAGAGCCCCTATGATTACGTAACTTGTGCAGACCCTTATGATAATAAGCCAGTAGAGAAAGTAAGACTGTTAGCCTACCTGAAGTAGGGGTAACAGACCTGCTAGTGATGAATGCCTAATAATAGTCGAGTTTGAGTCAGAAGAGGGCCAAGTCCGCCATATATGCTAACAGATAGCAAGATATACCGGTAAGATTATAGTTATGATCTAGTTGTGACATCGAAAGATATAAAGGTCCTGTGAATCAGATGGGCTTGAATATATGCCAGAAGAAGTATAGGTCGAGGCTTGATCAGTGATCTCATTAGCAACGAAAGGCAGGTACCTTGAACCCCAGAGTTCAGTTTAAGTAAGATGAGGGGAAGAAGCAGGAATGCCAGATTTGATGGGGAAATCAGGGTTACCCCCCCCAGATTAATAGAGTATTGTTTTAAGGATTAAGCCTCGGGCTGACGGTAAGATTGCGGTTCAGAATACCGCAGTATGTCCGCTATGGAGAAGTTAAGAAGTTACCGATACAACAATTCTAATCTAGTGTGACCTAGAGATAAGGCCCAGCAGACAGTCATGGGCTCTCAATATATGCCAAGTAAGGCCACAAGATTCGAACGTTGACCCCACATCGCAAGAGTGGCGGAATTTCAAACAGCAGACAATAACTAAAGTGTTTATGTTTGTTACTTTCAGAATGGGGTGACAATACAATGAAATGTTAAGAGAAGGCAGGAGGTATTATTAGACCATAGAAGCAGTATATCATGTACAATATGAAATTTAGCAAAGTGTGTCAGAGATTACGTATCACTACAGAATTCAGTATGTATTGTACGTATTTATTAATATATATCTGTGCAGATAATAAATATGCTGTGAGCAGCTGCTAATAAGGGTTACAATCACACAGATGCATATTAGTGCTGGGAAGTATATACAAATTGCATTGCAGGACCCTTTGCCAAAAAAAAAAAGAGAAAAGAGAGAAGAAAAAGAGAAAAGCTAAAAGAAGGGGCAAGTTAAGTGTGATTTACATATGAATCCATAGAAACAGTCTCAGCTCTTAGTTATTAAGTTAATAGACTTATATGTTGTTTCCAGATCTAGGTTTTAGAAGCTTATAAGAGTTAGTACCTGAATCAGGTAATTAGATGATAAGGGCACAGTTAGACGGTCTACCGACCAGCTGGCGCCTGTATTAGCAGGGAAGCATCTCTAAAGATCAATAACACTAGCGCATGTGCCAGAACCAGAATTAGAGACTGAATAGGTATACTTCAAAGATTAGCAATACTAGAATTGTTCCAGTATGTTAAGTGGCCATACATCATTTTCCCAGCCTTGTAGGTGAGAGTCGACCTTAGTCAACCGAGCAGTTATTACAAGGAATACCCCGCAAGTCAGACAAGCCCGTGGGCACCCCAAGAAAGGGGTCCACATCAGCAGTCAGTGACAGACTAGTACTTCAGCTGGTTCTCGTAAGATATTCAGATACAGAGCCCTAGCAGAAGGCCAGTATTTACAGAATAGCTCATAAGACCGAGAATTCCCCAGAATAGCAGTATAAATACAAGTGGATACACACAAGGCGTAAGAAATTGATAGTACCCTGCTAGCACAGTGTTTATTAAGACCAGGAGATCAGTAGACTCCCCGTGAAGATCCAGAGATTGATCGCCTGGGAGTAAGTTTGATTAAGCCCAGTCTTACAGTGGTTCAAGCAAAATAACAAAGCAATTAGATGCCCACAAGTCTGCAGTTATGCATGAACTATAAGTACTCAAGTAGAACAGTTAGAGCATTGTTAGACTACTGCCAGATTCGGGTCATTCAACCCGACTATTCAGTTATTTAAGGTTATGCAGCCAGATCATTAGAGTTCATGATCAATATCAGGATCCTCTGATCAGATAAAGGCACAAGGTGCGCAGACGGTCGTTCAGGTTATCCCAGCAACAAGTAGCCTTAGCATGTGGCCGGAAGGCCAGATAAGCTCTAGCTACGCCTGTAAACTACCTGTCGATCTCTTCGGCAAGACAAGCCAGTATGACCGTCAATTATATGCCGAGCTCTCTAAGTATGAATATGTTATATCAGTCAAGAAGAGATAATGGAGCAGCACATGCTCTTAGCTATAGATCTATTAGGAGTGTGGCGTATTTGCAACCCAAGCAACGGAAGTTGTTCAGAGAGATACATCAATTGGTCAATTTAGCCGTTCGTGTAATAGAAATGAAGGACAACAGAGCGGTAATCTAGAACATCGCCGTGTCGTCATCAGTTGTGAAGGAAAAAAAAGAATGGTAGTATAAGAATCCTGACCTGGTTAACAAGGGAAAGTGCCAGATTTCCAAGTAACAGAGGATGGAGTGCTGCGTTGTAAAGGCCGTCTATATGTTCCAGATGTTTCAGACCTCCACCAGCAGATTATGAACGAGGTACGAAAAGGGAAATTGCTGAATTTGTAGCTAGTGTCCTAACTGCCAACAAGTGAAAGCAAAACATCAGAAACTAGGCGGGTTAACTCAGGACATAGTTGTGCCTCTTTGGAAGTGGGAAGCAGTAAATATGAATTTTGTGGCAGGATTACCCCGTACTAAACATGGACATGACTCTATATGGGTGATAGTTGACAGATTGACCGAATCAGCTCATTTCCTGCCAATGGAAACTACTTTCTCGGCCAGATTATGCGGAGTTGTATATCCGAGAAATAGTCAGGTTGCACGGAGTACCAGTATCCATTATTTCAGACAGAGGAGCACAGTTTACGGCTAGATTCTGGCAGTCGTTTCAGAAAGGTCTGGGAACGCAGATTAATTTGAGCACAACATTCCACCCTCAGACAGATGAGCAGGCTGAGCGCATAATTCAGACGCTCGAAAGTATGTTGCGAGCGTGTGTACTAGATTTCGGTAGTAGCCAAAGTGAGCATTTACCGTTAATTGAATTTGCCTCCAGAATTAGAATCCGTTCGTCCGGTCTTTCATGTATCTATGCTGAGGAAATGCATAGGAGACCCATCCAAAACAGTCCCAGTCCAGGATATCCAGGTTACAGAAGAGCTGGCCTACGAAGAGATTCCGGTAGCCATCTTAGACAGACAGATTCGTAGATTGAGAACTAAGGATATTGCGTCTGTCAAAGTATTGTAGCGTAACAGGAACCAAAAAGAGATGACGTGGGAAGCGAAGGTAGATATGAAAGCTAGATATCCTCACTTATTTCAGGCCTAGCTAGGCGACAGGTATGTCAGTATTGTTACCTATGCAGGTTATATATAAGTGAGAAAGATTGATGTTTAGTTATCGAATGAATCTTATAGTATCGTGTGGAGTACCTGTATTGGACTTTTCTGTGTTTCAGGATTTCGGGATAGTCCAGATTACAGGGGAAACTCTGCCGAAATTTTCCTAAGAACAAGTTAAGCTAGTTGAGTAGTCCTTTAGATAGAAGTTTACATTCGAGGACGAATGTTCTTAAGGGGGGGAGAATGTTATACCCCGTAGGATTTCCGGCACCTAGATGGCCTATTCGTGCGTTGGTTGAGCATATTTGGAAGCCATACATGCTAGAAAAGGGCCCGGAGAAAGATCGGACAAGCGCCAAGTCGGCGCGTCACAAGGCAAAATGCGACTTATAAATCGCATTTCCGGAATGCAACTTATAAATCGCATTTCAGGAATGCAACTTATAAATCGTATTTGAAGAATGCGACTTATAAATCGCATTCCATGAATGCGATTTATAGTGCCAATTATATTTATGCTCCCACTTCGGTTTTAATTTAGTATGTTCATTATATTTTCCAGAAACGTGAGAGAAAACAGAGGGGGCGAAGGATATGGATAAATTGTCGCTCGATTACGCCGCCAAATGCGGTCCAAATTCAAATTAACCTCAGGTACCGAGGTATTTAGCAACAGGGAGCATTCCTACGGATTTTGTTTCGCGAAATACGGCCGACGAATCGTCGAGCTACCGAGCTAAGGTAAGTAGAATTGCTCCAAACTAGTGTCTATATGCTCCTAGCTGTGAAGTGAATACTTCTCCCTTCTGGACTTTTGAAAAATAGCGAGTTTTCGACCGTCTTTCGATAAGCCTAAGTTTAGGCTACAATTATATCAAAAGTGACGTCGTTCTTTAGAATAAAACTATATTTAGTATTAATTAGCGTATACATGAATGCAGTTGGGAGAAATAGCTGGAGTATTGACCGAGCCTCGTCCGACAGACGGATAACTCGAGGTTAAGGTATGTAAAGCTAGTTCTTTCGGCAAGTTGGTAGCTTTAGCCTTGTATAATACAATAAACTCCGTAGTAGAATTTCCGGAAGTGGAATGTTAAGTATTGTGCGAGTTCAGTAAACCTAGTTCGCGTTGTGATATCATATTCAGTCTGAAAGTTAGAAAAGCATGTGCCCAAGGGCAAGTTAGTATTTCAGATTCAGTATAGCCTATTATGTGAATAGCAAGTTGTTGTAGAATAAAAAGGAATAGATTTTCATAATAAAAGTCAGTAAAGAAAGATCTGATAGACAGACAGTATCTTGGCTACAGAGTAGCCGTACAGTTAAACAGAGGTTACAGAATCAGTATAATTAGTAAGAATCAGTTCAGTATAGAAACAGATCAGAATAAGAAGTTAGATTCCAGATAGTCTTTTCAGTTATACATGCTTGCTATTTCTATGTGCTATTTGTTTGTTGAGACTTGTTGTGGCATGTGGGCACCCCTTTAGCATCCCCACCGCCCCTGGGTTATAGCTGTGTCGATACCAGATTCAGATACCGCCACCAGCTGGGCGATGCCGTCCGCCTAGAGGACGATGATGGCCGACCACCATGATAATACGGTCCAGACCACCCTGTTTGCAGGGGTAGTTCAGTTTACTCTGCGCAGAGCCAGTCCACCCTGTTTACAGGGGCAGAACACTCTGTGTGCGCTTGTGGCCGGGGGCAGACTCCGATACAGATTTTTATAAAATTACCCTGTTGCGTGCTTGCACCCAGGGGCAGTTTTTATTACACACCCCGTGTGCACTTGCGCCCAGAGGCAGGAGTCTTCGGACTCAGACACAGTTTATTGTCAGAGGCCAAGGCCTGAGCTACGTACCCAAGGGGGCCGGTAGGAGGAGCTCACAGTTATCAGATGAGTGGAGTGACTTATTTTTGGTTGGTTTTGACCCGGGTAGGGGTATATAGATTGTTTGCTTGCTTGGCGCCATCCGGCTTATGGGGGTTGGTATTGGCTCTTGCTTGCTACTTGTATATCCATTTATGTGCTTTATATATTATATACTAGCTACTAGACAGCAGGCCATCGCGTCTACAGGTACGCCTCTGCCTTATCAGTACAGAAAGCTTGATTTAGTTCATACCAGCTTCTTCAGATTCAGTTATCTCCTGCTATACAGAAATGCTAGATACGCTATCTATATTCAGTTGTTTTCAGTTGTACTATTTAAGTTGCTTTGCATACTCAGTACCAGTGGTACTGACGCCCAGTGGGGCGCTGCATTACTTGCCTGTAGGTACTCATAGACGAGGAGGCGATCCCTCGTGATTCCAGCCAGCTATTGAGTATTCAGCTCCTGTCATCCGGAGTCTGAATTCCAGAGGTGTATTTTGTTTTCTTTTGTTGTACAGTACGGGTAGGTCGGGGCCCTGTCCCGATCATTTCTATTGCTATTCCTAGAGGCTTGCAGTCTGTATATTTCCCTGTGGTCAGTTGAGCCGGTCGTGTGGGGCCGTGCAGTTGTTAGCTGTTAGTACTTTTACTCCTTTATGTTGGCCGTGTGGGGCCATAAGTTTGACGGTAGTAGTGACCTTGCCGGTCACGTAGCTTTCTAGTATTTCATTGCTGAGTTGCAGATAACTAGACAGTATGGTGGCCTTGTCGGCCCACATAGGTTTCCCTATAGTTGCATGTTCTGGTCAGCTGTTATTACAGGTACAGGAGGCTATAGGCCAATGGGCCGGGGGCTGTGTTTACAGCCGTTATATAGCCCTTTGTGTCCAGAAATATGAGTTAGAGCCAGCTAGGCACCAGATGTGCCCAGGCTTAGCAGTTCAGCAGTTCAGGTCCCAGTAGGGCACTAGGTGCCAGTCGTACCCCCCAAGGTGGGGTGTGACAATAATCTCTCATCCAGATGATCCCCTTGGACATGAGCCTCTCATTTAAGGACAATGTTACATTACCTAATCAACACAATTGCTCATCTGGATACTCCTCTCAGGATAACGGTGTATTGCCTAGTATTGATAAATATATATTAATAGACTCTCAAATCAGTCATGACACAAGACCAATCATAAGTACATATTGATTATCACAACTGCACTTTAAAATTATGAATAACATTCACAGACTTCAATTTTCAGAATTCTTTCAAATAGCATAGTTAAGTCACACAAACTTTATCACTGTTAATGTCTGAAGTCCAACCAAGCATGCTCATTAATTCATACACATACAAGGCATTAGCCAATGTTTGACTCCACATAGAACCATAACCTACCTCAATTAGAGGACTTGGATATCAAGCTACTCAGCGCTCAAAGTCTACAGCAAGCAAATAAGTATCATTTTATCATCTACCTCTTAAATAAATGATTAGAAATTCAATACCTACCCCATTCTACTAATCAAGGTCTTGTTACCCACAGGTTAAGTCATCATAACTTAGCCCCACAAAGATCATTTCTACCTAGTTCATGGAGTTTCTACCCCTTCAAACCCCCTTTAAAGCAGTTCTTAATGCTAAAGGTCCCAACTTTATTGAATTCTAGGTCTTAAACTATCACATTGATGTAATAGTACATTCACATTCCCCATAGAAAACATTAATTACTTACTTTTAAGCCTAAGAATTCGTAAACATCAAACACCTATCAACTTACCCTAATTTTCATAGTTCTAGGGGTCTTCAATCTGAAATTCACCATTAAAGAATACCATTGATTCTAGGGTTGTTAGAGGATAAAAAATAAAAATATTAACAAGGAAATCTTATCTTGGAAGAAGAAATCTCTCTTGCATTTGAAAAATTGCACTTGAGCTATGAAACTTCGTGCCTTAGAATTATAAGGTGTAAAATCCCAAAATTCTAACTTAAAAAAGCATCCTGACTCGCATCGTCAGTTGTAGCAGTCCCTTTCTCGCTGTAGTGGATCCTCTATAGCGATCAGGGCCTCGCTACGGCGAACCTAAATAACCTTTCCATAACCACTATAATGAGCACTCCAATAGCTACGGTGGTCTCCTGTAGTAGCGTAACACCCCAAAAGTTCCTAAGATTAGACCCGAGGGTTGAAACAAAGAAAATAAAAAAATCTGCACTAGGTCACAGGATGAGTAATTTAGTGACTTATCAAGTGACCTGATGGGCCGTTACTTGACTCATTAGGTGGTGCCAAGTTGGAGTAATGTTACCTCCGGAAGTTATGACAGATGGGTGATGAGTCATCATGACTCCCCATGAGTCATGGTTTGACACGTTGGTTGTGCGTGGTGGAGAAAGTGTTGAATTTCAGTGTACAGAACAGATTGAGGGATGAGTTATCGTGTCCCCTGGTGACTTGTTAAGTGACTCATTTGGTGAGAAAGATCAGAGAATGGATGAGGAGTGTCAGCGGAAACGGTTTGGGGGATGACCTGTCAAGTCTCCCAACATATCATCCGGTCCCTCATTAGGACTGGTAGTGGGAAATTTTTTGTTGAATCAATAAGGGTGTTTTCATAATTTCTAAGTTCCTAACTCCTAAACTACGTCATTTTGAGCCTCCTAAAGAAGGTTTAAGAGGGTTTAACCTAGCTTAGGTCTTCATGCTCTCATAACTTCATTGAATTTGAAATCCTCTTCCAAGATCAAGCTAGGGTTCCTCAACAAGTTCTCACTCAGTCCTCTTGGGCTTTTAAGACAAGCATAGAAATCAAGTTACCAGGTATGTAGGGCCATGAATGGGGGATTTATTCCACCCTCATGACCAATTTCTTCTCTAATTTCATGAATTCAAATTTCTAATTAAATGTATTGAAACATTTAGGGTTTTAACCCAATTCCATGAATATACTCATGCTATGTCTATGGGTCCATTCCCTTCATGCTTTGATTGATGATATAACACTATTGGGGAAGATTTTACTCTAATTTAACTATTAAACCATGATTTCAAGTTTATGAGAATTATGCCCTATTATGCATGATTTATGAAATTCAAGCTTATGAGTCTATGATTTCAAGTATGATGAATTTTCTAGTATGCATGGATATCATGAAGTTTTAGAATTATGATTTCATGACTTGGGCAAGCCCATGCAAGTTAAGTATGTTTATCATGATTTTAGCCAAGGCTTAAAAAATCAGCTTTAAGGAGATATTTGGAGTCAAGACTCCCCAATACCTAGATTTAAGCTATATTTTGAGAATATGATTATATGAGCAATATGTATATTTTGGGAGTAGTGTCTAGCACCATGGAGGACAGGGGTTTTGAGGACCCCGGTCTCTAAAACTACGCTCCAATGTAGGACATATGCTTATTTGGGACCTCTCATGAGAGCGCTTCCCCTGCCTGAGGTCACACACGTGATATTACACCTTATTAGTCCTTTTCCCTAACAAGGCTTAGGTTGGCTCTCCTCCACATGGCAAGACCTGGGATCATTATGTTCTCATACAAGATGGTTGCCGGTTATGATGAGTCTCCCATTATTTTTCGTGATATCAGTTACTCATATTCAGGTCTTATGATATTATGTCTTATAACATATTTGACCCATTGATCAGTTTATGAGTTTTTAGTTATGTTTTTAAGTATGGAACACTTTACGATTTCCATTTGTAAACCTTGGGTCATTATGTCCAGCTTATGATGAATATCTTATGATTATGTATATCTCAGATATGTGGCCTTCAGCATGTGGTCCTTACTCTCATGATCTATCTCGATATATTCTCACAGTTTCAGTTATCATTTTACTAGCATGTTTACTTACCTAACATACTCAGTACATTTCAAGTACTGATTGCATACTCTATGCTATATTGTCTCATGATATAGGTTTGGGTGATTCATCTCAGTTTTGTTGATAGTTTGCTCCCAATCAGTCCAGCTCTATTCCCGCTTGGGGAGTCCTCATTCTCCGAGGATGTTATCAGCTTTATGTTTTATTCTGTCTTTAAGTTTCAGACTTAGTGAGCTAGTTGGGGTTGTTGTCCCATCAGCTCATCATAGTAGTAGAGGTTTTTCAGACTACCATGTATAGACAGTTTAGCATTGGTGATTTGTGTTTATGCTTTTGTCCTTATGGTACACAAACTTCTGCTTATATCATGTTGATTTATTTTGTTTATAAAGTATCTTATCATGCTATGTATATATCATGGTTTAGCTTGGATCTGTTCGTGGTTCTAAGTCTCGCGTCTCGGTCTGGGCTCTCAGCCCGAGTCATGACAAACTTGGTATCAGAGCAAAGGTTTAGGCGTTTCCTAGGGTGTCTGAAAGCTGCGTTAAGTAGGGTCTTTTCCATGGGTGTTAAAAGCGCCACCCTTATGGGGAAGAGGCTACGAGACATTTTAAGATATTTCCCATATTTTATGATTCCATCTTGTGTTATTGGTTCAACTCTCTCTATTCCTCTAACTCATGCTATACGCATTTGCAAAAGTATGCCTCCATGCCGAGTTAATGGTAGAAGAAATGTAAATGGAAATGGAAATGGAGGTGGCATTAGGCAATCCCACTAGCTCCAGCAGATCCCTTTTCTGAGCAGGTTACTTATATCGAGTTTCGGGCCGCTTTTCAGATGTTGGCTCATCTATGACTGCACAGGTCAACCAACAGGTGGTGGCCTATGTTCCTTAGAATAGGAATGCAGCAGCGGCGAGAGAGCGAGACTTCCTCAAGATAAACCGACCTAAGTTTCTTGGGTCGAAGGTGGATGACGACCAACATGAGTTTATAGAGAAGGTTCAGACAATCACCCAGTTCATGGGGGTGACTGGAGAGGAGAGTGTAGACTTAGCCTCCTATCAGCTGAAAGGGGTTTCTCACATATGGTTCCAATAATGGATGGAAAGTAGGGGAGTGGGTGTGGTTCCTATTGGTTGGAATGAGTTTATTACCGCACTCTTGGATACGTTCTTTCCTCTAGAGTTAAGGGAGGCAAAGGCGGTTGAGTTCGTCAATCTGAAGCAGAACAAAATGACTGTCAAGGAGTATGCCTTGGAGCTTACCCAGTTGTCATATTTGACTATCCAAGAGTATGCCTTGGAGTTTACCCAATTGCCAAAGTATGTACCGGAGATGGTTGTGGATCCGAGGGATCGTATGAGTAGGTTTGTGAATGGAGTGTCAAACTCCTTGTTCAAGGAGTGCAGGACCGCCATGCTAATCAATGACATCGATATCTGTCGACTAATCATATATGCCCAGCATATGGAGGCAGAGCACATGAAAAATAAGGAGAGGGATACCAAGAGGGCTAGGACATACACTTTCAATAAAGATACGGTGGTGGGAATCACCCTCAATTTCACCAGAGGTCGTCAGCCCCAGCTGCCTTATCAACCAACGCTCCATCCAAATCTCGAGGAGGTCAAAGAGGCAGAGTGTCAAGCTCTAGGGGCCAGAAGAATATGCCATGGGAGAACATTTTTCCATCTTGTAAGAAGTATGATAGGAAGCACCCTGGCGAATGCTTGTTTGGTATTGATGGTTGTTTTGGGTGTGGAAGCTCGGACATATGCTCAGAGATTGTCCTTCGCTAAGAAGGGCGATAGTAGAGGTCGTGCCCCAACTACCACTTCAGCAGCTTCAGTAGTTTCCCCGCCTTAGCAGGGCACATCTTCTAGTGCAAGTGGCAGCCAGCGCCAGAGAAGGTTCTATGCACTATCATCTTTTCAGGAGCAGGATATCTCTCCTGATATGATCACTGGTATGTTATGAGTATTCCATCTAGATGTGTATGCATTGTTAGATTCAGGGGCCATACTACTTTTCGTGACTGCTTATGTTGTTGTTAGTTTTAGATTCAGTCCTAAAATCCTGTCAGAACCCTTCTCAGTCTCTACTTCATCGGTGAGTCAGTTTTAGCTCGAGGGTTACAGAAATTGCCCTATCATGATTCTTCAGAAGGTTGCCTAAGCTGACCTAGTAGAGTTATATATGTCCGATTTTGATGTTATATTTGATATGGATTGGTTACATGCTTGTTATTCTATGGTCAATTATAGATCCCGTATGGTAGTGTTCTGGTTTCTGGGTGAGCCAGTCCTAGAGTGAAAGGGTAGTTCAGCTGTGCCTATAGGTCACTTTGTTTCCTATATTAAATCTAGAAAGATGATCTCTAAGGGTTGTATGTACCATCTCATTCGGGTTAAGGATTCTACCTCCGAGACCCCTAATCATTAGTTAGTTCCTATCATGTGTGAGTATTCAGAGGTGTTTCTAGATGATCTATTAGGGGTCCCTCCCAAGCGGGAGATCGACTACGGTATTGACCTTCTCCCTAATATGCAACTTATATCTATTCCTCATTACAGAATGGCACCAGTCGAGCTAAAGGAGATGAAGGAGCAGTTGAAAGATCTCCTAAATAAAGGTTTCATCAGGCCTAGTAAGTCCCCTTGGGGTGCTCTAATTCTCTTTGTTTAGAAGAAGGATAGTTCCCCTAGAATGTGCATTGACTATCGATAGTTGAACAAGGTTACAATCAAGAATAAGTATCCCCTCCCCAGGATTGATGACCTGTTTGACCAACTTCATGGTGCAAAGTGTTTCTCGAAGATAGACCTCAGATCCAACTATCATCAACTTAGAGTTAGAGAGAGTGACATTTCAAAGACAGCTTTTAGTACTCGGTATGGGTCACTATAAGTTCATAGTTTTGTCTTTCAGACTAACTAATGCTCCTGCATCCTTTATGTATTTGATGAATAGGGCATTCAAGAAATATTTGGATATGTTTATGATTGTCTTCATAGATGATATTCTCATATACTCTCAGAGCGAGGAGGAACATGCTGCTTATTTGAGGATTGTGTTGCAGACTCACAAGGATCGCCAGCTGTTTGCTAAATTTAGCAAGTGTGAGTTTTAGCTACACTCAGTAGCATTTTTGGGACATGTGGTGTCTAGTGAGGGTGTGCAGGTGGACTCTCAAAAGATAGAAGAGGTGAAGAATTGGCCCAGACTTGTCAGTCCTACAGATATTAGGAGCTTTTTGGGTCCAGCTAGCTACTAGAGGAGGTTTTTAGAGGGATTTTCATCCAGTGCAGTACCATTGACTAAGTTGACTCAGAAGAAGGAAAAATTTTAGTGGTCGAATGCTTGTGAGAAGAGTTTTCAAGAGTTAAAGACTCGACTTACTTCAGCCCCAGTATTGATCCTACCGGAGGGCACAGATGGTTTTGTTGTGTATTTTGATGCTTCTAGAGTTGGTCTTGGTTGTGTGTTGATGCAACATGAAAATATTATTGCGTATGCCTCTAGAAAGCTTAAGACTCATGACAAGAATTATCCAACGCATGATCTTGAGTTGTCTGCAGTAGTGTTTTCCCTGACGATCTAGAGGCATTACTTATATGGAGTGCATGTGGATGTGTTCACAGACCACAAGAGCCTTTAGTACATGTTCACTCAGAAGGACCTGAACTTGCGACAAAGGAGATGGCTAGAGCTTCTCAAGGACTATGAAATAAGTGTCTTTTAGTGGCAGATGCTCTTAGTAGGCTATCCATGGAGAGTGTGTCTCATGTCGAGGATGGGAGGAAGTAGTTGGTGAAGGATGTCCATAGGCTTGCTCTTCTAGGGGTTCGCCATACATATTCTACAGATGGTGGTATTCTTGTTTAGAATGGGTCGGAATATTCACTGGTGATGGAGGTCAAAGCTAGACAAGATGAGGATCCTATCCTAGTGAAGTTGAAGGAAGTAGTCCGAAATCAGAAAGTGGAGGTTTTCTCCCAAGGGGGAGATGGTGTACTTTGATATTAGGGATTATGCTAAATTGTACATTCGAGAGTTGGTTCAATTGCATGGAGTTCCTTTATCCATCATCTTGGATAGGGGTATTGATCACGCCCAAATTATACCTCGCAATTGAAGTATAAAGCGGTTGCTATCAATTATAGTAACCCAACAAAGGTTGGGGTCGATCCCATAGGGAATAGGCAAAAACAATATGTTGATGATGAAAATAAGTTAACTTGTAATCAATATTTTGAAAAGGGGATTTCAAAAATAAAAGAAAATAATTCTAAGAATAATTGAGTTCGTATCAAATTGATGAAGCTAAGCTAGGACTGTGTTCCCCATGATTTCACAACTTAATAGGCTTTTACTAGTGATCTATCCTGGTGAATTTTGTGTAAGACTTACGTTTAGTAACTCTAATTATTTCTCAACTTAAGAATTACATTTATCTCCTCTCAGTCTGAAAGTGCGTGTGTTAAGTGCACCAATAGACAATAGATGTTTTCCACCCATCTCCTCTCGGTCACAAAAGTGTGTATATTTAGCTTTGCAGTAAAATCTTGACTTTAACTATTCTGGGTTAAGCTCAAGTTAATTAGATGAGAATTATTTATCTCAAATTTCCATTACTACTTTCTTTTCCTATCTTCAACCTCCTTGGTCGGGCAAGTTAAAGATACAGGCTTGTTTCAATGTTTGCAACCGCTAAAACTTAATTAAAATAAAGAGAATAATAATTCACTTAATTCACCATTCAAGAATCACTATTTTATTACGCCTACATTCGTTAATCCATTATGGTTCCTACAACCTTAGCCTAAGATATTTAGTCGCTTATGTTTATGAGAAACCAAATAAAAGATGTAGAAGAAATCATAATAAAATACTTAAAAGAATAAGTAATTGAGTAACAAATCTCTAAAGCTATATTGAATCACAAGAACTTGATGAATTTCCAACAAGAACTCAACTAAACTATTATACAAAGTATGAGTTGTGCAACTCTATGAATATGGAATCACTATTTGTTGAATTTCAATTTAAAATTGCACACCTAAGACATAGAAATAAAAGGTATTTATAATAGTAGATTAAACCTTCATTGTTCCCTCTTGGATTTGAATTGCGTTTTGCAGCTTCAGTTCCTAATAGAATTGGGATTTGACTTTCTGACCGTCTGCACAGGTGTAGCATGCCGCGCCTCTCCATGCGCTACATCACTTGCATGTCGCGCTGCTCAAAGAACCAGCATGCCTGCGCGAGTGGCATAGGTGTGCCTGCGCGAGTGGCATAGGTGTGCCTGCGCGATGCCAACTTCAATCGCTTCGTCTTGTCAATCCTGTTTTGTCACCTTGCAATTTTAAGCCACATTTAAGCCTAAATTCATCACTTTAAGCCCTTGAAGCATCTAATCATGTGTGTTAGCTCTCTTTCACAAACATATCATAAAACACAAGCAAAAACATACAATTTATTCTCAAAACATAGTAAAGTATAGGCAAAATATTGCTATGAATTGTTTAAATTCGCCGTTCATCACAACCCCACACTTAAACTATTGTTCATCATCAAACAATATACTCCTTTCCTTCTTAATTTCACCACAAAATTCACCCTAAGAATAGGTCTGCTTATACTTAGGATCATGAGACAAATCAATAAAGCTCAAATAATTCACTTATATGCATATATAATCAACATTAAAATGTCAAAGTTCGAAATCACTTAGCTTTTAGAACTAACTCAACAAACATATATTTGGGCCAACATGAATCATATGTAATTTAGCAATCAAGATATACCAAAGTCTTACCATTGTGCCCCTCAAAATTTGGAGAGACACCCTTATACACTCAAGATATATATATATATCAATATGAACTTGGACATAAATATAACATTATTGCTCACTCTTACAAAGAACTCAACGTGCACGCAAAAGACGACCCATAGACTTTCCCTTAGTGTAATACTCCACTAATGTAGAACTTTGATTCAAGGATCAATTAGGACTTAAGATCACTAAGGGAAAGATAGGAACTATTTGGCTAAGATAGTGACTAAGCTCCCTAAGCACTTTAATACTTCACCACATTCTTCAATTTTCTATTTTTATCCTTATACCTCCTTTTATTTTTCAATTTACACTTAGCTGACTTATGGGGATTTTTCACATTAAGCTCATTCACAATTTTTTCATTATTTTTTTCAAAGCTCTTTCTTCTTTTTGTTTTCCCACTAATATCACCTCCCTTGATTAGAAAATTTTTTCATCCTTTTATTTTCTTCTAATTCACCACACTTTGGCTTTTCCATTCACTTCTCTCCACTTATGCTCTTTTTATTCAAAATTTTCAATTATAGTGCTCTAGGAGTTATTTGGATCAAATACAAGTTAATAGAACAAAAAGGAGTTAAGCTTGTAATATGGCTATCAAAAAAATAGGCTAAGACTCAAAATGGCTAACTAGAAAAATTACATCAAGGTAGGTAAAATAGAATAAAAATAAGCTACCAAAGAAACGCCTATATCAATTCCTAGATTCATCATTCTTATTTCATTTTGCGCATACACCGGAAAAGTTCTAGACATCAATTTACAAGTATGGAGTTTATCAAAATACCTCACTCACACAATGGAACAAATGATTTAACAATGAAAATCAAGATCACATAAACACATATGTCCATATTGCATGCATAATATAATTAAACCCACTTTTTCAAATACAAGAGTCAAGTTCCAAAAGACTAAGTGTTTCTACCTTTTTCATGTATTTTTGAGTGAATATTATAAAGTCTCAATAATACCTAAAGTGAAGCACCTAGCATTTGCAAGGCTCAAGCTCTTGTTCTACCTAATGACTAATTTTTCCCTTAAGACGATCGTCATCTATTCATCATTGAAAAAAGTCATGACTCTATGATTAACTAAAAAATCTAGACCCACTAATCAGTTCTAAGGGACTAATCACCAGAAAAAATCTGAAAACAAAAATCGGTGAAATCTAAAACAAAATAAAACAAAAAAAAATACTACCAACAACCCAAGTATGCAAGATAAATCATGATCACAAAAACTACGCCCACCATGTATGAATTTAGCAATTAAAGCATGTATGGTAATATGAAGTTTACTTATCCCACCCCACACTTAATCGGTAGCACTGTCGAAAGTGCTAAAACAATAAACCATAAAGTATAAGAGTGAAACAAGAACTCTTTGGGCCTCTAGTCCTCATCGCCAGTGGGGGCAATCACTTTTTTCACATAGCAGTGTGTCGCGACCCTCCTTGCGGTGCCAGTGTTTGCACATCGCGCCGCTCTATGTGGTTCTTGGCCTAATATTTTTATTTGCACCCCATTTTTAATTTTTATGCTCACACTCCTTTTTATGAATTATGACTTAGTTCCTGCACATTCGAACAAACATATTAACTTTAAAAAATTAAAATTATCTTGGGTTTCCTCCCAAGCAGCACCTTTTAATGTCGCGACACGACGTGGGTGTCTTGATTACTCAGACTTCATCATGATACCCTTGGATTGCCTCTCAAGAAGCGCTTGATTTAACATTATGGCATGGCGCATCTCTCAGCTCAAGATCCTTTCAATGTTTCCTCCTCTTTTTTGGAGCTAAACCAATTTGTTGACACCTGAAAGAACCAAAAGCAACTACAAGAAAATGTAAATTATGTAATAAAGATTACAATTTAATCTTAAACACCAATTAACTATTTCAAAACCGTATTTCCTGGCAACGGCGCAACAATTTGATCACACCTAAATTACACCTCATAATTGAAGTATAAAGCGGTTGTTGTCAAATATAGTAACCCAACAATGGTTAGGGTCGATCCCACAGGGAATAATCAGAAACAATATGTTAATGATGAAAATAAGCTAACTTGTAATCAATATTTTAAAAGGGGGGTTTTCAAAATAAAAGAAAATAATTCTAAGAATAAGTGAGTTTGAATCAAATTGATGAAACTAAGCTTGTTCCCCATGATTTCATAACTTAGTAGGCATGTATTAGTGATCTATCCTGGTGAATTTTGTGTAAGACTTACATTTAGTACATCTAATTATTTCTCGACTTAAGAATTACACTTATCTCCTCTTAATCTCAAAGTGCATGTGTTAAGTGCGCCAGTAGATAGTAGATTTTTTTCACCCATCCCCTCTCGGTCTCAAAAGTGTGTATATTAGTAAAATCTTGACTTTAACAATCATTGGTTAGAGCTCAAGTTAATTAGATGAGAATTATTTATCTCAAATTGCCATTGCTAATCTCTTTTTCTAACTTGAACCTTCTTGGTGGGCAAGTTGAAGATACTAGCTTGTTTCAACATTTGCAACCGCCAAAACTTAATTAAAACAAAGAGAATAACAATTCACTTAATTCACCTCTCAAGAATCACTATTTTATTACACCTATATTTGTTTATCCATCATGGTTCCCACAACCCTAGCTTAGGAGATTTAGACGCTCATGTTTATGAGAAATCAAATAAAAGATGTTGAATAAATCATAATGAAATACTTATAAGAATAAGTAATTGAGTAACAAATCTCTAAATCAATTGAATCACAAGAACTTGATGAATTTCCAACAAGAACTTAACTAAACTATTACACAAAGTATGAATTGTGCAACTCTATGAATATGTAATTACTAATTGTTGACTTTCAATCTAAAATTGCACACCTAAGACATAAAAATAAAGGGTATTTATAATAGTAGATTAAGCCTTCATTGTTCCCTATTGGATTTGCATTGGGTTTTGTAGCTTCAGTTCCTAATAGAATTGCGATTTGACTTTATGACCATCTGAACATGTGTGGCATGCCGCACTTCTCCATGTGCTGCATCACTGGTGTGCCACGCTGCTCAAAGCACCAACTTATCTGCGCGTCGCGCTGGCCATGGCACAGGTGTGCCTGCGCGATGCCAACTTCTATCACTTCATCTTGTTAATACCGTTTTGCCAGTCTTGCACTTTTAAGCCAAATTTAAGCCCAAGTTCATACCTTTAAGCCTTGAAAACATCTAATCATGTGAGTTAGCTCTTTTTCACAAATATATCATAAAATACATGCAAACACACACAATTTGCTCTCAAAATATAGTAAAGTATGGGCAAAATATTGCTAAGAATTGTGTAAATTCGCTGTTCATTAGGTACTCAGTTCACCTCTCAGTTTTGGAGATCGTTTCAGACGAGCCTTGGTACACAGGTAAATCCTAGTACAACTTTTTACCCACATATAGATGGTCAGGCCGAGCGGACTATTTAGACTTTTGAGGATATATTTAGAGTGTGTGTGGTTGATTTCAAGGATAGTTGGGATAATCACTTGCCTCTTATCAAGTTCGCCTATAATAACAGTTATCACTCCAGCATTTAGATAGCCCCGTTTGAGGCTCTTTACGGGCGGCGGTATAGATAACCTATTGGTTGGTTCGAGGTAGGTTAGGCTACATTGATAGGGCTTGATTCAGTTCATGAGGCCATAGAGAAGGCTTAGCTTACTAGGGAAAGGCTGAAAATAGCTCAAAGTCGTCAGAAATCTTATGCAAATGTTAGGAAGAGAGCGCTTGAGTTTGAGGTTGATGATTGGTGTTTCTGAAAGTGTCTTCTATGAAGAGAGTTATGATGTTCGAAAAGAAACGAAAGCTTAGACCCCGATATGTTGGTCCTTGTAGGTTTCTGAGGCAAGTTGGCAAGGTGGCATATGAGTTAGAGCTACCAACGGAGTTTGCTTTGGTGCATCCAGTATTTCATGTATCTTTGTTAAAGAAGTGCGTTGGTGACCCAGCTTTAGTTGTTCCGATAGAGAGCATTGGTGTGAAGGATAGCCTTACTTATAAGGAGGTTCTGGTTGATATCCTTTATCTTCAGGTTTGAAAGTTGAGGAGCAAGGAAGTATCTTCGGTGAAGGTATGGAGGAATCAACTTGTCGAGGGAGCTACATGGGAAGTCGAAACAGATATGATGTCTAGATACCCCCCATCCTTTTCCTTACGGCTTAATTCCAACATGAGGTACTAGTTTGCTCCCTAGTACTTTATTTAGTTTCATGTCAAGATCATGTCTCTAAGTTTCTTTCATGTCATCACATGCATGTATGTTTCATGAATTCAGTTTAATCATATATATTAGTCCATAGTCGGTCACTCCGTTAGTTTTCAGCTATAGTTGTTCAATTTTGGGATTGCAGTTCTTTCCCCATCCTTCCAATATACTTAATCTACATTCGAGGATGAACGTTTCCAAGGGGAAGATAATATAATACCCCAAAAGTCCCAAATATCATACCCGAATAGAGAAAATAGGAAAATTTTCACCAAATCACAAAATGAATCATTTAGTGACCTGACGTGTTGTTACATGAATCGTTAGGTGGTGCCACGTCAGAGAAATGTTACCTCCCGGAAGTCATGACAGATGGGGTGATGAGTCATGGTTTGACCCGTTGGTTGAGCATGGTGGAGAAAGTTTTGAATTTCAGTGTACAGAACTGATTGAGGGACGAGTCATCATGTCCCTTGACGACTCGTTAAGTGACTCATTTGGTGAGAAAGATCAGAGGATAGAGGAGGAGTGTTAGTGGCAACGGGTTGGGGGACGACCCATCAAGTCTCCCTACAAATCATCCCGTCACTTATTGGAACTGGCAGTGGGAAATTTTCTATCGAATCATTAAGGGTGTTTTTATAATTTTTAAGTTTCTAACTCCTAAACTACGTCATTTTAAGTCTCCTAAAAAGGGTTTAACCTGGCCTAGGTCTTCATGATCTCATAACTTCATTGAATTTGAAATCTTTTTCCAAGATCAAGCTAGTATTCCTCAATAAGTTCTCTCTCAATCATCTTGGGCTTTCAAGACCAACTTAGAAATCAAGTTACTAGGTATGTAGCGCCATGAATGGGGAATTTCTTCCATCCTCATGCCCAATTTCTTCTCTAACTCATGAATTCAAGTCTCCAATTAAGTGTATTAAAACTTCTAGTATTTTAACCCAATGCCATGTATATACTCATGCTATATCTGTGGGTCCAATCCCTTCATGCTTTAATTAATGATTTAATACTATTGGTGTAGATTTTACTCTAATTTAACTATTAAACAATGATTTCAAGTTAATGAGAATTATGCCCTATTATGCATGATTTATGAAATTCAAGCTTATGAGTCTATGATTTCAAGTATGATGAATTTTCTAGTATGCATGAATATTATGAACTTTTAGACTTATGATTTCATGACTTGGACATGCCCATGAAACTTAAGTATGTTTATCATGATTTTAGCCAAGGCTTACAAAATCAGCTTTAAAGAGATAGATGGAGTCAAAACTCCCCAATACCTAGATATAAGCTATGTTTTGAGAATATGATTATATGATCAATATGCACGTTTTAGGAGTAGTGTGTAGCATCAGTAGGCCATGGGTTCCAACGATTCCTGTCTCTAAACGACACACCAACGTAGGATATTGTTATACCCCGTAGAATTTCTGGCACCTAGACGACCTATTCGCACGTTGGTTAAGCAAATTTGAAGTCCATACATGCTGGAGAAAGGCCCGGGAAAAGATTGGACGAGAAACCTGTCGAACCATTGCGGAAGGAGCCGAGGCAGAGCCCCTCCGCGATGGCAGCGTGTCACGGAGGAGGGGCCTCCGCATTGGCTCCGTGACACGTTGGCCTTGTCCAGGCCCAAGTATATAAAGCCCACTTCGGGCTTAAAACATTTAAACACTTAAGAAATTCCAGAAAACAGAGGGCAAACATAGAGAAGGGAAAAGGATCGAAGAAACAATATAATTTTAGTCCGATTATGCTGCTAAACGTTGTCCAAACTCAAATTAACTCCAGATACTGAGGTATTTAGCAGCAGAGAGCATTCCTACGGATTCAGTTTCGTAAAATACGGCCAAAGAATCATCGAGCCACCGAGTTAAGGTAAGTGGAATTGCTCTGAGTTAGTGTCTATGTGTTCCTAGCTGTGAAGTGAATATTTCTCCCTTCTGGACCTCTGAAAAATAGCGAGTTTTCGACCGTCTTTCGATAAGCCTAAGTTTAGGCTATAAACTATATCGAAAGTGACGTTGTCTTTTAAAGTAAAGCTGTATTTAGTATTAATTGACATATTTATGAATGCAGTTGGGAGAAAATAGCTGAAGTACCGGCCGAGTCTCGTTCGACAGACGAATAGATCAAGGATAAGGTATGTAAAGTTAGTTTCATCGGAAAGTTAGTAATCTTGGTACAGTACAGTAATTTAAAGGCCGATAGAGTATTCAGAAGCCATGTTGACGTTTATTATGAATGATGATACTATACTAAAAACGTTATGTTATGTTCAGCGCGAGACTTGCTAGCACGATATAAATTGTAATACAAGTATTAGAGACTGCACAGCATGCTCAGTATGTGATATAATGCGAAATGTTAGGGTATCATTGTATTCAGTTAAAGCCCAGTAAAGCAATGTAATACCTGTAAGACATCTTAGAGATAGAACGACAAGTTAAAATGAAGCTAGAAAGCATATTAGAACTAGTAAATCATGTTACTATAGAAACTCAGTATACAACATGGTTTTCAGCAGAAATACTATATCCTGTTCAGTATTAGCCCCAGAACAGTCTGGCAGGAGATTATATTCATATGTATATATTTACCAGCCTCAGCACGTATTAAATACGTACAGATTACTATCACTAGCTCAGCATGTAATATATACGATACTTTACCCCTATTAGCCTCAGCATGTGAGATATGCAGACAGTATTGCTAGTTGAGACCGTTGTATTGTTTGGGGTTGGACTACCTAGCATCCATGACCATCGCAGGGTTGATAGCTGTATCGACTCGTCCGCCAGAGGACGAGGATACGTCGCTTTACGGAGTGGCATGCCATCCCACAGGGGACGAAGATGGGATGCCAGTTTTCCCCATATTATGCCTTGGTCGCCTTTGATACACCCCTGTCGAGCGGATACGCCCGGGTGTTGATTCAGGAGTCCTTTGGACTCAGGTACAGTTATAGTCAGGGGCTCAGCGAGCCCAAGTGCATACCCAGGGGACCGGCAGGATGCTTACAGGGGTTATAGGAGATGGGATGACCGGGGTAGGGGTATAGATTCTGTGCTGGTTGTACCTCCCGGCTTATGGGGGCCGGGTAAGGTTTGTGTGTGCTATGTTATGCTATGTATGTTATGCCATGTTACATTAGATGTGAGTAGATCAGCAGTAGAACGATATGTCTCCAGGTACGACTCCTACTCCTTCCAGTATATATATGAGAGAAGGTATGACTTACATTATTAGACAGTTAATCTATTTCTTCCTACTTCAGTTTCATCAGTTACATTGTTGTTTTCAGATTTCGCTTTCAGTTATTGCTTTACATACTCAGTACCAGCGGTACTGATGCCCGGTGGGGAGCTGCATTACTTGCCTGCAAGTACTCGTAGACGAGCAGGCGATACCACGTGATTCCTGTCAGCGATCGAGTATTCAGCTCCTGTTATCCGAAGGCTGAATTCCAGAGGTGTATTTCATTTTCTTTTGGTTGTATAGTACGGGTAGGTCGGGGCCCTGTCCTGATCACTTCTATTGCTATTCCTAGAGGCTTGCAGTCTGTATATATTTCCCTGTGGTCAGATGAGCCGGTCGTGTGAGGCCGTGCAGTTGTATATCTGTTAGTACTCTTTCTTTTTTTTATGTTGGCCGTGTGGGGCCATAATTTGCCAGTAGTGGTGACCTTGCCGGTCCCATAGCTTTCTAGTACTTCAGGATTGAGTTATAGATAACTAGACAGCATGGTGGCCTTGTCAGCCCGCATAGGATTCCCTAAATTGATATGTTTCTGGTCAACTGTTAGCACAGGTACAGGAGGCTATAGGCCAATGGGCCGGGGGCTGTGTTTACAGCCGTTATATAGCCCTTTGTTTCCAAAAATATGAGTTAGAGCCAGCCAGGCACCAGATGTGCCCAGGCTTAGCAGTCCAGCAGTTCAGGTCCCAGTAGGGCACCAGGTGCCAGTCATACCCCCCAAGGCGGGGTGTGACAAACTTGGTATCAGAGCAGGTCGTATCCCAGGGAGTCTGCAAGCCGTGCTAAGTAGAGTCCTGTCCATGGATGTGTTGTGTACCACATACTATGGGTAGGAGGCTGCAAGGCATGATAGGATGGTTGTCTTTTATTCCTATTCAGTCGTGCTGTAGAGCGGTACAGTATAGGGTTGAGTCCCTAAAAGCTTACCATATTCTTTGGTTACAGATAATGTCAGACCAGCGCCATCCTATCACAGGTCGGAGCTTAGATGTTGCAGCAGGGGAAGGCACCAGCAGGATGCCTCACCCTCGTTTAGAAATAGCCCGATCAGAGGGCACTACAGAGGCATCGTCCCAACCTCCTCAGCAGTCTCCACCACGTCAGGAGCCACTTGGGGAGACATTACCTTCAGCAGTCCCTGTACCGACACCTTTCGACCAGGAGGTTAGGAGTGTTGTAGTTATGTTAGCACAGATGATGGTTGCTCAGCGTCAGCCAATGCCGTCTACAGTTGCAGAATTATCAGGAGGGCCCGGTAGTTCGAGGGTCCGAGAGTTCTTAGCCTTGAATCCCCCACAGTTTACAGGTACGGATCGGACAGAGGACCCTCAGGATTTTCTGGATCAAATGCAGAGAATCTTCAGGGTTATACATGCCACGCCTACCGAATCAGTTGAGTTGGCAGCATTTCGGTTACGGGATATCGCTGTGTTATGGTATGAAAGCTGGGAAAGGTCCCGAGGGAGAGATGCTTCCCCTCCCACCTGGTCCAGCTTTTCAGGAGCTTTCCTAGATCACTATTTGCCACGGGAGATTCGACAGGCCTGGGTAGACCAGTTCCTACATCTGGAGCAGGGGGCCATGAGTGTCCGGGAGTATTCCTTGCGGTTTGATTCCTTAGCCCGGTATGCACCGGCCTTTGTTGATACCATGGCATCCAGAGTACATCGCTTCATCATGGGGTTGAATCCAGAATATGTTGAGACTTGTATTACAGCCACACTACTAGAGGACATGGACATTGCTCGAGTTCAGGCATTTGCCCAGAATATTGAGGGCATCAGACAGTGACAACGGGAGATCAGAAGGGTTAATCAGGAACAGCGTCGCGGGGACAGGCCAGTTGAGTTACAGAGGGAGGCCCAGGGAGGACCCAGGCCACGATTGTTGGATAGGCCGCCCAGGCCCCCGCCTCCGCCGCAGTCGCATGGGGGTAGATTCAGCCGCAGGGGGCAGTTAGAGACTGGTAGAGGCTCGCAGATGGCAGGTTCACCATTACAGAGGAGGGCGGAGAAGAGTAGGTATACTCCACCACTTTGCCCTATATGCAGTCGACGCCATGCTGGAGCATGCAGGTATGGTTCCACCGCATGTTATATTTGTGGCCAAGAAGGCCATTTGATGAAAGATTGCCCAGCCAGAGGTCGAGAGGACCGGGATAGACAGGATAGGGTATCTGCGGGGTCACGAGCCACAGCATCCTCGGCAGGGCGCAGGCCCTCAGGTTCAGCAGGCAGGGGTCGGGGCAGATCAGAGACCTCCAGTACAGGTGCGGGTCCAAGCCGCACATATGCCTTACCAGGGAGGCAAGATTCAGAAGCGTCGCCTGATGTTGTGACAGGTATGTTAACTATCTGCTCGCACCCTGCTTATGTGTTGATTGATCCAGGGTCTACTTTGTCCTACATTACTCCATTTGTGGCACGAAAGTTTAGTATTGCACCAGAATTATTGCAGCAGCCCTTTTTAGTATCCACGCCCGTCGGTGACTCTATCACAGCTAGCCGAATCTACCGCAGGTGTACAGTAGAGGTTGTTGACCGTTAGACCACAGTAGATCTGGTCGAGTTAGAAATGATATACTTCGATGCCATAATGGGTATGGACTGGTTAGTACCGTGCTTTGCCAATGTTGAATGTTGGACCAAGACGGTCCGATTCCACTTCCCAGGAGAAACAGTGCGAGAGTGGAAGGGCAGCACCGCTACGCCAAAAGGTAGGTTTATTTCCTACCTTCAGGCGAGAAAGTTGATATCTAAGGGATGTATTTACCATTTGGTCAGAGTTTAGGATGTCCAAGCTAAATCTCCGACACTCCAGTCTGTTCCAGTGGTAAATGAATTCCCTGACGTGTTTCCAGACGAGTTACCTGGTATTCCCCCAGAAAGGGAAATAGACTTTGTTATTGATTTATTACCAGGCACCCAGCCGATATCAATTCCTCCCTATCGTATGGCTCCTGCAGAACTCAGAGAATTAAAGGAGCAGTTGAAAGATTTGATGGATAAAGGTTTCATTAGGCCGAGTAGTTCACCGTGGGGTGCGCCAGTCTTGTTTGTGAGGAAGAAAGATGGCTCGCTCCGAATGTGCATAGATTATCGGCAACTAAACAAAGTTACAGTAAAGAACAAGTACCCGCTCCCCAGAATTGATGACTTATTTGATCAGTTGCAGGGAGCTAGATACTTTTCTAAGATTGACTTGCGGTCCGGATATCACCAGGTCCGAGTACGTGAGAGAGATATTCCTAAGACAGCGTTTAGGACCCGATATGGGCATTTTGAATTTCTAGTCATGTCCTTCGGATTAACGAATGCCCCGGCAGTCTTCATGGACCTGATGAACAGTATTTTCAGACCTTTCCTGGACTTGTTTGTGATAGTATTCATTGATGACATTCTGGTGTATTCTCGCTCTGAAGCAGATCACTGGACTCATTTGCGGACAGTGCTCCAGATTCTCAGGGACCGTCAGATGTATGCTAAATTTTCTAAGTGTGAATTTTGGCTTAACTCAGTGGCCTTTTTAGGGCATATCGTCTCAGATGCTGGTATACAGGTAGACAAGCAGAAAATAGAAGCAGTTAAGTCATGGCCTAGGCCTACCACTCCGACTGAAGTTCGTAGCTTTCTGGGGTTGGCAGGATATTACAGAAGGTTCGTTGAAGGGTTCTCGACCATTGCGGCACCTCTAACCAAATTGACACAGAAAGCAGCAAAGTTTCAATGGACAGAGGTATGCGAGCAGAGCTTCCAGGAACTGAAAGACAGATTAACCTCCGCTCCAGTGTTAGCATTGTCGGAAGGCACAGAAGGTTATTCAGTCTATTGCGACGCGTCAGGTGTCGGGTTAGGTTGTGTGTTGATGCAGCATGGTAGAGTAATTGCATATGCTTCCAGACAGCCAAGGAAACACGAAAAGAATTACCCTACCCACGACCTGGAATTGGTCGCAGTAATCCACGCCTTAAAGATGTGGAGGCATTACCTGTACAGCGTCCATGTTGATATTTACACAGATCATAAGAGCTTACAGTACATTTTCACTCAGAGGGAGTTGAATCTACGGCAACGCCGCTGGTTGGAACTGTTAAAAGATTATGATGTGAATATTCTATACCACCCCGGAAAAGCTAATGTTGTAGCAGATGCCCTGAGCCGTAAGTCAATGGGGAGTTTGGCGTATTTACGACCTGAGAAGCGGAAGTTAGCCACAGAAATTCATCAGTTAGCTGGTTTAGCCGTTCGAGTAATGGAAACAGAAAATAATAGAGCAGTAATTCAGAATTCTGCTGTGTCATCATTAGTTACAGAGGTAAAAGAACGACAGTACGAGGATCCTGATTTGGTCCAACTCAGAGATAGAATTCAGAGAGGTAAGGAGTCAGATTTTGAGATAACTGAGGATGATGTGCTACGCTGTAAGGGCCGCCTCTGTATCCCGAATGTTTCAGGGCATCGCGGGCGGATCATGCATGAGGTGCATTATGCTCGCTATTCCCTCCATCCAGGAGCAACCAAAATGTACCACAACATCAGAGACATCTACTGGTGGCCAGGTATGAAAGCTGAGATAGCCGAATTTGTATCTAGATGTTCTAATTGTCAGCAGGTGAAAGCAGAGCACCAGAAGCCAGGCGGTTTGACGCAAGATATAACGGTGCCTACGTGGAAATGGGAAACGATAAACATGGATTTTGTAACAGGGTTACCCCGTACCAGACGCAGAAATGATTCCATTTGGGTAATAGTTGACAGGCTAACAAAATCAGCTCATTTCCTACCAGTGAAGGCTACCTTCTCGGCTGAGGATTATGCCGAATTATATATCAAAGAAATAGTTAGATTACATGGAGTGCCAGTATCCATTATCTCAGATAGGGGAGCACAATTCACAGCTAGATTCTGGCAGTCGTTTCAGAAAGGTTTGGGAACGCAGATTAACTTGAGCACAGCATTCCATCCTCAGACAGATGGGCAGGCTGAACGTACAATTCAGACGCTCGAAGATATGCTGCGAGCGTGTGTGCTAGATTTTCGGGGTAGCTGGTATGAGCATCTTTCGTTGATTGAATTTGCTTATAATAACAGTTATCATTCAGCTATTCAGATGGCGCCTTTCGAGGCATTATACAGGCGAAAATGTAGGTCGCCGGTGGGCTGGTTTGAAATGGGGGAATCAGCATTGGTTGGCCCAGACATTGTTCGGCAGTCAGAGGAAAAGATAAAGCTTATTCGAGAACGTTTACTGACTGCTCAGAGCCGCCAGAAGTCTTATGCAGATATGCGGCGCAGAAATCTAGAATTTGCGGTAAATGACTGGGTATATCTGAAAGTATCTCCGATGAAAGGGGTGATGAGATTCGGCAAGAAAGGCAAGCTTAGCCCGAGGTTCATTGGGCCATATCAGATTCAGCGAAGAATAGGCCGAGTTGCATACGAATTGAACTTTCCTCCAGAGTTGGCATCTGTTCACCCAGTATTTCATGTCTCTATGTTAAGGAAGTTTATAGGGGACCCCTCTACAGTAGTTCCAGTTCAGGATGTCCAGGTCACAGAAGAGTTAGCATATGAAGAGGTTCCCGTAGCTATCTTAGACAGACAGATTCGCAGGTTGAGGACTAAAGATGTTGCATCTGTCAAAGTATTGTGGCGTAACAGGAATCGTGAGGAAATGACGTGGGAATCTGAAGAAAATATGAAAGCCAGATACCCTCACCTATTTCAGGCCTAGTCAGGCGACAGGTATGTCCGTATTGTTACTTATGCAGTACCTTATAGTTGTATGTGTGTGAATGAGAAAGATTGATATTTAGTTATCCAGTGGATCCTAAAATATTACGTGCAGTGCATGTGTTGGACTTTTCTACATTTCAGGTTTTTGCTATAGTCCATATTACAGGGGAAACTCTGCCGAAATTTTTCTAGAAAGTAAGTAAGTAGTCCTCTAGATAACAGTGTACATTCGAGGACGAATGTTCTTAACGGGGGGAGAATGTTATACCCCGTAGAATTTCCGGCACCTAGACGACCTATTCGCACGTTGTTTAAGCATATTTGAAGGCCATACGTGCTGGAGAAAGGCCCGGAAAAAGATTGGACGAGAAACCTGTCGAACCATCACGGAAGGAGCCGAGGCAGAGCCCCTCCGCGATGGCAGCGTGTCATGGAGGAGGGGCCTCCGCGTTGGCTCCATGACACGTTGGCCTTGTCCAGGCCCAAGTATATAAAGCCCACTTCGGGCTTAAAACATTTAAACACTTAAGAAATTCCAGAAAACAGAGGGCAAACGTAGAGAAGGGAAAAGGATCGAAGAAATAATATAATTTTCGTCTGATTACGCTGCTAAACGTTGTCCAAACTCAAATTAACTCCAGATACTAAGGTATTTAGAAGCAGAGAGCATTCCTACGGATTCAGTTTCGTAAAATACGGCCGACGAATCGTCGAGCCACCGAGTTAAGGTAAGTGGAATTGCTCTGAATTAGTGTCTATGTGTTCCTAGCTGTGAAGTGAATATTTCTCCCTTCTGGACCTCTAAAAATAGCGAGTTTTCGACCGTCTTTCGATAAGCTAAGTTTAGGCTATAAACTATATCGAAAGTGACGTTGTCTTTTAAAGTAAAGCTATATTTAGTATTGATTGACATATTTATGAATGCAGTTGGGAGAAAATAGCTGAAGTACCGGCCGAGTCTCATTCGACAGACGAATAGCTCAAGGATAAGGTATGTAAAGTTAGTTTCCTCGGCAAGTTAGTAATCTTGGTACAGTACAGTAATTTAAAGGCCGATAGAGTATTCAGAAGCCATGTTGACGTTTATTATGAATGATGGTACGATACTAAAAATGTTATGTTATGTTCAGCGCGAGACTTGCTAGCACGATATAAATTGTAATACAAGTATTAGAGACAGCACAGCATGCTCAATATGTGATATAATGCAGAATGTTAGGGTATCATTGTATTCAGTTAAAGCCTAGTAAAGCAATGTAATACCTGTAAGACATCTCAAAGATAGAACGACAAGTTAAAATGAAGCTAGAAAGCATATTAGAACTAGTAAATCATGTTACTATAGAAACTCAGTATACAGCATGGTTTTCAACAGAAATACTATATCCTATTCAGTATTAGCCCCAGAACAGTCTGGCAGGAGATTATATTCATATGTATATATTTACCAGCCTCAGCACGTATTAAATACGTACAGATTACTATCACTAGCTCAGCATGTAATATATACGATACTTTACCCCTATTAGCCTCAGCATGTGAGATATGCAGACAGTATTGCTAGTTGAGACCGTTGTATTGTTTGGGGTTGGACTACCTAGCATCCATGACCGCCGCAGGGTTGATAGCTGTATCAACTCGTCCGCCAGAGGATGAGGATACGTCGCTCTACGTAGTGGCATGCCATCCCACAGGGGACGAAGATGGGATGCCAGTTTTCCCCATATTATGCCTTGGTCGGCTTTGATACACCCCTGTCGAGCGGATACGCCCGGGTGTTGATTCAGGAGTCCTTCGGACTCAGGTACAGTTATAGTCAGGGGCTCAGCGAGCCCAAGTGCATACCCAGGGGACCGGCAGGATGCTTACAGGGGTTATAGGAGATGGGATGACCGGGGTAGGGGTATAGATTCTGTGCTGGTTGTACCTCCCGGCTTATGGGGGCCGGGTAAGGTTTGTGTGTGCTATGTTATGTTATGTATGTTATGCCATGTTACGTTAGATGCGAGTAGATCAGCAGTAGAACGATACGTCTCCAGGTACGACTCCTACTCCTTCCAGTATATATATGAGAGAAGGTATGACTTACATTATTAGACAGTTAATCTATTTCTTCCTACTTCAGTTTCATCAGTTACATTGTTGTTTTCAGATTTCGCTTTCAGTTATTGCTTTACATACTCAGTACCAGCGGTACTGACGCCCGGTGGCGTGCTGCATTACTTGCCTACAGGTACTCATAGACGAGCAGGCGATACCACGTGATTCCTGTCAGCGATCGAGTATTCATCTCCTGTTATCTGGAGACTGAATTCCGGAGGTGTATTTCATTTTCTTTTGGTTGTATAGTACGGGTAGGTCGAGGCCCTGTCCCGATCACTTCTATTGCTATTCCTAGAGGCTTGCAGTTTGTATATATTTCCCTGTGATCAGATGAGCCGGTCGTGTGAGGCCGTGCAGTTGTATAGTTGTTAGTACTCTTTCTTTCTTTTATGTGGGCCGTGTGGGGCCATAATTTGCCAGTAGTGGTGACCTTGCCGGTCCCGTAGCTTTCTAGTACTTCAGGATTGAGTTATAGATAACTAGACAGCATGGTGGCCTTGTCGGCCTGCATAGGATTCCCTAAATTGATATGTTTCTGGTCAGCTGTTAGCACAGGTACAGGAGGCTATAGGCCAATGGGCCGGGGGCTGTGTTTACAGCCATTATATAGCCCTTTGTTTCCAGAAATATGAGTTAGAGCCAGCCAAGCACCAGATGTGCCCAGGCTTAACAGTCCAGCAGTTCAGGTCTCAGTAGGGCACCAGGTGCCAGTCATACCCCCCAAGGCGGGGTGTGACAGATATATTCTTATTTGGGACCTCTCTTCTCAAGAGAGCATTTTCCCCACCCGAGGGCACACACGTAATATCAGACCTTATTCTTTCTTTGCCCTGGAAAGGCTTAGGATGGATCTCCTCTATGTGGGCAAGATGTGGGATCATCATGCGCTCATACATGATGGTTGTCGGTTATGACGAGTTTTCCATTGTTCCTCATGATTTCAGTTACTTATGTTCAAGTATTATGATATTATGTCTTATAACATATTTGACCAATTGACCAGTTTATGAGTTTTCAATTATGTTTTCAAGTATGGCACACTTTATGATTTCTGTTTGTAAACCTTGGGTCATTATGTCCACCTTATAATGAATAGCTTATGATTATGTATATCCCAGATATATGGCCTATAGCATGTGGTCCTTACTCTCATGATCTATCTTAATTTATACTCATAATTTTAGTTATCGTTTTACTAGAATGTTTACTTTCCTTACATACTCAGTAAATGTCATGTACTAACCGTGTACTTTATGTTATATCGTCTCATAATATAGGTCCGGGTGATCGATCTCTATCTCGCCGATAGTTCGCTCCCGATCAGTCCACTCTATTCCCGCATGGGTGAGTCCTCATTCTCTGAGGACGCTATCAGCTTTATGTTTTATTCTGTCTTTCAGTTTCAAACTTAGTGAGCTAGTTGGGGGTGTGTTCCATTAGCTAGTCATAGTTGTAAAGGCTTTTCAGACTCTTATGTATAGACAGTTTAGCGCTATTAATTTGGGTTTACGCTTTTGTCCTTATGGTATGCAGTCTTCCGCTTATATCATATTCATGCTTTATTTTTTTTTAAGAAAGGCTCTTATCATGCTATGTATGTACCATGAGTTATCTTGGAGCCATTTATGATTCTTGATGCCGTGTCTTGATCTGAGGTCTCAGCCCGTGTCATGAAAAGTGGGAATTCCACCACTACAGTGGTGCCTTACTAATCTATAGCCCAGTAATTTTGACACTTGTCCATTCCCAAAACTCAAGTCTTTCATCCCAACTTCACAGAATCTATAGAATGTGCCCCTAGCTATAACAAGATGCTATGAATTCACTCGTAGTCTCAAAATTTCCTACGAAGGTTTAGTTCACTAGGTCAGCCCTCTAGCGGAATATAACACATAAAAATTCAATCAAGTCTAATCATATTCCAGTTTTTAAACCACCCCATTTTTGAGTCTTTATTAACTCACTTATACTATGGGGACTCTAAAGGGTGGTAAGGCCCTAATCATCCCATAACGATGGAAGAGTCGTTACATCAGATATAAATTAAACCATCATTCGTCCGTGAACAGTTAAGAAAGGAACAAGGAAGGAATATACTAGACTCAATGAACAACATGAGGATATTTGCTACACAGGTCTGATTCAGTCTTCCAAGTGGCCTCCTCCACAGGACGGTTCTTCCAGTGGACCTTCACAGACGTGATCTCTTTTGATCTCAGCTTGTAGACCTGCTTATCCAAAATAGCTACAAGCTCCTCTTCATATGACATATTTTCATCAAATAATACTGAATCCTAATGGATAATATAGGTCCATCCCAATACTTCTTCAACATAGAAACATGGAAGACCGGATGAACTCCGGACAAACCTGGAGGCAAGCGCAATTCATAGGCCACCTCACCCATACATCAGAGAACTCAAATGGACCAATGTACCTCAGGTTAAGCTTGCCCTATTTCCCAAACCACATCACACCCTTCATGGGTGAAACCTTGAGCAAGACTTGCTCTCCCACCATGAGCTCCATGTCTCTGACCTTTCGATAAGTATATTGGTTCTATTTGCTTTGGGCTGCCAAGAGCCTTTCCTGAATCACTTTAGCCTTTTCTAATGACTCTTTTAGAAGATCTGTAGCTGATGGTCTTACCTTATAGCATCAAACTAACCAATAGGAGACCTACATCTCCTTCCATACAAAGCCTCAAATGACGCCATACCAATACTCGAGCGACAATTGTTATTATAGGCAAACTCTACCAATGGTAAGAATCGATCACAATGACCATCGAAATCAATCATACATACCCGAAGCATACACTCCAATACCTGAATCATTTGCTCAGACTGCCCATCGATCTGAGGGTGAAATATTGTGCTCAAATCCATCCTCGTGCCCAGTTCGGGCTGCAAGGTTCTCCAAAAGTAAGAAGTAAACTGAGTACCTCTATATGAGATGATTGAAATTGAAATCCCATGCAACCGAACCACTTCTCCAATGTACATCTTGGCTAACTTTTTCGCGTTATATGTAACCTGAACTGGCACAAAATGGGGAGACTTAGTCATCCTGTCAACAATAACTCAAATAGACTCTAATTTCCCCAAGGTCTTCGGAAGACCAACCATGAAGTCCATAGCTGTTCTCTCCCACTTTTATTCAGGAATGGGAATCCTCTAAAGCACTCCCCTAGGTCTCTAGTGCTCATACTTCACCTGCTGACAATTTAAATTATGCAATTACCGAATAATATCACGCTTCATACTGCCCCACTAATAGTGTTGCTTCAGGTCATGGTACATTTTGATGGCACCAGGGTGTATGGAATACCTTGAAATGTGGGCTTCTGATAGGATGGTCGTAATCAAATCATCAATATGGGGGACACATACACGTCCTTTTATCTTCAAAACACCTTTATCATTGGTCACCGCCTCTTTTCCCTCTCCTTGTAATAATTTGTCATGAATTCTATTCAATTTGGTATCTTCAAACTTTCTGGCCTTAATCTGATATAGGAAGGAAGACCTCGCCTCTATACTAGCCAACACTCCACTCAATTCAGACACCGCGAGTCTCAAAAAGTTGTTAGCCAATGCTTGAACTTCTCTTGCCAACGGACGCTTGGTAGCCTCTAAATGAGGTAAGCTACCTATACTTATAGACTTTCTACTCAATGCATCAACCATTATATTGGTTTTACCTGGATGATATAGGATTGTGACATCATAATCCTTGAGCTGTTCCATTCATCTTCGTTGCCTCAAGTTAAGTTCCCTTTAGGTGAACACATGTTGCAAGCTGCGATGGTCCGTGAACACCTTACAAAGGACCCCATTATATAGTGTCTCCAAATTTTCAGGGCAGATACCACCGCTGCCAACTCTAGGTCATGCGTAGGGTAGTTTTTCTCACGCACCTTCAACTTCCTGGAAGTGTACGTAATGACCTGTTTGTCCCGCACTAAAACAACACCCAAACCAAATCATGAGGCATCACAATAAACCACAAAATTTCTTACCTTCTACCGGCAATGCTAGGAAAGGGGTTGTAGTCAATAGGGTCTTGAGTTTTTGGAAATTGTCCTCACATTCATCACACCACTGAAAAGGTACATCCTTCTGAGTAAACCTAGTCAACTGAGATGCAATAGTAGCAAAGCCCTTCAGCAACTAGCGATAGTAACTCGCCAACCTATGAAGCTATGAATTTCTATCACCGATGTGGACCTAGACCAATTTGTAACAGCCTCCACCTTTTGTGGGTCAATCATAATTTCTTCTTTAGAGACAACATGCCCCAAAAAGGATATATATGCTAGCCAAAGCTCACAATCAGAAAATTTTGCATACAACTACTTTTCTTTTAGCGACCCCAAGATAATCCTGAGATGATTCTCATGCTCCTCTTTACTCTTTGAATATACCAATATGTCATCAATAAAGTCAAATACAAACAAGTCCAACTATGGCTTAAGTATTTCATTCATTAGATTCATAAAAGCAGCTGGAGTATTAATAAGCCCAAATGACATGACTAAGAACTCATAGTATCCATACCTAATTCGGAAGGCCATTTTCGGAATGTCTTCAGCATAAATCTTTAACTGATGGTAACTTGACCTTAAATCAATTTTAGAAAATATAGAGGCCGCTTGACGCTGATCAAACAGGTCATCTATCCGCGGAAGAGGGAGCTTATTTTGGATGGTAACCTTGTTTAGTTGATGGTAGTCAATGCACATTCACATACTCTTGTCCTTCTTCTTAACAAATAACACAGGAGCACCTCACGGAGAGACACATAAAATGATAAACCCCTTACTAAGCAAGTCCTGCAACTGTATTTTCCCTCAACTCAACTAGTGTCATCTGATATAGCGGAATGGAAATAGGATGGGTTCCTGACTGTAAATTAATGCAGAAGTCAATGTCGCGGTCTGGTGGCATGATAAGCAAATTCGCAGAAAATACCACTAAGAACTCATGAATAACCGGAACTGACTCTATAAGTGGGACATCTGCACTAGTATCCCGAATGTGGCCTAAGAATGCTAAACACCCCCTCTTTACAACTTTTGGGCATGAATGAATGATATGACTTTCTTAGGAGTAGGGCTACAACCACCCTTCAACTCGAGCCTAGACACCCCCGGTATCACTATAGAGGCTGTCTTAACATGATAATGTAGAAATGCATGGTAGAAAGATAAGAAAATCATATATAGAATGACATCAAAACCAATCATGTCTAAGATTATCAAATCCACCCAGGTTTTATACCCCATGAATGTAACCGTGCACGAACAGTAGATTCTATCAACAATCATAGAATCACCAACAGGTGTAGAAACATGTATCGGAATGTCAAGTAATTCACATATAAGACTTAGGCCCACAACAAAGTAAGTAGATACATATAAAAAAGTAGAACTAAGATCAAATAAAATAGTAGCCATGTGGTTGCAGACAAGGATGGTACCTGTGATAACTGCATCTAAAGCCTCAACCTCAAGTCTACCTGGAAAAACATAGAAGTGTGTTCGTCCGCCTGGCTGTGATCCGTCCCTACCAGGCTGTGTGCCGCCTCTACCGACTTGACTACCCACACGACTGGGTTGAGCCCCACCTCTACCTACTGGGTGGCCACCCCACCCAAGTTGAGGATGGTCCCTGCTAAATGTACTGCCTCCCCTACCCGCTGGTGGTGGAGCTCAGGGAGCCTATTGTGTAACAATCTGACCACTCTGCATCAACTTGGGGTACCACCGCCGAGTATGACCATACTCGCCACACTCGTGATAGACCTTGTCTATGACGCCTCTGAGCTGGAATCAAAGATATAGGACGAACCCCAAAGTCTGAACTAACTGGTTGTGCACCTCCTGCATGTCCCAAAATATGTTGGTTGGCTCTTAGTGGACCCCCAGATGAGACCTGCATTGCTAACTTAATGGGGCGACCAAAGTACCCCTAAGGAATTAGGCCCTTAGAGAAAGAGCCACTAAAACTCCCCTCTTTTCGGGCCTTCTTCGCATACCCCTCTTGTTTTCCCCCTTCCACATTCTGTACATATTGCACCACCTCCTGAAAGGTCTTACCTGAAGAAACCATCTATAGGGCTGACAACTGGAGCCCCACGTTTAGACCCTCCACAAACCATTTGATTCTCTCCTCCTCTGTAGGCAGTAATTGCAAGGCATACCTAGATAGGGAGTAGAAGCAAGCCTAGTAAGCTGCAACTGATGAGTTGCCTTACTCTATACTGGTGAACTCGTCGTGCCTCCTATTCTATAGAGTATGAGGGACATATTTCTCTAGAAAAGTAGAGTAGAACTGGGTCCAAGTTAATAGAGGCGACCCTATCGGTATGCACTCTACAAACGCCTTCCACTATAAGTTAACATCCCCCATCAACTGGAAAGTAACAAACTCCACCCCATATTTCTCCACTGCTCCCATCTTATGGAGCCTCTCTTAACAATGTATAATAAACTCGTAGGCATCCTCCGTTTTGGTATCGTAAAAGGTGGGAGGCTTTTATTTTTTGAACCTCAGAATAGATTGTGTTCCTTCCCAGTTATCATCGACACGGTCACCGGTCCTAGGAACACTCTCACATCTGAAATCTCATCCATCCGGGGAGCTACAGCGGCAACATGTTGTACCCTCGAATGCTGACCTGCTGGAACTATAGGTTTTGCTCAGTCGTTACCCACCATCCCAATTAACAAATTCAATACTTGGGCCAATACCTCTGAGGACGCCGAAGTAGGTACACTCGCTGTGATTGAACTCCAAGTGACGCCATTTCATTACGATGTACATGTAAAAATAATATTCAAAGGGGTGAGAGTATGTCTGTTCTTTAATATTTAATTAATCAAAATAAAAATTAAAATATTAAAGCAATAAAGATTCTTAATCAAAGTAAACTCATATGAAGGAAAAGAGTTTAACAAGAGAGTGTTTTTTTTTCAACTCTTTTATCGCGTAATAGAATTTAAAATAAATTCGTATCTCATTTCAATCTTTTCACCGCTAAATTAATTGAGAATTAAATATATTGATCTAGGCTCAAATTCCACTATCAAGCTTAAGAAGCTAAAAAATATATTTGCTTATAAATCATTTTCAAGAAAGAAAATCAATAACAAACAACTTCAAAGAAAATGACTAAAACAATCTAAAGATGATTCAAATATTAACAAAGGGAAGAATTAAACACGTAACTAAGAAACTTAAAGATCATTAAATTGAATACTCAACTAAAGCTAAAAATAATTCTTTAACTGCGACACCTAACCGAGGTTCATTCCCGATCGATCTTACTGCCTAGCATTATCAATTCGTACGAATTGTTGAGGAGGTTCAATCATTAAATTTCTCCAAATGAATAGAAATCGTTTTGGTGGATATATTTTAAAATGGGTAAATGACAAAAAGGTTGGCCAGAGAAGATTCAAACAAGACTAATAACCTGCTTGGCCAAGTTTTTGGGAGGCAAAAAGTATTTATATTTTTCAAAAAACACTTATTTGGAAAAAAATGAGGTGTTTGGCCAAGCTTTTGGGAGAAAATAAGTATTTTTAGGGAGTAGAAGAAGCTGTTTTTCAGAAGTTAAAAAAATAGCTTCTCTTCAAAAACACTTATTTAAAAAGCACTTTTGTCAAAAATATACTTAGAAACACTTTTCAAAAGCTTGACCAAACACTAATTTCTGCTCAAAAGTGGTTTTTAAATTTATTGGTCAAACACAAACTACTTCTCACAAAAACTACTTTTTTGATAAGCACTTCTCAAAATAAGCTGATTTGAGAAGTTTGGCCAAACAGACCATAATTATTTGGCCAAACTTTTGAGAGGTCAAAAATGCTTATTTTTCTTTAAAAGCAAAAAAAGGTGTTTGACCAAGCTTTTGAGAGAAAATAAGTATTTTTAGGGAGTAGCAAAAGTTATTTTTCATAAGCTAAAAAAAGTAGCTTCTCTCCAAAAGCAATTATTTGAAAAACACATTTGTGAAAAATACACTTAGAAACACTTTTTAAAAGTTTGGTCAAACACTAATTGTTGTTTCAAAGTATTTTTTAAATTTATTGGTCAAACACAACTGTTTCTCATTAAAAGTGCTTTTTTGATAAGCACTTTTTAAAAAAACACTTCTCAAAATAAGCTGATTTGAGGAGTTTGGCCAAACACAATATAAATGCAATCTATTTTCACAGATTAAACTACAACTAGAATCCAAACAAATATCATATCTATAAATTATAATAACATTCTATTTTTAGCAAAACTAATTTCCAGCGAATCATTTGGATGAGTTCAAAACAGTAATTCACGTAATATCAAGGAAAACACATGAATTAATTAAAAATGACAAATGATTTTATATCTAAGACATAAACAAATCTATCCAGATCCTCTATCAAACAAACAAGGTGAAATCAAATAAAACAAACTGAGAAGTATTGACTATTTTAAACAATAACACAAATAATAAGGTAGTGGAGAGTAGAGAAAATCCCGTAATCGTGATGAAAAGGGAAAGATTAACGGTTAATAGGAAAGAGTATCAATTATAAAAGTAAAAGGAAAAAGAAAATTGTCATGGAAGGAAATTATTATGAAAGGAAAAATTAAAGTAATAAAATAAAGGTTGAGAAAATTAAGGTGAAGGAACGTTGAAGAGAGTATTTTTGAAGTGGATTGACCCCTTTTACTTTGGTAGAGTATTATTTGTTAATAAAAAGGCAAGATTCCTATCATACGTAAGGTGGTGAAGAATTTTGAAAAGGGAACAGTACACAAAATATTTCGTAAAGTCAAATTAATTATTTTGATTTTTTATTTTTTATATTAATTTTATTAATATTTATTTGGAATAAATTATTTATCCTAAATACCCCCTCCCCCTCCCCTTATTTATACGCGGCAGCATTCTCCTTTTTTCTCTCTTTTTATCTTTTTACTTATTGTATTGTCCTTTATTTTATTGTTTTTGTGCTTTCATTTATTGTTTTGTCATTTTCTCATTTATTATTTTTATTCTTTTATCTCTTTTTATCCTTTATTAGAGATATTATTTCATAAAAATTTTATTATTTGTTTTCTCATTTTTTATTTTGTTTTCTTTTCTTTATTTTTTCTATTTTTAAGCTTAGTTCTTTTTATTTTTTTGTTAGTTTATCTTCTTGTTTTTGTTTCTTTCTCTATCTTTATTTTTTTAAAGCTAAAAATATTAATTAAAATTTTTTAGATGAATATAATATAAAAAGTTAAATAATTAGACTATGACTCTTTTTTTTGTTGTCTTTATTTAATTTTTTCAATAGCAATTAATGCACCCTCATAGTAGTAATAATTATTGACCTAACAAAACTATTTTGGTTTCTTTCTTCCTAATAATTAATGTTATTCTCCGTTTATTTCTTTTTTTACGTTTCATATTCTCCTTTTGTTCTTTTTTCTCTTGTTTTATTTTTCTCCTGTTGGCTCCTTTTTTTTGTTTTTCTCTTGTTATCTTTTTTCTTTTGTTTTGTTTTGTATTTTTTTTAAAAAATTTTTTGTGATACTCTGTTAGTATAAGATATATACTATGTGGGTATCATAGAGGACCAAAAAGTGTCTTATTGAAGCAGACCTCAGTAATACATGACAATATATAAATATTCTATGATGGTATCATGGACGACTGAAGAGTGTCTCGCTGAACAATTGAAGCAGACCTCAATGATATCACAACAATATATAGATATACTGTGATGGTATCATGGAGGATTAAGAAGTGTCTTATTTAAGAACTGAAGGAGACCTTAATGATACCATGATGGTATATAGAAATATTGTGATGGTATCATAAAGGACTAAAGCAAACATTAATGATACCATACCAATATATAAATATACTATGATGGTATAATAGAGGATTGAGGAGCGTCTCGAAGGACTGAAGCAAACCTCAGTGATACTATGACAATATATAGATATATCGTGATGGTATCACTAAAGACTACAGAGTTTCTCACCGAAATACTGAAGCAGACTTTAATGATATCATGCTAGTATATAGATATACTATGATGGTATCATGCAGGAATGAGGAATGTCTCGCTGAAAGGCTGAAAAAGACCTCAATGATACCACAATACTATATAAATATGTTGTGATGATATCATGGAGGGCTAAGGAGTGTCTTATTGAAGAACTGAAGTAGATCTCGATGATACCACGACAGTATATAAATATACTGCGATGGTATCATGAAGGACTGAAGCAAACCTCAATGATACCATACCAATATATAAATATATTGTGATGGTATCATAGAGGACTGAGGAGTGTTTCTTTGAAAGATTAGAGCAAACCTCAATTATACCATGACAGTATATAGATATATTGTGATGGTAGCATTCATGATTGAGAAGTTTCTCACTAAAAGACCGAAGCAAACCTTAATAATATCATGCTACTATATAGATATACTATGATAGTATCATGAAGGACAGAGGAGTTTCTTAATGAAGGACAAAAGAAGATCTCAATGATACTATGATAGTATATCGATATATTGTGATGGTATCATTAAGAACCGAAGCAAACTTGAATGATACCATGACATTATATAGGTATATTGTGATAGTATCATAGAGGACTGAGGAATGTCTCACTAAAGGACCGAAAAAGACCTTAATAATACCATAGGTATACTGTGATTATATCATAGAAGGCTGATGAATGTCTTATTCAAGAATTGAAGCAGACCTCAATGATACCATGACAGTATATAGATATATTATGATGGTATCATAGATGACTGAGGCTTATCACTGAAGGACTGAAGCAAACCTCAACGATGTCACACTAGTACACTGTGATGGTATCATTGAGGACTAAAGCATACCTAAATGATACCATGATAGTATATACACATACTATGATTGTATCACTAAGAACTGAGGATTTTCTCCCTAAAGGACTGAAGCTAACCTTAATGATTTCATGCTAGTATATAGATATAATATGTTGGTATCATGGAGGATTGAAGAGTGTCTTATTGAAGAACTGAAACAGTCCTCCATGATACCATGCAAGTATATAGTTATACCATGATGGTATGATGGAGTGCTAAAGAATGCTTAAGTAGTCCTCCACGATACCATGTTAGTATATAGATATACTGTGATGGTATCATGAAGGATTAAAGAGTGTTCACTAAAGGAGTAGAGGATATCTCAATGAAATCATAAAATAAAAAAAATAGAAGAAAAAATAGACTAAAAAAATAAATAAAATCAGATTATGAAAAAAAATTAGATAAATTTTAAAATAAATAAATAAATAAGATGAAAAAAGAAATGAAAAGCAGAAAAAAAGAAGAAAGGATCCAAACTTGAGAGCAAAATTAGATTTCGGTGAAAAAAATAAGGAATAATATAATTTGAATTTTTAAAAAAATACAAAAATAGAGAAAAAAGATAAAGAACAAAGAAAAATGAAAAAAAGGAGTAGATAAATAAAAAATTGAATAATGAAAAAAAAGGAGAGCCAAATTTGAACATGAATTAGATTATGGTGAAAAAACAAGAATAATAATTTGAAAAAAAATATTTTTTTTTAAAAAATTTATATATTTTTTATTAATTTTGATTTTAATAAATAAACTAGAGATTTTAGTATATTTTTTGTAAATTACTTCTTTTTGTAATAATTTTTTTTTAATTTTTCTATATTTTTATTAGTCTAAATATAATTAACTATTGTATTTATTTTTTAATTAAAAAAGTAAAATAAAATAACAAAAAGAAAAGATTAAAAAAATAATAACAAAAACTTAAATTAATTTAAAAATGAATAAATTAAAGAAAGAGAGAAAAAAAAAGAAATAAAGTAATACCATGATAGTGACAATTATGACGCAAAAAATGAAAAAGTGCAGCGCTAATACCAGCCCAAAAAAGAATAAATAAAATGAGGTATTCTATGTAATTATTTTGAAGGGTATGAAAGTAAAGGGGCATTCTCATGTAAATACTTTGTTTTTTATGGATAGCTATGTAAGTTTTCCTTTTGAAAAAGAATTGATCAATTTGAAATTTGAAATTTGTACTCAATATTAATATTTGGATCTAAATGAAATTTTATCAAAGTACATAAATCAATAGCTATTAAATTTACTAAGTAAAAGAAAAATATTATTAAATTGATGATTTTGTTGTAAAAAATAATTCACTAGTGTTTAAAATAAAGAGAATAATAACTTTAAATAGTTGCTCAAGTATTTATTATAAATAAATAAGAATAGCTAAATGCAGAAGAGAGTGAAAAAACTTTGCAAGTGAATAATAATAATAACAATAACAATAATATAAATAATAAAATAATATTAAAATAATATGAATAATATTTATTAACACAAAAATTACTAAAAAATAAGTAAAATAGCATATTTGGCCTTGCAAATTAAAATAAAAACTCAACAGATAAACTGAGAGAAAGAATGGACAAAATTAAATGCCAACAACACTCATTCTACTTTTTATTCTTTTATTCGTTTTATGATTTTATGCAACTGAGGGCAGTACACATTCTCAAGTGTGGGGTGGGAGTGCTAAAATTGCGTTTTGTCCTGCACTTAACTGCTGCTATATATGATCTGTGCTTTATTTGTTTTTATTTATATTTTTAGATGATTAGAACTCGAGCCGTTATAATTGTATGACTTTAGCTAGTTTTTATATTGATTTAATCTCGAGCTTCCTTAAACTGCGGTTCTTATGAGGATGCTAATTTCTTTTGATCTGGGCGATTAGGTAGAACTTTTAGCGTGAACTTTTATTGATGATAGATAGCGTGGCAATTTGTCGAAAGAATTTATAAAGTGTCTGAGTAGATCATGTGAAATATATGAAGTGAGGTTTAAATAGTAATCCCATCCCTTGTTGGTCTAGAGCTTACCTTGTGTGTAATCAAGCGAAATAATTAAATCGTTTTAAATTTTGAAGATGACATAGTAATTATTTAATTAGCTCTTTTAGCCTTTTTGTCTACAGATATCAACAATATCCCTTATCAACTCTTTTGAGCCTATAAACTTTTTCTTTGGCACCTACATTACAAGTCCATACCCTTTTATTCTTAATTGATTCCTTTTGAATCTTTACTTGTGATAACACTTGATTTGTAAGATCAAGCGCTACAGAGAAGTAAATAGATAACATGGGCAATTTTTGAGTAGAACTAAAAAAGGAGTAAAAAAATAGTGTCAGTATCTAAACGAAAAGAAAAATGATGAGAAAAAAAAAGAATAAAAAAGCAGTCAAAGAAAGAATGAAAATAACTATTGTATTCTTCGGTGGTGAAATTATTTATATGTCATGGGTTGAAAACAAAAAGGAGTCTTGTGAGGTTTTTATAGAATAGACAATCAAATTAAAGCTATGAGAAGTATGCACTTGAAAGAAATATTGTATTGCATTAAAGTGCTTAGGAGCACTGAGTTACTATTCTGTAAATATATATTACTCGTCTCTTAGTCTACATTAAGATATATGAAAGTTCTACTTGATCCTAGATTTGACAAACTTAGATTAGCTGAGTCCGACGCTATAGGCAAGCCTATGGTACGATCATGGGAGACACATGATTTTTCTTATATATATATATAGAGAGAGATAGTTCTTTCTATATGCATGTCCTTAAAATGCGTTTGAATTTTATTTGAGTGTGGACTAATTCCTCTCTTGATTTGATTGGTGAGGGCACTCAATTCGCAAAATATGTGAGTACTTGGTTCTTAAGAAGGCGTAGGAAGACAAGTTGTCTTATAATTAAATTTAAGGAAAGTCAATCTTCGAAGCTAAAATGTTAGAAGAGATCATTTAAAGATTGTCTTGACATAAAAAATTTGCAAAAGGTGTCTATATGCATATGCTAGATTTCAAATATTGATATAAACCGTTGCCATTAGTTATTGTGCACGAGCATGCTTGAAAGTTGCCTTAACCATGATGTTAATTTTTGAACTTGCTTGAGGATGAACAAAAGTATAAGTGTGAGGTGGTGAAATTCGACTAAAAGTATATATTTATATTACGCGATCACCTTATCTCATATGTATAATTACCTTTTTACATCATTATCTTGGGTGTTTTGAGCTTATTACGAGTTTTATCTACGTAAAAAGTATATAGGATGAACATGATTGAAAAGAGGCGATTTACTTGATTTAATTTGAAGAAAAGGAATGAAGATTGGAGGGTGACCAAGTTCACCCAAGGTCGTCACCTCGCGAGACATATAGGCGATCCAAGAGGCATGAGAAATTTTAGAGCTAGCTGAGCTTGCCTATGATCCTCACGAAACAAGAGTTCACAGAAGCCAAGAAATTTGTTCGATTGAATTTAAATTAGCTTATTTGATTTCCTACACATTCTTGGTCATATGAATACCCTAAATGCGTATTTTGGGTGAGATAACTTTTGAAGGCAAGAATACATTAGGAGGGGAAGCGACGATAATTCAATTTAAAATTTCACTTTCTTCCATTTTTTTTACTTGTTCGTTATGAAATACTATACTGTATTCTTAGAAAATATCGTGAGTAGCAAGATTTCTTATCTAGGTCTGATAGAACCTCTTGTAACATGAATTCTTCTTACGTTTTAACATAATTTAAGACTTTGAATTTCTCTACTTGTTTAACTACGTGCTAGTTTCAGTTGAATGAATGAACATCAATCAGCTATGCCTATTTATCATGTGTTTCTCAAGAGAGAATGCATATTAGGTAGTTTTTGAAAAACTTCACTCTCGAGGTATATGAAATATCAATACATCGGGCATAAAGCAGGATTAGAGATAATGAAATTTTAATGTGATTATAGTGAGCTGCAAGAAGTTACCAACTATGGTAGCTCGAGAGAATATATCTAGTAAATTATTGTTATTGCTCAAGAGTGAATTAAGGTAAGTTGAGTTCTCATGACCAATAGAGACACTACTAGAATTTGGCTATTTTTCGACTATAACTATGTAGTCAAAAGTGTGGCTACTTTTTTGACTACTGTATTCGGTAAATTAAGATTTATATTTTTGTAATTTTGATTAATTGCATCTGACTACTTTTTTTACTACCGTATTCGTAAAGTTTAATAAGATAATTCGTGCGTTAAATCTTCCGATAGTCACTATCGGTAAGTAGTCAGAAATTAAGTCAATAAAAATATTGACTAAATTTTCGACTATAGTGGTGAGAAATATATATATATATATATATATATATATATATATATTATTGTTGTTATTATTAATGAGAGACTAGTCTAGTCGGTCATTTCAAATTTGTTTAAAATTTAAAACACACGTAATTTACCGACTACGGTAGTTAGAAAACTGTATATATAATTAAAATAAATTTTTTATGGGGCTACTACCGTAGTTAGAAAATATAAAATTTTCTTTATTTGTTTAAAATTATTTAATTTTCTGACTGTCGTAGGTCGGTAAGTTAATTTTTTTTTAATTTAAAATTGTTTATGTTTCCAACTACAATAGTCAATAAAGATGAAATAGTATTTCAAGTCAATCGACCAATTTCGTACTTTTTTCTCTGTCGTCTATTCATCTTTCTCCGCCACACCTTTCCCCCGTTCCCCTCTCGCTCCACGGCACCTCTCCCACCTGTTTCCCTCTCTCTCCTCTGCATCTCTGCTCATCTGTTCCGCTCTTCCGCCGCGCCTCTCCCCGTCCGTCCTCTCTCCCTCTCCCTCTTCTTCCTTCTCTATCTCTAATCGTTTAATTTATTTCGTTCTACCCCTTTTTCGCAGGAAGCAACAATTTGATGTGTTTGGAGGAGCACATTGACATGTGCTTTGCTTTTTTTTTTTCCTTTGTCCAAGGTTAGTATATTTTTGGTGAAGAACCTTAATCCTTTAATTTCTAGGGTAATTAATTTGGTATATTCTACTAATCATGTGCGAAGGGATTTAGAGTAATCGATTGTTGTGTGTGTATATGTTGTGACTTGTTCCTATTGCTATATCCTGCAGTTGTCAAAATTTTTTTTGTACTTATGAAATAATTGTAGGAGGCCTGTGTTCAAATATGTAAAAAAAGAAAAGAATAACATCCGAGTCCATAGAATTCATAGTGTGTCCTTAAGGAATTTAATCTCTTCACTGTACTCGAGGTTTTGAATTACTTCCTCCCAGGATAAAACAGATTAACCTATTAATGGTGTAGCAGTACCTCAAACACCAATAACTTCATCGAACTCGAAGAATGGTAACGAATCATACAATAAACTCGATTTTGATTTTCAAAATATGCAGAATGATTTTGTAAAATTTCTAGCAAAAGTCTCAAAAAAGTATTTTCAAAAATGAAGGCAAAAGGCCTTTATTTATAGCCAAACATTTGAAGTTAACTGGTGCGAAAACACTTGTTTAGAAGGTGTCTGTTCAGAATTATTACCGTTTGGGAAAGAAATAATTTGGCCTGACTTGTGCTGGCACCGGCATTCACCGTTGAGGATTCGTGGCCACAGAATCCCTCAAGAAATTCTGCCCTGACACCGGCGTTTCGCAGGTGAAGATCTACGGTTCACTAATCCAAGAGACAGTTTCAGTTGCGCAAAATAGTTAATTTGGTCCAAAAAATTTATCAATCAATCAGATCATTTGATCGAATCCAAATCCGAAGTTGAGCCGAGCGACGAAGAAGGCGTGAGGGGAGACCTACTTCTCAACTCTTTAATAGCTAGAAGATATGCTTCTCAATATAAGCATTCACATTTCCCTTTTCCCTACCAATGTAGGACAAAGTTCCTTTTACAAAAAGAACTTAAAGGAAATTTCAAAATTACTCTTCCCTCCAATTTATTTTCCTCCATTTCCCAATTCATACCCATCACTTAACTCCAACAATCCCCCACATGAATGGGGAATGACTATATAAAAACTTCATATGTATGAAAAACTGTGTGATTCATAAGCAAGAATTAATTGCATTTGGTCCGTAGTGAACATATATCGGCTATACTCGGCCAATCGGTAGATTTGATATCTTTGAACCGTCGAGCTTTGATGTATACCTAGACAACATAAGTTACATAATTAATCCTTTAACTGTCTTAGGTTCTCACTGTTTTGTTCGTTTCGGCCATGAACACAACATGGTTTCATAAGTGCGTAGAGAATTGGTCTTACAGAATTCTCCTTGAAGCGGCTTACACTTCACACTTATATAGGTGATTCCTAAATGTGTTATCCCATAGATACACCATTTGACATACCCCGTGTCAAACTTAGAAATCATTAAAAGGCCTTTAATGCTTTATCCTTGTTACTGAACATTGTCTCATCATGAGAATGGACCAAAAATTATTTTGACAATGTTGAACTGTCATCAATGACTTTGTTTGATCTCCTTGAACCTAGATCTTGGGATCTCCAGTCTTCTAGGTAGAGTTACCGCCATGATGACTTGTCCTTGTCCATAGTCCCATTCCCTTCGATGATCTTTCAACCGCCTCTCTAGTTAGGCCTTTTGTAAGTGAATCCGACACATTATCTCTTGACTTTACATAGTCAATTGTGATAATTCCACTAGAGAGTAGTTGTCTAACGGTGTTATTTCTCTGTCGTATATGAAGAGACTTTCCATTATAGGTTACACTTCCAGCCCTTCCGGTTGCCTCTTGGCTATCGCTATGTATACATATTGGTGCCAATAGTTTGGGCCAGAATGGAATGTCCTCTAGGAAATTCCTGAGCCATTCAGCTTCTTCACCAGCCTTATCTAAACTAATGAATTCAGACTCCATTATAGAGCGAGCAATACATGTTTATTTGTATGACTTCCAAGACACTGCTCCTTCACCAATGGTAAATACATACCCACTTGTGGATTTTGTTTCAGTTGATCCGGTGATCCAATTTACATCACAATATCCTTCAACAACCACTGGATACTTGTTTTAATGCAAAGCAAAGTTTTGAGTATATTTTAAATACCCCAAAACTCATTTCATAGCCATCCAATGACACTAATTGGGATTACTTGTGTATCAACTAAGTTTACTTATTGCACAAGCTATATCTGATCATGTACAATTCATGATATACATCAGATTTCCCAATACTCTTTCATAGTCCAATTGGGACTTACTTTAACCTTTGTTCTTTGAAAGAGCAAGATTCACATCAATTGGTGTCTTTGCAATTTTGAAATTTAAATACTTATATTTTTCAAGTACTGTTTGGATATAATGAGACTGAGACAATGCTAGACCTTTAGGAGTTTTGTAGATCTTAATTCCCAATATCAAGTCAGCAACTCCTAGATCTTTCATCTCAGAACTTACTAGCAAGCATACACTTGATAGCATTTATGTTAGCAATGTCGTTACTCATTATCAACATGTCATCCACATATAGGCAAACAATGATAACTTGATTTTCAGTGTTCTTAATGTAAACACATTTATCACACTCATTAATCTTGAAACCATTTGACAACATAGTCTGGTCAAATTTTTCATGCAATTGTTTGGGCGGTTGTTTTAGTCCGTACAAGGACTTTACAAGTCGGCACACCTTCTTTTTATTACCAGAACTACAAACCCTTCAGGTTGTTCCATGTGAATTTCTTCCTCTAAATCCTCATTTAAGAAGACTGTTTTCACATCCATTTAATGGATTACAAGACCATATACGGCGGCTAACGCTATTAACACCCGAATCGATGTAATTCTGGTTACCAACGAGTACGTATCAAAGTAATCAAGACCTTCTTTTTGTCTAAACTCTTTGACTACAAGTCTTGCTTTGTATTTGTCAATAGTTTAACTTTTTTTTTTGAAAATCCATTGACAGCCTAATGGTTTGTTCCTTGGAGGAAGGTCAACCAATTCCCATGTATGGTTATTCATTATGGATTCAATTTCACTATTGACAGCCTCTTTCCAATATTGGGCTTCCGAAGAAGTCATAGCATCTTGAAAAGTTCGAGGCTTATTTTCCTACAAAAATGTTAGAAAATCTGGTCCAAAGGAAGTAGAAGTCCTTTGGCATTTGCTACGTCTTGTATTCTCCTCATTATGAACACTTTCCTTTGTCTCTTCCCAAGGTTGTTTAGATCCTTTGCTAGATGACTCACAATTCTGTTTATATGGATATATATTTCAAAGAATTCAGCATTGTCTGATTCCATTGCCGTATTAACATGAATTTCAGGATTTTCTGATTTATGAACCATAAATCGATATTCTTTACTATTTGTAGCATATCCTATGAAAACACAATCAACGGTTTTAGGTCCTATATTAACCCTTTTTTTTTTTTTTGGTAAACGCCCTTGTGGTGGGCAGGGGCTGAGCAACACCCCCAGGCCTTAACATAAATAAATAAAAGCAGCAAAAAACAAAAGTACATGGAGGGGGACATAAACCTTACCTCCGATCCTATGGTGGTTCATAGGTCGGCCATCCTACTAAGGTTAGCCAACCCATCCCCGATACTAAAATGGAAACCTAGAAACTATGCACCTACAGGAGAGGACTCCTCTCCAATACATAAAATCTAGGAAAACAGTAAATGAGGGAGACTCTCCCTTTACAAAGAAAGACCTATTCTAGAAAAAGAAAAAGCCTATCTGAAAAGGAAGGGTTACTAGACGAAAGATGGTATAGAGACATCCATACCGAGCTTGGATACACACCAAGCAATTCACAACATCTCATGGTGGTTCTTTGATCCTCCTAGTCTTCCTCCTTCTGAAGTTAGGCAAGCCCATTTTGTCCGTCGTGAGGTAACCCCTGATGTGTACCGGTAAGTCCTATAGACAAGAGAAATGAACTACGATAGTAGTGGTGTGGCTATGTTTAGACAGTGCATCAGCAACGGTATTGCCCTCTCTGAGTATGTGACGACACGAGAAGGTGTGAAGTTGTCTGATAGTGTCCTGCAGTCTGAGAAAAGTGTGGTGTAGATGCCAAGGGGGGGCAAAAGTGCCCCTAATCCAACCGACTAGAAGCTCCGAATCAACCTCGAGGATGACGCCTGAGTGGCCGTTGTGAAGGCACCAAGTGAGACCTATATAAGATGATTCCAACTCCGCCTGGTTATTTGTCCCTTCCCCAAGGGGAGCAGCATAAGCATGAATCAGATCCCCATGACAATCCCTGATGATACCTCCTGCCTCAATCTTTCCCGGATTGCCAAGAGCACTACCATCGGTGTTGAGTTTGACCAGTCCAGGAGCCGGTCTGGACCATTGGACTCTGGTGACTCTAATCTCGTGTGTACATGATTCCACTCTAGCACAAAGTTCTCTCCAGTTCGAAGGCCAGTGTACGTATGGGAAAACCGTCGTCAAGAGTTTGTAGATATCACTAATAATACCGTACTTCACCCTCAACAAGTTTGACTGTTTGGAACCATACTTCGCTGCACACCTGTTCTTCCAAAGGTTCCAGCAAATGAAGATAGGGAGGGATCTAAGTAGAGTGTTGTGGGGGTCACTACCGGGCTTCTGAGCCCACCAGTGCATTAGGAGGGCCTTGAGGGGCATATCGCGGTGTCTGAAACCCATAGCTGTAGAGAAGGGGGTCCAAACTGCAGTAGCAAAATTACCGGAGACCATGACATGTTGAACATCCTCATAGCCTCTGTCTCGACAGCAAACACATTCTGTACTGGCCTCCGGATCAAACCTCAGGATTCTGGCTGCTGTAGGGAGCTTATTCCTAAGCGCCCTCCATAATGTAAATGAGGATTTAAATGGTACATGCTTCTGCCAGGTTCTTCTTTCAATAATAGTGGTCTGTTTGGATCTCCTTATCATCGCCCAAGCCGAAGTAGAAGTGAAATTACCCGAGGTAGTGGCCTTCCAAAAAGGCTTATCAGGTCTGTCCGGGTGAAATAGAATCTGAGTGTTCATAATTTGTGTGACCAAGTGTTGAGGGAGCTGCTGCTGTAGCCGATTTAAGCTCCACTGACCCTGGTTTAGGAATTCCGAAACTGCCGCCTTGCCCGGCCTGTCTGGCAATATCCTATGGATAGCAAGAGGTCCAGTACCGAGCCAGTTATCCCACCAAAAACTAGAGCTGCCGGAGTAAACCTTCCACAAGAGGTTTTCCTCAGCCCTCTGCTTGTTAGTCATGAGTTTCTTCCAGCTTTGAGAATCACCAGAGTCCCACTTTTTTGAGACCGGATGGGAACGCTGACAATATTTGGCTAGAAGAAAGTCCCTCCAAAGAGATTCCTTAGTTCGGAAATTCCACCACTGTTTGAGTTCAAAGGATTTACAAACTTCGTGAATCTTCCTGAATCCTACCCCACCTTCATCGTAGGGGTAGCATAAGGTGTCCCAAGAAGCACAGTGATACCTCTTTCTACTATTTTTCATGCCCCAAAAGAAGTCAGCTGTTAACTTCTCAATCTCGTCCAGAACCGTTTTAGGAGGAGAGATGGAGCTGAGCAAGTGGATAGGGAGTGACTGGAGAACGTATTTGATGAGAGTAGCTTTTCCCCCATAACTTAGCATTTTTGACTGCCACCCAGAAATCCTTCCTATCACTTTAGAAATAAGGTTTGAGAAGTAGACAATCCTCTGTGTCCCGATATATAGCGGGCAACCCAAATAGGTGATGGGGGACTCTTGCTGTGAAAAACCTGTAACCGCCTTAATAGTAGCGACTGTTGGAGGGTGGGCATTAGCGGGGACCATGAAGTGACTTTTAGTTTTGTTAATGAGCTGTCCCGAGCAACCTTCATAGTCGTTAAGGGTCTGCATAATCAACTCTAGAGATCTTCTCCCCCCTGAGGTGAAGATGATGACATCATCTGCAAAGCTTAGGTGGTTCACTTGAGGACCTCTTCTTTCCATATAGAATCCATGGAAGAATTGATTATGGTTCAAGTTGTTCAACATTCTGGAGAGAACCTCTGCCCCTAAAATAAATAGGGTTGGAGAGAGTGGGTCCCCCTGTTTAAGACCTCTGGTGGAGTGAAAGAAGCCATGTCTAGAGCCATTGATGATGACTGAATACCAGTTATCCGCCATAATTCTCCAGATCATGTCAATAATCAGCTCACCAAATCCCATTTTTCGGAGGACAAGGCAGGTGTAGGCCCAGGAGACTCTGTCGTATGCCTTCGCCATATCAAGCTTGATAACCACATTACCCCCGGAATTCTTCTTCTTGATGCTTCGAACAACTTCCTGTGCCAACATAATGTTTTCCGATATGCTCCTCCCCTTAACAAATCCTGACTGATTGGTCGAGATTAGGCTCGGGAGAATAGGAGCCAACCGGAGAGAAATAAGTTTTGAGATAATCTTATTGGTGAAGTTACTCAAACTTATCGGTCTAAATTCAGCTAAGTGGTTTGGGGACTCCACCTTCGGTATCAAAACTAGACACGCGTGTGAAAAATATTTGGGGAGAGAGGAACCACAAAAGAAAGACTGCACCACATCGAGTAAGTCCCTCTTAATAATTTCCCAGCATGTTTGGAAGAATTTCCCATTCATTCCATCCGGCCCTGCTGCAGAGTTAGGGTTCATGGAAAATACCACTCTCTTCAATTCCTCCAAGTCAGGTGTAGCAGTCAACTTTTCATTCTGATCATCTGTGACTAGTGACGGTATACAGGTGAGGAGATCTTCTCTAACATAGCATGCATGTCCAGAAAATAGATTTTGGAAATGGGCACACGCAGCCTTCGCAATATTGGCATCCCCCTAAATCCATTCGCCTGTATCACTCTGAATTTTATGGATAAAGAGTCGCCTCCTTCTTCCTCTCATGAGGGCATGAAAGTAACTAGTGTTGGCATCTCCCTCTTTGAACCACTGCAGCTGGGTTTTCTGTTTTAGGATGGACTCTTCCAACTTAAGGAATCTGATGTATTTTGCATTCAAAGCATGTAGTGAAGATCTGTCAGCATCACTATTTGTCTGGATGAACTTTTCTTCAGCAACTCTAACTGCATCCTCATATTCCTTAACTCGAGCAAAGATATCCCCGAACTCAGTTTTTGACCACTGGCTAAGTGTAGAGCTGAGTCTCTTCAACTTTTGGTGAAATACCCACATAGGATGCCCATGAATCTCCCTAGTCCAGCACTGCCGCACCGTATCCATGAAAGTCGGATTATCAACCCAGCAGTGGAGAAACTTGAAATATTTGACATGAGCTTCCTGTCTGTCAGTCATCTCAAGAAGAAGCGGACAATGGTCTGAACCCACAAAAGGAAGATGAGTAACGGTAGTAAGAGGCATTTTATTGAGCCAGCTATCATTCACCATGGCTCTGTCAAGTCTCTTCCATACCACATCGTCCGGGCCTCTACCATTTGACCAAGTGAATCTAGAACCGTGATATCCCAGATCAATCAAGCCACACTGCTCTATCGTACGCAGAAATTCATAACTCTTCCGCATTCGATAAGGAGCACCCCCTTGTTTCTCTTCTGGGGTAGTAATGACATTAAAATCCCCAATGGAGCACCAAGGAGTAGTAGTCTGAGATCTGTATCTGAGATTGTCCCAAAGTGAGGCCCTGAGGATTTCCTGACACTTAGCATAAACAAATGTCATAGTGAAGGTCTCAGCACACTCAACATGTCTAAACTCACAAGTCACTTGCTGATCATCACAACTGAGAAGAACACAGTCTATGTCATTATTCCAAAAGACCCAAATCTTCCCATTGTTATTGCAGACGGAGTTGTGCATGGTTAGGTAATTAGTGAATAGGTGAATATGAGCATTGTCTGCAAATGGCTCCAATATGGTAATAATAGCTAATTTGTGAATCTGCTTGAGAACTTTTAGTCTCTCCAAGGCACCAAGAGTCCTGATGCCTCTCGCATTCCAGATGAGTGAACTAATCATGGGGCTGACGGGTTTTAACTTTCAGTCTGGTCCTGTTGGCTGGAGGGCCAGTCCCAGATCCAGGTGAAAATTGTGGTGCTCCCCGTGGTGATAGACCCTGTCTATCTGTAACTTGCTTCATCTGGGCCTCTGACATCTGAGAGGTAGTATCACCAAGGGTTTGTATCATTTGGATAGACTGTGTCTCCTCAGGGGTATTTGTGGGTTCTTCCTCCGAATCACAGTCTGTGTCTTCCTCTGACACCATCTGTCTGTACTCGTCTGCATCAAATTCTCTACTGCCCGAGGTATTGAGAAAGCACACTGCAAACACCGGATCCGGAGGATCGCAATCAGTGGGGTTTGCAATAGGCGTCTCAGGGGCTGGAGTAGGGGTCAGCTGAGGTTGATCATAAATAAAATGATCCACCTCCTCAGGATCCTCCTCCCTCTCAATAATACTAACCAACTGGCTTGAATTCTTAGCACCCGGAGTCTGAGCATCTGAACCACTCGCACTACTAGTCATGTCGGTTCCAAAAATTTCTGGTGTATCCTTATCCTGATGACTAGCAATTATGGCGGCTTCAAGTTCGGCTTTTCTTTTTTGGGTTGCTTTTCTCTTTTGAGCATTTGGTTTTGCTTTCTTTGTAGTAGGAGCTCTAGAGTCGTTCCTATGGTCTGTGTATTGGTTCTCATGCAAAACATGAGACAAACACCCCCCTTTGGATACCCCTTCCTGCATGTTAGTGGGTTCCTCCTCCAAACCTTCCATACCTCCATCAACTACAGAATCATGGATAGCAATAACATCATTATCTTTGGGGGGAGCCATGGGGGAGGGGAGCATTAAGTCAATACCTGTGGTCTTCATTCCACTTCCTTGTTCTGTGCTTATGCCTGCGTTAAGACTACCGGGATTTTTGGGTTTTGGGAGCATTGAGTCAATACCTGATTTTTTGGACTTATTTCCATTTTGCTGGAGTTTTTGCTTATTGGCTTCCTCAGACTTGTTATCATTTGGAGTCCCCTTGCTGGTGATCTGCTCCTGTTCATTATGGTTAGCTAAACTGTTAGATGAAATATTAAGTTCAGAAGTCATACCTGTGTTTTGATTGCCTTGGCCCTCCCTTTGCTGAGGATGAATAGGTTTGTAAACCTTTGTTTGTTGAGTAGCCTCCGTCTTTTTGTCATTGTTTTGGTGGTGACCTCGAAAGTTTTTCTTCTTTTGGGTCTGCCATTGTTCCTGTGATTGGTTCTTTTCATCTTTTTGGATTTGTTGCTGGGTTTCTTTGGTGCTAGGATTACTAGCTTTGTCCTGTTGGTTTGCATTGGCTGCCACTCCCATTTGCTTTTTGTTTTTTGCTTCCATTTCCTGTTCTTTTTTCTTTCTATTTTCTTCATCTCTTTTCTTAATAGTGCATACCTGAATCATGTGACCTTGGTGTTTACAGTATGAGCAATAGTCTGGGAGGTCTTCATATTGGATGGCTTGCCATCTCCCCACAGTTAAATCATCTTGATCATAACCCATCCATATGTGTGGTGGCCTCTCTATGGTGAGGTCCATTTGAATTCTTACCTTTGCTACACTTCCTCTTGTTTTTTGAATAGAAGTTGCGTCCAGATATAGAGTTTTTCCAATAGGGGATAGCAAGGCTGTCAGGAATTGTTTATTGTAACAGTGCCATGGGAGTTCGGGAAGTGTAACCCAAATAGGGACAATTGGAGTCTCTTCCTCGGGAGTGAAATTAGGAGTCCAGGCCTGTAATCTCATGAGTTGACCCTCAATGTACATTCTCTGTTTAGTCCAAACAGTAATATAGTCTGCCTCATTGTCTAGATCAATATATAAATGCCTAGAATTGAAATGAGCGATCTTGACTCCCCCTGTTAGCTGAGTCTGAAGTATAAAGCTTTTTCTAATCAATTCAACTTTAGGCATAGTATGATTAAACTTTCCCACTAGAGTGTACTTACACCGTTCAGCTAATTTAATCATAAAATCCTCTTTTTTAAAAATAACTGCTGGAAGGCCTTGTCTAGTGGTGAATTTGGGAGCGGCTAAATCAATAGGAATATCATTCTTAGCTTGATTAGCCCTCAACTTAGTGGCATAGGATTGAACGACAGTAAAAGGAGCTGGTTCAGGAACAAGCTTGGTTTTGTCGCTAATGTTGTGATCTTGATTCGTATTTCTATTAGGATTGTCCATAGATAAAGTTTGACTACTAACTTGGGTTTTGGAATTAAACTTGTCAAAGTTTCCAGACACTTTGGGGTATTCCGACCTACTGTGATACTGCTTTTGAGATTGATCATTCTTTTTAACCAACTTACTATGTTTGGGATCTATAGAAATATCATTCTTAAGCTTCGCCAAATTTTCTAAAGCAACATTATCCTTAGGTATAGAATTAGAGGAGTTAGAAAACTTACCTGTCGCCTTCAATGCTTGAGGATTGGCTGTAACTTTGTTCTGCCCATTTTCAACTTCACTATGAACAATGGTGGTTTTGTGAAAATCACCGTAATCCGGCGAGGCAGCGGCGCGATTGTCGGTTCCTCCAAATTCGGCCGGAATTTTCAAAATTCCATTGCCGGCGTTTGGCTGCTCCATTTGGCCTGTAAATTTAGTGGTAGGCTGTTCTTGGGGTGGCCTACAAACCCCAGTGGTTGATTCCCCCCGAAACTCACCGAAAATGGGAGAAAATTCATGAAGATCGCCGCCAGTGAATAGTGTTTCGGGTTGAGGATTGGAATTGTTTTTGCCGTCAATTCCTTTATCCAATCGGCCTGAAAATTCAGTGGTAGGCTGTTCTTGGGGTGGCCTACAAACCCCAGTGGTTGATTTCCCCCGAAACTCACCGGAAATGGGAGAAAATTCGTCAAGATCGCCGCCTGTGAATAGTATTTCGGGCTGAACATTGGAATTGTTTTTGCCGTCAATTTCTTTATCCAATCGGCCTGAAAATTTAGTGGTAGGCCGTTCTTGGGGTGACCTACAAACCCCAGTGGTTGATTCCCCCCGAAACTCACCGGAAATGGGAGAAAATTCATCAATATCGCCGCCAGTGAATAGTGTTTCGGGTTGAGCATTGGAATTGTTTTTGCCGTCAATTCCTTCATCCAATCGGCCTGAAATTTCATGGGTAGGCCGTTCTTGACTAGGCCTACAATCCCCATGTGGTGCGCCTGTGTGAAAGTCGCCGGAATCCGGTGTTGTAGAGGTGCGGCAGTGAATAGTGCCGTGAAGCTTCAATTGCTTTTTTCCGGCGATTTCTTCTTGTTTTTTTTCTGAAATTTGGTCAGCATGTAGATCGTGATTAGATCTTTCATCTACTTCATTTGCATCTACTTGTAATTCAACGGATGATTGTGCATGAATTTTTTGAATTTTGGTAGATTCATCCCAAGAAGTGGCAACATAGATCGCATTCGTATTTTGTGATTCCCGGGAGTTGTAGTTGGTCATTTTTTTTGAATCTTTTTGCGTTGTATTCGTAATGTCAAGCACCCGCACACTTTCATGTATTCAAGGTTAGGCTTTCTTCCTTTCTATCTTTCGTATGGAATGGATTGGGTTTTGCTAAGGGGCACTCGATTGAGTATTCTGCTAGTCGTAAGGATAGCTTCCCCCCACAAGCTCTGGAGCAAACAAGAACTTATCAACAGAGCATTTATCATTTCTTTTAATGTTCTATTTTTTCTTTTCGCAATCCCATTAGATTGTGGTGAGTAAGGGGCAGTTAGTGATGAATAATGTCATAATCCAAACATATTTCTTCAAAAGGAGATTTATATTCGCCGGCCCTATCACTCCTTAACATTTTGATCTTTTTGTTAAGTTGTGTTTCAACTTCATTTTTATATTGTCTGAATGCTTTGATTGCTTCGTCTTTACTTTTAATTAAGTAAACAAAGTAGTACTGCGTACTATCGTCAATAAAAGTCAATCAATTCCCATGTATGGTTATTCATTATGGATTAAATTTCACTATTGACTGTCTCTTTCCAATATTGGGCTTCCGAAGAAGTCATAGCTTCTTGAAAAGTTCCAGGCTCATTTTCCAACAAAAATGTTAGGAAATCTAGTCCAAAGGAAGTAGAAGTCCTTTGATTTTTGCTACGTCTTGGATTCTGCTCATTAGGAACACTTTCCTTTGTCTCTTCCCGAGGTCGTTTAGATCCTTCGCTAGACGACTAATAATTCTGTTTATACGAATATATATTTCAAAGAATTCAGCTTTGTCTGATTCCATTACAGTATTAACATGAAATTTAGGATTTTCTGATTTATGAACCAAAAATCGATATTCTTTACTATTTGTAGCATATCCTACGAAAACACAATCAACGTTTTAGGTCCTACATTAACCCTTTTGGGTTTAGGAACTTGTACCTTAGCCAAAAACCCCCACACTTTCATGTATTCAAGGTTAGGCTTTCTTACTTTCCATTATTCATATGGAATGGATTGTGTTTTGCTATGGGAAACTCGATTGAGTATTCTACTAGTCGTAAGGATAGCTTCCCCCCACAAGTTTTAGGGTAAACCAGAACTTATCAACAGAGCATTTGTCATTTCTTTTAATGTTCTATTTTTCCTTTCTGCAGTCCCATTAGATTGTGGTGTGTAAGGGCAGTTGTTTGTTGAATAATGCCATATTCCAAACATATTTCTTCAAAAGGAAATTCATATTTGCCGCCCCTATCACTCCTTAACATTTTCATCTTTTTGTTATGTTGTGTTTCAACTTCACTTTTATATTGCCTGAATGCTTCGATTGCTTCATTTTTACTTTTGAGTAAGTAAAAATAGCAGTACCGCGTACTATCGTGAATAAAAGTTACGAAATACTTCTTTCCACCCCGAGACAATATTGACTTTATGTCATAAATGTCTGTGTGATTTAAGTCTAAGGGACTTTAATTCCTTTCAACTGACTTATAAGGATGTTTAACATGCTTAGATTCAACATAGATTTGACAGTTTGATTGATTGCATTCAAACTTTGGTAATAATTCCACATTGATCATTTTACGCAAGGTTTTATAATTGACACGTCCCAAACGGGAATGCCATAAATCATTTGACTCAATCAAGTAAGAAGAAGTAGTAATTTTATTGCTTTCAATAACAATTACATTCAATTTGAAAAGGCCCTCAGTCAGGTAACCTTTTCCTACATACACATCATTCTTACTTATTAAAGTATGATTTGAAACAAGAACGCACTTAAATCCGTTCTTGATGAGAAGACCTGCGGAAACTAAGTGCTTCCTCATTTCTGTAACATAACAGACATTATTGACCACCTTGCCGGATGTCATTTTCAGAAATATTTTTCCATAGCCTTCATTGTTGGCTGTTGAAGAGTTTCCCATATACATGGTCTCATTGTGTCCAGCAGGGACATAGGAAGCAAATGCTTCTCTGACAGCACAAACATGTCGAGTGGCTAAATAGTCAAACCACCAATCTGTGGGGCTTCCCACTAGGTTGCATTCAGAAACCATAGCGCACAAGTCATCAATATCCGTGGTTTTTTCAACTATGTTAGCTTGTCCCTTTTTCTTTCCTTTCTTTGGGGTACGACATTCAGCAACCTTGTCCAATCGTTCCAAAGTTGTGGTAGTTTCCTTTGAATTTCATCTTGCTAGGAAAATTCTTTGGTCCAGAAGGCTTCTTCCTCTTTTTAGGATTAGATGGAGTGGTCTCAAAACTATTTTCCCCCATAATTGTTGAGTTTCCCCTTACCTTCCTTTCAGTAGCTTTGTTATCTTCTTCAATTCTCATTCGAACGATAAGATCTTCAAGATTCATCTCTTTGCGCTTGTGCTTCAAATAATTCTTAAAGTCTCTCCATGAAGGAGGTAGCTTTTCAATCATGGCTACAAATTGAAAAGCTTCATTGATGACCAAACCTTCAATGAACAACTCATTATTAGCACCATAATTAATAGTTTTGAAAAAAGCATTAGCATGAATTATACCTTCAGCAAGGAGATCGTGAATTATCACTTTCAGCTCTTGAACTTGTGTGATAACAAGCTTGCTGTCTATCATTTTGTAGTGCAGAAATTTGTCTGCAATAAATTTCTTTAAAAACGGGCATCTTCAGTTTTGTACTTCTTATCTAGCGCATCCCAGAGTTCTTTAGAAGTCTCCATATTGTTGTATACGGTATACAAATCATTCTCCAATCCACTCAGGATATAGTTCTTGCACAAAAAATCTGAGTGCTTCCAGGCCTCAATTATCGAGAACTGTTCATTTTCGGGAGTTGATTCCGGCAGAACCGGTTTATCCTCCTTAATGAACTTCTGCAGACACAATATGGTAAGTTAGAAGAACATCTTCTGCTGCCAGCGTTTGAAGTCAATGTCAGAAAACTTTTCAGGCTTTTCCGCCGGAGCCGGTGCTTGCACAACACGGGTGGAGGAGATTCCATTGCTTGTAGAGTCAAGCATGGGGTCAGTTGTTCCTGTCATATCTGTTGAACAATAACAACAAAAGTTAGCAATCGATGAAGTTTCTATTTCTTCAAATTGAAAAACTTTTGACAGAATTAAACTGAGTAATTGATGAAGTTTCTATATCTTCAAACCGAATTCCCAACAATCAGATTTGCTTGGCGAAGTTTTTAAATCTTCAAACTAGCAATAACAGTGAGTAGAAAATCACAAGGATTTTAATCTCAACGAGAGTATAAAATCCAAAGATTTTAATCTCCAACAGTGGAGTAGAAAACCGAAAAGGTTTTAGTCTCCAAAACCAGAAAATAGATGAACACAGAAAATATTAACCAAAATAAATTCCCTAAGCTTGTACGAGGCCTATGTTCAAATATGTAAAACAAGAAAAGAATAAAATCTGAGTGTACATTATTCACTGTGTGTCCTTAAAGAATTTAATCCTCTCACTATACTCGAGGTTTTGGATTACTTCCTCCCAGGATAAAACGGATTAACCTATTAATGGTGTCACAGTACCTCAAACACCAATAAATTCGTCGAACTCGAAGAACGGTAACGAATCACAAAATAGACTCGATTTTTGTTTTTCAAAATATGTATAATGATTTTGTAAATTTGCTAGCAAAAGACTCGAAAAGTATTTTCAAAAATGAAGGAAAAAGGCCTTTATTTATAGCCAAACATCTGAAGTTAACTTGTGTGAAACACCTATTCAGAAGGTGTCTGTTCTGAGTTATTACCATTTGGAAAAGAAATAATTCGGCCTGACTTGCACTGGCATCGGCGTTTCGTTAGTGAGGATTTATGGCCCGCCAGTGCAATGCTAGTTTTTCATAGAATCCCTCAAGATATTCCACGCTGGCACCGGCGTTTCCCAGGTGAAGATCCGCAGTTCACCAATCCAAGACGGACACTTTAAGTTGCGCAAAATAGTTAATTTAAATTTTAAATAAATTTGGTCAAAAAATATTATCAATCAATCAGATCATTTGATCAAATCCAAATCATAATTCAAAGCCGAAGCCAAGCCGAGCGACGAGGACAACGCAAGGAGTGACCTTCTTCTCAACTCTTTAATAACTAGAAAATATGCTTCTCAATATAAACATTCACATTTCCCTTTTTCCCTACCAATGTGGGACAAAGTTCCTCTTACAAAAGCAACTTAAAGGAAATTTCAAAATACTCTTCGCTCTAATTTATTTTCCTCCATTTTCTAATTTACACCCATCACTTAACTCCAACAATCCCCCTCATGAATGGGGAATGGCTATATAAAAGCTTCATATGCATGAAAAACTGTGTGATTCGTAAGCAAGAATTAATTGCATCTGGATATGTGGGTTTCCCTTTGAACTTTCCGTAGTGAACATATATCGGATATACTCGGTCAATTGGTAGATTAGATTTCTTTGAACCATCAAGATTTGATGTATACCTAGACAATATAAGTCACACAATTAATCCTTTTAACCATCTTGGGTTCTCATTGTTTTGTTCGTTTTAGCCATGAACATAACCTGATTTTCGTAAGTGCGTAGAGAATTGGCCATACAGAATTCTCCTTGAAGCGGCTTACACTTCACACTTATATAGGTGATTCCTAAATGTCTTATCTCATAGATACACCATTTGACATACCCCGTTTCAAACTTACAAAATCATTAAAAAGCCTTTAATGCTTTATCCCTATTACTGAACATTTTCTCGTCACGAGAATGGACCAAAAGTTATTTTGACGATGTTGAACCGTCATCAATAACTTTGTTTGATCTCTTTGAACCTAGATCTTGGGATCTCCAGTCTTCTAGGTATAGTTACCGCCAAAATGACTTGTCCTCGGCCATAGTCCCATTCCCTTCGATGATCTTTCAACCGCCTCTCTAGTTAGGCCTTTTGTAAGTGGATCCGACACATTATCTCTTGTCTTTACATAGTCAATTGTGATAATTCCACTAGAGAGTAGTTTTCTAACGGTGTTATGTCTCCGTCGTATGTGAAGAGACTTTCCATTATACATTACACTTTCATCCCTTCCTATTGTTGCTTGGCTATCGCTATGTATACATATTGGTGCCAACGGTTTGGGCCAGAATGGAATGTCCTCTAGGAAATTCCTGAGTCATTCAACTTTTTCACTTGCCTTGTCTAAAGCTATGAATTCAGACTCCATTGTAGAGTGAGCAATACATGTTTGTTTGGATGACTTCCAAGACACTGCTCCTCCACCAATGGCAAACACATACCTACTTGTGGATTTTATTTCAGTTGACCCGATGATCCAATTTGCATCAAAATATCCTTCAACAACCACTAGATACTTGTTTTAATGCAAAGCAAAGTTTTAAGTATGTTTTAAATACTCTAAAACTTGTTTCATAGCCATCCAATGACTCTGATTGGGATTACTTGTGTATCAACTAAGTTTTACTTATCGCACAAGCTATATCTGGTCGTGTACAGTTCATGATGTATATCAGATTGTCCAATACTCTTGCATAGTCCAATTGGGACTTACTTTAACATCTATTCTTTGAAAGAGCAAGATTCACATCAATTGGTGTCTTTACAATTTTGAAATCCAAATACTTAAACTTTTCAAGTATTGTTTGGATATAATGAGACTGAAATAATGCTAGACCTTCAGGAGTTTTGTAGATCTTAATTCCCAAATATCAAGTTAGCAACTCCTAGATCTTTCATCTCAAAATTACTAGCAAGCATACACTTGATAGCATTTATGTTAGCAATGTCATTAGTCATTATCAACATGTTATCCACATATAGGCAAACAATGACGACTTGATTTTGAGTGTTCTTAACGTAAACACATTTATCATACTCATTAATCTTGAAACCATTTGACAACATAGTCTAATCAAATTTTGCATGCCATTGTTTTGGCGCTTATTTTAGTTTGTACAAGGACTTTACAAGTCGGCACACCTTCTTTTCATTACCAGAACTACAAACCCTTCAGCTAATTTAATCATAAAATCCTCTTTTTTAAAAATAACTGCTGGAAGGCCTTGTCTAGTGGTGAATTTGGGAGCGGCTAAATCAATAGGAATATCATTCTTAGCTTGATTAGCCCTCAACTTAGTGGCATAGGATTGAACGACAGTAAAAGGAGCTGGTTCAGGAACAAGCTTGGTTTTGTCGCTAATGTTGTGATCTTGATTCGTATTTCTATTAGGATTGTCCATAGATAAAGTTTGACTACTAACTTGGGTTTTGGAATTAAACTTGTCAAAGTTTCCAGACACTTTGGGGTATTCCGACCTACTGTGATACTGCTTTTGAGATTGATCATTCTTTTTAACCAACTTACTATGTTTGGGATCTATAGAAATATCATTCTTAAGCTTCGCCAAATTTTCTAAAGCAACATTATCCTTAGGTATAGAATTAGAGGAGTTAGAAAACTTACCTGTCGCCTTCAATGCTTGAGGATTGGCTGTAACTTTGTTCTGCCCATTTTCAACTTCACTATGAACAATGGTGGTTTTGTGAAAATCACCGTAATCCGGCGAGGCAGCGGCGCGATTGTCGGTTCCTCCAAATTCGGCCGGAATTTTCAAAATTCCATTGCCGGCGTTTGGCTGCTCCGTTTGGCCTGTAAATTTAGTGGTAGGCTGTTCTTGGGGTGGCCTACAAACCCCAGTGGTTGATTCCCCCCGAAACTCACCGGAAATGGGAGAAAATTCATGAAGATCGCCGCCAGTGAATAGTGTTTCGGGTTGAGGATTGGAATTGTTTTTGCCGTCAATTCCTTTATCCAATCGGCCTGAAAATTCAGTGGTAGGCTGTTCTTGGGGTGGCCTACAAACCCCAGTGGTTGATTTCCCCCGAAACTCACCGGAAATGGGAGAAAATTCGTCAAGATCGCCGCCTGTGAATAGTATTTCGGGCTGAACATTGGAATTGTTTTTGCCGTCAATTTCTTTATCCAATCGGCCTGAAAATTTAGTGGTAGGCCGTTCTTGGGGTGACCTACAAACCCCAGTGGTTGATTCCCCCCGAAACTCACCGGAAATGGGAGAAAATTCATCAATATCGCCGCCAGTGAATAGTGTTTCGGGTTGAGCATTGGAATTGTTTTTGCCGTCAATTCCTTCATCCAATCGGCCTGAAATTTCATGGGTAGGCCGTTCTTGACTAGGCCTACAATCCCCATGTGGTGCGCCGGTGTGAAAGTCGCCGGAATCCGGTGTTGTAGAGGTGCGGCAGTGAATAGTGCCGTGAAGCTTCAATTGCTTTTTTCCGGCGATTTCTTCTTGTTTTTTTTCTGAAATTTGGTCAGCATGTAGATCGTGATTAGATCTTTCATCTACTTCATTTGCATCTACTTGTAATTCAACGGATGATTGTGCATGAATTTTTTGAATTTTGGTAGATTCATCCCAAGAAGTGGCAACATAGATCGCATTCGTATTTTGTGATTCCCGGGAGTTGTAGTTGGTCATTTTTTTTGAATCTTTTTGCGTTGTATTCGTAATGTCAAGCACCCGCACACTTTCATGTATTCAAGTTTAGGCTTTCTTCCTTTCTATCTTTCGTATGGAATGGATTGGGTTTTGCTAAGGGGCACTCGATTGAGTATTCTGCTAGTCGTAAGGATAGCTTCCCCCCACAAGCTCTGGAGCAAACAAGAACTTATCAACAGAGCATTTATCATTTCTTTTAATGTTCTATTTTTTCTTTTCGCAATCCCATTAGATTGTGGTGAGTAAGGGGCAGTTAGTGATGAATAATGTCATAATCCAAACATATTTCTTCAAAAGGAGATTTATATTCGCCGGCCCTATCACTCCTTAACATTTTGATCTTTTTGTTAAGTTGTGTTTCAACTTCATTTTTATATTGTCTGAATGCTTTGATTGCTTCGTCTTTACTTTTAATTAAGTAAACAAAGTAGTACTGCGTACTATCGTCAATAAAAGTCAATCAATTCCCATGTATGGTTATTCATTATGGATTAAATTTCACTATTGACTGTCTCTTTCCAATATTGGGCTTCCGAAGAAGTCATAGCTTCTTGAAAAGTTCCAGGCTCATTTTCCAACAAAAATGTTAGGAAATCTAGTCCAAAGGAAGTAGAAGTCCTTTGATTTTTGCTACGTCTTGGATTCTGCTCATTAGGAACACTTTCCTTTGTCTCTTCCCGAGGTCGTTTAGATCCTTCGCTAGACGACTAATAATTCTGTTTATACGAATATATATTTCAAAGAATTCAGCTTTGTCTGATTCCATTACAGTATTAACATGAAATTTAGGATTTTCTGATTTATGAACCAAAAATCGATATTCTTTACTATTTGTAGCATATCCTACGAAAACACAATCAACGTTTTAGGTCCTACATTAACCCTTTTGGGTTTAGGAACTTGTACCTTAGCCAAAAACCCCCACACTTTCATGTATTCAAGGTTAGGCTTTCTTACTTTCCATTATTCATATGGAATGGATTGTGTTTTGCTATGGGAAACTCGATTGAGTATTCTACTAGTCGTAAGGATAGCTTCCCCCCACAAGTTTTAGGGTAAACCAGAACTTATCAACAGAGCATTTGTCATTTCTTTTAATGTTCTATTTTTCCTTTCTGCAGTCCCATTAGATTGTGGTGTGTAAGGGCAGTTGTTTGTTGAATAATGCCATATTCCAAACATATTTCTTCAAAAGGAAATTCATATTTGCCGCCCCTATCACTCCTTAACATTTTCATCTTTTTGTTATGTTGTGTTTCAACTTCACTTTTATATTGCCTGAATGCTTCGATTGCTTCATTTTTACTTTTGAGTAAGTAAAAATAGCAGTACCGCGTACTATCGTGAATAAAAGTTACGAAATACTTCTTTCCACCCCGAGACAATATTGACTTTATGTCATAAATGTCTGTGTGATTTAAGTCTAAGGGACTTTAATTCCTTTCAACTGACTTATAAGGATGTTTAACATGCTTAGATTCAACATAGATTTGACAGTTTGATTGATTGCATTCAAACTTTGGTAATAATTCCACATTGATCATTTTACGCAAGGTTTTATAATTGACACGTCCCAAACGGGAATGCCATAAATCATTTGACTCAATCAAGTAAGAAGAAGTAGTAATTTTATTGCTTTCAATAACAATTACATTCAATTTGAAAAGGCCCTCAGTCAGGTAACCTTTTCCTACATACACATCATTCTTACTTATTAAAGTATGATTTGAAACAAGAACGCACTTAAATCCGTTCTTGATGAGAAGACCTGCGGAAACTAAGTGCTTCCTCATTTCTGTAACATAACAGACATTATTGACCACCTTGCCGGATGTCATTTTCAGAAATATTTTTCCATAGCCTTCATTGTTGGCTGTTGAAGAGTTTCCCATATACATGGTCTCATTGTGTCCAGCAGGGACATAGGAAGCAAATGCTTCTCTGACAGCACAAACATGTCGAGTGGCTAAATAGTCAAGCCACCAATCTGTGGGGCTTCCCACTAGGTTGCATTCAGAAACCATAGCGCACAAGTCATCAATATCCGTGGTTTTTTCAACTATGTTAGCTTGTCCCTTTTTCTTTCCTTTCTTTGGGGTACGACATTCAGCAACCTTGTCCAATCGTTCCAAAGTTGTGGTAGTTTCCTTTGAATTTCATCTTGCTAGGAAAATTCTTTGGTCCAGAAGGCTTCTTCCTCTTTTTAGGATTAGATGGAGTGGTCTCAAAACTATTTTCCCCCATAATTGTTGAGTTTCCCCTTACCTTCCTTTCAGTAGCTTTGTTATCTTCTTCAATTCTCATTCGAACGATAAGATCTTCAAGATTCATCTCTTTGCGCTTGTGCTTCAAATAATTCTTAAAGTCTCTCCATGAAGGAGGTAGCTTTTCAATCATGGCTACAAATTGAAAAGCTTCATTGATGACCAAACCTTCAATGAACAACTCATTATTAGCACCATAATTAATAGTTTTGAAAAAAGCATTAGCATGAATTATACCTTCAGCAAGGAGATCGTGAATTATCACTTTCAGCTCTTGAACTTGTGTGATAACAAGCTTGCTGTCTATCATTTTGTAGTGCAGAAATTTGTCTGCAATAAATTTCTTTAAAAACGGGCATCTTCAGTTTTGTACTTCTTATCTAGCGCATCCCAGAGTTCTTTAGAAGTCTCCATATTGTTGTATACGGTATACAAATCATTCTCCAATCCACTCAGGATATAGTTCTTGCACAAAAAATCTGAGTGCTTCCAGGCCTCAATTATCGAGAACTGTTCATTTTCGGGAGTTGATTCCGGCAGAACCGGTTTATCCTCCTTAATGAACTTCTGCAGACACAATATGGTAAGTTAGAAGAACATCTTCTGCTGCCAGCGTTTGAAGTCAATGTCAGAAAACTTTTCAGGCTTTTCCGCCGGAGCCGGTGCTTGCACAACACGGGTGGAGGAGATTCCATTGCTTGTAGAGTCAAGCATGGGGTCAGTTGTTCCTGTCATATCTGTTGAACAATAACAACAAAAGTTAGCAATCGATGAAGTTTCTATTTCTTCAAATTGAAAAACTTTTGACAGAATTAAACTGAGTAATTGATGAAGTTTCTATATCTTCAAACCGAATTCCCAACAATCAGATTTGCTTGGCGAAGTTTTTAAATCTTCAAACTAGCAATAACAGTGAGTAGAAAATCACAAGGATTTTAATCTCAACGAGAGTATAAAATCCAAAGATTTTAATCTCCAACAGTGGAGTAGAAAACCGAAAAGGTTTTAGTCTCCAAAACCAGAAAATAGATGAACACAGAAAATATTAACCAAAATAAATTCCCTAAGCTTGTACGAGGCCTATGTTCAAATATGTAAAACAAGAAAAGAATAAAATCTGAGTGCACATTATTCACTGTGTGTCCTTAAAGAATTTAATCCTCTCACTGTACTCGAGGTTTTGGATTACTTCCTCCCAGGATAAAACGGATTAACCTATTAATGGTGTCACAGTACCTCAAACACCAATAAATTCGTCGAACTCGAAGAACGGTAACGAATCACAAAATAGACTCGATTTTTGTTTTTCAAAATATGTATAATGATTTTGTAAATTTGCTAGCAAAAGACTCGAAAAGTATTTTCAAAAATGAAGGAAAAAGGCCTTTATTTATAGCCAAACATCTGAAGTTAACTTGTGTGAAACACCTATTCAGAAGGTGTCTGTTCTGAGTTATTACCATTTGGAAAAGAAATAATTCGGCCTGACTTGCACTGGCATCGGCGTTTCGTTAGTGAGGATTTATGGCCCGCCAGTGCAATGCTAGTTTTTCATAGAATCCCTCAAGATATTCCACGCTGGCACCGGCGTTTCCCAGGTGAAGATCCGCAGTTCACCAATCCAAGACGGACACTTTAAGTTGCGCAAAATAGTTAATTTAAATTTTAAATAAATTTGGTCAAAAAATATTATCAATCAATCAGATCATTTGATCAAATCCAAATCATAATTCAAAGCCGAAGCCGAGCCGAGCGACGAGGACAACGCAAGGAGTGACCTTCTTCTCAACTCTTTAATAGCTAGAAAATATGCTTCTCAATATAAACATTCACATTTCCCTTTTTCCCTACCAATGTGGGACAAAGTTCCTCTTACAAAAGCAACTTAAAGGAAATTTCAAAAATACTCTTCGCTCTAATTTATTTTCCTCCATTTTCTAATTTACACCCATCACTTAACTCCAACAATCCCCCTCATGAATGGGGAATGGCTATATAAAAGCTTCATATGCATGAAAAACTGTGTGATTCGTAAGCAAGAATTAATTGCATCTGGATATGTGGGTTTCCCTTTGAACTTTCCGTAGTGAACATATATCGGATATACTCGGTCAATTGGTAGATTAGATTTCTTTGAACCATCAAGATTTGATGTATACCTAGACAATATAAGTCACACAATTAATCCTTTTAACCATCTTGGGTTCTCATTGTTTTGTTCGTTTCAGCCATGAACATAACCTGATTTTCGTAAGTGCGTAGAGAATTGGCCATACAGAATTCTCCTTGAAGCGGCTTACACTTCACACTTATATAGGTGATTCCTAAATGTCTTATCTCATAGATACACCATTTGACATACCCCGTTTCAAACTTACAAAATCATTAAAAAGCCTTTAATGCTTTATCCCTATTACTGAACATTTTCTCGTCACGAGAATGGACCAAAAGTTATTTTGACGATGTTGAACCGTCATCAATAACTTTGTTTGATCTCTTTGAACCTAGATCTTGGGATCTCCAGTCTTCTAGGTATAGTTACCGCCAAAATGACTTGTCCTCGGCCATAGTCCCATTCCCTTCGATGATCTTTCAACCGCCTCTCTAGTTAGGCCTTTTGTAAGTGGATCCGACACATTATCTCTTGTCTTTACATAGTCAATTGTGATAATTCCACTAGAGAGTAGTTTTCTAACGGTGTTATGTCTCCGTCGTATGTGAAGAGACTTTCCATTATACATTACACTTTCATCCCTTCCTATTGTTGCTTGGCTATCGCTATGTATACATATTGGTGCCAACGGTTTGGGCCAGAATGGAATGTCCTCTAGGAAATTCCTGAGTCATTCAACTTTTTCACTTGCCTTGTCTAAAGCTATGAATTCAGACTCCATTGTAGAGTGAGCAATACATGTTTGTTTGGATGACTTCCAAGACACTGCTCCTCCACCAATGGCAAACACATACCTACTTGTGGATTTTATTTCAGTTGACCCGATGATCCAATTTGCATCAAAATATCCTTCAACAACCACTAGATACTTGTTTTAATGCAAAGCAAAGTTTTAAGTATGTTTTAAATACTCTAAAACTTGTTTCATAGCCATCCAATGACTCTGATTGGGATTACTTGTGTATCAACTAAGTTTTACTTATCGCACAAGCTATATCTGGTCGTGTACAGTTCATGATGTATATCAGATTGTCCAATACTCTTGCATAGTCCAATTGGGACTTACTTTAACATCTATTCTTTGAAAGAGCAAGATTCACATCAATTGGTGTCTTTACAATTTTGAAATCCAAATACTTAAACTTTTCAAGTATTGTTTGGATATAATGAGACTGAAATAATGCTAGACCTTCAGGAGTTTTGTAGATCTTAATTCCCAAATATCAAGTTAGCAACTCCTAGATCTTTCATCTCAAAATTACTAGCAAGCATACACTTGATAGCATTTATGTTAGCAATGTCATTAGTCATTATCAACATGTTATCCACATATAGGCAAATAATGACGACTTGATTTTGAGTGTTCTTAACGTAAACACATTTATCATACTCATTAATCTTGAAACCATTTGACAACATAGTCTAATCAAATTTTGCATGCCATTGTTTTGGCGCTTATTTTAGTTTGTACAAGGACTTTACAAGTCGGCACACCTTCTTTTCATTACCAGAACTACAAACCCTTCAGGTTGTTCCATGTAAATTTCTTTCTCTAAATCTCCATTTAAGAAGACTGTTTTCACATCCATTTGATGGATTTCAAGACCGTATTACAACGGTTAATTCTATTAACACCCGAATAAATGAAATTTTGGTTACCAGCGAGTACATATCAAAGTAATCAAGACCTTATTTTTGTCTAAGCCCTTTGACTACAAGTCTTGCTTTGTATTTGTGTACAGTGCCAACATCTTTAACATTTTTTTTAAAATCCAACCTAATGGTTTTTTCCCTGGAGGAAGGTCAACCAATTCCCATGTATAGTTATTCATTAGGGATTAAATTTCACTATTGACTGTCTCTTTCCAATATTGGGCTTCCGAAGAAGTCATAGCTTCTTGAAAAGTTTCAGGCTCATTTTCCAACAAAAATGTTAGAAAATCTGGTCCAAAGAAAGTAGAAGTCAATTGATGTTTGCTACGTCTTGGATTCTACTCATTAGGAACACTTTCCTTTGTCTCTTCCCGAGGTCATTTAGATCCTTTGCTAGACGACTAACAATTCTGTTTATACGAATATATATTTCAAAGGATTCAGCATTGTCTGATTCCATTACCGTATTAACATGAATTTCAGGATTTTCTGATTTATGAACCAAAAATCGATATTCTTTACTATTTGTAGCATATCCTATGAAAACACAATCAACGATTTTAGGTCCTATATTAACCCTTTTGGGTTTAGGAACTTATACCTTAGCCAAAAACCCCCACACTTTCATGTATTCAAGGTTAGGCTTTCTTACTTTCCATTTTTCATATGGAACGCATTGTGTTTTGCTATGGGGAACTCGATTGAGTATTCTACTAGTCGTAAGGATAGCTTCCCCCCACAAGTTCTAGGGTACCAGAACTTATCAACAGAGCATTTTTCGTTTCTTTTAATGTTGTATTTTTCCTTTCTGCAGTCCCATTAGATTGTGGTGTGTAAGGGCAGTTGTTTGTTGAATAATGCCATATTCCAAACATATTTCTTTAAAAGGAAATTCATATTTGTCGCCCCTATCACTCCTTAACATTTTCATCTTTTTGTTATGTTGTGTTTCAACTTCACTTTTGTATTGCCTGAATGCTTCAATTGCTTCATTTTTACTTTTGAGTAAGTAAAAATAGCAGTACCGCGTACTATCGTGAATAAAAGTTACGAAATACTTCTTTCCACCACGAGACAATATTGACTTTATGTCACAAATGTCTGTGTGATTTAAGTCTAAGGGACTTTAATTCCTTTCAACTAACTTATAAGGATGTTTAACATGCTTAGATTTGACATTTTGATTGATTGCATTCAAACTTTGGCAATAATTCCAAATTGATCATTTTACGCAAGGTTTTATAATTGACACGTCCCAAACGGGAATGCCATAAATCATTTGACTCAATCAAGTAAGAAGAAGTAGTAATTTTATTGCTTTCAATAACAATTACATTCAATTTGAAAATGCCCTCAGTCAGGTAACCTTTTCCTACATACACATCATTCTTACTTATTAAAGTATAATTTGAAACAAGAACGCACTTAAATCCATTCTTGATGAGAAGACCTGCGGAAACTAAGTGCTTCCTCATTTCTGTAACATGACAGACATTATTGAGAGTCACCACCTTTCCGGATGTCATTTTCAAAAATATTTTTCCATAGCCTTCAATCTTGGCTGAAGAGTTTCCCATATACATGGTCTCATTGGGTCCAGCAGGGACATAGGAAGCAAATGCTTCTCTGACAGCACAAACATGTCGAGTGGCTCCAGAGTCAAGCCACCAATCTGTGGGGCTTCCCACTAGGTTGCCAATATTCTGACTTAGTCATCCGGTCTACTACTACCCAGATTGAGTCATGCTGCCGATGAGTCCAAGGTAGACCTATAATGAAGTCCATGTTTACTTCTTCCCACTTCCATGTGGGTATGCTAATATCCTGAGTCATGCCTTGTGGTCTTTAATGCTCTACCTTGATTTGCTGGCTGTCACGACCGGAGAGTACACCCGGATCATAGACACAGAACAAGGAACCCTGAGAGGCTCCAAGTCGACACATGGCATAGTCCTCGCACACACTTAACATAAGAAACATCAAACATCATGAACGAGTGGAAGAACTGACTAGAAACTAATATAAATCAAAATGACAACTTAATAACATTTAAATACAACACTGATCCTATCTAACAAGTCTGAAAGCCTTCTAATAAATTGATGAGTTGTTGGGACATGCCCTCAGCTAACTCCAAAAGACTGAAAACTGAAGCAAAATAAAACAAGAATGCTACTCACGTCCTCGGAGGATGAGGAATCACCACTGACAGCTGGGAGAATTGGGTAGCGTATCTAACCATGCGGCGGAGCCTGGAGACCTGAATCTTATCATAAAACGATATAGCACAAGAGGCGTGCGGTCAGTACTTGGAATGTACTGATTATGAAGGAAGCGTAAGTAAACTAACACATAATATTAGCAAGAGAGAAGTAATATAAAACATATTAATAGAAACGTAATAGAAGTGAAGTACAACTATCTTACATGAGGTTCACAGATTCAATTAACATAACCACATTATAAAGACATGTATTATTGTAGCAACCTTTGATGTGCAAAAAGTAATAATCGGGAATAATACATAGTGTGATGCCGTAACTGATATCAAGAGGGTCCCTGATGTCTAAGGGGGAGTGCCTGACAGTCGAAGGGAGTGTCCCTGACTATTAAAGGGGAAACAGTCTCAATTATAGAGAATCCTTGAATGTCATAGGGAGAGAGAAGGCTCTGATATAGATAGTCACTGACTAAAAAAAGGTCCCGAACAATGCAGGGAAAATAAAATGCTCAACTGACTAGGGATGTGAGACCCGACTGACTACATGAAGACATTCTCCACTATCGTCTAGGTAAGACATTCTCCACTAGCGTCTAGGGTAAGACATTCTCCACTATCGTCTAGGTAAGACATTCTCCACTATCGTCTAGGTAAGACATTCTCCACTATCGTCTATTAATGCTATCTCTCAAATAAGCATGGATTCACAACTCGACATGTTAATAACAAGCTCAATCATCGTGATTCACATTATTACAAAACCAACTTCCTCATTAGCTTTAACATCACATTATTAGCATGCTATAAATTCGTACTAGCATTATTCTACCATGGCATCTTGATTCCATATTCACCTCATTCAATAGGTAATTTAAGATCCAACATGATTTATAGAACTCGACTCACAATCTATCAAGGATGCATAACTTCTTGTAATTAGGTCACAACCCTTTTCACGCACTTGTCACAATCACTCCATTTATGGACTCTCTAGCTACGGGCATTTTAGATTCTAGGACTTTATAAAAACAATTTTAATAAGGAAAACAATATAGAATCCACCCAAGCTTCATAGTTCAACAATGGAGATGCAATCTATTCATACTCAATCGATTTAATCTAAAACATGGTGATGACACATAGTTTACTTCAATTACTCAAGCCCACAACTCTTACTCAATTTGGCATGGGCATCTATGTCATAATCACATCACTAGGGTTAATTAAGAAACATTCCCACACTTTCATCATGGTCAAGAATTTCCACAATAATCAAGGAAGGCATAACCAATTCACATTCATTTCTCAAGTTGACTTAGGAAGAACATGCTACACATATATATATTCAGCCCATATTTCCACCATTTCATCATTCTCATATGTGAATATGCAAATTAATCGAACAATAAGAAACACCCATTCATTACTCAAGCCAATTTCCGATCGACATGTTACCCTCATGCATTCCCAACATATAATCCACATCCCAACAACCCATCACATCAACATTTGAAAGAAATTCTATAATTGCAGTAAATATTAACATTTTAGAAAAGGATGAGGAAGAAATTATTCATTATTCAAAACTCTAGCTCATGATATTCTAAATAATTTAAGTCGGGTTCTTATTGAAAACGTTTTAGGGCACAAGGATGAAAAGATATCCTTGTTGAAGTCCCAAATACCTGGTAGACAAAAACCCCACTTGATTATCTTCCTTGAAGCTTGAAGAACACCTTAGGAATTTCCTAAAATCTTTGGAGAAGAGAGGAGGAAGAAGGAGATTGAGAGAATGGGGGTTTAGGCTTAGGAAAACCCTTAAAAACGTCCGCAAACATACCCAAAACAACATCACTTTAAATCTGGGAGCGTGGGATTTTACCAACCTGTCCCTGAGAAAATCTGAAAAATATCCTGAACTGATGCCACGACTCACCTGACGAATCGTTGTCCCACCCAATGACTCGTTAGGTCCATTTATCAGGTCTATTGGAATTTCTCAACCTTTAGGTTATGACCAACATCATGACTCGTCGCCACACCCAACGATTCATCCTGCCCTTTCGTTAAGTTCACTGGAAATTTCCTTAAAACCAAAGCTTCTCCCTCCTAACGACTGACTAGATGAGTCATTGCCACTCCCAATGACTCGTCAGGTCATCTGTCGCCACTGCCTCCTGACCTCCACCACATGACTGCATATGACGACTCGTGGTATCCCACCATGAGTTGTTAAGTCTCCCATCCAGAGATATTTTTGCTAGTTTTTTCTGCACTTTTAAAGTCATACTTTCCGTGTCTATTTTTAGTCCCTTTCGGGGTATTATAATATCTCCCCCTTGGGAACATTCGTCTTCGAATGTTGGTTGAACATACTGAAAAGATAGAGACGAAACCGATACCCAGATATTAATCAATCACAGCTAACATCAACGGAGCATTTGACTCCGGACCAACCTCTCACACCAAACCTAGAAATTCACATCTAACATGCACACCATGAGTCAAGGAAGATCGGATAACATGATACCTACATAGTATTAAACAAACACTGAAAGAAAGTTGTTTCCCCTTTTTATCTGGCACAAAACTGACACGAACTAGACCTTCATTCTCAAATCGCCTTTCGATACTAAGCCAGAATTTACAATATATAATCTAACCGAGAGAAGGGAATTTATAAGCACGAGTTATCTCGACATCTAAAACTTAGCACATACGCGAATAGCCTAGTTTTACTAAACTTACTAAGCAACTTCTATAGACTGAGTTCGAGCTGACTACACTGGAAAAATATAAATTAACACACATAACTGATTCATAACATGAAAATAAGCAATAAGGACATCATAGAGCAAAACTGGCTTTACTGACTGAAATAGTTACCTCTAATCTAGTTAATCTGCACATAGTTATAGACATAACTTAACTCTAATCGAGGTACAAGGAAAATTATCTGAACTCAGTAGAGATCGACATACTGTAATTGCTAAGGCTGAAATCCCTTTATGACCATTCTCAAGGTCTGACATACTTCACATGCTCACTATCTCCCCCTTAGCTTAAAGACATCATTCTAAGGCTCCCGAATCCTTTTACAAGTTAGCTAAGATACTAACCCTTAACTCCTCTTTCACTTCTAACCTTCACCACAAGCCCTATACTACAACTATTTCAATCACACCCCAACAACCTTTTCCCACAATCACAACTGAACTTCTCATTCAATATAGAGGTTGGCATCAGGTAAGGAATATCACAAGATCCACAACATACCTGTGGCCACTACTAGCGCCTTGATTTTATCCTGATGGGATGCTACTACATAAGAATGGTTTTGACGTTGTCCGCCTCTTGGGTTAGAGGATGCCCCTATTGAAATGAGCGGGCTATTGGAGCTGCTGAAGAGGTGGCCGAGAATCTACCCTCGCCTCACTTAGCCGCTGCGCAATCCCGGTGCTTATGGCCCACCTTGCCACACCAAAAATAAACATTTGAGTCGGCTATACATATTCCCAAATGGTGCCTTCCACAGCTCATACACAATGGGTACGTAATCTCCCTCACTCTGGGCTGATACGAAGCACTGACTGCCGAAGGTACTGGGGCTGATGATTTCTGCTGGAAGTGTGAGCGATATTCAGTACCCGACCTCTGCTGGGAGAAATATAGATCTCCAATCCTAGCCCTCTTGGCCTCTCTCTCCTTTTCTTTCACATGCTCCGCTTCCATTTGTTGAGTAAATATCACCAAGCGTGGGAAGTCTATGTCCCTGTGCAACATGGCAGTCCTGTATTCCTTGACCAAGGAGTCTGACACTCCATTCACAAACTGAATTACTCGGGCACGATGGTCAGCTGCCATCTCCAATGCATACTTAGATAACCGAGTGAACTCCAGCGCATACTCCTGAATCGTCATGTCACTTTGTTTCAAATTAATAAACTCTGCCGCTTTTGCCTCCCTCAGCTCCCGAGGGAAAAACCTGTCCAAGAATGCGGCCATAAATTCATCCCAACCTATGAGACCTGCTCTAACTCCCCGACTATCTCTCCACTGACAGTACCAGATATAAGCAACTCATTTTAACTGGTAGGAGGCTAAGTCTGTTCTCTCGTTTCCTGTCTCTCCCATAATGCGAGTAATCTTTTGAATCTCCTCCAAAAATTCATATAGGTCCTCATCCACCTTCGACCCTAAGAATTTGGGTGGGTTCATATGGAGAAAATTCCTTATCCTTGCCGCCACCTTATTTCCATTCTGGGGGGATGCGCCATCGCTTGCCGATTAATTTGAGCGGTCAGGGCCTGCGCTAATATTTGAAAGGCTGCCCAAAACTCAGCGTGTGTAACATGATCATCTATTGGGCTTGCCTGGGCTGGTGGCACCTGCTGACGGCCGTTACCGCGTCCTTTTCCATTTGCTCGTCGAGGCCGCATTATCTGCGAGCGCGTAAAGCATGAGTCAGGGGAAGAAATACGTAGAGTTTCATACTTTGCGCACGATAAGAATCACGAAGAGAAGGGAACAATCCTAAAACGTCTCATAGCCTCTCCTTCATAAGTGTGGCGCGCTTCACACCCATGAAGAAGTCTCTATGTAACATGGCTTTCAGACAACCTAGGACACTCTAAACCTATTCCTCTGATACCAAGTTTTTCACGACCCGAGAGTACACCTGGATCGTAGACACGGGACAAGGAACCCCGAGAGGCTCCAAGTCGATCCATGGCATAGTCCTCGCATACACTTAATATAAGAAACGTCAAACATAATGAACAAGTGGAAGAACTAACTAGAAACTGATATAAATCAAAACGACAACTTAATAACATTTAAATACAACGCTGATCCTGTCTAACAAGTCTGAAAGCCTTCTAATAAATTGATGAGTTGCTGGGATAGGCTCCCAGCTAACTCCAAAAGACTGAAAACTGAAGAAAAATAAAACAAGAATGCTACTCACATCCTCGGAGGATGAGGACTCACCACTGACAGTGGGGAGAATGGGGTAGCATATCTAACATAGCGGCAGAGCCTAGAGACCTGAATCTATATCATGAAACGATATAGCACAAGAGGCGTGCAGTCAGTACTTGGAATGTACTGAGTATGGAGGAAGCGTAAGTAAACTAACTCATAATATTAGCAAGAGAGAAGTAATATAAACATATTAATAGCAACGTAATAGAAGTGAAGTACAACTATCTTACATGAGGTTCACGGATTTAATTAACATAACCACATTTTAAAGACATGCATTACTGTAGCAACCGATGATGTGCAAAAATTAATAATCGGGAATAATACATAGTGTGATGTCGTGGTTGATATCAAGAGGGTCCTTGACATCTAAGGAGGAGTCCCTGATGGTCGAAGGGAGCGTTCCTGACTATCAAAGGGGAAACATTCTCAACCAGAGAAAATCCCTAACTGTCATAGGGAGAGAGAAGGCTCTGATATAGAGATCACTTAGTAAAAGAAGGTCTGGAACAACGCAGGAAAATAAAATGCTCAACTGACTAGGGATGTGAGACCCGACTGACTACATAAAGACATTCTCCACTATCGTCTAGGTAAGACATTCTCCATTAGCGTCTAGGTAAGACATTCTCCACTATTGTCTAGGTAAGACATTCTCCACTATCGTCTATTAATGCTATCTCTCAAATAAGCATGGATTCACAACTCGACATGTTAATAACAAGCTCAATCATTGTGATTCACATTATTACAAAACCAACTTCCTCATTAGCTTTAACATCACATTATTAGCATGCTATAAATTCGTACTAGCATTATTCTGTCATGGCATCTTGATTTCGTATTCACCTCATTCAATAGGTAATTTAAGATCCAACATGATTTATAGAACTCGAATCATAATCTATCAAGAATGCATAACTTCATGTAATTAGCTCACAACCCTTTTCACACACTTGTCACAATCACTTTATTTATGAACTTTCTAGCCACGGGCGTTTTAGATTCAAGGATTTTATAAAAAAAATCTTAATAAGGAAAATAATATAGAATCCGCCCAAGCTTCATAGTTCAACATCGAAGATGCAATCTATTCATACCCAATCGATTTAATCTAAAACATGGTGATGGCACATAGTTTACTTCAATTACTCAAGCCCACAACTCTTACTCAATTTAGCATGGTCATCTACATCATAATCACATCATTAGGGTTAATTAAGTAACATTCTTACACTTTCATCATGGTCAATAATTTCTACAATAATCAAGGAAAGCATAACCAATTCACATTCATTTCTCAAGTTGGCTTTGGAAGAACATGCTACACATATATATATTCGGCCCATATTTCCACCATTTCATCATTTTCATATGCGAATATGCAAATTAATTGAACAATAAGAAACAACCATTTATTACTCAAACCAATTTTCGATCGACATGTTACCCTCATGCATTCCCAACATATAATCCACATCCCAACAACCCATCACATCAACATTTGAAAGAAATTCCATAATTGCAGTAAATATTAACATTTTAGAAAAGGATGACGAAGAAATTATTCAAATTCAAAACCCTACCTCATGATATCTAAATAATTTATGTCGGGTTCTTATTGAAAATGTTTTGGGGCACAAGGATGAAAAGATATCCTTGTTGAAGTCCCACATACCTGGTAGACGAAAACCCCACTTGATTATCTTCCTTGAAGCTTGAAGAACACCTTAGGAATTTCCTAAAATCTTTGGAGAAGAGAGGAGGAAGAAGGAGATTGAGAGAATGAGGCTTTAGGCTTAGGAAAACCCTTAAAAACATCCCCAAACATACCCAAAACGACATCACTTTAAATCTGGGAGCATGGGATTTTACTAACTTGCCCCTGAGAAAATTTGAAAAATTTCCCGAACTGATACCACGACTTACCTGACGAATCGTTGTCCCACCCAACAACTCATTAGGTCCATTCATCAAGTCTACTGAAATTTCTCAACCTTCAGGTCACAACCAACATCACGACTCGTCGCCACACCCAACGATTCGTCTTGCCCTTTCGTTAAGTTCACTAGAAATTTCCTTGGAACCAAAGTTTCTCCCTCCTAATGACTGACTAGACGAGTCATTGCCACTCCTGACGACTCGTCAGGTCATCCGTCGCCACTGCCTCCTGACCTCCACCCGACGACTGCACCCGACGACTCGTGGTATCCCACCACAAGTCGTTAAGTTTCCCGTCCAGAGATATTTTTGTTAGTTTTTTCTGCACTTTTCCAATTATACTTTCCGTGTCTATTCTTAGTCCCTTCCGAGGTATTACACCGCTAGTTCGGGAATTTGGCTACTAATTCAGCGATGTCTCTCTTCATGCCATTCCACTAGTAAATATCCCATAAATCCCAGTACATTTTTGTAGCACCAGGGTGAATGGAGTATCTCGAGCTGTGTGCTTCAGCCAGTATCTACTATTTCAACTCACCAACATTCGGTACACACATTCTGCCTTAGTAACGAAGCACACCATCTGCCCCTTTGGAGAAAGCTTCTATTTCTTTTCTGAGAACTGCTTCCTTAAGTTTGAGTAAGATGGGATCTTCGTTCTATTTGGACTTCATTTCAATTACCACAGTGGAATCTGACCCAGTTGCCATTACCACTCCACCCTCGGCTGAATCCAGCAACTGTACTCCCAGCTGAGCTAGCATGTGTATATCTTTTACTATTTCCTTCTTTCCCTCTTCAACATGAGCTACGGTTCCCATAGACAACCAACTTAGTGCATCAACTGCCATATTGGCTTTGCCCAGGTGGTACAACACACTCATGTCGTAGTCTTTCAGTAGCTCCAACCACCTTCTCTGACGAAGATTTAGGTCCTTCTAACTGAACACATACTGAAGGCTCTTGGGATCTGTGAACACATCCACGTGAGCCCAATATAGGTAATGTCTCCATATTTTCAACGCAAGCACCACCGCTGCTAACTCCAAGTCATGAGCTGGATAGTTCTTCTCGTGAATTTTGAGTTTTTTGGAGGCGTAGGCTATCAGCTTCTCCTTCTGCATTAGAACGCAACCGAGTCCAACTCTAGAAGCATCACAATAGAAAACCAACCCATTTGTTCCTTCTGTCAAGGTCAAAACTGGAGCGGTAGTGAGTCGAGTCTTCAACTCTTGAAAACTCTTCTCACACACATCTGACCACTGGAACTTCACTTTCTTCTAAGTTAACTTAGTCAGAGGAGATGCTATAGAGGAGAAACCTTTCACAAACTATCAGTAATAACCAGCTACGCCCCGAAAACTCCTGATTTCCGTCGGAGAGGTTGGTTTGGGCCAATCTTTCACTGCTGCTATCTTTTGAGGAATAACCTGAATACCTTCACCCAAGACCACGTGATCCAGGAAAGTCACAGACTTCAACCAGAATTCACACTTGCTGAACTTGGTGAAAAACTGGCGATCTCTGAGCGTCTGAAGCACTATCCTCAGGTGATTAGCATGCTCTTCCTCATTTCTAAAGTATACCAAAACTTCGTCGATAAATACAATGATGAACATATCCAGATACTGCTTAATGACTCTATTCATCAAGTCTATGAAGGTTGCGGGGGCTTTTGTTAGCTCGAAGGACATCACCATAAATTCGTAATGACCATACCGAGTTTTGAATGCTGTTTTTGATTTGTCACACTCTCTGACCCTTAGCTAATGGTACCCCGACCTGATATTTATCTTCGAGAAACAACTGGCTCCCTAAAGTTGGTCAAATAGGTTGTCAATTCTAGGTAGGGATACCTATTATTGACTGTGACTTTTTTCAGCTAACGGTAATCTATGCACATTCTGAGGGTACCGTCTTTCTTACGCATGAATAGTTTTGAAGCACCCCATGGAGAGATGCTAGGTCTAATAAAACCCTTGTCAAGAAGATCTTTTAGTTGCTCCTTCAACTCCTTAAGATCAGCTGGAGACATTCTATAAGGAGGGATGGAGATTGGTTGAGTATCTGGAAGGAGGTATATTCCAAAATCTATTTCCCGTTCAGGGGGGAACTCCGAGAAGATCCTTAGGAAATACATCTGGGAACTCGCGGACCACTGAAATTGATTGGATAGTTGGGGTCTTAGAGTTGGAATCTTTGACCCAAACCAAATGATAAATACATCCCTTGGAAATGATCTTTTGGGCCTTAAGGTAGGAAATAAACCGACCCTTAGACGCTGAACTACTGCCCATCCATTCTAACACTGGCTCACTAGGGAACTGAAACTTGACAACTCTAGTTCTGCAGTCAACTAAGGCATAACCGAAGTGTAACTAGTCTATGCCGAGGATAAGGTAAAAATCGACTATGTCTAACTCTACGAGATCAGCTGGAATGACTCTATTCAGGATTAAGACTGGTTCTAATTGACTCACCAACAGGGGTGGAGACTGAGAATGGTTCTGTGAGGACCTCTGGACTAATATTGAACTAGACTGCTATGTAGGGAGTCACGAATGAAAGGGTGGCTCCTGGATCTAGGAGGGCATACATGTCCAGATGAAAGAGGCATGACATACCTGTGACTACGTCAGGTGAGCTCTACTGATCCTGACGGGAAGACAATGCATAAAATTAGTTTTGCCGTTGACCACCATCCATACTTGAGGTGTCGACCTGCTGTGCTGGTCGGCCTGCTAGAGCTGATGATGTGGTGGTTTGTGCTCTCCCCTGTCCTGCTGATGGGCAATATTTAAGTCGATGATCAAGCTTGTCACAATCAAAGTAGCCCTCTCGACCCTAAATACACTCTCCCGGTGGTTCCTGTCGCACCTAGGGCAAGCTGGTTATCTGTTGCTAACACTGTAGCTCTGAGACTGAGAATTAGATGCTCCTCCCCTTCGATCCTGGCGGGATTGGAAGGTTGGAGCGCTGGCTAAGCTGGGTGTTGGGGCTCTCTGCTATTGTTGTTGCTACTGTTGTAGCCGGCTACTACCATTAGGCCTCTAATGGCCATGATCTGACTGGCCAGTCCTTGCCTATTTGCTCTTTCGCTCTATATCATTTAGTTTTTTGGCCTCAATCTGCTGGGCATAGAAAATTAGGCTGGATAGGTCCATATCCCTAATCAGCATCGCTATCCTACACTCCTTGAGGACCGGGTTCAACACTCCATTCACAAACTTCAACATACGAGCCCTTGACTCAGCTACTATCTCTGGAGCGTACTTAGACAGCCTGGTAAACTCTAGAGCATACTCTTTCACTGTTTTATTCCCCTATCTCAAGTTCATAAACTCAACCACTTTTGCCTCCCTCAGCTCCCGAGGGAAAAATCTGTCCAGGAAGACAGTGTTGAAATCCTCCCATTCCACCACTCCTACTCCCGCTGGCCGCCCCTCTTTCCATTATTCGTACCAGACCTGGGCTACCCCTTTTAGATGGTACGTAGCCAGATCAACACTCTCAGAGAAGCTGACACCCATAATACGGGTAATCTTCCAAATCTCATCTATGAACTCTTGGGGGTCCTCCCCTACTTTGGATCCCTGAAAAGATGGAGGGTTCATAAGGGTGAAGTCCCACACCCTAGCATCTTCTGCAGATCCATTGTTGTTAACTGGTACTACTTGCTGGGTCACCTCATTGGTGACTGTTTGGGCCAAAAGTTAAATGGCCGCCCTGAATTCGGTGGTAGATACTGAATCATCTTGAGGGGCTACCGCGGCTGGTGGGGTAGGTCTATTGGCGTTACTAGCCCTTCTTTCATTACTGCGTCTGGGAGGCATGATTCACTGAGATGAAATAGAGTATGAGTTAGAAGGACGTTCATGGAATTGAACTTTAACGCACGATAAAGAGCATGAACAAAAGAGATTTTTCCTAATAACATCTCATAGCCTCCTCTTCATAAGTGTGGCGTGCTTCACACCCATGAAAAGGACTCTACTCGATGCGGCTTTCAGACATTCCGAGGGTAGTCTAAACCTGGTGCTCTGATACCAAGTTTGTCATGCCTCGAGTCTACACCTTGGACAGAACATGGTACTTAGAGTCACAAGTAAATCCCCTTTTAAAATTCCCACATACCTGGCTAAGAATTCTCTAGAGGAGGAAACTTGAATTTCTGAGATGGATGAAGAACCCTGGACCTTACTATGAAAGTTCTTGTGAGAACTCTTCGATGTTTTCTAAGAATGTATTTTGGGAATGATGGGAGAGGTTGGTATTCCCACTAATAGGTGAAATTACGTCTAAAACGACATAGTTTAAATTTTAGGAGAGTAAGAAATTACTAAACAACCCTGGAAAAATCATAGGAAAAACTGTCAGATGGTCCTAACGAGAGACATAACGACTGTAACCCTGGGCCATGACTCATGGCATCATCCATTAAGTACACTGTCTATCAGTTTTCTAGGTTTGGTAACGAATGACTTCACAACTCATTGCTGGTGACCACAATCACGACTCACCTCACAAAAATTCTCCCTACGATTCGTTAGGTTCACTTCCTCACTCTCAGAAAATTCTCCCCTAGATGATCACGACTCGTGGTGTCTGACCATGAATCGTGGGGTCCTTTCGCCAAGTACACTACCTCCACCTCTCTATACTTAGCTTGCCACTTCCCATGACTGACCTAACGTATCGTTGGGAATAACCACGACTCATTAGGTAATCCGTGGGGAATCCTTTTCCCAAAACTTAAAACTTCCTTACTAGGCCTCCCCACGAGTCACCTCACGACTTGTGGGCACCTCCAACGGGTCACTTAATGAACCGTTCTGTGACTGGTGCTAGATTTTCCAATTTTCTGCAAATTTTCCCTTTTTGAGTCCCGGGTCTAATCTTTGAGTTTTCGGGGAATTATACAAATATTATTGAGAGTCACCACCTTGCCAGATGTCATTTTTAGAAATATTTTTCCGTAGCCTTCAATCTTGGCTATTGAAGAGTTTCCCATATATGGTCTCATTGGGTCCAACAGGGACATATGAAGCAAATGCTACTCTGACAGTACAAACATGTCGAGTGGCTCCTAGGTCAAGCCACCAATCTGTGGGGCTACCCATTAGGTTGCATTCAGACACCATAGCGCACAAGTCATAAATCTCCATGATTTTTTCAACCATGTTAGCTTGTCCCTTTTGCTTTCCTTTCTTTGGAGCACGACATTCTGCAGCCTTATGTCTAATCTTTCCACAGTTATGACAGTTTCCTTTGAATTTCTTCTTGTTAGGAAAATTATTTGGTCCAGAAGGCTTATTCCTCTTTTTGGGATTAGATGGAGTGGTCTCAACAATATTTGCCCTGATTATTGTTGAGTTTCCCCTTACCTTTCTTTCAGCAACTTCGTTAGATTCTCAATCGAATGATAAGATCTTCAAGCTTCATCTCCTTGAACTTGTGCTTCAAATAATTCTTAAAGTCCCTCCATGAAGGAGGTAGCTTTTCAATCATGACTGCAATTTGAAAAGCTTCATTGATGACCAAACCTTCAATGAACAACTCATTATATGCACCATAATTAATACTTTTGACAAAAGCATTAGTATGAATTATACCTTCACCAAGGAGATAGTGAATTATCACTTGCCGCACTTGGACTTGTGTGATAACAGGCTTGCTATCTATCATTTTGTAGTCTAAAAATTTGGCTGCAACAAATTTCTTTAAACCGACATCTTCAGTTTTGTAGTTCTTCTCTTAGCGCATCCCAGAGTTCTTTAGGACTCTCCATATTGCCGTATACGTTATACATATCATCCTCCAATCCGCGCTGGATATAGTTCTTGCACAAAAAATCTGAGTGCTTCCAAGCCTCAATTACCAAGAACTTTTCATTTTCGGGAGTTGATTCTGGCAGAACCGATTTATCCTCCTTAATGAACTTCTGCAGACACAATGTGGTCAGATAGAAGAACATCTTTTGTTGCCAGCATTTGAAGTCAATGCTAGGAAACTTTTTGGGCTTTTCTGCTGGAGCCGGTGCTTGCACAATACAAGTGGAGGAGATTCCATTGCTTGTAGAGGCAAGCTTGAGGTCAGTTGTTCCTGTCATATCTTTTGGACAATAACAATAAAAGTTAGCAATCGATGAAGATTCTATTTCTTCAAATCGAAAAACTTTTGACAGAACTAAACTGAGTAATCGGTGAAGTTTCTATATCTTCAAACCGAATTCCCAACAATCAGATTTTCTTAGAGAAGTTTTAAATCTTCAAACTAGCAATCACAGTGAGTAGAAAATCACAAGGATTTTAATCTCAACAGGAATATAAAATCCGAAGATTTTAATATCCAATAGTGGAGTAGAAAACCAAAAAGGTTTTAGTCTCCAAAACCAGAAAATAGATGAAGATAGGAAATATTAACAAAAATAAATTCCTTAAGCTTGTAGGAGGCCTGTGTTTAAATATGTAAAACAAGAAAAGAATAACATCCGAGTCCATAGAATTCACCGTGTGTCCTTAAGGAATTTAATCCCCTCATTGTACTCGAGTTTTGGATTACTTCCTCACAGGATAAAATGGATTAACCTGTTAATGGTGTAGCAGTACCTCAAACACCAATAACTTCGTCGAACTCGAAGAACGGTAACGAATCACACAATAAACTCGATTATGAATTTTCAAAATATTCAGAATAATTTTGTAAATTTACTAGCAAAAGTCTCGAAAATGTATTTTCAAAAATGAAGGCAAAAGGCCTTTATTTATAGCCAAACATCTGAAGTTAACTGGTGTGAAAACACCTGCTCAGAAGGTGTCTATTCGAAATTATTACCATTTAGAAAATAATTAATACTGCCCGACTTGCTCTGGCACCAGCTTCTCGCCGGTGCGGATTCGTTGCCCGCCGGTGCAACACCAGTTTGTCACAGAATCCCTCAAGAAATTTTGCGCTGGCACCGACGTTTCCCAGGTGAAGAACCGCGGTTCATCGATCCAAGACAGACACTTTTAGTTGTCCAAAATAGTTAATTTGGATTTTAAATAAATTTTGTCCAAAAATATTTTCAATCAATCAGATTATTTGACCAAATCCAAATCCAAATCCGAAGCCGAAGCCGAGCCGAGCGACAACGACAATGTGAGGGGAGACCCTCTCCTCAACTCTTTAATAGCTAGAAGATATGCTTCTCAATATAAGCATTCACATTTCCCTTTTCCCTACCAATGTAGGAGAATGATCCTTTTACAAAAGGAACTTAAAGGAAATTTCAAAAATACTCTTTCCTCCAATTTATTTTCCTCCATTTCCTAATTCACACCCATCACTTAACTCCAACAATCCACCACATGGTTTCTTTTTGAAAATCCATTTACAACCTAATGGTTTATTCCCTGAAGGAAGTTCAACCAATTCCCATGTATGGTTATTCATTATGGATTCAATTTCACTATTGACTGCCTATTTCCAATATTGGGCTTCCGAAGAAGTCATAGCTTCTTGATAAGTTTGAGGTTCATTTTCCAACAAAAATGTTAGAAAATCTGGTCCAAAGGAAGTAGAAGTCCTTTGACATTTTCTACGTCTTGGATTCTCCTCATTAGGAATACTTTACTTTGTCTCTTCCCGAGGTCGTTTAGATTCTTTGCTAGACGACTCGCAATTCTATTTATACAGATATATATTTTCAAAGAATTCTGCATTGTCTGATTCCATTACCGTATTAACATGAATTTCAGGATTTTCTAATTTATGAACCAGAAATCGATATGCTTTACTATTTGTAGCATATTCTATGAAAACACAATCAATGGTTTTAGGTCCTATCTTAACCCTTTTGGGTTTAGGAACTTGTACCTTAGCCAAACACCCCCACACTTTCGTGTATTCAAGGTTAGACTTTCTTCCTTTCTATTTTTCTTATGGAATGGATTGTGTTTTTTATGGGGCACTCAATTGAATATTCTGCTTACAGTAAGAATAGCTTCCCCCCACAAGTTCTGGGGTAAACCAGAACTTATCAACAGAACATTCATCATTTATTTTAAGGTTCCATTTTTCTTTTCTGCAATACCATTATATTGTGGTGAGTAAGGGAGAGTTGCATGATGAATAATGTCATATTCCAAACATATTTCTTCAAAAGGAGATTCATATTCGCCGCCCCTATCACTCCTTAACATTTTGATCTTTTTGTTAAGTTGTGTTTCAACTTCACTTTTATATTGCCTGAATGCTTCAATTACTTCATCTTTACTTTTGAGTAAGTAAACCTAGAAGTACCGCATACTATCGTCAATAAAAGTTATGAAATACTTCTTTCATCCACGAGATGGTATTGACTTCATGTCATAAATGTCTGTGTGAATTAAGTCTAAGGGACTTGAATTCCTTTCAACTGACTTATAAGGATGTTTAGCATACTTAGATTCATTACAGATTTGATATTTAGATTGATTGCATTCAAACTTTGGAAATAATTTCAAATTGATCATTTTATGCCAGGTTTTATAATTTACATGTCCCAAATAGGAATGCCATAAATCATTTGACTCAATCAAGTAAGAAGAATAAGTAATTTTATTGCTTTCAACACCAATTAAATTCAATTTGAAAAGGCATTCGGTCAGGTAACCTTTTCCTACATACACATCATTCTTACTTATTACAGTATGATTTGAAACAAGAACGCACTTAAATCCATTCTTGATGAGAAGACCTGCGGAAACAAAGTTCTTGCTCATTTCTGGAACATGACAGACATTATTGAGAGTCACCACCTTGTCGGATGTCATTTTCAGAAATATTTTTCCATAGCCTTCAATCTTGGCTTTTGAAGAGTTTCCCATATACATGGTCTCATTGGGTCCAGCAGGGACATATGAAGCAAATGCTTTTCTAACAACACAAACATATCGAGTGGCTCCAGAGTCAAGCCACCAATCTGTGGGGCTTCCCACTAGGTTGCATTTAGACACCATAGTGCAAAAGTCATCAATCTCCATGGTTTTTTCAACCATGTTAGCTTGTGCCGTTTGCTTTCCTTTCTTTGGAGCACGACATTTAACAACCTTATGTCCAATCTTTCCACACTTGTAGCAGTTTCTTTGAATTTCTTCTTGCTAGAAAAATTCTTTGGTCCAGAAGGCCTTTCCTCTTTTTGGGATTAGATGGAATGGTCTCAACAATATTTGCCCCCATAATTGTTGAGTTTCCCCTTACCTTTCTTTTAGTAGCTTTGTTATCTTCTTCGATTCTCAATCGAACGATAAGATCTTCAAGCTTTATTTCCTTGCACTTGTGATTCAAATAATTCTTAAAGTCCCTCCACGAAGGAGGTAGCTTTTCAATCATGGCTGCAAGTTGAAAAGCTTCATTGATGACCAAACCTTCAATGAACAACTCATTATTAGCACCATAATTAATACTTTTGACAAAAGCATTAGTATTAATTATACCTTCAACAAGAAGATCGTGAATTATCACTTGCAGCTCTTGGATTTGTGTGATAACAGGCTTGCTGTCTATCATTTTGTAGTCTAGAAATTTGGCTGCAACAAATTTCTTTAAACCGACATCTTCGGTTTTGTACTTCTTATCTAGCGCATCCCAGAGTACTTTAGAAGTCTCCATATTGTTGTATATGTTATACAGATCATCCTCCAATCCGCTCAGGATATAGTTCTTGCACAAAAATCTGAGTGCTTCCAGGCCTCAATTACCAAGAATTGTTCATTTTCGTGAGTTGATTTCGGCAGAACCGGTTTATCCTCCTTAATGAACTTCTGCAGACATAATGTGGTCAGATAGAAGAACATCTTCTGCTGCCAGTGTTTGAAGTCAACGCCAGAAAACTTTTTGGGCTTTTTTGCCAGAGTTGGTGCTTGCACAACACGGGTGGAGGAGATTCCATTGCTTGTAGAGGCAAGCATGGGGTCAGTTGTTCCTATCATATCTGTTGAACAATACCAACAAAAGTTAGCAATCGATGAAGATTCTATTTTTTCAAATGGAAAAACTTTTGACAGAACTAAACTGAGTAATCTGTGAAGTTTTTATATCTTCAAACCGATTTCGCAACAATCAGATTTGCTTGGAGAAGTTTTTAAATCTTCAAATCAGCAATCACAGTGAGTAGAAAATCACAAGGAAGAATTTTAATATCAACGGGAGTATAAAATTCGAAGATTTTAATCTCCAACAGCGGAGTAGAAAACTAGAAAGGTTTTAGTCTCCGAAACTAGAAAATAGATGAATATAGAAAATATTAACCAAAATAAATTCCTTAAGCTTGTAGGATGCCTGTATTCAAATATTTAAAACAAGAAAAGAATAACATCCGAGTCCACAGTTCACTGTGTGTCCTTAAGGAATTTAATCCCCTCACTGTACTCGAGGTTTTGGATTACTTCCTCCCAGGATAAAACGGATTAACCTGTTAATGGTGTAGCAGTACCTCAAACACCAATAACTTCATCGAACTCGAAGAACGGTAATGAACACACAATAGACTCGATTTTGGTTTTTCAAAATATGTAGAACATCTGAAGTTAAGAATAAATTTGGTCCAAAAATATTATCAATCAATCAGATCATTTGAACAAATCCAAATCCAAGCTAAGCAACAACGACAGCATAAGGGGAGACCATCTTCTCAATTCTTTAATAGCTAAAAGATATGCTTCTCAATATAAGCATTCACATTTCCCTTTTTCCTACCAATGTGGGACAAATTTCCTTTTATAAAAGGAACTTAAAGGATATTTTAAAAATACTCTTCCCTCCAATTTATTTCCCTCCATTTCCCAATTCACACCCATCACTTAACTCCAACAACAATAACTCTTCCTCTTTTCAATATGAAAAAAGTGGTCCCATGTATTGCTGCATTACTACTGTAATCATATGTACATGAATTTCACTAGTTTTCACTGAACAAATCGGTTTTTGGTGATCTCAATCTCTGGAATTCCTTGCTCGCCGCAGAACAAAAAATTTCATAGAAATCTTACTGCTGTAGTACTTGTTATCATCTCCTAAGTAAAATGTATCTTCAGCTTCCTAAGAATAGTGTTCATAACCGAATATATACTTACCTAAGTGAGGTGCTTCCTGATAGCATCTTTCTGATGAGCATTAGCACAAATAGAACTTGTGACACTGTTTTTCCCTAAAATGAGATCGACTTGATCCTTTAAACATGAGCTTCATGCGACCAGCTCTAGAAAAAAGTGATGCTTATCTTATCCCTGTTATCTTAAAAAGTAAAAAAGTCATAATATTCACAGTTGAAAAAGTTCCATTCATTTAAGTGCCAACTATATTTTTCTCCAGCTATGCATGAAAGTCATAAGTTAAATGCTAAAGCAAGGATATGAAATTCATCTACTAGAACATTAGAGCCAACTCAGTTTCTAGCCTTGTAATATTTCCATTTTGTCCCCTTTCTTTTCTGTAAAATTTCTTTGTTCCATTTTCTTTATGAATGAATCCATAACATTTTTCTTTGTGTAGATGAAATTTACAGATCGTAGATGGATGTATGATAAAACTTCTCCTAATCATGCAGGGTTGAGGGAGGAATTTATAAAGGGGGTTAAGGAATTTATTGCAATGGCGAAAACCCTAAATAATTTTCTCATAGAAGGGACAATTAGGTGCCTTGTGTGAAATGCAAGTGTGTCAAGTTGTTGAAATAATATAAAGTCGAATTTCATCTTTATAAGAAGGGGTTTATGCAAAATTATTATGTGTGGACTGTTCATGGAGAGAATAATGTCAATGTAGCTCATGCTAATTTTCAGAATGCGTTTGGTAGTGAGCGTAGTCCCATAACAGACAATAATGCTGAAAATTTTTGAATGAAATGATGAGAGATGCTTTTGGGATGTTCCCTGAGAATCAATAAGAATCAAATGATGAAGCTAAGTGTTTACATGGATAATTAGATGAAGCTAGTCGTCCATTGTATGAAGGATCAATGCATTCCAAGTTGTCTGTTGTTGTTAGGTTACTAAGTATAAAATCATATAGTTTAATTTCTCAAGCGGACATGGATTCTATTATTGGGCTTATGATTGAACTTAATTTAAGTAAAATTGACTTATCCAAAGATTTCTACACGGCAAAGAAATTGATTTCTAAATTAAGACTTTCATCAGAGAGGATTGATTGTTGTGAGAAAGGTTGTATGTTATTCTATAAGGATGATGTAGCTTTAGAAAATTGCAAATTTTGTAATCAAGCTTGTTATAAGGAAGTCACCAATGCCAATAGGAAGAAGAAGATTCTAGTGAAGACAATGCATTACTTACTTCTTATCCCTAGGTTAAAGAGGTTGTATGCATCAATAAGCTCAGCTCCTCATATGATATGACATTATAAACATAGAAGGCCACCTAGCGGTCTATGCCATTCGTTAGATAAAGAAGCATGAAAACATTTTGATAGAGTATTTTCGGACTTTGTTAGTGAACCTACAAATATTAGGTTGGGATTATATACTGATGGATTCACTCCATTTAGCGTCTCTGTTGCGCCATATTTATGTTGGCCTGTGTTTGTTAAGCCATAAAATCTTCCTCCAGAGTTATGTATGACAAGTCCATATTTGTTTCTAACTTGCATTATTCAAGGTCCACACAATCCCAAAAGTTTAATTGATGTATACATCCAACCTTTGATTGATGAGTTAAAGTTATTGTGGCATCAAGGTATTGAAACATATGATATATCAACTAAACAGACTTCAGATTGCATGCTGCTTTGATGTGGACTATAAATGATTTCCCTTCTTATAGAATGTTATCCGGATGGTGAACTGCTGGTAAGTTAGCTTGTCCTTGTTGTATGAAAGACACAAAAGCATTCATATTGAAACATGGAGGTACGAATACATGGTTCAACTGTCATCGTCGATTCTTACCATTGGATCATGATTTTAGAAAAAAAAAATACTAGTGCACTTATGAAGAATCAAACTAATCTTGAAGAGCCACCAACAACTTTATCGGCCGAGAAAATTTGGAATAGAGTTAGCAATCTACCTAAGGTAACACAGTCTCCACCATCTAAGATACCTGGTTATGGTGTTGCACATAATTTGACCAAACAGAGCATATTCTGGGAGTTACCTTATTGGAAGCATAACCTTTGGCACAATTTGGATGTCATGCATATTGAATTTTTTTTTTTGACAACTTATTTAATATTGTGATGGATGTTATTAACAAGACAAAAGATAATTTAAAGGCTAGGATGGACTAAAAAGAATATTGTAGGCGAAGTGAGTTGTATCTGACATGCTTTAACAACAAGATTCAGAAGCCCAAGGCCAGTAACACATTCACTTTGGATAAGAGAAGAGATATAACTGATTGGGTTAAGAATTTGAAGATGATCGGTGTATATTCTTCAAATTGATCCAGATGTGTTGATATGAAATAAGGGAAGTTGGTGTCTATGAAAAGCCACGATTGTCACATTTTCATGGAATCTTTGATGCATATTGCATTCAATGCCTTGCCTGATAGAATATGGAAACCCATCACAGAGATATGCTTGTTTTTCACGGAGTTGTTTTCTAACACATTGAGGGTGGAGAATCTAAATTACATGGAGAGTAATATTTGCTTAACTTTAAATAAGCTGGCAAAAATTTTTCCTCCAGATAAGTATGTATTGAAACATCTTCCAATTCACCTTGTGCAAGAAGCGCGACTTGAAGGACCAGTTTAATGTAGATGGATGTATCCATATGAGAGGTATTTACTTTTGATCATTTATCCTTTATGTGTTTTAGTTAAAAAATCTTTCATCTAAAAATCATACTATTCAGGACTATTGAAAAATGTAAGCAGAGCGTGAAAAATAAATCAAGAATTGAGGGATCGATATGTGAAGCATATCTGGCAAAAGAAACTTCTCATTTATGTTCATATTATTTTGAACTGCCATTTTTGAGAAATAGACCCAATCAGCATGATGATGGAGGAAGTATCGATCCTTTAGCACCTCCCTTTTCCATTTTCAATCATCCAGGTAAAGGAGCTTCAAAAGATACTCCAAAGTGAAGTTTAACTAAGATGGAGCTAAAGTCGGCTACAACACATGTATTATTGGATTTTTCTAAGGTCCAACCTTATTATAGGTACGTATATATTGTATATTACCAACTTCCATATAATATCCAAAATTTCTTTAACTAATAAAAAATTTAATATTGTCAAACAGTTACTTTGTGGGTACATATGGGAATGATGCTATTTATCCTAGATTTTCAGAGTGGTTTCGAGAATATGTAAGTGTTTAGCATGATTTTTAGTATTTGCAAATTATTTATATGTACTTTTAAAATTCTAAATTTTCTCGAATTCAATATAAGTTCATAACCCGGCTAATGACGTGGATTATCAATTTTTACGAGATATAGTTTGGGGACATGATCATAGAGTCAGAAAGATGTCTAAGTACTGCATCAGTAGGTACAGGTTTCATATAGAAGAATGGTCCAAAGACAAGAAAATCAACAATAGTGGAGTATGGGTGAAAGGTGAGGGGGATGTTGACTATTATGGTGTGCTTCAGGAGATTATAGAACTTGAGTATAGTGTTAGTTGGCCAAACAAAAAATTGATACTCTTTCAGTGTAAGTGGTATGATCCTAACTCTAGAGGTACAAAGGTGCATCCTCAATACAAAATAGTTGAAATTAATCACACGAGGTAATATCAACTCTATGATCCATTTATCATTTCACAAAATGTGAATCAAGTGTATTACGATCCTTATCCTCTGTGCAAGAATAAATCTTCATGAAAGGTAGTTATAAAAATAAAACCCGTGGGAAGAGAGGAAGTTGAGGATGCATTGGATGCAGTGTACCAGAATAACATTCAAGTGTTGAAGCAATTGTGGATGATAAATTAGCAGGTGAATTGCAGCATAGCGAAGGCATCTATGAAGAATTTGATGCTTCTGTCCTTAACCCAAATCCAACTGATTATGGGGAAAGATCATCGAGGGCAAATGAGGAGGAATGCCCAACCGATGAATATGAAACAAGTGAAGAAGAATCATTTGAAGAAGATGAAACAAGTGATGAGGAAGAATTTAATATGTAAATATTTAAATGAGCCATTGTGCTTCAAGAGATTATCCGGTTGCATTAGTTCGTACTTAATATGTAAAGATTTACTTGGGTACGGACTTTATTTTGCCTTGTTCTCATTTTGAGGGACTTATGCTTTCACAGAGAATATAATATTGCAGGCTTTCAATCTTGTTGGTGGGAAGGCTGGGAATAAAGGTGCTGAAGCAAACCAACAAGGCTGGGAATAAAGGTGCTGAAGCAACATTGACAGTTGTAAGATGTCTAGTTAGCTATTGATACTTACTGTCCATAGTAAGATGCATGATCTTGGTTATTCTTTATCATTTCTTTGGTTGGGTGTTTCTTTTGGGTTAACTAAATTTGTGCTAACAAAATATAGTTCTCTTCCTAATTTAGTGACACTTGTACAGGCAAAGACAAACCCAATGCCAGGTTAACAGGAAACTAGCAATAGATATTATAGCGAAACTAGCAATAGATTATATCATCTATGAAGTTGACTTTCTTAGTTCATTATACAACCTGTAATATTTTAATGGCCTGTGTAGCAAGATGTGATATTCTGGTTAGTTGACAGAGTTATAATATTTTGGGATAATTCTATTTACAAACGAAACTCTACCAAAATTCATGAAAATTTTCAGAGCTAGTAATTTTTTAAACAATAAAACAAGATTTTGAAACAAGATTAACAAGATCATTTATGAATATCTTTTTAGGCAATGAAGATGACAACTGGGAACTGTTGGAAGCATACAAATACAGAAAAAAATATGATTCTCAATAGTTTCATTGCCACCTATAAGCCACTCGAGTCCTCCTCCCTAGTCGACTTCATACCATCCAACTTTCCTCCTCAGTCGAATTCATTACCACCTAGCTTTCCTCCTCAGTTGACTTCATTACCATCCAACTTTTTTCCTCAGTCGACTTTATTATCACCCATCTTTTCTCTTTAGTCAATTTCATTACCATCCACCTTTCTTCCTTAGTCGATTTCATTGCCACTCGCCTTTTTTAGTATACCACCATCTGGGGTAATTCAGAATTATTCCATGCCTTCTCATGACACAAACACAGGCCCTGACTATAATTCCATGTCTTCCCCAAGTTGTAATATCAGTCAACATGGTAGCTCTTTATCTCTACTTCCATCATCAACTGCAGCTGCATCTCCGGCATCATCCACACCTAGCATATCTAGATCATATATTGGAGCCTCTAGTACACTAGCATCCCCATCCATCAGCACTACTGCACCAACTTCTTCATGGGCTCAAAATGTCGGAGAGATTTTGCAATATCATATTTATCATAGGTTGATTCTCACCCCCAATGAAGATGGGTAAGTTATCTTTATGTTATTTTTAATTTGGTAAATATGGTATTTACATATATTAATTTTACTGCAGGTTTTCACCATCATATGTTGGCTCTCATATGGGTTCAGAATCTATTAAATCATTCTTCAATGAGGCTTGAGATAAATGAAAAAGCATCCCGTATCATGTCAGGAATCAGATGTGGAATCAGTTTAGGGTACAAATAAATTTTATTTTTATATTATTTATAAAATATCTAATTGTTTTGGTCTAATTTTATTAATTATTTTGTAGACAAAGTGTGCATGGAAGCCATGTTATGAGAATAAGATAAATTTCATTTTTGAGAAGATAGCTCGTTAACAAATTTCAGATATGTTATATGAAGCTCGATTCCATAATAAGAAGCCTGGTTAGTTACAAGAAGATGTATAGAATAAATTTTTGGAGCGGTGGGATACTCCGAAATTTAAAAAGAAGTGTGAACGAGTAAAGGCAGCCCGAACCTCCGTAAAGGGCAGCTCATTACATACCGGGGATTCTATGAGCTTCACAACCCATCGATGAAGAATGGTAATTTTTTAATTTATTTTATCTACTTCTAAGTAAAGGTGATTGAACTTTTATCTAACATATTATCATTATTATTATAGACAAAGTTGAAAGGTAGAGAAGTATCTCTTGCTGAGGGTTTTGAGGAGACGCATGAGAAAAAGAAGAAGGACGGTACAAGGGAAGGATGGGTCAAACTGCGTGCAGAAGAGGCATATGTAAGTCATAACACTTCAATATTATTTCATTTTCTTTAATATTAATTTTTTTTATGATGCTTATTATTTTATTTCAGGCTGGATTCCAAAGAGATTTGGACGAATGGCGTCAGACACAACCTACTTCTGAGGATGGTTCATCAACCCAACTGTCATTTGAGGATATTACTTCAATATGGACAGAGGTGACAGGTGGTGTAAAGAAAGGTATAGTTTACGGGCCTGCAGTCCAACCTTCCTCGTGCTTCTCAATGTCTGGAAGTAATAGAAGCAATGCGAAGACAGATTGAAGAGCAAACACAACAATGCGAAACATTTGATGCTAACTTTGCTAAAATACAGAAGTTCATGAAGAAGCATATGCCTATATCTGAGGAGGAGGAAGAGACTGAGTCTGATGAGGAGTAGACTCTTATGGTTGTTTTGTTTAGGATGTTCAGACATTTTTTATGAGATTTAGACTCCCATTTTGAATAACAGTTGAGTACTTAGATTTAATTTTAATGATGCTTGAATTTTTAGACTTAATTATGTTGAATGGAATTTGATTGTTTAGGAATGTTTTTGATATTTGGTTGTATTGTTATGTTTTGATGGCTTTTATTATAATTTAGCAGGTGGTGAAACAAAAAAAAAACAATATTTACCTGAATTTTAAAAAGCAGGTTTTCGACCACCATAGTCAAAAACAACATTTATTTATTTTTTTTTAAAATCACCATTTCCCGACTATAGTAATTGGAAAACTTAAACTTTCTTTTCAGAAAAAAATCACCTTCTGACCACTGTAGTTGGACATTAAAAAATAATAAATTTTAATTAATAATTAAATGTTATCCCGACTTCATAATATATATATAATACACACACACACACATATAAATTAATATTTTTTTGCGACTACTATAGTCGGCAATATATGAATTAATAAATAATTCAGTTAATAACTTTCCGACTACTTTAGTCGAAACAGTTAATATTTTATTGGTTGGATCTAGATATAATATTTCCAACTATTACAGTAGGTAAATTTCCAACTACGGTAGTCGGAAACTATCTTCCAACATGTAAAGTTCCGAATACACCAAAATAATTGGTAGAGGGTCGAAAAATACTTTTTTCCGACTACATTTTGATTATTTTTGTAGTCAGAAAACAACCAAATTCTAGCAGTGAGAATGAATTGGCAAGACTATACATAACATAGTGATAAGATTTCTAACAATTGAAAAAATCATAACTTTAGGTATACTTAATCTTGTCTCCAATTTCATCCTCTTTAGTTGATAATATTTTATTTTTTAATATGTTAGTTAATTTGTTTAAAACAAGAATTACAATTTCCATAACTTAGAAATATTGCGAACTTGTCTTCTTAGGGATAGTAAACAGTTATAGCTAAACCTCAATTAGTTTTTTATGGGACTCGATTCTGGACATTTTAGCCGAATATATAATTTACAGCAATAGCTTATTCTGTTTAGAATGAGGTTTGGGTGTGATATTGACAATTATAAAGATATGAATTTTGAAAAAAAAAAAAAACAAACAAACATGCATCACTATGAAGAGTGATAATATTATATGTTTGAAATATAAAAAAAAAAAATAATGATAAAGATTGGAATTCCAAATGATCCTGACTGCCACCAAACAAGGGGAGCATTCACATTAATTTGACCAAATATATCTCGATTTCTCATCGTTGTATTATTTGACACTTTGTGAGTGGTGGATGGATTCAGGTATCAAATTCCTTGTTTATATAAACACTTTAGAAGATGTAGTATAAATTTAAAAGACGCTAAAGGAATGAACGTGGTGAATGACAAACTGGAAAAAAGAACATATTATTCTTAAACAAAAAAAGTGTAAAAGTTATCTTGAAATATTAATTATCTTTAGAATGATGCCTGCAAAATTATGCACAATGCTCATATTCATAAGGAAGAATTTCAAGATATATAGTATATTCTTGGTTTATTCTTTATTTTGGTTTCTAAATTTAAACGGGGATTTTCCATTTCATTCTTATTCATGCTAAAGAATATGAATAAAAGAACAATATTGCCTAGATGCTAAGGCAATGGCAGAAGCGGAATTTGCACTCATTATTTTTGGTGTCAACCATATATATGTAGTTAAAAGTTGCTTAAATCACATACTTATTACTAACTTTGTACAAATTGCCAAAAAAGGTAGCAATTAGTGCAATAAAATCTAAAAAATGATAATTTCCCATATATATGAGAATTGATTCTCGCACATATAATATAGGAAAAATTATGACAATTAGGATAAACCAATTATCTATTTTAGTCCATATTTTAGTTATTACCTCTTTAACCAAGTCTTTTTTATTAATTTAATTTTTTTCTTTCTAGCTATTTCTTCTTCTTTTTTTCCCCTTCTACTTCATCTTCTACTGGCTTTCTATTGCTTCTCTTTTTCCTTTTTTTCTGCTTCTTCTTCTTCTGTCTTTCTTTCTTCTTTTTTTTTTCCTCGTTTCTTTTTTTTCTTTCTTTTTCATGATTTTTAGATTTAGATTGTAGATATTAAGTGTAAATTTAATATTTTTTTATCATCATAAATTTAAATATTAATTATTAGGTGAATTAAATAAAAAAAAATTTAAAATTTTATTCTTGAAAATCTTAAAAGCTTGAAAACTCGAGTTTTGAATTGTTAAAAATTTTAACATATTGATAATTTGATTAGTTGGTGGTGTCATTTTGAAATTGTGGTTAAAATTTGATGAAGAATTAAGTGTTGCTTCTTTAATTTTTTGGTTATTTTATTTTATTAATTTGAAATAGTATTAATTTGTATAAGTAGATTTCATTTGGTTCTTTAATTTGAAATAGTATTAATTTGGTTCTTTAATTTGGTTCTCAAATTGTTTAAAAAAATTTTAAACCATTAGTTAGGTTGACTTGTAGTACATTTATGCAGTTTTTAAATATGTAGATTTCATTTTAATTCTTGTTAAAGAATCTATATCCATATTCATAGTCGAAATTAAATGGCTTTACTTTTGTACTCCAAACTCTTTCACATAAATTAGGACAAAAGGTGTACAAGACAGTAGGCCTCATTTGTTTGCTCTTAGACCAGGACATCATAATCTGAATTTACATCTTAATATTAAGATGTGCATTAAGATTTAGATGTCTGAATCTTTATACATATCTTACACACGTTAGAATCTGAATGCACATCTGATTTTTTATCAATCTGAAAATACATGAGTTGTCTTTGTTTAAAAATTAATAAATAAAATTTAAATAAAACACTATATTAATCTAATATTATATCAATAAAATATTTTTTTTAAAAGTATATTACAGTTGGAGGTAGGTGATGACGACTAACGATGGTGATCATAAGTGCTGATTAGGGATTGTATCGGGAGATGTGGTGGTCTGGTAGTAGATAATGATGATGTTGGTCGATAGTAGTGATTAATAATGATTGTTGATCTTGGTAGTTCATAGTGACAACTGTTATCTTTAATGTATTCAAAAATAAAATATTAAAAAATTTAAACAAAGTAAAATTAGAAATGGAGAAGAGATATAATTAATTCGAGTTACTAAACACTAGTATAGCGATACTTCAACCCCCAGTATACAATGAACAAAAAGAACAACCAAATCACACTTACTACTATACCCCTTATCAAATTTAGAAACCATAAAAGAGTCTCATTGCCCTGTCCTTATTACTAAACGTTGTCTCATCACGAGAATGGACTACAAAGTTAATTTGACAATATTGAGCCATCATCAATGACTTTGTTTGATCTCCTTGAACCTAGATCATGAAACTTTCGGTCTTCTAGGTAGAGTTACTGTCATGACCCCAAATGAGAAGGTCTTGCAAGCACCTACATGAATCTAACTTAATAGGAGAATCCCTTTTTGAACAACATATAAAAATATGTACAAGACTCATCTAATTGTACAAATTCATATCTTTTTAAAAGTTCAATAAAATCCTCCCCAAGAACCTTGGCTCTCCCAATATCTAGTCTAGATAGGTACAAGAGTTCTATTTAGAATACTAACAAGTAAAAAGACACAGCTTCACCTGTGAAGGAAATGCAAAAGCTGATGTTGAGTATCGCCTCGTCAATCATGAAACTGAAATTCACATGCCACAACCTACACCCAAAAAGGTGTAGCAAGAGTAGTATCAGTACACCACATGTATTGGTAGGCATCATCGGCCGACTACAATTAGATTACGCAATAACATAAAATTAATATGTAATCAATAATTCAGTTTAAACAACCACTCAACAATTTACCAAGACAATTTTTTTACTCCTTATTTATGAAAGTTATCTTACCATGCATCTGTATTTCGCTATCCAGCTTAGCCACAAAGGTTGGCCTGCATATTGTTTAGGCCTCGCTGCAGCAGTAACTTGACCGTTGCCGCGGTCTCGCCGCAGCGAGAATTCTATCACTGCAGCAGTACTGCTCTAGGCAGTAACTCAACTTCACTGGAGACCTTACTTGTTTCAACACCTCATCAATTACACAAGACCTAACATCACACAAAACTTACAATAAATATTCTCACAGTCAGGAGTAATCCAGCAACAATACGTAAATCACATTTACCATATGATTGTGCATGCAAATATTAACTCATACATAATCAATTTAATCAAACACCAAGAATTACAATACAAGTAAAACACAATTAGGTATCAGATCACATTCCCACTGAACACACGGTTAATAAACTTGTCATTATTAATTTCATCTCATAAAATATCTGTGCATACATCGATGTCATACCTTCCAATGAACTCTACCACATAACCATATGTATATGATAACATACCTGTATCAATCTCTGTCTCACAGTCATGTGTATAACATGACATACCTGTATTGCTCTCTTTCACTATCATATCATCAGTGATGTTCGGGCACACGCTTTCGTCACATAACTATACACACATGCCATAGGGTCTTATTTCTGCCTTTCCGGTCATGACCTGTAGGGTGTTCTAGAAATTCATGTACTGTACACCTAGTCGTATGAACCTCTCATCATACCTATCTGTGTACTCATATCCATACACACAGCCGTATGAACATTTAGTCATACCTGTCCGTGTACCCATTCATACTGCTTGCCCGGATGCTCGCCTCAGGACAAGCCACTCATATCCAAGTACTCATATACATTCAATTCCGCTCGTCTGGATGCTCACCTCGGATACGAACATCTCATCTCAGGGTAAGGCATACCAGCAATCTCATTCATGTTCACCACAGGATAAGAATCTATTATCCCTCACTCATCAACATATGCAACATGATATCTACTAGTCAACTCATATGACAACTCGGGCAAACCCATTTATCAACCACAGATCCTCAACATAACGTTCATACATTATACTTCATCAACTCATGTGACCATTTAGAAAGAAGTAATGAATCAACAATAAGCAGCATGTTTATCATGCGATTTCACTCAATCAACTCATTTGACCACTCAACAACGTATATAAATCAACAATCATCAGCACAATTAATCAAGTATTTTATTAGGTCAACACATATGACACTACATAAGCACGCATTATTTATCTCAATTACCCTTAACTCTCACCATGACAATTATCATATTAAGCTTCTCAAACCTAATCTACAATCATATAAGATATCAATATTATTCCACATGATCAAGGCACGAAGACCCATTAGCTATATCCACAACTCACGACATTTACCAGTTATCTAGTTTAAGAAGTGATTCTTTCTATATTGTTACTCATTAATGCATTAGTTATCAATTATTAAACACGTAGTCTCACTTCAATCAAAATTCACAACCAACCCATGGTACAGATATTATTCAGAATTCTTCAGGCTAAATTTGCAAACCCTCTTATTACCTAGGGCCCCATCATTGATTCAGGTTCTTTCAACCTTATTTATTACCTTAGTATTGTGACTTTCCATCTTAAGGTAGTCTATTTGGGTCAAACTTAGCCCCATTAGTATTTCTAATTTTTTTTCAAGCCAATTCCTCAACACATAAGATTAATTAGAAAAAATCGAGTCTGAATCACTCAACCTAGTTAATTACGAATTCTTATAATTACTTGTTCTTTTCTTACCTCAGATTCGATCTAAACTAGTTAATTTACATCACCGATTCACCTTCTCATTCATGGAATATAAAAAGGCACCAACAAGTTCACATAACCCCATTGGGTTAATTCACCCCGCTTCATTCTTGTTCCTGTCCTTTTAACAACACATGCACAAAGATATATTCATAATTTATACTATCAAATACACCATAAAAAATAATTACATTCATATGTCATCAACAACTGTCAAGAATATCAGCTCAAGACTCCACTGCCTAGATCATAACATTAAGGAAACATTAACAAAATTATCAAATCAAAAGTACTTTTCAAGAACATCACATTAAGAGTACATCCTCTATTATCAATCATCAATTAGGTTTTACTTTTCCACGTCTTCTCATACCTAGGGTCAATCCTCCAATTCCATAGTTACGTCACCGCAAGTATTTCATCAAGTCATCATATTTTATGATCCCTCATCAATTTTACATTAATAGTACAAACGTATACGATTCACTAGGTATAGTCTAACACAAAGATAAGCCATAATCTACCTGGATCGTAGAACTGGAATGTGCAGCTACTCCACGGGAGCTTTGCCTTTTCTCACCGCCTCCGAACGTTCAAAGTCTAGAAATAAGATATTAACGAATCAATCAATAGGCTACTTTTTCGATTCAAGGGTTTGGGAACTCAACCCACTCCATTCTACCCGTTGCTTACGGTCTGATTCGATAATCACAGACCAAATTATCATAGCCAAAATCTATAATGATCATTCCAGCCTACTTCATGGAGTTTTTACTCCTTTAACCCTCCTAAAACAGCTTTTAAGGTTAAGGGTTCTAAATTCACTGAATTCTAGTCTCAAACTGTCACCAAAACGATGTTTTATAATTATATTTTACCCTAAAAAGTGTTGATTTCCCACTTTTAGGAATATAAATCAACACCCAGTCATTCCTATAACTCTGACCCTAGTTTTCACAAACCCAGAGTTCTCAACTAAGAATTTACCTTAAAGACTATGATTCTGCGTGTTAGGAATCAGATGAGGGAAGGAAAGAGTTAGAACTCATAACTTGAGAAGGAGAAATTGTTTAGCCCTTAGAAAATCACCCTTCTTCTCTCAAAGTTCGTGCCTTAGAATAATGGGGAGAAAAACCCTAAAATTCTAACTTAAAGTGGCTTTCTGCCTCACGTCGTCCGCTACAGTAGGTGTTTGGCTGTTTTGGTAACTACACGCAAGTGCACGTGGTCGAACAAGTAGTAAAGTGGCTTCAGTAAAGCCAAGTATCAATCCCACAGGGACTGAGCTACGGTAATAATTAACTTAAGTGTTAATGAACTATATATTTAAGAATGCAGACAACCAAATAAATAATATTTTGAGAGTTTGATTTTACTAATTAATAAGAATCTATGGCAAAATTATAAAGTGAGTCTGAATAATAGTAATGAGCAAGCTGAGGTTAAAACGAACATGCAGGGAATTAATTTATCAATACAATTCAGTTAATCTTTTCTTCAGTTGCTAGTCAAGAATTATTGCCTATGGATTGGAACTTCCGACTCCTATCCAATTTAAGAAACATGAACCTTAATCTAAATTTCTGTGATAAAAGAATTTCATGCTCTAGCCATACAAAACTGATTCCTTAATTGACTAATTAGACTTTCAGATCTATTTCTATTCTGAATGTAAATCAATTGTCAATTTTCCAAACTAAGAAGAGATCATATCCTACCAATTCACATCTTTCCAATTTCTTTTCTTTTCAAAATCAAAATTGGATTTTTTAGATATACATTAACATTGGCCAAACATTAATGCAGTAAGAACAAGAATTGATAGAACAACCATTGAAGAAAGGATGAAAACTGAAATGATCAACAATTACATTCCATTACAATTGTTCTTAACCTCAGCAAGAAGTGAATTAGCCACTCATTTGTGGATTAAACATCATCAAATAAGTAGAAATCATACAAACAATTGAGATAAAAGAGAAAGACATAGAGAAGAACCCTAGAATTTTTGTCCCCTCAACTGCCTGTAACCCACGTTCTTGCTCAACCAAGTCAGAATGTTTAAAATAAAACCTAAGTGTGCTATTTATACTATTGAGAATTTTTCCCAGAATAACAAGCAACGTGGTACGGAGTGTCTCGCGGAGCACTCTCTCCGTGCCACGGGGGTATCGCGGACCCTCTCTGGAATTTGGCTCCTCAGAAATTTCACCTCAGCGTGCCACGACTTGCATCACGGAGCCTGGCCAACGTGCCACGGTGCTATTGCATGATGTCCTAGGTAATTGTACTCAACGTGACATAGAGTGCATCGCATAACATTGCATCCATGTCACGGAGGTAACGCGAACCTCCACTGGAAATTGCCAAATTTAATTCACCCGAAGTAGAATGCCTCCGCGATAGCAGCGTGACACGGCTCCATCGCGGAGCCCTTATTTTTGCTGCTCTTCCTTGACCTTTTCCACTCCTTGTTTCCAAGTCCATTCCCGATTTTTACCAACATGTATCTTAGCTTCCCAAAATTCCATTTTACCTGCAAAACAATACTAATCATGTTGGTTAGTATAAATTCACATTTAACTAAAAATCACATGAGAATGTACACAATAACGATAGATAAACAAGTCGAAATGAAGCATTTGCGTATCACTTGGGCATGCAATTCATCCCAAGATCACTTACCCCACACTTAGAACCTTGTTCGTCCTCGAACAATACTCTCACATCTCATGCAATTGACACTCACGCATAGCTACTTTGGCTCGACAATTCAAGCTACGGCTATAATGATTATTTAATATAGCAAATCATCAAGAAAATATGCATGGTCTCATCAATACAATGAAATACACCATATTAAGACCTCCTAAACTCAAGAATCGATTCTCGATCTTGGAAAACTCGTGCAAATCAACTGATCAAGACTTCCGACACGAAATTTAATCTCTTGTCAAGCATGTGCCCTCACAACATAAGAGAATTACCCCATTTGCAATCATATGATTTCCCAAGGACTATATAGGGGTTTATGAATACGATTTCGCTCTCTCTCCCAAAGAATTCACATGCATCATGTCATGAACCATAGGCTTGCCTCTAGTGTATTACTCCACTAATATAAGGACGCGTGATGTAAGATCACCTTGTAATGTAAGCTAAGGAACTAGTAAATACTGGGCTAACCAATAATAGCAACTAGCTTCCTTAAGCGCTTTTCAATACATCCCACCATCATTATGGGCATTGTTTCTTCCTTCATCCTCTCATTCTTGAAATTTTTCTTTATTTTTGTTCCCATTTCTTTAAGCACACTCGACTTAATAGCAAAGATTAGTTATACATCTTTATTTTATTTAATTTCAGCAAGTGCACCTTTGACCTTTTCTTTAACTTTCACCACTTCCGGTTTTCCTTCCTTTTCACAATTCTCACTCCTTTACACTCTGGGAAAATTGTTTTTCTTAAGAGCTTAAGAGTTTTGGATCAAATTCACGGCTAATGAAAAGAAGGGATTAAGCTCGGTTTGTACCTCTTCAAAGAAATAAAAATAAATAGGCTAAAGGCTCAATGGGGCTAACTAGGATGTACATTCAAGGTAGGTATGATAATGGAGAAACTTTCGATTTAATCAAAGAAATGCCTACATCCTTTCCGACAATACACATCCTTCATTTCGTTTCGTACACACACCAGACAAGTTCTAGAAACTTCACAATAGCATGGAATAATCGAAACCTCACCTCACACTCATTGCACATGCTCAACTCAAGACATATTCACAGACTCTTCAATCAACTAATTACAAGAATTCACTATTAAGCCTCGATCACACCGGATCGAACTCTATGGCCTAGGTATCTCAATACGTTTACACATTTGCATGCTTTCATACGAATCACCTTTGCATCTTAATATCATGTACAACACATAATAAGAATTCCGAACCATGAAGTAGCGACACATTTGGGAAACAAACAAAAGAAAGAAAATAAAGAGAAACTACCCCTATCGACTACATTTCCCTTAAGACGGTCGTCATCCATCCATCATAGGGACCGGTCACTATCTACAGCTTCGGTTCAATGGGACTATTCTCGGTAAAAGCACCGAAAACAAAAGCCAAGAAACCCAACATAAAAAAAAATTTCGAAAAAATTCGATAGAAAAATATAAAAATTTTAAATTTGAACAATATTTACACAACACAACCAGCAACAGCTTAACACAACACACAACAACTCAACATTCATTACAACACCACATTACTTACAAATACACAACACATAGTCACATTTTTCACAGGCACAACAAAAAAACATAAACATAACATAAACAAAGCAGCTGGCACCTAACTACTCCTACCCCACACTTAAATCGAACACTGTCCTCAGTGTTCACAAAATTTCAACATATCACAAAGGTAGGTGGTGAAACTCCTTGATCAATCGAAGTATGCAACTTCTTCGTCAGGTGCCGTTGCCTAGTCTCCCATATCAGAATCGCCCCCGCTGTCCTCGTCTAACTCAACATCTGAGTCCTCCCGGCATGTCTCCTCATCAGTGGGGACATCATCATCTACGAGCTCCACAAATGCTGGCCCCACTCTGCATAGAGCCCTGGCATTCTCGTTGAATGGATAATCCATCTCGAGCTACCACAACTCATCCTCCGTTGCCGGCCTCCCGCCTATGTGCAACTGCAGTATCTGTATTCCGTACATGCGGGCCATATACTGGTCATCCCCGAGCATGTTGCTCGGCTAGTGTGAGAACCGGCCCATGAGTAGTGTCAGGTGCCTTGGTTTTGGTGACATCCAAGGCACGCCTTTCAATTTGTGGGATGTAATCCAGGGCCTCCTCCTCAATGTCATGGCCCCTCAGGAACGTGGTAAGCAAACCACCGAACCCGTATCTATGCCCCTGATGCAATTAGGCTCTCTTCATGCGGATATGATTACCGCCCCAAAATTGATCTCAGCTCCTTTATCAGGGCATATACCAAGCACACTTTATCCCGGGTGACATCTGTCATGTGCACCCCCGGGATCAAGCATGAGCACACAAGTTTCAGCCAAATCCTGACTTCCCTGTTCATCTGAGAGTAGGGCAGTGTTTGATGGTAGCCCCTCTCCTTGTGCGTGCTCTACCGTGCTGTCGAACGGGCTCCACATAGAGTGCGTCTGATGTTCGCATAAGGTGGAGTGATGTTCAACTACCAAAGTACATGGGCGTCTGTGTCCCGCGCCCCCAAGATAGCATTCAAGTGATGGGTCTCAAAAGTGACAACCTGCCCCCTAATTTTGACTGTGTGACTGCGGAGGGTCGGGTTCCAGTTGGCATAGAATTCCCGAATCAGATGGAGATTGCACTCCCTGCACTCTTCGAAGATGAAGTTCAGCCCAGCGGTGTCAATCCGGTGTACGATCCGCAGGAATTCCTGTGCTAGCGGCTCCCTTGCTATTTGCTCCTCCGGGAAGTATTTGGTTTCTTTGTGTTTTGCATACCACTTCTCCCCTTCATCAGTCACCCATCGGGTTCCGTATTGTCGATGTTGGCCTCGTGGAACCACTGGTGCTGCTAGAACTGCTGTCCCCAATCGTATCCTTTTCCTGCGGGCACCCGATGTGGATGCGCCTTTACCCTTGACTTGTCTGCCTAACATTTTTCCTGCACATTTAAACATACAATCCCAATGTCATTCAAATCATAATTAGCTACCACTAAGGTTGGGTTTAATTAGGTCACCCCACACTTAGTCTTTAGCCACAATCAAAACAATTCGACAAGACATTCATGATTTTCCTCATTCTTAACATTCAACCGGCTTAGTGCATTCATATAAATCGATGGAACAATTTCTATGTACTACTCAGACTTCGTACAACAACTACAACTTTCTTCATCAATTCAATTTCAACATCATAGCACTTAGCCATATTTTTTTCTTCAACAACCTATGCAATTCACCAATTTCATTCTCCCGAAAATCCCTTGTCTACTTAGATTATTCAACATTAATCACACTATATTTTTCTTCACCCAACATGCACAACCCAATGTTTTTTTTCAACATTTCAAAGAATTTAGTCTTCTTCCTATTTAATTTCCAACCCTAGCTATCAATTTCGCAAAAGAATTCAATAAAACATGCAATCATTGAGTTCACATACTCACAACGATACTATGAACATCAATCAATCATAACTTAAATGAATTCAAGCTGAATTCTCACTTAGGGCAAGGTTCAATCACTACCCATGTTCAAGAATCGAAAATTTAAGCAAAAATGAGGTAGAGTTCAAGAACATACCTTTAATCCGATGAAATCAAAGAAAACTCGAAGAAAATTTGTGCCTAGGTTCGTGTCACGTTGGGGGAGAAGGGAATTTGGGGTTTGTGTCACGGAGGGAAGGAAAAATAAGGAAATAGTTGAGGGAAATCGGGGTTTTAAAGTGATATTTCGCGCGGGTTACCCGGTGACCCGGTGTGACCTTACGCGAAATAACATCCAACGTGTCATGGATGGTAACCTGGAGCACCCCCTCCGTGACATGCAGCCATCGCGCCATTGTTCTGGAATTTTAAAAAAATTCCGGAATAGGCTGCAATGTGTCACGGAGGGTAACGCGGAGCACCCCCTCCGTGACATGGAGCCATCGGCGTAGGCTAACTGTAATGTGCCAATTTTTATTTTTCTTACCTCGATTTTTTCCTTTGCGCTTCTTTGCATTTTTGCCCTCCGTTTCACCTGAAAATCATTCTACCACAAGAACTTGGTTAGAATTCATAGGTTTAGACACAAACAAGATTTTTATTTTTATTTTTTTCTTTTTCTTTGTTTTTCTCTTTTTTCTCTTTTTTAATTTTTCTGTATAGTTCTACTCATCTATTACAATAATTTCATGGGTAGCCTCCCGTGCAGCGCCTGATTTACCGTCGCGGCTCGACGTCATTCATGTTCTACACCTCTTCCCATTTACTAAGAACGTGGCACTTCTATCTTCTTGCCACAACTCCACTACCCCATGCGGGGTCATTCTTACCACCTCAAATGACCCAGATCATTTGGACCGCAATTTCCTGGAAACAACCTCAATCTTGAATTGAATAGCAATACTTTTTGCCCCAGCTCAAAGATCCGATGCACCATATGCTTATCGTGCCACCTCTTTGTTTTCTCTTTGTAGAACTTGGCACTTTCATAAGCATGCCAACAAAACTCATCAAGTTCGCTAAGTTGCATCAGCCTCTTCTTACCCGCTAGCTCTAGATCCATGTTTAATTTCCTCACGGCCAAGAAAGCTCGATGTTCTAGCTCCACAGGCAGATGAGACGCCTTTCCATAGACCAATCTGTATGGAGAAGTCCCAATTGGTGTCTTGTACGTAGTTCTATAAGCCCACAATGCATCGTCGAGTTTGCTTGACCAATCACTACGTTGTGCATTCACTGTTTTCTGTAGAATCTGCTTCACTTCTCTGTTCGACACCTCCACTTGCCCACTTGTTTGGGGATGATATGCTGTTGCTACCTTTTGGCGCACCCCATACTTAGCTAGCAAATTCTTGAAACTTGCATTTACAAAATGAGCCCCTCCATCACTGATAATGGCTCGGGGTGTCCCGAACCTAGTGAAAATGTGCTGTTTCAAAAATTTTGTTACCACCTTGTTGTCATTCCTGGGCCAAGCTGTTGCTTCAACCCACTTTGATACATAATCAACGGCCACCAAGATGTAATGATTACTAAATAACGGTGGGAATGGGCCCATGAAATCTATACCCCATACATAAAAGATCTCCACTTCTAATATCTGCTGCAACGGCATCTCTTGCCTTCTACCAATTGTGCTTGTTCTTTGACATCTATCACATATTTTTACGTATGCCATAGAGTCTCTAAACAATGTAGGCCAAAAGAAACCTGACTGTAGCACCTTGTGCACTGTCCGCTCGCCTCCGTGGTGCCCTCCATACAATGAAGAGTGACAACTCCTCAACACTTCTGCAATCTGGCTCTCCGGAATGCATCTTCTCATCACCTGATCCGGTCCCTGCTTAAAAACGTACGACTCATCCCAAATATAATACCTGCAATCATGCCTCAACTTCTTTCTCTGCTGAGCCGTAGCCTCCGGTGGATAAACTCCACTCACTAGCAAATTCACAATGTCTGCATACCAAGGGATTTTAGCTTCCCTTATTTCCAAGAGCTGCTCATCCGGGAACGCTTCTTTGATGCTGTCACCTTCCTTCACATGCGACCGGCTTTCCAATCGCGATTGGTGATCTACCACTTGATTCTCGCTACCCTTTCTGTCCCGAATCTCTAGGTCAAACTCTTGTAACAACAAGATCCATCTGATCATCTTGGGCTTTGCACCCTTCTTGTTAAGCAGATACCAAATCGCTGCATGATCGGTATACACCACTACTCTAGAACCCACCAAATAGGACCTGAATTTATCAAACGCGAACACCAATGCTAGCATCTCCTTTTTTGTGACTGTATAATTGACTTGGGCTGCGTCCAATGTTTTGCTTGCATAATGAATAGAATGAAAAATTCTATTCCTCCACTGCCCGAATACAGCTCCTACAACCACATCGCTTGCATCACACATACGTTCAAACAGTTGTTCCCAATCCGGAGAAATAAGGATAGGTGCTTCTATCAATTTCTGTTTCAACTCCTCGAATTCTTTGACACAATCCTCATCAAACTCGAACTTCACCTATTTTTCTAGCAACCTGCATATTGGTCTAGAAATTTGAGAGAAGTTCTTAATGAACCGTTTGTAGAACCCTGCATGTCCGAGAAAACTACGAACACCCTTCACTAACACATGTGGTGGTAGATTTTCAATAACTTCAATGTTTGCACGATCGACCTCCAACCCCTTGCAAGACACTTTATGGACAAGGACGATCCCCTCCTTGACTAAGAAATGACATTTCTCCCAGTTGAGTACAAAGTTGGATTCTTCACAACGAGCTACACCCTGTCAAGATTCTGCAAACAAGTAGAAAATGAATTACCAAAAACAGAAAAATCATCCATAAATACCTCGAAGAAATCTTCCACCATATCATGAAAGATCGCTATCATGCATCTCTGGAATGTAATGGGTGTATTGCATAACCGAAATGGCATCCGCCTGAAAGCATATGTCCCATAAGGACATGTTAAAGTAGTCTTCTCCTGGTCCTCCGGTGCTATGGCTATTTGGTTATAGCCAAACTACCCATCAAGGAAACAACAATATTCTTGACCAGCCAATCTGTCCAATATCTGATCAATAAACGGGATAGGATAGTGATCTTTCCTTGTGGCCTCATTGAGCTTTCATGCAAATCCGCCAGCCTGTGACTGTGCGTGTAGGGATCAACTCATTCTTTTCATTGGTGACCACGACCATCCTCCTTTCTTTGGGACACACTGAACGGGGCTGACCCATTCGTTGTCTGAAATAGGATAGACCACCCCTGCATTAAGCCACTTAATCACTTCCTTCCTAACCACATCCTTCATCATTAGATTCAACCTCTGCTGATGTTGTATAGTTGGCTTTGCTCCTTCCTCCATGAAAATTCTATGTGTTCAAAAAGCTAGATTGATACCCTAATATCTGACATTTGCCAGCTCATTGCTTTCTTCCTCCTCTTGAGAACCACCAATGCATCCTTTACCCGTGCCTCCGTCAATTCTGCGGAGATGATGACTGGAAAGGTTTCATCTTCCCCCAAAAATACATATTTCAAATGTGGAGGCAATGTTTTCAACTCCAGTTTTGGTGCTTCCTCAATAGATGGTTTTGGCAATGGTTCTTGGGACCTCATCAATGGCTGAAAGTCTTGCTTCCTGAGATACCATTTTGATTCATTCAACATTTGCACCATCTCATAAGTATCTCTATCTACGAAATGATCGGAGCTCATCAACGCTCTCTCCAATGGATCTCGAGAATCAACAATCTGAAGAATTGCTTCTTGGTTTAGCACATTGATTGCTGAAAGCTCCTCATAAATGGACGGAAGCTTCATGGCCTTATACACATCAAATACCTCCACTTTGTCATGCGCTCATGGTTAGTTTCCCTGCAGCTACATCAATCAAAGCTCTCCCGGTTGCTAAGAAAGGATGTCCCAAAATAAATGGGACTTCCGCATTCGGCTCAAAATCTAAGACAATAAAATCTACCGAGAAGATAAGGAAGCCCACTTGCACTAGCACGTCCTCCACAATGCCATCTGGTCTAGCCAAAGAACGGTCCGCTAACTGCAAGATCACTATAGTTGGTCTAGGACTGCCCAGCCCCAACTTCTTGAACACCGATGTCGGCATCAAGTTTATGCTCGCTCCCAAATCGCATAATCCGCGAGCTCAGATACTTTGCCCGATTGTGATCTGAATTGTAAAGCTCCCAGGGTCCTTGAGCTTTGTTGGCAACCTATTCTGTCTTCGGGATGTGCACTCCTCAATAAGTGCCACCGTAGCATACTCTGTCAATTTTCTTTGTTTAGCTACGATGTCCTTGATATACTTTGCATATTTCGGCACTCCCTGCAAAACATCAACCAAAGGTAAATTAATGTGTACCTGTTTAAGAACCTCCATGAACTTTTTAAAACAAGCTTCCTCCTTGTGTTTCTTTAATCTTTGAGGGAACGGGGGTGGTGGTCTTTCTGCTTCAGCTGCCTTCTCCTTCCCCCTCTCATCATCATGTTCCCTATCTTTCTCCACTGCTCCTGATTGCTGAGGTGGTCTTTCTGGTTCCACCTCCTTGAGTTGTAAACCACTCCTTGTGGTTACTGCATTAACCTGCTTGGGATTCGGGTCAGTGTCACTCGGTAGTCCTCCTCTTGGCCTGGTGTTTTGAGCTCCAACTAGTTGTCCAAACTGGTACTCTAACACCTTTGTAGCTAACTGGTTGTTTTTTATGTTTGCCTCTAATTTCACATAATCAGCCTGCATTTGAGCTTGGTTAGCTATCATTGTTTTGAACATTTCCTCAATGCTGATGGGTGGTGGAGGAGGTGCATTGTTTCCTCTGTATTGAGACTGATAATTCTGCTGCCCCCTTGATTTCTCTGCGCACCCTGATTCGAACTCTACCTTGATGGATGTTACTATCCTAAGAGAAATTTGGATGATTCCTCCAATTTGAGTTGTAATTATTGCCATACTGCTGGTGATTATTTCTCTGGACGTTCCCAACAAAGTTCACTGAATCTGGATTTGCACCACAACACTTAGCTGAGTGTTCATTACTACCGCATACTTCACACCAAACCTGCTGCACTACATTAACTGGGGCTTGTGATTGATTCAAGCTAATACTGCTGAAGTGGGTGTTGAGTTGATTTTGCAACGCAGCTATCTGTGCAGTGATAACTATAAAACCGTCCACCTCAAAGACTCCTGCTGCTTTCCTTGTTCCTTCTCTTGAATATTCCGCATTCCACTCTGGATTTCCCTGCAAAATACGATTTAACAAAGTATACAGCTCCTCATAAGTCTTTTCTAATGCTTGTCCCCCAGCTGCTGAGTCTAGAAAATTTTTTGTGTGGGGTTCCAAACCCTCTATGAAAGTATGCACCAGCACATCATTGGATTGGTGATGATGAGGACAATCCCGTAACATAGATTTGAACCTTTCCTAAGATTGATACAGATTTTCACCCTCTCTTTTTTTAAAACATAGAATCTGACTTCTAAGTCTTGCTATTTTCTCGGATGGAAAGAATCTTATCAAAAATTTTCTTGCAAGATCATCCCAAGTGGTGATAGAGTTAGGTGGTTCAGCTTTCAACCACCTCTTTGCTTCCCCTAATAATGAAAATGGGAATAATGTAAGCCTCACGTAGTCGGATGATACTCCAGTGGGAATGTAAGTGTCACTTATCTCCAAAAAGTTTTGGAGATGTTGTTGTGGATCTTCGTGAGGGAGACCTGTGAATTGCCCGTTGGTGTGCAACAATTGCACCAGGTTCTGTTTAAGCTCAAACCTCCCTCCTGGCTCTGGTCTGCAAATACTATATGTAACATTGTTAGCATGTGGGATTTCCACTTCGCGAACCGGCCTTGCTGCCATTTCCTCGAGCACTAACACTGCCCTCACAAGTGGTAGATTCTATTGTTTCTCCAGGATTGTCTGTCTTAGCAACTGCAGTTTCTTCTCTAGAGCTTCCCTTCTTTGACGATGGAATTATCTTTCCGGCTCTATATATGAATCCACTAACTCCTTTTCTCTTGCCAGTGTTCAAAAGAATTCAATATCTACAAGAGAAAGGCTAAGATCAAGTTGTCAACACTTATACATAATTTGTAAACTAACACTAAGAAAATAATTTTACCAATTGCCAGTCCCTGGCAATGGCACCAAGAACTTGTTCGGCTGTTTTGAGAACTACACGCTGATCTTGGGCAAATTTATATGCCCAAGTGACACTCAAAAGTACCATTTTAGCCTTGTTTATCTACCAATGTGTATACATTCTCATGTAATTGGTAATAAAATGTGAATCTATACTAACCAACATGATTAGCATTGTTTTGCAGGTAAAATGTAATTTCGGGAAGCTAAAATGCATGTTGGAGGATATCGGGGTTGGACTTGGATACGCGCAAGGAACAAGGCATTGGACAACATGAATTAAAGGGGATCCGCGATGGAGCCGTGTCATGCTTCCATCACGGAGGCGTTCTGCCTGGATAGGGAAATTTCGCCCAAATTCCAGAGAGGGTCCGCGTCTGGTCTGTGGCACGGTGGCTTGGCTCCGCGTTGCACGCCGTTCCACGTTGAGCTTTAATTCCTGGACCCCCAGTTCCAGTGAGGGTCCGCGTCCGTAGCGTGTCACGGAGGCAGTATTCCGCGATGCACTCCGTGACACGTTGCTCGTTATTCCGGGAAAAATTCCCAGCAATATAAATAGAACACTTAGGTTCATTTTTCAATATTCTGACTTGGTGGAGCAAGAACGTGGGTTACAGGCAGTTGAGGGACGAAAATATCAGGGTTTTTTCTCTCTTTCTTTCTTCTTTAATTCAATTGCTTGTATGATTAACACTCATTTAAAGATGTTTAATCCACAAATGAGTGGCTATTTCCTCTTCTTGCTAAGGTTATGAACAATTGTGATGAAATGTGATCATTAATTCTTTGGTTTTTCATCTTTTCTTCCATGTTGTTCTATTAATTCTTGTTCTTACTGCATTAATGTGTGGCCTACGTTAATGTACATCTAAAAAGTCCGATTTCACTAGAGAGAGCAAGAAATTGGAAAGTTGTGAATTAATAGGATATGATCTTTACTTGATTTGGAAAAATTAGGAATTAATTTACTTTCAGGATAGAAATATACCTGAAAGTCGTATTAGTCAATTTAGGAACAGGATTTGTATGGCTAGAACATGAATTGTATTTAATCACAGAAATGTAGGTGGATGGTTCATGATTCTTAAGTGAGGTTAAATACGAGAGTTTTAATCTCTTGGCAAATGTTCTTGGCTAGCAACTGGAGGAAAAGATTAACCAAATTATGATGATAATCACTTTCATTACATGTTCGTTTAACCTTAGCATGCTCTCATTCATAGTTCAGACTCAAAGTAGATAATTGTTTTAGCTTTAGTATAAAAATTATAAAACAAACTATCAAACTCTTGGTTACACCGTTGTCTGCATTTTTAGAAGTAAAATATAGTACACTTGAGCAGATTGCACTTCATCCAAGTCTCTGTGGGACCGATACTTGGCTTACTAAAGCCACTTACTACTTGTTCGACCACGTGCACTTGCGTGTAGTTATATACCCATATAACAAACTCGAACAAGTTTTTGGCGCCGTTGCCGGGGACTTGGCAATTGGTGAATTTGCTTTATGTGTTAATTTACTGTATTTTTAGTTTCTTAGTGTTGACAACTTGGTCTTAGCCTGTATTTTGCAGACTTAATTTCTGTTGAACACTGGCAAGAGACAAGGAGCTGGTGGAATCGTATATAGAGACAGAAAGGATATTTCACAGTAAACGGAGAGAAGCTCTACAAAGAAAGCTGCAGTTGCTCAGACAGACGATCATGGAGCAACAACAGAATCCACCAGTAGTACGGGCAGTGTTAGTGCCCGAAGAAGTAGCAGCTCGGCCGGTTCGCGAGGTGGCAATCCCACATGCTAATAATGTCACATCTAGCATCCGCAAACCTGAGCCAGGAGGGAGTTTGAACTTAAACAGAATATGGTGCAATTGCTGCACACTAGCGGGCAGTTTACCGGTCTCCCTCATGAAGATCCACAGCAGCATCTCCAAAATTTTTTGGAGATAAGTGACACTTACATCCCCGCTGGAGTGTCATCAGATTATGTCCATCTTACATTGTTCCCATTCTCACTATTGGGAGAAGCCAAGAGGTGGTTGAAAGCTGAGCCACCAAATTCTATTTCTACGTGGGATGATCTTGCAAGGAAATTCTTGATACAGTTTTTTCCCTCCGGTAAAACAAATAGACTTAGAAGTCAAATTCTAAGTTTCAAACAGAGAGAGGGAGAGAATTTATATCAGGCCTGGGAGAGATTCAAGTCCATGTTACGGGATTTTCCTCATCATCATCTGTCCAATGATGTGCTGGTGCACACTTTTATAGAGGGTTTGGAACCCCACACCAAAATATTGCTAGACTCGGCAGCTGGAGGACAAGCACTGGAGAAAACTTATGAGGAGCTGTATACCTTGTTGAACCGTATTTCGCAGGGCAATTCGGAATGGAATGCTGATTCGTCAAGAGGTGGGACAAGGAAAGCAGTAGGAGTGCTCGAAGTGGATGGGTTTACAGCTATCGCTGCACAGATAGCTGCATTGCAAAATCAACTTAACACCCATTTTGGCAACATGACAATGAACCAGCCTCAAGCCCCAGTGAATGCTGTGCAACAAATGTGGTGTGAAGTGTGTGGAAGTAGTGAGCACTCAGCTGAGTGTTGTGGAGCCAATCCTGACTCGGTAAACTTTGTGGGTAATGCGCAAAGGAACCACCAACAGTATGGTAATAGCTACAATTCCAATTGGAGGAACCACCCTAATTTCTCATGGGGTAGCAACAACCATCAGGGGCAAAGTTCGGGTCAGGGTGTGCAAAGGAACCAAGGAGGGCAGCAGAATTATCAAGCACAATTCAGAAACAACAATGCACCTCCTCCACCACCATCACCCAGCATTGAGGAGATGTTCAAGACCATGATAGCTAACCAAGCTCAATTGCAGGCTGACTATGTGAAATTGGTAGCCGAAGTGAAAAACAACCAGTTAGCTACCAAGGCACTTGAATATCAATTTGGGAAATTTGCTAGTGCCCAAAACACAAGGCCTAGAGGAGGACTGCCGAGCGACACGGATCCCAATCCCAAGCAGGTAAATGCAGTGACCACAAGGAGTGGTTTGCAGCTGAAAGAGGTGGAACCAGAAAGACCACCTCAACAGTCGGGAGCAGCAAAAGTTGAGAAGGAGCAAAGTACTGAAAGGGGGAAGACTAAGGAAGCTGAATCAGAAAGACCTCCACCCCCGTTCCCTCAACGACTAAAGAAACACAAGGAGGAGGCGTGTTTAAGGAAATTCATGGAGGTGCTGAAACAGGTACATATTAACTTACCTCTTGTTGATGTTTTGCAGGGAGTGCCAAAATATGCTAAGTATATAAAGGACATCGTGGCAAACAAAAGTCGGTTGACTGAGTATGCTACGGTGGCTCTAACAGAGGAGTGCACTTCCCGGATTCAAAATAGACTGCCCATAAAGCTCAAAGACCCTGGGAGCTTTACTATCCAGATTACCATTGGGCAGAGCATCCGAGCTCGTGGATTGTGTGATTTGGGAGCGAGCATAAATTTGATGCCTTCATCGGTATTCAGAAAGTTGGGTCTAGGGAGTCCTAGACCCACAACAGTAATCTTGCAATTGGCGGATCGATCCCTAGCCAGACCTGATGGCATTGTGGAGGACATTCTGGTGCAAGTTGGCTCCCTAATTTTCCTGGTAGATTTTGTCGTGTTGGATTTTGAACCAGACGCGGAAGTCCCATTTATTTTGGGACGTCCTTTCTTGGCAACCGGGAAAGCACTAATTGACGTAGCTGCGGGGCAGCTAACAACGCGAGCACACGACAAGGTGGAGGTGTTCGATGTGTACAAAGCACCCAACCTCCCGATGGTGCACGAAGAACTCTCGGTGATCAATGTGATTGATCAAGGTGATGATGAGCAGATTAAGGATTCACGGGAGTTATTGGGAAAACCACCGGAGAGGTGTAAGCACTACTAGGGGGAGGACGGTGATCGAAAAAAATCGTCCATCACCCTAGAGGACAATTGAGCTTAACGACGTTGAGCCACAACGGTAAACCAGGCGCTGCATGGGAGGCAACCCGTGAAAAATTTTTCTTTCTTTTTGTAAAGTGTAAATAGATTTTTCTTTTCTTTTTCTTTTTCTTGATTTACTACAAAATTTTTCGTTTTAGTTTTTGTTTTATTTGTATTTAGAGTGAAACCTATAATTCTAACCAATTTTGTATAGTGAGATGAATTTCAGGTCAAACGGAGAAAAATATGCACGGAATCACGAAGGAAAAGTCGAGGTATGAAAATTAATAAAAAGTGGCAAACAGTGTGCTGGGGCGACAGCTCCGTGTTACCTCCGTGACACGTTGAGGTATAATCTGGATTTTTTAAAAATTTCCAGAACAGGCTCGCGATGGCTCTGCGTCACGGAGGCAGTGCACCGTGATGCACTCTGTGACACGTTGCCATGTATATCGCGACGGGTCACATCGGGTCGCCAGGTGACCCGCGCGATTTCCCTACTTTTTAACCCCGAAAACCCTCCCTTTTCCCTTATTTTTCAATCTCTCCATGACCAAACCCCCCAAAACCCATCCCCCATCAACTTGACACGGAGTAGGCCAAGAAATTCAATAAGTTTTCTTTGATTCTTCAAAGTCAAGGTATGTTTTTCGATTTCCTCTCAAATTCTTGTCGAATTTCTTCGATATTGAGCATGTGAGGTGAGCTAAATAGCCCTAAGTAGAAATTAATCATGAATTCAATTGAATTGTTGTTGATGAGTGTTCGGAATGTCGTTATGATTGCTTGAACTTGTCAATTGCATAAATTAATCGAATTTGCTTGATAATATCAATTCTAGGGCTTGTATTTTGAATTTGAAGTTGAAAATGCAGTGAACTTGTGAGTTTCATGCCGGGATGTATATGTTGAATGAGATGAGTCGATGTACTAATTGTTAGGATGTTAATAGAATGACAGATTCTCGGGTTAAGGGAATGTTGAAATTTGTAAGAATTTGGTTGGTTGTATAGGTTCGTGTAGATAACTTGTTGTTGTTGTTTTTGTTTCTTTGTTTTACTTTGCTAAGTGTGATGGGTAAAATGTTAGCGATGGTAGTGATTGTGATTGGCTGTACGAAGTATGAGTAGTACACAGAAGATATACCGTCGAATTTTTCGAACGCACTAAGCATGATTGTATAGTTGGTTATTGTGTGTAAATAAAGATAATCTTGCCGTATTGTTGTAACTGTAGCTAAGGAATAAGTGTGGGGTAACCTAGCTTAACCCAACCTTAGCCGAAGTTAATATCCGTTAGCTTAACATTGATCTTGTCTACTTGGGTTGACAGGTAAAATGCCAAGCAGGCAAGAGAAAGGAAAAGGCGCATCAACTTGCCGGAAGGAAGCGAATCAGACTGGGCACAGCAGTCCAGCAGCACCAGCAATTCCAAGCGGCGAACGCCGCCAATATGGAACAAGATGGGTGACTGATGAGGGGAAAAAGTGGTACGCAAAGCACAAAGAAAATAAATATTTCCCCGAGGAGCATATAGCACGAGAACCATTGGCATAGGAGTTCCCTAGGATGGTACACCGAATCGAGGCAGCTGGGCTCAATTTCATCTTTGAAGAGCCCAAGGAATGTAATTTGCACCTGGTTCGGGAGTTCTATGCCAATTGGAACCCGACTATCAGAAGCCACACCATCAAAATCAGAGGGAAAATAGTCACTTTGGAGCCCCACCACCTCAATGCCATCATAGGAGCACGGGACACAGACGCCCACGTACTCCGACAGTTGAACATTACCCCACCGTATGCGGACATCAGACGCACATTGTGTGGGACTCGATCGACAGCTAGATGGAGCAGACACAAAGAGAGGGGCTACCATCAGACTCTGCCCTATTCACAGATGAACAGGGAAGCCAGAATATGGCTGAAATTGTTTGTCCCTGTGAGTTGTGAATTTTTAAGTTGTTGTTCTGTTTGTAAATTTATGTGAAATTGATGTGTGTTGCTGAATGTTGCTAGCTGATTTTGTTCATATTTTTGTTATCGAAATGATCGATATTTTTTTTTAAAATTTCAAAATATTTTGTACATATTTTTTCTATCGAAATGATCGATATTTTCAACATTTTGTTACTTCTTGGGTTTCTCGGCGTTTGTTTTCGGTTCTTTTACCGAGAATGGTCCCATTGAACCGAAGTCATAGTAGTGACCGTTCCCTATGATGGATGGATGACGACCGTCTTAAGGGAAATGTAGTCGTTAGGAGTAGATTTTTTTCAATTATTTTTCAGTTTTTTTCTTTGGTGGGTTGCATCCCAAAACCTGTAGTTACTGTATGGTTGCGAAATTCGGGTTGCGTGTTGTACATGATATTTAAAATGTAAAGGTGATTCGTATGAAAGCATGCAACTTTGTAAATATGTTGAGATACCTAGGCCATAGAGTTTGATTCAGTGTGATTGAGGCTTAATGATTGAATTCCTGTAATTAGCTGATTGAAGAGTCTGTGAATACATCTTGAATTGAGCATGTGCAAAAAAGTGTGAAGTGAGGTGTTGTTATTCCATGCTATTGTGAAGTGTCTAGAACTTGCCTGGTGTGTGTACAAAACGAAATGAAGGAGGTGTATTGTAGGAAAGGATGTAGGCATTTCTTTGTTTTAACCGAGAGTTTCTATTTTTCCTTGTTGTACCCACCTTGATTGTATACCCTAGTCAGCCCGTTGAGCCTTTAGCCTATTATTTTTTTCTTTTGTCATAAAGTGTAAACCGAACTTAATTCCTTCTTTTCATTAGCCGTAAAGTCTATACAAAACTCTTAAGCGCTTAAGAAGAGAAAATTATTTTCCCGAAGTGTCGAAGAGTGAGAGGGGTGAAAAGAAAAAGAAAAGCAGAGTGAGAGAAGAAAAGAAAAGGTTGAAGGTGCACCTGCTATAAATAAACTATAATGAAGGTGCATGAATAATCTTTGTTGTTGTGTCAAGTGTGCTTAATACGATGGGCCATACTAAAGAAAAACATCAAGAATGGGATGATGAAAAAAAAAAGAAACAATGTGCATGAGTTGATGGGATGTGTTGAAAAGGCGCTTAAAGATGCTAGTGGCTATTATTGGCTAACCCAATATTTACTAGTTCCGTAGCTTCCATTACAACCAGTTAAAGTCCTACGTGATCTTACATCGCACTTATTTATATTAGTGGACTAATACACTAAGGGAAAGCTTATGGGTCATGACATGATGCATGTGAATTCTTTTGGGAGAGAGAGCGAAAGTGTGTTTACATGCCCCTGCTTAAAATTTTGTGAGTCATATGAGCAAAAAGGGGAAGATTCTCTTGTGTTGTGAGGGCACATGCTTGATGAAAGATTAATTTTCATGTCGGATATCTTGATCAGCTGATTTGCATGAGTTTGCCAATATCGAGAGTCGATTCTTAAAGTCTAGGGGGTCTTGATGTAGTGAAGGTCATTGCATTGATAAGACCATGCATGTTTTCTTGATGATTTGCTGTATTGAATAATCGGTATGACCGTAGCCTAAAGTGTCAAACCAAAGTAGCGAGGTTGGGATGTAAATTGCATGAAGTGTAGGATTGTTGTTCGAGGACGAGCAAGGATTTAAGTGTGGGGTTAGTGATCTTGGGCAAATTTATATGCCCAATTGATACTCAAAAGTACCATTTTAGCCTTGTTTATCTACTAATGTGTATACATTCTCATGTAATTGGTAATAAAATGCGAATTTATACTAACCAACATGATTAGCATTGTTTTGCAGGTAAAATGTAATTTCGGGAAGCTAAAATGCATGTTGGAGGATATCGGGGTTGGACTTGGATGCGAGCAAGGAACAAGGCATTGGACAGCATGAATTAAAGGGGCTCCGCGATGGAGCCGTGTCACGCTGCCATCGCGGAGGCCTTCTGCCTGGATAGGGAAATTTCGCCCAAATTCCAGAGAGGGTCCGCGTCTGGTCCGTGGCACGGTGGCTTGGCTCCGCGTTGCACACCGTGCCATGTTGAGCTTTAATTCCTGGACCCCCAGTTCCAGTGAGGGTCCGCATCCGTAGCATGTCACGGAGGCAGTGCTCCGTGATGCACTCCGTGACACGTTGCTCGTTATTCCGGGAAAAATTCCCAGCAATATAAATAGAACACTTAGGTTCATTTTTCAATATTCTGACTTGGTGGAGCAAGAACGTGGGTTACAGGCAGTTGAGGGACGAAAATATCAGGGTTTTTTCTCTCTTTCTTTCTTCTTTAATTCAATTGCTTGTATGATTAACACTCATTTAAAGATGTTTAATCCACAAATGAGTGGCTAATTCCTCTTCTTGTTGAGGTTATGAACAATTGTGATGAAATGTGATCATTAATTCTTTGGTTTTTCATCTTTTCTTCCATGTTGTTCTATTAATTTTTATTCTTACTGCATTAATGTGTGGCCTACGTTAATGTACATCTAAAAAGTCCGATTTCACTCGAGAGAGCAAGAAATTGGAAAGTTGTGAATTAATAGGATATGATCTTTACTTGATTTGGGAAAATTGGGAATTGATTTACTTTCAGGATAGAAATATACCTGAAAGTCGTATTAGTCAATTTAGGAACCGGATTTGTATGGCTAGAACATGAATTGCATTTAATCACAGAAATGTAGGTGGATGGTTCATGATTCTTAAGTGAGGTTAAATACGAGAGTTTTAATCTCTTGGCAAATGTTCTTGGCTAGCAACTGGAGGAAAAGATTAACCAAATTATGATGATAATTACTTTCATTATATGTTCGTTTAACCTCAGCATGCTCTCATTCATAGTTCAGACTCAAAGTAGATAATTGTTTTAGCTTTAGTATAAAAATTATAAAACAAACTATCAAACTCTTGGTTACACTATTGTCTGCATTTTTAGAAGTAAAATATAGTACACTTGAGCAGATTGCACTTCATCCAAGTCTCTGTGGGATTGATACTTGGCTTACTAAAGCCACTTACTACTTGTTCGACCACGTGCACTTGCGTGTAGTTATATACCCATATAACAGACCCGAACACACGCAAGTGCACGTGGTCGAACAAGTAGTAAAGTGGCTTAAGTAAAGCCAAGTATCGATCCCACAGGGACTGAGCTACGGTAATAATTAACTTAAGTGTTAATGAACTATATATTTAAGAATACAGATAACCAAATAAATAATATTTTGAGAGTTTGAGTTTACTAATTAATAAGAATCTATGGAAAAATTATAAAGTGAGTCTGAACAATAGTAATGAGCAAGCTGAGGTTAAAACGAACATGCAGAGAATTAATTTATCAATACAATTCAGTTAATCTTTCCTTCGGTTGCTAGTCAAGAATTATTGCCTATGGATTGGAACTTTTCACTCCTATCCAATTTAAGAATCATGAACCTTAATCTACATTTCTGTAATAAAAGAATTTCATGCTCTAGCCATACAAAACCGATTCCTTAATTGACTAATAAGACTTTTAGATATATTTCTATTCTGAATGTAAATCAATTCTCAATTTTCCAAACTAAGAAGAGATCATATCCTACCAATTCACATCTTTCCAATTTCTTTCCTTTTCAAAATCAAAATTGGATTTTTTAGATATACATTAACATTGGCCAAATATTAATGCAGTAAGAACAAGAATTGATAGAACAACCATTGAAGAAAATATGAAAACTGAAATGATCAACAATTACATTCCATTATAATTGTTCTTAACCTCAACAAGAAGTGAATTAGCCACTCATTTGTGGATTAAACAACATCAAATAAGTAGAAATCATACAAACAATTAAGATTAAAGAGAAAGAGATAGAGAAGAAACCTAGAATTTTCGTCCCCTCAACTGCCTGTAACCCACGTTCTTGCTCAACCAAGTCAGAATGTTTAAAATAAAACCTAAGTGTGCTTTTTATAGTATTGAGAATTTTTCCTGGAATAACAAGCAACGTGGTCCGTGATACCCCCGTGGCACAGAGTGTATTGCGGAGCACTCCCTCCGTGCCACGGGGGTATCGCGGATCCTCTCTGAAATTTGGCTCCTCAGAAATTTCACCTCAACGTGCCACGACTTGCATCGCGGAGCCTGGCCACCATGTCACGGTGCTATCGTGTGATGTCCTAGGTAATTGTACTCAATGTGACACAGAGTGCATCGCGTAGCATTGCCTCCGTGTCACGGAGGTAACGCGAACCTCTGCTGGAAATTGCCAAATTTAATTCACCTGAAGCAGAATGCCTCCGCGATGACAGCGTGACACGGCTCCATTGCGGAACCCTTATTTTTGCTGCTCTTCCTTGACCTTTTCCAATCCATGTTTCCAAGTCCATTCTCGATTTTTACCAACATGTATCTTAGCTTCCCAAAATTCCATTTTACCTGCAAAACAACACTAATCATGTTGGTTAGTATAAATTCACATTTAACTACAAATCACATGAGAATGTACACAATAACGATAGATAAACAAGTCAAAATGAAGAATTTGCGTATCACTTGGGCATGCAATTTTGCCCAAGATCAATAGACCTGCTACGGCGAAGGATCGTTCGCCGTGGCAGTCTTGCTGCCTGCAAAATTTTGAATCATTATGCTAATGTCAACGAGGCTCTATAACGATCGGATGGATCGCTACATCATATACCAATTAAACAACCGTTCATCCCCGAATGGCCTCACGAGATATGTAGGGGTTTTCTATCATATAACATTCCAAATATGTGCAGGGTCATAATTATGGTTATACTCTTTTTACTAAGGTCTTACCGTTATCACTGTCGGACTTAACCAGAACTTTACCCGATCCTTCTTTTGACACCCTACCATATTAATAAGTGTACTACATGGACATGACACTTGGATTTAATTCTCCCATCCCCGCATCCCTAACTGGGAAAGAGTCTCATGTGCACCCCTTCCACTAGCTATTTCCACAATCGAATTGACCTATTAAATCGCGGGTCTCTCATATTCCTCAAATGTAACCCACATTCACATACTTATTGTTCTTGCAACCCCCGTGTTATCACCATCCTCCATGAGGCTCCCTTTATCAGGTACTCGGGGAATTTTTGACCCTCGTAGGAATTGAAACGTCGGATATATCACTTGAACAGACTTAGCGACTCTAGCGGTGCTTTTTTGCCGCAGCGAAAATCTGTCAACGGAACAAAAATTTCAGACTAAGAAGCAGAAAGAATGGTTTTTGGTTTATTCTCACATTTTTATTATGACTTTTAGCATTAATCCTCCCATCTTCCTTTGTGATTCCCCTCTATTTCACAGATAATTCTCATCCCCACAACTTTATTATTTTACTCACTCTACAATACTTTAGACTATTTTCTTGAGGTATTTTCCCTAGAAATGGTGGAGTTGGGTGGGGTGGTTTGAACTTTTGAACTTGGAGTGGGGACAGTATGTCATTTCCCTTTCTCACCCCTATGCTCTATCAGCAGGCAGGTGTGCGTCGGGAGGTGAGGGAGTGTATGCTAGGGTGTAATGCGGCCTTCGATCCTTTGAGGGGGAAAGGTGCACCTAGAGGAAGCAGGAAGAAGCGGAAGGATGTCTTAGAGGATGATAGTGATGGCCCTGGCGGTGATGGGCTGGTTCCTCCAGGCTTACTAAACCCTTCCAGCGCATGGAGGTTGATTTGGCAGCTACGGGAGAGTTACTCAGTGGGTTTCCATAGATTTCCCCAGGGAGGTGCCTCATCTTATACAACTGTTGTGGACCCCGAGGGCTTATAGGAAGCAATTACCTTATTAGCCCAAGCCAATGTTGAGCTCTTAAAGGATCTAAAGAAGGAGAAGAAGAAAAAAATTTTGGGACTAGCTTTTCATCCGCATGTGGAAGGGGTGAAAAAGATCTATCGAAGCCTCCTTCTAGGCCGTAGGTTCCATTTCCCCAAAGAAATGTCTCAGGGTACTCCTTCCATAGTGGTGGCGAGAACGAGGAGGCCAGTGACATAGGCGATGACAACAATAAGGCCTCCAGCTAGTCGGGGTTACAATGTATTCTCCTCCCGTTGTTCCCGTTTAGCTCAAATATTTCCTACTCTCGTAGGGCCATGTCACAACTCGAACATAGTCCCGGATAGAGACACTGGAAAAGGAACCCCGAGAGGCTCCAAGTCAACCCATGGCATGAACATAATAGCTAAGAGCATACAACAAACAGAACTGAAATAATAAAACATACTTAAGCGGAAGTCGCCATACATATCAAGCTAAAACAGATTCAACAATGACAAGCTGATTTTCTACATATTGCCTGAAAAGCCTCTAACATAACTGATGAGCTGATGGGACAACATCCCCAACTAGCTTGACAAAAGTCTGTGATTGAAATAACATAACAATGGATAACTGAATGTCCTCAAAGGATGAAAATTCACCACACTGGCTAAAACAGGTCTGAGAGGAAAGCAGGACTAATGATTCGTCTGAGACTGATCCCTCAGACCAGTATCATGAAATGATACAACATAGAGTATGCGGTCAATATTTGGAATATACCTAGTATGCAAGGTAAGTAAAACGGACAGTTAAAAATTCATAAGAGTTCATAATAGTAGGACAACATGATCATGAAGTAAGTATCATAATGTAACATAAGGGCTCAAAGTTTTCAAACCATTCATAAACCAATCATAATCATAGTCATAAGAGAAACTTTATAAAACATAACCTGAGCCAAAGCAACATAAACATAACCATGTATAAATCATGAGGAACAATGGGAGAACGCGTCTTAACTGACACCATCATGATAGAGCTTACATGATGCCCAACTTTTCGATCAAGTGGGCAGAACCGTCCCAGGCTTGCCATGCAAGGGACGTGCATGATGTGATATCACAAGGGATCCATAAATATATGTATATACCTACGGTGGAATGTAGTTCTGAGACCACGAGGTTTACATCAACGCCGGGTCTACTCCGTGCTAGATAGTACTCCCAAAAACATGCACATGAGGTTCATATCGTAATCGTGAATCGTTCATGAAGTTTATGGCCAAATAAATCATAACATACTTGATCATACCTGAAATACATGATTAGCCATGAATAAGAGCCCATGAATTGGCCAAGAATCATAAATTCATAAATCATGAATAACATGCATACTTGTGAAAATACATATACTTGATATTCATAAATCCATGAAGAGTACTTGAAAATAAATCATAACATGATTCATAAATCATAATTTAGACTTAGTAAGATCAAAATAATAATAGAATCATAACTTGACTTTTCATGGAGCTTGCATAATTGGGCATAATCTAATTAAAATATGAAACTATGAATTAGTAATCAAAATAGGTATAAAATTTGTTCGTAGATTTTAAAACATGATTTGATACATGAAGGGAATTGACCCATAGGTAGATCATAGAGAATTTCACAAAATTAAGAATAAACCCTATAAGATCTTTAACTTGAATCTAGAATTTAGATTCATGGGATTGAGAAGAATTTTGAGCATGAGAGTAGAAGAAACTCTCATTCATAACCCTACATACCTGGGTAAATCTGATTTACACTCCTCTTTGAAAGCCCAAAGGAATTGGAGAAGGAATTGGGGAATTTCTCAAACTGATCTCTAAGGAAGAACTCTAAACTTGCATGCACAGAATGGTAAGGCTTAGATAGGTTTAGAACTATTAAAACCCTTCTAACTGAGCTTAAAATGATGTAGTTTAGGACCTTAGATCTTAGGAATTACGAAAATGCTCTTAATAAAAAATCTGGAAATTTAAAACTACTAGTGACCACGACAAATACCATGAGTCATCCTTTGATACCACGAATCGTGGTATCCATCCGTTACTTCCTTCCAACATTTCTTCAGTTCTCAGGTCCTTCGACGACGACTCGATAGAATAAGTCATTACTTGACACAATGACCCATTGTGTCCTCTCATCATCACCACTGACTCCACATGCAAAATTTCTGAAACTTCCACCACGAGTCAACCAACGGCTCGTACCTCCAATCCACGGGCCATTGGTTCCGTCCATCACCTCTGTGAAATTTTCACCGCACCTCCTCACAAGCACTTACCACGACTCATGGCTCCTCACAACAAGTCGTACCACGACTTGTACCATCCAACCCTAGTATTGTAGAGACAAATAATGACCTTGACCCACGACCCATTACATCACCCAATGGGTTGTTCCTAGACCAGTTACCACTGAGTCTCCTACTGCAGAATCTGACCATGGGTGCTTCCCATGAGTTGTTACACCTTCCAATGACTCGTATCATGAGTCGTTCTAAGTAAAATCTCAGATTTTCTTCTTCTTCTCATTTTGAATTTCCCGAGTCTAGTCTTAGGCACTTTCGGGGTATTACAATATCTCCCCCTTTGGAACATTCATCCTCGAATGTGAATGAACATACTGAATGCTGGGGAATAGAACTGACATCTCAATTACTGAACATCTAAAGCTGGAAACTGACAGAGTGACTGACTCTGGACTGGAATACATTATTGAACTGAATTCTTGAATCACACATACATACATTAACATGAAAGAAACTGGGACACATGAACTAAACATGAGACTGAATAGAGTATTAAGGAGGAAATTGGTACCTCAAGCTAGAATTGAACCGGAAGGGAATAGATGCGGTTATTTAACCATCATATCTGCTTCGACTTCCCATGTACCTCCCTCAGCATGCTGATTCCTTCACAAAACCTTTGCTGAAGCTACTTCCTTATTTCTCAACTTTCGAACCTGATGATCAAGTATTTCAACCGCAACCTCTTCATAGCTAAGGCTATCCTTCACTCCTACACTCTCCACTGAGACAACCAAAGTCGGATCACATATACACTTCTTCAAAAGGGATACTGGATACATTAAGCCAATTCTGATGGCAACTCCAACTCATAAGCAACCTTGCCAACACGTCTCAAAATCCAATACGGGACAACATAACAGGGACTAAGTTTTCCCTTCTTTTCGAACCTCATCACTCCCTTCATAGGAGACACATTCAAAAATACCCAATCATCAACTTCGAACTCAAGTTCTCTCCTCCTCACATCTGCATAGATTTTTTGGCAACTCTGAGCTGTTTTCAACCTTTTCCTTATAAGATAAACTTTATCCAAAGCCTCATGGACTGAATTTGATCTTATGAATGTAGCTTCACCGACTTCGAACCAACCAATAGGCGATCTACATCTCCGCCCATAAAGAGCCTCAAATAGAGCTATCTGAATGCTGGAATGGTAACTGTTGTTATATGAAAACTCAATGAGAGGTAGATGGTAATCACAACTATCTTTGAAATCAAATCACACACGCTCTCAACATATCCTCAAGAGTTTGGATGGTCAGTTCAACCTGATCATCTATTTGTGGGTGAAAAGCTATGCTAAGCTTGACCTAAGTACCAAGTCCCTTCTGAAACGATCTCCAAAATTGGGAGGTAAATAGAGTACCTCCATTTGATATGATGGATAGGGTCACTACATGCAATCAAACTAGTTCCCGGACATACAACTTAGCATAATCCTCAATTCAATCAATAGTTTTGATCGGTAGAAAATGAGTTGCTTTAGCCAAACTGTCTACAACCAACCATATAGAGTCATATTGTCGATGAGTATGAGGCAACCCTGTAAAGAAGTCCATATTGATTTCCTCCCACTTCCAAGTGGGGATACTAATGTATTGAAGCACACCTCCAAGTCTTTGATGTTCAACTTTCACCTGTTGATAATTCGGACACCTTGCCACAAACTCTACTATGTCCTTCTTCATGCCATTCCACCAATTGACTTCCCTTAGGTCATGGTACATCTTGGTGTCACCTGGATGTATAGAGTATCTGGAACCATGATCCTCATGCAACATCCACCCCCTCAAGTCATCAACACTCAGAACACACAGATGATCCTGATATCGTAGTACACCATCTCCTCCTTGGGAGAAAACCTCCACCTTCTGATTTGAATCGCCTCCTTCAGCTTTATCAAAATAGGATCCTCTTCCTTCCTAGCCTTAACTTTGTCACCAAGGAAGATTCTGATCCATTCTGAACAATGACACCACCATCCGTCGAGTAAACAAGACGAACTCCTAGTTGTGCGAGCCGATGCACATCCTTCACTAACTCTTTCCTCTCCTTGTCTACATGGGACACATTCTCCATGGAAAGCCTGCTAACTACGTTTGCTACCACATTGGCCTTGCCTAGATGATAAAGGATGCCCAACCACCTTCTTTGATGTAGATTTAGATCCTTCTGGGTGAGCATGTACTGTAGGCTTTTGTGGTCCGTAAACACATCCACATGGATCCTGTACAGATAGTGTCTCCAAATCTTCAAGGCAAATACTATTGTCCGCCAACTCAAGGTCGTGATTTGGATAGTTCTTCTCATGGACTTTTAGCTGCCTAGAAGCATAGGCTATAACCTTACCGTGATGCTTTAATACACAACCAAGGACAATCCTTGAGACGTCATAATATACCATAACCCCATCGGTACCCTCAGGTAGGGTCAACACTCTTTCTGAGGTGAGTCGAGTCTTCAAGTTTTGCAAGCTCTTCTCCCAGGCCTCCGGCCATTGGAACTTCACTTTCTTCTAGGTCAAGTTAGTCAATGGTGCTGCAATGGATGAAAATCCTTCCACAAACCTCTTGTAGTAACCAACTAAGCTCAAGAAACTCCTGATATCCGAGGGACTAACTGGTCTAAGCCAATTCTTCACAACTTCTATCTTTTGAGAGTCCACTTGTACACTCTCACTTGACACCAAATAACCCAAAAATGCTACCGAGTTTAACCAAAATTCACACTTTCCGAACTTAGCATACAATTGGCGATCCTTAAGAGTCTATAGTACCATCCTCAAATGAGTGGCATGTTACTCTTCGCTCCGAGAGTATATAAGAATGTCGTCTATGAACAAGATCATGAATATGTCCAAATACGGCTTGAACACCCTATTCATCAAATCCATAACAGCTTCAGGAGAAATCATTAGTCCAAAAGAAATAGCTACAAACTCATGGTGACCATACCGAGTCCTGAAGGCTGTCTTCCGAATGTAACTCTCTCTAACCCTGAGCTGATGATATCTAGATCTGATATCTATCTTTGAAAAACACTTGGCACCCTGAAGCTGTTCAAACAAGTCATCAATTCTCGGGAGGGGGTACCTGTTCTTAACGGTGACCTTGTTCAACTGCCGATAGTCAATGCACATCTGAAGGGAACCATCCTACTTTCGAACAAAGAGAACTGGTGCACCCCATGGGGATTTGCTAGATCTGATGAAACCCTTGTCTAAGAGGTCCTTCAACGGCTCCTTCAACTCCTTTAGCTCAGCCCAAGCCATTCTATAAGGAGGAATAGATATAGGCTGCATATCGGGAAAAAGGTCAATACTAAAATCAATCTCCCATTCGGGAGGAATTCCTGGTAAATCATTTGGAAACACTTTTGGATATTCGCAAACTATAGGAACTGACTAAATAGTCGGGGTTTCAGATGTAGCATCCTTAACCCTAATTAAATGGTACACTCAACCCTTAGATATCATCCTTCTGTCCTTAAGGTAGGAATTGAAACAACCTACAGGCACCGCTGAACTACCCTTCCACTCTAGGACAGGCTCACACGAAAATCAGAACTCTACCGCACGGGTTCTACAATTCACTGAGGCATAACATGCATGTAGCTAATCCATGCTAAAGATAAAATCAAAAATTGATGGCTAGCTCTACTAATTCTGCTGAGGTGACTTTCTGAAGGACTGTAATAGGGAAATTTCTATATACCCATCGAACTACAATTGAAACACCGACTGGAGTAGAGACTAAGAAGGGTTCTGATAGGATTTCGGGGATGACTCCTAAACTACTAGCAACATAGGGCGTCATAAAAGATAAGGTAGGCCATGGATCTAACAATGCATATACATCAAAGTAGGAATACTCGTAACATACCAGTGACCATATCGGGTGAAGTCTCCTGCACCTAACGAGATTCAAGGGCATAAAGCTGGTTCTAGTGCTGACCACCACCTTCACTGGTGGACGCACCCTGCTGAGCTGCGCATGCTGGTGCTGCTGCTGAGCAGGAAGCATGAGCACGACCTCTGCCATCATCTTTCTTGGCCAAAGGAAACTCCCAGTGCCTGCGCTTGGGTCTACCATACCCAAAACAGATATTTGACCGAATCAAGCACTCCCCTATGTCATTCTTGCCACACCTCCCGCAGACCGAAAAGGTAAGCTCTGCTTGCATGCTCCTCTATCCCTTTGAGCCTGATACTCTGCTCCTCTGGTTACCTCATGGTCTAGATGGAGCACGGGCTGATGATAGCGCTATAGCTAATGGCCTTTGATAGGACTGCTGATGATGTCCGCCTCTCGATCACTATTGGGAGAACCTATAACTGTCTATCCTGGCCCTCTTGGCCTCTCTCTCTTAGATGCACCACCTCCATCTACTGGGCATAAAAAACCAATCAAGGAAAGTCGATGCCTTGATGAAGCATAGCGGTCCTACAACCCGTGACCAGTTAGTCCACTACTCCATGCACAAACCTGCACACTTGAGCTATCTGATCAGCCACTAGCTCTGGTGCATATTTGGAAAAATGAGTAAACTCCAAAGCATACTCCTGGACCGTCACATTATTCTGCCTCATGTTTACGAATTCAGCTGCCTTGATTTCCCTTATCTCAAGGGGAAAGAACCGATCAAAGAACGCGGTAAGAAACTCATCCCAACAAATGGGACCCGCTCTGATAGCTCTACTATCCCTCCACTGTCTAAACCAGATATGTGCAACTCCTTTCAACTGAAATGAGGTTAGGGCTACGCAATCCTCCCCCGTCACCCCCATGATCTGGGTGGTTGTTCGCGTGATTTGTGGGGTATATAACTACACGCAAGTGCACGTGGTCGAACAAGTAGTAAAGTGGCTTAAGTAAGCCAAGTATCAATCCCACAGGGACTGGGATGAAGTGCAATCTGCTCAAGTGTACTATATTTCAATTCTAAAAAATGCAGACAACAGTGTAACCAAGAGTTTAATATTTTGATTTCTAATAATTATGCTAAGTCTAAACAATTATCTAATGTGAGTGTGACTATGAATGTGAGCATGCTGAGGCAAAACGAACATGTAATGAAATTAATTATCAACATAATTTGGTTAATCTTTTCCTCCGGTTGCTAGTCAAGAATTATTGCCAAGGGATTAAAACTCTCGTATTTAACCCCACTTAAGAATCATGAACCATCCACCTACATTTTTGTGATTAAATGCAATTCATGTTCTAACCATACAAAACAGATTCCTAAATTGACTAATATGACTTTCAGGTATATTTCTATCCTGAAAGTAAATCAATTTCCAATTTTCCCAAACCAAGAAAAGATCATATCCTATTAATTCACAACTTTTCAATTTCTTGCTCTCTCGAGTGAAACCGGACTTTTTAGATGTACATTAACGTAGGCCACACATTAATGCAGTAAGAACAAGAATTAATAGAACAACCATGGGAGAAAAGATTAAAAACCAAAGAATCAATGATCACATTTCATCACAATTGTTCATAACCTCAGCAAGAAGAGGAATTATCCACTCATTTGTGGATTAAACATCGTTAAATGAGTGTTAAACATACAAGCAATTGAGTACAAGAAGAAGGAAAGAGAGAAAAACCCTGATAATTTCGTCCCCTCAACTGCCTGTAACCCACGTTCTTGCTCCACCAAGTCAGAATAATGAAAAATAAACCTAAGTGTTCTATTTATACTAGTGGGAATTTTTCCCGGAATAACAAGCAACGTGTCACGGAGTGTATCGCGGAGCACTGCCTCCGTGACACGTTGTGTATCGCGGAGCACTGCCTCCGTGACACGTTGTGTATCGCGGAGCACTACCTCCGTGACATGGTGTGTATCGCGGAGCACTGCCTCCGTGACACGTTGCTGTTCCACAACAGGCCAAATTTTGCATTTTTTCCTTGTTGACATCCGAGTCCAACCCCAATCTCTCCCAACACGCATTTTAGCTTCCCAAAATTATATTTCACCTACAAAACAACGCTAATCATGTTGGTTAGTATAAATTCACATTTTATTATCAATCACATGAGAATGTATAAATATTGATAGATAAACAAGGCTAAAATGACACCTTTGAGTATCACTTGGGCATATAAATTTGCCCAAGATCACTTACCCCACACTTAAAGTCTTGTTCGTCCTCGAACAAACCTTTTACATCTCATGCACATGAAGACTTACACATAGCTAATTTTAGCAAGACAATTCAAGCTACAACTACAATGACTATTTAAGATAGCAAGCTAAAAATATAGCATGCACAATTTAATCATTGAAATGGAATACAATTATGTTAAGACTTCCTAACCTCAAGAATTGACTCTCTATCTTAGCAAACTCATGCAAATCAACTGATCAAGAAATCCAACATGAATTATATCCTTCATTAAACATGTGCCCTCACAACAAGAGAGTTACCCATTTTCACACGCAAAATTTTAATTCACAACATGTATGGGTAAATGAATAGAATTACGCTCACTCTCACAAAGAATTCACATGCATCATGTAATGACCCATAAGCTTGCCCTTAGTGTTTTACTCCACTAATTTAAGGATGTTTGAACGTAAGATCAAGTAGGACTTAATAGGTTGTAATGTACGCTAAGGGACGGGTAGGTACTATTCTGGCCAGTAATAGTGACTATCTTCCCCCAAGCGCTTTTAATAACTTCAACCTTCATTAAGGATATCTCTTCCCTTACTTCACCCTCATTCTTTTCAATCCTGAATTTTCTCTTCTTGTTCCCATTTCTTTAAGCACACTAAGCTTAGTAGTAAGGAGTACTTAAGCAAAATTTTTTTTTCATTCATTTATTTTCTTACTCCCTACTAATAATCAACCATTTTTACACAAGTGCACCTTTTTCCTTTTCTCAACTTTCACAACTTCTACTTTTTCTTCTTTTTCACGATTCTCACTCCCTCATTCTTTGGAAATTTTTTTTTACTTAAACGCTTAGGAGGTTTGGATCAAATTCAAGGCTAATGAAAGAAAAAGGATTAAGCTTATGTTGTAGCTATCAAAGAATAAGCTCAAGGCTCAATGGGGCTAACTAGGATTAAATATTCAAGGTAGGTAAAGTGAGGGATAACATTTATGTTCATTCAAAGAAATGCCTAAATCATCTCCTATAATTCACATCCTTCATTTCATTTTATATACACACCAGGCAAGTTCTAGACATTCCACAATAGCACGGAATATTCGAAAAACTTACACTCACAGCACATGCTCAATTCAAGACACATTCCGCAGACTCTTAACTCAGCAAATCACAAGAATTCAAAATTAAGCTTCAATCATATCAAGTCAAATTCAAGAGCCTAGGTGTCTCAAACATGGGTATACCACTTGAATGCTTCAACACTAAACATACTTGCATCTTACAATCATTTATAGCACATAACAAGAATATCAAGCCATCAATTAGCTACGGGTTCAAAAACCAACCTACTGACTAATTTTCCTCAAGACGGTCGTCATCCATCCATCGTTGGAAACAGTCTCTAACTATAACTAAAAACATTATATACAGACAAAGAAAAATTTTTATTCTTCGGTTCAAAGACCCCCCGTCGGAAAAGAACCGAAAAGAAAAACCAACGGGTGATGAAGTCATGCTTGACTCACAAATTTTTTTTTCCAAATATTTCTAACAAGCATTACATTCACCAAAAATCGTTAAGCACAAAAATTTTAAAATTTTCCTCACCCCACACTTGAATAATGCTATGTCCCCATAACATCAACTTAACATTTAAAGAGGGTGAGAAATACTCCCTGAGGCCTTTAGGCTTAGTTAACAGCATGCCTTTCTTCAACTTTGCCCAAGTGGGTGTTCGACCCCACACTTTTTCTCTTCCATGCTTGTTAGCTTCCTCCTCCACGGGTACTCAGACTTCCCCTCCATCTGTGCTTAACTTTCCACCAAAACAACACAAGATGAAAAATAAATAAAATCAACTTAAATGCAAGAAATTAAAATGGTACCCATGGTACCCTTGGGTTGCCTCCCAAGCAGTGCCTAATTTTACGTCGCGGCACGACGTATCCAGTTTCACCATTTTTTTCCTCCACCTTGAGGATATGAATCTCACCCCTAATTTCTTCTCTAATTTCCTCTTATGCTCCAGGGGTGGTGGTGAAAAATTGTAAGGACCAAGCAGTAGATGTTGCCTTTTGAACCTATTGGCCCTCAAGTAAGCGAAGTCATTTTGTCTCTCTGAGTTAGCAAATTTCAAAATATACGGGGCTTGGTCCTCCTCTAGACATTTCTCTATAAGCTTGGAAGACTCTATTTCTATGTTGTCAACCAAACTTAATGTCGAAAAATGCTTCGAGTGTGGTCCAATAAACCTCAACTCTGAAACTGCATTGTGCTTGACCTCCTTACTTGTAAACACCTTCTCAACATCGACATCTATCTCTCCATTAATGTCAAATGGGGGATACTCTATCTCTTCTTCCATGAATGGATTTTCCATAAGTGTGAGCCCATCACGGGGACATTCAAGAGATTCTAATTGTTGGGATTGATCCAAAAATTCACCCTTGTCTTCCTCTTGTAGTTCCTCTTGAATATCAGCTAAAATTTTTACCTGCAATTTATCACAAGCTTCAGCCTCAACAATCATCTCCGTGAATTTGACGCTCATCCTTTCTAGAGCCTCTGCATTCTCTTCTTGCTGAATTCTCAATACTGCCATCGCCTCCTTCATTGCTTCTGATTGCTCCAAGAGTTGTTTCAGCATGTCTTCTATTCGAGCTTGGCGTCCTAAGTCCTCATTTTCAGCATGCCTATATTCAGAAAAAAACAACAGAAGGATCATAGTAGGGGCTTGGGGGAGGGGAATATGCATTCGGACAGCCATCCCAATGGCCATCTTGACCACCACATATATTGCACGTGTTACAGTGTTGCCACGAGTGGTGTCCTCCGCAATTCAAACAAGATTCTCCAAAATATGAGTATCCACCATTTAAACCATTTGTATTCCACGATGTCATGTCAATAAGGGTATCCGAAAAAAATAAAAAAGAATTAAAACAAACACTAGGACCAAGTTGTCAACACTAAGAAAAAAAATATAGTGAATAAACACTTAAGAAAAATTCACCAATTGCCAGTCCCCGGCAACGGCGCCAAAAACTTGTTCGCGTGATTTGTGGGGTATATAACTACACACAAGTGCACGTGGTCAAACAAGTAGTAAAGTGGCTTAAGTAAGCCAAGTATCGATCCCATAGGGACTGGGATGAAGTGCAATCTGCTCAGGTGTACTATATTTCAATTCTAAAAAATGCAGACAACAGTGTAACCAAGAGTTTAATATTTTGATTTCTAATAATTATGCTAAGTCTAAACAATTATCTAATGTGAGTCTGACTATGAATGTGAGCATGCTGAGGCTAAACGAGCATGTAATGAAATTAATTATCAACATAATTTGGTTAATCTTTTCCTCCGGTTGCTAGTCAAGAATTATTGCCAAGGGATTAAAACTCTCGTATTTAACCCCACTTAAGAATCATGAACCATCTACCTACATTTCTGTGATTAAATGCAATTCATGTTCTAGCCATACAAAACCAATTCCTAAATTGACTAATACGACTTTCAGGTATATTTCTATCCTGAAAGTAAATCAATTCCCAATTTTCCCAAACCAAGAAAAGATCATATCCTATTAATTCACAACTTTCCAATTTCTTGCTCTCTCGTGTGAAACCGGACTTTTTAGATGTACATTAACGTTGGCCACACATTAATGCAGTAAGAACAAGAATTAATAGAACAACCATGGGAGAAAAGATGAAAAACCATAGAATCAATGATCACATTTCATCACAATTGTTCATAACCTCAGCAAGAAGAGGAATTAGCCACTCATTTGTGGATTAAACATCGTTAAATGAGTGTTAAACATACAAGCAATTGAGTACAAGAAGAAGGAAAGAGAGAAAAACCCTGATAATTTCGTCCCCTCAACTGCCTGTAACCCACGTTCTTGCTCCATCAAGTCAGAATAATGAAAAATGAACCTAAGTGTTCTATTTATACTAGTGGGAATTTTTCCCGAAATAACAAGCAACGTGTCACGGAGTGTATCGCAGAGCACTGCCTCCGTGACACGTTGTGTATCGCGGAGCACTGCCTCCGTGACACGTTGTGTATCGCGAAGCACGGCCTCCGTGACACGGTGTGTATCGCGGAGCACTGCCTCCATGACACGTTGTTGTTCCACCACAGGCCAAATTTTGCATTTTTTCCTTGTTGACATCCGAGTCCAACCCCAATCTCTCCCAACACGCATTTTAGCTTCCCAAAATTATATTTCACCTACAAAACAACGCTAATCATGTTGGTTAGTATAAATTCACATTTTATTATCAATCACATGAGAATGTATAAACATTGATAGATAAACGAGGCTAAAATGACACCTTTGAGTATCACTTGGGCATATAAATTTGCCCAAGATCAGTGATCTTCTGAATCTCATCAATAAACTCATGCGAATCCTTGCCCACCTTCGATCCGTAAAACTCCGGAGGGGTTAGCCTAAGAAAATCCTTGACTCTTGCCGCTGCCACATTCCTATTCTGGGGAACATGGGCTACCTCTTACTGGTTGACCTGGGTGGTCAATGCCTATTCCAACATCTGAATGGCTGCCCTAAACTCTACATGGGCAACCTGCTCGGGCACATGATCCTTGGGGGCTGGTGGGGCCTGCTGGTGCCCATCTCCATTGCCATTCTCATGGCCATTTCCATTCCCGTTTCTTCTTTCATTAACTCAGCGAGGAGGCATCATTCTACAAATGCGTATACCACGAGTTAGAAGGATAGAGAGACATTTCATCGCACGACATAGATCATGAAATAATGAAAGTTTCCTAAAACATTTCGTAGCCTCTTAGTCATAAGTATGGCGCGCTTTACACCCATAAAAAAACTCTACTTAACGCATATTTCAGACACCCTAGGACACTTTAAAACCTAATTCTCTAATACCAAGTTTGTCATGACGCGAACATAGGCCCGGATAGAGACACGGGACAAGGAACCAAGAGAGGCTCCAAGTTAACCCATTGCATGAACGTAATAGCTAAGAGCATACAACAAGCAGAACTGAAATAATAAAACATACTTAAGCGAAAGTCTGCATACATATCAAGCTAAAACAAAGTCAATCATGACAAGCTAATTTTCTACATATTGCCTAAAAATCCTCTAACATAGCTGATGAGCTGATGGGACAGCATCCCAACAAGATCGATAAAAGTCTATGACTGAAATAACATAACAATGGATAACTGAATGTCCTCGAAGGATGAGGACTCACCCACGCTGGCTAAAATAGGTCTGAGAGGAAAGCAGGACTAATGATGCGGTTGAGATTGATCCCTCAGGCCTGTATCATGAAACGATACAACATAGAGTATGCGGTCAGCACTTGGAATGTACTGAGTATACAAGGTAAGTAAAACGGATAATTAAAAATGCATAAGAGTTCATAAGAGTAGGACAACATGATCATGAAGTAAATATCATTATATAACATAAGGGCTCAAGGTTTTCAAACCATTCATAAACCAATCATAATTATAGTCATAAGAGAAACTTTATAAAACGTAACTTGAGCCAAAGCAGCCGAAGCCAAATCATAATTATTGTAATGACCACATACTTTATGCTATATCATTTCATGATATAGGTTCAGGTACTCAAACTTGGCCCATAGTTAGAAATGTTTCGAACTTAATCGACTAAAAGGGGTGAGTCCTTATCTTTCGAGGACTTGAGTTATCTACTTCATTTCAGTTCATTTACTTCATTTTAGTTTCAGACAATAGAGTTAGCTAGGGACTTGTCCCAGCAGCTCATCAGTTAGCAGAGTCTTTCAGACATAGAGTTACTATATTCTGCCTTGCGAATCAACATTATGATATTGTTGTTATACTTATGAATGATGTTATATAGACATCTACTTATCCATTCTTATAGTTTAATCTCCGCTTGTTTATTCTTTTAAGTCATGCTATGCATGTTCCTTGGGTTAAATTGGAGTCATTCGTGGTTCTAGGTCCTGTGTCTTGATCCGGGGTCCCCGCTCGGGTTGTGACAAACTTGGTATTAGAGCATTATGTTTTGATTATTCTAGGGTATCTGAAAGCTGCGTTAAGTAGATTTTTTTTCGTGGGTGTGAAGCGTGCCACACATATGAGGAAGAGGCTACAAGATGTTTTAGGAAACTTCTCTTCTTTCATACTCTAGTTCGTGCAATAGAGTTTAACTCTATAAACACTTCCTCCTAACTCATGCATTCATGTTCTCCAAAGCATAACACTAGTCATAGGAATAAGAGGAACTCTCAAACTATTTCTTCTTGCAGGAGTTAAGAGAATCTAAGGCCGCAGAATTCGTGAACTTGAAGAAAGGAACCAGAAGAGTGGAGGAGTACAATAGGAGAAGTATGAATCCTTCAGTGATAGCCTTAGAGGAGAATGAAAAGTAAAGAGATAGTGATTTTAGCCTAGCCTTATGAAGGGGTTCAATCCTTAGAATCATGACCTCTATGCTATTAGGGGAGATTATAAGGTGAAAGACCATGTCAAGTCTTGAGTTCCAAATGTGAAGGTCTAGGATCAGTAACTTTGGGAGATCGATCCATGCTTATGCAGGTGTCTTCTCATACTTCAGTCAATATGATACTCTACTCATGCCGTGTGTGAACATGTTATGCCCCATGTCCAAGTTCCAAGTACTCCTTATGTGTATTCATGGTCAGATCCCTAGAATGAGAAGTAACCACTTTAGATGGTGATTCCAGTCTCTTCCATGAGTCCATAAATCTCAACTTCATGTCATGACCCTCGTTATGTATGTAAACTTATGCCTCTCAGCATGCTCAACTCTATGAACTCAGTCCTTAAGATTTGCCTTAGCGTCTTATAAGATTGTGCTATATCAGGTATATGCGCAACTTAGATTTCTTGAATGATTTGTGCTCATTATTTCCTTACTCTAAGACCTATGTGTGTTCCCCCATAATGGAAATGATGGTTAGAATATGTACGTTCAAGATAACTCTCTATTCCTGCCATAAGTGTGAGGTATATAGAAGTTCATGACGCGCTGTTATTAGCCAAGCCTAAGAGATAGGGAAATATTAAATAGTGTTAGCTACAAGGAGTCATGGGATAATCATAGATGATAGGCTTGAATGAGGTGGTGATGTACAGGTAGACATAGTACGGTGTGTCTAGTGGCTTCTTCATTAGAGCTTGAACTTGAGTGACTTCATTGTATAGGGGAAAGTAATGCTCTTAGTGGATAACTCTAGGTTGCTGGAGGTATGGTCGAGTTAGGCTTGAATGTGGTTGAGGTATGCTGTTGGACTTGGACTTTAGTATAAATAGGGGCTTTGGCGAGTATGTAGGCTGGGAATCAAGGGTTGGAAGGTATACTACAGGGAATCAATATTCCTAGTTGGAAGTTGGAGGAGATTAAGGTAGATTTCATTACAGGGTCACCTCATACACACCAACAACATGATTATATCCAGGTGATTTTAGACCAAGATGACTAAGTGAGAGCAAGGACAATGCTAGATTTTATATTTAGGAGTTAGTTCGATTGCATGGAGTTCCTTTGTCCACCACAGTTCACCTCTTAGTTTTGAAGATCGATTCAGAAGGGTCTTGGTACTCAGGTGAAGCTTAGCACAACTTTCCACCCGCTAATAGAGGGTCAGGCTGAGCAGACCATTTAGATCTTGGAGAATATGTTGATAGCTTGTATAATTGATTTTAAAGGTATTTGGGATGGTTACTTGCCTCTCATTGAGTTGTCTTACAATAGCAGTACCCATACCAGCATTCAGGTGGCTCCATTTGAGGCTCTTTATGGGAGGAGGTGTAAATTCACCTATCGAATAGTTAGAGGAAAGTGAGGTTATGTTGATACAACCATATTTAGTTCATGAGGCTATGAAGAAAGTTCAACTTATTAGGGAGAGGCTGAAAATAGCTTAGTCATCAGAAATCTTATGTAGATGTTAGGAGGAGAGAGCCTGAGTTGAAGATTGACGATTACGTATTTCTGAAGGCGTCTCCCATGAAGGGAGTTATGAGGTTTGGTAAGAATAGAAGCTTATTCATCGATATATTGTTCCTTATAGGATTCTGAGGCGAGTTGACCAAGTGGAATATGAGTTGGAGCTACCAACGGAGTTAACTTCGGTGCATCCAATTTTCCACATATCTCTGTTGAAGAAATGCATCGGTGACCCAGCCATAGTTGTTCAAGTGGAGAACATAGGTGTGAAGGATAGCCTTACCTATTAAGAAATTCCGATTGAGATCCTTCATTGTTAGGTTTGGGAGTTGAGGAACAAGGAAGTAGCTTCAGTGAAGTTGTTATGGAAAAATCAGCTTGTTGAGGGAGCTACGTGTGAACCGGAAGCAGATATAATAGCTAAATACCCTCATCTTTTTCCCTTTTGGGTCAGTTCCATCATGAGGTACCAGCTTCCTCTTTAGAACTCCATTCAGTTTCATGTCAAGTTCATTTCTCTGAGTTCCATTCATGTCATAATATGTACGTATGTTTCATAAATTCAGTTCAGTCATATATCTTAGTCCAAAGTCAGTCACTCCGTCAGTTTTTTAGTTTACAGCTTCCAATTTTTGGATTTTAGTTCTTTCCCTAGCCTTTCAGTAAGCTTGATCTGCATTTAAGGACGAATGTTTTCAAGGGGGAGATAATGTAACACCCAAAAAGTTCCTTAGGTTAGAATCGAAGCTTGCAACAAAAAACAACACCAAAACCAAATAACGAACCTCCGTACGGTTCGTTGTAGGGTCCAACAGGTTGTTGGAGTTGCTCGTTGTTTGATGTTCTAGAGAGCTAACAAAAATTTGCCTAGAACCCACGAGGGGATTGTACGAATAATGGTTTGATTGAACGGATCGTCATTTTGGAGTTGTTGAAGTAGATTAAGAGAAACTTGTAGGAAGAATGGGGAAAACAACAGACAAACCAACGGTCCGTTGTATGGGTCGTTACTTCTGCCAGTTTCTTTAAAATTTTGGGCTAAGTTTAAAACCGTTCTATATATGTGGATAGATCCGAACCTAATGTATTTATGAAAATAAGGTGTTAAGACCATTTCCTAAGTGTAAGAAGTGCTCTAGATACAAATCAAGGTCATAGGGAACCTCTAGCACAAAGTTGAGTTGAGAGCCTTCTTACAGATTGAGTTTTCGTATAAGTTCTTACAAGGGTCAATTTCAAACGACCCTAGCTCCCATTTCACAAAGTGTTTTTAGGTGATTCAACATATCAAATTGAAGCCATTGGAGCCTTTTTTCCAACGCATTTGACCTTACATCAATCAGAGTTTGGAGTAAAACGTTATGTGCTATTTAGTGAAGCAGCAACAGGCATTGGACGATCCTCAATACGGGCCGTCCTATCAAATGATGACCCCTCCTGTTGGTCGCTTTAACTGTCATTTTCAGGCTTTAATTCAGTATTTTTGAGGAACTTTGGTAAACTTCTATGCTTCTAACTCCTAAATGACGTCGTTTAGGGCTTCCTTAAGGTTAGATTAAAGGGATTAACCTAGCTAAATCCTCACTCTCTCTAAAAGATCGATAGTTGAATTTTCTCTCAAGAAAGGAGCTAGGGTTCTTCTTCAAACCTCTTCAAATATTCTTGGGATCTTCAAGACAAGTCAAAAAATTATCAACCCTTGTAGGGCTATGAGTGAGGGGTTTCTTCCACCCTCATGCCCTTTCAAGTCCAAATTCATGATTTCTACTTCTCAAGTTCTAAATTGTGAAATTCTAGGGTTAAGCTTCTTGTGGATAAATTCTTTCATGTTCTTCCATGAAATCAATTTCTTCATGATCCAATTTATGTTCCTATGATTATGATTGCATGTCCCTTATAAATCATTCATGGATCTATAAATTTCAATTTTCAAGTATGATTATGAACTTCTAAGGCTAAATTCCTCTTTATGAGATCCTATGATCCTTTTATGTTTTCAATTCTCTCAAGCCCTAATTTATGTTTTATGATTTATGATACATGATTTTCTATAAGAACTATTCATGAATTTATAAATTTCAAGTATGAGGATTTTCTCAAAGTATGCCTGACTTTTTACTATTATCAAGTGTATGACTATGGCTGACTCACGGGCCTTCTTTCATGTATAGTTCATGTATTTCAAGCATGTTCACGTATATCATGATTTACACTAGCCCATGAACTTCATGTATGATTTCATGATATTGATTATGAGCCATGCACATGTTTTTGGGAGTAGTATCTAGCATCTAGTAGGCTTGGGATTCAGGGAAACCCCGAGTTTCATAACTACATGCCAGTAGGTATATATTCATGTTTAACCCTATGGGGTCTCCCGAGTGATATCATGCCACTCATCGTTCCTTTCCTTGGAAAGCTTAGGATGACTCTACCCACTTGAGCGAGATAGTTGGGGCATAATGTACGCTCTATCATGATGGTGTCGGTTATGATGAGTTCTTCCATTGTTCCTTATATTTTCAGTTACTCATGTTCATGCCTATGATATTATGTTTTACAACAGATTTGACCCAATGATCAGCTGATGAGCTTTTACTTATGATTTTAGATATGACAAGTCATATGATTTCTGTTTTTAAATCTTGGGTCACTATGTTCAGTTATGACAACCAGTTTTTGATTATGTATCTCAAATATGGCTTTAAGCATGCAGTCCTTACTCTTATGATCTATCTAATTTGTATGCATGTTTTCAACTAATATTTTACGAAATATATTTTACCTACTTTACATACTCAGTACATTCAAAGTACTGACCACACACTTTATGCTATATCATTTCATGATATAGATCCAGATACTCAGACTCGGCCCACAGTTAGAAATATTCCGGACTTAATCACTAGAAGGGGTAAGTCATCATCTTTCGAGACTAGAGTTATCTACTTCATTTCAGTTCATTTACTTCATTTTAGTTTAATACTTTGGACTTACCCGGGGGCTTGTTTCAGCAGCTCATCAGTTAGTTGAGGCATTTAGACATAGAGTTAGTATATTTAGCTTTGCGACTCAATGTTTTGATATTGTGGTTTTACTTACGCCTGATGTTATATAGACTTCCATTTATCCATGCTTATAGTTTAATCTTTGCTTGTTTATGCTTTTAAGTCATGCTATGTATGTACCTTGGGTTAGCTTAGAGGAATTTGTGGTTCTAGGTCCCGTGTCTCAATCTGAGGTCCCAGCTCGGGTCTTGACACAGTGCCTCCAACAGTGCAGGAAAGGGTGGCTGTGGAGGTAGAGGTTCCGACTCAGGGATAGGCAATCGTTCTAGCACCCTTCGTTGTCCTGGCTCAGGTCCTTAATCTTCTGAGCAGCCTTATGGGTAATGGGGTAGAGGCAGTGACTCCGACAGGGGAGCGGTTGGGGATACATGTAACTAATGTGGCTTGATGTGACATGATTTGACGACAATTTCGACACTTAAAACCAAGAAATTATGCACATTCCAGGTATGTTTATATAGGTATGATGTGTTTTGTGTTTAATGTTGCAGGAAAACAGGTTCGGAAGTGAACTGGGCAAATTTATGCTTAAAACAACTGAAAAGGTGACTGCCAGGCACTTCACAAGTCGTTGGCAAAAAGCACGACTCGTTGCTGAAGGCGTGGAACCTATTAAGTGTTGAAGATGCAAGACCAGTGTACCTGACGGGTTGAGAGAACGACTCGCTACATCTGGTAACGAGTTGTGAAGTCAGTCGTGAAGACCGGTAGAGAAATTATTGCCAAAGTGACCAGTTGAGATGACGACAGACTTAATGAGTCATTAGTTGACTAAATGACTCATTGGAAGATCACTGGAACCAACCATAAGGTGCACTAGAATTTTGAAGGAGTTAGACCATAAGGGGTCTAACGACTCGTGCCCAGGCACAACGAGTCGTTAGGTGACCCGTTTGCCACAACTAGGTATGATGCTAAGAACGACCATTTTTAGCAAGGCACGACTTGTCCAAGGTCCCAATAAATCATCACCAAGCCCATGGTCACTGACGACCTGGTTTCCTATTTTAGTTAGGAAAAAGTTTTCTTGGAACTATAAATACACTATTTAGGTTTATTTTCGAAAAAACGTTTATGATTAATATTTTTCATGTAGGATTTTGGTGTTGTACGATTATTCTTTGGTCAAGAAACAAGGTTTACAATTTTGTTCTTGAATTTGAGGATCAAAAGCAACATTGAAATTTATTCATCAACGTTGGAGTTTTATTCAATTTACTTGATTTTCTTCTATGATATTTGTAAGTTGCAATTATGATTTATTCAATATTTTGTGATTTTGATCAGACAACCATAAGTAGCTAAACCCGTCACTAGGGTTGTGGGAACCAAGATGAATTAACACACATAGGTTAAATACTTAGTGATTCTTGAACGGGGTTTAATGCATGTATTGTTTTTCCCTTCGTTTTGATTGATTCTTAATGGTTGCAAACATTAGGACTTTGCGTTATTCTTACTTACCGGACCAAGGAGGTAATAAATGGGAAAATGGATTAACAACCAAAATTTGAGGCTATCAACCCTCATCTAATAGCTTGAACTTCTTCGGGGATAGCTAATCCGATATTAAGGGTAATGGTCAATTAAAAGTACACACGTATATGGACCAAGTTGCGTGGTGATAATCATCTAGATAAGGGACCAACCATTTAGGTGAACCTAACTTACCATATTGCATGTTGAACACCGGAATAGATCATTAGTGTATAAGCCTTGTGGTTATGAAGTCTTGGAGAACACAATCCTAGTAAAGTCATTAATTGAATACAAACCGAATTTGATCTAAGCATTTAGTAGTTTTACTTTTGTTTATTATTCTATTTCTTTCCCCCTTAGGAAATAAGTAACTCGATAGTAATAGCTATTCGCATTAACTTAAGTTCTTTCCATATTACCTGTGGAATCGACCTCAACCTTTGTTGGGTTCTATATTTGACATCAACCACTTTATATCGCAATTGCGAGGTGTAATTTGGGTGACATCAAATTTTTGCGCCGTTGCCGGTAAATACGGCTAAGGCTTTTGTTAATTGTGTTTGCTTTACTATTGGTTCTTATTTATTTTTTATTTTTCTTTTGTTGTTTTGGTTGCTTAACAAGTCTTAGGTTTGTGCATTCCCGATACTAGGAGCCAAGGAAATCTCCTGGTTCCAATTGATCATGAACTTGAGCAGACGTTGAGAAACCTGAGAAGAATGGACAATATCCAAGAGCAGGAGACCGTGGACCAAGTCATAGCGAGAATGTTGGCTGAAGAACAAGCTCGGGCTAGATATTGTGAGTTAGCTAGAGTTGCTGAAGAGCAACGTCTAGTTGCAGAGTCAGAGCGGGCTAGACGACACAAAGGCCTACAATACCAGAGACATTGATATTTTGATGAGGAGGATGATGCCGATATAGACGAAGCCGGTGCCACTGGATCTATAGTCCCTCCTCCTTTGCCTGCTGGGGGAAAGTTTGATATTACCAGTGCAATGATCCAATTACTTAATATGAAGGGAATATTTGTGGGTCATGCATCCGATGATGCCCACGCTCACTTGACAAATTTCGTGGGTATATGTAAGGCATACAAACAACCGGGAGTGAGCCGACGCAATCATACTAAGGTTATTTCGTTTCTTATTAGGGAGTGAGGCAACGATGTGGTTGGTTGAGATGCTGAATGATTCCATCACTACTTGGGGAGAACTTAATAGAGCTTTTCTTGAAAGGTTCTTTCCACCTTCCAAAGCATTACAGTTGAAAGATGAAATATATAACTTCAGACAACTAAATGCAGAGGCACTTCACGAGACCTGGCTGCGTTTCAACAAAAAGCTCAAAAGGGTGCCAAATCATAGGATTCCGAATGATACATTATTGGAGATCTTTTATAGTTCTATGAATGCCAACACCAAGGTGGTGGCTGATATCATCTCCGGAGGAACTTTTATGAGCCACACTTATGCAGAGGCTGCGAAACTGCTAGTCAGGATCACCAAAACCAACCGAGCTTGGCACAATAGAGAGTTTGAGATTCCGGCTGGTTCTTATGTGGTTGGTATGTCTGCAGAACAGAAGAGAAAAGATGAGGAGCCTGATCAAGATATTACAGAGATAAAGACCATTATGGGGTTTCTTTCCAATCACTCTATGGGAGTCGGAGCAGAAAAAGTAATGTTGTGGGTTCTCAGGGAAAGCCTCCGAGAAATGATAGATGTGAATCTGAGTCTGAGGAAGAAGCTAATTATTTAAATGATCAAAGAGTGGGTTTCCGGACCAATACCCAAGGGTCTAACCAATACTCTTGGCATCAAGGTCAAGGGAACCAAGGTCAAAACTTTTACAAAGATAATAATTACAATCGAGGCCAATACCGAGATAATAGAGACTGGAAGAAGTGCGAGGAGTTCAAAAATGATAGAAGCTGTCTGTATGTTCCCCCAAGAAACCGTGAGCCAGAGTCCAGTGGTTCAAGGGTTGAGGACATGCTGTCCAAAGTACTCAAGCAGATGGAGACAACAGATAGCCACTTTAAGGAACTCCACACTAAAATTTCTAGTTTAAATCAAAAGGTGGAGTCACATGAAGTGGCTATAGAAAGATTGAACAGCAGATGATTCAACTGTCTGTTGCAATGAATCAGAGGCAGAAAGGCACACTTCCCAGCAACGCAGTGCAAAATCCAAAAAATGACAATCATTGCATGACAGTCACTACTAGGAGCGAGACGGCAACAGTTTATCCTCCGAGGCCGGTTGTAATTAAGGAGTCAGAGAAGCCCTTCTTGATGAATGATGATAGTGTAGTGGATTTTGAATACCCAACTTTGGTTGGGGATTCAGATGTGAATACTGTTCCAAGTAATTGAAAGGAGAAAGAAGCTTCCAATGAAAAGGAGAAGGAGGCATATCAAAAACTTACGTCGATCCCTAGACCTCCTCCTCCTTATCCATAGTGTTTGAAGAAGAAATTCGAAGATGCGAAGTATCAAAAATTTATCTCTATGCTTAAGTAGTTGTCGGTGAACATCCCATTAGTTGAGGCACTTGAGCAGATGCCCGAATATGCCAAATTCATGAAGGACCTTGTCACCAAGAAAAGGACTATAAGTTTAAAACCCACCGATAATTTGCACCACTGTGGTTCCATAACTACACGGGTCCTAGCACAGAAGAAGGAAGACCCAGGTGCTTTTACTATACCTTTTATCATTGGGGATGTCGAGTTTTCAAGGACACTTTGTGACTTGGGAGCTAGCATAAATTTGATGCCACTAGCAGTATTCAAAAAGTTAGGCTTGGGAACCCCCACATCGACTACTATGCGACTACTAATGGCTGATAGAACCGTTAAAAAGCTGATGGGGATTTTATTTGATGTGCTTGTCAAGGTGGACAAATTTATATTCCCAGCAGACTTCGTGATTCTGGACTGCGAAGTCGATTCTGAGGTCCCCATCATTTTGGGGCGACCGTTCCTTGCAACCGGTAGGGCCCTAGTAGATATGGAGGTAGGCCAGTTAAAATTTAGGTAAGACAAAGAAGAGGTCACCTTCAACATTTGTCGGACCATGAAACAACCAAAGGAATTCAGCATAGTCTCAGCACTAGAGGACGGAGACGGATTACTTGACGAATTCTGAGTAGTAAAGAGACTTGCATCATGATGTGATGTTAAATTAGGTGCTGCATGGGAGGCAACCCATGGAGGTGTTTGGTGAAGTCTGAGTAGCCAAAACATCCACGTTGTGCCACGATGTTAAATGAACCGCTTCTTGGGAGGCAACCCAAGTTGTAAATGTAAGAAATATATAGTGTTTACGTTTGTTGATGGGTGCAGGTGATTAAGATGGAAAATGTGAAGTTGGAACCAAAATCTGGAACTTCAGTTCTGGTGCAAAATGTTACAGAACGAGTCATTGTCTGACTTGACGACTCGTTCAGTCAAATCATGAAGAGATCTGCAGAAAATAGGGGAGAAACGGGTGACTTAATGATTTGTTTCTTCAAGAAATGAATCGTGAGATCCTCCATCATGTACACTGGATAGAAGTCAGAAGTAAAAGTAAAAGGGTGATAAAATCTCACTCACTGAATCATTGGGAGAGCAAATGATTCGCTAAGTGACCCGTCTTGAAGCTACAATAGTCCAAGGACCATGACTCAGGCCACGACCCGTTGAGTGACACCATGAGTCTTTGCTTAATTATTTAGGTCCCAGGTAAGTTTGTTGAACTCTAGTCAAGACACAAAAGGGCACAACAATTTGTATAATCACTTAACGAATCATTACACTGGGTGTTATAAGTTTTTAATGAACATATCCGACCTAACCCAGGACTGGAATTGGGGTAAATTTTAATTTGAAACATATAAACCCTATTCTTTTACTTTTCCAAATTCTAACCACTAAACTTAAAACCCAACAACTTCAAAACTTCAAACCCAACTACTTCAAAACTTCCCTTGTATTCTTCTTCTCTCAAACCCATTGAAAACTCTTCGACCTTCCACTCCCAACATTTGCATGCACATACAATTGCAATCCCATCTCCGATCAAGCATCTTGTGAGTAAATTTCTCCCAATAAATTGTGAATACTTTTACATTTAAATGAGAATTTTGCTTAGCCATGTTTTGAATGAAATCGATGATATTTTGAGTAATGTTGTACTTGTTTCAATCTTTGCCTCATGATGATAATGAACCCTAGTAAGGATAAAAAAATGAATTTCGACTGAATTTACATCGGGTTGGTGTGAGAAATTAAGTGCTGTGTTTGTGGAGATTGAATAATAGGAAGTAGATGAAGATGAATGAATGGGTGAACTGAAACTCTTGAGCACGAGCTACATCACGAGTCGTTAGATCACCAAATGACTCGTTGTGTAGCTCGTCTTGAGTGAAAAAATTAAATCAATAAGGAAGTGTACCTAACGACTGACCTAACGACTCGTTGGGACCAGTCAGCAAGTACACTGGCCCAACATGAAGAAAGTCTAGTTTGTGGATATGAGGGACCGCACGAGTCGCTGCAAGTGGAAACAACTCATTTAGTCACTTGTCAGGTCCATTGAGCAGCAACTAAAATATGATTTTTTTCATCTCATCTCATGTACTAACAATGTTTCCACAGGTACAATGGCTCTAAGAGGTACATCGAAGAAAGGTCCGGCAAAGAAACAAACACCTTATCGTAGTCAACCATCATACCACAGACTGCGTGATGAGCCATCCTCCTCCAAAAAGTCAAGTGGTTCTGAGGAGGAATATGACATATCAGAGGAGCAGTTAGTGAGGAGATCAACTAAGGCTAGGGCTCAACAAACTTCAAATCCGACACCCCTGATTGATGTTCCCACTCTATTGGCGAGGGATCCGCCCATCTGCACTGATGATAATGCCAGGGCTACAGCTCCACTTGCTCCCGAGGCCCCCATAGCTGGGCAAAACACAGAGGTAGTTGACGAGTCACATGCTGAGCGAGGGGAATCTGATGATGAATTGACTGAGACCTCGAACACATCAAACGAGCAACCAAGAATCGTTTGGAGATGGTGTGTTCATGATATGAGGGCCATATATAAGAGAGATATTGTTCCTAATGAGAAAGGAAATCCGAAGAGGAGCATATACGAGGAGTCGAGGCTGATCACTACAAGGCTGAAAGACCTTCCAGAGCTACAAGTTGTGTTCGACAAGTACAGGTTCGGGTGGTTGACCGAGCCATCAGGTAGCTACAGCCCGTGCCTAGTCAGAGAGTTCTATGCAGCCTATGCGACCACACTACAACGTTTGGCATTAAGGGGCTAGGACTGAAAAAAGAGGCCCACCTTAAATCAGGTGTTGATGTGAGAAACTCTGGTCAATATATCTGAGAGGACAATTTCTAGGATGCTGTACGGGCCAGAGTATCATGCTCCGATGAATACGGCCGAGTTCGACCATAGGCTATATGAGTTTAACAAAGTCAAGACCAAAAAGCTATAGCCAGGAGCATATTAGACGATATACTTGGCTGTCTCAGATCATTCCTACTAGAGGTCCACTGGTTGAATGGCTGCAGGGCACAGAGTCTTAGATAAAAAAGGCCACACCAAACTTTCAGGGTAAGTATTGGTGGTCACTGGTGCAGCAAAGGCTGGTACCAACCAGCAATGATAACTTCCTCTCACCTGACAGAGCGACATTGGTAGCAAGTATAATGGAGAGATATGCCATCAATTTCCCGTGGTACATTGTTGAGGAGATCAGAGAGTGGGCAATCAATGTCGGTACTAAAACTCCCTTCCCTTGTCTAATTGATAGACTCTTTCAGGAGTCAAAGGTTTCGGAGTTTCCATCAGTTGACCAGAGAATAGTGGTCCAGAAGATAACAGATATGGGGTTGATTTGTGATGACACGAACCCGGTATTGAGAGAAAGGACTCAAGCAACTGCATCCACTAGAGCGACCATATTAGTAGAGGCATTTGGCAGTGGTATGCAGACCGATGCCACACAGTTCACTGAGTTGGCATCTGAGCTTGTTGAGGGAAGAGAGAAAGGTAGCCAGCCAGAGGCTACCGATGCAGTGGATGCCTCCACACTTGTTGATGTTCCCGAGTCATCATCTACAGCAGCAACTCCTAAACCACTAGTTGCTCCTCCACGAGCCACCAATAGCCGACCTAGTTACGATTTCTCAGGAGTTATTAGTTGATATGGCTAGGTGGCTAGCTAAGGATGAAAAGTGGCAGGCACACACGGTTATACAGGTTAAAGTTTTTATGGAGCAGGTAAAGCCGTGGGTGTCGAAAGAGTTGGAGGAACTATCCAGTTCTGTGCATGGCCGATTGGACACTTTGGAGAATAGAATGGATGAGCGCTTCACACAGTTATAGGAGCTTGAGTTGTGAAAATGGTACTTAGAGCTAGGAGAGCTCAGAGCCGAGGTACGAGATTTGGCCGCACGATAGGTAGCTGCAGTACCTCCATAGGTATTTTCTATGATAGGTGATGAGTTTGAAGAAGAATTGCCACAAATTTTTGATTTTATCATGGAGGAGCCGGTGGCACATGATAAGGGAAAGAGGCCTCGTAAGGAGGCAAGTTTTGAAGATGATGCATCTCTGCTCCGTCAGCAAAAATGAGAGCGGAGTGAGATGGAGAGAGCATTGCATGTGTCGAGAGAGGAGGCTCGATAGAGAGCCGAGAATGAGGCAGCGAGAGCTCGTGGAGAAGGAATGAGCTCTGTTGGATCTGAAAATGCACAGGTTCAAGCTGATAACATTGGAGATAACATTGGAGGTGTATCTACACCCTCCACCGACCAGGTAGCTGACACCTAGGTCGCACAGGTATGTTCCCTATTTCCCTAGTTTTGTTTGATATATATATGCGTCGAGGATGATGCATGCTTTTCTTGATGGGTGTGGGGAGGAATACCTGTGTATTCTTTTTGAGGAAAATAACCTGAGGGTTTTCTTGCCGGATATCTTTTCCCTCAAGTGTTCCACATCTAGTAGAACCAGCACATTTAGGGTTTTATTTTTTTGTTATAGTCGGAAGAAAGTTAGGTGAACTGAAGGCAGTCAAGAGCTTAAATTGTTGATTTTTTTGATTGATAATTTGATACCCCTGCGTAATTTTTAGATGTGTATGTTAAAGGTGACATGTATGAACTTTGTGAATCTTTGCATGGCATTGAAACTGTGAACATGTTTACCATTGTGTGGCTGTACCTAAACTAGTAGTTAGTAGAAGTGATGATGTTAACCTGTGCTATGTTTGAGTGAGGTTTAATAGCTAAATTCGGTTGTGTGTGTCAATATAGAACTTTCCTGGTCAGTCGTACTGAGATGGAGGATAGAAAACTAGGTAAGGATCATGGGCCATTTTTGATTCATGAGCCTACTTTAGCCTTAAAAGACCTACCAAAAGAGAATAAAAAATCCCTTGATCCAAATGTTTGAGCTTAAATTGACTTTTCTTCTTGTTTACACCAATTCCTTCCTGCTTTTATTAAAAATGAACCTATTTTGGCCCTGGTCCCTCCTTGGACATTGTGAACCTCAACTCAGGCAAATTGCCTAAGTTGAGGGTGGCTATTATAGGGGTGATTAAGAAGAGTCGGGTGGAATTAAAATTGTGTAATGAAAAAGGAAAGAGCGGGTGCGGTATGCATAATGAAAAGAAATAAAAAAATTGTTTTCAAAGAGCAAGAAAAGAAAATAAAAGAAAAATGCGACATCAATGAGCTTGAATAAAGAGAAACCGCATCCATAGTTGCAACTACAAAGAAAAGAAGAAGCAGTTAAAGGAAAAAGGGGAGAAAATAGAAAAAAAAAGTGGAGTCAAGAGGTGTGTAGTTCCAAGTAGGGTTAAGCTAATAATTCCATATGTACCATACCCGAGCCTGAGCCTACGTTACAAGCCTAGAATGTCCTATAGTGATCCTAGTTACTTGTTTTAAAATCGAGGTATTGAAAGTAAAGGCAAGTCTATGGTATTGCATGCATACAATTAGAATTTCTTTGTGAGAGCGAGTGAATCTTACCTAGTCCCAAGAGAAATATATCGAAATAATCATATACAATTGTGTGAGTATAGGACTTCTTTGAGGTGACAACATTTGGTCAACAAAATCATCTGCAAATTTTCTGGGTCAGTGTTATAGACTTATGTGCGTGGTTGCAAGTGATAGTGTTTTTCCATGTTTAGATTCCTTCGTGTCATGGTTGGAAATTTTGCATATGCATAGTGATTTGAATGATCTGATGAGGGAGGGGATAGAAAATTCGATTTGATGTATAAATGTGACATCCGTAAGTTTCCTAGAGTTCTTTCGATTAAAGAGTTGAGGTAGTTTAGTTTAGTTTATTCTATTTTATCTTGTTTTTGCTTGAGGACATGCAAAAGTTCTAAGTTGAGGTTGTTGATGTACTGTGATTTTACGGCACTTTCGACGCTTAAAACCAAGAAATTATGCACATTCTGAGTATGTTTATATAGGTATGATGTGTTATGTGTTTAATATTGCAGGAAAATAGGTTTGGAAGTGAACTGGGCAAATTTATTCTTAAAACAATTGAAAAGGTGACTGCCAGACACTTCACGAATCATTGACAAGAAGCACGACTCATTGCTGAATGTGTAGGCAACTATTGAGTGTTGAAGATGCAAGTCTAGTGTACCTGAAGGGTTGAGAGAACGACTCGTTACATCTGGTAACGAGTTGTGAAGTCATTCGTAAAGACTGGGTGAGAAATTATTTCCAAAGTGACCAGTTGAGATGACGACAGACTTAACAAGTCGTTAATTGACTAAACCACTCGTTGGCAGATCACTGGAACAAACCATAAGGTGCACTGGAATTTTGAAGAAGTTAGACCACGAGGGGACTAACGACTCGTGCCCAGGAACAATAAGTCATTAGGTGACCCATTGCCATAACTGGGTATGATGTTGAGGACGATCATTTTTATCAAGGCACGACTTGTCAAAGGTCCCAACGACTCGTCACCAAGCCTGTGGTCACTGACGACCTGGTTTCCAGTTTTAGTTAGGAAAAGGTTTTCTTGGAAGTATAAATACACTGTTTAGGTTTATTTTCAAAAAGAAGTTTATGATTAATATTTTTCATGTAGGATTTTGGTATTGTATGATTATTCTTAGGTCAAGAAACAAGGTTTATAATTTTGTTCTTGAGTTTGAGGATCAAAAGCAACATTGGAATTTATTCATCAACTTTTGAGTTTTATTCAATTTACTTGGTTTTCTTCTACGATAATTTGTAAGTTGCAATTATGATTTATTCATTATTTTGTGATTGTGATCATACAACCATGAGTAGCTGAACCCGTAACTAGGGTTGTGGGAACCAAGATGAATTAATACACATAGGCTAAATACTTAGTGATTCTTGAATGGGGTTTAATACATGTATTGTTTTTCCCTTCATTTTGATTGATTCTTGATGATTGCAAATGTTAGACTTGCCATATTTTTACTTACGGGACCAAGGAGGTAATGAATGGGAAATGGGATTAACAACGGAGATTTGAGGCTATCAACCCTCATCTAATATCTTGAACTTGTCCGGGGATTGCTAATACGATATTAAGGGTAAGGGTCAATTAAAAGTGCACTCGTATACGAACCAAGTTGCGTGGTGATAATCATCTAGATAGGGGACCAACCATTTTGGTGAACCTAACTTACCATATTGCATGTTGAACACCAGAATAGATCACTAGTGTATAAGTCTTGTGGTTATGAAGTCTTGGGGAACACAATCCTAGTCAAGTCATTAATTGAATACAAATCAAATTTGATCTAAGCATTCAGTAGTCTTACTTTTGTTTATTATTCTATTTCTTTCCCCCTTAGGAAATAAATAACTCGATAATAATAACTATTCACATTAACTTAAGTTCTTTCCATATTCCCTGTGGGATCGACCTCAACCTTTGTTGGGTTCTATATTTGACATTGGCCACTTTATATCTCAATTGCGAGGTGTAATTTGGGCGACATCATGGATCCCCGTATTGATGATATTTCAAAGGTTGTGATGGTCCCGTGTCCGGTAGCTGGACTAGTAATGACTAGAGTGGTGCATGACTTGTTCTGGAGGTTCACTAAAATGAAGCCTCCCTCCTTCTATGAAACTGAGGTGGAGGTCGCCTATGAGTTCATCATCAATTGCCACGAGAGGCTCCACAAAATGGGGGCGGTGGAGAAGTATGGGGTAGAGCTTGTGACCTTCTAGCTGATGGGTGATGCTAAACTCTGGTGGAGGTCCTTCGTGGAGTACAGACCGACAGGTCACCACCATTGGTGTATTCCCAATTCTATTCCGCATTGTTGGAGAACTACGTGCCTTGTACCCTACGAGATTGGAGGCGAGATAGGTTCACCATCATTGAGCAGGGGAGCTCCTCAGTTGCAGCATATGAGAACTGATTGCAGTCACTATCCAGGTATGCTCTGCCTTTATTTTCCACAGAGGAGGAGAGGATGAGGTGATTTGTTAAGGGACTGAATGTGGGTCTCCAGCTGTTAGCTCTTTAGATAGTCTTTGCAGGTAAGTTCTTTTAAAAGGTAGGAGTTTGTGAAAACTGTGGAGGGGTTAAAAAAGGATGGTTATGCGAGGAATGCTGGGAAGAAGGCTCGGAAGTTGGGTACTAATAGTGGTTCCTTTGTGAGGACTCCGATTCCCCAAGGCTACTCAGGATGCCCTATTCAGTTAGTGATGCAGGTGTCAGTTGAGGGTACATCAAGGACCACTACATGGATATCAGGTACAATCGGGGGTACTCAGATAGTTCGTTCAGATTAGAGCTGATCCTATCTCTTCAGTTCCGACCCAAAGATCAATAATTGATAAGGTATTCCACAAATATGAGGACTATGGCCAAATTTGCAGATGCTTCCCAAAATTAGGTCAAGGTGGGCAGATTGTTTCGCATGTAGAACCTTGAACTCTGGCCTTACTAGGAGAGGAGGGAGTGCATTCCGTAGAGATCGCCCACAGCTAGGGAGGGGCAATCAACCATCGGTTAGGGGTGGCACCCAATCGGGTTGAGGAGGTGCCCAAGTCGGAAGGGGTGGCACTCAGTGCGGTAGAGGGGTTGCACAGCCCATCAGGGGTGGGTCTCAGATAGGTAATCAGGCTCATTTCAATGCATTTCCCGGTCGACCTGAGGTGGAGGCTTCAGATGAAGTTATCAAAGGTACTATTCTTGTTTGTGACAAAATGGCTACAACTCTATTTGATCCTGACTCTACCTTTTTGTATGTGTCTGCTTATTTTGCTATGGGTTTGGATCTTTCTTGTGATTTACTTGATGTTTCTATTTACATGTCTATGCCTATTGAGGATTCTGTGGTTGTAGATAGGGTTTGTCATTCTTGTTTGGTAGATTTTATGGGTTGTGATACTCGGGCTAATTTGGTGATCTTAGACGTGTTAGATTTTGATGTTATTTTGGGAATGAGATAGTTGTCTCCATACCATGCCATTCTATAGTTCCATGCTAAGACAGTCATCATAGCGATGCCAGGGTCATTTAGGTTTGAGTGGAAAGGGAATTGTAGAACTGCTCCTAAGAAACTTATCTCTTTTATTCGTGCTCGAAGATTGATTGGCCGGGGATGTTCAACATATCTAGCCCCTATTTTGGATACCAGCTCAGAGGGTCCTTACATAGAGTCGGTTCCAATAGTTTGTAAATTCTTAGAGGTATTTCCCGCATATTTGTCTAGCATACTACCGGACCACGATATTGAATTCTACATAGATTTAGAGCCACGGACCCGTTCTATTTCTATACTGCCATACAAGATGGCACCAGTTGAGTTGAGGGAACTCAAGGAGAAGTTGTAAGATCTACTTAGTAAAGGGTTTATCAGGCCGAGTGTCTTTTAGTGGGGTGCCCCAGTGTTTTTTATGAAAAAGAAGGACAGTAATATGGGGATGTGCATTGATTACTGTCAGCTGAATAAGGTGACTATTCAGAATAGGTACCTTCTTCCTCAAATAGATGACATGTTTAATAAGTTATAGTGGAAGCAGTGTTCTCAATGATTAACTTGAGATTGGGCTATCATCAGCTGAAGATTCGTGTTGAGGATATTCCCAAGATAGCTTTTCAGACCAGGTATGGGTATTATAAGTTCCTAGTAATGTCCTTCAGACTCACTTATACACCAATAGCATTCATGAGCTTGATGAAGGAAATATTCAAATCCTACTTGGATTCCTTTGTGATTGTTTTTATTGATGACATTTTGGTATACTCCAATAATAAACAGGAGCATGATAATTATCTAAGGATGGTGATGAGGTTGCTGAAGGAGAAAAAACTGTATGCCAAGTTCACCAAATGTGAATTTTAGCTGGAGTCGGTGTCTTTTAGGGGAATGTAGTCTCCAAAGAAGGGATTAAAGTGGATCCACAGAATGTGGAAGCAGTCCCAAATTGGGCTAGGCCAACTATAGTAGAAGAAATATGGAGTTTTGTGGGGTTGGCCAGTTACTATCATCGACTTGTGAAGTGGTTTGCAACCATTGCCTTGGTGTTGACAAGGCTGACACAGAAGGATGTGACTTTTCAATGGCCCGAGGAATGTGAAGAGAGTTTTCAGAAGCTCAAAATCCTGCTAACCATGGCAACTATCCTAACACTACTAGTGGAAGGTAAAGACTTTGTAGTTTATTGTGATGCCTCATGGTCTGGGTTGGGTGCTGTTTATTGCAAGAAGGACAAGTCATTAATTATGCTTTGAGGCAGTTGAAAGTGCACGAGAAAAATTACTCCACACATGACCTCGAGTTGGAACGGATGGTGTTCGCCCTAAAACTCTAGAGGCATTACTTGTACGAGGCCCCTTGTGAGGTGTTCACAGACCATCATAGCCTATAGTATGTGTTCTCCTAGAGAGATCTTAACCAAAGGTAGTGGAGATGGATGGAGCTATTTAAAGACTATGATGTTATGATCCTATATCACCCAGGAAAGACAAATATGGTGGCAGATGCCTTGAGCCGAAAAGTAGTGAGCATGGGAAAACTAGCTTGTTTGGAAGCTACCCGGAGGCCAATGGCCTGAGAAGTCCAGACACTGGCAAAAAGTCTCGTGAGACATTCATTAGAAGAAATAGGTGGGAGACTAGCCAGTATGGAGGATAAGTCATCATTGCTAGAAGAGGTGAAAGATAGGCAGTTTGAGGATGCAAAACTGAGTAAGATTCAGGAAAAAGTCATACGAGGGGAAGCTAAAGAAGTAGTGTTGGATGGTGAAGGGGTCTTAAGAATAAGGGGATGTGTATGTGTTCCCCGGATTTGTGAGCTGATCAAAACCATCCTGTTAGAAGTTCACAACTCAAAGTACTCTATCCATCCTGGGGTTAATAAAATGTATCATGACCTAAAATAACATTATTGGTGGGGAAGAATGAAGAAGGATATCGTCGATCATGTAGCCCAGTGTCTAAACTATCAGCATGTTAAGTATGAGCATCAGAAGCTTGGGGGAGAACTTTAGAGGATGCCCATCCTAGAGTGGAAGTGGGAGCAAATAACGATGGACTTTATGGTTGGACTTTCGAAGATGTTGGGGAAGTTTAACTCCATTTGGGTTATTGTTGATAGAATGACTAAGTCTGCGCACATTTCACCTATTCAAGTGACTTACAATGCTGAGAAACTGGCCAAGCTGTATGTGAAGGAAGTTATTCGATTGCATGGGGTGTCGGTTTCGATCATTTCAAATAGGGGTACATAGTTTAGCTCCCATTTCTGGAAGACCTTGTTGGCAGAGCTAGGTACCAAGCCGTACTTGAGTACAGACTTCCATTCACATGTTGATGGGCAGTCGAAAAGGATAATCCAGGTGTTGCAAGGCATGCTTTAGGCCTGCATGATTGATTTTGGTAGCCATTGTGATAAATGTTTACCTTTGGCAGAATTTGCATACAATAACAACCATCACTCGAGCATTGACATGGAACCATTCAAAGCTCTCTATGGGAAGAAATGTAGGTCTCCAATCGGGTGGTCCAACGCATTTGAGGTGAGACCATAGGGCATGGACTTACTTAAGGAGTTCTTGAAAAAGGTTTGAGTGATTTAGGAACAACTGATAGCTACTCAAAGAAGGAAGAAACAATATGCAGACAAAAAGGTGAGGGACCTAGAGTTATAGTGGGAGAGCAAGTGTCGCTCAAGGTCTTCCCCATGAAGGGGGTGATGATGTTTTCAGAAAGCGGGGGCAAGCTTAGCCCGAGATATGTTGGGCTGTTCAAATCCTTCAGCGTATGGGGGAAGTAGCTTATAAATTAGCATTGCTACCAGGATTGTCAGAAGTATATCCAACTTTCCATGTCTCCATGTTGAAGAAATACCATGGGGATGGATCATATATTATCAAATGGAACTCAATGTTGTTAGATGAAAGCTTGTCTTATGAGAAGGAGCCCATGGCTATAATAGGTAGACAGATTCGCAAGTTGAGATCGAAGTAGATTACAACAGTAAAGGTCCAGTGAAAAAATCGTCCAATAAAGAAAGCCACTTGGGAGACTAAGGCTGATATGCGAAATCAATATCCACAACTATTTGTAGAATCTGGTATGTCCTCTTACTTGGTTTTGTACGCCATTCGGGGATGAATGGTATTTTAATTAGTATCTGATGTAACAATTCGTCCATCATTACAGGGGAAAAGGAGTCAGAACACCCCTCTCAGGATTAAGTGTTGGTGGGAAGGTCTTGAGTTGATGTTAGTGTGATTTTGAAGCTTGGAAATAGTTTGTGTGTAAGAAATAGGAGCTACTGGTTATGAGGTACTGCTGCAGCGAGACCGTTACAACAATCGAACGCCGTTGTAATGGACTGGGAAATATACCATCGGATCCTATATGATTGTGTCTTGGGTGCTGTAGCAGGTTCGCTGTAGCGGACAACGGGAACCAGTAAGTAGGTTTTGGTAGGATTTTACGGGGTTTACCCTATTATTTCAAATATGAACTCTGACAGCTCAGCGTGAATTTCCCAAGTGCAGAGTATTCTTCGTCTTCAAAGGTAAGAATCTTAGTCTATTATCTTTACTATGATGCCTTAAACCCACAGAATCGATAGGAGGACCTGCAATGGTGGAAATTCTAGCTTGAAAAACCCTAGAACTATGGAGGTAGAAGAAATTGGTAGGTGTTGAAGGCTGTTAATGCCTAGGTCTATAAGCATGTAATTGTTACTCCCTAAGGTGAATGAGGTAGTGCTAGTTCATCATTCCTAAAATTAGAGACCTAGAGTTTGGCAAAAGTGGGGAATTTAGTGTTAAAACTAACTGAAAAGGGGTTTGGGGAGTAGAAACCCCATGAACAAAGGTTGAAAGATCATGGTAGGATTATAGAGGGATAGCTTACTCGCGGATAATGATTAATACCCATGATACGGGTAGAATGGGGGTGGGATTGAATTTACAAAACCCTTGTTTCCCAAATTAGTCTATTGATTCTCCGTTAATCTTATGTTCTAGATTTTGAATGTTCAGAAGCACTAAGAAAAGGAAAGACTCCAGCAGAGTAACTAGTGACTTTCGTCTTTCAATCGAGGTAGGCTATGGTTTGGAAGGAGTTAGACTTTGAATAATAATATTTATTGTGTGGAGTGATAATATGTGGATTTGGTCTTCAGACATTGCTTGCTGTCATAATTTTCTATTAAATTCTAATATTGAATGATTCTTCTATGGAATCATTATTTATGTGATGTGGAAAATGAATACTAAGAGGTTGTTCTTGTTCGTTTGTATTGTCTAAACATAACCCCTAAATGGTGTGAGTATTTGAGTTGAGGGACATAAGATGAGGCCTCCCGAGGGTTAAATAAACTTAATGAGTGGTAAAACATTAAGATGTGTGAATGAAAGGGGATAATATGAATGTCCTGAGATGAGCGGCTCGTGCCCGAGGAGAGCATCTGGGCAAGCAATGATGGTTGAGTGGCTCATTTTTGAGGCGAGCATCTAGACGAGCAGATAAGTAGGAGCGGGTACCATGCTGGTACATTACATGGATTTTTAGAGTTCCCTGCAGGTCATGACTGGAAGGGTAGAAATAGGACTCTGTGGCATATGTACATATTGATGTTCAGTGTTGGAGTGTTCATCGTGATGTGACAGAGGCGCGTGCCTGGAATATCACCATTCGTCACATTGTTTGACTGAGTGTAAAGCAATAGATTGGTCTGAGACCGACTTCTACTATTTACACAGTAATATGACTTTTACTATTTATTAATAGTGTTTGCCTTTTACTGTTTGCAAAGTATTCGGCCTTTACTATTTATAAATAGTACCTGACTCTTACTATTTACTACTATTTATTTTACGACTTTTTACATAAAAACAAAAAACTTTACAGACACTGATATCTTTTTTCTTCATATCTTTTTCTTTATGTCGCCTTCCTCTTTATGTCATTCCAGCTGGACTTCTGGTAGTTGTTTGTTGTCTTAACCATGGCATTTTGAACAATGGTGATCTGGATATTTTTGCCCTATGGTTTTGCAATATCTTGTCAGAAGTGCTGGAGAAATATAATTTTTCCGTATAGCTCTTGCGTGGGTATCTCTTTTGGTTTAAGCAGACTAAGTATCCATTGGCGTAGTTCTTCCATGTCTGCTTCTTTATGCTCTCTCGAGTTTGCAAATATCATTGTTTGGTCTCTAGCATAATAGCTCCAGATAGAATTCCCATTTAAGTAATTATTGGCTAGTTCGTTTAATATTGTAGCTAGGCCAATAATTCTTTTGTTAGCGTAGAATTCTGGTATATCTGTACATGTTATCTCCTCCTGTTGGTCTATTTTTTCTGGTATAATCATTTCTCTTGTCAATCCTATCTTTACAACTTGTATAATTGGTTTTATTTCATCATATAGTATTTCTGCTGGTGCCGAGTATATTTTTATGTAGAAGAGTGTTCCTTTTGTTATTCTTTTTAGGTTGTGAATGCTTTGTGTAGTTCCGGTATAGTAGCTATTTCATCTCCTGTCTTGGTATAGATTGTGCTGAGTAGTCCATAATTGTAACAGGTTCTGACTAGGTTGGAGTTGGTATTTGGTTGTGCTATCAGTTTATTATATCCTTGTAGGTATTGGGTAATATAGTCTTCTTCTGGGTTCTTGGTATTTGTAGATCTTGGGTTTTTGTTTAAGAATGTTTGTATTTTGTGGATATTTTGTATGTAGTTGCTGGCTATATGGTTGTATGTTTGTTTTGCCTGGTATAGGCTTTCTTTGTATGTACTGGTTTGTGGGGTAGGGTTAGGTTGTATATTTTTCCTTGGTACGAATGTTTTTTCAAATAGTTTGTTCTTGGTATTTTGGGTAATATTTTCTTCTTTTCCTGCAGTTCCTGAAGTCCCTGCAGCTGAACTCAACAAACTGTTAGTTTGGGTTTTTAGGTGTTTCCCAACGTCACCTTTTAGCTCTGGAATTTTAGCGTCTTCCGATCGACGTAGCTCCGCATGTTTAGAGTCATGCTGCTGACTGTTAGCTCTGCTTTTTAGTTGTTGTATCTCTATGTCCATACTATCCACTTTTTTACAAAGTGTAGTAAGGAGATTGAGTATTTGTTCCATTTTGTCTTTTCCTCCTTCAGTATTTGTATCTGGAGAGGTAGTCTGCAATTGTATTTCTTTCAGTTTTGATAATCTCAATTGTAAATGAAAAATTTAGTATATTTAAAACTAATCTTCTTATTTCTTTTGTTGTGACTGAATCTTGTACCTTTTTAGTTATCCACCATTTAACTTGTGTATTATCTGTTCTAACAATAAATTTGTTATAAACAATATATGGTTCAAATGCTAATAAACATTTATATAATGCAAATAATTCTTTTCTATTTATCTCCCATTTTATTTGTGGTTCAGTATATGACCCTGAGTAGTATCTACAATGGTGTTCTATCTTTTCATTTTTATATCTATATTTTAATACTCCTCCATAGCTGTGGTCACTAGAATCTGTTTCTACTATATAACTAAACTGTCTATTTTCGTTTGGAAAATATAGTTTTGGTAGGTTTTTACACATGTCCTTTATCTTTTTTATATGGTTTCTATCTTTTTCATCAAAATAGTATTCTATGTCCTTTTTTAATTTTTTCTGTAATGGTTTTAGGTTTTCTGCTAATTTTGGTATATACTCTCGTACTTGGTTAACTAGTCCTAAAAAGGATTGAAATTTTTTCTTAGTATCTAATAATTCTTTAGAATTAATTATTTTTTGTACTATATGTGTTTGCATTTTTATTCCATTTTTTTCTATTTGTATTCCTAGGAATTCTATTTGATTTTTTAATATTTCAGCCTTTTTTCTACTTAAGCTTATTCCTGATATTTCTATTATATGCATAAATTTCTCTAATAATTTTATATGTTCTTCTTTTGTTCTTGAATAAAGTAGTATATCATCTATGTATACTATGCAATTTTCTAGTTGATTAAAGTAGTTATCCATAAAATGTTGATATCTACCTGGTGCGTTTTTATATCCAAAAGGTAGTACATTCCATTCATAAAATCCTTGTGGTACCGCAAATGCTGTTAATTGTTTTGATTCCTCTTCTAGTTTTAGATGGTAAAATCCTGATTTACAATCAAATTTACTAAAATAATTGTATCTTTGTATCTGTCTTACTTTTAGTATTTTGTTTGGTATTGGGTAGTTATATGTTTTAGTTTTTGCATTTAAATTTCTATAATCTATAACCATTATGCTTTTTCCTCTTTTTTGTTCACTATGTTTATTTACTATAAATGCTGGACTATTATGTTTGCTATTACTTTCTTGTATATAATTATTTTCTAGTAATTCTTTTATATGCATTTGAAATTCTTTTTGATCTTCAAAATTGTATCTTAGTGGTTTTTGCGTTATTATACTATTTTCATCTATTAGTTCAATTTTTATCTTTGTTTTATGTTTTTCCCATCCTTGTAACGGATTTTCATTATATAACGAATTTAACTTATTTTGTAATGCCTGTATTCTATCTATTATGAATATTATAATTTCTATTTTGTGATCACTTGACGTTATATTTTCTAATTTTTGGGTAATTTTTTCACTTCCTTTTATCCATGGTATATTTTTTCTTACCTTGTTACTAACTCTTTTTGCTCCTACTTTCTTATTACATGGGGTAGTAAACCACCAATGTGTCTTTGTTATGGTATGTGGGTATAATTTTTCTTAAAAGGGCATTCCTAATAGTATATCCTTATTGGTAAATTCATAACTATACATTTCTTCTATTGTTAATATTTTATCCCATATTTGTATTTTTATGTTTTTAGCCTTATGTGTTATCATACTTCCTTCATTATTAAATCCGGTAACTATTAATGGTGTTTTTAATTTTTCCCATTTACTGTCTGGTAAACAGTTATATTTACACATATTTGCTTCTGCTCCTGTATCTATCATAGGTGTGTAGTATCTATTATAATATCCTTCTGCTATTATTTTTGTTAATATATTGATTTTTGGCATTATTCTATATCAAAGTTCTTTTAATAATTATCTTCTTATTTTCATAATGTATTATTAGTTGTTTTTCATCTAAATTATAGGGTTTTACTGTTTCTAGCCATCTTATTCCTAAAGTAATATTATCTTTTCCTTGATATATTTTGAATTTTATTTTTATTGGTACTCCTCCAATAATTAATTCTTGTTCTGTACTGTGTTCTGTATTTGTCAGTATTCTAGGTAATTCTGTATTTATATTTTCATTTTTATTAATCTCTTCTTCCTTTACTAATTCTCTTGTAATATAGTTTTCAATTTGTCCTGTGTCTATTTTTATTAAATACTTTCGTTGATCTAGTATTTCTGTTATGCAATATTGGTAAGGTTGTATTTCGTTTATTTTTTGTTCTAATAATTTTGGTTGTAATTCATAGTCTATTCTTCTTGAGGTACTACTTCTTGATGATGATGGTGTATCATAATTTATTCTTTTTGATGTACTTAGTCTTTCTTTTACTATTTCTAAATCTTCTTCAATATCTATTTCTTTATAACTATAATCATTATTATCAATGATAGTAACTATTTTGTCAAAAGGGTTTTCTATCTTAATTCTTTGAATATTATTTCTAGCCATTATTTTATGTTTTGTTGTTAGTACATATAAATTTTTACATCTAGCTGTGAATACTTTACTGCCTGGTGCTAACTCTATTCCTGACATTTTCCAGTATAATACTAATGATTTGTCTATATTTCTATCGTCCAAGGCTACTGAATAATTTGCACTTATTATAAATTTAAATTTTTGGTATATTAGATTTCCTTTAACTGCACTTATTATGCTTTTCTCTATAGGGTGAATTATTCTATCATCTGCTAAATATATTTCTATTGGTGTATCTATTCCTTCTCTGAAACATGCTTTTATTAGTATTTCTGTTCCTCCTAGGTGTAAAACGCACCAGGTAGATATCAACATTTTATGGATAACTACTTTAATCAACTAGAAAATTGCATAGTATACATAGATGATATACTACTTTATTCAAGAACAAAAGAAGAACATATAAGATTATTAGAGAAATTTATGCATATAATAGAAATATCAGGAATAAGCTTAAGTAGAAAAAAGGCTGAAATGTTAAAAAATCAAATAGAATTCCTAGGAATACAAATAGATAAAAATGGAATAAAAATGCAAACACATATAGTACAAAAAATAATTAATTCTAAAGAATTATTAGATACTAAGAAAAAATTGCAATCCTTTTTAGGACTAGTTAACCAAGTACGAGAGTATATACCAAAATTAGTAGAAAACCTAAAACCATTACAGAAAAATTAAAAAAGGACATAGAATACTATTTTGATGAAAAAGATAGAAACCATATAAAAAAGATAAAGGACATATGTAAAAACTGAATGAGCTAATCTTATGTTCATGCATTTTGTGTATCCGAGTTGTTGAAGTGTTTATAATGATTTGACTGTTTAGATGAAGTTAAATATGGACTCATGATGAATTGTGAAATCTATCATGAATGGTTCATTGTATGTTCCCTATGGTTGTGATATTATTAAGCGTTATTGACAACTATGAGAGTTGGATGGTCATGATGAGTAGAATGTTGGAAGAGTTAAGTGAATTGTAGCGTGCAGCTAAGTCAACCTACTACCAAGGCAGTACCACTATAGCGGGACATATTCCGCTACGGTGAGACCGTGACAGCGGTCAAGTGACCTCTGCAGCAAGGCCCAATCTAGTAAGCAGGCTGGCTAACACCTTGAAATCCTAAGTGACTATTAATCACTGAAATTGTGTCCTGATGTGTTTGCATATTGTTATTCTACTTATATATATATATGTATATGTTATTATTCTAAGATCAGCCGATGATATCTATCAGTACTGTGTTTCTTACTGACACTACTCCTGCACTTCTTGTCTAAGTGTAGACCTCGATCACGGAAGCTCATCTCAACCTCATCTCTAAAGTAGCTGCAGATTCATAGAAAGGTGAGCGGCTCAAGATGTGCTATTCGGATCCTCCACAGAAGATGTCTCTTGTCCAGACATTGACTTTTCTTGTTCTTTCCTCTTCTGGATTATTCTTTAGACAATGTTAAGTATATGTCCTTGTGTACAATGACTATCAGATTCTGGGAGTGTTTTAAACAACAGGTTGTTATTGTTTTCTTTTCATTTTAGTGATGTTTCATTTTTCACTTTCATAACATGTTCTATTGCTATTAGTTGTCGATGGTTTCTGGGTAACTAGTTGGGATCATTGGTTCGCCCATCAGTATTTAGTATCTGTGTCAATTATGGCCATTTGTGTCGTGACACAAACATTGATGTGTGGAGATTTAGACCTTTCAATATTAAGAATTCTTCTAGCCTTTTGGATTCTACTCAATTATTATTGTAACAATTTATGTTCTCTTACCTTTCTCTTGCTTTATTTATTATCAATCAGGAGTAGTTACATTTAATAGCTAGGGTTGTGAGACCAATGATTGGGTTATGTATTTGGGTCTTTTACTATAGAATCATTAAGGAGTTATTAAAGGTGCACTATTGACTTCTTTACTCTTTATTATATTTTAATGGTTGTAAAAATTGAAAGGAGCCTTTATTCTCTACTTGCTTCACAAAAGAGGTGTAGAATTAGGAAAAGAAATTAATACCGAAGATTTGTGGTTTACACCTATCTTTTGATTTAAGCTTTAAAAATAAAATTTAAACTGTAGTTTATGGTGGAGCTAATTAACATACATTCAAAGGACCGAAAGTACTTTGAATGAAAATTTTCTTAATGAGCCGAAAGACTTTAGTGAAAAATTCGGATTTACCAACTTGCACCTTTAAACATTCAAATGAGTTTATATGATAAGATCAAATTGCATTATTCCTCTTTAAAAGCACAACCCCAGTCCTCTCTACTTACTGAATTACAATTTTATTTAAATATTAGAAATAAAAAATCAAAGTTATTTCTCCCTTTTTGATAAGAAATTTAGAATTAAAGTCGAGCATTACACTGAATACATAGTTTCTTTGACTTATTCTTTTTGGATTCGACCTCAACCTTATTGAATTTATGGATTGAGATATGTTTTGAAGGACATATACTGATTTTCGATTTTTAAACAAAAATCTCTCATATTTTATTTATTTGAGCTCCTAGGGGAGTGTACTACTGCTATTACCGATTTTTTGGATTTTATAAAAGAGTTGTACGGTCTGTAAACCCGGCTAGATGAAAGATCCTGGTCTAGTTATACTTTATTTTTACGTCCGAGGTGAGATTTTGGTCGGCCCAAGATAAGATTTTGGGTTTCACTATTCATTGCATTGGAAACATATTGCATTGCATCATCCCATACTACATTGCATTGCTCCTGATACTTGTATATATTTATATTTGTGTATTACTATTATCTTTACTTTACCGTTGATCTGTTGTGATTTCTAGGTTAGTTTTCGATAGATAGTTCTTTTTATATCTGTTATATTATATATTACCTTCTAAGCTCAGTAGGCCTATATTGCCTACTGAGTACCCCATGTTTTGGTACTCATACTATACTTCTGTATCTTATTCTGATGTAGCACCCATTACGATTTACCCTCGTTGATCATCTACTCGTTGTGGACTTCTGTTGTTCGGTTAGTGGTGAGCTTGATTTATCGGGAGTTAGCGATACATATTTACTTCATTTCATAGAGTTTTGCATGCATTTAAGTACTAATTTAAGTCAAAACTAACTTTGTTATGCTTTGTTTCAGGAATCCAAGTGAAATGAAGAAAGGAGGAGTCAAAGTCACCATTCTGCCTAAAAACAAAGCAAAGGATGGGGCGTCTCTGAAAAGGATGGTCTGTACTTCCAAAAGTCCAACATACCCTACATAATCCAAAAACCACTTCCAAGTGGTTGGAAATCGACTATGGAAAGGACGGACCATCTTCCCAGAAGACGACCCCTTATTCAAAGGATGAATCATATGAATGAAAATCTTCAGAGTCAAGGGATGAAGTGAAGTACGTACTATCTTTCCAGAAGACAGTCCATCAATCAAGGGACAAATAGTAGCTAGGCAAAACCTAGATCCAAGCGATAAAGCAAAGGATGATCTGTCATTCCAAAGGATGATTCATTCTTGCAAACCTAGAACCCTTTGATTTTAAATGAATTAGGGGTTCTTGAGGCATAGTATAAAAAATATTTTCCTTTCTTTTTTAAAGAGAGTGGATAGATATAGTTCATAGTTTTCTATTGATTAATAGATAGAGATATAATGAGATGCAAATCCATCTTGTAATTGAAGATTAAAGATCAAAATTATCAATGCAAGTTTTCTTCTACTAATTGTTATTTCATTGGTAAGAATGTTAAATTATTTGCTTTATTCTTCACTTCCTGATGTAAGTATCTAAACCTAGATCTAGAGTTGTGAACCCTAATAATCTCAATAGGGTAAAATTGATTGTAGGCTTAAGAACATTTTATCCATTAGGGGTTTGTAATGTGTGATTGATGATGAAAGTGATTCAATCCTGCCCAATTACCTTTATTGTTCTTGAAAGAGTCAATTTAGGTTGGGTTAGCATCAATCAAGAATAACTCAAGGCTTTAACCCTTCTTTAATGGGTTCACCTAGACTTAGGTTGAAACTAATTGGCAAAATGCAATAGTGTGGAAGACAGTTCTCTTCAATTTAATAAAATAAAGGTAGATTGACACCATTGATGTTATTAAAAGATAACCATTGGTTGCCTAAGTGATTACTTGCATGTTCATTAATAACCCATTCTCAATTTGGCCATATTGAGTGATTTAGGGGAATCTATCCATAATTGGGGTAACTTCCCTAGTGTTTCTCATTTTCTATTACAATCTCAAGCATTTACATCAATTAGTTATAGCTATATTTATCCCGATCCTAATTTGAATAGAATCTAAACTCTCAAATATGAATTTAAAACTACTAGATAGTTTGGGTCTACAAAAGTCTCTGTGGATTTGACCTCGACTCTTAGTTGGGTATTATGTTTGCATCGATCGTGTACACTTCCTAATTGGAATGGATTTGAGTGAAGATCAAATTTATGGCACCATTGTGGAGGATTTTGGCATAGGCCGTATCTAGAATTTTCGATTTAGTTTATTTTAGTAGACCTATTCTTTCACTTTTACTTTGATTTATTTTTTGAAGGAGTAGGCTCTACCACAGGGAGAGGTGGATAATGTGTTTACCGAGGTCAACAATGTGGTTGACTATGCAAGGTGTAGTTGTGTCGCGTAGATTCAATATTACGTCTTTCAAAATAGATGGTAGCATATACACCATGTTCAAAGCAAAAGGCTAATTTCATAATTCCACTGGCAGTGACCCTCATCAACACCTGAAGAACTTCTTGGAGATTTGCAACCTCCACCAACAGAACAACATCTCTGATGATGCCATTCGGCTAATGGTTCAAATGTTCATTGGATGGGAAAGATAGAGAGTGGTTGCATAGGTTGACTCCAAAATCGATCCACACATGGAAAGAGTTTGTAAATGTATTCCTCAAAAAGTGGTTCCCAGAAATTAAGAAGGTGGAGCAGTGGATAAGATCTTTTATTTTTGATAGCTCTCTAGGGAGCAACTGTTTGAAGCTTGGAAACATATCAAGCATTATATACCTAGGGCACCCAGCCATGAGTTCCCCGAGCATATTTTTTGTGAAAAGTTCTACACAGGCTTAGACCTATTGACACAGTATATTGCTTATAATGCAGCTGGGGGATGCTTCATGGATAAGACCTTCAACATGATTACCATTATTTTGGATCAAATTGCAAAGCACTATGGCATGGTGGAGACCAGAGTGGAGGGCTAAATATGGGTACTCCTTCATTATCCCACTTGATGAAGGACAACCAAGGTCGTGATCAAATGATGGCGGCCATGACCACCAACATAGCCTACTAACCAAAATATTGACCGAGGCTGAGGTTAAAAAGGTGCATGCTATTGAAAAAGCCTCGAATGGTTCTCAAAATGGGCGTGGATGCCCCCCTTCTCCATATTAGCATCAATCATACTAAGAGCCACCTAGAATACAAGTAGAAGATTCTAACTATGTTGACAATATATCCAGAGGTTATAGACCACATTTCCCACAACAACATCAAAGCCATTCTCTTTCCTCATATCAAGGACAATGGCAGTCTTAATTGCAAGGTCAAGGTCAATACTACAAAGGAACAATTATGGTGGTCTAAGTCAATGGTGGCAAAACAATAGAAACTATCAAAATAAGAGCTTAAATCCCTATATCCCACCAAAGGGTCCTTCCTTTATTTCTCAATATAGGAGGAATGGACCTTTTCAAGAGAAAAGGAGTTTCAAGATTAAAGGGATGTTAGAAAAGGTACTTTCAAATCAATAATGGTTATACACATGCTTAAAGAGCCTGATAGAAATTGTTGGCTCCCATATGGCGTCCCATTAAAAATTAAAAGAGTAAGTAAGGGACCTTTCATGTGAACACAACCACAAACAAAAAAGACATCTTTCGAGTGACATGGTGGCCAACCCTAAGGCACATGTCGACACGTCTAATACTCAGTGTATGGCCATTGTCATGACAAGATTTTACAACCCATGGTTGGTGAGGTTGTTGATGGTATGGTTGGTAAAGATGTTGAGAATGTGGATGGGGGTGATGATCAAAAGTGAGAGTTTGATGAAGCCGCAAGTTGGTGAGATTGTTGATGATGGATTCAAGAAGCCACCGGTAGAGGAAGTAGTTGAAGATGCTACAATTGCTTCTAAAAGGAAGGGAAAGGCCAAGAAGGCATGGATGACATCGCTAAATACTTTGCTCCACCTGTTCCCCTTTTTCCACAAAGGCTGGTCACACAAGCTCTTGATGCAAAGGTTGAAACACATTGAGCGACTGGAAGAAGTCATACTTCGGGTTCCATTTATTGATGCTACCAAAAAGATGTCGGGTCTTGTAAGGTACCTAAAGATGTTGCTGACTAGGATGTTGCCGAGTGATAATAAAGATTTGGTTCCTATGATACATCATGTGAGTGCCATTATTGTCAACACTAGTGTTGAGAAAAAGCTTGATCCAGGTGAGTTTACCGTTCCTTACAAAATTGGAAGATATGATTGCTTACATGCCTTGTGTGACAATGGGGTTAGTATAAATTTCATACCTTGGGCCACATACAAGTAATTCGAATTATCAATGCTAAAGACCACCTCTACTCTGCTCCAAATAGTCAATAAGTCTATTAAAAAATTGGTAGGGGTGGTGGAGGATGTGTTAGACAAGGTCGAAAAATTTGTGCTTTCGGCTAATTTTGTGGTGTTAGATTGAAATGTAGATAGAGACATCCAATTATCCTTATGATACCTTTTCTGGCTATCGAGAGCACACTTATGGATTCAAAGAAGCATGAGATTATATTCCAGGTCAAGGATGAAAGCGTCACCTTCAAAGTCGGAAAGGGCTACTTGTTGTCCATAGAAGTTGAGAATACTTTTGTGTCTAGTGTTGCTGAAAATGATGTGGGAGGAGCTGTCCATTTACCCAAGGCATCACCTAAGAAAAAGAATGCCAAAATCAAATGGGTGAAGCAGTACCTCTGTGGCTCGAACGGAAGACAGTGGGTGATGAAGTTATGTCCTAATGAAAACCCAACATTTGGTTGATTCATTTGTTCTACATTGTTCCACGATATTAAATCAGGAACTTATTGGGAGGCAACCCAAGGGATGCTACACTTTGTTTAGTATCCATGTCGTGCCACGATGTTAAATAAAGCACCTCTTGAGAGGCAACCCAAGTAACTTTTAGACTAATGTGTGCTGATGTATGCAGGTGAACTTAGAAGGATGGAGTAAATTGATTCAAATATAAAAGGGAAAATTTTGAATCCAAGATACGGTAGGAAAGATGGACCGCATTATCAAGAAATAGACCATCCATCCTTCCGTCGACTGGAATCAGGTTTGGATAGGCTTGGATTTTCAGAAAATTCAAGAGACGGTTCGACGTGTGGACTATAATATGTATTGAAGTTCCATCCATTAGACCGTCTTTTGTGTTTAAAATTTTCAGGAACTTGGGTTTTTTCGATGTATGGCTGGTCGGAGCCTTTGTGCAAAATGGGTCTTCTATTAATAAAGACACCTATAACGGAAACTAACCCAACACATATCTCTTTTGAAATATAAGGGTTTGAACAGTGCATTAGCCTACTCTTACTCTTTCTTTTCCCTTTCCTACTCCCGTCCTCTTCTTTGTAAAACAAAACCTCCATTGCTGCCCGAAAGTGCAAGTTAAGCATCACCATTCACATCATACACACTCATAAAAACTTACTACACTTTCAAGCAGTAATTCTTAGATAAGTTAGGGTTCATTACACTACTGATTCTCATCTCTCTTTGACTAAGCACAAAAGCATAATTCGGCTAAACTAGGTATTTTCTTCTTTCTCGACTTCTAACTTAAATTTAGCTATGATTTTTGTTTATTTGACTTTAGGTAATTGAAAGATATGCTTGGATATTGAATGAGCAGGGGGGAGGGAACTTGGGGTTTATTTTAATGAATTTGATGGGGCATACTTGCGAACTTGTTTGTGTGGGTTTTGTCCATGTGATTGACACACTAAAAAAATGCCCCACCCCATGCTTGAAAATTGCAAAACAAAAATGCTCAGAATAGTAAAATTCATGCCTTCCCCAATTGACAGAGAAGTGGCAGATCGTCTTTGTAAAAGACAGACTGTCCTTCATTTTGTTTCTTGAACCTGACGAACTCGATAGTTAGAGTCAAAAGACGACTCAGGGGATGGACCATCTTTTCAGAAGACGGTTCGCACTCTAATATGTCCTTTGAATAAGAACATTAGGTTTTCTAAGTTCAAGGGACGGTACAAGGTATGATCCACCTCTTCAAAGTATGAACTATCTTCTTCCCCGTTCCCTGCACATATTTTCTGCTACCAAGTTATTCTATGTCCATGTACTGGCCAATTGTTGCATAATCACCTATAATGGCACCCAAAAATGAGCAACGCCCTGATAGGGCATGGTTGGTACTCTAAAAAGGTTCTGGCTTAAGCATGAAAACGAGGATAAGCATCAACCTCCAGCTACCAAGAGGACTATAACACTTACCACAGTATCATCACCCACTCATTCAGTATGGGTGGCATCGATAGAGACACCGTATCTGGGATCTTCATCCCTGTTTGGTGATGAGCAACCACAGGTCCAGTCAAGTGGGTTGTAGATTAAGTTATCCTCCGGGGAGTCTACTGGTGAGGACTCCATTAGTCATACCCTTTCTCGCCAGGCAGATTCAGCCAAGCTACAATGAAAAGAGGGGGAGGATATATTTAGGAGGAGATGCGCATTGTAGGGTTCCTAGAAGAGAGACCTAGGCGAATGGCTCATAAAGGAATGCCTCGCCAAAGTATCACAAACGAGCATACCATCAGTGCCACTGGGTTAGACCGATACCTAAACATCATAGAGCATCTATAGTTTCAACGTTGGGACTTTCTCTTTTGTTCCCCAGGCTAGTACATCCAGACACTAGTCCATGAGTTACTTGTTGTATTTAGGGTGATCCTTTAGTGAACAAATCCAGGGTTGCGGTCTTAGGTTAAGCCACTCATGTCTGTGGTTATTAGAGGGATATTGGTTGATATCAACCCTTAGGTGATCAACCTCTACTACTTAGGAGAGTGATATGAGATAGTAGATGTGATAAAGTACGATGAATTGGTAGCTTAGGGAAGCGAAGCAAGTGGATAGATAGCTTTAGTTATTGCTAGAGGTATTCCTACATGGGCTGCTTTTGAGACTGCTAAATTTACAACAGAGATTTGTGACACCAAGCAAAATTTTTGTGGAAGGTGGTGTGCATCAGGATATGCCTAAACAAGAGCAATAACAAACTTCCTCTTGGAAATGCTTTGGTTGTGGCTGCTATTGTAGTGAACAAGAGAATAAACATTGGCCAAATGTTATTCTTGGAGCTCAAGGAGCGAGCTCTATAGGTGGTGACCTCTCTACCCTTCCCATGCTTGGTGACAACACTATATCAGAGTGTAGGTGTCCGATCTTTATTAGAGAGGACTTGTTTACGGTGGTCACAATTTCTAGTCGCCCTAGCTCAGTATTTCAAGTTGGGTCCACTACAGAAAGTGAGGGCATCCAGACTGAGGAGCCTGTCTCACAGCCGCTGGCAACATCTGACCCAACACCATCAAATTCTACTCCCCGTGGAATACATCCTTCTTGCACCACCACTGCACAACTATTAGTTACTTCACCTAGACCTTTTATGAGCTCTAGAGACTCTTTGATCAGCATGGATACTAGGCGTGACGGGGAAGAGAGGTAGCTGGCTAGACTAATCGAGAAGAAGCCAGCCTTTATGGCACTATTGTTGAGCATGCACTACAGTCGCTCTAGGATGCCATCAGAGCGTCTCATGAGGTAATGAGTTCCCATTTGAGGATAATGGACACCAGATTATCTAGCTAGAGAAAGGTTCTATTCATTCGATATTCAGAGCCTTCATGCCAATCTAGTAGAGAGCAGAGTCGCAATACTCGAGAAATAAGATTTTCCTTTTCTTAAAATAGAAAAAAAATACGTGAGAGCGGAAGCCTGATAAGACCTAGGCATCATTAGTGGTTTTGGGCACCACCTATTACTAGTTTGATAGAGCTGATTATGCATGTGGTTCTAGTTTGCCCATCCTAGGCCTAGTCCTCACCTTCGCCAACTATAGCTCCTAGGGCTACCACCGGTAGATTTACGCCTGAGGAGGGTCCTTATTCCGTTCCATCATAGCCAACCGTTATTGCCCCTCCACTTGATAAGGGCAAGGGGAAGATATAGGAGAAGCAAATTGAGTATGAAGAGAGAGACCTCTAAGAAGAGGATGACCCAAATATGGACCCAGTAGAGACTGAGAGTATCAAGATCACGAAGGAAGACTCACTTTTCCACATCCACGACCGACCTTATGAGATAGAGGTGAGCTCTTTAACGGACCCTAGCATGACATTTAGTGGCGCAGTCTGAGCGCTACAAGGAGCTTTAAATGCTCTCGTTCCTATATTTTTCTTGTATGTGTATTGGGGACACTACACAATTTTTTAGTGGAGGGTGGCATTTTTAGCCCTTTATGGAATATTTACTTGTACAGTTTGATGCTTGATGTGACAGCTCATGTGTTCTATGAAATTAAGCATTTATGAGTGTACTAATTATGTGTGCAATGGTCCATTTTATCACTTAGTATAAATTTTTTCTTTAATTTTTATTTCTTTCTAAGCTTCGGGTTCGTTTATGATTTTCTTAGCGATGGTTGTTTCCTGAGAGACTTATATTTCTATTGAATTTGGTAAAATAAATGTAGTTAAAGTGTCGTAGTATGTGGGCTTAATGATAGATTTCTAAGCGACATTCTTAAGGTACCAGCCAACTATTGCGTCATTTTTGGTTGAATAAAATATTTTTAACTTAGGTGGTGGTGCCAATTTAGTTCATAGAATGCTTGTACCAATATTTGAAAAAAATTCCCCCCCTTAAAATTTTTGCTGCTGGTGTTTGGATTGACATATATACCTCAACTTTTGAAATTTAATTATGATAATTTTTACAAAGTATCCCTAGTTGAGAGGTATGTGTTTAGTTCATTTGATATTCATGTGCCATTAAGTGGTGAAGAATTTTATTTGTTGACGTAATTTGATCACACTCTAGAACTTGCTTTGCCACTTGTGCTTGAGCTTAGGATTGACTATGGGTTGTCGAGATCAACCTAGTGTAATACCATGGAACCTCTAAGGTCACACCCGAGGGTTGAAACGGAGAAAATATAAAATTCTGTACTAGGTCACAGGACGAGTCGTCCACTGATCTGTGAGGTACACCATGAGTCGTTAAGTGAACCATGGTGTGGAGAATTGGCTACAAATGACAGTATGAGGATTGACCACGAGACTATCCATGACTCATGGTCAAGGTAATGAGTCGTGGATTCAACCGTGGTTAGGAGTTGGCTTGAAGATGGAAATTTTGGGCAGTGAACCCAACGACCAGTCACCATGAGTCATCAGGTACACCATGAGTCATGGTGTCCCTTGTGGTGACCAGTAGAGGCATGGTTTCCAGTGATGGAAAGGCAATGGGAGCAGGCCATGACTCGTGGTCATGGACAACAAGTCGTCTAGTCCCGCATTGGGACCGACACTATGTTTTTCCCTGCGAATTTATTAAGGGATTTTCCGTAATTCCTAAGTTTCTATGACCTAAAATACATCGTTTTAAGCTTAGATAGGTGTGTTTTAAGAGGGTTTAACTCATTCTAAACTTATCCCTCTCCGTGCATGCAAGCCTAGAAGTTTATGAGGGGTGATCAAGCCTAGAAGTTCATCGATTCTTCTTCAATTTCCCTTGGTCATTCAAGAAGGTTGTGAAATCATAAGTACCCAGGTATATAGGGTTATAAATGGATGTATTCATTCACTCCCATGCCCAATCTCTTCTCAAATTCATGGAAATTCTTAGTTGATGAATCTATGGAGTTTCAACCCAACATGTGAATTCTCTAAGTATCTACCATGGGTATAATCTGTTCATATTTTGAATGTTGAATTATGATTCATGGGCATGTTTTACAATGTTTTCAATTACAAATTAATGTTTCCAAATTACAAATTATGATGCCCAATTATGAAAGTTCATGAAAAGATGAGGTTATGATATATGTTTTCAAGCATGATGAGATGTATATGATGAAAGTATGATATCGAATTACCCATGTATATATTCATGTTTTTGACTATCAATGTCTATTTCAAGTATATATAAGAAGCCCATGTGGTCAAATATATTCACGATTTACTTTAATCTCATGTTATTAGCTTACCAAATGGATTTTGGAGTGTAGACTCCTACTCTTTTAAGCTTGTGGTATGGTTTGAGCCAAGGCTCCTCATGTTATGATTTCAGATTATTCATGTATGTTTATTATGAAACTTCTTCACTAGACAATGGTTCAACTTTGATGAAAAATGATAGAGAGCATATGCATGTTTTTAGGGGTAGTGTCTAGCCTCAAGTAGGTTAAGGGTCAGTCAACCTTGTGCCTTAGAACTACGCGCCAACGTAGGTATGATTAGATTATTAGGGAATTCCCTTATGAGCTTCCCTTTCCCCCAAGGGGCCTTCAGCTTGATATTGATATCATGGTAGCATCCTTAGCCCTGGAAAGGCTTTGCACGGCTCCATCCACTTGAGTGTAATAGTCGGGAGAATGCAAACTCTACCGTGGTAATGTCGGTTATATGACGAGTCTCCCATTGTTCTTCATGATTTCAATTATGCATGTTAATCAGTCATGATATGATATTTTCAGCAGGTTTGAACCAAATGTTCAGTTTTACTTGTGAATAATCAGTTTCAGCTTTGGGTCATTCGATTCAATTATGATATTCAGTTATGTTTAAATCATGTTTTCAAATAATAGCATGCAAGCCCTGCTCTCAGAATCTTATGGTGACATGTTTTATGAGATGCATGATTTCATGTTCTTACTTACTTAGCGATTTTAATTACTATGCATACTCGGGCACATCCACGTACTAACCATATGCTCTATACCGTATCAGTTCATGATACAGGCTCAAATATTCAGGTTCAGTCCTGCAGTTAGCCAGATCTTCAGAGTTGCATTCCTCAGCCAGAGCTGGTAAGTCCTCATCCTTTGAGGACCCTTCTATCAGTTATGTTCCATATTTTCAGTTTTAGTCTTTAGTGAGTTAGTTGGGGTCTTGTCCCATCAACTTGTCAGTATGTAGAGGCTTATCAGAAAAAGTATGTTTTTAGTTTCAGGTCGCTGTTATGTATTCGAATATTTCATGTTATTAGATTTTCAGACTTCCGCTATTTTATATGTTAGACTTTTTCACAATTATGGTGATGAGTTCAGATGTCATGTTCATGCCATGGGTCGACATGGATCCTCTTGGTGTTCTTTGTCTCATGTCTCGATCAGGGCCTATGTTCGGATCATGAAAAACTTGGTGTCAGAGCATTAGGTTTTGATGTGTCTTAGGGTGTTTGAAAGCCGCGTTAAGTAGAGTTTTTTTTCATGGGTGTGAAGCGCGCTATACTTATGATTCAGAGGCTATGGAATGTTTAGGAAATGTTCCCGTCTTTCATTATCTATATCATGTGATGCAGTGTCTCTCTATCCTTCTAACTCGTGCTATACACATTTGCAGAATCATTCCTCCTCGCCGAGTTAACGAAAGAAGAAATAGAAGCAAAAACGGCCACGAGAACGGCAATAGGGATGGGCACCAGCAGGCCCCACCAGCCCCTGAGGATCATGTGCCCGAGCAGGTGGCCAATGAAGAGTTTAGAGCTGCCATTCAGATGCTAGCTCAGGCTTTGACCGCCCAAGTCAACCAAAAGGTGGTAGTGCATGTCCCTCAGAATGGGAATTCGTAGAGGTAAGATTCAGAGATTCTGAGGATGAACCCCTCAAAGTTCCTTGGGTCAAAAGTGGACGAGGGTACCAATGATTTTATTGATGAAATTCAGAAAATCACCCAAATCATGGGGGTGACCGGGGAGGAGGGCACATATAGTCTCTTATCAGCTGAAGGGGGTAGCACATATTTGGTTCAGACAGTGGAAGGATGATAGGGAAGTTGGAGCAGGTCCTATTTGTTGGGATAAGTTCTATACCGCATTTTTTGATCGGTTCTTTCCCTGATAGATGAGGGAAATCAAACTAGTGGAATTTGTGAACTTGAGACAGAACAACATGACTGTTCAGGAGTATGCTCTAGAGTTCACCCGCCTTTCCAAATATGCACCTGAAATGGTGGCAGACCAGAGGGGTCGAGTGAGTCGGTTTGTGCATGGGGTAGCAGACTATTCGACCAAGGATTGCCGGACCATGCTGCTTCATCAACATTGATTTCTCACAGATAGTTCTATATGCCCAGCAGATAGAGGCAGTATAGGTGAGTGAGCGGGAGAGCGAGACCAAAAGTGCCAGGACTGATAGCTTAAGATTCTCCCAACAGAGACCTAGTGGGGGGCACTGTCAGCAGTCCCACCAGAGATCATCAGCTCCATCGTTGTTAGCAGCGAATATGCTATCTAGATCTAGGTGCGACCAGAGGGGACGATCATCGGGCTCTCAAGGTCAGGAGAGCAGATTTGTGGAGCCCAATATTCCATCTTGTGATAGGTGTGGCCGGAGACAGACTAGTTAGTGCTTAGTAGGTACAGGTGCTTGTTTTGGGTGTGGAAAGCCCGGACATATGCTCAGAGATTTCCCAGCAGCTAGCTAGGGCAATGGTAGGGGCTGAGTCCCAGCCACTAGTTCAACAGCTCCACCAGCATGCTTAGTTCAATAGGGAGCCTCCACTAGTGCAGGTGGTAGTTAGCGTCAAAACAGATTCTATGCCCTCGCATCCCGTCAGGAGAAGGAAACTTCTCTAGATATAGTCACTGGTTATGAGTATTCCACCTTGATGTATATGCATTATTAGATCCAGGGGCTACCTTATCTTTTGTGATGACCTATGTTGCCAGTAGTTTGGGAATCAGTCCCAAAATCCTATCAGAATCCTTCTTAGTCTCTACGCTAGTTGGTGACTCAATTATAGCTCAATGGGTATATAGAAATTTCCCTATCACAGTCCTTCAGAAAGTAACCTTAGAAAATTTAGTAGAGCTAGCCATGATAGATTTTGATGTTATCTTTGGCATGGATTGGCTACACACATGTTATGCCTCAGTAAAATGGTAGAATTCGTGTGGTAGAGTTCTGATTTTTGGGTGATTCAATCCTAGAATGGAAGGGTAGTTCAATTGTGCCTATAGGACATTTCATTTCCTACCTTAAGGCCAGAAAGATGATCTCTAAAGGTTATGTGTACCATATAGTTAGGGTTAAGGATTCTACATCAGAAACCCCGACCATCCAGTTAGTTCTTGTAGTGTGCGAATATCTAGAAGTGTTTCCAAATGACTTGCCGGGAATTCCTCCTGAGCAGGAGATCGATTTTGGTATTGACCTCTTTCCCGATAAGAAACCTATATCTATTCCTCCTTACAGAGTGGTTCCAGCTAAGCTAAAGGAGTTGAAGGAGAAGTTGAAGGATCTCTTAGACAAAGGTTTCATTGGACAAAGAAAATCCCCGTGGGGTGCACCAGTTCTCTTCGTCTGGAAGAAGGATGGTTCCCTTCGGATGTGTATTGATTATCAACAATTGAACAAGGTGTAAATCAAGAACAGGTATCCCCTTCCCAGGATTGATGTTTTTTTTACCAGCTTTAGGGTGCCAAGTGTTATTCAAAGATAGACCGTAGATCCGGGTATCATCAGCTCAGGGTTCGGGAGAGTGACATTCTAAAGACAACCTTCAGGACTCGGTATGGTCAGTATGAGTTTGTAGTTATATCTTTTGGACTAATGAATGCTCCTGCAACTTTTAAGGATTTGAAGAACAGGGTGTTCAAGCCGTATTTAGATATGTTCGTGACCGTGTTCATAGATGACATTCTCATATACTCTCGAAGCGAAGAGGAGAATGCCGCTCATTTGAGGGTGGTGATGCAGATTTTGAAGGATTTCCAATTATATGCTAAGTTCAGCAAGTGTGAGTTTTGGCTAGGCTTAGTAGCATTCATGGGTCTTGTGGTGTCAAGTGAGGGTGTACAGATGGACTCTCAAAAGATAGAAGCGGTGAAGAATTGACCTAGATTAGTAAATCCTTCGAATATCAGGAGTTTCTTGGGCTTAGCTAATTACTACCGGAGGTTTGTTGAAGGGTTTTCATACATTGCAGCACTGTTAACTAAGTTGACCCAGAAGAAAGTGAAGTTTTAATGGTCAGAGGCCTATGAGAAGAGCTTCTAAGAGTTGAAGACTTGACTCACCTCAGCATCAGTACCCGAGGGTATCGATGGGTTTTTGGTATATTGTGATGCCTCATGATTTGGCCTTGATTGTGTATTAATGCAGCATGGTAAGGTTATAGCCAATGCTTTCAGGAAGCTGAAAGTCCATGAGAAAAACTATCCAACTCACGACCTTGAGTTGGCAGCTGTAGTATTTTCTTTAAAGATTTGGAGACACAATCTATACGGGGTCCATGTGGATGTTTTTGTGGACCACAAAAGCCTACCATACGTGTTTACCCAAAAAGATCTAAATCTATGACAAAGGAGGTGGTTGGAGCTTTTGAAGGATTATGATATGAGTATCCTTTATCATCGGGGCAAGGCTAATATGGTGGCAGACGCTCTTAGCAGGCTTTCTATGGAGAGTGCGACCTACGTATATAATGAGAGGAGAGAGTTAGTGAAGGATGTGCATCGGCTTGCACAGCTATGAGTTTGTCTTGTTGACTTGACGGATGGTGGTGCCATCGTTTAGTATGGATCAGAATCTTCCTTGGTGACCAAGGTCAAATCTATACAAGACAAGGATCCTATTTTAGTAAAGTTGAAGAAGGCCGTTCAGGATCAGAAGGTGGAGATTTTCTTCCAGGGGGAGATGGTGAACGACGATATCAGGGTCATTTGTGTGTACCGGGTGGTGACGACTTGATGGAGAAGATGTTGCATGAGGCTCATGGTTCCAGATATTGTATATATCTAAGTGCCACCAAGATGTACCATGACCTATGTGAACTCTATTGGTGGAATGGCATGAAGAAGGACATAACATAGTTTGTGGCTAAGTGTCTGAATTGTCAACAGGTGAAGGTTGAGCATCAAAGATCCGGAGGTGTGCTTCAAGACATTAGTATCCCTATTTGGCAGTGGGAGGAAATCAATATAGACTTCATTATGGGGCTACCTTGTATCTGCCGACAGTATGACTCTATTTGGGTGGTTGTAGATAGGTTGACTAACGCAACTCATTTTCTACCGGTCAAAACTATCGATTTTGTGGAGGCTTATGCTAAATTGTATATTTGGGAGTTAGTTCGGATGCATGGAGTTCCCTTGTCCATCATATCAGATAGAGATACTCAGTTTACCTCACAGTTTTGGAGATTATTTTAGAAAGGACTTGGTACTCAGGTCAAGGTTAGCACAACATTTCACTCGCAAACAGATGGTCAGGCTGAACGGACCATTCAGGGTCTTGAGGATATGTTGAGAGTGTGTGTTGATTTCAAGGGTTGTTGGGATGATCATTTGCCTCTCATTGAATTTGCATATAACAACAGCTACCATTCCAGCATTCAGATGGCTCTGTTTGAGGCTCTTTATGGGTGGAGATATAGATCGCCTATTGGTTGGTTCGAAGTCAGTGAAGCTGCATTGATAGTACCAGATTCAGTTCATGAGACTTTGGAGAAAGTTCATCTTATAAGGGAAAGTTTAAAAGCAGCTCAGAGTTGTCAAAAGTCCTATGCGGATATGAGGAGGAGAGAACTAGAGTTCGAAGTTGATGATTGGGTGTTTCTGAAGGTATCTCCCATGAAGGGAGTGATGAGGTTCGAAAAGAAAGGGAAACTCAATCGCCGTTATGTTGTCCCATATCGGATTGTGAGACGGGTTGGCAAGGTAGAATATGAGTTGGAGTTGCCCCCAGATTTGGCTTCAACGCATTCAGTTTTCCATGTATTGCTCTTAAAGAAGTGCATGGGTGATCCAGCTTTGGTTGTCCCGATGGAGAGCGTATATGTGAAGGATATTCTTAGCTATGAGGAGGTTCTGGTGGAAATACTTGATCGTCAGGTTCGAAAGCTAAGAAATAAAGAAGTAGCTTCAGTAATGATTTTATGGAGGAATCAGCACGTTGAGGGAGCTACGTGGGAAGCCGAAGCATATATGATGGCTAAATACCCGCATCTATTCCCTTCCAGCTCAGTTTCAGCTTGAGGTATCAGTTTCCTTGCTAGTACTCCATTCAATTTCATGTTCAGTTCATGTGCCCCAGTTTCTTTCATGTCAATGTCTGTATGTATGATTCATGAGTTCAGTTCAGTCATGTATTTCAGCCCAGAGTCAGTCACTCCGTCAGTTTATAGCTTTAACTGTTCAGTATTTGGTATGGTAGTTGCATTTCTCAGCTTTTTAGTATGTTCATCTGCATTTGAGGATGAATGTTCCTATTGTAATACTCTGAAAGCCCTAAGATCAGACTCGAGGGTTGAAATAGAGAAAATAGAAATTTCTGCACCAGGTCACAAGACGAGTCATCCAGTGACCTGAGAGGTACACCATGATTCATTAAGTTACTCGTGGTGTGGAGAAAAAGTTGGGTATGGATGGTAGTCTGAGGGTTGACCACGAGAAAAGCCACGACTCATGGTCCGAGCACCAAGTCGTGGAGTCAGCCATGGTCAGGAGCCGACTTAAGATGAAATTTTGTGTAGTGAACCCAATGACTAGTCACCGCGAGTCGTCAAGTACACCACGAGTCATGGTGTCCCTCGTGGTGACCAGCAGAGGCATGGTTTCCAATGATGGCTACGAGAGTAGGCTGCGACTTATGGTCATGGGCAACGAGTCGTCCAGTCCCTCATTGGAATTGGCAGTGTATTTTTCCCGGCGAATTTATTAAGGGCTTTTCCATAATTCCTAAGTTTCTAAGACCTAAACTATGTTGTTTTAAGCTCAAATAGGTGTGTTTTAAGAGGGTTTAACTCATTCTAAAACTATTCCTCTCCATGCATGCAAGCCTAGAAGTTTCTAAGAGGTGATCAAGCCTAGAAGTTCATCAATTCTTCCTTAAGGAATTCAAGAGGGTTGTGAAAGCAGAAGTACCCAGGTATGTAGGGTTATGAATGAGTGTATTCATCTACTCCCATGCCCAATCCCTTATCAAATTCATGGAAATTCTTAGTTGATGATTCTATGGGGTTTTCAACCAACTTGTGAATTCTCTAAGTATCTATCATGGGTATAATCTATTCATGTTTCTAATATTGAATTATGACTCATGGGCATGTTTTACGATGTTTTCAATTACAAATTCATGTTTTCAAAGTCATATAAATTATGACGCCCAATTATGAAAGTTCATGAAAAGATCAGATTATGATAATGTTTTCAAGCATGATGAGATGTATATGATGAAAGTATGATTTCGAATTACCCATGTCTTATTCATGTTTTTGACTATCAAAGTCTATTTCAAGTATGTATAAGTTTGGGGAAGCCCATATGATTAAGTATGTTCATGATTTACTTCAATCTCATATTATTAGCTTACCACATGGTTTTTGGAGTCTAAACTCCCACTCTTTTAAGCTTGTGGTATGGTTTGAGTCAAGGCTCCTCATGTTATGATTTTAGATATGCATATGTGTTTATTATTCAGCTTTGTCACTAGACTATGGTTTAGCTTCATTAAAAATGATGGAGAGCATATGCATGTTTTTGGGAGTAGTGTGTAGCACCGAGAAGGCTAAGAGTCAGTCAACCCTGTGCCTCAGAACTACGCGCCAACATAGGTATTATCAGATTATTTGGGACTTCCCTTGTGAGCTTTCCCTGCCACTAAGAGGCCTTCAACTTGATATCGATATCATAGTAGCGTCCTTATCCCTGGCAAGGCTTTGGACGGGTCTGGCCACCTGAGTGTAAAAGTAGGGACCATGTAAGCTCTATCGTGGTATTGTTAGTTATATAACCAGTCTCCCATCATTCCTCATGATTTTAGTTATGCATGTTCATTAGTCATGATATTATGTTTTCAGCAGGTTTGACCCACATGTTCAGTTTTATTTATCAATAATTAGTTTCATCTTTGGGTCATTCGATTCAATTTTGATATTCAGTTGTGTTTAAATCATGTTTTTAGATAATAGCATGAAATCCATACTCTCAGAATCTTATGGTGACATGTTTTATGATATGCATTACTTAGCGGTTTTACTTACCTTGCATAATCGGTACATTTCACGCACCGACCGCATACTCTATGCTGTATTGTTTCATGATACAGGCTCTGATATTCAGGTTCAGTCCCGCCGTCAGCTAGATCTTCAGAGTTGCATTCCTTAGCTAAAGCTGTTGAGTCCTCATCCTTTGAGGACACTTCTATCAGTTATGTTCCGTACTTTAGTTTGTCTTGTCCCATCAACTTGTCAGTATGTACACGCTTATCAGACATAGTATGTTTTTAGTTTCAGATCACTGTTATGTATTTGGACATTTTAATTTTATTAGATTTTTAGACTTTTGCTATTTTATATGTTAGACTTCCACGCTATTACGGTGATGAGTTTAGATGTCATGTTCATGCCATGGGTCGACATGGAGCCTTTCGGAGTTCTTTGTCCCATGTATCTATCCGGGCCTATGTTCGGGTCATGACACCTAGCCCTTCTTTGTGCTTCACAACCCATATTTGCCTAAATAAACCTATCAAATGATGCATGTATCCCTAGTCTCTCTTTTTGAGCCTATGACCTTTTTTCTTAATAAAGCGAAATGAATGCCAAAACTAATTCTCAAGTTCACAATATTTTGAACACATCCTACTTGACACAATGAAATGTGATGAAAATGAGCAAAAAGATGTAAGTTGGGGGTAATAAGGTGGAAAACAAGGAAAATGACGAAGTTGATTTTGATTGATTGAACATGGAAAACAAACATAGATGTAAGTCTCTATTAGATGTGATTGAATATAATTCTTGAAGCTTTGATAAGGCACAGACAATATCATACTAATACATGAATAAACTAAAAATTAGTATAAACTATATTGATTTTATCATGTGATACTTTCTCATAGTTAGATATTATCTGGTACATGCTGGAGCATTGAAATTTGTAATAGAGGCGTATCTAGGATAAATTTAGCAAGTTTATTGAATTCACTATTTTCCTCTTGAACTTATAACCTTAAAACTTGATTTTTATATGTGAAATGTTTTAAAATGTAAGCGACTAAATCAATCAAATATTAAATTAAACTCGATGTGAGTGCATTTGAATATATAAATTCAAATTTACAAGAGAGAAATAATTTCAAGCAACCCAACCACATATCTAATAAATCTATTTTTACTTATTGTTTAACAATTCACATTTTGCCCATCAACATGTCCAATATGCATATAGAAATAGTCCTAAAAATACCCATGTAGATGATAGAAATTTTAATATTTAAATGAAAATTCTACATAGTTTACGGGATGATACTTGGTGAATTTTTATTTTTTAAAAACTTGTTGGATTTAGTTTTTGAATACATATACACTAGTATAAAATTTAATGTACAGAAAGTATTAAGTTGTGATAAGCATAAATTAACCCTAACTACATAGTTAACAACACAAAATAGAACCATTTTGTACCCAAAATAATGATGAGACAGTTATTAGATGGTGACTATTATAATGCGATGATGAAATTTGAATAGAGAAAAAGGAAAAAAAAACTCCATAAAGAAGAATGCTAATTACTTTCCAACTTATTTGTAGATTTGTCACTCTTAGAATCAATGGTATTATTTATATTTACAAACTTACCATGTTATAGTACAGTTTGAATCTAAAAGTGAAGCTAAGTGGTGCCTATATATTCTCCAAAAAATTCATAATATTGATGTGCATAATTCTATGCCTTCCTCGTGCTGAATTAGTGATTTAGGTAATTGACATACAAGAGAGAAACAATTTCTAGCAACCTAACCACATATCTAATAAGTCTATTTTTACTTATTGTTTTAACAATTCACAATTTGCGTATCAGAATGTGCAACATGCAAATAGAAATAATCCAAAAGTACCAAGTAAGGGACTGAAATTGTAATGGTGAAATGAAAATTTTGCATAGTTTATAATTGGAATCATTAGATGATGTCATTTCCCTTATCTCAAAGAAGACGATATTGGGTTAATTTTTATTTTTCTAAAACTTGTTGGATTGAGTTTTTGAATACATATACACTAGTACAAAAGTTAATGTATCCAAAATATTAGTTGTGATAAGAATAAATTAACCCTAACGATATAGTTATCAACACAAAAGGGAACCATTTCGTACCCAAAATAATGATAAGATTAGATCGTGCCTATTATAATGTTATGATGAAATATGAATAGAGAAGAAGGAAATAAAAAAACTCCATAAAGAAGAATGTCAATTACTTTCCAACTTATTTGTAGATTTTTCACTCTTAGAATCACGGTATTATTTAATTTTACAAACTTACCATATTATAGTACACGTTGAATCTAAAAGTGAAGGTAAGTGGTGCCTATAAATTCTCCATAAAATTCATTGTACTGATGTGCATAATTCTGTGTCTTTCTCATGATGAATTAGTGATATAGGTAATTGAAATATAAGAGAGAAAAAAATTCAACCAACCTAACCACATATCTAATAAGTCTACTTTTACGTATTGTTTTAACAATTCCCATTTTCCCTATCAGAATGTTCAAAATGCATATAGAAATAATCCTAAAATACCCATGTAGATGATCGAAATTGTAATGTTGAAATGATAATTCTGTATAGTTTATAATTGGAATCATTAGATGATGTCATTTCCCTTATCTAAAAGGAGACGATATTGGGTGAATATTTACTTTTCTAAAACTTGTTGGATTGTGTTTTACAATACATATACTCTAGTAAAAAATTTAAGGTACCCAATATATTTGTCACGACCCAAACATAGACCCCTGACACGACACGGGACCTAGACCACAAAATTCTCCAAGCAAACCCATGGTACATGCATAACATAAGCATAGACATACAACAAAGCGGTAAGTGGAAAGATTCTCAAATTTAATGTAAAACCGAGAAAACAAGTCAAACCGCTAAACATCTATACATCATAGTTTGAAAACCCTCTAAACATAAGACGAGCTGAAGGAACAAACTCCTGAATAGCTCTACTAAGTCTGTAACTAAAATAACAAAAAAAAACATAAGCCAAAATTGCCATCTTCGAATGGTAGGGACTCACGAAAACTGAGCTGAATTAGGGACAAGACCGAATCTAGTTGTGGGGCTGAGATTGAACACTCGAACCTATATCATGAGAAGATATAGCATAAAAAATATGTAATTAGTACTTTGAGTGTATTGAGTATGGAGGATAAGTAAAACATGAGAGTGAGGACAACATGGTAAAAAATCATGATCACGAGATAGTCGTAAAACATGAGCTTTTCATCATAAATTGAGGTATAATGACCTAAGGTTTTCAAAATAGTACATAAGGTTTAACATATCTGAAATCTTAAGGAAAACTCATGAACTGATCGATGGGCCAAGAATACTATAAGTCATGGCATTATAAAACATGAACACGAAGCAATGTGGAACATGTGTGGAATAGTAGGAGATTCTTATAACAAATATATGGAACATGTGTGGAATAGTAGGAGATTCTTATAACAAATATATGGAACATGTATGGAACAATAGGAGATTCTTATAACTGACATATGGAACATGTGTGGAATAGTTAGAGATTATTATAACCGACATACTCTATGTAAGCCTCATAGAGCCAGCCTATTGTCACGACCTGAGCTGGGATCTCGAACCGAGACACGAAACCTAGAACCACGAATGGCTCTAAGTCGACCCATGAAATGAACATATCAACTAAAAAGAATACTTAAGCCAAAAACTAATAACTTAAGCATGAATTAGTGAAAGTTAGAATATCATAATGTCTAGACAATGGTAACATCACAACACTGAGTCTGAAGTTGAATATAAAAATCAACGTCTGAAAACCCTCTACTAACTAATGAGATGTTGGGACAAACCCCCAACTATCTCTTAGTCTGAAACAAACTGACATAATTACGTTGAAAGATAGATGCCCTCAGAGGATGAGGACTCACCCAAAGCAGAGTTTGAATTAGAACGGGAGCAGGACTAACGGCGTGGGTGAATTTGATCGTTAGGACCTATATCATGAAATGATACAACATAGAGTATGCGGTCAGTACTTGAAATGTACTGAATATGCAAGGTAAGTAAAGCATGCTGAGTAACTGTTAACTGAAATCATGTATATAAACATAAATCGCAAGCTCGTGAGAGTAAGGACTATATGCTAAAATCTTATTCTGAACATGTATAGTCATAAGATGAATATCATATCTGAATAGAATGAACCAAAGTTAAACTAGAAAATCCTATGACTTGTCATAGCTGAAAATCATAACTGAGAACTCATAAACTGATCATTAGGTCAAACCTGCTGTAAAACATAGTATCATACGTCATAAATATAGATAACTGAAATTATAAAGAACTATGGGAGACTTGTCATAACTGACACCATCATGATAGAGCTTACATGATGCCCCAACTATTACACTCAAGTGGACAGAGCCATCCGGAACCTTGCCAGGACTAAGGACGCTACCATGATATCGCTATCAAGCTGAAGGCCCCTATGGAGGTAGGGGAAGCTGACAATGGAGGTACCAATACGGTACGTAGGGATGAATATAGGTTGCGTATCTAGTGGTAGGTCAATAGAGGAATCAATCTCATGCTCTGGGGGAATACCAGGAAGCTCTTCTAGAAACACATCCGAAAACTCACTAACCCTTGAAATGGATTGAAGAGTTGAGAATTCTGCCAGTATATCCCGAAACCCTAAAAATATAGTAAATACAACCCTTCGCTATCAACTTCCTCGCTCGAAGATAGGATATGAACCTACCTTTTAGTGTAGTTGCATTGCCTTTCCATTCTCGCACTTCCTCCCCTGAAAAGTGAAATTGGACGATCCCGGTCCAAACCTCCATATTGGCATAATATGGAGCTAGTCAATCCATACCCATAATTACATAAAAATCAATCATTTCTAGCTCCACTAAATCGGCTAAGGTCTGACAACCGACAATCTCTATTGTACAACCCCGGTAGATTTTCTTAGAAATAATAGAGTCACCGACGAGTGTAGACACCAAGAATGGTTGCTAGAGCAATTCTGGCATTATACCAAATTTTCGTGCCACTAGTGGGGTAACATAAGACAAGGTAGAACCTGGATCTATTATAGCATAAACCAAGTGAGAGAAAACATACAACATACCTGTCACAACATCTGGTGACGACTCTGACTCTTGTCGCCCTGGTAAGGCGTAAGTGTGATCCGGGCCATTACCAGTACTGGATGCCCCTACTCTACCTCTGCCTCTACTGGCTGGAGCTGAGGGTCTGCGCCCTGCCGAAGGTGCTAGAACATGTGATCCTGCTGAGGACCTGTTCTGCTGGTCTCGGTAACCCTAATCTCTAGCAGGAAAATCCCTCATCATATGACCATCTTGCCCACAAGTAAAACGTCACGACCCAATCCTAGGCCCAGATCGAGACACGGGACAAAAAACCCAGAGAGGCTGCAAGTCGACCCATGGCATGAACATGACATCTAACTCAATCATAATAAAGCAGAAGATCAACATAATTAACATAGAGGAAGTATGATAATCTCATAACATTGGAATACATAACTCAAGTCCGAAGCTGATTACATTCTATGTCTGAAAATCCTCCACTACTGACGAGTTGATGGGACAAGGCCCGAACTAACTCACTATAGTTTGAAAATGAAAATACAAATATGACTGAAAAGAAGGGCCCTCAAAAGATGAGGACTCACCAATTGAGACTGGAGATACTGATGCTAAGAGTCTGGTTAATGGCGGGACTGAGCTTGAATATCTGAGCCTGTATCATTAAACAATACAACATAGAGTACGCGGTCAGTACATGGAACGTACCGAGTATGCAAGATAAGTAAAACTACTAAGTAAGTAAAATCATAAATCATGCATATTATAAAACATAATTAAGATAAGATTCTGAGAGTAGGGCTTGCATGCTATTTTCTGAAACCATGATCTGAGCATAACGAAATATCATAACTGAATCGAATGACCTAAAGCTGAAAATTGATAATTATAGGTAAAACTGAACATTAGGTTGAACCTGCTGAAACATGATAACATGACTGATGAACATGCATAGTTGTAATCATGAGAAACAATGGGAGACTATTCATATAACCGACACTACCAAGATAGAGCTTATGTGGTCCCGACTATCACACTCAAGTGGGCAGAGCTGTCCAAAGCCTTGCTAGGGCTAAGGATGCTGCTATGATATCGATATCAAGATGAAGGCCCCTTGGGGGCAGGGAAAGCGCACAAGGGAGGTCCCAAATAATCTGAACATACCTAAGTCGGTGCATAGTTCTAAGGCATAGGGTTGACTAACCCTTAGCCTACTCGGTGCTAGACCCTACTCCCTAAAAAAACATGCATATGCTCTCCATCGTTTTTCAATGAAGCTGAAACATTATCTAGTGAAGAAGCTGACTCATAACATACATGCATAAATCTGAAATCATAACATGAGTAGCCTTGGGCTCAAACCATACCACAAGCTGAAAATACTGGGAGTCTAGACTCCAAAATCCATGTGGTAAGCTAATAACATGAAATTTAGATAAATCATGAAACATACTTGCTCATCTGGGCTTTCCCAATACTTAACATGCTTGACATGGGCTTGTTCATTCGAAAACATGAACATAAACTTGGGTAATTTGAAATCATACTTTCTTCATTTACATCTCATCATGCTTGAATACATATATCATAGATCTCAACTTTCATGAACTTCCATGGATGGGCATCATAAGTTATAAAATTTGAAAACATAAATTGTAATGGAAAACATTATAACATATGTCCATTAAACATAATTAAACATTAGAAACATGCTTAGATCATTCCCATGATTGAAACTTAGAGAATTCACATATTGGGCTAATACCCCATAGGTTCATCAACTAGAATTTCATGAATTGAAGAGGGATTAGGCATGGGTGTGAATGACTGCACCCACTCATAACCCTATATACCTTGAAGAATCTGATTTTACCAACCCTCTAGAAAGCCTAATGAATTTTTGGGAAGAACTTGATGATTCCTAAGCTTGATCGCCCTTAGAAAACCTCTAGGTTGCATGCATAGAAGAGAATGGGTTTTGAATAAGTTTAATCCTCTTAAAATACCCTTTTCTGAGCTTAAAATGACGTAGTATAGGACTTAGGGGCTTAGAACTTACGGATTTACCCTTACTAAATTCGCAGGAAATTAGTCACTGTTTGAAGCAACGACCAACACAATGGGTTGTCCCTTGCTCCCACAACTCGTTACTTTGCTTGTTTTCTCGTCCTTGTTTCCTATCTCAGTTCTTCTACCACGACCGGATAGGACGAGTCATTACAAGCTCCAACGACTTGTCGTTGCCACCCGTCATTACCAGTTCTCCTATCCTGGAAATGCTTCCAATGGACACTTACAACGACTCATTGTTCTCAACAATGAGTCGTCCTATGACTCGTGCCAGCCTTCTTTGACCAAGACCACCTTCACAATGACCCACTTACAATGAATTGTTACATCAAACAACGGGTCGGTCCTAGACCCATTACTCCTAAGTCCAATGCTGTAGCTTCTCACTACAGGCACAACCAACAGATCGTTAGACACACCAACAACCCATACCATGAGTCGTTCTGAGAAGAAATGTCATATTTCTTGCTACTTTTAATTTAAAATCCTGAGTCTAGGCTTAAGCATTTTCGGGGTACTACAATATCTTCCCTTTAGAATCATTCATCCTCGAATGTTGAAAATCATACTGTAAAGCATAGAAATGCAGTCATCATAGTTAGATACAAAACATACAAGCTGAAAACTGGCAGAGCGACTGGCTTTAGACTGAACTGAATTCATAAATCACACATACATTCATTGACATGAAAGAAACCGGGGCACAAGGGTTGAACATGAAACTGAATAGGGTACTAAGGAGGAAACTGATACCTCAAGATGAAATTGAGCCAGAAAGAAATAGATGTGGGTATTTAGCATTTTATCTACCTCAGTTTCCCATGTGGCTCCCTCGACATGTTGGTTTCTCCAAAAGACCTTAACTGAGGCTATTTCTTTGTTTCTTAGCTTTCAAACCTTATGATCATGTATTTCTACCAGAACCTCCTTGTAACTAAGGCTATCTTTCACACTGACACTGTCCACCGGAACAACCAGAGCTGGATCAACTAAACACTTCTTTAAGAGCGATACATGGAAAATTGAATGGACTGAAGCTAATTCTGAGGGCAACTCCAACTTATATGCTACCTTTCCAATCCGTTTCACAATCCGGTATGGACCAACATAACGGGGACTGAGTTTCTCCTTCTTACCGAACCTCATCACCCCCTTTATGGGAGACACCTTCAGAAACACCCAATCATCAACTTCAAACTCAAGTTCTCCTCTTCTCACATCTGCATAGGACTTTTGGCTACTCTAAGCTATTTTCAACCTTTCTCTTATAAGATGAACTTTCTCCATAGCCTCATGGACTGAATATGGTCCAATCATTACAGCTTCACTGATTTCGAACCAACCAATAGGCTATCTACATCTCCGCTCATAGAGAGCCTCAAACGGAGCAATCTGAATGCTGGAATGGTAGTTGTTGTTATATGCAAACTCAATGACAGGAAAATGATCATCCCAACTACCCTTGAAATGAATCACACACGCTCTTAACATATACTCAAGAGTCTGAATGGTTCGCTTTGCCTGACCATCTGTTTGTGGGTGAAATGTTGTGCTAAGCTTATGTTGGGTACCAATTCCCTTCTGAAATGATCTCCAAAACTGGGAGGTAAACTGAGTATCTCTATCTGATATGATGGACAAGGGCACTCCATGGAACTAAACTAACTCTCGAATATACAACCTAGCATAATCTTCCGTTAAATTGGTAGTTTTGACCGGTAGGAAATGAGCTGCTTTAGTCAACCTGTCCACAACCACCCAAATAGAGTCATACTGTCGACGTGTATGAGACAACCCCGTAATGAAGTCCATATTGATCACTTCCCACTTCAAAGTAGGGATACTAATATCTTGAAGCATACCTCCAGGTCATTGATGTTTAACCTTCACCTGTTGACAATTCGGACACTTAGCCATAAACTCTGCTATGTCCTTCTTCATTCCATTCCACTAATAGACTTTCCGTAGGTCACGATACATCTTGGTGGTACCTGGATGGATAAAATATCTATAACCATGATCTTCTTGCAACATCTGATCTCTCAAATCATCAACACTCGGAACACACAAATGACTCTAATATCGAAGCACATCATCTCCCCCTTTGGATAGGACTTCTACCTTCTAATTCTGAATGAATTCTTTCAACTTTACAAGAATAGGATCCTCATCTTGCCTTGCTTTAACTTTGATAACCAAGGATGATTCTGATCCATTCTAAACAATAACACCACCATCTGTTGAGTCAATAAGGTGAACTCCTAGTCGTGCAAGCCGATGTACATCCTTCACTAGTTCTTTCCTTTCCTCATCTACATGGGACACACTCTCCATAGATATTCTTCTAAGAGCATCTGCCACAGCATTAGCCTTGCCTAGATGATAGAGAACATTCATATCATAATCATTAAGAAGCTCCAGCTCCTCTAACGTAGATTCGAATCCTTTTGGGTAAACACATACTGTAGGATTTTGTGGTCCATAAACACATCTACATGGGCCTTGTACAAATAGTATCTCCAAATCTTCAAGGCAAATACTACCGCCACCAACTCGAGGTCGTGAGTTGGATAATTCTTTTCATGAACCTTCAGCTGCCTGGAAGCATTGGCTATAACTTTAACGTGCTGCATCAATACACAACTAAGGCCGATCTTCGAAGCATCACAATGTACCACAAACCCCTCGTAGCCTCAGTTGGGTCAATACTGGTGCTGAGGTGAGTCGAGTCTTCAACTCTTGGAAGCTCTTCTCACAAGCCTCTAACCATTGAAACTTTATTTTTTTCTCAGTCAATTTAGTCAATAGGGCTACAATGGATGAAAACCCCTCAACAAATCTCCGATAATAACAAACCTAAACCCAAGAAACTCCTGATATCCAAAGGATTCACCGGTCTAGCCAATTCTTCACCATTTCTATCTTTTGAGAGTCCATTTGTACACCCTCACTTGATACCACATGACCAAAAATTCCATTGAGTTCAACCAGAACTCGCATTTGCTAAACTTAGCATACAACTAGCGATCCTTAAGAGTCTGTAGCATCACCCTCAAATGAGTGGCATTTTCCTCCTCACACCAAGAGTATATGAGAATATCATCTATGAACACAATTGCAAATATATCCAAATATGGATTGAACACCCTATTCATCAAATTCATAAAAGTTTTAGGAGCATTCGTTAGTCCAAGACATAACTACAAACTCATAGTGACCACATCGAGTCCTGAAGGCTATCTTCGGGATGTCACTCTTCCGATCCCTGAGTTAATGGTATTCGGATCTGAGGTCTATCTTTGAAAAGCACTTGGCACCCCGAAGCTGGTCAAACAAATCATCAATCCTGGGGAGAGGATACTTATTCTTGATGGTGACCTTGTTCAGTTGGCGATAATCAATGCACATCCGAAGGGAACCATCCTTTTTTCAGACAAAGAGAACTGGTGCACCCCATGGAGATTTGAAAGATATGATGAATCCCTTGTCTAAGAGGTCTTTCAACTGCTCCTTCAACTCCTTTAGCTCAGCAGGAGCTATTCAGTAAGGAGGGATGGATATAGGCTGCGTATCATAAAGAAGGTCAATACGAAAATCGATCTTGAGCTCGAGAGGAATTCTTGGTAAATCATCTGGAAACACCTCTGGATACTCACACACTAAAGGAACTGACTGGATAGTTGGGGTTTTGGACATAGCATCCTTAACCCTAAGTAAATCTTACACACAACCTTTAGAAATCATCTTTCTAGCCTTAAGGTAGGAAATGAAACGACCTATAGGCACAAATGAACTACCCTTCCTCCATAAGACTGGTTCACCAGGAAATCTACTAAATTTGCTGAGGTGACTCTCTGAAGGACTGTGACAGGGAAATTTCTATATACCCATCGAGCTATAACTAAATCACCAACTGGAATAGAGACTTAGAAGGGTTCTGATAGGATTTGGGGACTATCTCCGAAACTACTTCAACATAGGGCATCACAAAATATAAAGTAGCCCCTGGATCTAATAATGCATATACATTAAGGTGGAATACTTGTAACATACCAGTGACTACATCTGGGGAGACCTCCTATTCCTGATGAGATGCTAGGGAGTAGAATCTGTTTTGACGATGCCCACCACCCGCACTGGTAGATGCCCCCTACTGAGCAAGGTATGCTGGAGGATCTTTTGCACTGGAGGCTGGGACTCAGCCCCTATCATGACCCTGTCTAGCTGCTGGGAAATCCCTGAGCATATGTCCAGGATTTCCACACCCGAAACAAGCACCTGAACCTACTAAGCACTAACCCACATGTCTCCAACCACATATGCTACACTCTAGAATGTGGGACTCTACAGGTCTGCTACACTGACATTTCGAGCCTGATGCCCGTCCCCTTTGATCGCGCTTGGATTTGGATGGAACACTCATAGCCAAAGGCACTGGGCCTGAAGATCTCTAGTGGGACTACTGGCGGTTCCCACTAGGTCTCTGCTGGGAGAATTCGAAGCTATTAGTCCTGGCCCTCTTGGCCTCTCTTTCGCGCTCACTCACCTGCACCGCCTCCATCTGCTGGGCGTTTTGAACTATCCGAGCAAAGTCAATGGCCTGGTAAAGCTTCGTAGTCAAGCAATCCTGGACTAAGTAGTCTGCTATCCCATGTGCGAACTGGCTAACTCGAGCTCTCTAATCCGCCACCATCGCAGGTGCATACTTGGATAGACGAGTGATCTCCAGGGCGTACTCCTGAACTATCAGCTTCTCTTGCTTTATGTTTACAAACTCGACTGCTTTAACCTCCCTCATCTCACGAGAGAAGAATCGATCTAGAAAAGTGGCATGAAACTCCTTCCAACCAATAGGTCCTGCTCCAACTACCCTACTATCCATTCATTGCTTGAACCAGATGTGTGCAACCCCTTTCAATTGATACGAGGCTAGATCATTGCATTCCTCTCCGGACACTCCCATGATCTGGGTGATCTTCAGAACCTCATCAATAAACTTATGTGGATCCTCGTCCACCTTTGACCCAAGAAATTCTAGAGGGTTCATCCTTATAAAATCTCCGACTCTCGCCGCCGTCGCATTCTCGTTCTAAGTGACATGTGCTACCCCCTGTTGGTTGACTTTGGCAGTCAAGGTCTGAGCTAGCATATGTATTACTTCCCTAAACTCTGCGTGGGCAACCTGCTCGGGTACATGCTCCTCATGGGCTGGTGGAGCCCGCTGGTGCCTACCTCCATTGTCATTCTCATGTCTGTTTCCGTTCCCATTTCTTCTTCCATTGACATGGCGAGGAGGCAAGATTTTGCAAATGCGTATAGCACGAGTTATAAGGATAGAGAGACATTTCATCACACGACATAGATCATGAAAGAAGGGAATATTTCCTAAAACATCTCGTAGCCTCTTCATCATAAGTGTGGCACACATCACACCCATGAAAAAGACTCTAACTAACGTGGATTTTAGACACCCCGAGATACTTCAACACCTAATGCTCTAATACTAAGTTTGTCACGACCTGAACATAGGCCCGGATTGACACACAAGATAAAAAACCCCGAGAGGCTCCAAGTTGACCCATGGCATGAACATGACATCTAACTCAATCATAATAACTCGGAAGATCAACATAATTAACATAGCGGAAGTTTGATAATCTCATAACATCAAATACATAACTCAAGTTCGAAACTCATTACATTCTATGTTTGAAAAACCTCTACTACTGACGAGTTTATGGGAAAAGACTAATGTGCTGTGGATTATAGCACTTTCGATGCTTAAAACTAAGAAAATAGCATGGACTTAGGTATGTTTATATGGATATAAGGCATTTGTTCTTTGGATACAAGAAAAAAAGGTGTTGGAGTAAGAATGTGCAAAAGATAGCCTGAAAGTACAAAAAATGAGCTAAATTCACAAGGCTCAGTACTGGCCGTAGGTTGATGCTACGAGTCATACTAAAGATCGTGAAAAGTATTAGAAGGCTAAGTTATAAAGAGTGCATCCTACGACTCTTGGTATGAGTGATACAATGGTTGTATGAGTCGTAGCATTTAGTTGTGAAAATATTTAGAAGAATTGCACAAGAGGCTGACTCCTGACACGGATAGACAGTATGAGTCGTGGCGTCAAGGTAAGAGTCATACCAGCACACGCATGACAAACAATTGCAAAATTGAGAATTCTAAGAGTCAAGACACAGAAGAACAATACGACTCCTAGGAATCATGTATGAGTCGTACCAAGGCCCAACACTTAGCTAAATTTCTACAAGCCAAGGATATATGAATAGCAGCTACGACCTGTACAATCCTTCTACGGGTCGTAGGATCTATCGTGGCTCAGGCGGTAGAAGTTATGAAAATTTACCCTGTTATCCAAGGAAAAGGATTCTTATGTCTATATAAATACCTTTTTATGTTTTACTTTTCCGGGGAGTAGTAGTAGTTATAATTTGTTAGAGGACGTGAGAGAACATCGAGACAACATAGAATTGAGTTGATTATCTTGTGATCAACCTTTTGTTGATTGCTTCTTGATCTTTGTGAATTTTTCTTGAGTTATTTCGGATATAATCAAAGAAGTTTTTCTCTCATCCATAATTGTAAGTATTGATATATGTGATTAATTATGAATGCATACCACAACGTTGCAACTACGAGAGGCTAAAACCTCCATAGCTAGGGTTGTGGGAACCATGATGGAATAATGAGCTAGGGTTGCACAAAAGTGATTCAAAACCAATGCAAAACGCTTGTATTGTATTCTCTTCATGCTTAAATGTTTTTTAATAGTGTACAACGTTAGGACTTGCCCGAATTCTTTACTTGCTTAAGCCTAGAGAGGTAGAGATTAGGAAAACAGAATTACAACAAACCTTGCTCTTGATGATCATTGTATTAACTTGAGCTGTGGTAGCAGGATAGTTATATTTGGAACAAATTGATAATGGTTAAATAGAATTCACTCATGAGATCTGGCCCGATGATTGAGTATAGTCATCCAATAGGGATGAACCAGTCGTTTGGATGAACCCTAACTATTAGTTTTGCAAGTAAGCATTGGTATTGATCACCTGTGTATAACCGATGCAGTTATGAACCCATAGGGAACACAAACCCTAGTTAGTCTTAACTCTTGATTTTCCATCACAATTTTAATCATTGTTTTTAATTATTAATTTTCTTAAACCCCCCAATTGGAGTAACTAACCAACAAGTTCACTTACCGGCATTAGTCTATATCTTCCATATTCCCTGTGGATTCGACCCCAACCTCTTTGTTGGGTTCTTTATTGACTATGTCCGCTTCATACTTCAGTAGGAGGTGTGGTTTGATCATTTTCAAAAAGTGGCGCCATTGCCAAGGAATACAGCTAAGACTAGATTAATTTCTTGTATTTGACTTACCCTAGTTATTTCCTTAATTAGGTTTTCTTTTTGTTTGTGATACCCACAGGTTATTTTACGGTGGATGCCAAGCACTTGAAGTAGTGGAAATCCCCTAATTTCATTGAACCAGAAATTGAATGAACACTGAGCAGAATGGAAAACTAGGAACAAAGAGATGCTCGCATATCTGAAGAAGCTAGGCAAGCCGAGCTAGCTCAGCAAGTTGCACTTCAGGATGCAGAAGATGTTAGAGAAGAGATTGTTACTAGCGGATGACATGGTCAGGGCAACAAAGGTTATTGAATTGCCCCTCAGTTCCTCGATGATGAGGTCCCCGGCATTGAAGAAGTTGGGTCAACTGGAGCAATTGTACCACCACCACTGCCTGCTGGGCCAAATTTGACATCATGAGCACCATGATTCATTTGTTAAACATGAAAGGGTTGTTAAGTGGTCACGCAGTGGATGATGCCAACCTACACCTAATGAACTTTGTTGGAATATGCAAGGCGTATAGGTTGCCTGGAGTTAGCCAAGACACCATCAGGCTTAGACTGTTCCCCTTTTATCTGTTAGGGGAAGCCACCTTGTGGTTATCAGAGTTGTCCAATGACTCCATAACCAACCGAAGAGAACTCATGCAAGCCTTCTTGGAGGGATTCTCCCCCTTTCTCCAGAATGTTGAAACTTTTAAGGATGAGATTTATAATTTCCGACAGATCAAAACTGAGGCACTTCATGAAACCTGGCTTAGGTTCAAGAAGAAGTTGACAAAGTGCCCAAACCATAAGATTCCAGATGACAGTTTGTTGGAAATTTTTTATAGGTCTTTAATCAATAACACAAAAATTGTGGCAGACACGGTGGCAGGAGGAACATTGATGAGTCATACCTAGGAGCAGATTGCTACTACCCTTGACCGGGTGACAAAAACAAATAGGGCATGACATACTAGGGAGGCAGATGCAGTGGCCAATACATATGCTATTGGTTTGACTACAAACCAACGTAGGAAGGAAGAGGAATGCGACTAGGAGTTGGCTCACATGCACATATCATTGGATTTTCTTACAAAGAACATTATGGGAGTAGGAGCCAAAAGGGAAATGCATTGGGATGCAAGGATTGGAGCTAGGGGAAGATCACTCTGATTCTGAACAGGAGGCAAATTTCCTGGATAGCCAGGTGGTAGGTTTCCAAGCCAATGCCCAAGCATCTGGACAAGACAATTGGTGACAAGTTCTAGAAACCAAGGTCGGAACCAATACAGAGACAACTACTATTGAAATGGGCACATAGACAGGAGCCGAGGTCATGAATGCGATGGAGAATGGAGAAGGAATCACGGCTATCGCAACGACTAAACTGTAGTATATGTGACTCCCAATGCACTAGAGGGAGAGCTTGGGCAATCAAAGTTAGAGAGAATGATGGCCGGCATGTTGAAAGATATGAGGTCCACTAATGATCAATTAAAGGAAATTCGAGGTGACATATCAATATGGGCCAGATAGTGGAATCTCATGCGGCAGCCATCAAGCAAATTGAAAAGCAGCTTGGGAAACTTCCAGCATCACTGAACCCTAGACAAAAGGGTACACTACCTAGCAACACCATCTATAACCCAAAGAATGATGGCCACTACATGGCGGTGATGACTAGGAGTGGTAAGACCACAGTTGACCCCCTTTTTCGGTTGTAGTTGAACGGAACAAAGAGAGCATAATTGAGGAGAATGATAAGAGTTTTGAGATGGAGTATGCTGAGTTGTTAGAGGCCCTAATAAGTAAGAAAGAACCTGATATTGATCAAAGAGAAACTCAAGTGTACAGAGCTATCCCGCGACCACCGCCACCGTTCCCCCAAAGAATGAAGAAAAAGGCGGAAAATGGTAAGTTCTAGAAATTTCTATCAATACTTAAACAATTATCTGTGAACATACCATTGATTGAGGCATTGGAACAAAGGTTGGGATATGCTAGGTTTATGAAGGACTTGGGGACAAAGAAGAGGTCCGTAAGCTAGTAGCCGGTAGATAATGTACATCACTATAGTGCCATAGCTTCACGGGTTCTGGCTCGAAAAAAGAATGATCCAGATGCTTTCACTAGACCTTGCACAATTGGCAATGTCGAGTTTGCAAGAGCACTTTTTGATCTGGGAGCAAGCATCAACCTAATGCCCTTGGCGGTGTTCAAGAAATTGGGTTTAGGAGCTCCCATACCAACTACTATGCGACTACGGATGGCCGACAAAACTGTGAAGAAGCTAGTAGGGATCCTTTTCGATGGGCTTGTTAATGTAGACAGATTCATATTCCCAGCAAACTTCATAATTTTGGATTGCGAGGTTGATTATGAGGTCCTTATAATCTTTAGGAGACCATTCCTTTCAACACGGAGGGCCTTAGTAGATGTGGAGGTAGGCCAATTGAAGTTCAGACTTAATAAAGAAGAGGTCACCTTCAACATCTGCCGATTAATGCAGCAACCGAAGGAATTCTGTGTAGTCTCAACACTTGATAATGAAACCAAGTCACTTGGCGAATTCTGAGTAGTCAAGATACTTGCGTCATGCCGCGACGTTAAGTTAGGCGCTTCTTGGGAGGCAACCCAAGTGGTGGCTTGGTGAATTCTGAGTAACTGGGCCACCTATGTCTTGTTGCAATGTTAAATTAAGCGTTGAATGGGAGGCAACCCATGAATGGCGAAGTCTGAGTAGCCACAGGTATGTTCCGTTCTCTCTGTTCTTATAGTTCATGCTTCAGGGACGAAGCTCGATTTTCAAAAAGGGGAGGGGGTGTACTTGTGATTTTTGGGATTTTTGGATTCGTTCGAGGGTTTTTCTTGCATGTTTCTTTTCCTTCGAGCATGCTATCTTGTAGAACCAGCATGTTCATGATTTTATTTTCTTATTTTAAGATTTTTGTCTAATTATGAAATAAATTAGGAGTACTCATCCAAGGAAAGCACTAGTTTTGAATTTTTTAAAAAATTGACCCTCTATAAATTTTTGATACATTAGCTGTGTATTTGTGACTGCATGCATGATTTATGCGAATCTTTTGATGTCATTTAGTTGATTTGCATGAGTAATCTAGTTAAGCCATGTGTAAACCAGACAGGTAAAGTGAATATAAGTCATGTGCCATGAGCGAGTGAGGTTGGATATTTAGTTTAGTACTGTGTTGAAGATATAGAACTTGTTTGGTTGGTCCTTACATAGGATAAGGATGGTTGGAGAGGATATGATCATATGTCATTTTTTGTTAAGCTCACTTTTAGCCTAAATGACCCAATAAAAATCATATGATTCCCCTGATCCCAATTTTGAGCCTTTAGTAGACCATTTTTATTTGACTAACTGATGAACCGTACCTATATTTTATAATGAACTTGTTTTGGCCCTGGTCCTTCCTTGGACATTGTGAACCTCAACATAGGAAAAATTCCTAAGTTGATAGGGGGACATAAATGATGGGAATGAGGAAAAGGGAAAGAAAAGAAAAAAGGTTAAAAATGAGGTGTGGTGTGATAGAGAAAAAGAGATGAAAAAGTTGAAAATCCTGAAAAAGAGAATTCAAAAGAAACAAAAAAATGCTTGAAAAGGTTGAAAATACACCACACCCTTACAAATGCACATAAAAGATGTGAAAAGGGAGGAAAAGGAATGAATAAAAAAGAGAGGGTGAAATAGGTGAACAGTGAAGCCAATGTATGTAGTGCCAAGGAAGGGATAGTCACTCAAAAATCTTTCATATTTATCATGTCCTGCCCTAAATCCTACATTACAAGCCACAACAAGTCCTATAGTGATCCTAATCTGACCATCTGAGAGATCGAAGCAGAGAAAATAAGGGAAAGCCTATGGTATCTGATATATAGTACCTGAAACTTCTTTGTGAGAGTGAGAGCCTCGCTTGTTTAGTCCCATGAAATATCCAGCACTATATTTGTGAGTGGGGACTTAATTTGTTTTGAGGGTATATAGGTTATGTTTACATTTACCATTGGTCTGTGTGAAATGCATCGATGATAACTTGATTTCCTGTTGATAGCTAGATTACATGTCTTGATCCCTGTTTAGCATGTTTTGTGGTTTCTTGTGATACATTTGTTGATCATTGTTCATAGCAAAAGGGTCAAAACTTGTTGAATGTAAAAGTGCAAGTGTTGGTTGGTATTGGCTGTAATATTCTAGGTTTATTTTCTAGTTGAGCGTCGTGTTTAATTTTTTTCTTTTCTTTTTCTAAGGATATGCAAAAGTCTTAAGTTGAAGGTATTGATGTGCTGTAGATTTACAACACTTTTGATGCAAAACTATGAAAATAGCATGGACTTAGGTGTGTTTATATAGATATAAGGAAAATTTTCTTTGGTTACATTACAAATAGGTGCTGGAGCAAGAATGTGCAAAAGATAGCCTGAAAGTGCAGAAAATGGGCTAAATTCACAAGGCTCAGTACGAGCCATAGGTTGATGCTACGAGTCGTACTAAAGATCATGAAAAGTTTCAGAAGGCTAAGTTATGAAGAGTGCATCCTATGACTCTTAGTACGAGTCGTACAATGCTTTTACAAGTCGTAGCATTGAGTCGTGGAAATATTCAGAAGAATTGCACATGAGGATGACTCCTGACAAGGATAGACAGTACTCGTGGGGTTAAGGTACTAGTCATGCAAGAACACTTGTGAAAAACTTCAGTAAAATTGAGAATTCTCATAGTCAAGCCACGAAAGAATAGTAAGACTCGTAGGAAGCTTGTATGAGTCGTACCAAGGCCCAATAGTTAGACAAATTTTAGCAAGCCAAGGATATACAGATAGCAAGTATGACCCGTACAATCCTGCTACGGGTTGTAGGATCTGTCGTGGCTCAGGTGGCACTAGTTATGGAAATTTACCCTATTAGCCTAGTGAAAGGATTATTATGTCTGTATAAATACCTTTTTATGTTTTATTTTCATGGGGAGTAGTTGGAAATAGTTAGAATTTGTTAGAGGATGTGAGAGAACATCGAGACAACATAGAATTGAGTTGATTGTCTTATGATCAACCCTTTGTTGATTGCTTCTTGATCTTTGTGAATTGTTCTTGAGTTATTTCATATATAATCAAAGAAGTTTTTCTGTCATCCATAATTGTAAGTATTGATTTATGTGTTTAATTATGAATGCATACCACAACCTTGCAACTATGAGAGGCTAAAACCTCCATAGCTAGGGTTGTCGGAACCATGATGGATTAATGAGCTAGGATTGCACTAACGTGATTCAAAACCAATAAAAAATGCTTGTATTGTATTCTCTGCATTATTAAATATTTATTAACGGTGTACAATGTTAGGACTTGCCCGAATTCTTTACTTGCTTGATCCTTGAGAGGTAGAGATTAAGAAAAGAGAATTACAATAAAACCTTGATCTTGATGATCATTGTATTAACTTGAGTTATGGTCGCAGGATAGTTATATTTGGAAATAATTGATAACGGTTAAATATAAATCGCTCATGAGACCTAACTCGGTGATTAAGTATAGTCATCCAATAGGGGTGAATCAGTCATTTGGATAAACCCTAGTTATCAGTTCTGCAAGTAAGCATTGCTATTGATCACGTGTGTATACCCGAAACAGGTATGAACCCATGGGGAACACAAATCCTAGTTAGTCTTAACTCTTGATTTTCCATCACAATTTTAATCATTATTTTTAATTTCATTTTCCTTAAACCCCCCAATTAGAGTAACTAACCAATAGGTTCACTTACACGCATTAGTCTAGGTCTTCCATATTCCCTGTTGGTTCAACCCTAACCTCTTTGTTAAGTTCTTTATTGATAATGTCCGCTTAATACTTTAGTAGGAGGTGTGGTTTGAGCATTATCAAAGACCCCAACTAACTCACTATGGTCTGAAACTGAAAATCCAAATACAACTGAAAAGAAGGCCCTCAAAAGATGAGGACTCGCCAATTGAGACCAGGAGATACTGATGCTGAGAGTCTGGCTACTGGCGGGACTGAGCCTAAATATTCGAACCTGTATGAAATAATACAAAATAGAGTATACGGTTAGTACGTGTAATCTACCGAGTATGTAATGTAAGTAAAACTGCTAAGTAAGTAAAATCATAAATCATGCATATTATAAAACATAATTAAGATAAGATTATAAGAGTAGTTCTTGCATGCTATTTTCTGAAATCATGATCTAAACATAACTAAATATCATAACTGAATCAAATGACCCAAAGCTGAAAACTGATAATCATAAGTAAAACTGAACATTGGGTCAAACCTTCTAAAAACATGATAACATGACTGATGAACATGCATAACTTAAATCATGAGGAATAATGGGAGAATTGTCATATAACCGACATTACCATGCTAGAGCTTACATAGTCCCGACTATTACACTCAAGTGGGCAAAGCCGTCCAAAGCCTTGACAGGGCTAAGGACGCTACCATGATATCTATATCAAGCTGAAGGTCCCTTGGGGCCAGGGAAAGATCACAAGGGAGGTCCCATATAATCTGAACATACCTATGTTGGCGCGTAGTTTTGAGGAATAGTGTTAACTGACCTTAGCCAACTCGATGGTAGACACTACTCCCAAAAGAACATGCATATGCTCTCCATAATTTTTCAACAAAGCTAAACCATTGTCTAGTGATGAAGCTGACTCATAACATGCATGTATAAATCTGAAATCATAACATGAGGAGCCTTGGGCTCAAACCGTACCACAAGCTAAAAATAGTGGGAGTCTAGACTCCAAAATTCATGTGGTAAGCTAATAACATTAAATTTAGATACATCATGAAACATACTTGATCATATGGTCTTGCCCAATACTTAACATGGACTTGATCATTTGAAAATATGAACATAGACATGGGTAATTCGAAATCATGCTTTCTTCATATACATCTCATCATGCTTGAATACATATATCATAGATCTCAACTTCATGAACTTCCATGGATAGGCATCATAAGTCATAAAATTTGAAAACATAAATTGCAATTGAAAGCACTGTAAAATATGCCCATTACTCATAATTCAACATTAGAAACATGCTTCAATCATACCAATGATTGATACTTAGAGAATTCCCATATTAGGCTAAAACCCCATAGATTCCTCAACTAAAATTTCATGAATTGAAAAGGGATTGGTCATGGGTGTGGATGAATACACCCATTCATAATCCTACATACCTGGAAGAATCTGATTTCACCTACCCTCTAGAAAGCCCAATGGATTTTGGAGAAGAACTTGATGATTCCTAAGCTTGATCACCCTTAGAAAACCTCTAGGTTGCATGCATGGAAGAGAATGAGTTTTGAATAAGTTTAATCCTCTTAAAACACCCTTTGCTGAGCTTAAATTGACGTAGTATAGGACTTTGGGGCTTAGATGTTATGGATTTACCCTTACTAAACTCGCAGGAAATTAGTCACTGTTCGAAGCAACGACCAACACGACCAGTTGTTCCTTGCTCCCACGACCCGTTACTTCACTCGTTGTCTCATCCTTGTTTCCTATCTTAGGTCTTCTACCATGACCAGACAGGACGAGTCATTACAAGCTCCAATGACTCATCGTTGCCAGCTGTCGTCACCACTGCATCTATCTTGGAAATCCTCCCAACGGACACTTACAACGACTCATTGTTCTCAACAACCAGTCTTCCTATGACTCATGCCAGCCTTCTTTGACTAAGACCACCTTCACAACAACCCACTTACAATGACTCATTACATCTAACAATGGGTCATTCCTAGACCCGTTAGTCCCAAGTCCAATTCTATAGCTTCTCACTATGGGCAAAACCAACGGGTTGTTAGACCCACCAACGACCCATACCATGAGTCATTTTGAGAAGAAATCTCCGATTTCCTACCGCTTTTCATTTAAAATCATGATTCTAGGCTTATGCACTTCTAGGGTATTACATATAACAAGTAGTAGAGTCGTATCTACACCTCCCAAAATGCCGTCAACTACAAATGCTACAACGCGATACAGCAGGGCTGCTATGATCTGATCCCCTCTATTTAGGAACCTGACGCTCGCGAGCTCTTGCCGGGCTAACTGTCCACGACGATCGGATCTACTACCCTACTGCTGTTAAGGTGAAGGGCTGGGTGGCCTACATGATATTCATGGCCTAGGCCCGCACAGAAATTCTACCTGCATATCACTGGGCTTGTCCCTCCGGCGCTGCACCTGATTTGTTCTTTCAACCTCATGCTAAAACTAGCAAAATCCTCAATGCACGCAATGTCCATATCCTCCCAAGGTAGCTGTAACACAGGTTTCCACATATTTTGGAAGAAGCCCATGATGAACTGGTGTACCCTAGATGGCATGGTATCCACAAATGCTGGCGCATATCTTGCTAAAGAGTCAAACCTCATTGCGTACTCTCGGACGCTCATCGTACCTTGCTCTAGGTGCAGGAACTGATCCACCCGGGCCTATCAAATTTCTCGAGGAAAATAATGATCTATGAAGGCCTCTGAAAAACTATACCAAGTTGGAGGAGGTTACGTCTCTGCCTCGGGACCTCTCCCAACTCTCGTACCACAACACCGTTATATCTTGTAGCCAAAATACTGCCTACTCGACTGACTCTGGGGGCGTAACATTCATCACCATAAATATCCTTTGCAATTGACCCAGAAAGTCCTGAGGATCCTTTCTGCGGTCTGTGCTTGTAAACTACGGAGGAATTAGCCATGAAATGCTCGGACCCTTGAGTTGTCGGGTCCTCTAGTAGACTCGGCAAAACTGGTGCCATCATCTGAGCCAACATATAAACATCACTTCTAACCTCTTGATCTGATGGTATAGGGATAATTGGGGGTGGTGCTGACGCTGCCCTGGGAGGCTTCTGGCGTGGCGAAGAATGCCGGGGAGATCGAGATGATGTCTCCCTCTCACCCTTAGGTCGGACCAAGTCTAACTATGGCACAATGCTAGTGCCCTCTCCAGCTGCAATATCCAATTCCCGACCAGTCATAGCCTGGTGTGCGTTCGACATTTTCTCTATAGATAAGTACAATAACATAAGTTGAGCGACTCAACCCTATAAAACATAGCTCTATAGCATGACTAGAGAAGGAAGGAGGGTAACGATGCTGTCATGCCTCATAGCCTCCTACCTATAGAATGTGGTGCGCAACACACCCATAGATAATACTCTACTAGACACGACTTGTAGATTCCCTAAGATACGACGTTGCTTTGACACCATGTTTGTTAAGCCCCACCTTGGAAGGCATGACTGGCACCTAATGCCACACTAGGACTTGGGCTGACCTGGCTAGGCATATGAACCTCTGTTGCCTGTCAGCAACTCAAAATAAAGAAAAAAAATAGCTATATCGCGGCTGTAAACACAACTTTGGGCCTACAAGGCCACGTGGCAAACCTGTAAATGAAAACAGCTACCCCAGCAAACATAACAATAAAGGGATACTATGGGGGCCGAAGAGACCACCATGTTGTCTAGTCATAACAGAGGAAAAGTACGCAGTTATATTCATACTATAGCTGACAAGGCTGTTAACTAACTAGCTAAACTAGGGCCAACATGACAAATATGCAAAATATAAAATAAATAGGCCCCACATGGATAACAAAAACCAATAATTGAAAGTTATAGTCTGCAAGTCTCTAAGAGTAGAATAGTGGTCGGGGCCCTTGTACAACAAAAAGGGAAAACCTTTCTAACTATCAACTCCGGAGAAAAGGAGCTGACTGAACTGCTAACCCTGGATGATAGCTAAGAAGGTCCTGAACCACATCTATCCGCACCTGCATGCAAGTATGCAGCGCCCCATAGTTGGGCATCAGTATAATACGTACCTAATATGTAAGGTAGTAATGAAAATGACTTAATAGAGCTGATAAAAGAACGGAAAGTAATCAAAATTAAGGGTAAGAATTATCACCTAAATAGCATCATCACTTGAAGTATCGCTACTAAATAAGGATACAAACAAAAACCTTACCTAGCCCCCATAAGCCTTGAAGGTACAACCAGCACATAAAAACCTACCTGGGCCCCCATAAGACCTGGCAAGTACAATTCAATCTATATACCCCTAGTATGGTCAATTTGAATCAATGGGTAACTATAGCCAACCTACCTGGCCTCTGGGTTTGCAACTGAGCCTGCTAGGCTCTTGCAGCTGTGTTTGAGCCCTTTGGACTCCTGTGACTGCACCCTGGGCACACAATGCTCGATGAAGGGTCATTATTTCCATTATGGTATAAAAGAAGTCCATTGTGGATGGACTATAATATGGCCTTATAGGCCTGAATATAGTCCTATCAGACATCATATAGCTCCTCTAAGCGATCTATAGCCCCGTAGGCATTGACATAGCTAGCAACCTTGAGGTTGGTCGACGGAAGGCTATATTAGGTAGGGTCAGTCCCAACTAAAATAGTCAACTTTAGTCTCAAAACTATCTATAACAGTTAATCACAATGTACATGCTTACGACTTTCTTACAAGGACGTAGGTCGTATTACTATACGATAGGAATAACTTGCCAAAGAGGTTAACCTTAACATACCTCGAATGCCGATTCTAGTTTACCGAAATACTTCAAACCTGTAGCCAACAATCCACCAAATTGCAGCCCTACACTAAGAGAATAAGAGTATATTCAATACTAATACTTGAAAAACAATGATATCTTTCAATAATATTAACTATAACTCAACTTCATTCAATTCGGTCGAAAACTCACAAATTCTTGAGAGTCTAGGAGGTAGAAAAACAACATGTTAACTAATCAATTATGATAAATTGGATCATATTTTTCTATTTTTTTTTCTACAGTACCTTGACGTGACATGAGCATATGCTTACCTATCTCTTGTAGCCGCTTAGGACTCAATTTCTAAAAATTTTATTTGATGGGGTTTTGGTACTCCGAGTTTTCAAGAAATAACTCCGTAGGGACGTTCCTTGTAGGTCTAGAACTCATTATCCAGGAAAGATTTGCATTAGAACGGAGTTTAATGCTGTAAATCAGCAGAAAATGGATGAAAAATTGAGAGAATACTTTGGAGGGTCTAGGGTCTATTTTATGAAATTTTTTGAAATGAATTGAACCTACACTTAAAATATACATACATACATACATATATATATACATACATATATATATATATAGGCGGTGGTAAGGGAACAAAGCACCACGCATCGTGTCAGGCTAGGGGCGCAATGCGCTAACCATGGCCCCGAGCTAGCAGCACAGCGTGGTGCCCAATGCGCCTAGCCTCCGACCCCGACAGCCTGCCTTCTCAATACCATACTCTTATACTCCTCCACCGAGTCCTTTTCTACATGTGTTATACTCTAACCTTATCAACATACGCCCGCAACGTCAGAGCACTTTTCTGCATGTGTCGTAATCTGCCATTCTCAACATACGCACGCACACATCATTTAAACAATAGAAACTTAGAGGGTGTAACATAAGCCTTGTACCAAATCAAGTGACGTATTTCATGAGTCAGTTTCTTATCAGATAAATTCAAAAGAAAGTCATCCTATCCTCATAATTGAAAAGCACTTTAAATTGCCAAAATTATTCAAAGTTCAGGTTATATTTGATCTTGAAAACCGCACATCAATCACCATAATCCCAATCAAGAATTCTTCTCTTTTATTTGGACTCAATTTTCTTGGAATCTAAGAATGGATTCACTCACAAAAAATGAAGTGAAGACCGGTGAGATTTCATAAAATGCCGCAACACTTGAGTTTGTTGAACTTCAATGATCTAGAATCTCACCTCATCAAAGTATGTTTGACACAATGGTACCGCCCTATAAAACTCCATTCTATTTTTGAATGAATCTTGGAAGTTTATGGTGATAGGGGGAAAGAACTAGTAGCGCTCAAGAAACATCAAGTGGATATACTTAGTTATTATGAAAAAAAGGGATATTGGTGTTATGGAGAAGTGTTATGAGGATCCTCTTGAAAATAAAAGTGTTGAAGGAAGATGCAACAAGTGAGGGGGAAAGTTTGGGTGGTCCTGAGACTGTACCTAGTTCACCCTTTTGATACAATCTTTGTGATAAACGATAAATACCTGACAAGGAGGATTTCAGTTGAAAAAATATTAGTGAAGGCATGAAAAAGGTTCTGCAACCTGGTTCATCGAAATGTGATAGAGAGGAGGATGTTTTATATTTTAGAGTTGTGTTAGATGATGAAAAAAAAAATCCATTCTCATGAGTTCTATGAATTTGGTCCCTCCAAATGTCTGCTTTCTTTAGGTTGTCACTAGTTTAGGCATTCCTTTGCAATTACCTCTTTTGTTATCTTTTTGGTTGTCATGAATTTGGTTGTAATGAAATTGCATAGAGTGTGGTGGTCTTCACAATTGTGTACGACATTCTGTTTCTCTATACATTGATGTGTTTTCTTGGATGGCTAAATCCTTAGATAAATGTTTGATAACTTTTATGATTGTATTTGTGACAGCCCCAGTGTCAATGAGTATTATATTGCTATCCTTCAACTAATTTTTATGAATAATGAAATAGTTTTTTCGATGATGCCAAAAGGGGAAAGATGTATATACTTGTAATATTTATAACCCAGTATTTTGATATTCTGACCTAGTTGATCTGAGTGGTTCTTTGGGCTGATTAAAAGAGGATACAAATTATATGAGTTTGTCATCATCAAAAATGGGAAATTTGTTGGGATTCGGTATGTTTTGATAATTGATAAAATATTGATGAAACAGGTAAGTCAAACTGTTTAAATGGTACACTGTCTAAAAGAGCTAAGTTTGCAAAGTAATAAAAATGAAATATAGACAAGCATGCAAGAATCAAGGAATGGATAATAAAGCTACGTCACACAAACTCAAGGAAATAAACATGTGTTGAATTGAAGTGATGGATTCTACTATAATATTAAAGAAACAAAGAGTTTGGCTTGAAGAAGGAGACTCACTTGAAGTAGAACTCTAAGTCAAGAAGACTTTGAATTGATGGGCAGTTTGAAGTGAATAACAACTCTCTAAAGAGTTATACATATGCTGAATTAAAGTGTTAGAGTTCAACTACAACACTAAAAGCAAGAAGTTTGTCTTGAAAAATGAGTCTTAGTTGAAGTAAAACTCCAAGTCAAGAAGAGTTTGAGTTGATGTATAGTTTGAGAAAAAGAAGAACTCTTTGAAGAACTCCTAATTTCTTTATAAGTTCAGTTGTGTGAAGCAAGGAGTTTGTCTTCATATCAAACACTATCACATCAAGGTGTCCTTATCCTAAAAGTGTGTGTTTAACCAACTTGCTTTCACTTGTTATTATAAATATGTAGTCCTTTAATTGAAGAGAGGCATGCACCTATACTAAGAGAAATAGCAGAAATCAAAGGTTAAGACAAATATTACTCCTACGTTTCTGTCTAACCATTCAAGTGCGAAGGCTGATACAAAGGACCAGATTGAAGAACCTCTTTCATGGATATGTTTCACAGTGTCTTCAACTCTAGCTTTTTATATTAGGATTTTTATTGAGTTGTACCTATTTTTAGCTTTCTTAGAAGCATTGTTTAGGTATTTTTCTAAGGAAAAATTAGCTTCAAGTTAGGGGTAACTTGGAGGTGTCGCAACTTTCTTTTTGATTGTTGTAAGAGGGTTTAGAGTTAGTTCCTAGGTTGCAAGTGTTTGTAATCTAAATTTTGTTGAGGCTCACAGTGTTAGTGGAGTTTGGGGAAAATCCTGCAGAGGTGTATGTTGTGGTTTTTCACCCTTCAGAGTCGGGTGCTATCCACGTAATCATATTGTGTTCTTTACTTACTGCTTTTGCTACTAAGTTGAAACACATTAGGCAACCTGTTTCACTCGTAGGCGACAAGCTAAGTTAAGTAACTAAAACAGTGGTCGTGCAACCTATCACACTGCCTTCCCAAATCTTCATCCTTTTAGGAATCTCAAAGTCCTCCTCCCCCCAAGTCAACTTCCAAGAAAACTACTATCACGACCCGAACATAGACCCGAATCGAGACACAGGACAAAGAACCCCGAGAGGCTCCAAGTCAACCCGTGGCATAATCATAGCATGAGACTAACAAAATAACAACTAACAAAATCATAATTGAGCAAAAGCTAAATGAAAGAGTCTAATGAAAACCATAAGGAAATAGTTTATTAAAACTCTGAATAGTAAATTGAATTTGCCTATTGTCTGAAAGCCTCTACTAAACTGATGAGCTGCTGGGAAAAGTCTCCATATAACTTCTAAAGTCTAAAACTAGAATAAATCTAAAATAGGAAAATCATAACTCTTGAACTCGGTAGATGAGGACTCACCACAGTCAGCTGAGATGAAAATTGAGCGTGTCTAACTACGAGACCGAGTCTGAAAACCTGGATATCATGAAATGATTAGCACATAAAGTATACAGTCAGTACTTGAAATATACCTAGCATATGGGAAACGTAAAAGAATTTAAACATGCAAAATATACTGAGGGAAAGTAACTGAGTACATAACTAAACTGAAGTACAATGGCCTATCTTAAATGCATAGTTACTAATGAGATACGCTCATATGAAAAATTTAATAATATACAAGTAAAGAGGATGCATAAGGGTCATGTACATGCACTAGGTACTGATACTATAACTGATATCATACATCGTACTCTCTGACTGCTAACAACTGAGACTGAACTCTATTGTGACTGAGATGAACCAAAGTCTGAAGCTATACTGAGCTAAACTAGAATTGAAATCGTAAATTAAGGTAACCCTTCTCTACTATTGAGGACCCCTGTCTGGACTAAGAGAACACTCTCTACTATGGGGGATCCTTGACTGAGCTAAGGGAGTCACTCTCTACTATTGAGGATCCCTATCTAAACCGAGGGAGACACTCTCTACTCTGGAGGATCCCTATATGAACTGAGGGAGTCACTCTCTGCTATTGAGGATCCCTGTCTTAGCTGAGGGAGTCACTCTCTACTTTTGAGGATCCTTATCTGAACTGGGGGAGTCACTCTCTACTATTTAGGATCCCTATTTGAACTGAGGGAGTCACTCTCTACTATTGAGGATCCCTATCTGAACTGAGGGAGTCATTCTCTACTATGGAGGATCCCTATCTGAACTGAGGGAACACTCTATACTAGTGAGGACCCCGATTGTGCTAACATGGAATACACCAATTTGACATTATTCATCTACTCTACTTCAGCTAATGAAAGACCTAGTGTTCATCTTATCATAACATATTGAATTGATTAGAGTCTAATTAGGGCTACTTTCGACTAATAAGAGGCTCGAAAATCTGAAGAGTCGTGATCATGCTTTATCATCAAAATTCATAACATCATAGACCTAAAATTGATGTATAAATCATGTGCTCAAGATTTATGGAAACTCATAGGTTCACAGCATACTTTAGACATATAAATCGAATTCATTGCAGAATCATGTAAATATTTCATAAGGGTCATATCTCGAAATTGGTGCTAATTCATGGTGAAATTCTAGAAGATCATGCTACTATCATATGATATACATAAATCATGAAATTGGGGGCCTTTTCATCAACATGCGTAGCTACTTATCATGAGAGTCTTGAAACCCATAGGAGACATGTGAGAATTAAAGCATAGATTGGAAACCCTAAGGCATGCTTTTCTATAAATCAAGGAAATTAGGGTATTAACGTACAATTGGGACACAAGGATGAAAGAAGATCCTTTTTGACATCCCACATACCTAGCTTGAAGAAATTCCCCACTAGAACTTGTATCTTTAACCTTTTGGAGAAACCCTAAGTGTTCTAAAGCCTTGAGAGAGAAGAGGAAGAAGAGTTTGGGAGTGTTCTTGGATGGAATAAGGGATTAGGCTAGATATCCCCTTGAAATCGTCCCATATGATACCTAAAACGGTGTATTTTAGAAGCATAGGGTTTTATGAAAACACCCATGGAAATTCACAGGAAAAACCTTATTGCCAATCCTGACGAGAGATTTCACGGGTCGTGGGGTGCTAAACGAATCATTAAGTCCCACTCTTGACCACTTCTGTAAATCCCTTAAAAAATCCTCAAATTTCCAATAACCAACATAAAGAGTCATTGATTGACCTAATGGGTCGTTGTAACCGTCGGTCGCCACTGAATCATTTATTCTGAACCTCCACTCGACGACCCTCAAGATGAATAGTTACTGGAACCAATGAGTCATCATGTCTCTAATCCATTGAATACTTTACTTATGGACTTCTGCTCATAACGAGGGACTCCACGACTCATCACTTTACCCCATGAGTCGTGACGTGGGTCGTTACCCCTAGGCTCTAGAATGAACACTCAATGCCTTCATGCCATGAGTATGACTACGACTTGTTTAGTTACTGGACGAGTCATGCCATGACTCGCTCTGTGGCAAAATTTCCACTTTCCAACTGATTTCTTTCTTTAAGTCTGGGGTTTGATCTTAGAAAATTTCGGGGTGTTACAACTACCAAATTTTCCTTCCAAATCCTCTTCTAAACCTCCTTCCTCATCTACTTCCAAAACCTTTTCCAATCCCACTCCTAATACTCATTCATCGAACCAAGCTTCCCAACCTGGTCTATATAAGGACTCTATCTTGGAGGCTTTGGATGAAGATGTGTCTGTGGGAATTGGCATATCTGGGGTTTCTGATTCACATTTTTCTCATCTTTTTCATTTTTAAAAGAGAGTTATCCTTAAGGGAAGGGTGGTGACAGGTTTTGGTGGACCTGAGATGGTCACCTTACTCACTAAGTTGGAAGTCTAGGGGTGGACTGATTTGTTCCTTCAAGTGGATGGTTAGAAAAATCTTGGTAAACCTGAGGTTGTGGAGTTTTATGAAAGTGGTTCCTTGTTCTCTACTTCTGTCAGAGGGGTACCTATTAATTTGGTTGTTGAGGATGTTGCAAGGATTCTTCATGTTCCTAGTGGTGTTTGGGATCACTATGTAAAATTTGAATGGCCTCCTTTGGACAGCATGACCTCTGCAAGAGACATATGCATGAAGTTCTCAGGTCAATCATCCCTCACTCATCACAGACGCGTTCAGAAGAGAGAGATGTCTCCTTTACATCAACTATATTTTAATGTGATCCACAGAATCCTAATACCAAGAAAAGAATGGAGGATAGAGGCAAACTATCTCGATCTTATTTTGATGGAACTTTTTGATATTGAGGTCAAGATTGATTTTCCTAGCTTGGTAGTCATGCACATGCAATGTGTGCTTACAAAGGATGAATAGGGGCATGCACTTCCTTATGGATTCTGGTTGTCTCATGGGATTACTTTGTTCCTATCCAAGTGTAGATATTCCAGATGACCAAAGATGTAATTGGACAGGTGAAACATGTCGTCCTACCTGGTCAATGAGGCCAACTGACACTCCTCTCTAAAAGATGAGACTTGCCCTGGATGAGAAAACTGATGAACTAGAAGCTACCCAAGCAGCTCATGAGAAGGAGAACGCTATTCTTTAGGGAAAAATGATGAGCTACAGGAAACTCTGGAGTCAGATATGGCTGATAATGTTTAAGCTATTCGTAGGTTGACCCAACTACTACCAACTATCCCTCCATCAAGTTCTATTTAGTTTCATGCCTCCATCCTAGTACTAATGTTTCCTATTCTCTCCACTGTCCTTGTTTTAGAATTATCTGTTTTTGTTGTATTCAATATCAATATGGATACGATATAGATCAGACTCTTGATATGAATGAAATGGCTACTTTTGTTTTCAATGAATAATGTTCTTGCTCTCTTTAATCCTTTAGTATGTTAATTATGATTTATGTTTGATTGCTTTGGTGATTGCCCTAGTGGCAATAAATTATTTAACTCCATTTCGTAGCATGTAACAAGTTTGAATCAGCTTTTTGATGATGTCAAAAGGGGGAAAAATATATGTTGTGTAATATTTATAACCCACTGACCTACCTATTTCAATAAAGTGTTTTCAATCTTAATACTTATAGGTAAAATATAGCTGATTGTACAAGGACGAGAAGTTTGTCATCTTCAAAAAGGGGGAATCTATAGAGTTCTATGTAGTTTTGTTGATTGACAAGATGGTGATGAAATAGGTAAGTCAAGCTATTTCAAAGGAGTACCACATAAACTGTCTTAAGGAGCTAAAATCGCAATATTATAAATATGAAATAAAGACAAGTGTGCACGAATCAAGAAATAGATAAGCTATGTCAAACAAGCTTAAGGGAATAAAAATGTTCTAATTTGCATGTATTGGAGGTTGGTTACGACACAAAAGAAGAAAAGAGTTTGACTTGAAGAAGGAGTTTTATTTGAAGTAGAATTCTAAGGCAAGAAGAGGTTGTTGCTACGAGAAGTCTGAGGTTGAGAAGAACTCTTTAAAGAGTCGTGCATATATAGAAGCAGTGCTACTCAGAGCTAGGCATGCACTTACACAGAGAAAAAGGAAATTGGCAAATTTGACTTAGTGAGCAAGATCTAAAGTGTAAAGAAACTAATTGAAGAATCAAGTTCTATCACAGTGTTAGGTTGAGAGTTTAGAAATCTTGTATTAGGAGTTTTCATTGAGTTGTAACTTTGATGATTTCTTAGTTCAGTGGTATCAGAGCATTAGGTTAGAAGTGTCCTATAGTGTTAGAAACCCGCGTTAAGTAGAGTCTTTTTCATGGGTGTGAAACGTTCCACATTTATGACGAAGAGGCTACGAGATGTTTAGGAAATGTTCCCTTCTTTCGTTATCTAAGTTGTGTGATAATTTGTCTCTATCCTTCTAACTCGCGATATACATGTTTGCAAAATCATGCCTCCTTGCCGAGTTAACGGAAGAAAAAATGGGAATGGAGATGTCCATGAGAATGGCAATGGGGATGGGCACTAGTAGGCCCCACTGGCCCATAAGGAGCATGTACCCGGGCAGGTTGCCCATCCAGAGTTCATGGCAGCTATAAAGATGCTAGCTTAAGCCTTGACCACCCAGGTCAATCAACAAGCGGTAGCGCAAGTCCCTTAGAACGGGGATGCAGCAGTGGCACAAGTCAGAGATTTTCTGAGGATGAACCCATCGAAGTTTCTTGGGTCAAAGATGGACGAGGATCCATATGAGCTTATTGATGTGGTTCTGAAGATCACCTAGATCATGGGGGTGACGGGAGAGGAGTGCGCCAATCTTGCCTCGTATTAGTTGAAAGGGGTTGCGCACATTTGGCTCAAGCAATGGAAGGATTGTAGGGTAGTTGGAGCAAGCCTTATTGGTTGGGATGAGTTTTATGCCACATTTTTGGACTGGTTCTTCCCTTTTGATATGAGGGACATTAAAGCAGCCGAATTTGTGAACCTGAAGTAAGGAAAGATGACCATTCAGGAGTATGCTTTGGAGGTCACTCACCTGTCCAAGTATGCACCTAAGATGGAGACGGATTAGAGAGCCCGATTGAGTCAGTATGTGCATTGGATAGCAGACTACTTGGTCAAATATTGCCAGACCGTGATGCTGCATTAGGACATTGACTTTCCCCAAATAGTTCTATACATCCAGCAGATGGAGGTCGTACAAGTAAGTGATCAGGAGAGAGGCCAAGAGGGCTAGGACTAATAGGTTTTGATTCTCCTAGTAGAGACCTAGTGGGCACCGCTAGCAATCCCACCTGAGATCTTCAGCCCCGGCGCCATCGATTATGAGTGTGCCATCCAGATCCAAGCGTGATTAGAGGGGAAGAGAATTAGGCTCTAGAGGTTAAGAAAGTAGGCCCGCAGAATGCAACATTCAAAAGTGTAGCAGGTGTGGCTGGAGACACACAGGTCAGTGCTTAGAAGGTTCGAGTGCTTGTTTCTGGTGTGGGAAGCCCGAACATATGCTTAGAAATTGCCCGGCAGCCTAACAGGGCTATGATAGAGGCCGAGGCCCAGCCTCCAGTTCAGCAGCTCCACCAACACGCCAGTTCAGCAGGGGGCATCTACTAGTGTGGGTGGTGGTAAGCACCAAAATAGATTCTACGCCCTAGCATCTCCTCAGGAGCAAGAGTTCTCCCCCGATGTAGTCACCTCATGCTATAAGTATTCCACCTTGATGTATATGCATTGTCAGATTCAGGGGCTACTTTATCTTTTGTGTTGCCCTATGTTGCCAGTAGTTTTGGAGTCAGAACTAAAATCTTATTAGAATCCTTCTCAGTCTCTACTCCAGTCGGTGATTCAGTTATAGCTCGATGGGTATATAGAAATTGCCCTATCACAGTCCTTTAGAAAGTCACCTCAGCGGATTAGTATAGCTACCCATGACCGATTTTGATGTTATTTTCGGCATGGATAGGCTACATGTATGTTATGCCTCAGTTAATGTAGAACCCGTATAGTAGACTTCAAATTTTTGGGTGAGCCAGTCCTAGAGTGGAAGGGTAGTTCAGTTGTACTTGTAGGTCGCTTCATTTCCTACCTTAAGGCCAGAAAGATGATTTCTAAAGGTTGCATGTACCATTTAGTCCGGTTTAAGGATGCTACATCTGAAACCCCAACTATCCATTTAGTTCCTGTAGTGTGTGTGTATCCAGAGGTGTTTCCAGATGATTTACCGGGAATCCCTCCCGAGCAGGAAATCGACTTTGTTATTGACCTTCTTCCCGATATACAACCTATATTTATTCCTCCTTGCAGAATGGCTCCAGCTGAGCTAAAGGAGTTGAAGGAGCAATTGAAACACCTCTTAGACAAGGGTTTCATTAGACCTAGCAAATCTCGGTTGGGTGCACCAGTTCTTTTTATTTGAAAGAAAGATTGTTTCTTTTGAATGTGTATTGATTATTGGCAATTGAACAAGTTCACAATCAAGAGTAGGTATCCTCTCCCCAAAATTGATGATTTGTTTGACCAACTTCGAGGAGCCAAGTGCTTTTCAATGATAGACATCAGATCCGGATACCATGAACTCAGGGTTCGAGAGAGTGACATCCCGAAGATAGCCTTCAGGACTTGATATGGTCACTATGAGTTTGTAGTTATGTATTTTTGACTAACAAATTCTCCTGCATCTTTTATCGATTTGAAGAACAAGGTGCTCAATCCATACATAGATATGTTTGTGATCGTGTTCATAGATGACGTCCTTATATACTCTCCGAGCAAGAAGAAGCATGCTTCTCATTTGAGGGTGGTGCTACAGACTCTTAAGAATAGCCAGTTATATGCTACAATCTGTAAATGCGAGTTTTGGTTGAACTCGGTTGAATTTTTAGGTCATATGGTGTAAAGTGAGGGTGTACATGTGGACTCTCAAACAATAGAAGCGGTGAAGAATTGGCCAAGACCAGTTAGTCCTTCAGATATCAGGAGTTTCTTGGGTTTAGCTGGCTATTACCAGAGGTTTGTAGAAGGGTTTTCATCCATTACAACACCATTGACTCGATTGACCCAAAACAAGTGAAGTTTCAATTGTCTGAGGTTATGAGAAGAGCTTCCAAGAGTTGAAGACTTGATTCACCTCAGCACCATTGTTGACCCTACTGAGGGCACCGATGGGTTTGTGGTATATTGTGATGCCTCGAGGATCGGCCTTGGTTGTGTACTCATGCAACACGATGAAGTTATAGCCTATGCTTCTAGGAATCTAAAAGTCCATGAAAATAACTATCCAACTCACGACCTCGAGTTGGCGGCGGTAGAATTTGCCTTGAAGATTTGGAGACACTATATGTGTGGGGTCCTTGTAGATGTGTTTACAAACCAGAAAAGACTACAACACATGTTTACCCAAAAGGATCTGAATCTACACTCGAGGAGGTGGTAGGAACTATTGAAGGATTATGATATGAGTGTCCTCTATCATTCGGGCAAGGCTAATGTGGTGGAAGATGCTCTTAGCAGGCTTTTCTATGGAGAGTGTGTCCCATGTAGATGAGGAAAGGAAAGAATTAGTGAAGGATATTCATTGGTTTCCATGGCTAGGAGTCCGTCTTGTTGACTTGACAAATGGAGGTGTCATTGTTCAGAATGAATCAGAATCTTTCCTGGTGATGGAGGTAAAAGCTTCACAAGACGAGGATTCAATTTTGGTTAAGTTGAAGGAAGCCATTTAGAATCATAAGGTGGAAGTCATAGTGTTTTTTGATATCAGGGTCGCTTATGTGTATTGGGTGTTGATGACTTGAGGGATCAGATGTTGCACGAGGCTCATGGTTCCAGATACTCTATACATCCAGGTGCAAACAAGGTGTACCGTGACCTATGGGAAGTCTATTGGTGGAGTGGCATAAAGAAGCGCATAACAGAATTTGTGGCTAGGTGTTCGAATTGTCAACAGGTTAAAGTGGAAAATCAAAAATCGGGAGGTGTGCTCCAAGACATTAGCATCCCTACCTATAAGTGGGAGGAGATGAATATGGACTTTATTATAGGTTTGCCTCTCACTCGTCGACAGTATGTCTCTATTTGGGTGGTTGTAGCCAGATTGACTAAGGCAGCTCATTTCCTACCAATCAAAACTACCGATTCAGCGGAGGATTATGCTAAGTTGTACATTTGGGAGTAAGTTTATTTGCATGGAGTGCCATTTTCCATCATATAAGATAGAGGTGCTCAGTTTACCTCCCAGTTTTAGAGATCATTTTAGAAGGGACTGGGTACTTAGGTCAAGCTTATCCCAGCCTTTCATCCAAAGACAGATGGTCAGGCCGAGCGGACCATTTAGACTCTCGAGGACATGTTGAGAGCGTTTGTGATTGATTCCAAGGGTAGTTGGGATGATCATTGGCCTCTCATTGAGTTGTCATATAACAACAACTACCATTCTAGCATTTAGATGGCTCCATTTGAGGCTTTTTGTGGGCGAAAGTGTAGATCACCTATTGGTTGGTTTGAGGTCGGTGAAGCTATATTGATAGGTCTAGATTAAGTTTATGAGGCTATGGAGAAAGTTTAGTTGATAAGGAACGAGTTGAAAATAGCTCTGAGTTACAAAAAGTCCTATGCCGATTTGAGGAGGAAGGAGCTTGAGTTAGAACTTGACGATTAGGTGTTTCTGAAGGTATCTCCTATGAAAGGAATGATGAGATTCGGAAAGAAAGGGAAACTCAGTCCCCATTATGTTGGTCCATACTGGATTGTGAAATGGGTTGGAAAGGTAGCATATAGTTGGATTTGCCCTCGAATTAGCTTCAGTTCATTCAATTTTTCATGTATTGCTCTTAAAGAAGTGTTTGGGTGATCCAACTCTGGTTGTTCTGGTGGAGAGTGTAGGTATGAAGCATAGCCTTAGTTATGAGGAGGTTCTGGTTGAAATACTTGACCGTCAGGTTCGAAAGCTAAGAAACAAAGAAGTAGCATTAGTCAAGGTTATATAGAGGAACTAGCATATTGAGGGAGCTATGTGGGAAGCCGAAGCAGATATGATGACTAAATACCCACATCTATTTCCTTCCGGCTCAGTTTTAGGTTGAGCTATCAGTTTCCTTCTTAGTACTCTATTCAGTTCCATGTTTAGGTCATGTGCCCTAGTTTCTTTCATGTCAATGAATGTATGTGTGATTCAAGAATTCAGTTCAATCATGCAGTACAATTCGGAGTCAGTCACTCCGTCAGTTTTCAGCTTAAACGTTCAGTATTTGAGTATGACGATTGCATATATCTACTTTTCAGTATGTTTTCCCACATTCGAGAATGAATGTTCCAAGGGGGAGATATTGTAATATCCCGAGAACCCTAAGATTAGACCCAGGAGTTAAAATGGAGAAAATAGAGTTTTCTACACCAGGTCATAGGACTATTCGTCTAGTCACCCGTGGGGTGCACCACGAGTCGTTAAGTGACTCACTGGGAGGAGGGTGGACTTGGTTGGAATTTTGGGTTTGGGGATGACAACAAGTGGTACCACAAGTCGTGGTCATCACCATGAGCCGTCAGGTGATTCGTGGTCAGGGGTTGACTGAAGGATGAAGAGATGGGGCAGTGCATCTAACGACCAGTCACCATGAGTCTTCGGGCACACCACAAATCATAGTATCCCTCGTAGTGACCAATGTTGGCAAATTCCAATGCAGGCAACAAGAAGCAGACCAAAAGTCGTGGTCTAGGGCATGAATCGTCTAGTCCCTCATGGGGACTGGCAGTGTGCAATTTCCTACAAATTTCTTAAGGGCTTCTCCATAATTCTTAAGTTGGTAAGGCCTATTCTATGTCGTTTGTAGCTCAGAAAAATGTGTTTTAAGAGGGGAACTTCATTCTATCCCTATTCTCTTCCATGCATGCAAGTCTAGAAGCTCCTAAGAGTGATCAAGCATAGATTTCTCAAGTTCTTCCTCATATTTCCATTGGGCAATCAAGAGAGCTATGAAATCATATTTCTACAGGTATGTAGGGTTATGAATGGGTGTATTCATCCACACCCATCGCTAATCCCTCTTCAATTCATAAAATTCTAGTTGATAAATCTAAGGGGTTTGAACCTATTACATCCTATAAGTTCCTATCGTTTAACCAATGCGTTCATACAGTGTCAAGAATTCTAGATTATGACGCATATGGAAAAGGGCTCGGGGAATTAATGGACAAGACCAGAGGCCAGGCGCAGTGGGCGCCGCACCGTGCCGGCCAGCCCGGTACCTTTATTGGTGCATCACGCCCAATTCTTGATGCTACGGGTGGGGCGTCGTGCCCTCCTTCCATCACCTCAAAACTATATAAATCTCCTTCGATGTTTAATGATTGAATCTAACATTTCCCTAAAATCAGAGGAGCAGCTTGGGAAACTTTTTCTTTCGATTTTCGCCAAATTATGCCGTTAAACTCTTTCCAAATGAAAAATTATCTTGGATAATGAGTTCCAGGCCTATGAGGAACATCCCTGCGGAGTTATTTCATAAAAATTCGCTCAGTGTACCGTAACCCCGCTGGAGAAAAGTTGTCGAAATAACTTCTAATCAAGTCCTAAGCGGCTAGAAGTTAAAGGTAAGCATTTCTACCTTCTAGGATCTCGAGAATTTGTGAGTTTTCAATCGAATTAAATGAAGGTGAAGTTATAGTTAACCCTATTGAAAGATATTTCTATTTGTCGATTCCTACTCTTGGACTAGCCTTATTCTCTCAGCGTGGAGTCTACAATTAGGTAAGATTACTGGCTTCAGGTTTGAAAGTATTTGGTGAATGAAAGTCGACATTCGAGGTATGTTAAGGCTTATCCCTTTAGCAAGTTATTCTTGTCGTATAATGATACGAGTTATGTTCTTGAATGGAGATAACGATCCTATATGTTGTAACTAGCCACTGCTAGTAGATAAGGATCATGTATGTTGTGATTAGCTATTGTCAGTAGATTATGATTATATAGGTTGTGGTTAGCTGTTGAAAGATGTTTTGAGAGTATATTATTGTATCCCTCATCGAGAAAGGGTGTGTTAAGTGTGACTTATGCTAGGAGCATCATAGAAACTCATTTGTTCTTTTGTTCATTGTATTATTAGAATTATGGTATTTTTCTATCTATCCAAGTCCTTAGAAGTTTAGGATTGGCTAGTGGGCCTGAGTTGGTATGTTGGACAGTATAGGGCACTGCCGGGAGACAAAACTTTCAGTTTAGCATTTGTATTGTCAGTAAAGCTCTCCTAGAGGCTGTTGGCATACCTTGATGCCTTCAGGGCCAGAATTTGGATAGGATAGTATTACCTTAGAGATAATAGCACGAGGGTTGCCTAGTGGAATGAGTGATAATCTGCCATCTAGTTAGCTACTGCTAGTGACTGTTAGTTTCAATCGACTTAGCGCTTGTCATATAGGTTGCCCTGGAAGTTATCCCAGTTATACAAGTCAGTTAGAACCATGGGTACCCTAAGGAGGGGCCTTAATAATAGTTGCATGCAGGACCAATGCCCCAACCTACTCGTATAGATACTCAAGTGCAGGTTGCCACGAGTGACTAGGGCAAGATATACTTGCCTATGAGGCTATGAATCGCCTAGAGAAAACATATGAAACCTGAACAGACCAAGTTAAGGTCTAAGGGGCTAGAACTATATTAGTACAGTATTGCCTTTAGGCTAATAAATACAGTAAGCTGCCTGTGGCAGGTTAGGGCTGACTGCTTTGGAACATGTCCGACTAGTAGCAGCCCTACAGTCGTTCTAAGCGGGGGAACTAAATAGTTGGTCGTCCGCGACCTTATGATTTTATTATGAGCTACCATTGTCCTAGCATGACATTTAGAGTATCGTTTAGGCTACTCCAAATCTTGCTCTATCCTGTCTAGACCATTAAAGATTATGATCACTGCCAGAATCCTCTAATCAGATGTAGGCACACGGGGTGTGCTTGTTGGCAGCTATAATTTACTATTCTAGGGGCGAGTAGCGGTCGTGTTAGGCCTTAAGAGCTAGATACGCCTTTTGAGTGGCTAGATTGAGACTAAAATATAGTGTATTGGTTGGGATTGATCCCACCTAGGATAGCCTTCCATTGACCAACTTCACGGTTGCTAACAGTGTCATTGCCTATCGGGCTATTGATCGCTGAAAGGAGCTATATGTTGTTTCTCATAGGATCTATATGATGTCGCAAGGAACTATATTCAAGCCTAAGGGACATATTACAGTCCATCCATGAATGGGCTTCTACTTTTATGCTGTATTGGCATCACTGACCCTATGTCGAGCCTTGTGTGCCCAGGGTGTAGTTACAGGAGCCCAACAGGCTCAAACACATTTACAGGAGTGCAGCGGCCTCAGATGCGGACCTAGAAGCTAGGTAGGTTGGCTATTGTACCAGTAGAATCTTAAGAACTTGGATAGAGGTATATAGATTGAATTGTACTTGCCAAGGCTTATGGGGACCCTGGTAGGTTATTTCTGCATTTTTTGCACCTTCTAGGCTTATGGGGACCAGGTTTTGTTCATGTTTGAATACTTTCTTGCTAGCTATAGCCTATGAATGTGTAGTCGTAACAGTTCAGCTCATGTACATGTAATGATTTACTAGATGCAGGTTATGGATACGAAAGCTTATAGGTTATCTTCTGCCCCTCCTTGCCACTTACTTTCAGTCTTTATCAACTTCTATTCAACTTTTTATTATTGCCTTACATATTTGGTACATGTTATACTGACGCCCAACTATGGGGCATTGCATACTTGCCTGTAAGTGTAGACAAAAAGGGTTTAGGACCTCTGTTAGTAGCTATTCAGAGTCAGCAGATTGGCCAGCTCCTTTCATTCGGAGTTTCCAGGTTGTAGAGGTTTATATCTTTTATTTGTATAGCATTTGGGTAGGCGGGGGCCCTGTCCCAACCAATATTTTCACTCTTAGAGGCTTGCAGACTACAGTCTTTAGTTAGTTTTCTGTGTTGACCGTATAGGGCCTATATATATTCAATTCTCTATGTTGGCCGTGTGGGGCCTAGTATAGCTTTTAATTAGAAGCATCATCAGCAATAGTGTTTATATGACTATCTGTTTTTCATTCTGTTATAACTAGACAACATGGTATTCTTGTCGGCGCACATAGGATCCCTTTCATTATGTTGGCTTGGCTAGCTATTTATTTTTTATAAGTGCTACGTGGCCTTGTCGGCTCGAGGTTGTATTTACAGTCGAGGTATAGCAACTTGTTTTCTTGATATTGAGTCGCGGGTAGGCACCAGAGATGCATATGCCCAGCCAAATCAGTCTAGATCCTAGTGTGGCATTAGGTGCCAGTCATGCCTCCCAAGGTGGGGCGTGACAAACTTGGTATTAGAGCAGGTCGCATCCCAGGGAGTCTGCAAGCCATGTCTAGTAGAGTCTTATTTATAAATGTGTTGTGCACCACATTTTATAAGGAGGAGGATATGAGGCATGATAGTATGGTTACCCCTCCTTATTTTCAGATCATGCTATAGAGCCGAGTTGTATAGAGTTGAGTCCCTAAGCTCTCATACTTATGTCTGTCTAGAATAATGTTGATATGAGACGAACTACCACCGGCCACATGTTAGCTGTAGCAGCAGGAGAGGGTACCAATGAGGTGCCACAGTTGGGGGATAGCCAGCCTGAGGGAGAAAGTGGATGTTGTTTAATCTCCCTAATGTCCTCCCTGTGTACCAGAAACCTCATAAGGTAATAGATATGCCAGCACAGTCCCCAATTCATTCTAGGCCCTCGGAATAGGAGTCCAGGAGTATGGTATATATATGAGTTTGCTTATTTAGTAGACACTTTGAATTATACAGGGACGACAGTTAATGTTGGATTACCTGGAATATACGAAGGATGGTGCAAGGTTTGTACCTCCAGCTTTTAGAGTTAGTTGAGTTACACACCTTAGCCCTATTATAGGATGGTAGGGTTATTTCCTACCTTCCATTCTTTTCCTATTATAATAGATAGCATAAGTACTGACGCGATGTTTCCAGAGTAAATAGTAAAGAAGGGCTAGATCCGTCGATTCCTGAAAATGCTAGAAAGTGGTTAAGACCCCTTAGTGCTTAAATAAGTCACCAAGACCTTCATTGCAGAAAAATCAGGAGGGCAGTTAAGAGTGCTAGAAGCATCCTTGTATGTGTAAGAATCTATAAACAATAGACCCTCAACAATAGTGAAGCTTAGGTCAGAAATAGGCCAATCCTGCCATAGTGTGTTGATAGTGGTAAGGAATACCTGGAGAATAAAGCCAATGTCCCCAAGTTTAGTATGTTGAAGGATAGGGAGAGTATACAATGGGAACTGGCCCTAGTGCGGATCAGGATGATACAGGTTGGTAATTTTGGCTAGTAAACTCCTCCCCAGTGCGATGCATAGGGCATGAACTCCGAATTTCAGGATATAGAAGTAAGGGGGGCATGAGTATCTAGCTCTAGAGGAGAATAGAATCACCCCTAGGTGGTAGCGGGCTGATAGAGCTTGGAATCGACACTGAATGTTGAGAAATAAGAATCGGGCTGACATTTAAAAGATAGAGATGTTGTAACCTAGAAAGCTGCAATATCACCACTAGTTATGGACGTGAAGGAGTGATGGTACAGAGACCCTAGCCTAGTACATACCAAAGACAAAGCCTAGAAGGGAGTCATTGGATTATGAGATGATAGGGGGCGGAGTCTTGAGACCTAGAGGCCGACTCTGCCTTCCAAGTGTTGCAGGGCTTCGTTAGCAGATTGTAGTAGAGGTACACCATGTTTGTTATTTCTTCCACCCAGAGTTTGACGAAAATGCATGAGGCTATAAAAGAGACCTACTAATGGCATGGGAAGGAGAAAGATATTATCGAGTTGGCACCGAGCTCTAATGACCAGCAAGGGAAGGATGGACAGTAGAAATTGGGCAGGCTAATTCAGGAGATAGTCGTGCCTATGTGGAAGCGGGAAATAGTAAGTCTGAATATAGTTACAAGGTGACTTCATACTAGGAATAAATGTGACCCCATTGGGTCATTGTTGAAAGGCTAATGGGATTAACTTATTTCTTGCTAGTCATAATGACGTTTCAGCTAAACACTATGCTGAATTGAATACTAAAGAAACATTCAATCTGTATGATGCCCCAGTGTCTATAGGTTCTGACAAAAGGGCACAACCCACCGTTGGGTATTGGAAAGGGTGTTAGGTTAGATTGGGGCGCAGATTAACTTGAGTGCAACTTCTCGCCCCCAGACAACTAGCCAAGCAGAGTACATGATTCAAACGCTCCAAGAAACATTGGCGGGTGGAAAGGTAGGTTCCCTATATGATGACCTGAAGTAGGTAGGTCAGGGGTAGTGGAGCCAGGCATATGTCACGACCCGAGTCTATACTCTAGATGAGACATGGTACTTGGAGTCACAAGTAACCCCAAGCCAACCCATGGTCTATCATAACACTGGTAATCTGAGTAATCATAGTGGAAGCTTTAAATAATAAAACCAGTTAAGAAAAGCTAAATGATAAAGGTTCATACACCTGAAAGCAAAATTGAGTGTCTGATTTTATGTTTGAAAGCCATCTACAATGATTAGTTGCTGGGACAAGCCCCCAACTAACTCTAAATTCTAACTGAAAGAAATAATTGAATAATAAAATATCATCCTCGAAAGATGAGGACTAACCAACTGCAACTGATGATATCACCAGAAGGAAATCACCTAATAGTGCTTGGATTGTGAACCTGCGCTTGTATCATAATATGATACAACATAGAAGGCACGCGTCAGTACTTTGAATGTACTGAGTAAGTGGGAGAAAATATAACATAAAGAATAAATAACTGAACTGTAATGACATGTAATGACCAATTGAAATACTGAAACTGAATAACTAAAATATAATTGAAATGGTAAAAAAAGACCCTGGCTGGTGGTCATAGACATGCCCTGAATATGAGATACTAATCTGAGCTAACTGTATTGAACTGAGTAAACTAAAACCATTCTGAGTTGAGTTAAACTAAAACTGTACTGACTAGTGGGAGAGTCTATAACCGACATATAACCACGTGAGTTAGGCATAAAGTCGATGTATACACCCCATCATTAGGATCCAATATACCTTGCTAGGGTATAAAGGCATGAACTGGTTGATTAGAAGTTTGGGACCATAAGGACTATAAAATAATATACGGTGGAAACGTAGTTCTGGGAACCTGGGGGTTCTGGAATCCCGATCCGCTCGGTGCTAAGTCCTACTCCCACTAGATAGTCCTAGTCTAAAAACTTAGCTGATATCTCAAAACTTGGGTCCAATACTAAGTCACGGATACCTATCTAGAAGTACCCTGAGAGTCTTATCAAATCGAATTCAGTAACTGGTGTTCTAAGACTGGCCAGAGCTGCTTATCTGGAAGCGTCATAATCGTCTAAAGAAAAAACTGAAACTAAAGCTAGTGGTTTTGAGACTGGCCAAAGCTGCTTATCTAGAAGCGTTGTAACCGTCTAAAGAACCAACTAAAATCTGATAACCGATATCTGAGTCTGAATATTGATAATTGGGAGGCACCATTGACACCTCAAGAAAATACTATAGTCTAACTGATCAGTTAACATTTCTCAGTAATACTAAGTATACTAGTATTCTTACGAAAACTGGACTAGCATGCATTTGTCTTAGATTTCAAGTTATTTTAACAATAGTGGAATCCCAACACTGATAGAATCAAGCAACATGAACAACTAGTCAAATAAGCTAGACTCTAATTTACTGAATTAGAAACTAGGCTAAATAATATTACATGAAACTGGTTTCCACATGATTTCTAAGGATTTAGGAAAAATATAGTAGCTAATAACATGGATATATTCCACTTGAAATTTATAGAATTCTGTCTGAAAACTTTCTAAATTTCGCAACCTCAAGGCTATAACTGAAAGAAAATTTAAGAAGGGTTTTGGGGACACAAGGAAGAATAATTCCCTTGTTGAATTCCCACATACCTGGAGTAGAACCCTTGTAAAGAAATCTAGAGAAGTCTGAAGAAAATTGGAAGCCCTAGCTTAGCTCTGCAATGTCTTCCTGGAACTTCGACGATCTAAAAGTCTTGAATTAAGAGGAATAAGAGGGATTAAGTCGATCAACCCCTTTAATTCTCTCCTGAATATTTTCAAAACGACGTAGTTTAGGGATTAAAAAGGAGTAGAATTACAAAAATATCCCTGGGAAAAAATTTGGAAAAAAAAACTGCCGACAGGGACCAATAGGTCACTCAATGAGTCGTTGGTTGAGACCATGACTCATTGGGACCAGTTATTGGTCCTGAAGCCTGGGTTCTGGGCTCACTAGAACTGGCAGCGAGAGGGACCATGACTCGTTTGATGAACCAATGGCTCGTTGGTTCCTCTCGTTGCCACTTGAAGAGAAATATGGGAAGCCTAAGAACGGGCAACACAACGACTCGTTGGTAGACCCAACGAGTCATTATGTCGATTCATCACCTCCATTGGAGAAGTTCTTAAGATCCCTGAACTTCACAATTACTCGTTGTGTGATACAATGGGTCATTGTTGCCACTCGTTATCACTAAAGGAGGCTTCTGGGAATCCCAACTAGCGACTCGTGATTAGGACTTGTTGGTTGAGTCGTAGGTTCCTGGAGAAAGGAGTTCTGAGCTATGGACCAATGAGTGACAGGTCGACTCATTTTTTCTCACAAACTTTCGTTCCATGTCCCGTTGGTTCATGAAGGACCAAGGCAGGGCTGACCATGACTAAGACAACGGGTCGTTGGAGCTGACCACGACTCATTGTCTCGCTCATTCTAAGACAATTTTTTTGGTTTCTTCTGGATTTTTCTTGCAAGGTCTGAGATTGGTATAGCAAAGTTTTCGGGTGTTACAATATCTCCCGCTTGGGATCATTCATCGTTGAATGAAGGCTAAAACTACGGGAAAGCCGGGAAAAGAGCTTCAATTCCCAGGCTGGGGCTATGAACAGATTTCTGAAGCAGTAACTGACTCCGAACTGACTTAAACATGCTAACAAAGTTTATGCAACTATAATTCACATTAAAAATCTAAATAGAGTTGATGAGTCTGAACTGAACAGAGTATTGAGGAGGAATTTAGTACCTGATGCTGGAACTGAACTGGAAGGGAATAAGTGAGGGTATTTGGCCTTCATGTCTACTTCTCCCTCCATGTGGCTCCCTTAAACATGCTAACAAAGTTGATGCAACTATAATTCACATTAAAAATCTAAATAGAGTTGATGAATCTGAACTGAACAGAGTATTGAGGAGGAATTTGGTACCTGATGCTGGAACTGAACTGGAAGGGAATAAGTGAGGGTATTTGGCCTTCATGTCTACTTCTCCCTCCATGTGGCTCCTTTCAACTAGCTGGTTCCTCCACAATACTTTCACGAAGCGACTTTCTTGTTTCTTAACTTACGAACCTGACGGTCAAAGATCAGAATGGGGACCTATTCGTAAGAGAGACTATCTTTCACTCCCACACTGTACAGTGGCACAACCGAAGTCGAATCACCAATCCACTTCTTCAATAGTGACACATGAAAGACTAGGTGCATAGATGCTAGATCTGGAGGTAATTCTAACTCATATGCCACTCTGCTAATTCACTTTAGAATCCTGTAGGGTCCCACATGTCTCGGACTGAGTTTCCCTTTCTTCCCAAACCTCATTACGCCCTTCGTGGGTGAAATTTTTTAGGTAAACCCAATCATCTACTGCAAATTCTAACTCTCTTCTCCTCACATTAGCATACGATTTCTATCGGCTTTGTGTTGTTTTAAATCTCTCCCTGATAAGTTGCACCTTCTACATAGCTTCATGAACTGAGTATGGCCCTATCAAGGTAGCTTCACCAACAACAAACCACCCTATAGGAGACCTACACCTCCTACCATATAATTCCTCAAATGGAAACATCTGAATACTATAGTGGTAGCTGTTGTTGTACGCAAATTGATGATAGGTAGGTGATCATCTCAAATGCCTTTGGAATCGATCACACATGCTCTTAGCATATCTTCCAGGGTCTGGATAGTCCGGTTAGCTTGTCCATCTATCTGAGGGTGAAAAGTTGTGTTGAGCTTGACCTGGATAGAGAGTCCTTTCTGAAATGACTTCCATAAATGTGAGGTGAATTGGGTATCTCTAACTGAAATGATAGACAAGGGCACCCCATGCAGTCTGACTAACTCCCGGATATATGGCCAAGCATAATCCTCATCTGAGTTTGTAGTTTTAACTGGGCAAAAATATGCTGACTTGGTCATTCAGTCTACTATCACCAGATTGAGTCATGCTGCCGATGAGTATGAAGTAGACCTATAATAAAGTCCATATTCACTTCTTCCCACTTCCATGTGGGTATGCTAATATTCTGAGTCATATCCCCAGGTCTCTAATGTTCCACCTTAACCTACTGGCAATTCGGGAACTTAGCCACAAATTCTGCTATGTCTCTTTTCATGTGGTTCCATCAGTAAATATCCCGTAGATCACAGTACATCTTAATGACACCTGGGTGGATAGATGATCTCGGGCATAATTACGTGCTCAAGTGCTATTTTATAACTTAGTTTTAGCGATGTTTGTTAATTTAATTAATTACATTCTCATTTTGTATATTAATGTGCGTAAACTAACCAACATGATTAGTCTTTGTGTAAAATGCATAGGAGGGACTAAATAATGATGGTTGAGGCTTAAGAATGAAGCTCGGAAAAAATTGCAAAAGAAGGAAAGTGGACATGCCAAGGGAAGGTTGGCCGCGCCAGGAAGCGTGCCAGCTGTACGTGTGTCGCGCCCAGCATTGTGCCACACCCCATGCCATCCACGCATATGACATGCCAAACGAGTGATGCGCAAGATAGGCCCATTCCACGCCACGCCTTTGCTGCGTCTAGTCCGTGCCATGGCGCGCGCAAGGCGTGATGGCCTCCGTGTCACGCCCGTCGACCCTTGCGCAAGACATGACAACACGGCCATTCTAGTGAGCATCCGCGATGCCTCTGTGTCATGGAGGCAAAGCAGCACGACAAGGTCCGTGACACGGAGCCATCTCACACACGGCAAAAAATTGCATTATCCCATTTAATATAAATAGGACACTTAGCTCCTAAAATCATTTATCACGTAAATATTTTGGGAATGCAGAGAGGAGTGAAGGGAGAAGTGAAGAACTTCACCTAGGGTTCAAAGTTTGTCATTCTCTTTTAATCATTCTTGTAAGTACGTTACTTTAAATATGTTTTTGAGTAATTATACGAAAACGAGTGGCTAAAACCTTTCCTTTAGGGTTGAGGCCACATGATATGAATGTAATTGCATGATTTTCATCTTCGGTTCAAGTTTTGATTGTTTTTTTGTCTTGCATTCTTAATTATTGTTGATTTTATACTTGATCACCATGAAAACAAACTTGTTAAGCTTAGTTAAAAGCTTGAAAAAGTAACCCTAGGTTAGAACTAAAGAATGCAAGGAATAAGTTCTTTTCTTTACGATAAGTTTCGCGGTTAGGATAGAAATTATACCTAATTTTCCTTGCTTGGTTAATAAAATGGGAAGATAGCTAGACACCATCTTATATTTTCACATCACCGCTCTTAGAAGTAGTTGTGAAACTAAGTTGGATTAAATGATTAGAGGTACAAAAGTCCATAATCAAGGGCATAAACCCCGTAAACCACATCCATAGTGTTAAAGTGATCAGGATTTAAGACGTCACATCCCCACTCAATGATATAGGTGTGAAACTAGTTTGTTGTGTTTAGAGGCTCGAAAGACCGTTGATATTGCATTTTGACTCTGTGAGAAAACAACTGAAGTTTTAGTACTTGAACCAGCGTGAATTGTAGCATTGCATGACTGTCAGTCCTTAACTCTAAATGTGTCTTATTATTGTTACCCGATTATTTTTTGATCACCCCTAGATTTAGTTTAAACAACCGAAATCTCTTAAATCAACACTTGTGAAATTTCATATAGCACTTGAACTTGATAATTCGATGAAATAGTATAGTCCATATGGGTTCGACATCCGGCTCTTAAAAGAGCCATTATATTACTTGTATGACCGTGTGTACTGAGACGCAACAAGTTTTTGTGACATCTGGCTCTTAAAAGAGCCACTATATCACTTGTAGGACCACGTGCCTGGGCGCAACAAGTTTTTGGCACCATTGCCGGTGACTGGCAGCGTTTAGTGAATTTATAGATCTTTTGTGATTTTTATTTTTCTTGAGTGTTGAAAAACTTGGTCTTAATCTTTTGTATTGAAGGTATAGGTTGTCCTTGCAAAACTAGCAAGGAATATAGAGTTGGTGGAACCTTTGTTGGAACTTGAACGCCAACTACATTTGCTCCGGAGCAAAGCTCTAGAGCGGAAGCTAAAGAGGTTTCAGAAGTAGTTGTAACAGCATCCACAAGTTAGGCAGACAGAGTTGTTGCCTGAACCAACGGCAGCCCGACCAGTTCGCGAAGAGGCAATCCCACTAGCAACGAATGTGACCTCCAGTATCTGCAAACCGGAGCCCAGAGGAAACTTTGAGCTGAAGAAGAATATGGTGCAGTTGTTAAATTCTAGTGGTTAGTTTAATGGAATGACACATGAGGACCCACAACAGCACTTACAGAAGTTTTTGGAGATCAATGAAACTTTTGTCTCCATCGGAGACCGACTAACCCTCTTCCAATTTTCGCTATTGGGAGAGGCAAAGAGGTGGTTGAAGGTTGAGCCACCAAATTCCATTACTTCTTGTGACAACCTAGCAAGGAAGTTCCTCATCAGATTCTTCCCTACAGGCAAGATTGCCAAACTCAAAAGTGAAATTTTAAGTTTCAAGCAGAGGCCAGAGGAGAATTTATATTTGGCTTGGGAGAGGTTCAAGTCGTTACTAAGAGACTGCCCCCATCACCAGAAATCTAATGAGGTGTTAGCTCACACCTTTGTGGAGAGTCTAGACCCACATACGAAAATCTTTTTAGACTTTACATCAGGTGGGAAAGTACTGGAGAAGACATATGACGAACTATACACTCTACTGAACTGAATTGCTCAAGGAAATCTAGAGTGGAAGGAAAAAGAGTAGTAGGGCTGATAGAAGTGGACAGTATCAATGCTTTGGTAGCACTTCTAGCGTTATTGCAACACTAGATGATGACTCAGTTCAGCAAACTGAGTACGAACCAGCTCCAGGGACAAGTGAATCCAAGTTAGCAAGCTCCGAGTCGGTGCGAAATATGTGGTAACAAAGGGCACAATGCAAATTCTTGCGGAGCCAATCTAGAATCCATCAACTTTGTAGGTAATGTGCAGAGAAATAGTCAGAATTATGGTAACACCAACAATAAGAATTAGCAGAGTCACCCAAATTTCTCTGGGGTGGCAATCAGAGTCAGAGTTATTAGCAGCAGTATCAGCAGCAAAACAGACAGAACTGTGTCCAGTCAAGTAGTAGCAACATTGAGGAGATGTTGCAGAAAATTATGGCCACTTAAACCCAACTGGCAGAGAATCAGGCAAGGATAGCTTCAGATTTGAAAAATCGGCAGATGGCCACCCAAAATCTAGAGAACTAGATGGGTCAGTTGGCAGCTACTCAAAATACCAGACCTCAGGGAGGTTTACCCAGTGATGCAAATACAAACCCCCGATAGGTCAATTCCATCAGTTTGAGGTGTGGCAAGCAGTTGGCTGATGCACCACCAAAAGAAAAGATAAATGAGGTACAGTGGGAGCTAGTTAGATAGGGTCCATCCACTAACAAAGGAGATACTCATAGTGCTACAAAACACAATGCACAATCATCATTGCAGCCAGCACAGAGACCACCACCACCATTCCCACAAAGGCTCAAGAAGAACAAGGATAAAGAATGCTTTAAAAAGTTCTTTGATATTTTCAAACAACATCACATCAATTTGCCTTTACTTTATGTTTTGCAGGGAATTCCAAAGTACGCCAAGTACTTAAAAGATGTAGTGGCCAACAAAGTGAGGTTGGTAGATGTCCAGACAGTTGCACTTACTAAGGAGTGCAGCTACAAGGTGATGAGCAAAATGCCGAAAATGCTTAAGGACCCAAGGAGTTTCACCCTCCCCATACAAATTGGTGAAGATGACATTATACGGGCTCTGTGTGATTTAGGGGTAGCAGTTAATTTAATACCCCTATATCTATTTAACACCCTGGGATTGGGTAAGCCTAGGCCAACAAGAGTAATGTTGTAGCTGGCAGATAAGTCCACAGTGGCACCTGAAGGAATTATTGAGGACCTTCTCATCAAAGTGGGTAGATTCATTATACTTGCTGACTTTATAATTCTTGAATTTAAGGTTGATGATAAGGTACCCTTAATCTTGGGATGGTCATTCTTGGCCACGAGGGGAGCTATAACAAATGTGAGAGTAGGTACTCTCAAAATGCAGGTCAATGAGGAAGAAGAGCTCTTCAGAGTCTATCAGGAGATCAATCCACCCGCACACTATGGAGAACTTTGTAAGATCAGTGTATTGTCAGATGCCAAGTGTGGGGTGGTAGATTTCATGGGTCCACTATAGCAGGACATGATGAAACTTCAGCCCGAGTCTGATGGAGGGCGAAAATTGAAAAAGAAGATGGAAGAAAAGAGGGACAAAGTGGAGGTTGCTCCCTCTAAAAATAAGAAGAGGAGAAGATTGTTCCCAAAAGGGAGCACCTATTTGAGGAGATCCTGAAAAGGATAGTCCATGTCGTGTCATGATGTAAAATCAGGCGCTGCTTGGGAGGAAAACCAAGGATACCACATGTACAATTTCTTTTCATTTTGTTTTTAATTTTTTTTATTACCTATTTTTTTTGTTTTAGTTATTAAGCACAGATTGTGGGGAAGTCTGAGTACCCTTGAAGCAGAAGCTAAGGAGCATGGGATAACCTAAGTGTGGGGTCAGTGGTCCACGTGTTCAAGAATGGATGAAATCATGCTGCTAGCTAGGCCTAGAGGCCTCTGGAAATATTTCTCACCCATGTGTTAATTTTATTTGATACTTTGAGACATAGCATAATTCAAGTGTGGGGTGAGAAAAATTTCAAAATTTTGTGCTTAGTGAATTTGGGTGCAGTTGGTGCTTGGTCAAAAATGCATGTGTTGTTAAAATTGAAGTTGAGCACAATTCACCCACCATTTGGTTTTTATTTTCGGTTGTTTTCTAAAGGGGGACACTTTGAATCGAGAAATAAAATTTTTTCTGTGTCTGTACATAACTATCTTAGTCATAGTTAGGGACTTTTCCCAACGATGGATGAATGACAACCGTCTTGAGGGAAAAGTAGTCAATAGGTGTAAGTTTGAACCCTTAGTTGATTGATAGTTTGATGTTCTTGTTATGTGTTGTACACGATTGTGAGATGCAAGTTAATTTAATTTTGAAGCATTCTAGCAAATAAATAACTCTGTTTGAGACATCTAGACTCTTGAATGTTACTCTATGTGCTAAAATCTTAATTGTGAATTCTTGCGGTTGGCTGAGTAAGACTCAACTGAATCTGTCTCGAAATTAACATGTGCTGTGAGTGTGAGGATATTTATATATTCCATGTTATTGTGTAGTGTCTAGAACTTGTTTGGTGTGTATACAAAACAAAATGAGGGATGTCAATTATTGGAGTTGAGTTAGGCATTTCTTTAAATGAGCCTAATTTTTATTCATCTCTTTACCTACCTTGATATGTGATCCTAGTTAGCGCCATTGAGCCTTTAGCTTATTCTTTGATAGCCATAAGATGAGCTTAATCCTTTCTTTTCAATAGCCTTGAATTTGATCCAGAACTCCTAAGTGCTTAAGTGAAAATGCAAAAGAAGTTAAGGAGTGAGAAGTTGGAAGAAGAAGGAAAATAGTGGTTGTGGGAGTTGAAGAAAAGACAAGAGGTGCACTTGTTTAAAAATGCATTAGTGTTGGTATGGAGTAAAAGAATAAAAGAGCGAAAAAAATGCTTAAGTACTCCTTACTAATAGCCTAAGTGTGCGTAATGAAATGGGGAAACAAAGAGGAAATTGGGAGTGGAATAGAATAAAGGTGAAGTAAGAGGAAAGATCTCTGTAATAAATGTATGATGTATTATAAGCGCTTAGGGAAGATAGTCACTATTACTGGACAGAATAGTACCTACCCATCCCTTAGCTTACATTAGAATCCACTAAGTCCTACTTGATCTTACTCTCAAACATTCCTAAATTAGCAGAGTAATACACTAAAGGAAAGTTTATGGGTCAATATATGTTGCATGTGAATTCTTTGTGAGAGTGAGCTTATTTTTTATTCATATACCCATACATGTTATAATTGGAAAACTCGTGAGTGAAAGATTGGTATATCTCCTGTTGCGTTAGGGAACATGTTTGATGAAGGATAAAATTCATGTCGGATGTCTTAATTGGTTGATTTGCATGAATTTGCTAAGTTTAAGAGTCGATTCTTGAGTCTAGGAGTCTTAACTTAGTTATATGTGATTTTAATGGTTATACACTGCATGCTCTATTTTTAACTTGCTATCTAAAACAATCGTTGTAGCCTTAGCTTGATTGTATTGCTTTAATTAGTTATATGTGAATCCTTCATGCTCATGAGATGTAATAGAGTTGTTCGAGGAAGAACAAGGCTTTAAGTGTAGGGTAGTGATCTTGGGCATAATTACGTGCCCAAGTTCTATTTTATAACTTAGTTTTAGCCATGTTCGTTAATTTAATTAATTACATTCTCATGTGATTTTGTATATTTATGTGCATAAACTAACCAACATGATTCGTCTTTGTTTTGTAGGTGTAAAATGCATAGGAGGGACTAAATAATGATGGTTGAGGCTTAATAATGAAGCTTGGAACAAATTGTAAAACAAGGCAAGTGGACATGCCAAAGGAAGGCTGGTCGCGCTAGGCAGCGTGCCACGTTGTGCGTGCGCCACGCCCAGTGTCATGCCATGCCCCATGCCATGCAGGCAAATGGCATGCCAAACTAGTGATGCCGTGCAATAGGCCCATGCCACGCCATGCCTTTCCCACGTCCAATCCATGCCACGGCGCGCGCAAGGCACGATGGCCTCTGTGCCACGCCCTTCAGCCCTTTCCCAAGACATGTCAACATGACCATTCCAGTGAGCATCCGCAATGCCTTTGTGTCACGGAGGCAAAGCAACACGAAAAGGTCCGTGACATAAAGCCATCCCACACATGGCCAAAAATTGTATTTTCTCATTTAATATAAATAGGACACTGAGCTCCTAAAATCATTTATCACCATAAATATTTTGGGAAAGTAGAGAGGAGCGAAGAGAGAAGGGAAGAACTTCACCTAGGGATCGAAGTTTGTCATTCTGTTTTAATCATTCTTGTAAGTACATTACTTTAACTATATTTTTGAGTAATTATACGAACATGAGTGGCTAAAACCCTTCCTCTAGGGTTGAGGCCACATGATATGAATGTAATTGCATTATTTTCATCTTTTGTTGTTGTTATGTCTTGCATTCTTAATTATTGTTGTTTTTATTCTTGATCACCATGTAAACAACTTGTTAAGCTTAGGTAAAAGCTGGAAAGAGTAACCCTAGGTTAGAACTAAAGAATGCAGGGAGCAAGTTCTTGTCTTTACAATAAGATTCGCGGTTAGGATAGAAATTATACCTAATTTTCCTTGCTTGGTTAAAAATGGGAAGATAGCTGGACACCAACTTAGATTTTCACATCACCGCTTGTAGAAGTAGTTGTGAAGCTAAGTCAAGTTAAATGATTAGAGGTACGAAAGTCCATAATCAAGGGCTTAAACCCCGTAAACCACATCCATAGTGTTAAAGTGCTCACGAATTAGGATGTCACATCCCCGCTCAATGATATAGGTCTGAGACTAGTTTGTTGTGTTTAGAGGTTTGAAAGACCATGGACACTGCATTTTCACTCTGTAAGACAACAACTGAAGGTTTAGTACTTGAACCATCGTGAATTGTAGAATTGCATGACTGGTAGACCTTAACTTCAGATGCTTCTTATTATTGTTACCCGATTATTTTATGATCTCCCCTAGATTTAGTTTAAACAACCGAAATCTATTAAATCAACACTTGTGAAAATTAATATAGCACCTGAACTTGATAGTTCACTGAAATAGTCCAGTCCCTGTGGGTTCGAAATTTGGCTCTTGAAAGTGCCACTATATTACATGTACGACCGTGTGTGCTGGGGCACAAAAATAGAATATCTCTAACTATGTGCTTCTACCAGTATCTGCTATCTCAAGTCACCTACATCTAATACACATAGTCTACCCTAGTAACGGAACACACAATCTCGCCTTTTGGAGAAGGCCTCCACTTCTTTTCTAAGAACTGCTTGTTTTAGTTTAAGCAGTATGGGATCTTCATCCTGCCTTGACTTAACTTCAACGACTAACGAGGAATCTGACCCACTCTACACTACTACTTGGCCCTCAGCTGAATCAACCAACTGCACTCCCAACCGAGCTAACCTGTGAAGATCATTTGCCAGTTCTTTTCTGCTCTATTCAACATAAGCCACACTCCCGATGGACATCCTGCTTAGGGCATTAGACAGCGCATTGGCTTTGCCCGGGTGGTATAGCACACTCATGTTGTAATCCTTCAATAGCTCCAACCACCTTGTCTGATGAAGATTCAAGTCTTTCTAACTGTACACATACAAAAGGCTTTTGTGATTGGTGAAAACATCCAAGTGAGCCTCATAAAGATAATACCTCCATAATTTCAACGCAAACACCACTGCTGCCAACTCAAGGTCATAAGTCGAATAGTTCTTTTCATGAACCTTGAGCTGTCTGGAGGCGTAAGTTATCACCTTTCCCTACTGCATCAGAATGCAACCGAGTCCCACTTTGGAAGCATCACAATATACAACAAACCCATCTGTTTCTTCCGATAATGTTAACACTGGAGCGGTAGTGAGTCGAGTCTTCAACTCTTGGAAAATCTTCTCACATGCATCTAACCACAGGAACTTCACCTTCTTCTGAGTCAACCTAGTCAGAGGAGATGCAATAGAGGAAAATTCTTCCACAAAACATTGGTAATAACTGGCTAGACTCAAGAAACTTCTGATTCTGGTTGGGGAAGTAGGTCTTAGCCAGTCTTTCATGTCACAACTCACCTTAGGGGGCATGACGGGCACCTGGTGCCTGCTAGACTCTGGGCTGCTAAATGGTCTAGCTTGAGCACATCTGGTGCTTTGGCTGACTCTGGCTCTATTTCAAGAAACGAACCGGCTATATAGCAGCTGTAAACACAGCCTCCGGCCGACTGGGCCTATTGCCACCTATATAAAACTTCAGCTAACCAGAAACATACTTACAAAGGGGAAGCCTATGCAGGCCGATAGGACCACCATACTGTCTAGTTATCTGTAACTCAACAATAGAATACTGAATAACTACGTGACTAGTAAGGTCACCACTACTATAAGACTATGGCCCCACACGGCCAACATAATCAACCAAACACATATATACATGAACGGCCCCACACGACCGGCTCCACTACCACAGGGAAACATCAGACTGCAAGCCTCTAGGAAGTAATAATAGAATGGTCGGGACAGGGCCCCGTCCTACCCAAACTGTAATAAAAAAGAATAGGAGCAACCTCCGACTGTCTAGCTCCGGAGGATAGGAGCTAAAAACTCTGCTGACTGGATCACGAGGGATCGACTCCTTGTCTATGTGTACCTACAGGCAAGCAATGCAGTGCCCCCACGGGCGTCAGTACCACAAGTACTGAGCATGTAAAGCAAACTGAAATATACAACTGAAATGGGTAACAACAATAACATGACATATAAGCAGGAAGTAGCTGAGTCTATCTGGCTGAGGATAACTGGGGAGAGTTTACTTATTCTGTAACTAAACTGGGTATACCGGACGACGTGTCGTCCCACTGTCTATTAGTATCTAATAGCACATATAGATATACATATAAATACACACAATACCTGACCGGCCCCCATAAGCCAGAAGGTGCCAACCAACAGAACAATCTATTTACCCCTACCCGGGTCTAATCCAACCAGAAATAAGTCACTCCACTCATCTGATAAATGTGAGCTCCTCCTATCGGCCCCCCTTGGGTACGTAGCTCAGGCCTTGGCTTCTGACAATAAACTGTGTCTGAGTCCGAAGACTCCTACCTCTGGGCACAAGCGCTCACGGGGTAATCTGCTGCTGTATCTATGACTGAAACTACCCCTGGGTGAAAGCACGCAACAGGGTAATTTTATAAAAATCTGTATCTGAAACTGCCCCGGCCACAAGCGCACACAGAGTAAACTGCCCCTGTAGACAGGGTAATCTGGCTCTGCGCAGAGTAAACTGAACTGCCCCTGCAAGCAGGGTAATCTGGACCGTATTATTATGGTGGTCAGCCATCATCGTCCTTTAGGCAGACGACATCGCCCAACTGGTGGCGGTATCTGAATCTGGTATCGACACAGCTATAACCCAAGGGCGGAGGGGATGCTAAGGGTACCCACATGCCATAACAAGTCTCAACATGCAAAACACATACACAACAAGCATGCTCAAATGAAAAATACTAATCATATTCTCTTCTTTTATTTCAAGGCCAGTCCGTACTAAAAAACTGATGCTATATTCTGTTTTACACTGTTTCTGGCTGCTGGGCTAACTGCTACCTAGCCTTTATCTGTTTATCTAATTATTGATATCCGTGATCTGGAGTTATATCAGTTTCTAGAACCATACCTGTTTCTGGAGCTATATCTGTATCTGGAGCTATTTCTATATCTGATTACTGATCTAATTACATCTGGATATAACTCAATAACATAGAACATGCCATCTAAAACTGGATATAGCACAATGATATAAAATGTGTCATCTATTACCGGATAAAGTCTCAACAAATGTAATACATCCTATCATTAATCTTGCTAATTCGTTATACTGCTTTTACAACTTCCATTCTGGATATTACGTAAGAACATGCTGAGTTACTAGCTGATACCACATTACTATCTAAAATCATCTGACTATCCATTATTTTGATTATCGCATGATACGTAATGATATACTAGCATGCTTGCTGTAAATCGTACTAAAATCATTCCTGTATGCTGGCTATCTGTGAATAGCCTTTATTCTATTTATTTTCTAGACTGTACTTCCTGGCTTGCCGAAAGAATAGCTTTACATACCTGGTTTCTGAGTACCCAACTGACCAGTGTGATTTCCATCGGTACTTCTGTTGTTTCTCCCAACTACATTCATATACATGTCAATTAGAACTAAATACACCAATATTCTGAAAGAAAACGCCACTTTCGATATATTTATAGCCTAAACTTTGGCTTATCGGAATACGGTCAAAAACTCACTATTTCTCAAAAGTCCATAAGGGAGAAATACTCACTTTAAGGACTGAAATATATTCACACTAATTTGGAGCAATTCCACTTACCTTAGTTCGGTAGAACGACGATTCGCCGGCTGAATTTCGACGAAACTAACTCCGTAGGAATGCTCCTTACTGCTTAATACCTCAGTATCTGGAGTTAATTTGAGTTTGGACCAAGTTTGACGGCATAATCGAGCGATAATTTATCAACAAACCTCGCACCCTCTATTTCTCTTCGAGTTTCTGGAAATTATTTGATATATTTATGAAATGAACCGAAGTGGAGGCTTTATATACTTGGGGCTAGACAGGTCCAACGTGTCACGAAGCCAATGCAGAGGCTCCACCTCTGTGACACGTTGCCATCGCGGAGGGGCTCTGCCCCGGCTCTTTCTGCAATGGTTCGACAGGTTTCTTGTCTGGTCTTTTCCCGGGCCTTTTTCTAGAATGTATGGCTCTCAAATACACTTAACCAACACACGAATAGGCCATCTATGTGTTGGAAATTTTACGGGGTATAACTCTCCCCCCCTTAAGAACATTCGTCCTCGAATGTAAACTCCTATTTAGAGGACTTCTCAACTTACTCAACTTGTTTCTAGAAAATTTCGGCAGAGTTTACCCTGTAATATGGACTATCGCGAACAAACCTGAAATGCAGAAAAGTCCCATATAGGTACACCACATAATACCATAGCATTTAAATGACAGATTGAAATAGACCTTCTCATTTATATATACTACAAGGCAGTGCATAAGATAATAATACTAACATACCTGTCGCCTGACTAGGCTTGAAATAAATGAGGGTATCTGGTCTTCATATCTTCCTCCGCCTCCGAAGTCATCTCTTCTCGGTTCCTGTTACGCCACAATACTTTGACTGAAGCAACATCTTTCATTCTCAGTCTATGGATCTGTCTGTCTAGTATAGCTACTGGAACTTCTTCATATACTAACTCTTCTGTGACCTGGACATCCTGAATTGGAACAACTGTGGAACGGTCTCCTACGAACTTCCTCAACATAGATACATGAAATACTGGGTGAAGAAACGCTAACTCTGGAGGCAAGTTCAATTCGTATGCAACTCGGCCTATTCTCCGCCAAATCTGATATGGCCCAATGAACCTCGGGCTAAGCTTGCCTTTCTTACCAAATCTCATCACCCCTTTCATCGGAGACACTTTCAAATATACCCAGTCACCCACTTCAAATTCTAGATTTCTGCGCCACATATCTGCATAAGATTTCTGGCAGCTCTGAGCAGTCAGTACGCGTTCCCTGATAAGCTTTACTGCCTCTTCTGACCGACAAATAATATTCGGCCCAATCAGCATCGTCTCCCCCACTTCAAACCAGCCAACGGGTGATCTACATTTCCGCCCGTATAATGCTTCAAAGGGCGCCATCAGGATAGCTGAATGATAACTGTTATTATAAGCAAATTCAATCAACGGCAGATGCTCATCCCAGCTACCCCCAAAATCTAGTACACACGCTCGTAGCATATCTTCGAGCGTCTGGATAGTTCGTTCTGCTTTCCCGTCTGTCTAAGGATGAAAGGCTGGACTTAAGTTAATCTGCATTCCCAGACCTCTCTGAAACGACTACCAGAATCTAGTTGTAAACTGTGCTCCTCTGTCTGAAATAATAGATACTGGCACTCCATGTAATCTAACTATTTCTCTAATATATAATTCAGCATAATCCTCAGTCGAGAAGGTAGCTTTCACTGGCAGGAAATGAGCTGATTTTGTCAGCCTGTCAACTATTACCCAAATAGAATCGTGTCTATGTCTTGTACAGGGTAACCCAGTTACAAAATCCATATTTATCGCTTCCCATTTCCACAAAGGTACGGCTATATCCTGCGTCAGACTGCCCGATTTCTGGTGTTCTTCTTTCACCTACTGGCAATTAGGACATCTAGATACAAATTAAGCTATTTCGGCATTCATACCTGGCCACCAGTAGATGTCTCTGATGTCGTGGTACATTTTCGTTGCTCCTGGATGGAGGGAATAGCGAGCGTAATGTATCTCATGCATGATCTTTTGGCGAAGCCCTGAAACATTCGGGACACATAAGCGGCCCTTACAACGCAACATTTCATCCTCAATCACTTGGAAATCTGGCTCCTTACCTTTCTGAACTCTATCTCTGAGCTGGACTAAGTCAGGGTCCTCATACTGCCGTTCTTTTACCTCTGTAACTAATGATGACACAGCAGAGTTCTGAATCACCGCTTTATTATTTTCTGTCTCTACTACTCGAACGGCTACCAGCTAGCTGGTGAATTTCCTTAGCTAACTCCCGCTTCTCGGGTCGCAAATACGCCAAACTCCCCATTGACTTACGGCTGAGGGCATCTGCTACTACATTAGCTCTCCCTGGGTGGTAGAGAATATTTACGTCATAATCTTTTAGCAAGTCTAACCAACGACGCTGCCGCAGATTCAACTCCCTCTGTGTGAAAATGTACTGCAGGCTTTTATGATCTGTAAAAATTTCTACATGAATGCCATACAGATAATGCCTCCAGATTTTCAGAGCGTGGATCACTGCGGCTAGTTCCAGGTCATGGGTCGGATAGTTCTTTTCGTGCTTTCTCAGCTGTCTGGAATCATAAGCAATTACTTTTCCATGTTGCATCAGCACACAACCCAGTCCAATGCCTGAAGCGTCGCAATACACCGCATACCCATCTGTTCCCTCTGGCAATGCTAGTACTGGGGCGGAGGTCAATCTGTCTTTCAATTCTTGAAAACTCTGCTCACATGCCTCCGTCCACTGAAATTTTGCTGTTTTCTGTGTCAACTTTGTCAGAGGTGCTGTTATAGTGGAGAATACTTCAACAAATCTCCGGTAATACCCTGCTAAACCCAGGAAACTGCGAACCTCGGTCGGAGTGGTAGGTCTTGGCCATGTATTGACCGCCTCTATTTTCTCTGTGTCCACCTGTATACCAGCAGCCGACATGATATGCCCCAAAAAGGCAATTGAGTTCAGCCAGAACTCACACTTAGAAAACTTGGCGTATAGCTGACGGTCTCTAAGGATTTGGAGTACTGTTCATAAATGGTTATGGTGATCTATCTATGAATGAGAATATACCAGAATATCATCGATAAATACTATCACGAACAGATCCAAATACAGTCTGAATATGTTGTTCATCAGGTCCATAAACACTGCTCGGAGCATTCGTCAGCCCAAAAGACATGACTAGAAATTCAAAGTGACCATATCTGGTCCTGAAAGCAGTCTTTGGAATGTCCCTCTCACGAACTCAGACCTGGTGGTATCCGGACCTCAGATCTATCTTAGAGAAACATCTGGCCCCCTGCAACTGGTCAAACAAATCATCTATTCTTGGGAGTGGGTATTTGTTTTTAACCGTTACCTTATTCAGCTGCCGGTAGTCTATACACATATGGAGTGAGCCATCTTTCTTTCTTACAAACAGAACTGGCGCACCCCATGGGGAAGTACTAGGCCTGATAAAGCCTTTGTCGAGCAAATCTTTTAACTGCTCTTTCAACTCTCTAAGCTCAGCTGGCGCCATGCGATACGGGGGAATGGATATAGGTTGAGTCCCTGGCAACAAGTCAATTGCAAAATCTATCTCCCTTTCGGGAGGGATACCAGGCAAATCATCTGGAAATACGTCAGGGAATTCATTGACCACTGGAATAGACTGAAGAGTCGGAGGTTCCACCCGAACGTCCTGAACTCTAACTAGGTGGTAAATACATCCCTTTGCTATTAATTTTCTCGCCTAAAGGTAGGAAATAAACCTACCTTTGGCGTAGCTGTGCTCCCTTTCCACTCTCGCACTGCTTCCCCAGGAAAGTGAAATCGGACCGTCTTGGTCCAGCATTCTAAGTTGGCATAGCATGGCACTAACTAGTCCATACCCATAATGGCATCGAAGTCTACCATCTCAAGTTCTATCAAGTCTACTGTTGTCTGGCGATCAACAACCTCTACCGTACATCCCCGGTAAACTCTTTTAGCTGTAATTGAGTCACCGACCGATGTAACCACTGAAAAGGGCTGCTGAAGCAATTCTGGTTCGATACCCAACTTCCGGGCCACAAATGGTGTAATATATGACAAGGTAGACCCTGGATCAATCAATACATAAACAGGGTATGAGCAGATAGTCAATATACCTGTGACCACGTCGGGAGATGCCTCTAAATCCTGCCTCCGTGGTAATGCAAAGGTACGGCTGGGGCCTGCGCCTGAGCCAGAGGCTCCTGATCTACCTCAGCCCCTATTTGCTGAACGTGAGGGTCTGCGCTCTGCTGAGGCTGCTGGAGCTCGTGGCCCCGTTGACTCTCTATCCAGACTATCCCGGCTACCCTGTCCTCTAGCCAGACAATCTCTCATTAAATGCCCTTCCTGTATGCAGTAATAGCACCCTGAGAAGCCTTGCCTGCAGGATCCAAAATGGGGTCGGCGGCATATAGGACAAGGGGTAGGTGCAGATCAACTCTGTTCTGCCCTCCGCTGCTGAGGTGATGCTACTGTCCGTAAACTTCTACCGGACTCTGACTGACTCCGGCGAACAAATCTGCCTCTCTACTGTTGTATCGGAGGTAAAGATCTGGGCGGCCTATCTGAAATTCGTGGTCTCGGCCCCCTAGAAATTTCCCCCTGAATCTCAGCGGGTCTATTTCTATGGCGCTGCTCTAAAGTCGCCTGCCTGTCGCCCCGCTGCCGCTGCCACTGCCTCAGGCCCTCAATTTTCTGTGCGAAGGCTTGTACCCTGGCTATGTCCATGTCCTCTCTCAAAGTAGCCGTCATGCACGTCTCTATATAATTTGAATTCAAGCCCATAATAAAGCGATGGACTCTGGATGACATGGTGTCCACAAATGCTGGAGCATAGCGGGCTAAGGAGTCGAACTGTAAAGAATACTCACGGACGCTCCTGGCCCCCTGCTCTAAGTGTAAGAACTGGTCCATCTGGGCCTATCTGACCTCCCGGGGTAAGTAGTGGTCCAGAAAGGCCTCTGAGAAGCTGGACCAGGTCGGAGGGGCAACATCTCTCCCTCGAGACCTTTCCCAACTCTCGTACCATAATACAGCTATGTCCCGTAACCGAAACACTGCCAGCTCAACTGATTCTGTAGGGGTCACATGCATAACCCGGAAAATTCTCTGCATCTGATCTAGGAAATCCTGGGGGTCCTCTGCTTGATCTGACCCAGTAAACTGAGGGGGTCCCAATGCCAAGAATTCTCTAACCCTGGAACTACCTGGCCCACCTAGAGATTCTGCTGCTATAGGTGGTACTGCTTGACGCTGAGTAGCTAGCATCTGGGTCAACATAACCACTGCACTATGTATCTCCTGATCAGATGAAGTGGGTGCAGGAGCCGTGGGAAGCGGTGCTGCCTCAAATGGTGTCTGGCGAGGCGGAGACTGTTGGGAGGGTCGGGATGGCACCTCCGTATCGCCCTCACACCGGGATGAGTCTGGCTGTAAGTGAGGCATCCTGCTGGTGCCCTCACCTGCCGCTGTATCTAATCTCCTGCTTGTAGCAGGGTGCCACTGATCTGCCATAGTATCTGTAGACAAAGAGGGTGGTAAGTTTCAAAAGAACCAACCCTATACTGTACTGTGCTATGGCAGGACTGAGTATGAAAGAAGGGTAACCATCCTATTATGCCTGTCAGCCTCCTGCCTATAGTATGTGGTGCACAACACATCCATAAACAAGACTCTACTTAGCACGGCTTGCAGACTCCCTGGGACACGAACTGCTCTGATACCAAGTTTGTCACACCCCACCTTGGGGGGAATGACGGGCACCTGGTGCCTGCTAGACTCTGGGCTGCTAAATGGTCCAGCATGAGCACATCTGGTGCTTTGGCTGACTCTAACTCTATTTCAAGAAACGAATCGACTATATAGCAGCTATAAACACAGCCTCTGGCCAACTGGGCCTATAGCCACCTGTATAAAACTTCAGCTAACCAGAAACATACTTACAAAGGGGAAGACTATGCGGGCTGACATGGCCACCATACTGTCTAGTTATCTGTAACTCAACAATAGAATACTGAATAACTACGTGACCAGCAAGGTCACCACTACTATCAAACTATGGCCCCACACGACCAACATAATCAACCAAACACATATATACATGCACGGCCCCACATGACCGGCTCCACTACCACAGGGAAACATCAGAGCGCAAGCCTCTAGGAAGTAATAATAGAATGGTCGGGACAGGGGCCCGACCTACCCAAACTGTAATCAAAAAGGAAAAAGGAGCAACCTCCGACTGTCTAGCTCCGGAGGATAGGAGCTGACAACTCTGCTGACTGGATCACGAGGGATCGACTCCTCGTCTTTGTGTACCTGCAGGCAAGCAATACAGCCCCCCCACAGGCGTCAGTACCACAGGTACTGAGCATGTAAAGCAAACTGAAATATACAACTGAAATGGGTAACAACAATAACATGACATATAAGCAGGAAGTAGCTGAGTCTATCTGGCTGGGGATAACTGGGGAGAGTTTACTTATTCTTTAACTAAACTGGCATACCTGATGACGTGTCATCCTACTGTCTATCAGTATCTAATAGCACATATAGATATACATATAAATACACATAATACCGGACCGACCCCCATAAGCAAGAAGGTGCCAACCAACAAAACAATCTATTTACCCCTACCCGGGTCTAAACAAACCAGAAATAAGTCACTCCACTCATCTGATAATTGTGATCTCCTCCTACTGGCCCCCCTAGGGTACGTAGCTCAGGCCTTGGCCTCTGACAATAAACTATGTCTGAGTCCGAAGACTCCTGCCTCTGGGCGCAAGCGCTCACGGGGTAATCTACAGCTGTATATGTGACTGAAACTAACCCTGGGTGCAAGCACGCAATAGGGTAATTTTATAAAAATCTGTATCTGAAACTGCCCCAGCCACAAGCGCACACAAAGCAATCTGCCCCTGTAAATAGGGTAATCTGGCTCTGCACAGAGTAAACTGAACTGCCCCTGCAATTAGGGTAATCTGGACCGTATTATTATGGTGGTCAGTCATCATTGTCCTTTAGGCGGACGGCATCGCCCAGCTGGTGGCGGTATCTGAATCTGGTATCGACACAGCTATAACCCAGGGGCGGAGGGGATGCTAAGGGTACCCACATGCCATAACAAGTCTCAACATGCAAAACACATACACAACAAGCATGCTCAAATGAAAAATACTAATCATATTCTCTTCTTTTATTTCAAGGCTAGTCCGTACTAAACAACTGATGTTATATTCTGTTTTACACTGTTTTCTGGCTATTGGGCTAACTGCTACCTGGCCTTTATCTATTTATCTGATTATTGATATCCGTGATCTGGAGCTATATCAGTTTCTAGAGCCATACCTGTTTCAGGAGCTATATCTGTATCTGGAGTTATTTCTATATCTGATTACTGATCTGATTACATCTGGATATAACTCAATAACATAGAATATGCCATCTATAACAGGATATAACACAATGATATAAAATGTGTCGTCTATTACCGGATACAGTCTCAACAAATGTAATACATACTATCTGTAATCTTGCTAATTCGTTATACTGCTTTTACAACTTCCATTATGGATATTACGTAAGAACATGCTGAGCTACTAGCTGATACCACATTACTATCTAAAAACATCTGACTATCCATTATTCTGATTATCGCATGATACGTAATGATATACTAGCATGCTTGCTGGAAATCGTACTAAAATCGTTCTTGTACGTTGGGTATCTGTCAATAGCCTTTATTCTATTTATTTTCTAGACTGTACTTCTTGGCTTGCCGAAAGAATAGGTTTACATACCTGATTTCTGAGTACCCGACTGACCGATGTGATTTCCGTCGGTACTTCTGTTGTTTCTCCTAACTACATTCATATACATGTCAATTAGAACTAACTACACCAATATTCTGAAAGAAAACGCCACTTTCGATATATTTATAGCCTAAACTTTGGCTTATCGGAATACGGTCAAAAACTCGCTATTTCTCGAAAGCCCAGAAGGGAGAAATACTCACTTTAAGGATAGAAATATATTGACACTAATTTGGAACAATTCCACTTACCTTAGTTCGGTAGCACGACGATTTGCCGGCCGAATTTTGCGAAACTAACTCCGTAGGAATGCTCCTTACTGCTTAATACCTCAGTATCTGGAGTTAATTTGAGTTTGGACCGCGTTTGACGGCGTAATCGAGCGATAATTTATCAACAAACCTCGCACCCTCTGTTTCTCTTCGAGTTCTGGAAATTATTTGATATATTTATGAAATGAACCGAAGTGGAGGCTTTATATACTTGGGGCTAGACAGGGCCAACGTGTCATGGAGCCAACGCGGAGGCTCCACCTCCGTGACACGTTGACATCGCGGATGGGCTCTGCCCCGGCTCCTTCAGCGATGGTTCGACAGGTTTCTCATCCGATCTTTTCCTGAGGCTTTTTCTAGCATTTATGGCTCTAAAATACACTTAACCAACACGCGAATAGGCCATCTATGTGTTGGAAATTTTACGGGGTATAACATTTCACTGTTGCTATCTTTTGAGGTTCTACCTATACACCCTCACTCGAGATCATGTGACCAAGGAAAGTCACAGAATTCAACTAGAATTCAAATTTGCTAAACATAAAGAACAATTGGTGGTCTCTAACCGTCTATAGCACTATCCTTAGATGGTTAGCATGTTCCTCCTCATTTCGGGAGTATACCAGAATGTCATCAATGAGTACAATGAAGAACATGTCTAAGTACTGCTTGAAAACCCTATTCATCATGCCCATGAAGGATACAAGGGAATTAATTAGTCCAAAAGACATAACTAGGAAATCATAGTGGCCATACCGAGTTCTGAAGGTTGTTTTCGGTATCTCACATTTTCTGACTCTAAGCTGATGATACCCTGACCTGAGATCTACCTTTGAGAAATAATTGGCTCCCTGAAGCTGATTGAACAATGGTGATCTGGGTATTTTTGTCCTACTGTTTTGCAGTATCTTGTTAGTAGAGCTGGAGAAATATAGTTTCTTCGTATAGCTCTTGTTGTAGGTATTTCTTCTGGTTTAAGCAGACTGAGTATCCACTGGCGTAATTCTTCCATATCTGCTTCTTTATGTTCTCTGGAGTTTGCATATATCATTGTTTGATCTCTTGAATAGTAGCTCCAGATAGAATTTCCGTTTAAGAAATTATTGGCTAGTTCGCTTAGTATCGTAGCTAGACCAATAATTCTTTTGTTGGCGTAGAATTCCGGTATGTCTGTACTTTTTATCTCTTCCTGTTGGTCTATCTTTTCCGGTATAATCATTTCTCTCGTTAGTCCTATTTTCACCACTTGGATAATTGGTTTTATTTCGTCAAATAATATCTCAGCAGGTGCTGCATATATTTTAATGTAGAAAAATGTTCCTTTCGTTATTCTTTTATATGTCATAAATGCCTTGTGTAGCTCTGGTATGGTTGCTATCTCGTCTCCTGTTTTGGTATATACTGTTCCGAGTAGTCCATAGTTGTAACATGTTTTTACTAGGTTGGCGTTGGTATTTGGTTGTGCTATTAGCTTGTTGTACCCTTGTAGATATTGGGTGACATAATCTTCTTCTGGATTCTGGGTATTTATAGATCGTGGGTTTCTGTTTAGGAAGGTTTGTATTTTGTGGATGTTTTGTATGTAGGTATTGGCTATATGGTTATGGGTTTGTTTAGTTTGGTTCAGACTTTCCTTGTATGTTCTGGTTTGTGGAATAGATGGTATATTTTTCATTGTGAATTGTTTATCGAATAGTTGTTTCCTTATAATATCTCTTCTTTCCTTAGGTCCTGAAGTACCTGCAACTGCACTAGGTGAAATGTTAGCTTGGGTTTTATGGAGTTTCCCAACGTCTCCTTTTAGCTCTGGAAGTTTTTCGTCTTCCGATCGACGTAGCTCCGCGTTTTTTGAGTCACGCTGCTGACTATTAGCTTTGCTTTTCAGCTGCTGTATATCTTCCTCCATACTTTCCACTTTTTTGCAAAGTGTAGTTAGGAGTCCGAGTATTTGCTCCATTTTACCTTCGTCAGGTTTTGTATCTTGAGATGTAATCTGCAATTGTATTCTTTTCAGTTTTGATAACTTCAATTGTAAATGAGAAGTTTAATATATTTAATACCAATCTCCTTATTTCCTTTGTTGTTACAGAATCTTGTACTTTCTTAGTTATCCACCATTTTACTTGTGTATTATCTGTTCTAACAATAAATTTGTTATAAACAATATATGGTTCGAATGCAAGCAAACATTTATATAATGCAAATAATTCTTTTCTGTTTATCTCCCATTTAATTTGTGGTTCTGTATATGATCCTGAATGATATCTACAATGGTGTTCTATTTTTTCATTTTCATATTTATATTTTAATACTCCTCCATAGCTGTGATTGCTAGAATCTGATTCTACTATGTAGGTGAATTTTTTGTTTTCATCTGGAAAATATAATTTTGGTAGTTCTTTACACATTTCTTTTATCTTTTTTATATATTTTTTGTCTTTTTCATCAAAGTGATATTCTATGTCCTTTTTTAGTTTCCTTTGTAATGGTTTTAGATTTTCTGCTAATTTTGGTACATATTCCCTTACTTGGTTAACTAATCCTAAAAAAGATTGTAATTTTTTCTTAGTATCTAATAATTCTTCAGAATCTATTATCTTCTGTACTATGTGCGTTTGCATTTTTACTCCATTTTTATCTATTTGTATACCTAAAAATTCTATTTGGTTTTTTAATATTTCAGCTTTTTCTTTGCTTAAACTTATTCCTGATATTTCTATTATATGTATGAATTTCTCTAGTAATCTTATATGTTCTTCTTTTGTTCTTGAATAAAGTAATATGTCGTCTATGTATACTATACAGTTTTCTAGTTGGTTAAAATAATTATCCATGAAGTGTTGATATCTACCCGGTGCATTTTTATATCCAAAGGGTAGTACATTCCATTCGTAAAATCCTTGGGGTACAGTAAATGCTGTTAGTTGTTTTGATTCTTCTTCTAGTTTTAAGTGGTAAAATCCTGATTTACAGTCAAATTTACTAAAATAGTTATATCCTTGTATTTGTCTTATTTTTAATATTTTGTTTGGTATTGGGTAATTATATGTTTTAGTTTTTGCATTTAGATTTCTGTAATCTATTACCATTCTGCTTTTCTTTCTTTTTTGTTCATTATGTTTGTTTACTATAAATGCCGGGCTGTTATGTTTACTGTTACTTTCTCGTATATAATTATTTTTTAGTAATTCTTTTATATGCATTTGGAATTCTTTTTGATCTTCGAAATTATATCTTAGGGGTTTCTGCGTTATTATACTATTTTCATCTATTAATTCGATTTTTACTTTTGTTTTATGTTTTTCCCATCCTTGTAATGGGTTTTCATTATATAATGATTTCAATTTATCTTGTAATATTTGTTCTTTATCAATCGTAAATATTATCATTTCAATTTTTTGATCGTTAGTTGTTATATTTTCTAATTTTTGAGTAATTTTTTCACTTCCTTTAATCCATGGCATGTTTTTTCTTATTTTGTTATTTACTCTTTTTGCTCCTATTTTCTTATTACACGGGGTAGTGAACCACCAATGTGTTTTTGTTATCGTGTGTGGGTATAGCTTTTCTAAAAATGGCATTCCTAATAGTATATCTCTATTAGTGAATTCATAACTATACATTTCTTCTATTATTAATATTTTATCCCATATCTGTGCTTTTATATTTTTAGCTTTGTGTGTTATCATACTTCCTTCATTGTTAAATCCAGTAACTATAAGTGGTGATTTTAATTTTTCCCATTTATCTTCTGGTAAGCAGTTGTGTTTACACATATTTGCTCCTGCTCCTGTATCTACCATTGGTGTATAATATCTGTTGTAATATCCTTCCACTATTATTTTCATTAGTATATAGATTTTTGTCATTCTTTCATATTAAAGTCCTTTTAATGATTATCTTTTTATTTTCGTAATGTATTATTAGTTGTTTTTCGTCTATATTATAAGGTTTTACTGTTTCCAGCCATTTTATTCCTAAAGTTATATTGTCTTTTCCTTGATATATTTTGAATTTTATTTTTATTGGTATTCCTCCAATAATTAATTCTTGTTCTGTACTTTGTTCCATATTTGTTAATATTCCAGGTAATTCTGTATTTATATTTTCGTTTTTTGTAATTTCTTCTTCTTTTATTAGTTCTCTTGTGACATAGCTTTCGTTTTGTCCTGTATCTATTTTTATTAGATATTTTCGTTGATTTAATATTCCTGTTATATAGTATTGGTAAGGTTGTATTTCATCCATTCTTTGTTCTAGTAATTTAGGTTGTATTTCATATTCTATTCTTCTTGAAGTACTATTTCTAGATGACGATGGTGTATCATAGTTTATTCTTTTTGATGTGCTTAGTCTTTCTTTTACTATTTCTAGATCCTCCTCAATATCCATATCTTTGTAGCTATAATCATTATTATCGATAACATTAATTATTTTATCAAAAGGGTTTTCTATTTTAATTCTTTGAATTTTATTTTTAGCTATTATCTTATGCTTTGTAGTTAATACATATAAGTTTTTACATCTTGCTGTAAAGATTTTACTACATGGAGCCAGTTCTATTCCTGACATTTTCCAGTATAGTACTAGAGATTTATCTATATTTCTGTCATCTAATGCTACTGAGTAGTTGGCACTTATAATAAATTTAAATTTTTGATATATTAAGTTTCCTCTAACTGCGCTTATTATACTTTTTTCTATTGGGTGGATTATCCTATCATCTGCTAAATATAGCTCAATTGGTGTATCTATTCCTTCTCTAAAACATGCTTTTATAAGTATTTCTGTTGCTCCTAGGTGTACATATTTTATTGGATTTTTAGCTTTTATTTCTTGGATTTCCTTGTTTATTATCTTCTTATTTATAATAGGTATTTTAGCTTTTCCTTGAGTGTATTTGCAGTCTATTATATATTCTTTTTGGCTTACCACGTAGTATTCTTCTTGTCTTATTTTAAAGAAATTTCTTAGTTTAGGTATTTCCAAAATTTTGTCTACACTTAAATCTAATTCTTTTCCTTTTATTTGTTCGAACATGTTGTTGTCAAAAATTATTTTTTGTTCTGAGCTTTCTTTATCTTGATATTCTTCTTTACTTATAATCCTTACATCTGTTTCAGTCATTATCTGTTTCGTATTCATTTATCTCATTTTCATTATCTGTTTTTTCGTATTCTGTTAATTCGTATACACTATCTTCATCATTTAGATTATAGTGTATATAATCTATTTGTTTATATTTTTCATCTTCGATTATTACTTCTACTTCTGAAATTTGTTTTTTATTTACGTTTTTAGGTACTCTACAATCTCTAGCTAAATGTCCTAATTTGCCACAGTTGTAGCATTTACATTCTGATATATTTTTCTTAGCTCTGTGAGGTCTTTTCTGTTTGTAATTTTTTATATAGTATCTTTTTCTTGGTTTTTTATACTTGTATTTGGTTCTAAATGATCTGTATTTTTTAACTCTTTTCTTGTATTTGTATTTATTTGTGGAACCAAATTGTGGTGCTGTTCTAGTTGTACAACATGCTAAGTTTTTTACCAGTATTTTTTCCATTTTCATGTCTTCCTTATGTTTTTCGCATAATTCTGTAAACCATTTTTGTAGAAATTTTATTCTAGATCCTAGTGTATCTATTAGTCCTGATTCTTGCCAGTCTTTAGTTATTTTTGAACTAAACGGTTCTGGTAATTTTGTATAGTATAATTTCCTTATTTCTCTGTTTTCTTCATTTGTATATAATCCTTTATAATAATATTCTTTAAATGCGCATGTATATTCATCCATATAACTCATTTTACATATGTTTAATTTATTCATTAGATTTCTGTTTAGTTCTTTATCTTTTTGCCGTTCCTCTATTTCGGTAGTCATACTACTAAACTCATTTTTTATTGCCATTTCGTATTTGGTTAATATATCTATAGATGTTGTTGCTGGTTCATTATTAATTTTCTTATTATTTCTTAATGTTTCTAAACTTTCTGGTGATAAATTTTGTAGCCATATTTTTGTTGTTCCTATTAATGTTCGTTCTATGTATCCAGGGGTATCTGCTATTAATATCTTGTTATCTATTAACTGTTTTGAAATATATCCTATCCATAGCTGAATTGTTTTATTTGTATCTGCAACACAATCTAAATCTAAGAAATTATATTGTTCTATGTTTTGTCTAGGTGTCCAATTTTTATTTAATCTTTTATTCCATAATGTTTTGTTTCTATTTTCTCTTTCATAAGTATAATAAGTTGGACTAGTATTTAGTCTTCTTGGACTTCTAGTTCCTGATGTACTAGGTTTTTCATCTATGTCTTCTACATTTATTTCTATGTTATTTTCCTTTTCTATTAGGTTAGTATAGGTTTCCGAGGTTTCTGAATATTGATCTAAGTTTTCTTCATCATCTTGTTCACTTATGTCGTCTATTCCTATTTTAGGTTGATTCTCTACTGCACCTGATTCTTCTAATAATATTTTAAATTTTTCTATTTCTTCTGTAAGTCTTAATTCTTCACGTTGTTTTTCTTTTGCTTTTAATTTTTCTTCATATAATTGTTTAAGTTTTTCTAGTTCTTTTTCTAGCTCTTGGATTCTCATGTCTTTTTCTTCTTTAATTTGCTGAACTTCTATTTGTGCTTGTTTTTTAATTTTTTCTATTTCTTTTTTCCTATCTATTTCCTCATTTTCTTTATTAATCCTTACCATAGCTGTTAAGCTATCTTCTAGTTTTGCTGATTCTTTTTCTAACATTAAATATAATTGGTCTCCTATCTTTTTAAATCTTCTTCCTAAATTTGAGTGTACAATTTTTATTTCTAATCCTTTTTGGCTTATATATTTTTCTTCTTCTATAACATATTCTTCCTTGATCATTGTAAATCGTGTTTATATTTTAATAGTTGTAATTGTATTTTTAGATGGGATATTAATTTTTCCTGTGTCTTTATAGGTGTTTGGCATGCTCTTGTAATTATATAATAGTTTCCTTTTTCTTTTTTAGATTCTATTTCTCCGATTATACAGTAATTTAGTCTTTCTTTCCTAAATTTTATTTCATTTGTTATTTCTTCTATTTCTTTTAATAATTGTTGTTTGTATTTTTCATTGTTATTTATGTTAATTTTTTCTTCTTCAAACATTTTATATATTTATATTCTATTTCTGAGATTAGATCTATTAGGTGTTCAAGTCTATTTTTATTTGTTTTATTTAAGCTTAGCTGTTTATATTCGGGATATAGTACTTTTAGCTGATTTTTTAATTTTTTAGCTTTTTTCTGAATATGTCCTTTTCTTGGCTTCTGTAATTCTTTATTCATTAATCCTGTGTAAACATTTTATTATAATATTCAATTTTTAATGGTTCTAATTTCTGTAACTCCTTTATACATTCGAATGCATATTCTAAGTATTCCAGGTTACTATTTTTCATATATTCCCTTATATTATCTTCCAATAGGAGCTTTGTTAATCTTATACTTTCCATAGTAGATAACCAATATTCCATATATTCATAGTTTATCATTTTTAATCTAAATTTTTATCTAATTTTCTAATTTCTTCTATAGTCATTTCCGTCCAGTCTTGGTTAACTAGTTTCATAGTTTCTTCTAGTTGTATTATTTCTTCTAATATCTGAAACAATATTTTTATTATGCAAAAGATAAGTAGTTCATATCTGTGATTCGTTCCTGTTAGGTCTGAATTCATTTTATGAATTTTTCTAAACATAATATTCCTTTTAATCTCCTTAGGCATTATTTGAAATTATCTAATTCTTATATCGTTATTCTGAATTGTCCTTTTGGGTCATTACTATGCGTTTTCAGTTATGATTAGTTACCCTAACAATGACTTCAACTCTGTGTACTCCCCTAAAACGGCTCTCCTGGCCTAACCGGTTTCCACGTTAGGATGTCTTAGTCTGGGCATACTTATTCATAACTTACTAAACACGTACATAGCAAACTTAATCAGATATTCATAAAAACGATATAACAAGAAGATATTAACAAATAATACTTAGCAGATTATCAGGAATATAACAGTTTAGTTATTCATAATTATGAATAAACATACCTCAGTTTGTAGTTTTGCGTCACTGCTAGATTTTTCCATAGATGGATATTTTTAAGATATATTGTTTTTATTTTTTGATTATTTAGCTCTGATACCAATGGGGGGTTTGAGAGTGCGGAAGTAAGAGATTGAGAGAGAATTGAGGAATGCGGATGAGGATGCCTTTGGCTTCCGTCTGAGTTTCTCTTTATAGACAAAATTTACAATCGACTTTTTACAATTGGCTCTTCCTGTTCATGAATGACTCCTACTATTCATGAATAGTTGGCCGACACCTTTACTATTTACTTTGCGACTTTTCTGCTAAAGTAGCCGCCCTCTACTATACACTTTAAGACTTTCTATACAAAACCAAAAAAACTTTGTCTGTCCATTATTTTGGACGACTCTTTACATAACAAAATAAAAAACTTTAAAAACATATCTGCTGCTTTCTTTATCTGATCTTCTGGTATGTCATTTTCTTCTATCTAAGCCGCTGCTTTTTCTTTTTTCGTCCTTATCTCATTCCAGCTGTACATCGGGTATTTTGTCGTCATTTTCACCATGACACTGGCTGAGTGTTTGGAAGAAGGTCTATGCCAAAGTCTATTTTTCGCTCAGGAGGGACTCCAGGAAGATCTTCAAGAAACACGTTAGGGAACTCACTGACAACTAAAACTGACTGGATCGTTGGGTATCAGAGCTGGAATCTTTGACCCGAACTAGATGATAAATGCACATCTTATAAATAAGCTTTATTTCCTTAAGGTAGGAAATAAATCAATCCTTAGGTGCTGAACTACATCCAATCAACTCTAAAATTGGCTCATTAGGGAACTGAAATCTAACGACTCTAGTTTTGCAGTCGACTGAGGCATAACCAGCGTATAACCAATCCATGACAAGAATGCGATCAAAATCAACTATGTCTAATTCTATGAGATCAGCTGGAATGATCTTATTCAAGATTGAGACTGCGCAGTTTCTATACACCCGGTTGGCTCTAACTTACTCACCAACTGGGGTAGAGACTGAGAATGGTTCTGAGAGGACTTCTAGACTGATTTCAAACTGGACAGCTACAAAGGGAGTCACGAACGATAGTGTGGCTCCTAGATCTAGTAGGGCATAAATATCTAGATGGAAAAAAAGTAACATAACTGCGACCACGTCAGGTGAGCTCTCCTGATCCTGACAGGAGGACAAAGCATAAAAGCAATTTTGGCGCTGACCACCATCTGTACCTGAAGTGTTGGCCTTCTAAGCTGGTCGGCCATCTGGAGCTGCTAAAGTGGTAGACTGTGATCTCCCCCATCCTGTTGACGGACATTCTATAAGTCGGTGACCTAGCCATCTACAACCAAAGCAACCCTCTCTGCCCTTAAGGCATTCCCCTAGATGGTTCTTTCCATACTTTGGGAAAGATGGATAACGGTTGCTGACATTGTGACTCTGGGATTAAGAGCCAGATGCTCCACCCTTCCGGTCCTTGCGGGACCGGAAAGTAAGGGCACTTGTTGAAGTGGGTGTTGGAGCCCTCTACTGTTGTTGTTGCTTCTACGGGTGGCCACTACCGCCATACCCCTGGTGGCCATAATCTAATTGGCAAGTCCTAGCCCGTTTGTTCTTCCGCTCCATGTCTTTTAGCTTTTCTGCCTCAATCTGTTGGGCACGAACGATGAGGCTGGAGAGGTCAATGTCTTTTATGAGCATCACAGTCCTACACTCCTTAAGGACCAGGTTTGATACTCCGTTAATAAACTTAAGCATGAGAACCCTTGGCTCGACTACCATCTCTAGAGCATATCTTGACAACCGTGTGAACTCTAGTGCATATTCTTCCACCGTCCTGTTTCCCCATATCAAATTCTTGAACTCTACAACCTTAGCCTCCCTTAACTCCCAGGAGAAGATTCTATCTAGGAATGCTACTATGAACTCTTCCCACTCCACCGATTCTACTCCTGCTAATCTCCCTTCTTTCCACTGGTCGTACCAGATCTAGGCTACCCTTTTCAACTGGTAAGAAGCCAGGTCAGTACTCTCAGCGAAGCTAACACCAATAATCCAAGTGATATTTCGTACTTCATCCACGAACTCCTATGGGTCCTCTCCTATCTTAGATCCATGAAAGTTTGGAGGGTAATTTGGGTGAAGTCCCGAACTCTGGCAGCTGTTGCAGACCCATTTGAGTTAACTAGAAGCACCTACTGGTTCACTTAGTTTGTGACTGTCTGTGCCAGCAACTGGATTGCTGCTGTGAACTCTGCTAACACTTAGTCTTCCTGAGGGGCTGCTGGAGCTGGAGGGGCAGGTCGGTTAGCACTGCCAGTCCTTCTTCTGTTTTCGCATCTTAGAGGCATGGTTTCACTGAAACAAAATAGAGCGCGTGTTAGGAGAACATTTCTTGAATTGAACTTCAACGCACGATAAAGAGTATGAAAAAGAGGGAGTTTAACGCCTCATAGCCACCCCGTCATAAGTGTGGCGCGCTTCACACCCATGAAAAAGACTCTACTTGACGCGACTTTCAGACATCCTAGGATACTCTAAACCTAGTGCTCTTATACCAAGTTTGTCATAACCCGAGTCTATACCCTAGACGAGACACGGTACTTGGAGTCACAAGTAACCCTAAGCCAACCCATGGTCTATCATAACACTGGTAATCTGATTAATCATAGCGGAAGCTTTAAATAATAAAACCAGTTAAGAAAAGCTAAATGATAAAGGTTCATACATCTGAAAGAAAAACTAAATGTCTGAGTTTATGTTTGAAAGCCATCTACAATGATGAGTTGCTGGGACAAGCCACCAGCTAACTCTAAAGTCTAACTAAAGGAAATAACTGAATAATAAAATATTATCCTCGAAAGATGAGGACTCACCAACTGCAATTACTGATATCACAAGAGGAAAATTTTTAACGGTGTTGGGGCTGAGAACCTGTGCCTATATCATAATACGATACAACATAGAAAGTAAGCATCAGTACTTTGAATGTACTGAGTAAGTGGGAGAAAATATAAAATAAAGAACAAATAACTAAACTATAATGACCAACTAAAATATTGAAAACTAAACCACTGAAATATAACTGAAATGGTCAAAAATGACCCTGGCTAGTGTTATAGACATGCCCTGAATCTAAGATAGTGATCTGAGCTAATAGTACTGAACTTAACTGAACTAATTAAACTGAAAATGCTCTAATCTGAGATAAACTGAAACTGTACTAAGTAGTGGGCGAGTCTATAATGGATATATAACCACGTGAGTTAGACGTGGAGTCCGATGGATACACCCCATCAGTAGGACCCAATATACCTTACCAGGGTATAAAGGCATGAACTTGGTGATCAAAAGTCTGGAGCCATTGGGCCAATAAAATAACCTACGACGGCAACATAGTTTTGGGAACCTGTGTGCGCTGGAACCTAGTCCGCTCCGTGCTAAGTCCTACTCCCACTAGATAGTCTTAGTCTGACTACTAAGATGATAGCTCGAAACTGGGGTCCAAGACTAAGTCAGGGATACCTATATGGAAGTACATTGAGTGTCTTATCGGACAGGATTCTAACTGTTGTTCTAAGACTGGCCAGAGCAGCTTATGTGGAAGCGTCATAACCGTCTAAAGAACAAACTCAAACTAAAGCTGGTGGTTCGGAGACTGGTCAGAGCTACTTGTCTAGAAGCATCATAACCATCTAAAGAACCAACTAAAATTTGATAGCTGATATCTGAGTCTAAATACTAATAATTGGGAGGCACCACTGACACCTCAAGAAAAGACTGTAGTCAAACTGATCAACTAACATTTCTAAATAATACTGAGTATACTAGTATTCTGATTGAAACTGGAGAAGCATGCATCTGAACTAGATTTCAACTTATTTTAACAATAAGGGAATCAAAACACTAATAGAATCAAGAAATATGAACAACTAGTCAAATATGCAAGACTCTAATTTACTAAATTAGAAACTAGGTTAAATCATTTTACAAGAAACTAGTTTCCACATGATTTCTAAGGATTTAGGAAAAATATAACAACTAATAACATGGATAATATTCCACCTGAAATTTAAAGAATTCTATCTGAAAACTTTCTAAATTTCGAAACCTCAGGGCTGTAATTGTTAGAAAATTTAAGAAAGGGTTTTGGGGACACAAGGGAAGAACAATTCCCTTGTTGAATTCCCACATACTTGGAGTAGAACCCTTGGAAAGAAATATGGAGAAGTCTGATGAAAATTGGAAGCCCTAGCTTAGATCTTCAATGTTTTACTGGAACTTCTACGTTCTGAAAGTCGTGAATTGAGAGGAATGAGAGGGATTAAGTCGATCAACTCCTTTAATTCTCTCATAAAATTTGCCAAAATGACGTAGTTTAGGGATTAAAAAGATAGGAAATTACAAAAATATCCCTGGAGAAAATCTGGAAAAACTACCCACAGGGACCAAAGGGTCACTCCATGAGTCGTTGGTTGAGACCACGACTCATTGGGACCATTCGTAGGTCCTGGGGCATGGGTTCTGTTCTTACTAGAACTAGAAACGAGAGGGACCAAAACTCGTTGGATGAACCAACGGGTCACTGGTTCCTCCCGTGGCCCCTAGAAAAGAAATCTGGGAAGCCTAACAATGGGCAATACAATGACTCGGTGGTAGACCCAACGGGTTATTGTGTTGAGTCGTCATCTCCACTGGAGAAGTTCTTATGATCCCTGAACTTGACACCACGGGTGGTCACAATTACTCGTTCTGTGATACAATGGGTTGTTGTTGCAACTCATTATCACTGAAGGAGGCTTCTAGGGATCCCAATTAATGACTTACACCATGAATTTATTGTATTTAATGACTCGTTGGTAGAGTCGTGGGTTCCTGGAAAAGGAAGTTCTAAGCTTGGGATAAATGAGTGACATGATGACTCGTTGTTTGTCACAAGGGTCATTCCATGTCCCTTTGGTTCCTGAAGGACCAAGGCAGGGCTGAACATGATTGAGACAACGAGTCGTTGGAGCTGACCACCACTCGTTGTCTTGATCGTTCTGAGGCAACTTTTTTGGTTTCTTTTGGATTTTTCTTGCAAGGTATGAGTTTGGTCTAGGAAAGTTTTAGGGTGTTACAACATACTACATCAGTCAGGGAGGAGATATGTACCAGTAGCGCGGAGTTGTCAGAAGTCCTACTCGAACGTATGGAGTAGGGAGATAATGATTGAAGCAACGACTGGGTATTCCTAAAAATTTTTCTAGAGAAGGGAATTATGAGATCTGATAAGGGGGGCAAGCCCAACCCTAGAATTACTAAGCTATACCAGATCTTCCGAAAAATTGGCCAAGCGGCCTATGAGATAAAGTTACTTTCGAGGCTAGGATCTGTTCATTAACACTATGCAAGCGTGTAGGAGACCTTATCTCAGGTTGGCCCAGTTGAGTAGTCCTATGAAGAGACTCCAATATTGATATTAGATTGGCAAGTCCATAGGGGCTATTTTGAGAACCAAAACTATAGCCTAGTAAAGTCTTATAGAGGAACAGAGACGTAGAAGGAATTTCTTGGGAAGCTGAGGACAACATGAGGTTTAGATATCCTCACTTATTTTAGACCTAACCTAGATTGTGTAGTTGAGGTGAGATTTCCATTCAGCTATTATGATTGATTCTTATAATTTCAGTATAGGTTAGCTATTTGATTTTGTGATATGGAGCTATGTTGTACCATCGTTTGTAGCATCCTATGAGACGCCTGTGTTGGACTTTTATGCATTTTAGGTTTCCGAATAGTTCACAATAAAGAGGAGACTCTACTGAGATTTTTCTGGCTATAATTAAAGGAATTAAGTCTCTTAAGCTTAAAATTACATTCAAGGACGAATGTTCCTAAAGGGGGATGATGTTACACCCCATAAGTTCCTATCATTTAATCGATTCATTAGTACATATGTCGAGAACTTTAGTGTATGACGCATATAAAAAAAGGCTCGGGGAATGAACGGATGAGTAAGAAGTTGAGCGAGTAGGAGGTCATGGCCGGAGGCCAGGCGTACAAGGAATCACGCTACATCGGACATCCCGACACCTTGAGTGGTGCGTCACACTCGATTCTTGGCGCTACGGGCGACATGCCATGCCCCCCTTTCCACCGCCTCAAAACTATATAAATGTCCTTCAATGTTAAATTATTCATTCTAACATTTCCCCAAAATTAGAGGAGAGGCTTGGGTGACATTTTCTTTCAATTTTTTCCAAATTATGCCGTCGAACTCTGTCCAAATGAAAATTCATCATGGATAATAAGTTCTAGGCCTACGAGGAACATCCCTGTGGAGTTATTTCTTGAAGATTTGCTCGGTATACTAGAACCCTGCCAAATAAAAATTGTCGAAATCACTTCTAGTCAAGTCCTAAGAAGCTAGAAGTGAAAGATAAGCATTTCCACCTTCTAGACTCTTGAGAATTTGTTGAATACTCAGCTTAATTAGATGAAGGTTAAGCTATAGTTAAGCCTATTAAAAGATATTGCTATTTTCCGATCCTACAATCGAAATAGCCTTATTCTCTCAACGTGGAGGCTACATTAAGTAAGATTACTGGCTTCAAGTTAGAAACTATTTTGTGTACAAAAGTTAGCATTTGATGTATGTTAAGGCTTATCCCTTCGCAAGTTATTCTTGTCATATAATGATATGACCTATGTTCTTGAACAGAGATAACGATCCTATATGTTGTAACTACCCGCTGCTAGTAGATAAGGATCATATATGTTGTGATTAGCTGCTGTCAGTAGATTACGATTATATATGTTGTGACTAGCTGTTGTTAGTAGATTATTATTATATAGGTTGTGGTTAGCTACTGAAAGACATTTCGAGAGTATATTGTAGTATCTCTCATTAGGAAAGGGTATGTTAAGTTGACTCACACTACTAGCATCATAGAAACTCCTCTGTTCTTCTATTCACTATGTTAGTAGAATTTTGGTGTTTTTCTATCTTTCCAAGGTCTTAGAAGTTTAGGGTTAGCTGGTGGGACTGAGTTGGTAAGTTGAACAGTATAAGGCACTGCTGGGCGATATAACTTTCAGTTTGGCATCTGTATTGTTAGTAAAGCTCGCCCAAAGGCCATTGGCGTACCTTGATGCCTCCAGGGCCAAATTTTTGATAGGATGGTCTTACCTTAGAGACAGCGGCACTAGGGTTTCCTAGTGGAACAACTGACAATCTGCCATCTAGTTAGCTACTACTAGTGATTTCCCGTTTCAGTCGACTTAGCGCTTGTTATACAGGTTGCCCAGGAAGTTATCCCAGTTATAAAAGTCAGATAGACCCGTGGGTACCTAAGGAGGGGACCTTATTAGTAGTTTCATGTGAGACCAACGCCCCAACCTGCTCGTATAGATACTCAGCTGCAGGTTGTCGCGAGTGACTAGGGCCAGATAAACTTGCCTACGAGGCTATGAATCACCCAAAGAAGACATGAAATCTGAACAGACCAAGTTAATGTCTAAGGGGCTAGAACCATAGTAGTATAGTATTATCTTCATGCTAAGAATATAGTAAGATTCCTGTGGAAGGTTAGGGTTGACTGCTCCACGGCATGTTAGATTAGTAGCAGCCCAACAGTCGTTCTAAGAGAGAGAACTAAATAGTTGGTCTTCTGTGACCTTATTGTTCGCTTATGATCTACCATTGTCCTAGCATGACATTTAGAGTACATTTAGGCCACTCCAAATCTCGTCCTATCCTATATATACCATCTAGAGATTATAATCACTGCCAGGATCCTCTAATCAGATGTAGGCACATGGGTGTGCTTGTTGGCAGCTATACCGACTATTCTAGGGGCGAGTAGCGGTTGTGTTAGGCCTTAAGATCCAGATACACCTTTTGAGTGGCTAGAATGAGACTAAAATATAGTATATTGGTTGGATTGACCCCACCTAGGATAGCCTTCCATTGACCAACTTCAGGGTTGCTAAATGTGTCATTGCCTACGGGGCTATTGACTGCTTAGAGGAGCTATATGATATTTTTCAGAGGAGCTATGTGATGTCCCAAGGCATTATGTTAAGGCCCAGGGGCCATACTACAATCCATCCACAAACGGGTTTCTACTTTTATTCCATATCGGCATCACTGACCCTCCATCGAGCCTTGTGTGCCCAAGGTAACGGGCTCAGACATAGATACAAGAGTCTAGTGGGCTCATATACAGACCCAGAAGCCAGGTAGGTTTTCTATAGTACCATAAGAATCATAAGAACCTAGATAGGGGTATATAGATTGAACTGTACATGTCAGTGCTTATGGGGGCCCTGGTAGATTGTTTTTGTATTTCCTGCACCTTCTTGGCTTATGGGGGCTAGGTTAGGTTCTAGTTTGAATACTTTCTTGCTAGATATAGCCTAAATGTATAATTGTTAGAGTTCAGCTCATATACGTGTAGTGATTTACTAGATGCAAGTTATGGATACGAAAGCTTACATGTTATCTTCTGTCCCTCCTTGCCACTTTCTTTTAGTCTTTATCATCTTATATTCAGCTTTTTATTACCTCGTTACATATTTGGTACATATTATACTGACACTCACTATTGGGCGCTTCATACTTGCCTGCAGGTATAGACAGACAAGGTTCAGGACCTTCATTAGCAGCTATTCAAAGTCAGCAAATTAGCCAGCTCCTTTCATTCAGAGTTGCCAGGTTGTAGAGGTTTATCTTTATTTTATTTATATAGCCTTTGGGTAGGTCGGGTCCCTGTTTCAACCAATATTTTCACTCTTAGAGGCTTGCAGACTGCAGTCTTCAGTTAGTTGTCTGTGTTGGCCGCATGGGGCCTATATATATTCAGTTCTGTATGTTGGTCGTGTGGGGCCTAGTATAGCTTTTAGTTAGTGGCTTGTCGGCTATTGTGTTTATATAGCTCTTTGTTTTTCATTCTATTATAACTAGATAATATGGTGGTCTTATTGACCCGCATAATATACCTTTTATTATGTTGGCTGGGTTAGCTGTTTATTTTTTATAGGTGCTACGTGGCCTTGTCTGCCCGAGGCTATGTTTATAGCCTAGGTATAGCAGTTTATTTTCTTGATTTTGAGTAGCGAGTAGGCACCATAGGTGCATATGCCCATCCAGGTCAGCCCAGATCCCATTGTTGCATTAGGTGTCAGTCATGCCTCCCAAGGTGGGGCGTGACAAAACCCAATATTAGAATTCTCTATGTTTCAATCATGGGTATGATCCAACCATGTTTATAATATTGAATTATGATTATTGGGAATATTTTACAATGTTTTCAATTATAAATTATGTTTTCAGGTTTTATAAATTATGATGCCCATCCATGAAAGTTCATGAAAGTTGAGATCTACGATATATGTATTCAGGCATGATGAGATGTATTTGAAGAAAGTATGATTTGAAATTACCCGTGTCTATGTTCATGTTTATAAATGATCAAGTCTATGTCAAGCATGTTTAAGTATTGGTAAAGTACACATGATCAAATATGTTTTCATGATTTATCTAAATTTCATGTTATTAGCTTACCACATGGATTTTAGATTCTAAACTCCCATAATTTTTATCTTGTGGTATGGTTTGACCCCAAGGCTCCTCATATTATGATTTCAGATTTATGCATGTATTTTATGAGTCAGCTTCGTCGTTAGATGATGGTTCAGCTTCATTGAAAAATGATGGAGAGCATATGAATATTTTGGGAGTAGTGTCTAGCACCGAGTAGGCAAAGGGTCAATCAACCCTATTCCTCAGAACTGCATTCCAATGTAGGTATGTTCAGATTATTTGGGATCTCCCTTGTGAGCTTACCCTCCCCCAAGGGGCCTTCAGCTTGATATCGATATCATGGTAGCGTCCTTATCTCTGGCAAGGCTTGGGACAGCTCTTCCCACTTGAGTGTGACAGTCGGGACATAAGCTCTATCGTGGTAATGTCGGTTATATGACGAGTCTCCCATTGTTCCTTGTGATCTTAGTTATTCATGTTCATCAGTCATGATATTATGTTATCAACAAGTTTTACTCAATGTTCAGTTTTACTTATGATTATTAGTTTTTAGCTTTGGGTCATTCGATTCAGTTATGCATGAATCATGTTTTTAGATAATAGCATGCAAGCCCTACTCTCAGACTCCTATGATGAACTGCTTTATGTTATGCATGATCACTGATTTTACTTACTTAGCGATTCTAATTACCTTTCATATTAGGTACATTCCACTTACTGACCACATACTCTATGTTGTATCATTTCATGATACTGGCTCGGATATTCAGGCTCAGTTTCGTCATTAGCTAGATCTGCAGTATTAGCACTTTCCAGACAGAGTTGCTGAATCCTCATCTTTCGAGGGCCCTTCTTTTCAGTTGTATTTAGTACTTTCAGTTTCAGACATTAGTGAGTTAGTTGGGGTCTTGTCCCATCAACTTTTCAGTAGTAGAGGCTTTTAAGACATAGTATGTATTCGGTATTCAGCCTTGCATTATGTATTCAGTTGTTGTGATATTTCCATATTTCCTCTTTATTATACTTGTTAGACTTCTGCTTGATTATGTTGAGTTTAGACGTTATGTTCATGCCATGGGTCGACTTGGAGCTTTTCATGGTTTTTTGTCCCGTGTCTTGATCTGGGCCTATGTTCGGGATGTGCCACCTAAACTGTTGTTTTAAGCTCTTAAAAGAGGGTTTTAACGGAGTTTAACCTATCCTAATTCATTAAACTCCCATGCATGCAAGACTAGGATTTCGTTTATACCCCGGGAACCCAAGGATCAGACCCGGGAGTCAAAACAATGAAAAATTGAAAATTCGCACAAGATCTTACGATGAACCATGAGGTCGGTTGTGGGGAGTGACCACGATTCATAAGGTGACTCATGGTCAGCAAGGTTGGCAGGCTCAAGTTTAGGATGCCACAGGCATGACCACGAGTCGTGGTCAGACCTCACGACTCGTGGGGTTCCCCGTGGTCTTCCTTGGAGGTTGGAAAGGTTGGGAAGGGCAGTGAAGAGGCCACGGATGTGACCACGAGTCGTGGTTTGACCTCACGACTCGTGAGGTCACCCGTGGGTTGGAGTGTATGGTTCGTCAGGGTTTTGGGCAGTGGAGGTAACAAGTGGTGACCACGAGTCGTTGTCATCCACCATGATTCATGGGGTCCCTCGTGGGGTCAGCGAGCATGAAGGATCTAGGCCACGAATCGTTCCCCTTAGCAATGACTCATGAGTTCCCTCGTGGGGACTCACAACCAAAAATTTCTGCATTTTTAGTAAGGATGTTTTCATAATTCCTAAACTCGTAAGGACTAAACTACGTCATTTTAAGATCTGAATGGGATCTTTTAAGGGGGTTAAGTTCATGTTAAGCCTCATTCATGCATGCGAGAGTTTAGGGAGGAGAATAGAAGGTGATTCAAGTTGTTCTTCCTTAATTCCTCTAAAATCCATCTTGGGCTAGCAAGGGAAGTTAAGAACAAGATAATCCCAGGTATGTAATATCATTAATGGGTGAATCCTTCCCCACACAAACTCCTACTCTACGATTTTATTTAAAATTTATCAAAAACTCATGGGGTTTTGTATTTGATCTAGATAAAATCTAATGATTTAATTATGAGTTTTGTGATTTTGAAATCTTAACATAATCTATGGATTTTGATTATCTTTTGAGATTTAATTTGATTATAATGATATTTATTTTGATTTTTTGAAACAATTGAGCATAATTATGCATGCCCCATAAGGAACCGATTTATGATCTATTCATCCATTGATGCTCTTGACAAGCCCATCATGAATTACTATTTAAGTTATGAATTTATTATGTTATCTATTATGATTTTATGAAATTCAAGCTATATGCATGATTTACAAGTATGTATGAATCTTATTAATCATGAATTATATTTTTGGCTGACTCACGAGCCAATGTCATGGCTAAATCGCATATGTTCAAGAATGTTTACAATTATCATTATTTAACTAGCCGATGAACTCATGTATGTATTATTATGAGCACTATATATGTTTTGGGAATAGTATCGAACATCGAGTAGGTTCGGGGCTATCACGCCCCGCCTTGGGGGGTATGACTGGCACCTGGTGCCCTAGTAGGACCTGAACTGCTAGACTACTGAGCCTGAGCATATCTGGTGCCCGGCTGGCTCTAACTTAGATTCAGGGAAACAACGGGCTATATAACGGCTGTAAATACAGCCTCCGGCCGACTAGGCCTATAGCCACCTGTACCTGTACTAACAGCTAACCAAAAACATATCAATATAGGGAAACCTATGCGGGCCGACGAGGCCGACATGCTGTCTAGTTATCTGTAACTCAACAATGAAATACTGGAAAGCTACGTGACCGGCAAGGTCACCACTACTGTCAAACTATGGCCCCACACGGCCAACACAAAAGAAATAAAAGTACTAACAGCTATACAACTGCACGGCCTCTCACGACCAGCTCAACTGACCACAGGGAAATATGTACAGACTGCAAGCCTTTAGGAATAACAATAGAAATGATCGAGACAGGGCCCCGACCTACCCGTACTGTACAATAAAAGAAAGCGAAGTACACCTCTGGAATTCAGTCTCCGGATGACAGGAGCTGAATACTCGATCGCTGACAGGAATCACGAGGGATCGCCTGCTCGTCTATGAGTACCTGCAGGCACGTAATGCAGCGCCCCACCGGGCGTCAGTACCACTGGTACTGAGTATGTAATGCAATAACTGAAAGAAATATCTGAAAACAACAATACAACTGATGAAACTGAAACAGGAAGGGATAGATTAACTGTCTGATAATGTAAATCATACCTACTCTCAATTATACTGGAAGGGGTAGGAGTCATACCTGGAGACGTATAGTTCTACTGCCGATCTACTCATATCTAATGTAACATTGCATAACATAATATAACATAACATAGCACACACAAACCTTACCCGGCCCCCATAAGCCGGGAGGTACAACCAGCACAGAATCTATTCCCCTACTCCGGTCATCCCATCTCCTATAATAGCTATAAGCATCCTGCCGGTCCCCTGGGTATGCACTTGGGCTCGCTGAGCCCCTGACTATAACTGCATCTGAGTCCGAAGGACTCCTGAATCAACATCCGGGCGTATCCGCTCGACAGGGGTGTGTAAGGGCCGATCAAGGCACAATATGGGGAAAACTGGCATCCCATCTTCGTCCCCTGTGGGACGGCATGCCACTCCGTAGAGCGACGTATCCTCGTCCTCTGGCGGACGAGTCGATACAACTATTAACCCTGGGGCGGTCATGGATTCTAGGTAATCCAACCCCAAAACAATACAACGGTCTCAACTAGTAATACTATCTGCATATCCCACATACTGAAGCTAATAGTAGTAAAGTATCCGTACATACTGTATGCTGAACTAGTAATGGTAATGTGTACGTACTTAATACATATTGAGACTGATAATAGTATATATGTATAAATATAATCTTCTGCCATATTGTGCTGAGTCTAACGCTGAACAAGATATAGTTTTTCTGCTGAAAACCATACTGTATACTGAGTTTCTATAGTAACATGATTTTCTATTTCTAATATGCTTTCTAAACTTCATTTTAACCTATCAGTCTGCTTCTAAGATGCCTTACAGATATTACATTGCTCTACTGGGTTTCAACTGAATACGATAATATCCTAACATTTTGTACTACATCATATACTGAGCATGCTGTGCAGTTCCAACACTTGTATTAGAATCTATATCATGATAGTAAGTTTCGTGCTAATTATAACCTGGTGCTTCTAATATCCTACCAACATTCGTAATAAACATAACACATGACTTCTAAATATTCTACTGGCCTTTAAATTACTTTACTATACCGAGATTTACTAACTTGCCGAGGAAACTAGCTTTGCATACCTTTGCTTCTGATTTCCCGACTAACTGGCGTAACTTGGTCAGTATTTTAGCTATTCCTCCCAACTGCATTCACATATACATCAATCAGTACTAAATACAACTTTATTCTGAAGAACGACATCACTTTCGATATAATTATAGCCTAAACTTAGGCCTATCGAAAGACGGTCAAAAACTCGCTATTTTCCAGAAGTCCAGAAGGAAGAAATATTCACTTCATAGCTAGGAACACATAGACACTAGTTTGGAGCAATTCTACTTACCTTAACTCGGTAGCTGGACGATTCGTCGGCCGTATTTCACGAAACCAAATCCGTAGAAATGCTCTCTGCTGCTAAATACCTCGGTATCTGAGGTTAATTTGAGTTTGGACAACGTTTGGCAGCGTAATCGGTCGATATATTACCTTCCTTCGTCCCTCTCTGCCCCCTGCGTTTTCTGGAAATTTTCATAAGTTTTAAATGAATTTGACCGAAGTGGGGCTTTATATACTTGAGCCTGGACAGGGCCAACGCGGAGGCTTCACCTCCGTGACACGCTGCCATCGCGGAGGGGCTCTGCCTCGGCTCCTTCCGCGATGGTTCGACAGGTTTCTTGTCTGATCTCTTTCCCGGGCCTTTCTTTAGCACGTATGGCCTTCAAATATGCTTAACCAACGTGCGAATAGGCCATCTAAATACCGGGAATCTTACGGGGTATAACATTCTCCCCCCCTTAAGAACATTCGTCCCCGAATGTAAACTTCTATCTAGAGGACTTCTCAACTCACTACCTAGGAAAATTCCGGCAGAGTTTCCCCTGTAATATGGACTATCCTAAAAACCTGAAAGGCAGAAAAGTCCAATACAGGTACTGCATGCAATACTTTAAGATTCACAGGATAGCTAATCATCAATCTTTCTCATCTATACATATACAACCATAAGATACTGCATAAGTAACAACACGGACATACCTGTCATCTGACTAGGCCTGGAATAGGTGAGGATATCTAGCTTTCATATCTTCTTCAGCCTCCCACGTCATATCCTCTCGGTTCCTGTTATGTCACAGTACTTTGACAGATGCAATATCCTTAGTTCTCATTCTACGAATCTGTCTGTCTAGAATAGTTACTAGAATCTCTTCATAGGCCAGCTATTCAGTAACCTAGATATCCTGGACTGGAACTGCTCTGGATGGGTCTCCCATGCATTTCCTCAGCATGGACACATGAAAGACGGGATGAACGGATTCTAGCTCTGGAGGCAAGTTCAACTCATATGCTACTCGCCCTATCCTCCGACCAATATGATAGGGTCCAACAAATCTTGGACTGAGCTTACCCTTCTTGCTGAATCTCATCACCCCTTTCATCGGAGATACTTTCAGAAATACCCAGTCATTCACATTAAACTCCAGATCTCTGCGCCGTACATCTGCATATAATTTCTGATGACTCTGTGCAGTCAATAGGCGTTCTCTGATAAGCTCTACTTTCCCTCCTGACTGCTGAACAAGGTCTGGCCTAATCATCGCTGATTCTCCTACTTCAAACCAGCCAACCGGCGATCTGCACTTTCGCTCGTATAAAGCCTTAAAAGGTGCCATCTGAATAGCCGAGTGATAGTTATTACTATAAGCAAATTCTATCAGCGGCAAAGGCTCGTCCCAGCTACCACCATAATCTAGCACACACGCTCGCAGCATATCCTCGAGCATCTGAATAGTGCGCTTAGCCTGTCCGTCTGTCTGAGGGTGGGAAGTTGTGCTCAGATTAATCTGCGTCCCCAACCCTTTCTGGAATGATTTCCAAGACCTAGCCGTGAACTGCACTCCTCTGTCTGAAATAACGGATACTGGCACTCCATGCAATCTGACTATCTCTCGGATATACAACTCTGCATAATCTTCAGCTGAGAAAGTAGTTCTAACTGGCAGGAAATGAGCTGATTTAGTCAATCTGTCAACTATTACCCATATCGAGTCATGTCTGTGTCTGGTACGGGGTAATCCTACCCCAAAATCCATATTCACTGCTTCCTATTTCCAGAGAGGCACAACTATGTCCTGAGTTAACCCGCCTGGTTTCTGTTGTTCTGCTTTCACCTGTTGGCAGTTAGGACACTGGGCTACAAATTCAGCAATTTCTCTTTTCATATCTGGCCACCAGTAGTTCTCTTTGATGTCATGGTACATTTTTGTCGTACCGGGGTGAAGAGAATAACGGGCATAATGTACCTCGTTCATAATCTGCTGGTGGAGCCTTGAAACATCTGGAACATATAGACGGCCTTTACAACGCAGGACTCCACCCTCTGTTACCTGGAAACCTGGCGTTTTCCCCTACTAACCAGGTTAGGATTCTTATACTACCATTCTTTTTATTTTCACAACTGATAATGACACAGCGGTGTTCTCAATTACCGCTCTGTTGTCCTTCATTTCTATTACACGAACGGCTAAATTGACCAATTGATGTATCTTTCTGACCAACTCCCGTTGCTCGGCAGCCCATACACCACACTTCTAATAGATCTATAGCTAAGAGCGGTTGTTGCTCCAGTACCTCTTCTTGGCTGATATAACATTTTCATACTTAGAGAGCTCGGCATATAATTGATGGTCATACTAACTTGTCTTGCCGAAGAGATCGACAGGTAGTTTACAGGCGTAGCTAGAGCTTATCTGGACCTCCGGCCACATGCTAAAGCTACTTGTTGCTGGGATAACCTGAACGACCGTCTACGCACCTTGTGCCTTTATCTGATCAGAGGATCCTGATATCGACCATGACCTCTAATGATCTGGCTGCATAACCTTAAATAACTGAATAGTCGGGTTGAATGACCCGAATGTGGCAGTAGTCTAACAATGCTCTAACTGTTCTACTTGAGTACTTATAGTTCATGCATAACTGCAGACTTGTGGGCATCTAATTGCTTTGTTGTTTTGCTTGAACCACCGTAAGGCTGGGTTTAATCAAACTTACTCCCAGGTGATCAATATCTGGATCTTTACGGGGAGTCTACTGATCTCCTGGTCTTAATAGACACTGTGCTAGTAGGGTACTATCAATTTCTTACGCCTTGTGTGTATCCATTTGGATTTATACTGCTACTCTGGGGAATTCTCGGTCTTATGAGCTATTCTGTAAATACTAGCCTTCTGCTAGGGCTCTGTATCTGAATATCTTACGAGAACCAGCTGAAGTACTAGTCTGTCACTGACTATTGATGTGGACCCTTCCTTGGGGTACCCACGGGTATTCTGACTGGGACAGCCGACTGACTTATGGGGTGTTCCACATAATAACTGCTAGGTTAACTAAGGCCGACTCTCACCTACAAGGCTGGGAAAATGACGTACGACCACTTAACATACTAGAACAATTATGGTATTGCTAATCTCTGAAATTTACCTATTTGGCCTCTAATCCTAGTTCTAGCACATGCGCTAATGTTACCGATCTTCAGGGATGCTACCCTGCTAATGCAGGCGCCAGCTGGTCGGTAGACCGTCTAACCGCGCCCTTATCATCTAGCCATCTAGTTCAGGCCATTAACTCTGGTAAGCTCCTAGAGCCTAGATCTGGCAACAACACATAAGTCTATTAACTTAATAACAGAGAACTGAGATAGTTTCTATGACTTCATACGTAATTCACACTTAATCTGCCCTTTCTCTTCTCCTTTCCCTTTCTCCTTTCTTCCCTCCTTTTCTTTCTTTCTTCTCCCCTTTTTTTTGGCAAGGGGGGGGGGGGTTCCTGCAATGCAATTTGTACATGCTTTCTATTACTAATCAGCATCTGTGATTGTACCCCTTATAGGCAGCTACTCACAGCGTATCTATTATCTGTATATATATATATATCAATAGCTACGTACAATATGTACTGAATTCTGCGGTAATACATAATCTCTAACATGCTCTGCTGAGTCTCATACCGTACATGATACACCGCTTCTACGGCCTAATAATACCTCCTGCCCTGACTTATCATTTCATTGTATTGTCACCCCATTCTGAAAGTAACAAACATAAACACTTTAGTTGTTGTCTGCTGTTTGGAATTCCGCCACTCTTGCGATGTGGGGTCAACGTTCGAATCTTGTGGCCTTACTAGGCATATATTGAGAGCCCATGACCGTCTGCTAGGCCTTATCTCTAGGCCACACTAGATTAAATTCGTTGTATCGGCAATTTCTCAACTTCCCCATAAGCGAACATACTGCAGTATTCTGGACCGCAATCTTACTGTCAGCCCGAGGCTTAATCCTTAATATGATATTCTATCAATCTGGGGGTAATCCTAATTTCCCCACAACATCTGACACTCCTGCTTCTTCCCCTCATCTTGCTTAAGCTGAACTCTGGGGTTCAAGGTACTTGCTTTTCATTGTTAATAAGATTACTGGTCAAGTATCAGTTCATACTTCCCCTGACTTGCAGTCATACCTATCTGATTCACATGACCTCTCACCCTTTCGATATCACAACTGAATCATATCTATAATCTTACAGGTATATATTACTGTCTATTAGCGTATATGGCGGACTTAGCCTTTTTCTGACTCAAATTTGACTATTACTAAGCATTCATTACTAACAGGTCTTTTACCCCTGCTTCGGGTAAGCTAACAATATTACTTTCTTTACTAGCTTGTTATCATAAGGGTCTGCACAGCTTACATAATCATAGGGGCTCTTTATACTTTCTAATACCTACTAGGATCAATCAGCCCATCTTTACTTACTGCTTGATTTGGCAACCCCATCTCAAGTCTTATACCCCTTTACTATACTGGCATCAAAATCAAGAGGTAGGAATAGCCTTTTTCTTATTGCAACAAATAAAAGCATTTAACTGTACCATATCCAAAAAGATGTATTAGGGATTCCTGCATTTCCCTCTCTTTCTTATACTTACTTGGTGGTCTGACCTTATCTGTAATCTTAATCAGATATTATATAGCTAATAAATAAATCAACTCGTATGTACATTACACTCCTGACTTCCTATTCTGACGTTATCAATGTATACTAGGGATAGTACCGATAAAGGTATCATGCTGGGAGGTCTCTGGTACCCCCTCCTACTGCTGTAGTTATCATGTAACTGGCTAATGCCTTCTTCTATTGTTATATCTGATCTTCTGCCTGTAGTAGGGTAATGCTGATCTACCTTTGTATTTGTAATCAAAGAATGTGGTAAGTTTTTAGGGACTCAACCCTATACTGTACCGCTCTAAAGCACGATTGACTTAGAAGGAAGGGTAACCATCCTATCATGCCTCGCAGCCTCCTGCCTATAGTATGTGGTGCACAACACATCCATAGACAAGACTCTACTTAGCACGGCTTGCAAACTCCCTGGGAACCGACCTGCTCTAATACCAAGTTTGTCACGCCCTGCCCTGGGGGGTATGATTGGCACCTGGTGCCCTAGTAGGACCTGAACTGCTAGACTACTGAGCCTGAGCACATCTAGTGCCCGGCTGGCTCTAACTTAGATTCAGGGAAACAACGGGCTATATAACGGCTGTAAATACAGCCTCCGGCCGACTAGGCCTATAGCCACCTGTACCTGTACTAACAGCTAACCAAAAACATATCAATATAGGGAAACCTATGCGGGCCGACGAGGCCGCCATGCTGTCTAGTTATCTGTAACTCAACAATGAAATACTGGAAAGCTACGTGACCGGCAAGGTCACCACTACTGTCAAACTATGGCCCCACATGGCCAACACAAAAGAAATAAAAGTACTAACAGCTATACAACTGCACGGCCTCTCACGACCGGCTCAACTGACCACAGGGAAATATGTACAGACTGCAAGCCTCTAGGAATAACAATAGAAATGATCGGGACAGGGCCCCGACCTACCCGTACTGTACAACAAAAGAAAGTGAATTACACCTCTGGATTTCAGTCTCCGGATGACAGGAGCTGAATACTCGATCGCTGATAGGAATCACGAGGGATCGCCTGCTCGTCTATGAGTACCTGCAGGCAAGTAATGCAGCACCCCAACGGGCATCAGTACCACTGGTACTGAGTATGTAAAGCAATAACTGAAAGAAATATCTGAAAACAACAATACAACTGATGAAACTGAAATAGGAAGGGATAGATTAACTGTCTGATAATGTAAATCATACCTACTCTCAATTATACTGGAAGGGGTAGGAGTCATACCTGGAGACGTATCGTTCTACTGCCGATCTACTCATATCTAATGTAACATGGCATAACATAATATAACATAACATAGCACACACAAACCTTACCCGGCCCCCATAAGCCGAGAGGTACAACCAGCACAGAATCTATTCCTCTACCCCGGTCATCCCATCTCCTATAATAGCTATAAGCATCCTGCCGGTCCCCTGGGTATGCACTTGGGCTCGCTGAGCCCCTGACTATAACTGCATCTGAGTTCGGAGGACTCCTGAATCAACACTCGGGCGTATCCGCTCGACAGGGGTGTGTAAGGGCCGATCAAGGCACAATATGGGGAAAACTAGCATCCCATCTTCGTCCCCTGTGGGACGGCATACCACTCCATAGAGCGACGTATCCTCGTCCTCTGGCAGACGAGTCGATACAGCTATTAACCCTGGGGCGGTCATGGATTCTAGGTAATCCAACCCCAAAACAATACAACGGTCTCAACTAGTAATACTATCTGCATATCCCACATACTGAAGCTAATAGTAGTAAAGTATCTGTACATACTGTGTGCTGAACTAGTAATGGTAATGTGTACGTACCTAATACATACTGAGACTGATAATAGTATATATGTATAAATATAATCTTCTGCCATACTGTGCTGAGTCTAACGCTGAACAAGATATAGTTTTTCTGCTGAAAACCATGTTGTATACTGAGTTTCTATAGTAACATGATTTGCTATTTTTAATATGCTTTCTAAACTTCATTTTAACCTATCAGTCTGCTTCTGAGATGCCTTACAGATATTACATTGCTCTACTGGGTTTCAACTGAATACGATAATATCCTAACATTTTGTACTACATCATATACTGAGCATGCTGTGCAGTTCCAACACTTGTATTAGAATCTATATCGTGCTTGTAAGTTTCGTGCTAATTATAACCTGGTGCTTCTAATATCCTACCAACATTCGTAATAAACATAACACATGACTTCTGAATATTCTACTGGCCTTTAAATTACTTTACTATACTGAGATTTACTAACTTGCCGAGGAAACTAGCTTTGCATACCTTTGCTTCTGATTTCCTGACTAACTGGCGTAACTTGGTCAGTATTTCAGCTATTCCTCCCAATTGCATTCACATATACGTCAATCAGTACTAAATACAACTTTATTCTGAAGAACGACATCACTTTCAATATAATTATAGCCTAAACTTAGGCCTATCGAAAGACGGTCCAAAACTCGCTATTTTCCAGAAGTCCAGAAGGAAGAAATATTCACTTCATAGCTAGGAACACATAGACACTAGTTTGAAGCAATTCTACTTACCTTAGCTCGGTAGCTCGACGATTTGTCGGCCGTATTTCATGAAACCAAATCTGTAGAAATGCTCTCTGCTGCTAAATACCTCGGTATCTGAGGTTAATTAGAGTTTGGACAACGTTTGGCAGCATAATCGGTCGATAATATATTACCTTCCTTCGTCCCTCTCTGCCCCCTGCGTTTTCTGGAAATTTTCATAAGTTTTAAATGAATTAGACCAAAGTGGGGCTTTATATACTTGAGCCTGGACAGGGCCAACGTGTCACGGAGCCAACGCGGAGGCTTCACCTCCGTGACACGCTGCCATCGCGGAGGGGCTCTGCCTCGGCTCCTTCCGCGATGGTTCGACAGGTTTCTCGTCCGATCTCTTTCCCGGGCCTTTCTTTAGCACGTATGGCCTTCAAATATGCTTAACCAACGTGCGAATAGGCCATCTAGGTGCCGGGAATCTTACGGGGTATAACAGGGGCTTAGGTTAAGCCCTGGATCTCATGAACTACATGCCACCGTAGGTATATTGGGACCCTTTTCATGTTAGTCCCTGGACCAAATGGCCCTTTTCATGGTGATATCACACTTTCATATTTCTACCCTTGGCAAGGTACGAACACCCTCCCGACAAGGGTTACAAGTGGGGCTTCATATGTGCTCATATGGGGTATGTCGATTAAGAAAATCTCCCACTGTTTCTCATGATTTATGCATGTTATGGTTATGTATGTGAGCTCAAGTCATGTTAAGTAAATCTTTTCTATTATGACTATGATTATGTTATGTTATGAATGTTTTGAAAACCTTGAGCCATATGATATGTTATTATCATTTACGATACGAACATGACGTCCCACTCTTATGATCATTTATGAATTTCATATATGTTTTAAATGTATATTTTTACTTATCTTGCCTACTTAGTACATTCCACGTACTGACCGCATACTTTCTATATTTTATCGTTTTATGATACAGGTCCCAGTTCTTAGGCTAATCCTCACTCGTAGATAGTTTCATATTCGCTCTCAGCGCTCTTGGTGAGTAATCATGTTCCGAGGGCTGTATGTTCATACTCTATATTGTTCGTTTAGTTTCTGAATGTTGGATTAGTTGGGGAGTTGTCCCATCAATCCGCCTTTCATGTTTAGAGGTTTATCAGACTACAAGTTTTATTCCGCCGTATTGTATAAGTCTTGTACTGATTTTTCCTTATGCTATGTTATGATTATATTCTTTATGTTAAGTCTTCCGCTCATGTGATTGAATTAGATGTATGCTCATGCCATGGTTTGACTTGGGGTCTCTCGGGGCTCCTTGTCCCGTGTCAACGATCCGGGTGTACGGTTGGGTCATGACAAACTTGGTACCAGAGCCATAGGTTTGATGTCTCCTAGGGAGTCGGAAAGTCGCATTAGGTATAGTGTTTTTCATGGGTGTGAAGTGCGCCACACTTATGACCAAGGGGCTACTAGACATTTAGGAAATGTTCCCTTCTTTCATGATTTATGTCATGCGATAAACGTCCTGCACTCTTCTAATTCATGCTATTCGCATTTGCAGAATCATGCCTCCATGTCGAGTAAATGCCAGGAGAAACGACAATGGAAATGATCATGAGGGTGCCCATGATGGTGAGCATCATCCAACTCCACCCATTAATGAAGAGCACGTACTAGAGCCAACTGCCCACGCTGAATTTAGGGCAACGATTCAGATGCTGGCACAAGCCATGACTGCCTAGGTCTAGAATTAGCCAGTGGCACATCTCCCTCAAAATGGGAATGCAGCGGCAGCTAGGGTGAGGGATTTCTTTAGGATGAGCCCTCAGGAGTTCACGGGGTCAAAGGTGGACGAGGATCCATACGATTTTATAGAGGAGATTTTGAAGATCACCCAGGTTATGGTGTGAACAATGGGGAATGCATTGATTTGACCTCCTATTAGCTAAAGGGGGTAGCACATATATGGTTAAAGCAATGGAGAGATGCCAGGGCTGTGGGTGCCAGCCCGATAGGTTGGGATGAGTTTCACACCGCATTCATGGATCGTTTCTTCCCTCGGGAGATGAGGGAGCTCAAGGCAGCCGATTTTCTGAATCTGAAGCAGGGTAACATGTCTATCCAAGAATATGCATTGGAATTCACTCGGTTATCGAATTATGCTCCGGAGTTGGTGGTGGATCAATGAGCTCTGGTGAGCTGTTTTGTGCATGGGGTAATAGATTACTTGGAAAAGGATTGCCGGATCTCCTTGCTTCACTAGGAAATTGGTTATCCCCGCATTGTATTGCATGCGCAACAGATGGAGTTAGTCTACATGAGGCAGAGAGAGGCCAAGAGGGTCAGGACCGATAGCTATGGGGTTTCTCAAGCCAGGTCAGGAGGTGGACCACGTGAACAGACCCATCACAGGTCCATTGCTCCAGCTCTGTCATTGACCAGCACGCCATCTAGGTTCAGGGGAGACTAGAGGAGCAGGGCTACAAGCTCAAGGGATCATGGTAGAATGCAGGTGGAGCGCACTTTTTCAATTTGTATGAAGTGCTTCAAGAATCATCCCGGGAGGTGCCTGGTAGGTACGGATGCTTGTTTCAGGTGTGGAAAACCTAGACACAAGATCAGAGATTGCCTTGCAGCCAGTTCTACCACTCCAGCAATAGTACACCCTCTATAGGGTGCCTCTACTAGTTCAGCAGGTGGTCAGCGCCAAAATAGGTTTTATGCCCTAGTTCCTCTCCAGGAGCAGGAGGCTTCGCCAGATGTGGTCACGGGTATGTTGCAAGTCTTCTATACTATGCTTATTCTTTGTTAAATCCAAGAGCTCATTTGTTTTTTGTGACCCCTTATATTGCTAGTAGTTTTGGAGTTAGTCCTGAAATTTTGTTAGAACCGTTCTCCGTATCTACTCCAATCGGTGAATCAGTGGTAGCTAGGCGGGTGTATAGGGGTTGCCCCATTACGGTGTTTCATAAGGTTATCTCTGCGAACTTAGTAAAATTGGCCATGACTGACTTTGACATCATTTTGCGTATGGATTAGTTGTTTTCATGTTACGCTTCGATTAATTGTAGGACACATGGGGTGGAATTTAAGTTTCTGGGTGCATCAATTTTGGATTGGAAGGGTAGTTCAGTCGTACCAGCCGGTCAGTTTATTTCCTACCTTAAGGCTAGGAGAATGATCTCTAAGGGTTGCATGTACCACCTAGTTAGTTTTAAGGATGTAGAGTCCGAGACCCTGACTATTTAATCAGTTCTAGTCGTGTGTGAGAATCTTGAGATTTTCCCTGATGATTTTCCAAGTGTTCCTCCGAAGAGGGAAATTGATTTTGGTATTGATCTGTTGCCCGATACATAGCCTATCTCCATTCCTTATTACAGGATGGCTCTAGCCGAGCTAAACAAGTTAAAAGAACAGTTGAAGGACTTGTTGGATAAAGGTTCATTAGACTGAGCAAGTCTCCATGGGGTGCACCGGTTCTCTTTGTTCAAAAGAAGGATGGATAACTTTGGATGTGTATTGATTATCTACAGTTGAATAAGGTCACTGTTAAGAACAGGTACCCCTTTCCCAAGATTGATGATTTATTTGACCAGATCCAAGGTTCCAGGTGTTTCTCGAAGATAGATCTCTGGTACGGATACCATCAGCTCAGATTTCAGGAGTGTGTGTCCCAAAGACAGCTTTCAGAACCTGGTATGGCCATTATGAGTTTGTAATTATGTCATTTGGACTAACCAATGCTCCTGCAGCTCTTATGGACCTGATGTATACGTTGTTCAAGAAATATCTGGACATGTTCGTGATCGTGTTCATCAATGATATTCTTATATACTCCGGGAGCGAGGAGGAGCATGCCGCTCATCTGAGGATAGTGCTGCAGACTCTCAAGAATTGTCAGTTGTATGCAAAGTTTAGCAAGTGTGAGTTTTGATTGAATTCGATAGCATTTTTGGGCCATGTAGTATCAGGAGAGGGCATAAAGGTAGATTCTCATAAAATCGAGGCGGTGAAGAATTGGCCTAAACTGGTGAGTCCTTCAGAAATTGGGAGTTTCTTGGGCCTGGGAGGCTACTATCAGAGATTTGTGGAGGGTTTTTCATCTATTGTCGCACCACTGACTAAGTTCTCATAAAAAGATTAAGTTCCAACGATCGGAGGCTTGTGAGGAAAGCTTCTAGGAATTGAAGACCGACTCACTTCAGCACCAGTGTTGACTTTACCTGAGGGTATGGATGGCTTTGTTGTATATTGTGATGCTCAAAGAGTTGGACTGGGATGCATGTTGATACAACATGGGAAGGTAATAGCATATACCTGTCGACAGTTAAAGGTTCATGAAAAGAATTACCCGACCCATGATCTCGAGTTGGCTGCAGTGGTGTTTGCATTGAAGATATGGTGGCATTACTTATATGGGGTCCACGTGGATGTGTTCACAGATCACAAGATCTTGCAATATGTGTTCACATAGAAGGATCTCAATCTTCGGCAAACGAGGTGGTTGGAATTATTAATGGACTACAATATGAGTTTTCTTTACCACCCAGACAAGGTGAATGTGGTGGCGGATGCACTTAGTAGGCTCTCTATGGAGAGTGTGTCCCACGTGGATGAGGGAAAGAAGGAGTTGGTGAATGATGTCTACCGGCTTGCAAGGTTGGGAGTTAGATTGATCGACTCGACCGATGGCGACGTTATTTTGCAGAATGGGTCAAAATCATCCTTTGTGGTTGATGTCAAATCTAAGCAAGATGAGGATCCGATTTTGAGGAAGCTGAAGGAAGCCGTGCAGATTCAAAAGGTGGAGGTTTTCTCCCAAGGGGGAGATGGTGTGCTACAATACTAGGGTCGACTATGCGTTCCGGACATTAATAATTTGAGAGTTCGGATATTACATGAGGCACATGGTACCAGATATTCTATCCATCTAGGTGCCACCAAGATGTATCATGATTTGTGGGAAGTTTATTGATGGGATGGAATGAAGAGAGATATTGTAGAATTTGTAGCCAAGTGTCCGAATTGCCATCAAGTGAAAGTTGAGCATCAGAGACCAAGAGGTGTACTCCAAGATACTAGCATTCCTACTTGGAAGTGGGAAGAGATCAACATGGACTTTATAACAGGTTTGCCCCACATTCGGAGATAGTATGACTCCATTTGGGTTGTTGTGGACAAGTTAACCAAGGCTGCATACTTTCTACCGATCAAGACCACGAATTCGGCAGATGATTATGCCAAGTTGTGTATTCGAGAGTTGGTTCAACTTCATGGAGTTCCCTTGTCTATTATATCAGACCGAGGTACTCAGTTTACCTCCTAGTTCTGGTGGTCTTTTAAGAAGGGACTTGGGACTCAAGTTAAGCTCAATACAGCCTTTCATCCGCAAATGGATGGCCAAGCCGAGCAAACAATCCAGACTCTTGAGGACATGTAGAGGTCATGTTTTATGGATTTTAAATGTAGTTGGGATGATCATTTGCCCTTAATCGAGTTTTCTCATAATAACAACTATCACTCCAGTATCCAAATGGCACCGTTCGAAGCTCTCTATGGACAGAGGTGTAGATCTCCCATCGGATGGTTTGAGGTTGGTGAGGCAGTTATGATAGTGCCAGATTGGGTTCATGAGGTCATGGTAAAGGTTCAGTTGATACGGAATAGGATGAAGGCTGCTCAGAGTTGTTAGAGATTCTATGCTGATGTGAGGAGAAGAGATTTGGAGTTTGAGGTGGATGATTGGGTATTTCTAAAAGTATTTCCTATGAAGGGAGTCATGCAGTTCAAAAAGAAAGGAAATTCATTCCCCGCTATGTTGGTCCCTATCGGGTTATGATAAGAATTGGTAAGGTAGCGTATGAGTTGGACTTACTATCAGAGTTATCATCTGTGCATCCCGTGTTTCATGTGTCGCTTTTGAAAAAGTGCTTGGGTGATCCAGCTTTAATAGTCCCAGTGGACAGCGTTGGTGTAAGGGATAGCCTCATCTATGAAGAATTTCCAGTGTAAATCTTGGATCGTCGAGTTCGGAGGCTGAGGAACAAAGAAGTAGATTTAATTAAAGTATTATGGAGAAATCAGCATGTTGAAGGAGCTACGTGGGAAGCCGAAGAAGATATGATGTCTAGATACCCACACCTGTTTTCTACTGGCTCAGTTTCAGTTTGAGGTATCAGCTTTTGCCTAAAACCTCTAATCAATTTTCATGTTTAGTTCATGCATACAAGTTTGTTTTATGATACGGTAAATGTATGTCATGTCTGAATTCAGTTCAGTTATGTAGTTCTTTTCAGAGGTAGTCAATCCGTCAGCTTTCAGCTTAAATGATCAGTATTTGTATATGGCGATAGCTTGTTTCGGAGTTTTCTGCATGTTTCTAACATTCGAGGATGAATTTTCCCAAGGGGGAGATATTGTTATACCCCGGGAACCCAAGGATCAGTCCAGGAGTCAAAGTAAAGAAAAACTAAAAATTCGCACTAGATCTCAGGACGATCCGTGAGGTCGGTCGTGGGGAGTGACCACGACTCGTAAGGTGACTCATGGTCAGCAAGGATGGGAGGCTCAAGTGGAGGAGGCCAAGGGCATGACCACGAGTCCTGCTCAGACCTCATGACTCATGGGGTTCCCCGTGGTCTGCCTTGGAGGTTGGCAAGGTTGGGAAGGGTAGTGAAGGCCGCGGATGGTGACCACGAGTTGTGGTCTAACCACATGACTCGTGAGGTCACTCGTGGGTTGGAGTGTATGGTTGTTCAGGGTTTTGGGTAGTGGGGGTCACGGGTGGTGACCACGAGTCGTGGTCAGCGACCACGATTTATGAGGTCCCTCGTGGGGTCCCCTGAGTAATTTTGGGCAGTGAGCATGACGGATCCATGCCACGAGGTGTGCCCCTTGGAAACACTCGTGAAGTCCCTCATGGGGACTGGCAACCAGAAATTTCTGCGTTTTGTGTTTTCATAATTCCTAAACTCCTAAGGCCTAAACTACGTCGTTTTAAGGACTGAATAGGGTCTTTTAAGGGGGTTAAGTTCATGTTAAGCCTCATTCATGCATGCAAGAGTTTATGGAGGAGAATAGAAGCTGATTCAAGGTGGTTTTCCTCCATTCCTCTAAAATACATCTTGAGCTAGCGAGGGAAGTTAAGAACCAGATAATCCCAGGTATGTAAGGTCATCAATGGGTGAATCCTTCCACACCCATGCTCCTACTCTACGATTTTATTTAAAATTTATCAAAAACTCATGGGGTTTAGCATTTGATTTAGATAAAATCTAATAATTTAATTATGGGTTTTGTGATTTTGAAATCTTAACATAATCTATGGATTTTGATTATCTTTTGATATTTAAATTGATTATAATGATATTGATTTTGATTTTTTGAAACAATTGAGCATAATTATGCATGCCCCATGAGGAACCGATTTATGATCTATTCAACCATTGATGCTCTTGACAAGCCCATCATGAATTACAATTTAAGTTATGAATTTATTATGTTACCTATTATGATTTTATAAAATTCAAGCTATATGCATTATTTACAAGTATGTATGAATCTTATTAATCATGAATTATATTTTTGGCCGACTCACGAGCCTCATGTCATGGCTAAATCGTGTATGTTCAAGAATGTTTACAATTATCATTAATTAACTAGCCCATGAACTCATGTATGTATTATTATGAGCACTATATATATATTTTGGGAGTAGTATCAAACACCGAGTAGGTTCGGCGCTCAGGTTAAGCCCCCAATCTCATGAACTACGTGTCACCGTAGGCATGTTGGGACCCCTTTCATGTTAGTCCCCGGACCAAATGGCCCTTTTCATGGTGATATCACACTTTTATTGTTCTACCCTTGGCAAGGTACGAACACCCTCCCGACTAGCGTTACAAGTCGGGTTTCATGTATGCTCATATAGGGTATGTCGGTTAAGAGAATCTCCCATTGTTCCTCATGATTTGTGCATGTTATGGTTATGTATGTGGGCTCAAGTCATGTTATGTAATTCTCATCTATTATGATTATGATTATGTTATGTTATGAATGTTTTGAAAACCTTGAGCCATATGATATGTCATTATGATTTACGATACGAGCATGACGTCCCACTCTTATGATCATTTATGAATTTCATATATGTTTTAAATTTCCATTTTACTTACCTTGCATACTCAGTACATTCCATGTACTGAACCGCATACTTTCTATGATGTATCATTTCATGATACAGGTCCTAGTTCTCAGGCTAATCCTCATATGTAGATCGTTTCAGATCTCTCTCAGCGGTCTTGGTGAGTCCTCATGTTTCGAGGTCTGTATGTTCATACTCTATGTTGTTCTTTCAGTGTCTGGATGTTGGATTAGTTGGGGAGTTGTCCCATTAATCCTCCTTTCATGTTTAGAGGCTTATCAAACTACAAGTTGTATTCCGCCGTATTGTATAAGTCTTGTACTAATTTTCCCTTATGCTATGCTATGATTACACTCTTTACGTTAAGTCTTCCGTTCATTTGATTGAATTAGATGTATGCTCATACGATTGGTCAACTTATGGTCTCTCGGGGTTTCTTGTCCCGTGTTTATGATCCGGGTGTACGTTTGGATCGAGACAATTTCTCCTTTGAAGATCAAGCTTAAACCTTTCAATTTATTCTCCAAATCTCTTGGGCTTTAAAAGACAAGTGTAGATTCAACTCACCCAGGTATGTAGCGCTATGAATGAGAGTTTCCTTTTACTGTCATGCTCAAAATTCTCCTCAATTTCTTGAATTCAAGTTCTAAATCAAGTTCATAATCTTATGGGGTTTTAACCCAATTTTATGAAATTCTCTATGATTTATTTATGGGTCAATTCCCTTTATGTTTCAAAGTATGTTTTAAGATTTATGGGAAGATTCAATACCTATTTTGATTATAAATTCTTGATTTCAAGTTATTAGAACTTATGCCCCATTATGCGAGTTTTATTAAAAGTGAAGTTTATGATTTATGTTTTCAAGCATGATGAGATATCTAGCATGAATGAATGTTTTTAAATTACCCGTGTGTGAATCAATGATTTTTTCTTATGAAGTCTATTTCAAGTATACATGATTTTAAGACTTTGGGCATGCCCACATAGGTTAAGCATGTTTTCATGATTCAACTCAGCTTTATAAAAATCAGCTTACCATATGGTTTTGGAGTCTATACTCCCACTTTCAACTTATTGTATGTTTTTAGCTTCGTCAAAAAATGATGGTGAGCAGTTTGCATAATATTGGGAGTAGTCTCTAGTACCGAGTAGGCTAGGAGTTCAGGTAAACCCTAGGTCACAAAACTTCACACCAACGTAGGTTTATATATATACATTGGGATCTCCCTTGTGAGCTTCCCCTGCCCCCAAGGGGCCTTCACCTTGATATCGATATCATGATAGCGCCCTTAGTCCTAGCAAGGGTTTATACGTCTCCGCCTACTTGAGTGTAATAGTTGGGGCATCACATAAGCTCTATCGTGATGGTGTCGGTTGTGACGAGTTCTCCCATGATTCCTCATGATTTTAGTTATTCATGTTCATGATTTATGATATTATGTTTTATAGAAGGTTTGACCCAATATTCAGTTTATAAGTTTGTACTTACAATTCAGTTATGACAAGTTATATGATTTCTATCTTCAGCTTTGGGCCATTCTATTCAGATATGGTATTTAGCTTATTATTAAACTTGTTTCATATTCATATTTCAGCATGCAGCTTTACTCTCATAATCTTATGATTTATGTTTACATGCATGATTTCAGTTTATACTTACTCAGCCTGTTTTACTTACCTTATATACTCAGTACATTTCAAGTATTGACAACATACTCTTTGCTGTATTATTTTATGATACAGGTTTAGATGATCAGACTCAGTTCCGCCATTAGCCAGTCCCCACAGCTTAGTTGAGTCTATCTTGTGGTGAGTCCTTGTCCTTTGAGGACCTTCAGTTGGTTGAGTTATGTTATTTTCAGTTCTCAGATTTTAGTGAGCTAGTTGGGGATGTTGTCCCATCAGCTCTTCAGTTATGTTAGAGGCTTATCAAACAATATGTAGAAATTCAGTTTTGTCAGTGTTGATTCTGTATGGTTGATACATATTAAAACTCACGCTTATTCATGTGTAGTTTATCAATTTCTATTTGATATATGCTCTTTAGCTACTATGTTCATGCCCTAGATCGAGTGGGAGTCATTCGTGGTCCTAGGTTCCGTGTCTTGATCTGGGGTCTTAGCTCGGGTCATGACAAACTTGATATCAAATTATTAGATTTTGAAGTGTCCTAGGGTGTTTGAAAGTCACGTTAAGTAGAGCCTTTTTCATGTGTGTGAAGCACATCACACTTATGACTAAGAGTCTACAAATAGTTTTAGGAAACGTCCCTTCTTTCATGATTCTACCTCGTTCTATGAATCTCAACTCTTCTACTCTCCTAACTCGTGCTATACGCGTTTGCAGAAGCATGTCTGCCCGAAGAACCAATGGAGGTCAGCCAACCCCACCAGCTCTAGTGGGCCCCTTATTCGTACAAGTTACGGATGCAGAGCTCGGGGCTGCCTTAAGAGTGTTGGTATGAGCCATGACCACTCAGCTTAATCAATAGGCCATCACATCCGCGGATTTCACAGGAGAGATAGCAACTATTAGGGTTCAAGACTTCATGGGAAAGAGTCTGCCTAAGTTTCTTGGTTTGAAAGAGAATAGGGAGTTCAAGGGGAGAGGAAATTGAAGCAAGAGGGCCAGGATAGGTAACTTTGAGTTTTCCCAACAAGGGTCAGGTGGTGGAAATCACCCTCAGCTTTAACAGAGTTCTTTGGCTTCGACCCGGGGAAACAAATCTAAGGTAGAGGAGGTTACATACCCAGTGAGCAGAAGGTATGGGAAGAACCACCTAGGGAAGTGCTTGATGGGTTCAGATTATTGCTTTTGGTGTAGCCAGCATGGTTATAAGCTTAGAGATTGCCCATCGGCCATGCAGAGTGGCTAGAGAGGACATGCCCCAACCACCCCTCCAGCATCCCTATCCAGTAGGCCAGCATGCCTACAATTCGATAAAAAACAACCGAGAGTGTTTGGTTGGCAGAGATGGTTGATTCGAGTGTGGTAACCCTGGGCACATGTGTAGGGATTGCCCATCTCTAGTTAGGGAAGCGGTAGATCCAGTGCTCCAGCCACCAGATCAGCAGCTCCAGCAGCTTTCTATCTCAGCAGGGCGGGTTATCTAGTGCAGGTGGCGGCCAGCTCCAGATATAGTTGCAGGTATGTTATGATCTTTTCATATTGACCCTTGCATGTTGCTAGGCTCAAGGGCCCCAATCTAAGGTGTAAGGTCCTTTTTTGCATTTTAGTATGAGATTCATCTCGCGAAGGGTAGGAAATGGTTATGAGTATAAAGCTTCAGTGGTAGCTTTAGGGGCGAATGGAAAAGTCAAGAGCTAGTGATGTCAACCTAGCCTTAAGGAAAGATCCAAGGGCCATCGAACGACGACTTTAAGCTAAAGGGGAAATGCTAAGTCGAGAGGCCGAGTAAAATCTTGAGTTATTTCTAGTAAGGAAGTTCCAGTAATAGTATCTATAGTATGTCAATTCCTTTCAATTTAAATGTTCTACCATATATATCAGTCGACATTACGCTTTACTCATGCTTATATTCGGGTTCCCGGAATGATAGGTAACTGCCTCAGTTGGCGATCCCGATCTTACTCCATGACTCCATAAAACTCAGCTTCATGTCATGACCCTTGAAGTAATGGTTCAATGTTACATTACTTTAGTTATAGTTCTGCTATTTTATACTTCTTAGTAGTTACATAAAGTCTAACATGATGTAGATTTTAATGTGTTATCATTAAAAAATAAAATAATCATGAAATTTCAAATATATTTTTTTTGTAAAATGAGGTAGCATAATTGTCACGACTCGAGCCTGCACCCTAGACGAGACACGGTACTTGGTGTCACAAGTGACCCCAAGCTAACCCATGGTCTAAAATCAAATTGTTAAACTAAGTAAGCATAAGCAAAAGCTGTGCGAAAATAATTATCCAAGAAATACTAATTTGAAAAGAGTAAAGATAACTGAAAAAAATACTGAACAACTGTGTCTAAAGCCAACTATTAACTGACGAGTTGCTGGGACAATCCCCCAGCTAACTCTAAAGTCCGACTAAGTACTGAACTAACTAAAAAGAAAATATCATCCTCGAAAGATGAGGACTCACCAATAGGACTGCTGCTGGAATCGTTAGGAGGAACTACTGATGATGCTAAGACTGAGAACCTGCACCTGTATCATAATACGATACAACATAGAAAGTATGCGTCATTACTTTGAATGTACTGAATAAGTGAATAAGAAACTGAACTGAAATAACATGAAATGACCAACTAATGCTGCATACTGATAAAAGTTGAGCTATAACTGTGATATGCTCAATAATGACCCTGACTGATGATCATAAACATGTCCTGGATCTGAATGACTGAACTGAGCTAAATTGAGACTGGGTTGAAGTGAACTGTACTGACAAGTGGGAGAGTCTATAACCGACATATAATCACGTGAGCTAGACGTGGAGTCTGATGTATACACCCAATCAGAGAAAGCCTAATGTACCTTGCTAAGGTATAGTGGTTGAGCTGGGTGATCACTAGTCTGGAGCCTATTTGGGTTAATGACCAATAGTAAAAATGTAGTTCTGGGAACTTGGGTGCACTGGAACCCCAGTCTGCTCAGTGCTAAGTACTACTCCCATTGGATAGTACTAACTTGACTACTAATCTAATAGCTCAAAACTGGGGTCCTGGACTAAGTCAGGAATACTTATTTGGAAGTAACCTAAGTTTGTAGGACCGAATAACTAAAAACTGGTGCCCTAAAACTGGTCAGAGATGCTTATCTGGAAGTGTCATAACCGTCTAGAGAAATAACTGATAACTGATATTGATGGTTTTGAGACTGGTCAGAGCTGCTTATTTGGAAGTATCGTAAAAATTTAGAGAACTAACTGATAACTAAAACTAGGGAGCATCACTGAACTGAACACCTTAAGATCTAACTATTTTCAAACAGATCAGCTGACTTACTGAATGTTACTAAAAAAGCTGGTTTTTGATTGAGACTAGACTAACATGCAAACTGACCGTGAACTCACATAATTATAATAACATAGAAATTCAGGAACTAATATGTTATACCCCGTAGAATTTCCGGTACTTAGATGACCTATTCGCACATTGGTTAAACATATTTGAAAGCCATACGTGCTAGGGAAAGGTCCGGGAAAAGATCGGACGAGAAACTCGTCGAACCATCGCGGGAGGAGCCGAGGCAGAGCCCCTCCGCGATGGCAGCGTGTCACGGAGGTGAGGCCTCCGCGATGGCTCCGTGACACATTGCCCAGGTTCAGGCCCAAGTATATAAGCCTCACTTCAGTTGAAAAATTATTTCTTATCAGTGAAATTTCCAGAAACAAAGCAAGCAGAGAGAAACGTAGGAAAATTAAATATTCTCGTCCGATTACGCTGCCAAACGCTGCCCAAACCCAAATTAATCCTAGATACCAAGGTATTTAGCAGCAGAGAGCATTTCTACGGAGTTAGTTTTGCGAAATACGGCCGACGAATCGGCGAGCCGCCGAACTAAAGTAAGTAGAATTGCTCCAAATTTATGTCTATGTGTTCCTAGTTGAGAAGTAAATATTTCTCCCTTCTGGGCCGCTGAAAAATAGCGAGTTTTCGACCGTCTTTCGATAAGCCTAAGTTTAGGCTATAAACTATATCAAAAGTGACGTTGCCTTTTGAAATAACGTTGTATTTAGTATTGATTGACGTATTTATGAATGCAGTTGGGAGAAAATAGTTGAAGTACCAGTCGAGCCTCGTCCGACGGACAGATATTCAAAGATAAGGTATGTAAAGTTAAGTTTCCTCGGCAAGTTGAGAAACCTCGAAGCAGTATAGTAATTTACAGACCAGTTGCATGTTTAGAAATCGATTATCGTGTTATCTTGAAAATTGGTGCAATATGAGAAGTTTTGGGTTGTAACGTGTACGATACCTATCCGTACGATTTAGATTCGGGCGTGAGTGATTAAGGTTGCCCAGTATATTCAGTATGTGATGTAATATGCCATATTAAGATATTGTTGTGTTTAGCTGAAACCTCGCAAGGTAGTACGGTATCAATAAAGCATTCCAGATATAGAATAGTAACGGTATATGGTTTAGAAAGCATGTTAGAAATAGGAAATTATGTTACCACAGAAACTTAGTAAACAGTATAGTTTTCAGCAGAAACACTATCTTGTATGGCCTTTGCCCCAGTACAGTTTAGCAGGAGACTATGTTTACATTATATATATTTACCAGCCTCAGCACGTATCGAATACGTACAGATTATTATTGTTAGTCCAGCATGTAAAGTATACGATACCTTACCCCTGTTAGCCTTAGCTTATGAGATACATAGACAGCATGACTAGTTGGGACCGTTGTATTGATTGGGGTTGGATTACCTAGCATCCCTGACCGCCCAGGGTTAATAGCTGTATTGACTCGTCCGCCAGAGGATGAGGATACGTCGCTCTACGGAGTGATATGCCGTCCCGCAAGGGGACGAAGATAGGATGCCAGTTTCCCCATATTGTGCCTTGGTCGGCCCTTATACACCACCGTCGAGCGGGTACGCCCGGGGTGTTGATTTAGAGTCCTTCGGACTCAGATACAATTATAGTCAGGGGCTCAGTGAGCCCAAATGCACACCCAGGGACCGGCAGGATGCTTACAGCTATTATAGGAGATGGGATGACCGGGGTAGGGGCATAGATTCTGTGTTGATTGTACCTCCCGGCTTATGGGGGTCGGGTAAGGTTTGTGTGTGCTATGTTATGTTATGTATGCTATGCTATGTTATATTAGACGCGAGTGGGTTGGTAGTTGAATGATACGCCTCCAGGTATGATTCCTACTTCCTTCGGTATCAGTAAGAACAGGTACGATCTACTTCATCAGACAGTTAAGTTATTCCTCCTACTTCTGCTTCATCAGTCATATTATTGCCTTCAGATGTTGTTTTCAGTTATATTATTTCAGTTGCTTTACATACTCAGTACCAGTGGTACTGACGCCCAGTGGGGCGCTGCATTACTTGCCTGCAGGTACTCCTAGACGAGCGGGCGATTCTTCATGACTCCCTGTCAGCGGTTGAGTATTCAGCTCCAGTCATCCGGAGGCTGAATTTCTGAGGTGTAGTTCAGTTCCTTTTGTCGTATATAGCATGGGTAGGTCGGGGCCCTATCCCGATCAGTTCTATCACTATTCCTAGAGGCTTGCATTCTGTATGAAATCCCTGTGGTCAATTGAGCCGGTCGTGTGGGGCCGTGCAATTGTATAGTTGTCTTTACTCTTTCTTACTTCTGTGATGGTCGTGTGAGGCCATAGTTGTCAGTAGTGGTGACCTTGCCGGTCACGTCGCTTCTTTTTGTGCTTTTTGATTAAGCAGCAGATAACTAGACAGCATGGTGGCCTTGTCGGCCCGTATAGGTTTCCCTGAGTTACTATATTTCTAGTTAGCTACCAAGACAGGTACAGCAGGCGATAGGCCAATGGGCCGGGGGCTATATTTACAGCCGTTATATAGCCCTTTGTTTCCAGAAATCTGAGTTAGAGCCATCCAGGCGCCAGACGCGCCCAGGCTTAATAGTCTAGCAGGTCAGATCTTAGTAGGGCACCAGGTGCCAGTCGTACCCCCTCCCCAAGGCGGGGTGTGACAAACTTGGTATCAGAGCCGGTCGTATGCCAGGGAGTCTGCAAGCCGTGCTAAGTAGAGTGCTGTCCATGGATGTGTTGTGCACCACATACTATGGGTAGGAGGCTGCAAGGCATGATAGGATGGTTGTCTCTTATTCTGATTCAGTCGTGCTATAGAGCTGTACAGTATAGGGTTGGATTCCAAAAATCTTACCATATTCTTTGGCTACAGATAATGTCAGACCAGCGCCATCCCGTCACAGGTCAGAGCTTAGACATTGCAGCAGGGGAAGGCACCAGTAGGATGCCTCCCCCTCATTTGGAGACAGCCCGATCAGAGGGCCCTACAGAGGCTTCATCTCAGCCTCCTCAACAGTCTCCACCACGTCAGGAGCCGTTTGGAGCGACAGTATCTTCAGCAATCCCTATACCAACACCTTCCGACCAGGAGGTTAGGAGTGCGGTAGTTATGATAGCACAGATGATGGCTACTCAGCGTCAGCAAATGCCATCCACAGTTGCAGAAGCATCAGGAGGGCCCGGTAGTTCGAGGGTCCGAGAGTTCTTAGCCTTGAATCCCCCATAGTTTACAGGCACGGACCGGACAGAGGACCCCCAGGATTTTCTGGATCAGATGCAGAGAATCTTCAGGGTTATGCATGCTACACCTACTGAGTCAGTTGAATTGGCCGCATTTCGGTTGCGAGATATTGCGGTGTTATGGTATGAAAGCTGGGAGAGGTCCCGAGGGAGAGATGTTCCCCCTCCCACCTGGTCCAGCTTTTCAGGAGCCTTTCTGGATCACTATTTGCTGCGGGAGATTCGACAGGCCCGGGTAGACCAGTTCCTACATCTGGAACAGGGGGCCATGAGCGTTCGGGAATATTCCTTGCGGTTTGATTCTATGGCTCGATATGCACCAGCTTTTGTTGATACCATGGCATCCAGAGTGCACCGTTTTATTATGGGGTTGAACCCAGAGTATGTCGAGACTTGTATCATGGCCACACTGCGAGAAGATATGGATATTTCCCGAATCCAGGCATTTGCCCAGAATATTGAGGGCATCAGACAGCGACATCGGGAAATCAGAAGGGTTAATCAGGAGGAGCGTCGCCGGGATAGGCCAGCTGAGTTACAAAGAGAGGCCCGGGGAGGACCCAGGCCACGATTGTCAGACAGGCCTCCCAGGCCCCCGCCTCCGCCACAGTCACAGGGAGGTAGATCCAACCACAGGGGGCAGTTAGAGGCTGGTAGAGGTTCGCAGACGGCAGACTCACCGTCACAAAGGAGGGCGGAGCAGAGTAGGTATCCCCTACCACTTTGCCCTATATGCAGCCGACGCCATTCTGGAGCATGCAGGTATGGTTCTACCGCATGCTATAGTTGTGTCCAAGAAGGCCATTTGATGAGAGATTGTCCAGCCAGAGGTCGTGAGGACCGGGACAGACAGGATAGGGCATCAACAGGATCACAAGCTACAGCATCCTCGACTGGGCGCAGGCCCCCAGTTTCAGCAGGCAGGGGTCGAGGCAGATCAGGGGCCTCCAGTACAGGTGCGGGTCCAAGCCGCACATATGCCTTACCAGGGAGGCAAGATTCAGAGGCATCGCCTGATGTTGTGACAGGTATGCTAACTATCTGCTCACACCCTGCTTATGTGCTAATTGATCCAGGGTCTACTTTGTCCTATATTACTCCATTTGTGGCCCGGAAGTTTAGTATTGTACCAGAATCATTACAGCAGCCCTTCTTAGTATCTACGCCCGTCGGTGACTCCATCACAGCTAGCCGAATTTACCGCGGGTGTACAGTAGAGGTTGCTGATCGTCAGACCACAGTAGATCTGGTTGAGTTAGAGATGATAGATTTCGATGCCATAATGGGTATGGACTGGTTAGTACCATGTTTTGCTAATGTTGAATGTTGGACCAAAACGGTCCGATTCCACTTTTCGGGGGAGGCAGTACGGGAGTGGAAGGGCAGCACCGCGACGCCAAAAGGTAGGTTTATTTCCTACCTTCGGGCGAGAAAGTTGATATCTAAGGGGTGCATTTACCATCTTGTCAGAGTTCAGGATGTCCAAGCGGAATCTCCGACACTCCAGTCTGTTCCAGTGGTAAATGAATTTCCAGATGTATTTCCCGATGAGTTACCTGGTCTTCCCCCAAAAAGGGAAATAGACTTTGCTATTGACTTGCTACAAGGCACTCAGCCAATATCAATACCTCCTTATCGTATAGCTCCTGCAGAACTCAGAGAATTAAAGGAGCAGTTGAAAGACTTGTTAGATAAAGGTTTTATCAGGCCGAGTACTTCCCCGTGGGGTGCGCCAGTCTTGTTCGTGAGAAAGAAAGATGGCTCGCTCCGGATGTGTATAGATTATCGGCAGCTCAATAAAGTTACAGTAAAGAACAAGTACCCGCTTCCTAGGATTGATGACCTATTTGATCAGTTACAGGGAGCCAGATACTTTTCTAAGATTGATTTGCGGTCCGGATATCACCAGGTCCGAGTACGTGAGAGGGACATCCCTAAGACAGCATTCAGGACCTGATATGGACATTTTGAATTTCTGGTTATGTCCTTCGGATTAACAAATGCCCCAGAAGTTTTTATGGACCTGATGAACAGTATTTTCAGACCTTTCCTGGACTTATTCGTGATAGTATTCATTGATGATATTCTGGTGTATTCTCGCTCTGAAGCAGATCACGGACTCATTTGCAGACAGTGCTCCAAATTCTTAGGGACCACCAGTTGTATGCTAAATTTTTGAAGTGTGAATTCTGGCTTATCTCAGTAGCCTTTTTAGGGCATATTGTCTCAGACGCTGGTATACAGGTAGACAAGCAGAAGATAGAAGCAGTTAAGTCATGGCCTAGGCATACCACCCCGACTGAAGTTCGTAGCTTTCTGGGGTTGGCAGGATACTATCGAAGGTTCGTTGAGGGATTCTCAACCATTGCAGCACCCTTAACGAAATTGACACGGGAAGCAGCAAAGTTTCAGTGGACGGAGGCATGTGAGCAGAGTTTCCAGGAACTGAAAGACAGATTAACCTCCGCCCCACTACTAGCACTGCCAGAAGGCACAGAAGGTTATTCAGTCTATTGCGACGCGTCAGGTGTCGGATTGGGTTGTGTGTTGATGCATCATGGTAAAGTAATTGCATATGCTTCCAGGCAGCTGAGGAAACACGAGAAGAATTACCCCACCCATGATCTAGAGTTGGCCGCAGTAATTCATGCCTTGAAGATGTGGAGGCATTATTTGTACGGCGTTCATGTTGATATTTATACAGATCATAAGATCCTACAGTACATTTTCACTCAGAGGGAGTTGAATCTGCGGCAACGCCGCTGGTTGGAGTTGTTAAAAGACTATGATGTGAATATTCTATACCACCCCGGAAAAGCTAATGTTGTAGCAGATGCCCTGAGCCGTAAGTCAATGGGGAGTTTAGCGTATTTGCGACCTGAGAAGCAGAAGTTAGCCAAAGAAATCCATCAGTTAGCTGGCCTAGCCGTTCGAGTAATGGAAACAGAAAATAATGGGGCTGTAATTCAGAATTCTGCAGTGTCATCATTGGTTGCAGAGGTAAAAGAACGACAGTACGAGGATCCCGATTTAGTCCAGCTCAGAGATAGAATTTAGAAAGGTAAGGAACCAGATTTTTAGATAGCCGGGGATGATGTGCTACGCTGTAAGGGCCGCCTTTGTGTCCCGAATATCTCAGGCCTTCGTGGGCAGATTATGCATGAGGTACATTACGCTCGCTATTCCCTTCACCCAGGGGCGACGAAAATGTACCACGACATCAGAGACATCTACTGGTGGCCAGGTATGAAAACTGAAATAGCCGAATTTGTATCTAGATATGCTAATTGTCAGCAGGTGAAAGCAGAGCACCAGAAACCGGGTGGCTTGACTCAAGAGATATCGATACCTATGTGGAAATGGGAAGCAATAAATATGGATTTTGTAACAGGGTTACCCCGTACCAGACGCAGAAATGATTCCATTTGGGTAATAGTTGATAGGCTGACAAAATCAGCTCATTTCCTGCCAGTAAGGGCTACCTTCTCAGTGAGGATTATGCCGAATTATATATCAGAGAAATAGTTAGATTACATGGAGTGCCGGCATCTATCATTTCAGACAGAGGGGCACAGTTTACAGCTAGGTTCTGGCAGTCATTTCAGAAAGGTCTGGGGACGCAGATTAATCTGAGCACAACATTCCATCCTCAGACAGACGGGCAAGCTGAACGTACAATTCAGACGCTCGAAGATATGCTACGAGCGTGTGTGTTAGATTTTGGGGGTAGCTGGGATGAACATCTTCCGTTAATCGAATTTGCTTATAATAATAGCTACCATTCAGCTATTCAAATGGTGCCTTTCGAGGCATTGTACGGGCGGAAATGTAGATCGCCGGTGGGCTGGTTTGAGATAGGAGAATCAGCATTAGTTGGCCCAGACATTGTTCGGCAGTCCAAGGAAAAGATAAAGCTTATCCGAGAATGTTTACTGACCGCTCAGAGCCGTCAGAAGTAATATGCAGATAGACGGCGCAGAAATCTAGAATTTTCGGTAAACGATTGGGTATATCTGAAAGTGTCCCCGATGAAAGGGGTAATGAGGTTTGGCAAGAAAGGCAAGCTTAGCCCAAGATTCATTGGGCCGTACCAAATTCGGCGAAGAATAGGCCGCGTGGCATATGAGTTAAACTTGCCTCCAGAATTAGCATCTTTTCACCCAGTATTCCACGTTTCCATGTTAAGAAAGTTTGTAGGGGACCCTTCTACAGTAGTTCCAGTCCAGGATGTTCAGGTCACAGAGGAGTTAGCTTATGAAGAGGTTCCCGTAGCCATTTTTGACAGACAGATTCGCAGGCTGAGAACTAAAGACGTTGCATCTGTCAAGGTATTGTGGCGTAACAGAAATCGGGAAGAAATGACGTGGGAAGCTGAAGAAGACATGAAAATCAGATATCCTCACTTATTTCAGTCCTAGTCAGACGACAGGTATGACCGTATTATTATTTACACAGTACTTTATGGTATGTATGTTGTAAATGATAAAGAAAGAAGTGGTATTCAGTTGTCCAGTGCATTGTAGAATATTGTGTGCAGTGCCTGTGTTGGACTTTTTCTGTGTTTCAGGGCGTTGCGATAGTCCATATTACAGGGGAAACTCTGCCTAAATTTTTCCAGAAACTAGAGTGAACAGCTCTCTAGATAGCAGTATACATTCGGGGATGAATGTTCCTAAGGGGGGGGAGAATGTTATACCCCGTAGAATTCCCGGTACATAGATGACCTATTCGCACGTTGGTTAAACATATTTGAAAGCCATACGTGCTAGGGAAAGGTCCGGTAAAAGATCGGACGAGAAACCCGTCGAACCATCGCGGGAGGAGCCGAGGCAGAGCCCCTCCGCGATGGCAGCGTGTCACGGAGGTGAGGCCTCCGCGATGGCTCCGTGACACGTTGCCCAGGTTCAGGCCCAAGTATATAAGCCTCACTTCAGTTGAAAAATTATTTCTTATCAGTGAAATTTCCAGAAACGCAGCAAGCAGAGAGAAACGTAGGAAAATTAAATATTCTCGTCCGATTACGCAGCCAAACGCTGCCCAAACCCAAATTAATCCTAGATACCAAGGTATTTAGCAGGAGAGAGCATTTCTACGGAGTTAGTTTTGCGAAATACGGCCGACGAATCGGCGAGCCGCCGAACTAAAGTAAGTAGAATTGCTCCAAATTTATGTCTATGTGTTCCTAGTTGAGAAGTAAATATTTCTCCCTTCTGGGCCGCTGAAAAATAGCGAGTTTTCGACCGTCTTTTGATAAGCCTAAGTTTAGGCTATAAACTATATCGAAAGTGACATTGCCTTTTGAAATAACGTTGTATTTAGTATTGATTGACATATTTATGAATGCAGTTGGGAGAAAATAGTTGAAGTACCAGTCGAGCCTCGTCCGACGGACAGATATTCAAAGATAAGGTATGTAAAGTTAAGTTTCCTCGGCAAGTTGAGTAACCTCGAAGCAGTATAGTAATTTACAGACCAGTTGCATGTTTAGAAATCGATTATCATGTTATCTTGAAAATTGGTGCAATATGAGAAGTTTTGGGTTGTAACGTGTACGATACCTATCCGTACGATTTAGATTCGGGCGTGAGTGGTTAAGGTTGCCCAGTATATTCAGTATGTGATGTAATATGCCATATTAAGATATTGTTGTGTTTAGCTGAAACCTCGCAAGGTAGTACGGTATCAGTAAAGCATTCCAGATATAGAATAGTAATGGTATATGGTTTAGAAAGCATGTTAGAAATAGGAAATTATGTTACCACAGAAACTTAGTAAACAGTATAGTTTTCAGCAGAAACACTATCTTGTATGGCCTTTGCCCCAGTACAGTTTAGCAGGAGACTATGTTTACATTATATATATTTACCAGCCTCAGCACGTACCGAATACGTACAGATTATTATTGTTAGTCCAGCATGTAAAGTATACGATACCTTACCCCTGTTAGCCTTAGCTTATGAGATACACAGACAGCATGACTAGTTGGGACCGTTGTATTGATTGGGGTTGGATTACCTAGCATCCCTGACCGCCCAGGGTTAATAGCTGTATCGACTCGTCCGCCAGAGGACGAGGATACGTCGCTCTACGGAGTGATATGCCGTCGAGCGGGTACGCCCGGGGTGTTGATTTAGAGTCCTTCGGACTCAGATACAGTTATAGTCAGGGGCTCAGCAAGCCCAAGTGCATACCCAGGGACTGGCAGGATGCTTACATCTATTATAGGAGATGGGATGACCGGGGTAGGGGCATAGATTCTGTGTTGATTGTACCTCCCGGCTTATGGGGGCCGGGTAAGGTTTGTGTGTGCTATGTTATGTTATGTATGCTATGCTATGTTATATTAGACGCGAGTGGGTTGGTAGTAGAATGATACGCCTCCAGGTATGATTCTTACTTCCTTCGGTACCAGTAAGAACAGGTACGATCTACTTCATCAGACAGTTAAGTTATTCCTCCTACTTCTGCTTCATCAGTCATATTATTGCCTTCAGATGTTGTTTTCAGTTATATTATTTCAGTTGCTTTACATACTCAGTACCAGTGGTACTGGCGCCCAGTGGGGCACTGCATTACTTGCCTGTAGGTACTCCTGGACGAGCGGGCGATTCTACGTGACTCCCTGTCAGCGGTTGAGTATTCAGCTCCAGTCATCCGGAGGCTGAATTTCTGAGGTGTAGTTCAGTTCCTTTTGTCGTATATAGCATGGGCAGGTCGGGGCCCTGTCCCGATCAGTTCTATCACTATTCCTAGAGGCTTGCATTCTGTATGAAATCCCTGTGGTCAGATGAGCCGGTCGTGTGGGGCCGTGCAGTTGTATAGTTGTCTTTACTCGTTCTTACTTCTGTGATGGTCGTGTGAGGCCATAGTTGTCAGTAGTGGTGACCTTGTCGGTCACGTAGCTTCTTTTTGTGCTTTTTGATTAAGCAGTAGATAACTAGACAGCATGGTGACCTTGTCGGCCCGTATAGGTTTCCCTGAGTTACTATATTTCTGGTTAGCTGCCAAGACAGGTACAGCAGGCGATAGGCCAATGGGCTGGGGCTATATTTACAGCCGTTATATAGCCCTTTGTTTCCAGAAATCTGAGTTAGAGCCAGCCAGGCGCCAGACGCGCTCAGGCTTAACAGTCTAGCAGGTCAGATCTTAGTAGGGCACCAGGTGCCAGTCGTACCCCCCCCCCAAGGCGGGGTGTGACATAATAGAGTCAAGCAACAATTGTATCTAATCAACTATGCAAGACCCAAATTTACTGCATTTCATAGAACTAGGGCTAAAACAATATTTCATGAAGAGAGTAACGACATGCTTGATAAATAGTGAATACATTGCAAGGATTCACAAGAATTTCAATCCACAAGAATATTCATAATATGACTGAAGCTAACCCTATTTCTGATATTCAGGGCTAAGACTCATAAGGAATTATAAAAGGGTTTAGGGTCACAAGGGAAGGGAAATTTCCTTGTTGAATTCTCACATACATGGAGTCAAATTTCCTTGAAAGGATCTGGAGAATCTAAGGAGAAAACTTGAAACGCTTGACCTTACTCTAAGTCTCCTATATGAGGTTTCTATGTTCTGAACTTGAGAGAATGAGAGGAATGAAGAGAAAACATCGATTACTTTCCTAAATCCCCTAAATATAACTCAAAAATGACATGGTTTAGGAATTAAAAGCATAGAATTTTATGAAAATACCCTTGGAGAATTGCAGGAAAAACCCCTACAGCCAGACCCTACGAGGCACTCCACGGGGCATGGGGTTGGGAACGACTCATGGTGCCAAGTGGTGGCCATGTATGGAAAATCCCCAAAAATTCCTCGCCTACGCAACGACCGACTTCACGAGTCTTCAGGAGACGTAACGACTCGTGACGTCTTCTGTTTTCACTAAACCAAAATTTCTCCTTTCACCCCCACAACTGGTCACGACGAGTCGTTATTTGACCTAATGGATCATCCCCTTCTCTCGTTGTCAGCACTGCCTCAGGGCTAAGTTTTACCGGGATTCTTCCAACGACTAGCACAATGAGTCATTTGGCTGACCTAACGACTAGTCATGTCTATCTTTACCACTAAAACATTTACTATGAGCTTCCACTCGACGACTCTTCATGATGACTCGTTACTTGACCCAACGAGTTGTCATGTGAGTCATTACCCCTGGGCTCCTGGATGAAAATCAACTGCTTCAAGCCACAAGTCGACCATTACTCGTCTAGTCACTTGACGAGTCGTGTCATGGCTCGTTCTATGGAAAAAAATTTATGATTCTTTCTGGTTTTTCATGCAAAGTCTAAGTTGGTCTAGGAAAATTTTTGGGGTGTTACAACAATATTAAAATTTTATATTTGTATATATCAATACAAGTATAAGGGAAGGCAACACAACTATTAGTGTTTTAAAAGTGGTCATTATAATTACTGTTATAATTCTCCGAATCAATGAAAAAACTTGGAAGCTTTATCCTAAAAAAAGGAGTTCCAGTTTTATATGCTTCTAAATTTTTTTGATACAAATAAAGGTAGAATATTCCAAATATAGTTATTTATAATTCGTGGGGTTTAGCTAAAACAACTAGCTTATATGCTGAGGGTGTCATTAGTTTGTGATGTTGGAGCAACTAATACCTACATAAAATTTTGTATGACATAATACGTGTTTGTTTGGTTGTCGCATCATAAAATTATAATTTCCACATAACTAATGCAACCTTTTGATTGAGGATAATACTCTTATTGAGCTCTGTGTGAGTCTGTGTACTGCTATAGGCGGGATTTAATATAAAACTAGAATAAGTGTATTAGCAATATAGAGATAGAAACTGTATTTTATGAATAATGTTAATATGATGCATTGTTATTAGTGGTGATTTTTATATCTTATGTTAGTATTAGTAAACTGTAACGGATTGAGTGTTTGAAATTTGTACACTAATTAAAATATTTGAAGCTTAGCGGGTTTGTCAAGTGGTGAATATAGGCATTTGTAGTTGTTCTATTGTAAATAATTGGTTTTGTAGGATAAAAGAAATCATTAATTGAATAGTTTTCAATATGTATATGATTTCGAACAAGTTGCAAGGGTTTGATATTTATAATTTCTCAGCACTGCTGATTTCATCGATGTCTTTCTATTTATTTATAACTGTTTCACAATGTTTCAAGAAAGCAAAGAATTTTAGTATACACATATAATATTTGACCCATCATGACTTGTTACACCATTTTAATTTTTAAATTTTCTTTCAGGTCTACTTTCTATATTTATTTTATGTTAGTAGATTTCACCTATAAAATTCAAAAATTACCAACATATAGTCAAACATAGACATAATATAAGTTTTTTTGGTTTTCAAAAGAAAGAGAAAATTTATAAAATATGTGTCTTTTTCAATTTAGGTAGTAATTAATAAGTAAGCAATATTTTATTTTGGTCTAATTATTTAATTTTTCTTATTCTTTTTTTTGTCTTTCAGTCTAGAAAATTTTTCGAATCTTTAAAATTGTAAATACACTTTATGAAACTTTAAAAAGGGGTGTGACGTGTAATGTGATACAAATACTAAAGAACTTATAGGAAGAAGAGCTACTAAACATAGTTGTAGAATTGTAAAGAAAGTAGATGTGAGAAACAAAGTTACTACACGTGATCTCATGTTTATTTACTCAATAAGGTTTCAGCTTTTATGAGCGAAACTCAAGATCAAGAACTACCTTTAGTTTGTGAGGGGTATTAAATAACCAACTCTATCTTCTAGGATAGAGACTTAAGTTAAGACTCTCTTGAATCTATCACTTAGAGATTATATTCCTCTATTACACTTCATAATCTTGTACTACTATATATGTACGATGTAGCTGTCGATATTCAATGAATTTGAATAACTTTCAGTATTCTAATATTTACATTTTAACATGGTTAAAAGAGAATTGTCAGACATCACTATAACAATCATCGTCTATATCAACATTTCAATATTAAAAGGCAGGTTTTCTGTGGAACTAGTTTTCCATATTATATAATATCATATGTTCTCTAAAAAAATATTTTTCTTTACCAATTAAAAAATATTTTGTTAAAAGACATTGGTATAGATAGGTTCGATTGTTGATTGCATGTGGATGAATAAATAAAGACAATTAATTTTTATCATCCATGATAAAATAAAAATGCAAGGTTAAATACATATCATATAAGAGGTAAATAAATTAAACAAGTTCCCTCTACTTATCTTGAACCAAATACAGTGTCATATATGGCCACCAAGTAATCCCTGAGTACATATAACAAAAATCTAAAACTAGTTTTCTTTTAAGAACTTGACCCTCCAGCTTGATCCATTTCCAACATGATAATCCTTCTCTCTATCTGGAGGTACAAGTGACATCTTTTTATAAGATTAAGTTAATTTTTAAAAACTATACTTCATAAAGTTGTGATTAATTAATTTATATTTATATTGAGTAGTACCCTAGCATAAGCTTCCAATTGACTTCGTATAGTTGATAATCATTTTTAACATGTCTAAGGCTTGGTGTCACGGTCAATTCATAAGCCCGGATCGATACACGGGAAAAAGAACCCCAAGAGGCTCCAAGTCGACCCATGGCATGAACATGCCATCTAACTCATTCAACAATACAAAAAATCATCATTCATAACATAGACGAAGTCTAAATGGAAATAACATCAGAATTCATACATGAGTCTGAAGCTAAAATACAATCTATATCCGTAAAAGTCTCTAACACTGACGAGTTGATGGAAAAAGACCCCAACTAACTCAATATAGTCTAAAAACTGAAAAGACAAAATACAATTGATAAGGAGGGCCCTCCCAAGATGAGGACTCACCAATTCAGGCTGAGGAAAGCGAATTCTGGAAAATCTGACTAGTGGCGGGACTGATCCTGGATATTGGAGCCTGTATCATAAAATGATACATCATAGAGTATGTGGTCAGTACATAGAATGTACCGAGTATGGAAGGTAAGTAAAACCGCAGAGTAAGTAAAATCATTAAATCATGCTTAATATAAAACATAATCAAGATAGGATTCCGAGAGTAGGGCTTGTATGCTATTTTCTGAAATCATGGTCTGAACATCATAACTGAATCGAATGACCCAAAGCTAAAAACTGATAACTATAAGTAAAACTGAAAATTGGGTCAAACCTGCTGAAAACATAATATCATGACTGACGTACATGCATAACTGAAATCATGAGGAACAATAGAAAACTCGTCATATAACTGACATTACAACGATAGAGCTTACGTAGTCTCGACTATCACACTCAAGTGGGCAAAGCCATCCAAAGCTTTTCCAGGGTTAACGACGCTACCATGATATCGATATCAAGCTCAAGGCCCCTTGGGGGAAGGGGAAGTTCGCAAGGGAGGTCTCAAGTTATAAAAGTAAACCTGTGTTGGCACGTAGGTCTGAGGCACAGGGTTGATTGACCCTTAGCCTATTCGGTGCTAGAAACTACTCCCAAAAACATACATATGCTCTCCATCATTTTTCGATGAAGCTGACCATTGTCTAATGACGAAGCTGAATAATAGTATACATGTATAATCAGAAATTATAACATGTGGAGCCTTGGCTCAAACCATACCACAAACTGAAAATAATGAGAGTCTTGACTCCAAAACCAGTGGTAAGCTAATTCATGAGATCATGAAACATACTTGATCATATGGGCTTGCCCAATACTTTAACATGCTTGAAATCAACTTGATTCACTTTGAAAACTTGAACATAAACATGGATATATCAAAATCATACTTTCTTCATAAATATCTCATCATGCTTAAACACATATCTCATAGATCTCACCTTTCATGAACACTCGTGGATGTGCATCATAATTTAGAAAACTTGAAAATGTAATTTATAATTTAAAACAATGTAAAATCTTCCCATTAATCGTAATTCATCATTCAAAATATGTTTAGATCATACCCATGACTAAAACTTAGGAATTCATGCATAGGGTAAGAACCCTATGGAATCATCAACTAGAACGTCATGAATAGAGAAGGAATTGGGCATGGGTGTGGACAATGCACTAATTCATAGCCTTACATACTTAAAGGAATCCGATTCTCACACTTCCTTGATAGCCCAAAGAGAATTAAGGAAGAACATGTAGAAAAATAGACTTGATCACCTCTCAAAACCTCTAAGCTTGCATGCATGAATTAGGATAGGCTTAGAATGAGTTAACCCCTCTTAAAACACTCTACTTCGAGCTTAAAATGACGTAGTTTAGGACCCTAGAGCTTAGAAATAATGAAAACATCCTTAATGAATTTTCTGGAAACACTGCTCTACAAGTGGCAATGGTCGACACAATGGACCGTTGCTAGCTCCCACGGTCTATTACTACCCCTCGTCGTCTCATCCCCGATTCAAGTCTCAGATCCCCTACCACGATCGGACTGAATGAGTCGTTAGAAACTCCAATGACTCGTTGCTGCCAGTCATTGTCACCAATGCCCTAACTTGGGATTCCTCTCAAAGTATGTTGACTACGGCTCGTTGTTTCCAACAACGGGTCAGTCCACGACTTGTTCGTTCCTCCCTAATCTAGACCAATACTCACAATGGCTCAATAACTCTTTGCAATATCCAACGGGTCGTCCTGTGGCCTGTTACTTCCCAGCCGATTTTGTAGCTTCTCACCATGGGAACCTTCCACGGGTCATTGGTCCCACTAACAATCCGTTCAGCGAGTCGTTCTGAGTAAATTTTCATATTATTTCAACTCCTAAGTCTAGTCTTAGGAACTTTCGAGGCATTAAAATATCTCCCCCTTGGGAATAATCATCCTCGAATATGGGAAAATATACATAAAACAGAGAAATGCAATCATCATACTCCAACACTAAACATACATATTGAAAACTGATAGAGTGACTGACTCTTAATTGAACGACATGACTTAAATGAATTCTCGAATCACACATACATCCATTTACATGAAAGAAACTGGGATACAAGAGCTGAAAATGAAACTAAATAGAGTAATAAGGAGGAAACTGATACCTCAAGCTGGAACTAAGATGGAAAGGAATAAATGAGGTTATTTAGTCATCACATCTGCTTTGGCTTCCCACGTAGCTCCCTCAACATGCTGATTCCTCCATGAAACCTTAATTGCATCTCCTTCTTTGTTTCTTGGTTTTCGAACCTAACATTCCAGTATCTCCACAGGAACCTCTTCATAATTAAGGTGTTCTTTCACACCGACACTGTCCACAGGAACAACTACTGCTGGATCACCCAAGCACTTCTTTAAGAGAGATACATAAAAAAATGGATGGACTAAAGCTAATTCTGATGGAAACTCCAATTCATATGCTACCTTGCCAACCCTTTTCACAATCCGGTATGGGCCAACATAACGGGGATTGAGTTTCCTTTTCTTTCCGAACCTCATCACTCCCTTCATGGGAGAAACCTTTAGAAACACCCAATCATCGACTTAAAACTCAAGTTCTCTCCTCCTCACATCTGCATAGGACTTTTGGCGACTTTGAGTTATTTTCAATATGTCCCTTATAAGCTGAACTTTCTCCATGGAATCATGGACTGAATCTGGTCCTATCGCAGCAGCTTCACTGACTTCAAACCAACCAATAGGCGATCTACATCTCCGCACATAGAAAGCCTCAATTGGAGCCATTTGAATGTTGGAATGGTAGCTGTTGTTATACACAAACTCAATGAGAGGCATATGATCATCCCAACTACTATTGAAGTCAATTACACATGCTCTAAACAAGTCCTCGAGAGTCTAAATAGTATGCTCTGCCTAACCATCCATTTTAGGGTGAAATGTTGTACTGAGCTTGACCTGAGTACCAAGTCTCTTTTGAAATAATCTCCAAAACTGGGAGGTAAACTGAGTACCTCTATCCAATATGATGGACATGGCACTCCATGCAATCGGACTAACTCTCAAATGTATAATTTAGCATAATCCTCCATCGAATCAGTAGTTTCGAGTGGTAGGAAATGAGCTGCTTTGGTCAACTTATCCACAACCACCCAAATTGAGTCATACTATAGATGAGTGCGAGGCAACCCTGTGATGAAGTACATATTAATCTCCTCCTAATTTCAAGTAGGAATGTTGATGTCCTGAAGTACACCTGCGGGTCTCTGGTGCTCAACCTTCACTTGCTGACAATTCAGACACTTAGCTACAAATTCTGCAATGTCCTTCTTCATTCCATTCCATCAATAAACTTCTCGTAGGTCATGATAAATATTGGTGGCACCTAGATATATGGAATATACCATGAGCCTCGTGCAACATTCAATCTCTCAAATAATCAACATCCGGAACACACAAGAAACCATGATATTGAAGAACACCTGTATACCTGGAAAGCCCAAAGATCAAACCCGGGAGTTAAAATGAAGAAAAACTATAACTTGGCATTAGGTATCAAAACGGGTCATGATGTGACTAGTGGTAAGGCTTAGGAGATGAGTTGGAAGTTTGGAAAATGGGATCCCCATGGACGTGACCACAGGTCATGGTGTCAGGCCTGGATCATACCACGAGACTAGGAACCACGAGAGACCCCAAGTTGACCCATGGCATAAGCATACATCTAACTCAATCAAGAAACTGAATAATCAATAATATACTCATAGTGGAAGTCTAACTTGAACATAACATCAGAATATGAAATCCGTAGCTGAATATATACATATGTCTGATAAGCCGCTAAACATAACGAGTTGATGGGACAAGATCCCAACTAACTCAACAAAACTGAAAGTAAAATACATAAAGGAAAGCTGAATAATCTAGTCCTAGGGAGATGAGGACTCGGCCACAATAGGAATGCTAGCTCTGATAAGATGACTATGAGCTGGGATAAACTTGAGAGCTGAGTCCTGTATCATGAAACGATACAACATAGAGTATGCGGCCAGTACGTGAAATGTACCAAGTATGCAGGGTAAGTAAAATTTCTTAAGTAAAGAAAATCATTTAAAGATAGTGCATAATATAACATAAGCATTTAAGAATCTGAGAGTAGGGCTTGCATGCATTCTTTCTGAAATCATGATCTCTTTATGACATGACATAACATAACTTCATAACATCATAACTGAATCGATTGACTCAAAGCTGAGTTCTGACATTTATTAGTAAAGCTGAACATTGAGTCAAACCTATTTTAGAATATGCATAAATATATAAATCTCATGAGTAAAGAAATATGCATATCTAAAATCATGAGGAACAATGGGCGACTTATCTTTTAATCAACATACCACGATAGAGCTTACGTGGTCCCAACTATCACACTTGAGTGGGTAGAGCCATCCAAAGCCTTTTCAGGGCTAGGGACGATACCATGATATTGATATCAAGCTCATGGGCCATTAGGGATGGAGATAGCTCACAAGGGAGGTCTCGAAGTAACATATATAATAGTATCAACCTACGTTGGCATGTAGTTTTGAGGCATAGGGTGACCATCCCTTAGCCCACTCGGTGCTAGACACTACTCCCAAAAGCATGCATATGCTATACATCGTTTTATAACGAGCTCAACATCATCTATTGAAGAAGCTCAATAATCAAATACATCTCAAATATGAAATCATGCATATGAGAAGCTTTAGCTCAAATCATACCACAAGATGAAAACATAATTGGGAGCCTTCGCTCCAAAACCATGTGGTAAGCTTAATTCAGAAAAATCATCATTCGTACTTAACATGTGGGTATCGCCCAAAGCTTTATCATACTTAGAAATACTCAATTCTCATCGAAAACATAATTGCAAATATAGGTAGTTTAAAATCATGCTTTTCATCATAATATCTCATCATCAACATATATTCATCACCAATCTCATCTTTCATGAAAATCTCATCTATGGGCTTTTAATTCATAAAACTAAAATCATGATTTTAAATTGAAAACATCATAAAATTTGCCCATGCTTCATAATTCAATAGTAGAATCATAATCAAATCATACCTATGTATAGAAATAGGAATTTCATCATTTTAGAGAGGGATTGGGCATGGGTGTGAAGGGAATAACCCATTCATAACCCTACATACCCATTGGTAGCTGATTCTAACACTTCTTTGAATACCCAAGAGAAAATGGAAGGAAATTGAAGATCACTAGCTTGATCACCCTCTAAAATCTTTCTACCTTTCATGCATGAATAAGTAAGTCCTAAAATGAACTTAACCCCTTTAAAAGTCACTTTTCATAACTTAAACCGTTGTAGTTTAGGACTTAGAAACTTAGGAATTATGGAAAAACCCTTACTAAATTCACAGAAAATAACTGCCAGGTGGTCCTACCGAAGGACCTAATGAATCGTTGTTGAGGGTCATGACTCATGGAGTCATCCGTTAAGTGCACTGCTTCATCTGATCTTCTAGGCTCGTCATGGGCAGCCTAAAAACTCGTTACTTGTGACCACGACTCGTGGTCACCATCTGTGATGCTCATTTCCTTGCCTCGAAAAAATTCATTCCATGCTTGATTCCGACTCACCCCATGAATCGTGGGGACTGACCACGACTTATGGGGTCCTTCTGTCAAGTCCACTACCCCTTTTCCTTTTCTTTTCTCATTCACCGTCCCCACGACTGACCCAACAACTCATGGGGCCTAACCATGAGTCGTGGTCATGCTCGTAGGGTCTCACTTCTCCAGTTTTCAACTTCACTCCATGGCCTTCCCCATGAGTCACATCACGACTCGTGGGTTGATCTAACAAGTCTCCCCATGACTCCTTCTGCGTCTGATGCCAAATTTCACTTTTTCTCCGTTTCAACTTGCAGGTCTGATCTTTAGGCTTCTGGGATATAACACGTGGTCAAGCCCCATGACTCCTTAGGTCAATCGTGGGGAGTGGTGAGTGAGAAAAGATAAATAAAGATGTAGTGTACCTAACAAGAGGCACCCACGAGTCGTTGTCAGTTACCACGATTCGTGGGATGATTCGTAGTCAGCTGATGAAAGTTATTTGAAAATCATAGGCAGTGTATAGGATGAGTGGTGACTACGAGTCATGGCTACCAGTAATGAAGTGTTAAGTCACTCATGATGAGCCCAGAAGACTTGATAAGCAGTGTACATGATGGATGATGCCACGAATCATGGCTCAAGGCGATGAGTCGTTATGTCCATCGTGGGGACTAGCTGACAGTTATTTTTCTGTCAATTATAAGGGCTTTTATGTAATTTCTAAGTTCCTAATGCCTAAACTACGTTGTTTTGAGTTAAGAATGATGACTTTTGAAGGGGTTAAGTTCATTTTAGGCCATTTTCATTCACGCATGCAATGATAGAAGGTTAGATAGGCTGATCAAGTTTATTCTTCTTCAATTCTCTTCATTCCTCTTGGGCAATAAAAGGAGTATGAGAATCAGCTGCAATCAGGTATGTAGGGTTATGAATGGGTTAATCCCTTCACACATATGCCCAATCCCTCTCTAAATCATGAATTTTCTATGTCAAATTTATGGGGTTTTAACCAGTGCATGAAATTTCTAATTCTCTACATGGGTAATTTAAATATGTTTCTACTATTGAATTATGATTCATGGGAAAGTTTTATTTTTTTTTCAATTAAAAATCATGTTTCAAGCTTTGCAAATGTAAAATGCCCATTTGTGAGAAATCCACTAAGGTTGAGTTTTATGATGAATGTTCTAGTATAATGAGATATTATTGATGAAAGACATGCTTTCCAGTTACCCATATTTATAATCATGTTTTCGAGTGAATTGATTATTTTCAAGCATGTTAAAGTATTGGGCAATGCCCATGTGTTCAAGCATGACTCATGATTTCGCAAATTAAGCTTACCGTATGGTTTTGGAGTTAAAATTCCCAATTGTTCTCAGCTTGTGGTATGTTTTGAGCTAAAGCTTCTCATATGCGTGATTTTAGATCTAAGATGTATTTGATTATTGAGCTTTGTCAATAGACAATGCTGAGCTTTGTTGAAAAATGTGTAGAGCATATGCATGTTTTTGGGAGTAGTGTCTAGCACCGAGTAAGCTAAGGGTCGATCACCCTATTCCTCAGAACTACGCACCAATGTAGGTTTATACTATTATGTGTGTGTGTATATATATATATATATATATTACTTTAGGACCTCCCTTGTGAGTTATCCCCTTCCCCAATTGGGCCTCGAGCTTGATATCGATATCATGGTATCGTCACTAGTCCTGGAAAGGATTTGGACTGCTCTACCCACTTGAGTGTAATAGTTGAGACCATGTAAGCTCTATCATGGTATGTCGGTTATAAGACGAGTCTCCCATTGTTCCTCGTGATTTCAGTTATGCATGGTTTTGATTCTTGATATATAATTATATATTTTCTAAAGCAGGTTTGACCCAATGTTCTGTTTTGCTTATGATTATAAAATATCAGCTTAGGTCATTTGAATTAGTATAATTTTCAGTTACGTTTGGATTATGATTTCAAAAAATAGCATGCAAGCCCTACTCTCTGATTCTTGTTTTGATTATATTTTATAATATGCATGTCCTAAATGAGTTTACTTATCTAAGCAGTTTTACTTACCTTGCATACTCTTTACATTCCATGTACTAACCGCATACTCTATGTTGTATCATTTTATGATATAGGACCCAACCCTCAAACTCAGCCCCATTCATAGTCGGTCTTCAGAGTTAGCATCTTACGTTGTTGGTGAGTCCTCATCTCCCAAGGACTAGACTTATTTGGATTTCCTTTATGTATTTTCAGTTCCAGTTTTATTGATTTAGTTGGGGTTTTCTCCCATCAACTCGTCATGTTTAGAGGCTTTTTAGAAAAAGAATGTATTTAGCTTCAGATTGTGTATTCTAATGTTATGCTTATTTTAGACTTCTACTAAAGTTTATCTTGTTGATCCTTTAGTTTTAGTAATTGAGTTAGATATATGTTCATGCCATGGGTCGACTTGGAGTCTTTCGAGGCTCCTTTTCCCATGTCGCAATCTGGGCCTCCATTCGGGTCGTGAAAAACTTGGTATCAGAGCAATAGGTTTGAAGTGTCCTAGGATGTCTGAAAGCCGCATTGAGTAGGGTCTTTTTCATTGGTGTGAAGCGCACCACACTTATGACGAAGAGGCTATGAGACTTTTATGAAACATTCCCTTCTTTTATGACTCTATTTTGTGCCATGAGTTTGACTCTTTCCCTTTGTCTAACTCAAGCTATATGCGTGTGCAGAAACATGTCATCTCAGAATAACAACGGGAGTCAGCCAGCCCTACCAACCCCAATGATTTCTATGTTCGGGCAGGTTACGAATGAAGAACTTGGGGCCGCAGTCCAAGTGTTGATATGGGCCATGATCACCCACCTAACCACCAAGTTATCGCACCTGCGAACCCTACCGGAGAGGTGGAGGCTACTAAGGTTAAAGAACTCACGAAGAACAGTCTGCCTAAGAATGGTGATTTGATTTTTTATGGAGAGTGAAAGGGGGAAAAGAGGAGGAGCAAAAGGCCCAGAACTGAGGACTTGGAGTTCTCCCAGCAAGGGTTGAGTAATGGGTGTCGCTCTAAACCCCGTCGGGGGACACTAGCTCAAGCTTGAGGGTACAAGCCTTGGATGAGGGAGATTCTTATCCACTTTGCAGGCATTGCAAGAAGCACCACCTAAGAAGGTTTCGGTGGGTTCAGATGTTTTCTTCTATTGTGGCCATTCCAAGTATAATCACAAGGATTGTCCTATAGCCAAGCGAGATGGCCAGAAAGTTTGTGCCCCGATTCCCCCTCTAGCAACCATATCTAGCTATTCAACATGCCCGAAGTGCAGTGAAAACATGTAGGATGGTGTTTGGTAGGTTTTGACACTTGTTACAGATGTAGGGAGACCAAACACATGAGCAAGAATTGCCTATAGGCCAAGCAAGGCAAGGGTAGAGCCGGTGTGCCTATCACCGAACAAGCAGTTCCAGTAAATCGCCCACCCCAGCAGAACAGGTTACCCAGGACGAGTGTAAGTCAGCCTCAAATGTAGTCTCGGGTTTGTTATAAGCTTTCCCCTTGAACCTACCATGATTTTTGGTTTCGAGATCTACTGTAAGAGGTACAAATCCTTTTGTGCATTTTAAGATAAGATTTATTTCGTAGAAGGTAAGGAAATGGTAAGTGAAGGGCCCAGTTAGGTCTTGAGTTTTCTATTGAGGAAGTTCTATAGATAGTATCAGGGGGTATTCCATTCTTTCAACTTTAGTTGTTCCCTTACGTATCACTCGATGTTACGCTCGACTCATGCCTACGTTCAGAACGCTAAGATGATAGGCAAGCTCGTCCGCTAGCGATCCCAATATTACCCGTTCAATTTCATGTCATGACCCTTATATTGTATGCGAACTCATGACTCTTGGTATGCCCAGCTTTACGAGCTCAGTCCTTAAGATTGCCCTACCGACTCATGAGATCGTGCTATACTAGGTACATGCTAAGCTTAAAGTTCTTAAACAATTCTTGCTCATGATTCCCTTACTCTAAATCCTATGGATGTTTCCCCATGATAGAGATGATTGTTAAGATGTGTACGTTAAAGATAACACCCTATACCTACCATAGAAGCTGGGTAAAGAGTTCAGGAAGCATAGTTACTAGCCAAGACTGGAAGTGTAATAACCCACATGGCTATTTTGTGATTGTCAATCCATTTTCCTAGGTCAAACCTTTTCGTATCTTTATTCTGCTATTCATGATTTGCATAGGCGGATGACATTGTTTTCGAGATGACTTAATGAAGATTGGGTGAGATTTTCGATTTTTAAAGGGTTTGAAGTTTGAGGGGTTGACCAAAGTCAACATTCTAGGTTTTCGATCTCAAATTTGGGGTCTGAAAGCTTTGTTGGGTTCTAGATGGTGATATAAAATTTAATTGGGTAGTTTGCATGGTGCGAGATGATTCGAGAGTAAGTTGAATCTTTGGTTGAATTTATGAGTTTTTAGGAAGCTAGGTGTGACCATGGTCAACTTGCGATCAAACGACCCTATATTGGTAACTTGATGGTTCCAACTGGTCCAGAATAGGTTTCATGATTGGATTGCGTATTTGGGTTGTGACTGGAGGATTTCAGATGGATTTCGGGTGGATTTGAGCATATTGTGTATTTGTCATGGTCTTAAGCATAAAGGATGAGAACTCAGAGGTTCGTGACTTCAAATTTTTAGCAAAAATTGGAGGAGTTCATTTGGTTGCATCCACCGGTAGCGGTGTTATAGTTCAAAATGGATCAGAATCATCCTTGGTGACTAATGTAAAATCTAGACAAGACGAGGACCCGATCTTTGTAAAATTAAAGAAAGCCATTCAGAATCATAGGGTGGAGATCTTCTCCAAAGGGGGAGATGGTGTGCTTCGATATCAAGGTCGCCTATGTGTTGCGGATGTTGATGATTTGAGGATCTGGATGTTGCATGAGGCTCATGGATAGAGGTATTCAATCCATCCAGGTGCCACCAAGATGTACCGTGACATACAAGAGGTCTATTGGTGGAATGGCATGAAGAAGGACATTGCGGAGTTCGTAGCTAAGTGTCCAAACTGTCCATAAGTAAAGGTTGAGCATTAGAGATCGGGAGGTGTGCTTCAGGATTTCAGTATACCTACTTGTAAATGGGAAGAAATCAATATGGACTTCATCACAGGTCGACCTCGTACTCATCGACAATATGACTCTATTTGGGTTGTGGTAGACAGGTTGACCAAGGGGTCGCTCATTTTCTACTGGTAAAAATCACGGATTCAGCGGAAGACTATGCCAAGCTATATATCTAGGAGCTACTTAAATTGCATGGAGTGCCCTTTTCCATTATATTAAACAGAGGTACTCAATTTACCTCTCAGTGTTTTAGGTCATTTCAAAAAGGACTACGTACTCAGGTTAAGCTCAGCACAACATTTCACCCGCAAACGGATGGTCAATCGAAGCGACAATTCAGACTCTCGAGGACATGTTAAGAGCATGCATAATTTACTTTAAGGGTAGTTGGGATGATCACGTGCCTTTTATCGAATTTTCATACAATAACAACTACCACTCTAGTATTCAGATGGCTCTATTTGAGGCTCTCTATGGGCGGAGATGTAGGTCTCCCATTGGTTGGTTCGAAGTTGGTGAAGCTACAATTATAGGACCAGATTCGGCCCATGAGGCTATGGATAAGGTTCAGCTTATACATGACAGTTTGAAAATAGCTCAAAGTCACCAAAAGTCCTATGCCAATGTGAGAAGGAGGGAGCTTGAGTTTGAAGTCGATGATTGGGTGATTTTGAAGGTGTCCCCATGAAGGGAGTGATTCGATTTGGAAAGAAAGGATGACTCAGCCCTCATTATATTGGCCCTTACCGGACTGTAAACGGGTAGGCAAGGTGGCGTATGAATTGGAGTTGCCCTCAGAATTGGCTTCTGTGCATCCTGTATTCCATGTATTGCTCTAAAAGAAGTGTTTGGGTGATCCAGCTCTAGTTGTCCCGGTGGACAGTGTTGGTGAGAAAGACAGCCTTAGTTATGAGGAGGTTCCGGTGGAAATACTAGATTGTCAGGTTCGAAGTCTAGGAAACAAGGAAGTAGCTTCAGTCAAGGTTTTATGGAGGAATCAACAGGTTGGAGGAGTTATGTGGGAAGCCGAAGCAGATATGATGGCTAGATACCCACATTTATTCTCTACCGACTCAGTTCTAGCTTGAGGTATCAGTTTTTCCCTAAAACTCTAATTCATGTTCAGTTTATATGACCAAGTTTCTTTTATGTATATGGATGTATATATGATTCGTGAATTCAGTTCAACTATGTATTTTGAATCGGAGGTAGTCTTTCCATCAGCTATCAACTTAATGATTAGTATTTGAATATGATGATTGCATTTCTCTACTTTTCTGCATGTTTTCTAACATTCGAGGATGAATATTCCTAAGGGAGAGATATTGTTATACCCCGAAAGCCCAAAGATCAGACTCGAAAGTTAAAATGGATAAAAATTAAAATTTGGCATTAGGTATCAGAACAGGTCGTGAGGTGACCCGTGGGAGTAGCCCACGAGTTGTGATGTGACTCGTGGTGAGGCTCAGGAGATGAGTTGGATGTTTGGGAAATGGGATTCCCACGGACGTGACCACTAGTCGTGGTCAGGCCCCACGGACGTGACCACTAGTCGTGGTCAGGCCCCACGAATCGTTAAGTCAGCCGCGGGGAGTGGTGAGTGAGGAAAGAGAAAGAAGGAGGCAGTGTACCTAATAGGAGGCACCCACGAGTTGTGGTCAGTCACCACGATTCGTGGGATGAGTCATGGTCTTCTAATGGAAGTTATTTGAAAATCATAGGCAGTGTACAGGACGAGTGGTGGCCACGAGTTGTGGTCACTGAGTAAATAATTGTTAAGTCACTCGTGATGAGCCCAAAAGACTTGATAAGCAGTGTATGTGACGGATGATGTCACGAGTCATGGCTCAAGGCGACGAGTCATTATGTCCCTCGTGGGGACTAGCTGACAGTTATTTTTCTATGAATCAGTAAGGACTTTTCCATAATTCCTAAGTTCCTAAGTTCCTAAGTCCTAAACTACGTCGTTTTGATTTATGAGTGATGACTTTTAAAGGGGTTAAGTTCATTTTAGGCCATTTTCATTCATGCATGCAAAGATAGAAGGTTAGAGAGGGTGATCAAGTTTATTCTTCTTAAATTCTCTTCAATTCTTCTTGAGCAATCAAAAAAGTGTAAGAATCAGCTACAATCGGGTGTGTAGGGTTATGAATGGGTGAATCCTTTCACACCCATGCCCAATCCCTCTCTAAATCATGAATTTCCTATGTCAAGTTTATGGGGTTTTAACCTAATGCATGAAATTCCTAATTCTCTACATGGGTATAATTTAAATATATTTCTACTATTGAATTATGATTCATGAGCAAGTTTTATTTTGTTTTCAATTAAAAATCATGTTTCAAGCTTTACAAATTTAAAATGCCCATTTGTGAGAAATCCGTGAAGGTTGAGTTTTATGACGAATGTTCTAGTATAATGAGATATTATTGATGAAAGGCATGCTTTTAAGTTACTCATGTTTATAATCATGTTTTCGAGTGAATTGAGTATTTTCAAGCATATTAAATTATTGGGCAATGCCCATGTGTTCGAGCATAACTCATGATTTCGCGAATTAAGCTTACCGTATGGTTTTGGAGTTAAAACTCCAAATTATTCTCAGCTTGTGATGTGTTTTGAGCTAAAACTTCTCATATGCGTGATTTTAGATCTAAGATGTATTTGATTATTGAGCTTTGCCAATAGACGATGCTGATCTTTGTTGAAAAATGATGTAGAGAATATGCATGTTTTTGGGAGTAGTGTCGAGCACCGAGTAGGCTAAGGGTCGATCACCCTATGCCTCAGAACTATGCGAAAACGTAGGTTTATACTATTATATATATATATATATATATATATATATATATATTACTTTGGGATCTCCCTTGTGAGCTATCCCCTACCCCAATTGAGCCTCGAGCTTGATATTGATATCATGGTATCGTCCCTAGCTCAGGCAAGGCTTTGAACGACTCTATCCACTTGACTGTCATAGTTGGGACCACGTAAGCTCTATCGTGGTAGGTCATTTATAAGACGAGTCTCCCATTGTTCCTTATGATTTCAGTTATGCATGTTTGTGATTATTGATGTATAATTATATATGTTCTAAATCAGGTTTGACCCAATGTTCAATTTTACTTATGATTATCAAATTTTAGCTTGGGTCATTTGAATTAGTATAATGTTCGGTTACGTTTGGATCATGATTTCAGAAAATAGCATGCAAGCCCTGCTCTCTGATTCTTTCTTTGATTATATTTTATAATATCATGTCCTAAATGATTTTACTTATCTAAGTGATTTTACTTACATTGCATACCCAATACATTCCACGTACAGACTGCATACTCTATGTTGTATCGTTTTATAATATAGGACCCGACACTCAGACTCAGCCCCATTCATAGTCAATCTTTAGAATTAGCATCTTACGTTGTTGGCGAGTCCTCATCTCCTAAGGACTAGACTTATTCGAATTGCCTTTATGTATTTTCAGCTCCAGTTTTATTGAGTTAGTTGGGGTCTTGTCCCATCAACTAGTCATGTTTAGAGGCTTTTCAGACAAAGGATGTATTTAGCTTCAGATTGTGTAATCTGATGCTATGCTTATTTCAAACTTCTGCTAAAGTTTATCTTGTTGATTCTTCAGTTTTATTGATTGAGTTAGATGTATATTCACGTCATGGGTCGACTTGAGTCTCTCGGGGCTCCTTGTCCCATGTCATGATTTGGGCCTCCGTTTGGGTCGTGACAACACCATCTCCCCTTTGGAGAAGACCTCTACCTTCTAATTCTAAATGGTTCCCTTTAACTTTACTAAAATAAGATCCTCGTCATGTCAAGCTTTCACATCAGTCACCAATGATGATTTTGATCTGTTTTGAACAATAACTCCACCATCTGTCGAGTCAACCAAATGAACTCCCAACCATGCAAGCCGATGCACATCCTTCACAAGCTCCTTTCTCTCCTCATCTACATGGGACACACTGTCATGACCCGAACGCACACCCTGATCATAAACACAGGACAAGGGACCCCGAGAGACCCTAAGTTGACCCATGGCACATGCATACAACTAATTTCATTCAGATAAGTGGAATGATAATCATAAAAACATAGCGGAAACATAATTATAGCATAACATTAGGAAATACTGGACATATACATAGCTGAGCACTACATACTTGTCTAAGAGCCTCTAATACATAAGATGGGTTGATGGGACAACATCCCCAACTAACCCGAACAATACTAAAACATAATTAACATGCAAGTCTATCAAATGGCCCTCGGAACATGAGGATTCACCAATAAGCTGAAAGCGTAAGCTGAGATGGACCAGAGGTAAGGATGAGCCTGAGATCCGAATCCTGTATCATGAAACGATACAGCATAGAAAGCATGCGGTCAGTACGTGGAATGTACTGAGTATTCAGGGTATGTAAACAGAAATTTTAGAGTAAACAAAACCCATAAATAAATATAAGAGAAGGACATCATACTTACATCAAAATCTTTGTAATAAAACATAAGGCTCAAAACTTTCAAATCATTCATAATCATTCATTTTCATAATAGTAAGTAAACTTTATTAAAACATAACTTGAGCCAACAACATAAACATAACAATGCATAAAACATGCACAACAATGGGAAGACTCGTCATAATCGACACCATCATGGTAGAGCCTTTCAAGATGCCCCACTATCTTTCTCAAGTGGGTAGAGCCGACCCTAGGTTGCCAGGCGAGGGTCATGCATTAGGTGTTTTATCACATTTGAGGGGATCATTATCAATACATCATATCATTTAGAAACCCATGGTGGCACGTTGTTATGAGACACCGGCGTAGTCCTTTGAACGTCGGGCTGCCCGATGCTAGACAGGCCTTCCAAAAATATGCATATAGGCTCATACTAATCAATATCATCATGCATTAAATTCATTGGCTAAAATATAACATTTATCATCATTGATCCCCTTTAAAACATGCTTAGCCAACAATCATAGGCCCTTTTTATCGGCAAACATCATGATCGATAAATCATGTAATTCGCTTCATAAATCATAAATCATTCTTCAACATGTGGTCATTGCCCAATACATCATAATATTCAATTCTTTCAAAATATACTCATAGACATGGGTAACTTGAATTCATACTTTTTCATCATTAATAAATTCAAAATATTGCATTTCATCGTAAATCATAACTTTCATGAACCTTCATCAAATGGGAATTTTAGATTTAAAAAGCTTGAAACATTATTTAAAGAAAATAATATAAAACCTGCCCATCATTCATATTTCAATAATTAGAACTCAATTAAATCATACCCATAAAGAGAAATCACATTTTCATGCATTTGGGCAAAATCCAATAGAACTTGAATAGGAGGATTCATGATTTAAATTGAAATATGGGCATGGATAAGGAAGAATTTCACAATTCTAAAACCCTACATACCTGGGAATGGATTGATTTCGAAATTCCTTGAATACCCACAAAGAAATTGATGGAAACTTGGGGAAAAAGTCCTTGAACCTCCCAATCTCTCTAAGCTCTTGCATGGGAACGGGTATTCATTAGGGACCTAACCCATCTTAAAACACTCAGAAAATACACAAAACGACGTAGTTTAGGGTCTCAAAGCATGGAAAAGTCGAAAATGCCCTTAATAAAATTTCCCTAAAAACTGCTCTAGGCGGACCAAAGACCGATCCAATGGGTCATTGCTCGACACCACTACTCGTGGTATCGAGTCGTTGGGTCCACTTCCTCATGAAATATCTCAGGTCCTTCCCACGACTTGTCCGGATTAGTCGTTACATCAAACGATGGGTCGTTGCATCAAATGAAAGGTTGTTGAATCAACTATCGTCCACTCCTTGACCAATTGTACTTTCCATTCCACGAGCCTCACCACGACTCGTGGTGCCTTCCAACGAGTCATGGTCTCCATCTGTTGAATGCAATGAAATCCTCAACCCTCAAATAATGACTATAAATAATGGGCCGCTGGCCCACACAACAAATCGTGGGATGCCCCGTCATTCCCCCCTCAGCCTAAGTCCAGTCCCTCCAACGACTGGTAACAATGACTCGTTGTTAGGTATAATGATTCATTACACCATGCCTTGTCTCCATTGCTTCCCTGAACTTCCCAAACCACGACATCTTACGACGACTCGTGGTATCCAACCACGAATAGTTGGGTTGCCCGTCCTGTGATGTTTTTGCCATTTTTCTACACTTTTCAAATTCAACTCTTGGGTATACTCTTAGCCCTCTCCGAGGTATTACAATATCTTCCCCTTGGAAACATTCTTCCTCGAATGTAGGAAACAAGCAGCAAACAGAAACATACAATTTATCATAGTCATATACTGATCATTTTAACCGAAATTTTCACAGACTGACTACCTCCGAACAAAACCACATAGCTACACTGATATTATACTTCACATACACATTCATACACATAAAATAAAATTCCACACATGAATAAACATAAAAACTAGACAGAGTCTTAGGGAAAAAACTGGTACCTCAAGTCAGAACTGAGCCGGTAGAGAACAAATATGGATATCTAGCCATCATATCTGCTTCAGCTTCCCACATAGCTCCCTCAACATAATGACTTCCACATAATACTTTAACTCAAGCTACTTCTTTGTTCCTTAGCTTACGGACTTGACGATCTAAGATTTTCACTAGAATTTCTTCATAGTTGAGGCTATCGTTTACACCAACGCTGTCTACCGGGACTACTAAAGCTAGATCACCCAAGCACTTTTTCAAGAGCGATACATGAAACACGGGATGAACTGAAGTTAACTCTAAAGGCAAGTCCAACTCATACGCCACTTTACCCACTCTCCTCATAACCCGGTAAGGACCAACATAGTGGGGACTGAGTTTCCCTTTCTTCCCCAACCGCATGACTTCATTCATGGGAGATACCTTTATAAATACTCAATCGTCCACATCAAACTCTAGATCCTTTCTCCTCACATTAGCATACGATTTCTGATGACTCTGAGTGATTTTTAACCGATCCCTTATTAACTGGACCTTTACCATGGCCTCATGAATTGAATCTGGTCCTATCATGGCTGCCTCGCCAACCTCAAACCAACCATTGGGCGATCTACACCTTCGCCTATAAAGAGCCTCGAACGGTGCCATCTGGATACTAGAGTGATAACTATTATTATAGGCAAACTCAATCAAGGGTAAATGGTCGTCCCAACTTCCTTTTAAATTCATAACACATGCCCTTAACATATCCTCGAGGGTTTGAATCGTTCGCTCTGCCTGGCCGTCCGTTTGCAGATGGAAGGCTGTACTGAGCTTAACCTGCATCCCCAAGTCCTTTTTGAAAAGAATGCTAGAATTGAGAGGTAAACTGAGTACCTCGCTCTGAAATAATGGACAAGGGAACTCCATGAAGTCGAACCAACTCCCCAATATACAACTTAGCATAATCTTCCCCAGAATCGTGGTCTTGACTTGTAGGAAGTGTGCCACCTTAGTTAACCTATCTACCACCACCCAAATGTTGTCATAGTGTCAGTGAGTACGAGGTAGTCTTGTAATGAAATTTATATTTATTTCCTCCCACTTCCAAGAGGGGATGCTGATTTCCTGAAGTAGATCTCCCAACCTTTGATGCTCGACTTTCACTTGCTGACAGTTTGGAAATTTAGCTATGAACTCCGCAATATCCTTCTTCATACCATCCCATTAATGGATTTCTCGCAAGTCCCGATATATCTTTGTGGATCCCGGATAGATAGAATATCTAGTACTATGTGCCTCATGCAATATCCAAACCCTCAAATTATCAATGTACAGGACACATAGTCTGCCCTGGTATCATAACACACCATCTCCCCCTTGCGAGAAAACCTCCACCTTTTGACTCCGCGCTGCTTCCTTCAGCTTCCTCAAAGTCAGATCCTCATCTTTCTTAGATTTGACATCAACCACTAAGGACGATTTTGACTCATTCTACACAATAACACCGCCACCAGTCGAGTCGATCAATCTAACTCCCAACTTTGCAAGTCGATGGACATCTCTCACCAACTCCTTATTTCCCTCATCCACGTGGGACACACTCTTCATAGAGAGCCTACTAAGAAAATCCGCAACCACATTAGCCTTGCCCCGATGGTAGAGGACACTCATGTCGCAGTCCTTTAGTAACTCCAACCACCTCCTTTGTTGAAAATTTAGATCCTTTTGTGTGAACACATATTGCAAGCTCTTGTGATTCGTAAATACGTCCACGTGGACCCCATACAAGTAATGATGCCATATTGTCAATGCAAACACCACCACAGCCAACTCAAGTCATGGGTTGGGTAATTCTTTTCATGAGCTTTCAGCTATCTCGAGGCGTATGTTATTACCTTCCCACGCTGCATCAACACACTTCCTAGTCCGACTCGCGAAGCATCACAATATACAACATAGCCTTCAGTACCCTCAGGCAAAGTCAACACTATTGTGAAGTGAGTCAAGTCTTCAACTTTTGGAAGCTTTTCTCACAAGCTTCTGACCATTGGAACTTCACCCTTTTCTAAGTCAACTTAGTAAAAGGTGTCACAATAGATGAGAAACCCTCAAAAAACCTCCTATAGTAGCCAGCTAGATCCAAGAAACTCCGAATTTCTAAAGGATTCACCTGTCTAGGCCAATTCTTCAACGCCTCAATTTTCTAGGAATTTACCCTTATGCCTTCGCTTGATACCACATGACTCAGAAATGCCATTGAGTCTAGAAAAAATTCGTACTTACTGAACTTTGCATATAGCTGACAATCCTTGAGGGTCTGAAGTACTACTCTCAAGTGAGCAGCATGTTCTTCCTCGCTCTGTGAGTATATCAAGATGTCATCAATGAACACAATCACGAACATGTCCAAAATATGCCTTGAACACCCTGTTCATTAGATCCATAAAAGCTGCAGCAGCATTGGTTAGTCTGAAAGACATAACAACAAATTCATAGTGACCATACCGAGTCCTGAAAGCGGTCTCTGGGATGTCGTTCTCCCGAACCCTGAGCTGGTGATACACAGACCTGAGATCAATCTTGGAGAAGCACCTGACACCCTGAAGCTGGTCAAGCAAATAATCGATCCTGGGTAAGGAGTACCTGTTCTTGATGGTAACCTTGTTCAATTGTCGATAGTGAATACACATGCGAAGGGAATCGTCCTTATTTCGAACAAATAGAACTAGTGCACCCCATAGAGACTGTCTTGGTCTAATGAAACCCTTATCCAACAGGTCCTTTAACTGATCCTTCAATTCCTTTAGTTCTGTTGGGGCCATCCTGTAGGGAGGAATAGAGATAGGCTACGTATCGAGTAATATATCAATACCGAAATCAATTTCCCTCTCTGGAGGAACACCGGGAAAATTATCAGGAAATACCTCCGGATATTTGCACACCACCGGAACTAACTGAATAGTCAGGGTCTCGGACTCCACATTCTTAACACTAACTAGGTGATACATATAACCTTTAGAGATCATCTTCCTAGCCTTAAGGTAGGAAATAAATGAACTTGCTGGTACCATCGAACTACCCTTCCACTCCAACACTAACTCACCCGAAAAATGAAATTCCACTATACGGGTCTTACAATTAATTGAAGCATAACATGCAAACAACCAATCCATGCCAAGAATAACGTCAAAGTATGTCATGGCTAACTCTACCAGGTCTGCGGATGTAACCTTATGCAACACACTGATCGGGCATTCTCTATATACTCGTCTGGCTATGACCGAATCACCAATAGGGGTCGAAACTGAAAATGGTTCTGACAAGTTCTAGGAACTAACGCCAAGGCTACTAGAATATAAGAACTCACGAAAGACAATGTAGCTCTCGGATATAGCAAGGCATAAGCATAAATATGAGAGACACGTAGCATACCAGTAACGACGTCTAGAGAAGTCTCCTGCTCCTGGCGCGAGGCAAGGGCGTAGAATCGGTTTTGGCACTGTCTGCCACACCCACTAGTCGATGCTCCCTGCGGAGCAAAATGGGATGGAGCTGCTGTTGTCCTGGTGGTCTGTGCACGACCCCTATTATCACCCTGTCTAGCATATGGGCATGCTCAATGCATGTGTCCAGATCTACCACACCCATAGCAGACATCTGAACTGAGCAAGCACTCCCCGACATGACTCTTGCAGTACTTCCCGCAAGCTGGAGAGGTATACTCTAACTGGGTGCCCCTCTGATCCCTTGACCCTGAAGCCCTGCTCTTCTGATCACCCCTGGGCCTGGATGGAATACTAGCTGATGATGGTGCTGGGGTTAGTGATTAAAACTATGGATGTTAGCCACCGCTGGACCTATGATGTGAAAACCCACGGCTGCCCATTTGAGCCCTCTTTGCCTTCCTCTCCCTTGCATGAGTCGCCTCCATCTGTTGGGCATACAACACTATGCGAGGAAAGTCCATATCCTAGTGGAGCATAGCAGTCCTACAATCCGTATCTAAATAACCAACCACACCATGAACGAATCAGCTCACATGCGCCCTCTGATCCATCACTAACTCTGGGGCGTACTTTGACAAATGAGTGAACTCAAGCGAATACTCCAGCAATGTCATCATTACCTGATACCAAGTTTGTCATGACCTAAATGTACACCCTGATCATAGACACTAGACAAGGGACCACGAGAGACCCTAAGTCGACCCATGGCACATGTATACAACTAATCTCATTCAAATAAGCAGAATGATAATCATAAGAACATAGCGAAAACGCAATTATAGCATAACATCAGAAAATATTTGACATATACATAGCTGAGCCCTAGATACTTATCTGAGAGCCTCTAATATATAAGATGGGTTGATGGGACAACATCCCCTACTAACTCGACCAATATTGAAACATAATTAACATGAAATTCTGTCAAACAACCCTTGGAACATGAGGACTCACCAATAAGCTGAAAGCGTAAGCTGAGATGGACTAGAGGTGAGGATGAGCCAGAGATCTGGACGCTGTATCATGACACAGTACAGCATAGATAGTATGCAGTCAGTACGTGAAATGTACTGACTATGCAAGGTAAGTAAAACGGATATTTTAGAGTAAATAAAACCCATAAATAAATATAACAGAAGGACATCATGCTTACATCAAAATCTTCGTGCTAAAACATAAGGCTCAAGACTTTCTTATCATTCATAATCATACATTTTCATAATCGTAAGTAAACTTTATCAAAACATAACTTGAGCCAACAACATAAACATAACAATGCATAAAACATGCGGAATAATGGGAGGACTCGTCATAACCGACACTATAATGGTAGATCCTTTCATAATGCCTTACTCTCTCGCTCAAGTGGGCAGAGCCGACCCTGGCTTGCCAAGAAGGGGTCGTGCATTAGGCGTGATATCACATTTGAGGGGATCATTATCAATACATCATATTATTTAGAAACCTACAGTGGCACGTGGTTATGAGACACCGACGTAGTCCTTTGAATGTCAGGCTACTCGATGCTAGACACGACTCCAAAAAACATGCATATAGGCTCATACTTAATCAATATAATCATGCATTAAATTCATTGGCTAAAATATAACATTTATCATCATTGATCTCCTTTAAAACATGCTTAGCCAAGAATCATAGACCATTTTCATCGGCCAACATAATAATCGATAAATCATGTAATTCACTTCATAAATCATAAATCATTCTTCAATGTGTGGGCATTGCCCAATATATCATCATATTCAATTCTTTCAAAATATACTCATAAACATGAGTAACTTGAATTCATTCTTTTCCGTCATCAATAAATTCAAAATATTGCATATTCATCGTAAATCAAAACATTCATGAACCTTCATCAAATTGGAATTTTAGATTTAAAAAGCTTGAAACATGATTTTAAGAAAATAATATAAAACCTGCCCATCATTCATATTTCAATAATTAAAACTCATTTAATTCATACCCATAAAGAGAAATCACATTTCCATGCATTTGGGTAAAATCCCATAGAACTTGAATAGGAGGATCATGATTTAAATTGAAATTTAGAAATGGGTAAGGAAGAATTTCACCTATTCTAAAACCCTACATATCTAGAAATGGATTGATTTCGAAGTTCCTCGAATACCCACAAAGAAATTAATGGAAACTTGGGGAAGAAGACCTTGAACCTCCCAAAAATCTCTCTAAAGCTCTTGCATGGGAATGGGTATGCATTAGGGACTTAACCCATCTTAACACACTTAAAAAATACACAAAATGAGATATTTTAGGGTCTCAAAGCATGGAAAAGTCAAAAATGCCCTTAATAAAATTTTCCTAAAAACTGCTCCGGGCAGACCAACGACCCATCCAATGAGTCGTTGCTCGACACCACGACTCGTGATATCGAGTCGTTGGGTCCACTGCCTCATGACATATCTTAGGTCCTTCCCACGACTCGTTAGGACAATTCGTTACATCAAACAACGGATTGTTACATCAAACGACGGGTCCTTGAATCGACCGTTCTCCACTCCTTGACAAATCTGACTTTCCTTTCTATGACCCTCACCATGACTCGTGGTGTCCTCCAACGAGTCGTGGTCTCCATTTGTTGAATGCAATAAAGTCTTCAACACAACAACTAGAAACAACATGTTGCTGCCCCACACAATGAATCGTGGGATGCCCTGTTGTTCCCCCCTCAGCCTAAGTCCAATCCTTCCAACAACTAGTAACTACGACTCGTTATTCCTGACAACGAGTCGTTACTGTCTCCACTACTTCCATGAACTTCCCAACCCACGACAGCTTACGACGACTCGTGGTATCCAACACATCGCCCATCCTGTGATGTTTTTTCCAGTTTTCTACACTTCTAAAATTCAACTCCCGGGTCTACTCTTAAGCCTCTCTGAGGTATTATACACACTCTGCATAGAGAGCCAACTAAGAGCATCTGCTACTACATTAGCCTTGCCCGGATGGTAAAGGACACTCATATGATAATCCTTGAGTAGCTCCAACTACCTTATTTGACGCAGATTTAGATCCTTTTGAGTAAACACATATTGTAGGCTTTTGTGGTCCTTAAACACATCACATGGACCCCGTACAAATAGTGTCTCCAAATCTTCAAGGCAAATACTACCGCCGCCCATTCGAGATCATGAGTCGGGTAATTCTTTTCATGAATCTTCAGTTGCCTGGAAGCATATGCTATCACTTTACCATGCTGCATCAATACACAACCAAGGTCGATCCTAGAAGCATCACAATATACCACAAATCCATTGGTACCCTCAGGAAGGGTTAACACTGGTGTTGAGGTGATTTGAGTCTTCAACTCCTAGAAGCTCCTCTCACAAGCCTCCAACCATTGGACCTTCACTTTCTTTTGTGTCAATTTGTTCAATAGGGCCGCAATAGATGAAAACCCCTCAACGAATCTCAGATAACCCAACTAAACCTTAAAAACTCCTGATATCTGAAGTATTCACCGGTCTAGACCAATTCTTCTCCGCTTCTATCTTTTGAGAGTCCATGCGTACACCCTCACTTGACACCACATGGCCCAAAAATGACATCGAGCTCAACCAAAACTCACACTTGCTGAATTTAGCATATAACTGACAATCCTTCAAGGTCTGTAGCACCACCCTTAAATGAGCGGCATGCTCCTTCTCGCTCAGAGATTATATTAGGATGTCATCTATGAACACAATGACGAACATATCCAAGTATGTCTTGAACACCATGTTCATCAAATCCATAAAATTTGTAGGAGAATTTGTTAGTCCAAAAGAAATAACTACAAACTCGTAATGAACATACCGGGTCCTGAAGGCTGTCTTTGGGATGTCACTATCCTAAACCATGAGCTGATGGTACCCAAATTTGAGATCTATCTTGGAAAAGTACTTAGCAACCTGAAGTTAGTCAAACCAATTACCAATCCTGGGGAGAGGATGCCTGTTCTTGATGGTGACCTTGTTCAATTGCTGATAATAAATTCACATACGAAGAGGACCATCTTTCTTCCAAACAAAGAGAACTGGTGCACCCCATGGGGATTTTCTCAGTTTGATGAATCCCTTGTCTAAAAGGTATTTCAACTGCTCCTTCAACTCCTTTGACTTGGCTGGGGCCATTCTGTAAGGAGGAATAGATATAGGCTGCGTATCGGGAAGAAGGTCAATATCAAAATCAATCTCCCTCTTGGGAGGAATTCCAGGTAAGTCATCTGGGAAGACTTCTGGATACTCACATACTAATGGAACTGACCAGATAGTCCGGGTCTTGGACGTAGCATCCTTAACCCTAACTAGATGGTACACGCAACTCTGTGAGATCATCCTTCTAGCCTTAAGGTAGGAAATTAAAAGACCTACAAGCACAGCTGAACTACCATTCCACTCTAGAACTGGCTCACCCAGAAATTTGAACTCTACTACACGGGTTCTATAATTCACTAAGGCATAGCATGCACACAACCTATCCATGCCAAGAATAACATCAAAATCGGTCACAACTAACTCTACTAAGTCCGCTGATGTGACTTTCTGAAGAACTTTGATAGTGAAATTTCTATACACTCGTCTAGCTATAACTGAATCACCAACTGGAGTAGAGACTGAGAAGGGTACTGATAAGATTTTGGGATTGACTCAGAAACTACTAGCAACATAGGGCATCACAAAAGAAAAAGTATCCCATGGATCTAAAAATGCATATACATCAAGATGGAATACTCGTAACATACCAGTGACTACATCCAGGGCGACCTCCTGCTACTGTCTGGATGCTAGGGCGTAGAATCTGTTTTGGCGCTATCCACCACCTGTACTAGTATATGCTTCCTATTGAGCTGGGCGTGCTGGTGGAGCTGTTGAACTGGAAGCTGGGCCTCGGTCCCTATCATGACCGTTTCTGGTTGCTGGACAATCCCTAAGCATGTGTCAGGGCTTCTGGCACCCGAAGCAAGCACCTGTACCCGCCAAACACTGGCCTGTGTGTCTTCGGCCACATCTGCTACACTTTAGAGGGCTAGTCTCTGTGGGTATGCTACTCTGACCTCTCGAGCTTGATGCTCTTCCGCTCTGATCGTGCCTATACTTGGATGGCACACTCATAGCCGAGGATTCTGGGGCTGAAGATCTCTGGTAGGACTGCTGACAGTGCCCACTAAGCCTCTGTTGGGAGAATCCGATGCTATCAGTCCTATCTCTCTTGGCCTCTCTCTTCCGCTCACTCATATGCATTGCCTTATCTATTGGGCATACAGGACTTCCCGAGAAAAGTCAATATCCTGAAGAAGCATCGCGGTCTGTCAATCTTTGACCAAGGAGTCTGCTATCCCGTGTACAAACCTGCTCATACAGGCCCTCTGATCCGCCATCATCTCAGGTGCATACTTGAACAAATGAGTTAACTCCCATGCATACTCCTGAACCGTCATCTTTCCTTGATTTAGATTCACAAACTCAGCCACTTTCAGCTCCCTCATCTCAAAAGGGAAGAAGCGATCTAGAAAAGCGGTTTGGAACTTATCCCAACTGATAGGGCCTGCTCCGACTACTCTACTATCCTTCCATTGCTTGAACCAAATATGTGCAACCCCTTTTAGCTGATAAGAGGCTTAGTCGGTTCACTCCTCTTCGGTCAGCCCCACAATCGGGGTGATCTTCAAAATCTCCTCAATGAATTCATGTGGATCCTCGTCCACCTTTGATCCAAGGAACTCGGGAGGGTTCATCCTTAGAGAGTTGCTAATTCTCACCGCCACCGCATTCCCATTTTGAGGGACATGCGCTACCACCTGCTGATTGATCTGGGCGGTCAAGGTCTGGGCTAACATCTGAATGCTGCCCTAAACTCTGTGTAGGCAACCGGCTCGGGTATATGCTCTTCATGGACTGGTGGGGCCTACTAATGCCCGTTTCCATTGCTACCCTAGTGGCTATTTCTGTTTTCATTTATCCTTCCTTTAACTCTGTGGGGAGGCATGATTCTTCAAACGCGTATAGCACGAGTTAGAAGGATAAAGAGACATTTCACCGCACGACATAGATCATGAAAGAAGGGAAATTCTCTACACATCTTGTAGCCTCTTTGTCATAAGTGTGGCACACTTCACACCCATAAAAAAGACATTACTTAACACGGCTTTCAAACACCCTAGTACACATCAAAATCTAATGCTCTGATACCAAGTTTGTCACTATCCAAATATAGGCCCAAATTGAGACACGGGACAAAGTACCTCGAGTGGCTCCAAGTCAATCCATGGCATGAACATAACATCTAACTCATTCAGCAATACGGAAAATCATCATGAATAACATAGATAAATTCTAAATAGAACATAACATCAGAATTCATACATAAGTCTAAAGCTGAAATACAATCTATGTCCAAAAGAGCCTCTAACACTGACGAGTTGATGGGACAAGAACCCAACTAACTCACTATAGTCTGAAAACTTAAAAGATGAAATACAACTGATAAGAAGGGCCCTCGCAAGATGAGGACTCACCAACTAAGATTGAGGAAAGAAAACTCCGAAAAATCTAACTAGTGGCGGGACTGATCCTGGATATCGGAGCCTATATCATAAAACGATACAACATAGAGCATGCGGTCAGTACGTGGAATGTACTGAGTATGCAAAATTCACTTGCACAACACAAATTCTATTACCATGCAAAATTCACTTGCACAACACAAATTCCATTACCATCAACAACCATAGCAACAATTGATTATAAGAAATACACCATGTAGAACTTGGTATATCAAACCCTTCTCACCTGATCAAGCTGGACAACTATATCTAATACGCATTCAAGTCTTGAACGATACGATGTAATACATATCTATAGGCAAAGAGATAAAATCCTGATAATTAAAGACCTATATTAAGAAAAAAAAGTATGATAAGGCTACAAAGTCACAAGCCATATACAAAAGAAAAAGTATTGGTGTCGAAGTCATCAAGTCAACTATGGATAGAGACTAGGTAATAAGTGACTAACATAGTCTAATATTATGGACCGCGATTACGAGTGAGAAAGTTAGAATCTTACCTATTACAATTAATTAATTAAGGATTTTTCAAAAAAAGTGAGAAAAAAGACACTTTTCAAAAAATTATATCTAAAAAAGCAAGTGGATATTTGTAGTTTGAGTAAATCACCTTGTACTTTTCTCTTTTAGAAGCTTACATAATGTAGCAAAATGAGAAAATTTAACATCAGAGATATCACTAAATAATTGATATATAAGAAATTAAATATAAAGAAATAATTGCATGAGATGAATTAATAGAAAATTCAACTTATTATGGAATAATTAAATTTGGTGGTTTTGTCAAAATTTGATTTTTAAGTTTAAAGAGTATTACATGACATTTAATAAAATTGGATTAGATTCATCACAAAATTCCTCAATTGTTTAAATTACGTATTGAGGATTTTATTATCTTTTAGCAATCATAAAATGTTCAAATTGATTATTCACCAAAATCTGCATAAAGAAAAGAATTAGGGATATTAATCAAGTCTAACAATCAAAATTATAATTAAAAAAAATAATTTTAAAAAATAATATTGAGATACATACCTTTTTCAACATTTGATTGAGAAGTACTTGTCAGAGTTCCTTTAAATTTCTCAATATCATTGCTAATTGAAAGAAACTCAGGGCATGAGCATATTAAAGATATCAACAGCATACAAACATTGAGCTATAATTTTGAGTTTATAAGTTTTGAATTTTGGAAAACATGATTTATTGGGTATTGAATAAATTATTTATACTAGTTAAGTTGACTTTTATACATTAATACAAGATTTGAGAATTTTACCGAACTCGTAAGCAAAATAGTAGCTTGCCTCTAACCACATGATGTAAATGAAAAAACAACCTACTTTAAAGTATTTTAACTTTCATGGTCAAAGGTGTGAGGGGAGGGGGTGGGTTGGGTGGGGGTGGGAGGTCAATTCAATTAATAGAAGAAGGTCAAACAAAAAAATAAAATCAAAATCAACAAATAACTAATCTTAATATTGAAGGATTTGCAATTAATTAAGCTACATGATTAAAGGTAAATGGCATCCCAGTGCACTAAAGCTCCCGCAATGCCTGAGATTTGGGAAAAGGCCGGATAACAAGGGTCTATTATACGCAACCTTACCTTGTATTTCTGCAATAGGTTGTTTCTACAACTTGAACCCGTGACCTCCTGGTCACATGGTAGCAACTTTACCAATTACATGATTAAAGGTATATGTCTTTATTTTTAAGGTTTTGCAATTAATTAAGATACATGCTTAAAGATACATGGCAAGTTTATAATTCTTTTATAATCATAAAATTAAAAATAACTTTTAAGCTAGCAATAATCAAGAAGATTAATCATTCTTGATTAATAGTAACAGAAAAAAGAATTGTGTTTAAACTAATCAAAATTGTTAAAGATGTTACTTATGAATAACATGTGATGTTATATATAGGTAAAATGAAGTGACTTTAAGTAAATAACATTTATATACATATGAAATTCTTTTTATTTCTCTATTTACCTGGAGATCAACCTTCAAAATACAAATAAAAAGATTCAACTAGAAAAACTCAATTCATTCATGAAGTTTTCTTTTTCTGGGTGACTTTCTTAGTTTTTTATCATTAAACTTCTATGTAAATCCAAAATAATATATACATATTTATTACATTTCAGTTACAAAAGATTTTTTTTAATTGACACATTTTTTTCTTGTAACATTTTGCATTAACTAGTTTAATTAGTTTAAATGATAAATCCGAATTTAAATTAGTCAAATAAGGAAATCTTATGTAATCCATTTAAATAAATTTAATATAGGGATAATTGTGTACTATTGCTTTCACATGTTATATATTCTTTATAATATATGAATTCACACATTTAACTTTCAATTAATTAAATATACTTACGATGAATTGCTGATGGATTATCAAAACTTTTTTGAGTTGTAAGATATTTAGCAATAAATTTTGTAGTTGATTCCTATTTTTGTTTCTTCTTTTTTTTTTTTTATATATAGTGATAATTCCGGAAAAAAAAATCTCTCGTATTTTTATATCTACTTTTTACTCTCGTCATCTCTAAAGGTGTGGAATCGATATTTTTAATCTTCCTTTTTTGATGATTAGAAAATTCTTAATTGTGGAGTAGTGAAATCAAACACGAGTAAAATGAATTAGAGAGCAAACTTGAGAAGCTTTAAAAGTGGTACTTTGAGCTTGTGGAAGTACAACTGGCTGTTGCTTGTTAAGTTGTTATAAAATTTTAGTTATTACACTTTGACCCCTAAATGTTTTAAGTGGACTATACTGAGAAATACACATTGCACTCTGCAATTAGATATTTGTAATATTTTTCATCCTTGTCAATTGAAAATATGAGTAATTAAATGCATCAGTGTCAATAGAATAAATTTTAAGCTAAATTTAATTCAATTCACCTCCAACAAGAATTTAAATTTTATTTTATTCTTTTTAGAATTTAAATCATATTTCCATAGGCAGGGGTATTTATGTTTTGGTTAAAAACCAATCTGAACAGAAAACCCAATCAAATCAATTAAATAAATAAGTAAATATTTTTTAGATTTAATTTTAAATTTTTAAAAACTGACAATATTTGATTTAGTTTTAATTTTTTGTACAAATAATAAAAAAAAAATTTGAACCAAACCAATAAAATATATACAGTGTTTTATAATTACATATACACATAGTACATTAATTTCTTTTGAATAAATTTAAATATATTATATATATTTTCATCAAAATTAATTATAATAAAAAAGAGACATAGTCCCCCCAAAAAAAATCTAGTTGGCCAATTCTAGTCTGAGCTAAATTATTTTTATTTCTCATTCTATGTCTCAATCTTTAAAAACATTTCTTAAAAAATTTCTTAATCTTCTGGCTATCTAATCTATATAGAGCCAAAAACACTTCGTTGTTTGATATATTTTGATAAGGAATATTTCTTTTCTTTAATCTCCTATTCTACTAATACATTATATAATTACATATATTTGACTTGTTCTAAGCATATTTTTAAAAAACATCATTTTTTATTTAATATAATATATAATAGTAGAAAAAGAAAAAAATATTATACATCTTATGTATGATTAAAAATGGAACATCAACAAGGATGATTGCCAACTCTAGAGGAAGGGCAACAAAGGCCCAAATGTATAAGCTCCTTTACTCAGAGACTGTGTATTCCATATATCAATTAAACTATATCGATCAATAGTGAAACTACACATCCTTTTGATGCTGCTAAAGGCTTAAGGCAAGGGGATCCTTTATCCCCCTTCCTCAGCATTGATATATTCATGGAGTACCTTAGTGGAAACTTAGCAAACCTCAAAATAAATCCTAAATTTGAATTTCATCCCAAATGAGCTAAAATGGGAATTACACACATCAATTCCGCAAACGACTTATTAACGTTCTTTAAGGGAGACTTATCTTCTATTAAGGCTATGTATAGCTGCTTTCTAGATTTCTCATGAGCTTTAGGCCTAAACCCTAACCTGAAAAAAAGTGCAGTGTACTTTGGAGGGGTACCTCAACTCACTCAAAAAACTATCCTGAATTATTTGGGGGCTGGAATTTGATCATTACCTTTCAAATATCTGAAATTTCTTTATCTACCAAGAAATTTACCATCATGCAGTGGAAACCTCTTACTGATAAGATTATAGGGAAGGTAGCATCATGGATAGTCGAAAAGCTATCTTATGCTGAAAGAGTTCAGTTGGTGCGAACAGTCCTCTTTGGTATATATGTGTACTGGGCATAACTATTCCTCATCCCTGCCAAGATCATCAAGTTAAATGAAGGCTACTGTAGGAGTTATGTATGGTCACGGGAAAATGAAATAACAAAGAAGTCTCTCATAGCTTGGTTTAGAGTCTGTCTTCCTAAACTTTTGGGGGATTAAACTTGATCAATTTGCAGTTGCGGAATAGGGAAGCTTTTGCTAAAATTCTTTGGGACGTGTCTAACAAGAAAGACAGCTTATGGATCAAATTGATACATGCATACTATATCAAAGGGAAGCCACTTCATGAGATGGTTATACTAGCACAAACATGCTAGATGGTGAGGAAAATTCTATAGGTTAGAAGTATATTGATCCATATTCAGCCTTTGACTCAAACTAGAAGTAATAGAGATACTCCTAGAATGTCATGGAAGAGTTTAATGTTTCAGAAGTGTGCTAGACCAAAGGCTATATTCACAATGTGGCTACATTTGAATGGAAGGTTATTAACTACTGATCGGTTGATTAAATAAGGGCTAAGGCTAGGTCCAAAATGTATCTAGTGCAGTATGGAGGTATAATCAAATGAGCACCTTTTCACAAGCTGCTCACTTGTACAAATCTTATGGACCAGAATTCTAGTATGACTGCAAAGGGATGGGCAGAGATGGAGCTGCTGGGAATAATGTCTTAAATGGGTTGTTTGCTTCGCTAAAGGGAAGTCTCAATAGGCTATCATATTCAGTTGTCTTTATATTAAGGTTATTCATGTTGTTTGGGTAGAAAGATATGCAAGGATCTTTGAGAAACGTTACAGAGATTGTGAAGAAATTGCCACAAAAATTGCCTATCTATGCAAGGTGAGGACTCCTGTGGGAAGGTGTCAACTGCTGTATAGTTTAGATTTCTAAAGTAGACTAATGTAATTCAAATTATTCGTAGTAGTAGTCTGGAAGTGTAGTGCGTTTAGATAGCTAGTAATGTTTACTAAGCTATTGCATTATAAATCTTACTTGGTGATTAATATATAAGATTAGCTACCAAAAAAAACTATACCAACTTTTGTATCACAAAGAATAGACAACGCATCTGCTTTCTTACGCATAATGATACTAGTCTTTTATCTAGATTTATTTTCTTACCTTTATCGAGATTCCTAGTCGTTTTAAGTCGCCCTTTCCATTCATATATTGGGACATGCATAGAAAAAGAATAAAATAGAATATATGAATGAGTATCTATCTATAAATATAAAATAATAGTGTTTGGCTTATATGTTAGATGTATAGTAGGACCACATAGTTAAAAGTTAATAAAAATAATCTAATCAAATTTAAAAATAAACTAATTATAAAATCTTGTCTTTAAGGTATTTATTAACAACTTAAATAGATATAGTTAAAGTACTAAAATTCAATAATGGAGTTGGAGACTAAATAATTAAACTTCCATACTTAATATATTTGGAGCTAGCAAATGCAAATAATCTAACTTTTTATACGTCTTGAATTTATTAAGAGTGAAACTTAAATTTTTTTTGTCATCGAAAGATACCAAATATGTTATAAAAGTTAGAAAAAGAGAAAACTAAATCTATCTTAGTTAATTTTATTGAATCAACGTATTAATGATTTTCTTATTCCGTTACATTTGAATTAGTGGTTCAATGTTACATTTTAGTTATAGTTGCATTATTTTAGTTATTTGCAGTTATTTATAGTTCATGGGATTTAGCTAATACAACTAGCTTACACGCTGAAGGTATCATTTGTTTGTGATGTTGGAGCAACTAATACCTACATAAAATTCTATATGAGATAATACGTGTTTGTTTGATTGTCGCATCGTAAAATTATAATTTCTGCATAACTAATATAACCTTTGATTGATCCATTAAATAAATAATACTCGTATTAAGCTCTGTGTGAATTGTATACTAATACATGCGGGATAGAATATAAACTAGAATAAGTGTATTAGCAATATAGAGATAGAAACTATATTTTATGAAGAATGTTAATACGATGCATTGTTATTAATAATGATTTTTATGTCTTATGTTGGTATTAATAAACTGAAAGTAATTATGTTTTTGAAATTTATCAACTAATTAAAATCTTTATTGCGTAGCGGGCTAGTCAAGTTGTGAATGTAGGCATTTGTAGTTGTTCTGTTGTAAATAATTGGTTTTGTAGGATTAAAAATCATCAATTAAAGAATTTTCAATTTGTATATGATTTCGAACAGACTCCAAGGGCTTGATATTTTATAACTTCTCATCACTGCTGATTTCATCAATGTCTCTCTATTTATTTGTAACAGTTTCACTATGTTTCAGGTATGTAAAGAATTTTAGTGTAGAAGCATAATTTTTTACCCTCCTTGACTTCTTACACCATTTTAATTTTTTGATTCTCTTTCAAGTCTAATTTGTATATTTATTTTATTTTAGTAGATTTCACTTATAAAATTTAAAAATTACAAAGAATAGTCATACATGGACATAATATAAGTTTGATTTCATTTTCAAAAGAAAGAGAAAATTTATAAAATTTTTTTTTTTTCAATTTAGATAGTAATTTGATAAGTAAGCAACATTTATTTTGGTCTAATTATTTAATTTTTTTTTCTTTCAGTCTAAAAAATTCTTTGAATCTTTAAAATTATAAATACACTTTATGAATGTTAAAAAGGGGTGTGACGTGTAATGCAATGCAAATACTAAGGAACTTACGGGTAGAAGAGCTCCAGAACATAGTTGTTAGAATTGTAAAGAAAGTAGACGTGAGAAACAATTAACTACACATGATCTCATGTTTAGTTCCTCAACAAAGTTTCAATTTTTATGTGCCAACTCAAGATCAAAAACTGTAACGACCCGCTCGACCATTATAGCACCCTGACCATCTTAGAGCAGGTGAATTTAATTTTTTTATAAATTTGAAGTAAAATCCCCAAAAAACAAAGAGCGCGAGACGAACTAGTTCAAATAGGCTTAATCACAGTCGGGTGGACCAAGGCGTGTATCCACCGCGGCGAGACGCTTTCCGCCATAGAGGAACCACTACAGCAGTAAATGGACTCGTTGCCGCAGGTGACTCGGATCAGAGTTCCAATCCTATTCTGATTAGGATTTTAATAACCTAGTCCTTAGAAGGGCTTAATTAAAACACCCCAAAAATAGGAAATAGACTTTTGGGACAAGAAGAAAAGCTAAGAGGCAAAATTTTATCCTTCATAGCTAGGAACTCCCGCAAGAATCTAAGCATTGATGAAAAAATACAATTAGGAATGTCTCGACGATAGTTTGGTATCCAGATAAGTTATGGTTTTGGCACGACCCGAGTCTGCACTCTAGACGAGACACGATACTTGGTGCCACAAGTGACCCAAGATAACCTATGGTCTATCATTATACTTGTAAACTAAGTAAACATATGCGAAAGCTGGGGAAAAATAAATATCCAAATAAAACTATTTTGAAAATAGTAAACATAACTATACTGAATACTGAACATCTGTATTTGAAAGCCAACTACTAACGGATGAGTTTCTAGGACAAGCCCCCAGCTAACTCTAAAATCTATCTAAATAAGAACTAACTGAAAAGCAAATATCATCCTCGAAAGATGAGGACTCACCAAAGGACTGTTGCTGCTGAAATCGTCGGAGGGAACTACTGACGCTGCTGAGACTAAGAACTTGTGCCTATATCATAATATGATACAACATAGAAAGTATGCATTAGTACTTTGAATGTACTGAGTAAGTGAGATACATAATAAGCGTGGAAAATCAATATTGAGCATGAAATAACATGAAATGACCAAGTGATACTGAATACTGATAAAAGCTGAGCTATAACTGATATGGTCAATAATGACCCTAACTGACGGTCATAATCATATCCTGGAGCTGAGTGACTGAACAGAGCTAAACTGAAACTATACTGACAAGTGGGGGAGTCTATTCATCTACGTACGGAGCACATGGACTGCCCTGGTAACAAAGCACACCATCTCCCTCTTTGGAGAAAACCTCCACTTCTTTTCTTAGAACTGCTTCTGTCAACTTATGTAGTATGGGATCTTCATCCTTCTTTGACTTAACCTCAACAACTAATGAGGATTCTAACCCACTCTTCAGTACTACTCCGTCCTCAGTTGAATCCACCAACTGTACTCCCAACCGAGCTAAACTGTGAGTATCCTTTGCTAGCTCTTTTTTTCTCTCTTCAACATGAGGAATGCTTCCCATGGATATCCTACTTAAGGCATCCGCCACCACATTTGCCTTGCCCCGGTGGTACGGCACACTCATATCATAATCCTTCAATAACTCCAACCACCTTCTCTGATAAAGGTTCATATCCTTCTGAAGGAACACGTATTGAAGGCTCTTATGATCGGTGAAAATATCTACGTGGACCCCATAAAGGTAATGTCTTCATATTTTCAAGGCAAACACCACTGCTGTCAATTCTAGATCATGAGTTGGATAGTTCTTTCCATGAACTTTGAGTTGTCTGGAGGCATAAGCTATCACCTTACCCCGCTGCATTAGAACACAATCGAGACCAACTCTGGAAGCATCACAATAGACTACGAACCCATTCTTTCTTCTGGTAAGGTCAAAACTGGAGTTGTAGTGAGTTGAGTCTTCAGCTCTTGGAAACTCTTCTTATATGCATCTGACCACTGAAACTTCACCTTTTCCTAAGTTAGCTTAGTCAGAGGAGATGCGATAGAAGAAAAACCTTCTAAAAATTGTCGATAATAATTGGCTAGACCTAGGAAACTCTTGATATCTATTGGGGAAGTGGATCTTGGCTAGTCTTTAACTGCTGCTATCTTCTGAGGATCTACCTGAATACCCTCACCTGAGACCACATGACCTAGGAAAGCCACATAATTTTTCCAGAATTCACATTTGCTGCATTTAGCGAACAGCTGGTGGTCTTTGAGAGACTGCAACACTATCCTTAGATGGTTAGCATGCTCCTCCTCATTTCTAGAGTATTCCAAAATGTCATCTGTGAATACAATGACGAACATGTTTAGATACTATTTGAATACCCTGTTCATCAGGTCCATAAAAGCTGTCAGGGCATTAGTTAGTCCAAACGACATAACCACAAATTCATAGAGACTATACCGAGTTCTAAAGGCTGTTTTTGGTATGTCACATTCCTTGACCCTAAGCTGATGATATCCCGACCTAAGATCTACTTTGGAAAAACAACTAGCTCCCTGAAGCTGATCAAACAAGTCATCAATCCTGGGTAGGGGTTACCTGTTCTGAACTGTAACTTTGTTCAGTTGATGGTAGTCGATACACATTCTTAGAGTATCTATCACGCCCCGCCTTGGGGGGTATGACTGGCACCTGGTGCCCTAGTAGGACCTGGACTGCTAACTGGCGAGCCTAAGCACAGCTGGCGCCTGACTAGCTCTAACTCAGATTTCTGGAAATAAAGGGCTATATAAAAGCTGTAAACACAGCCTCTGGCCAACTGGCTTATAGCCACCTGTACCTGTAATAACAGCTAACCAGAAACATACTCGTAACAAGGAACCTATGCGGGCCGACAAGGCCACCATGCTGTCAAGTCATCTAAGACTCAACAAAGGGAATATTGAACAGCTACGTGATCGGCAAGGTCACCACTACTATCAAACCATGGCCCCACGCGGCCAACATAAAAAAAACAGAGATACTAAACAGCTATACAACTGCACGTCCTCACACGACCGGCCCAACTGACCACAGGGAGATAATATATACAATCTGCAAGCCTCTAATAGTAACAATAGAAATGATCGGGACAGGGCCCCGACCTACCCGTACTATACATAAAAGGAAAAGAGCTACACCTCTAGAAATCAGACTCCGGATGACAGGAGCTGAATACTCAGTAGCTGGCTGGAATCACGAGGGATCGCCTCCTCGTCTATGAGTACCTGCAGGCAGGTAATACAGCGCCCCACTAGGCGTCAGTACCGCTGGTACTGAGTATGCAAAGCAACTGAAATAATATAGCTGAAACAACTGAATATAAATAGCATATTTAGCAAATTTGTATGGCAGGAGATAACTGAATATGAAGGAACTAGCAAAAACTAAATCATGCTTTCTGTACTGATAAGGCGGAGGCGTACATATAAACGCGACGGCCTACTGTCTAGTAGCTAGTATATAACATATAAATAAATATGCAAGTAGCAGGCAAGAGCCAATACCAACCCCCATAAGCCGGATGGCACCAAGCAAGCAAACAATCTATATACCCCTACCCGGGTCAAAACCAACCAAAAATAAGTCACTCCACTCATCTACTCACTTCGGAGCTCCTCTACCGGCCCCCTGGGTCTCCGGCTCGGGCCATAACCTCTGATATAAGCAACCATGTCTGGGTCCAGAGGACTCCTGTGTAGACAGTAACAGATAGGGTCTGGATCCCCGGACACAAACTCAACGGGGCTATCTGAAACCGGAGCTACACCTATAATAACTGAATGTACAGACAGTAACAGATAGGGTCTGGTTCCCTGGACACAAAACTCAACAGGGCTATCTGAAACCGGAGCTGCACCTGTAATGCTGATCAGACTGCTATGGGGAAAGCTTCATCCCACCTTCGTCCAAGCTGGGGACGGCATGCCACCCCTCGGAGTGACGTAAATCCCACCCGCTCAGTGGGCAACACGATTACCAACCCAGGGGCGGCGAGGACGCTCAATAAGGGGCCCTCACGCCACAACAAGTCTCAACAAACAAATAGCACATATAAATAGCAAGCATGTATAACTGAAATAGACTATCTGAAATCTGATTTCTTATTCTGATCTGTTTCTGTACTAAACTGATTCTTTACTGATTATACTGATTCTGAGATCTTTCTTTAACTGTTGGCTAATCTGTAGCCAGGTTACTATCTGTCTGAATGGCTAATCTGTAGCCGATATCTCATTTGTTTTAATGGCTAGTCTGTAGCCATGAAACTGCCTGTCTATCTGGTTTTACTTTACTAGCTTATATTTTGAAAATCTGTTTCTTTTTATTCTATAACATGCTTGCTAATCATACAATAAGCTATACTGAATCTGGAATGCTAACTCGCCCTTTGGCGCATGCTTTTCTATCTTTCGGACTAAAATACGATACGACAACGCAAACCAGAATTTACTAAAATTATTCAATTCTCAACATTAAACTCCGAGAGTTTCAAATACGGAGTTTACTATGATTCACAAAGCTAAGACTTACTAACTTGCCGAAGAACAACTTCACATACCTGGTTTCTGAGTACCCTACTGACCGATGTGATTTTCGTCAGTACTTCTGCTGTTTCTCCGAAATACATTCATATACATATCAACTAGAACTAAATACATTAATATCTGGGAGAAATTATCACTTTTGATATATATTTATCCCAAACTTCAACCTTTCAGAAAACGGTCGAAAACTCGTTATTTCTCAAAATTCCAGAAGGGATAAATGCTCACTGCAATGCTAGGAACACATTGGTACTAATTTAAAGCAATTCTATTTAATTTACCTCGGTAGCACGACGTTTCGCCGACCAAATTTCACGAAACCAACTCCGTAAGATTGCTCTCTGCAGCTTTATACCTCTGTATCTAAGCCAGAATGGAGTTTAGACCGTGTTTCGTCCCGTAATTGGAAGGAAATTATGTATGTTTGTCGTGGGTTCTTATTTCACTTATATTCCCCTGTTTTTTTGCTGGAAATATAGTGAAGAAGATGGAAAACCGACTTTTCCTATTTTTTTTTCTTTTTTTTCTTTTTTTTTGCTAAATCCCTTAACCAACATGCCATTAGGCTATTTATTCATTTAAAATTTACGGGGTGTAACATCCTCCCCCCCCCCCTTAAGAACATTCGTCCTCGAATGACATTCTGTCTAGAGGACTTCTCAACTTACTCAACTTGTTTCTAGAAAAATTTCGGCAGGGTTTCCCCTGTATTATGGACTATCTCAAAACCCTGAAATGCAGAAAAGTCCACTACAGGTACTGCACATAGTACTTTAAGATTCACTTGACAGCTACACATCAATCTTTCTCATTTATACATATACGACCATAAGGTACTGTATAAGTACTAATACGGACATACCTGTCGCCTGACTAGGCTTGGAATAAGTGAGGATATCTAGCTTTCATATCTTCCTCCGCCTCCCACGTCATCTCCTCTCGGTTCCTGTTACGCCACAATATTTTGACAGACGCAATATCTTTAGTCCTCAATCTGCGAATCTGTCTGTCTAGGATAGCTACTGGAACCTCTTCATAGGCCAGCTCTTTTGTGACCTGGACATCCTGGACTGGGACTATTCTGGACGGGTCTCCTATGCATTTCCTTAGCATGGATACATGAAAGACCGGATGAACGGATTCTAGCTCTGGAGGCAAGTTCAACTCATATGCCACTCAACCTATTCTTCGACGAATCTGATAAGGCCCAACAAATCTTGGATTGAGCTTACCTTTCTTGCCGAGTCTCATCACCCCTTTTATCGGAGATACTTTCAGAAATACCTAGTCATTCACATTAAATTCCAGGTCTCTGCGCCTCACATCAGCATATGATTTCTGGCGGCTCTGTGCGGTCAGTAAGCGTTCTCTGATAAGCTTTATCTTCTCTTCTGACTGTTGAATAATGTCTGCCCCAATTAACGCCGATTCCCCTATTTCAAACAAGCCAACCGGCGATCTGCACTTCCGTCCATATAATGCCTCGAAGGGCGCCATCTGAATAGCTGGTGATAGAAATTGTTATAAGCAAACTCGATTAGGGGCAAATGCTCATCCCAGCTACCACTAAAATCTAACACACATGCTCGCAACATGTCTTCGAGCGTCTAAATGGTGCGTTCAGCCTGTCCATCTGTCTGAGCGTGGAATGCGGTGCTCAAATTAATCTGCATTCCCGGACCTCTCTGAAACGACTGCCAAACTCTAGCCGTAAACTGTGCTCCTCTTTCCAAAATAATGGATACTAGTACTCCATGCAATCTGACTATTTCTCGGATATACAACTCGGCATAATCTTCAGCCGAGAAAGTAGTTCTCACTGGCAGGAAATGAGCTGATTTTGTCAATCTATCAACTATCACCCATATAGAATCATGTATGTGTCTAGTACGGGGTAATCCTACCACAAAATCCATATTTACTGCCTCCCATTTCCAGAGAGGTACAGTTATGTCCTGAGTCAACCCGCCTGGTTTCTGATGTTCTGCTTTCACCTGTTGGCAGTTAGGACACTGGGCTACAAATTCAGAAATTTCTCTTTTCATACCTGGCCACTAGTAGTTTTCTTTGATATCATGGTACATTTTTGTTGCGCCAGGGTGGAGAGAATAGCGGGCGCAATGTACCACGTTCATAATCTGCTAGCGGAGGCTTGAAACATCTGGAACACATAGACGGCCTTTACAGTGTAGCACTCCATCCTCAGTTATCTGAAAATCTGGTGCTTTACCCTGCTGGATCCTGTCTTTGAGATGGATTAGGTCAGGATCCTCATATTGACATTCTTTCACTTCCACAACTAATGATGACACGGAGATGTTCTAAATTACCGCTCTACCATCCTCTGTTTCTGCTACACGAACGGCTAGGCTAGCTAACTGATGTATCTCCCTGACCAATTCCCGCTGCTCGAGCTGTAAATACACCAAACTCCCCATGGACTTACGACAGAGAGCATCTGCTACAACATTGGCTTTTCCCAGGTGGTATAGAATATTCACGTCATAATCCTTTAATAGCTCCAACCAGCGACGTTGCCGCAGATTCAACTCCCTCTGAGTGATGATATACTGTAGGCTCTTGTGATCTGTAAAAATATCAATATGGACGCCATACAAGTAATGTCTCCACATTTTCAAGGCGTGGATCACTGCGGCTAACTCCAGGTCGTGGGTAGGGTAATTCTTTTCGTGTTTCCTTAACTGTCTGGAAGCATATGCAATCACTTTACCATGCTGCATCAACACACAACCTAACCCAACACCTGATGCGTCACAATACACTGAATAACCCTCTGTACCTTCCGGTAATGCTAGCACTAGGGAGGAGGTTAATCTATCTTTTAACTCCTGGAAGCTCTGCTCACATGCCTCTGTCCACTGAAACTTCGCTGCTTTCTACGTCAGTTTAGTCAGAGGTGCCGCTACAGTAGAGAATCCCTCAACAAACCTCCTGTAATAACCTGTTAATCCCAGAAAACTACGGACCTCAGTCAGAGTGGTAGGCCTAGGCCATGATTTGACTGCTTCTATCTTCTGCGTGTCAACCTGTATACCAGCATCCGACACAATATGCCCTAAAAAGGCTACTGAATTAAGCTAGAATTCACACTTAGAAAATTTAGCATATAACTGGCGGTCCCTGAGGATCTGGAGCACTGTCCGCAAATGAGTCCGGTGATCTACTTTAGAGCGAGAATACACCAGAATGTCATCAATAAATACTATTAAGAACAAGTCCAGGAAAGGTCTGAAAATACAGTTCATCAGGTCCATGAATATTGTCGGGGCATTCGTTAACCCAAAGGACATGACTAGAAATTCAAAATGTCCATATCGGGTCTTGAACGCTGTCTTAGGAATATCTCTTTCACGTACTCGAACCTGGTGATATCCGGACCGCAAGTCAATCTTAGAAAAGTATCTGGCTCCCTGCAACTGATCAAATAAGTCATCAATTATGGGAAGCGGGTACTTGTTCTTCACTGTAACTTTGTTAAATTGCCGATAATCTATGCACATACGGAGTGATCCATCTTTCTTTCTCACAAACAGAATTGGCGCACCCCATGGTGAAGTACTCGGCCTAATAAAACCTTTATCCAACAAGTCTTTCAGCTGCTCCTTTAATTCTCTGAGTTCTGCAAGAGCCATACGATAGGGAGGAATTGATATCGGCTGAGTGCCTGGTAACAAGTCAATAGCAAAATCTATTTCCCTTTCTGGGGGAATACCAGGTAACTCATCGGGAAACACATCAGGGAACTCGTTCACCACCGGAACAGACTGGAGCGTCGGAGATTCTGCTCGGACATCCTGAACTCTAACCAGATGGTAAATATATCCCTTAGATATCAATTTCCTCGCCTGAAGGTAGGAAATAAACCTACCTTTTGGCGTAGTGGTGCTGCCCTTCCACTCCCGCACTGCTTCTCTTGGAAAGTGGAATCGGACCGTCTTGGTCCAACATTCAACATTGGCAAAGCACGGCACTAGCCAATCCATACCCATTATGGCATTGAAGTTTATCATTTCTAACTCGACTAGATCTACTGTGGTCTGACGGTCAGCAACCTCTACAGTACACCCTTGGTAAATTTTGCCAGCTACAATAGAGTCACCGACGGGCGTGGATACTGAAAAGGGTTGCTGCAATAATTCTGGTGCAATATTGAACTTTCGTGCCATAAATGGGGTAATATATGACAGAGTGGATCCTGGATCAATCAATACGTAAGCAGGGCATGAACAGATAGTCATCGTACCTGTCACTACATTTGGCGATGCCTCTGAGTCGTGTCTCCCTCGTAGTGCATAAGTACGGCTTGAGCCCGTACCTGAGCTGGAAGCTCCTTGTCTACCTCGGCCTCTGCCTACTTGACCTGAAGGCCCACGCCCCGCTGAGGCTACTGGGGCTCGTGGCCCTGCGGATCCCCTATCCTGACTGTCTCTACTCCCCTGACCTCTGGTCAGACAATCTCTCATCTGATGCCCCTCCTGTCCGCAAATATAACACCCAGTGAAGCCATATTTACAAGCTCCGGAGTGTGGTCGATTACAATAGGGGCAGGGTGAGGGTGCAAATCTGCTCTGTTCTCCCCTTCTCTGCTGCGGGGAACCTACTGTTCTGGAATTGCCACTGGGCTCTGACTGCCCTCGTCGCACATATCTACCTCGCTGTTGCTGCTGCTGTGGTGGAGGTGGGGGTCTAGGGGGTCTATCTGATAGTCGAGGCATGGGTCCTCTCTGAACTTCCCTTTGTATGTCATCTGGTCTGTCTCTGTGGCGCTGTTCCTGACTGGTCTGTCTACTACTCTGTTGCCGCTGTCTAAGACCCTCTATGGTCTGAGCAAAAGTCTGTACTCGAGCAATGTCCATATCCTCTCGCAACGTCGCCGTCATACATGCCTCAGTATACTCCGGATTCAGACCCATGATAAATCTGTGAACTCTCGCTGGCATGGTATCAATAAATGCTGGAGCATAACGGGCTAAGGAGTCAAACTGTAAGGCATACTCACATACACTCCTCGCCCCCTGCTCTAGATGCAGAAACTGGTCCATCCGGGCCTGCTGAATCTCTCGTGGAAAATAATGATCTAGAAAGGCCTCCGAGAAGCTGGTCCAGGTCGGAGGGGTAACATCTCTCCCTCGGGACCTTTCCCAACTCTCGTACCACAATATAGCTATATCCCGTAACCAGAACACTGCCAGCTCAACAGACTCTTAAGGGGTCACATGCATAACTCGGAATATCCTCTGCATCTGATCTAGAAAGACCTGGGGGTCCTCTTCCTGATCTGACCCTGTAAACTGCGGGGGACCCAGTGACAAAAATTCTCGGACTCTGGAACTGCCTGGCCTACCTGAAGACTCTGCTGCTACAGGTGGTGCTAACTGGCGTTGTGCGGCCATCATCTGTGCCATCATAACTACAGTGCTACGAACCTCCTGATAGACGACGAAGGCACAGGAGCTATGTAGTTCCCAACGGCTCTTGACGTGAGGGGGACTGCTGAGAGGGCTGTGATGAAGCCTCTATATCGCCCTCAGATCGGGCTGACTCTGACTGAGACTGAGGCACCTACTGGTGCCTTCTCCTGCTACTGTGTCTAATCTTCTGTCGGTGGCAGGGTGTCGCTGATCTTCCATTCTTATCTATAAACAAAGAATACAATAAGTTTTAGGGACCCAATCCTATAATTTACTGCTCTATAGCACAACTAAATGAGAAGAAAGAGTAACCATCCTATCATGCCTCGCAGCCTCCTGCCTATAGTATGTGGTGCACAACACATCCATAAACAAGACTCTACTTAGCACGACTTGCAGACTCCCTGGGACACGACCTGCTCTGATACCAAGTTTGTCACGCCCCGCCTTGGGGGGTATGACTGGCACCTGGTGCCCTAGTAGGACCTGGACTGCTAACTGGCGAGCCTAAGCACAGCTGGCGCCTGACTAGCTCTAACTCAGATTTATGGAAACTAAGGGCTATATAACGGCTGTAAACACAGCCTCCGGCCAACTGACCTATAGCGACCTGTACCTGTAATAACAGCTAACCAGAAACATACTCGTAACAAGGAACCTATGCGGAACGACAAGGCTACCATGCTGTCTAGTCATCTGAGACTCAACAAAGGGAATACTGAATAGCTACGTGACCGGCAAGGTCACCACTACTATCAAACCATGGCCCCACGCGGCCAACATAAAAAAAAACAGAGATACTAAACAGCTATACAACTGCACGTCTCACACGACCGGCCCAACTGACCACAGGGAGATAATATATACAATCTGCAAGCCTCTAAGAGTAATAATAGAAATGATCGAGACAGGGCCCCGACCTACCCGTACTATACATAAAAGGAAAAGAGCTACACCTCTGGAAATCAGACTCTGGATGACAGGAGCTGAATACTCAGTAGCTGGCTGGAATCACGAGGGATCGCCTCATCGTCTATAAGTGTCACGCCCCGCCTTGGGGGGTATGACTGGCACCTAGTGCCCTACTAGGACCTGACCTGCTGGACTGCTAAGCCTGGGCACATCTGGTGCCTGGCTGGCTCTAACTCATATTTCTGAAAACAAAGGGCTATATAACGGCTGTAAATACAGCCCCCGGCCCGTTGGCCTATAGCCTTCTGTACCTGTACTACCAGCTGACCAGAAACATACTAATTTAGAGGAACCTATGCGGGCCGACAAGGCCACCATGCTGTCAAGTTATCTACAACTCAATCATAACGCATGAAAAGAACTACGTGACCGGCAAGGTCACCACACTTGGCAAACTATGGCCCCACACGGCCAAAGTAAAAGAAAGCAAGAATACTGGCAACTAAACAACTGCACGGCCTCACACGACCGGCTCATCTGACCACAGGGAATATATAGACTGCAAGCCTCTAAGAATAGCAATAGAAATGATCGGGATAGGGCCCCGACCTACCCGTGCTGTAAAACAAAAGAACTGAAATACACCTCTGGAATTCAGTCTCCAGATGACAGGAGCTGAATACCCGACTGCTGACAGGAAGTTACGTAGTGTCACCTACTCGTCTGTAAGTACCTGCAGGAAAGTAATGCAGCGCCCCACCGGGCATCAGTACCGCTGGTACTGAGTATGTAAAGCAATAACTGAAGCAAAATCTGAATACAATAATATAACTGAAGAAACTGAAGTAGAGAGAATAGACTAACTGTCTGATAATGTAAATCATACCTTCTCTCAATCTTTACTGGGAAGGATAAGAGTCATACCTGGAAACGTATCGTGCTACTGCTGATATGCTTGTATCTAACATAACATGGCATAACATGAAATAACATAACATAGCACACACAAACCTTACCCGGCCCCCATAAGCCGGGAGGTACAATCAACACAGAATCTATACCCCTACCCCGGTCATCCCATCTCCTATAGTGGCTGTAAGCATCCTGCCGGTCTCAGGGTATGCACTTGGGCTCGCTGAGCCCCTGACTATAACTTCATCTGAGTCCGAAGGACTCCTGAATCTGCACCCGGGCGTATCCGCTCGACTGGGGTGTGTAAGGGCCGATCAAGGTACAAGTATGGGGAAAAACTGGCATCCCATCTTCGTCCCCTGGCGGGATGGCATGCCACTCCGTAGAGTGACGTATCCTCGTCCTCTGGCGGACGAGTCGATACAGCTATTAACCCTGGGCGGTCATGGATGTTAGGTAATCCAACCCCAAACAATACAACGGTCTCAACTGGTAATACTGTCTGGGTATCTCACATGCTCAGGCTAATAGGGATAAAGTATCATATATATTACATGCTGGGCTACTGATAGTAATCTGTACGTACTTAATACGTGCTGAGGCAGGTAAAGATGTATAAATATGAATATAGTCTCCTGCCGGGCTGTACTGGGCAAATGCTATATAAGATAATGTTTCTGCTAAAAATTCTGCTGTTTACTAAGTTTCTGTATACACTATATGCTGGACTAGTAATAGAAATGTGTACATACTTAATACATGCTGAGGCTGGAAGTAATATATATGTATGTACGAATATAGTCTTCTGCCCGACTATACTAAGGCTAATGCTGAACATGATATAGACTTCCTGCTGAAACTATGTTGTATACTGATTTTCTATAGTAACATGAGTTACTATTCCTGACATACTTTCTAAACTTTGTTTTAGTCTACTATTCTATGTCTGAAATGCTTTACAGATACTATACTATTCCGCGGGGTTTCAACTGAACACAACAATATCTTAACGTAGCATATTACATCACATACTGATAGGTCTCGTACACGTTACAGCCCAATGCTTCTCATGTTGTGCCAATGTTCATAATAATGCAATACTGAACTATACTGTATCTGAGATATTATCTGACTGTCTGCTATACTGTAACTGAGATATCATCTAACTATCTGATGTTGCTTTACTAACTTTGATTCTGAGTATATGTATATCATAATATCATAAAAACACGCTTACTAAATTCAAACTGGACTTAGTGCTCGACTTATAAGTTCTTTTTTCTGTACATCACGCTATCTATCGTACTGGATTACTAACTTGCCGAAGGAATTAACTTTACATACCTTATCCTTGAATTATTCGTCTGTCGGACGAGGCTCGGCCGGTACTTCAACTGTTTTCTCCCAACTGCATTCATAAACATATCAATTAACACTAAATACAACTTTATTTCAAAAGGCAACGTCACTTTCGATATAGTTTATAGCCTAAACTTAGGCTTATCGAAAGACGGCTAGAAACTCGCTATTTTTCAGCGGCCTAGAAGGGAGAAATATTCACTTCACAACTAGGAACACATAGACACTAATTTAGAGCAATTCCACTTACCTTGGCTCGGTGGCTCGACGATTCGTCGACCGTATTTTACGAAACTGAATCCGTAGGAATGCTCTCTGCTGCTAAATACTTCGGTATCTGGGATAAATTTGAGTTTGGGCAGCGTTTGGCAGCGTAATCGGACGGAAATTAATTAATTTCCTTCGTCCCTCTCTGCTCTCTACGTTTTCTGGAAATTTTTATAAGTTTCTATCATTTAAAACTGAAGTGGGGCTTTATATACTTGGGCCTGGACAAGGCCAACGTGTCACGGAGCCAACGCGGAGGCTCCTCCTCCGTGACACGCTGCCATCGCGGAGGGGCTCTGCCTCGGCTCCTTCCGCGATGGTTTGACAAGCTTCTCGTCCGATCTTTTCCCGGGCCTTTCTCCAACACGTATGGCCTTCAAATATGCTTAACCAACGTGGGAATAGGTCATCTAAGTGCCGGGAATTCTACGGGGTGTAACATTCTCCCCCCCTTAAGAACATTCGTCCTCGAATGTATACTGTTATCTAGAGGACTGATTACTTTACTTTCTGGAAGAATTTCGGCAGAGTTTCCCCTGTAATATGGACTATCGCAAAAACCTGAAATGCAGAAAAGTCCAACACGGGCACTGCTCACAATATTCTAAGATCCACTGGATGACCATATATCAATTTTTTTCCTTTATCATTTACAGACATACAACCATAAGATACTGCATAAATAATAATACAGACATACTTGTCGCCTGACCAGACCTAAAATAGGGTGAGGATATCTGGTCCTTATATCTGCGAATCTGTCTGTCTAGTCGTAACCTGGATATTCTGAACTGGGACTACACTGGACGGGCCTCCTATGCATTTCCTCAGCATAGCTACATAGAAGACCGGATGAATGGATTCTAATTCTGGAGACAAATTTGATTAATGGTAAATGCTCATTTTTGGCTATTACTGAAATCTAGCACACACGCTCGCAACATGACTTCGAGCGTCTGCATTGTACGCTCAGCCTGCTCATCTGTCTGAGGATAGAACGCTGCGCTTAAATTAATCCACGCTCCCAAACTCTTCTAAAATGACTGCCAGAATCTAGCTGTGAAGTGTGCTCCTTTGTCTGAAATAATGGATACTGGTATTCCATGTAATCTGACTATCTTTCTGATATGCAACTCAGCATAATCTTCGGCCAAGGAAGTAGTTCTTACCGACAAGAAATGAGCTGATTTTTATCAATCTGTCACTTATCACTCATATAGAGCCATGTCTGTGTTTAGTACGGGGTAATTCTTGCTACAAAATTCATATTCATTGCTTCTCATTTCCAAAGAGGCACAGCTATGTTCTAACTAACCTGCCTGGTTTCTAATATTCTGCCTTCAACTGTTGGCAGTTAGGACACTGGGCTACCTGCAGTTCTTTTTAATGTCATGGTACCTCTTTGTCGTATCGGGATGAAGGGAATAGCGGGCGTAATGTACCTCGCTCATAAACTGCTGGCGAGGCCCCAAAATATCTGGAGTACAAATGTCGCCATATATCGCCACACTTCATCCCCGGGTATCTGAAAATATGTCACCTCTCCTTACTGAATCTTGTGTTCAAGTTAAACCTGGCTAGGGTTTCTATACTGTCGTTCCTTTACTTCCCCCTCTAACCGTAATGCTGCGATATTCTGTATTATCATTCTGTTATCCTTTATTTCTGCTATGCGAACGGCTAGACCGGCTAACTAGTAAACTTCTCGGGTCTACTCCCGCTGTTTAGGTGGTAAGTATGCCAACTCTCCATAGATCTATAGCTAAGGGCGTCTGCCACCATATTAGCCCTTCCTGGATGATACAAAATTTTCGCTTTTTCAGGCATAAGCTACTGCAGCTAACTGGGTGATACCTAGATCGTGGGTAAGATAATTCTTCTCGCGTTTCTTCAATTACCCGAAAGTATAAACTATTACTTTACCATGCTGCACCAATCCTCTGTACCTTCTGGCGATACTACACTGGAGCTGAGGTTAACCTGGCTGTTAACTCTTGGGAGTTCTGCTCACACCCCTCAGTCTACTGGAACTTTGCTGCCTTCTATGTCCACTTAGTCAGAGGTGCTGCTAAAGTGAAAAATCCATTCACAAACCCTCTGCAGTACCCGGCTAACCGCAGGGATTGCATACTTCGATCGGAGTGGTAAATCTAGGCTATATCTTCATTACTTCGATTTTCTGTATATCTGTCTGTACACCAGCCTCCGACACAATGTGACCAAAAGCTACTGAATTCAACTAAAATTCACATTTACCACAATTGACATATAACTAATGGTCATATAGGTTTATTATGCCGGAGAATCTGACAAGTAATCTACAGGTATAGACCGAGCTTATCTGGCCTTCTGGCCGTATGCTAAGGCTACTTGTTGCTAAGGTAACCTGAACGACCGTCTGCGCACCTTGTGCCTTTATCTGATCCGAGGATCCTGATATTGATCATGACCTCTAATGATCTGGCTGCATAACCCTAAATAACTGAATAGTCGGGTTGAATAACCCGAAGGTGACAGTAGTCTAGTAATGCTCTAACTGTACTACTTGAGTACTTATAGTTCGTGCATAACCGCAAACTCGTGGGCATCTAATTGCTCTTGTTATTTTTCTTAAACCACTGTAAGGCTGCACTTAATCAACTTACTCCTAGGCGATCAATCTCTGGACCTTCACGGGGGGTCTACTGATCCCCTGGTCTTAATAAACACTATGCTAGCAGGGTACCGTTAATTTCTTACGCCTTGTGTGTATCCACTTGGATCTATACTGCTATTCTGGGGAATTCTCGGTCTCATAGGCTATTCTGTAACTACTGGCCTTCTGCTAGGGCTCTGTATCTAAATATCTTACGAGAACCAGCTGAAATACTAGTCTATCGCTGACTGTTGATGTGGACCCTCCCTTGGGGTACCCACGGGTATTCTGACTGGGACGGTCGGCTGACATATGAGGTGTTCTACATAACCACTGCTCGGTTGACTAAGGCCGATTATCGCCCACGAGGCTGGGAAAACGACGTATGACCACTTAGCATGCTAGAACAATTCTGGTATTGCTAATCTCTGAAATTTGCCTATTCGGTCTCTAATCCTGGTTCTGGCACATGCACTACTGTTACCGATCTTCAGGGATGCCTCCCTGCTGATGCAGGCGACAGCTGGTTGGTAGACTGTCTAACTGCGCCCTTATCATCTAGCCATCTGTCTTAGGTCAATAACTCAGGTAAGCTCCTAGAGCCTAAATCTGACAACAACACATAAGTCTGTTAATCTAATAACTGAAAACTGAGATAGTTTTTATGACTTCATACGTAACTCACACTTAATCCGCCCTTTCTCTTCTTCTTTTCTTTCTTTCTTCTCTCTTCTTTCTCTTTTTTTTTGTCCTGCAATGCAATTTGTGTAGGCTTTCTATTACTAATCAGCATCTGCGATTATAGCCCTTATAGGCAACCACTCACAACATATCTATGATCTGTATACATATATATCGCTAGTTACGTACAACATGTACTGATTTCTGCGGTAGTTCATAATCTCTGACAAGTTCTGCTGAGTCTCACATCGTACATGATACATTGCTTCTACGGCCTAATACCATCTCTTGCCCCGACTTATCATTTCATTGCATTGTTACCCCATTCTGAAAGTAACATCATAAACATTCTAGTTATTGTCTGCTGTTTGAAATTCCGCCACTCTTGCGATGTGGGGGTCAACGTTCGAATCCTGTAGCCTTACTAGGCATATATTGAGAGCCCATGTCTATCTGCTGGGCCTTATCTCTAGGCCACACTAGATTAGAATTGCTATATCGGTAACTTCTTAACTTTTCCATAGCGGACATACTGCGGTATTCTGAACCACAATCTTACTGTCAGCACAAAGCTTAATCCTTAATACGATACTTTATCAATCCGGGGTAGTTCTAATTTCCCCACAAGATCTGACATTCCTGCTTCTTCCTCTCATCTTGCTTAGACTGAACTCTGGGGTTCATGGTACCTGCCCTTCATTGCTAATGAAATTACTGATCAAGCCTCGGCCCATACTTCTTCTGGCGTATGTTCAAGCCCATCTGATTCACATGACCTCTATATCTTTCGAGGTCACAACTAGATTGTACTATAATCTTACAGGTATGTCTTGCTATCTGTTAGCGTATATGGCGGACTTGGCCTTTTTCTGACTCAAACTTGACTATTATAAGGCATTCATCACTAGTCGGTCTGTTACCCCTACTTCGGGTAGACTAGCAGTCTTACTTTCTTTACTAGCGTGTTATAATAAGGGTCCGCACCACTTACGTAATCATGAGGGCTCTTTATACTTTCTAATACTTACTAGGATCAATCAGCCCATCTTTATTTACTGCTTGATCTGGCAACCCCTTCTCAAGTCTTATGCCCCTTTACTATACTGGCATCAAAATCAGGAGGTAGGGATAGCCCTTTTCTTAGTGCAGCAAATAAAAACATTCAACTGTACCAAATTCAAAAGGATGTATTTGGGATTCCTGCATTTTCCCTCTCCTTTATTTTTTATACCTACCCGGTGGTCTGACCTTATCTGTAATCATAATCAGATCTCACATAGCTATAAATGAATCAACTCATATATACATTATATTTCTGACTTCCTATTCTGACGTTATCAACATATACTGAGAATAATGCCAATAACAGTATCACACTGGGAGGTCTCTGATACCTCCTCCTACTGTTGTAATTATCATGTAACTGACTGATGCTCTCTTATGTTGCTATTTCTGATCTTCTTCCTGTGATAGGGTAATACTGATCTGTCTTTGTATCTGTAACCAAAGAATACGGTGAGTTCTCAGGGACTCAACCCTATACTGTACCGCTCTAAAGCACGACTGACTGAGAAAGAAGGGTAACTATCATATCATTGCTCGCAGCCTCCTGCCTATAGTATGTGGTGCACAACACATCCATAGACAAGACTCTACTTAGCACGGCTTGCAGACACCCTGGGATACGACCTGCTCTGATACCAAGTTTGTCACGCCCCGCCTTGGGGGGTATGACTGGCACCTAGTGCCCTACTAGGACCTGACCTGCTGGACTGCTAAGCCTGGGCACATCTGGTGCCTGGCTGGCTCTAACTCATATTTCTGAAAACAAAGGGCTATATAACGGCTGTAAATACAGCCCCCGGCCCGTTGGCCTATAGCCTTCTGTACCTGTACTAGCAGCTGACCAGAAACATACTAATTCAGAGGAACCTATGTGGGCCGACAAGGCCACCATGCTGTCTAGTTATCTACAACTCAATCATAACGCATGAAAAGAACTACGTGACCGGCAAGGTCACCACTACTGGCAAACTATGGCCCCACACGGCCAAAGTAAAAGAAAGCAAGAATACTGGCAACTAAACAACTGCACGGCCTCACACGACCGGCTCATCTAACCACAGGGAATATATAGACTGCAAGCCTCTAAGAATAGCAATAGAAATGATCGGGACAGGGCCCCGACCTACCCGTGCTGTAAAACAAAAGAACTGAAATACACCTCTGGAATTCAGTCTCCAGATGACAGGAGCTGAATACCCGACTGCTGACAGAAAGTTACGTAGTGTCACCTGCTCATCTGTAAGTACCTGCAGGCAAGTAATGCAGCGCCCCACCGGGCGTCAGTACCGCTGGTACTAAGTATGTAAAGCAATAACTGAAGCAAAATCTGAATACAATAATATAACTGAAGAAACTGAAGTAGAGAGAATAGACTAACTGTCTGATAATGTAAATCATACCTTCTCTCAATCTTTACTGGGAAGGATAAGAGTCATACCTGGAAACGTATCGTGCTACTGCTGATATGCTTGTATCTAACATAACATGGCATAACATGAAATAACATAACATAGCACACACAAACCTTACCCGGCCCCCATAAGCCGGGAGGTACAATCAACACAGAATCTATACCCCTACCCCGGTCATCCCATCTCCTATAGTGGCTGTAAGCATCCTGCCGGTCTCAGGGTATGCACTTGGGCTCGCTGAGCCCCTGACTATAACTTCATCTGAGTCCGAAGGACTCCTGAATCTGCACCCGGGCGTATCCGCTCGACTGGGGTGTGTAAGGGCCGATCAAGGTACAAGTATGGGGAAAAACTGGCATCCCATCTTCGTCCCCTGGCGGGATGGCATGCCACTCCGTAGAGTGACGTATCCTCGTCCTCTGGCGGACGAGTCGATACAGCTATTAACCCTGGGCGGTCATGGATGTTAGGTAATCCAACCCCAAACAATACAACGGTCTCAACTGGTAATACTGTTTGGGTATCTCACATGCTGAGGCTAATAGGGATAAAGTATCATATATATTACATGCTGGGCTACTGATAGTAATCTGTACATACTTAATACGTGCTGAGGCAGGTAAAGATGTATAAATATGAATATAGTCTCCTGCCGGGCTGTACTGGGCAAATGCTATATAAGATAATGTTTCTGCTGAAAATTCTACTGTTTACTAAGTTTCTGTATACACTATATGCTAGACTAGTAATAGAAATGTGTACATACTTAATACATGCTGAGGCTGGAAGTAATATATATGTATGTACGAATATAGTCTTCTGCCCGACTATACTGAGGCTAATGCTGAACATGATATAGACTTCCTGCTGAAACTATGTTGTATACTGATTTTCTATAGTAACATGAGTTACTATTCGTGACATACTTTCTAAACTTTGTTTTAGTCTACTATTCTATGTCTGAAATGCTTTACGGATACTATACTATTCCGCGGGGTTTCAGCTGAACACAACAATATCTTAACGTAGCATATTACATCACATACTGATAGGTCTCGTACACGTTACAGCCCAATGCTTCTCATGTTGTGCCAATGTTCATAATAACGCAATACTGAACTATACTGTATCTGAGATATTATCTGACTGTCTGCCTATACTGTAACTGAGATATCATCTAACTATCTGATGTTGCTTTACTAACTTTGATTCTGAGTATATGTATATCATAATATCATAAAAACACGCTTACTAAATTCAAACTGGACTTAGTGCTTGACTTATAAGTTCTTTTTTCTGTACATCACGCTATCTATCGTACTGGATTACTAACTTGCCGAAGGAATTAACTTTACATACCTTATCCTTGAATTATTCGTCTGTTGGACGAGGCTCGGCCGGTACTTCAACTGTTTTCTCCCAACTGCATTTATAAACATATCAATTAACACTAAATACAACTTTATTTCAAAAGGCAACGTCACTTTTGATATAGTTTATAGCCTAAACTTAGGCTTATCGAAAGACGGCTAGAAACTCGCTATTTTTCAGCGGCCTAGAAGGGAGAAATATTTACTTCACAGCTAGGAACACATAGACACTAATTTAGAGCAATTCCACTTACCTTGGCTCGGTGGCTCGACGATTCGTCGGCCGTATTTTACGAAACTGAATCCGTAGGAATGCTCTCTGCTGCTAAATACTTCGGTATCTGGGATAAATTTGAGTTTGGGCAGCGTTTGGCAGCGTAATCGGACGGAAAATAATTAATTTCCTTCATCCCTCTCTGCGCTCTACGTTTTCTGGAAATTTTTATAAGTTTCTATCATTTAAAACCGAAGTGGGGCTTTATATACTTGGGCCTGGACAAGGCCAACGTGTCACGGAGCCAACGCGGAGGCTCCTCCTCCGTGACACGCTGCCATCGCGGAGGGGCTCTGCCTCGGCTCCTTCCGCGATGGTTCGACAGGCTTCTCGTCCGATCTTTTCCCGGGCCTTTCTCCAACACGTATGGCCTTCAAATATGCTTAACCAACATGGGAATAGGTCATCTAAGTGCCGGGAATTCTACGGGGTGTAACAATAAGTACCTGCAGGCAAGAAATATAGTGCCCCACTGGGCGTCAGTACCGCTGGTACTGAGTATGCAAAGCAACTGAAATAATATAGATGAAACAACTGAATATAAATAGCATATCTAGCAAATTTGTATGGCAGGAGATAACTGAATACGAAGGAACTGGTAAAAACTGAATCATGCTTTCTGTACTGATAAGGCGGAGGCGTACCTGTAAACGCGACGGCCTACTATCTAGTAGTTAGTATATAACATATAAATAAATATGCAAGTAGCAGGCAAGAGCCAATACCAACCCCCATAAGCCGGATGGTACCAAGCAAGCAAACAATCTATATACCCCTACCCGGGTTAAAACCAACCAAAAATAAGTCACTCCACTCATCTACTCACTTCGGAGCTCCTCTACCGTCCCCCTGGGTCTCCGGCTCGGGCTATAGCCTCTGATATAAGCAACCGTGTCTGGGTCCGGAGGACTCCTGTGTAGGCAGTAACAGATAGGGTCTGGATCCCCAGACACAAACTCAACGGGGCTATCTGAAACCGGAGCTACACCTATAATAACTGAATGTACAGACAGTAACAGATAGGGTCTGGTTCCCTGGACACAAAACTCAACAGGGCTATCTGAAACCGGAGCTGCACCTGTAATGCTGATCAGACTGCTATGGGGAAAGCTTCATCCCACCTTCGTCCAAGCTGGGGACGGCATGCCACCCCTCGGAGTGACGTAAATCCCACCCGCTCAGTGGGCGACACGATTACCAACCCAGGGGTGGCGAGGACACTCAATAAGGGGCCCTCACGCCACAACAAGTCTCAACAAACAAATAGCACATATAAATAGCAAGCATGTATAACTGAAAGAGACTATCTGAAATCTGATTTCTTATTCTGATCTGTTTCTGTACTAAACTGATTCTTTACTGATTATACTGATTCTGAGATCTTTCTTTAACTGTTGGCTAATCTGTAGCTAGGGTACTATCTGTCTGAATGGCTAATCTGTAGCCAATATCTCGTCTGTTTGAATGGCTAGTCTGTAGCCATGAAACTGCCTGTCTATCTGGTTTTACTTTACTAGCTTATATTCTGAAAATCTGTTTCTTTTTATTCTATAACATGCTTGCTAATCATACAATAAGCTATACTGAATCTGGAATGCTAACTCGCCCTTTGGCGCATGCTTTTCTATCTTTCGGACTAAAATACGATACGGCAATGCAAACCAGAATTTACTAAACTTATTCAATTCTCAACATTAAACTCTGAGAGTTTCAAATACGGAGTTTACTATGATTCACAAAGCTAAGACTTACTAACTTGCCGAAGAACAACTTCACATACCTGGTTTTTGAGTACCCTACTGACCGATGTGATTTCCGTCAGTAATTCTGCTGTTTCTCCCAACTACATTCATATACATATCAATTAGAACTAAATACATTAATATCTGGGAGAAATTATCACTTTTGATATATATTTATCCCAAACTTCAACCTTTCGGAAAACTTTCGAAAACTCGTTATTTCTCAAAAGTCCAGAAGGGATAAATGCTCACTGCAACGCTAGGAACACATTGGTACTAATTTAAACAATTCTATTTAATTTACCTCAGTAGCACGACGTTTCGCCGACCAAATTTCACGAAACCAATTCCGTAGGATTGCTCTCTGCAGCTTTATACCTCTGTATCAAGCCGGAACGGAGTTTAGACCGTGTTTCGTCGCATAATTGGAAGGAAATTATGTATGTTTGTCGTGGGTTCTTATTTCACTTATATTCCCCTATTTTTTTGCTGGAAATATAGTGAAGAAGATGGAAAACTGACTTTTCCTTTTTTTTTCTAAATCCCTTAAGCAACATGCCATTAGGCTATTTATTCATTTAAAATTTACGGGGTGTAACAGTATCGTCCTTATTTTGCACGAACAACACTGGAGCACCCCATAGATATATGCTGAGCCTGATGAAATCCTTATTTAGAAGGTCTTTCAAATATTCTTTCAACTCCTTAAGCTCAGCTGGAGCCATTCTCTTAGGAGGAATAGAGATAGGCTGAGTGTCTGGAATAAGGTCTATGCCGAAGTCTATTTCCCACTGGGGAGGGACGCCGGGAAGATCTTTGAGAAACACGTCAGGGAATTCGGTGACAACTGGAACTGACTGAATGTTGGGGTCTCATAGCTGGAATCTTTGATTTGAACTAGGTGATAGATGCACCCTTTCGAAATGAGCTTTCTTGCCTTTAGGCAGGAAATAAACCGACCCTTAGGCGCTAAAACACTACCCATCCATTCTATGACTGGCTCATTGGGAAACTAAAACTTAACGACTCTAGTTCTGCAGTCGACTGAGGCATAGCAGGAATGTAACTAATCCACGCCAAGAATTAGGCCGAAATCGACTATGTCTAGTTCTACTAGATCAATTGGAATAACTTTATTCAACACTGAGACTGGACAACTTCTATATACCCGACTGGGTCTAATTGACTCACCAACTTGGGTGGAGACTGAGAATAATTCTAAGAGGACTTCTGGACTGATTTCAAACTGAACAACTACATAAGGAGTCACGAACAATAGTATGGCTCCTGGATCTAGTAGGGCATATATATCTAGGTGGAAAAGACATAGCATACCCTCGACCATGTCAGGTGAACTCTCCTAATCCTGACGAGAGAAAAAAACATAAAAATGGTTTTGGCGTTGATCGCCATCCATACCTGAAGTATTACCCTGCTGAGTTGGATGGCCTGTTGGGGCTACTGAAGTGGTAGACTGAGTTTTCCCCCGTCTTGCTGACGAATACCCCTTTAGCCTGTGACCCAACTACCCACATTCGAAGCAACCCTATTTGCCTATGCGGCATTCACCTGGATGGTTCTTGCCACACTTATGGAAGGAGGGGTAGCGGTTGCTGGCACTGTAACTCTAGGACTGGGAGATTGATTCTCCACCCTTCTAATACTTGTGGGACTGAAAAGAAGAGGCGCTGGCTGATATGGGCGTTGGGGGTTCTCTATTGCTGTTTCTGTGAGCGACTATTGCTGTCAGACCTCTGGTGACCATAATTCGACTGACCTATTCTAACCCGCTTGTTCTCCCACTAAATATCCTTCAACTTCTCTACCTCAATCTGTTGGGCATGAACGATGAGGCTGGAGAGGTCAAAGTCCTTGATGAGCATCGCGGTTTTGAACTCCTTAAGTAAAAAGTCTTACACTCTATTGACAAATTTGAGCATGCGAGCCCGTGGCTCAGCTACCAGCTCTCTAGAGCATACCAAGACAACCAAGTGAACTCCAACGCATACTCCTCCATGGTTCTATACCCTACCTTAAATTCATGAATTCAGCGATCTTGGACTCTCTTAATTCTCGAGGAAAGAGTTTGTCCAAAAATGCAGTGGTGAACTCATCCCACTCTACTGACCCTGCTTCTACTGGCCTCTCTTCCTTCCACTGTTTGTACCAAATTTGAGCCACCTCTTTCAACTGGTAGGTAGTCAGATTGGCACTCTCCACAGAACCAACATCGATAATTCAAGTTATCTTTCGTACCTTATCCACAAACTCCTGCGGGTTCTCTCCCACCTTAGATCCATGAAAAGATGAAGGGCTTATTCGGGTGAAATCTCGAACCCTATCAACTATTGTAGACCCATTTGCATTCACTGGAACCACTTGCTGGTTCACTTGGTTGGTCATTATCTAAGCCAACAGCTGGATCGCCCTCGAAATTCCGCCAAGGACACCTAATCGTCTTGAGGGGCAGCTGGAGCTGGTGGGGCAGGTCGGTTGACATTGCCGACCCTCCTTCCATTTCCTCATTTTAGAGACATATCTTCACTTAAATGAATAGAGCACGAGTTAGGAGGACATTTTCGGGATTAAGCTCAATGAATGATAAGGAGTATGAACAAAAGGGATATTTTCCTAATAACGTCTCATAGCCTCCCCGTCATAAGTGTGGCGTGCTTCACACCCATGAAAAGGACTATACTTGACGTGATTTTCAGACTGTGTTACCCCAAAAACGTTAAGATCAGACCCGAGGGTTGAAATGGAGAAAAACAAATTTCTACACCATGAGCCGTTAAGTGACTTATGGAGTGAAGGCAGAGTTTGGTTGGATTTTTGGTCTGGAGGTTGACCATGGGTGAAGCTATGATTCATGGTTAGGACCACAAGTCGTAAGGTTGGTCGTGGTTAGGAATTTGACTTGGATGTTGAAGGATTTGGCAATGTACCCAACAGTTAGTCACCACAAGTTTTCAGGTGCACCACGAGTCATGGTGTCCCTCGGGGTGACTAGTAGAGGTAAGTTAAGTTTTCCAGTGCTGGCGACGAATGCAGACGACGAGTCATGCCCTCAGGCAACGAGTCATCCAGTCCATCGTTGGGATTGCCAGTGTGGTTTTCCCTGCGAATTTATTAAGGATTTTTCTGTAATTCCTAAGTTCCTAAGACCTAAACTACGTCATTTTAAGCTCAGATAAGTGTGTTTTAAGAGGGTTTAGCTCATTCTAAGCCTATCCCTCTCCATGCATGCAATCCTAGAAGTTTCTAAGGGTGATCAAGCCTAGAGAATTCATCAAGTCTTCTTCAATTTCCTTTGGGAATTCAAGAGGATTATTGTCATGACCCGAACGGAGGCCCAGATAGTAACAGGGGACAAGGAGCCCCGAGAGACTCCAAGTCGACCCATGGCATAAGCATACATCTAACTCAATCAAGAAACTGAATAATTAATAATACAATCATAGTGGAAGTATAACTTGAATATAACATCAGAATATGAAATCTGAAGCTAAATATATACATATATCTAGCCTCAAAACATGACGAGTTGATGGGACAAGATCCCAACTAACTAAATAAGATGAAACTGAAATACGTAAATAAAAGTTGAATAGTCTAGTCCTCGAAAGATGAGGACTCACCAATAAAGCAACACTAACTCTGACGGGCTGACGAAGAGCGGGACTGAAGTTGAGAGCTGGGTCCTGTATCATGAAACGATACAACATAGAAAGTATGCGGTCAGTATGTGGAATGTACCGAGTATGCAAGGTAAGTAAAACTGCTAATGTTAGTAAAATCATTTAAGAGCAATGCATTAATTAAACATAAACATCAGTAAATTGAGAGTAGGGCTTGCATGCATTCTTTCTTAAATGATGATCTCTTCATAACATCATAACTGAATCGATTGACTCAAAGCTGAACTCTAACATTTATATGTAAAAGCTGAACATTGAGTCAAGCCTTCTTTAGAACATGTATTTGCATTAATCTCATAAGTAATGAATATGCATATCTGAAATCATGAGGAACAATGGAAGACTCGTCTTTCAACTGACATACCATGATAGAGGTTATGTGGTCCCAACTATTACACTCAAATGTGTAGAGTTGTCCAAAGTCTAGCCAGAGCTAAGGATGCTACCATGATATCGATATCAAGATGAAGGCCTATTCGGGCAAGGGGATGCTCACAAGGGATGTCCCAAGTTATATAACAGTATAAATCTATATTGGCGCGTAGTTCTGAGGCCTAGGGTGATTGACCCATAGCCTACTCGGTGCTAGACAATACTCTGAAAAAATTACATATTCTCTACAGCGTATATAACAAAGCTCAACATCATCTATTGAAGAAGCTCAATGATCAAATACATCTCAAATATGAAATCATGGATATGAGAAGTTTTAGTTTGAAACATACCACAAGATGAAAACATAGTGGGAGCTTTTGTTCCAAAACCATGTGGTAAGCTATGCATAGGAGAACTTAACTCAAACATACCACAAGCTAAGAATATGAAATTGGGAGTCTTCTCTCTGAAACCATGTGGTAAGCTTAATTCGAGAAAATCAACATTCATACTTAACACGTGGGCATTGCCCAAAGCTTTATCATACTTAGAAGTACTCTCATGGAAAGCATATTTGTAAACATGGGTAGATTCAAATCATGCTTTTAATCATAATATCTCATCATTATCACATATACATCACAAAATCTCACTTTTCATGAACATCTCATCAATGGGCTTTAATATTTATAAGGCTAGAAACATAATTTTAATTCAAATCATTATAAAATTAGCCCATGCTTCACAATTCGATAATAAAATCATAATCAATTCATACCCATGTGTAGAAATAGGTAGCTCATGAATTTGGGTAAGAACCCCCATAGATCAATCATGGAATTTCATACTTTTAGAGAGAGATTGGGCATGAGTGTGGAAGAAACCACCCATTCATAACCCAATATACATGATGGAGGCTGAATGTTACTCTCCCTTTAATGCCCAAAAAGAAATTGAAAGATATTGAAGATCCTTAGCTTGATCGTCCTCTCAAATCTCTTATACTTTGCATGCATGGATTGAAAATGAATAAACTAAACTTATCCCCATAAAAGGTCACTATTCATACCCTAAAACGTCTTAGTTTAGGCTTTAGGAACTTAGGAATTACGGAAAAGTCCTTACTAAATTCGCAGAAAATAACTGCCAGGGGGTCCCAACAAGGGACCTAACGACTCGTCCTTACTGTCCATGACACGTGGCATGATTCGTGAAGTACACTACTTATCTAGACATCTGGGCTCATCACGGGTGACTACACAACTCATTGCTGGTGACCAAGACTCATGGTCACCACTCGTTGAGTACTCTGCCTTACTTCTTCATTTCTTACTCACCTCTTCGCACGACTCTCACCACGACCTGTTACTTCCTCCAACGAGTCGTGGTCCGCTTCCTTTGTGTACACTGCCAACCCAATTTCCCTTACTTATTTCCCTTGACCACAGCTGACTCCACTAGTCATGAGGACTGACCACAACTCATGGTCATGCATGTGGTGACTTCAACTTCTATCTTCCAAACATGGCTCTAGTCCCTCACCACGAATCATCCCTATGACTCGTGGTCCATCCTCATGGGTCATTCTATGACCTGGTGCAAAAATTTTAGGATTCTTGCCAACATCCATTTTTAAAGCTTGGGTCTAGTCTTAGGTACTTCTGGGGCATAAAAATATCTCCCCCTTGGGAACATTTTTCCTTGAATGTTGGAAAACACACAAAAAAGCAGAGATATGCAATTATCATTATCAAATACCGATCATTTAAATTGAAAACTGACGGAATGACTACCTCTGATTCAAAATATATACCTGAACTGAATTCACGAATCATCCATACATCCACATACATAAAAGAAACTTTCGTGCATGAAAAACTAAATAGAGTTTTAGGTCAAACTGTTACCTCAAGCTGACATTAAGCCGATAGAGAATAAATGTGGGTATCTAGCCATCATATCCGCTTCGGCTTCCCACGTAGCTCCTTCAACATGCTGATTCCTCCATAATACTTTAATTGAAGCTACTTCTCTGTTCCTTAGCCTTCGAACTTGTCGATCTAGTATTCCCAAAGGAACTTCCTTATAGCTAAGGCTATCTTTTACACCGACACTGTCCACCGGGACAACTAAAGCTGGATCACCCAAACACTTTTTCAAAAGCGATACGTGAAACACAAGATGCATGGAAGATAACTCTGAGGGAAACTCCAGCTCGTATGCCACCTGACCAACCCATTTAACAATCCGGTAGGGGTCAACATAACAAGGGCAGAGTTTTCCTTTCTTTCCAAACCGCATCACTCCCTTCATGGGAGATACCTTCAAAAACACCCAGTCATCGAATTTAAATTCTAATTCTCTTCTTCTCACGTCCACATAGGAATTTTGACGATTTTAAGTAGTTTTCAACCTGTCTCTTATTAACTAAACCTTTTCCATTGCCTCATGAATCGTGGCTGGCCCTATCATTACTACCTCACCAACCTCGAACCATCCGATGGGCGACCTACATCTCCGCCTATAGAGAGCCTCGAATGGCGCCATCTGAATACTAGAGTGATAGCTGTTATTGTAAGCAAACTCGATCAAGGGCAAGTGATCATCCCAACCACCTTTGAAGTCAATCACGCATGCCCTCAACATGTCCTGTAGGGTCTGAATTGTCCTCTCTGCTTGACCATCTGTTTGCAGGTGAAATGTTGTGCTGATTTTAACTTGTGTACCAAGCCTTTTTTGAAATGACCTCTAAAACTGAGAAGTATACTTAGTACCTCGATCTGAAATGACAGATAAGGGCAGCGCATGCAATCGGACCAAATTCCGGTTATACAGTTTGGCATAATCCTCCGCCGAGTCCATAGTTTAGACCAGTAGAAAATGTGTAGCCTTGGTCAATCTGTCTACCACAACCCAAATAGAATCATAGTGTCAACGAGTACGAGGCAGGCTTGTGCTGAAATCCATATTAATCTCTTCCCACTTCCAAATGTGAATACTAATATCTTGAAGTACGCCTCCCGGCCTTTGATGCTCGGCATTTACTTACTGACAATTTGCACACTTGGCTACGAATTCTGCAATATCCTTCTTCATGCCATTCCAACAATATATTTCCCGCAAATCATGATACATCTTGGTTGCACCTGGATGAATAGAGTACCTAGATCCACGTGCCTCATGCAATATCCAGCCTCTTAAATCATCAACATCTGGACAACATAGGCGACCCTGGTACCGAAGCACACCATCTCCCCCTTGGGAGAAGACCTCCACCTTCTGGCTTCGAACGACTTCTTTCAACTATACAAAAATTGGGTCCTCATCTTGTCTAGCTTTCACGTCAGTCACCAAGGACGATTCTGATCCGTTTTGGATAACAACACCGCCATCGATCAACTCGACCAGCCTAACTCCCAAACTTGCGAGTTGATATACATTTCACACCAAAAACTCCTTCTTTCCTTCATCCACATGGGACACACTCTCCACAGAGAGCCTACTAAGTGTGTCCTCTACCTTATTAGCCTTACCCAGATGGTAAAAGACACTCATATTGTAGTCCTTGAGTAGCTCCAACCACCTCCTTTGCCGAAGATTGAGATCCTTCTACGTGAACACATATTGTAAACTCTTGTGATTTGTAAATACATCTATGTGGACCCTATACAAATAATGTCGCCATATCTTCAAGAAGAATACCACCACGGCCAATACAAGGTCATGGGTCGGGTAATTCTTCTCATGGACTTTCAACTACTAGAGGCATATGCTATCAATTTCCCATGCTGCATCAACACACACCCAGGTGATCCTTGAAGCAACGCAATACACCACGAATCCATCGGTACCCTCGGGTAGAGTCAACACTGATGCTGAAGTGGTCGAATCTTCACCTCTTGAAAGCTTTTCTCACAAGCCTCCGACCATTGGAATTTCACCTTCTTCTAAGTCAACTTGGCCAAAGGTGCTGCAATAGATGAGAAACCCTCAACAAACCTCCGATAGTAACCAGCTAAACCCAAGAAACTCTTAATATTTAAAGGATTCACTGGTCTAGGCTAATATTTCACTGCCTCAATTTTCTGAGAATCTACCTTTATGCCCTCAATCAACACCACATGGCTCAAAAATGCAATAGAGTCCAACCAAAACTCACATTTGCTAAACATGGCATACAATTGGCGATCCATGAGATTCTAGAGAACTACTCTTAAATGAGCGGCATGCTCCTCCTCACTCCGAGAGTACATAAGGATGTCATCAATGAACACAATCACGAACATGTCCAGATATTTCTTGAACACCCTGTTCATCAGGTCCATGAAAGCTGCAGGAGCATTCGTTAGTCCAAAAGACATAATGTCACGCCCCACCTTGGGGGGTATGACTGGCACCTGGTGCCCTACTAGGGTCTGAACCGATCTGACTAGACCTATGCACTTCTGGTTTAAACTTACTCCTTAAATCAAGAAAACAATGGGCTATATCTCGGCTGTAAACACAGCACCCAGCCAACAAGGCTGCATAGCCACCTGTAAAGTAAAACAACTACCTAGAAACAGATAATAATAGGGAGCCCTACGAAGGCCGACAAGGCTACTATGCTGTCTACTTATAACTGAAATCAAAATCAAGCGACTTACACATGATATAGCCAACAAGGCCACTACTCAACAACTAAACAAGGCCCCACATGGCTGTCATAACAAAATAAAATATACATTTGGGCCCCACATGGCCAACAAAAGACTAACCACTAGGTACTATACATCTGCAAGCCTCTAAGAGTAGAATAGTCATTGAGATAGGGGCCCGACCTACCCACAAACTAAATAATAAAAAAGAGCATACCTTCTAGCTACTAGCTCCGGAGGAAGGGAGCTGACTGTACTGCTAACCCTGGCTGGAAGCTACGAATATACTGGTTTGTTCCTATCTGCACCTGCAGGCAAGTAATGCAGTGACCGCAAAGAGCATTAGTATAATATGTACCGAATATGTAAGGCAGTAAAATAATAACTAAATGAGAGTTGAAGAATTGAAATATTCATGTAGAAGGGAAAGAGTTTAAGCTGAAAGATCTCGCTATCTGTAGTAATTAATTAACAAGACACAAATATATACAAACAAGAACCTAACCGGGCGCTCATAAGCCTGGAAGGTACACCCATACAAGAATAACCTACCTGGGCCCCCATAAGCCTTTATAGGTACAAACAACATATATCCCACTATCTGGTTCTTAATGATTGTGGTATACGGTATCTCAGAATGGTCTTCACAGCCTCGATCTAATAGAATTCAGTATGGCCCTCACAGCCTTCATTTGATGGAAACCGCTATGGCCCTCATGGCCTCTGCACGATATAACTCAGTACGGCCCTCGCAACCTTTATACAATAAAACTCAGTACGGACCTCGTGGTCTCAGTATAACAGAACTCAATATGGCCCTCGCAGCCTCTGTATAACAAAACTCAATATAACAATAGCAGCTAATCACAATAGATATGCCTTGACTCTCTTACTGAGACTCAACTGTATTACAATACTAAGGAAGCTAACTTGTCGAACGGATTCGCCTTAACATACCTTAATTTTCATCTTCCTCAGTAACTAATGAGTTTCAACTAGTATTAAATAGCCCTTCCTAACTGTAATCGTACTACTAAGAGAATGAAACTAGTTTCAGTACTAAATTCGGCAGAAATAATAACTTGTAGTACTAATATTGACTATACATCAACTTAACGAAACACGGTCGAAAATGTATAATTTCTCGAGAGTTTTGAAGGAGAAATACTTACTTGAAGCTTGTGATCGTATAGAAACTAGTTTGAAGCAATTCTGATAGCTTTTGCTCGACGGAGTTATGATTCGCCGGGCGAATTTCATGAAAATAACTACGTAGTAATGCTCCCTAAGGGCTTAGGATTCAATACCTGAGATTAATTTGAATTTGGACGACATTTCGTAGCGTAAATGGATGAAAAACTAATATTTTCTTCGTACTCTCTCTTCTCTGGCCGAAGTTGGTATATAGAAAATGATTCAACAACTAAAGAGACCTTATATATACTTGGGCGGTGGACAAGGGGTCTGTGGCACGAACCCCATCATGCCAAAATACGGGTGTGTCATAGAGCCCAACGCTGAGGGGGAGGGTCCATGACATGTTGCCCCTTTGGCAGCCTGGTCCGGCCCTCTCCCGTGCAACCTCCATTCCGCACTCAATCGACCTTTCCCCGGGCCCTTTCTCGCGCACGTTGTACTCTAAAACTCTTGACTAATGTATGAATAGTCCGACTAAATGTTAGAAGTTTACGGGGTGTAACATCCTCCCCCTAGGAACATTTGTTCTCGAATGTCACTTATAGGGGCTTAACTCTTTCAATTGTTATTCTAAAAAGAAATTTCAACAGAGTCTCCCTTGTAATATGGAATATCTAAAAACCCTGAAATGCAAAAAAGTCCAATATAGATATCTCACAGAACACTGTAATAACTTTTCCATAACTAAGAGATAGCTAACCAAATAGTACTGATAACATAAGTAATAAAATAACAACTAAGTAACAACATCATCTTAACTGTATAATCTGAGTCACCCTTAGAACAAGTGAGGATATCTAGACCTCATGTCATCCTCAGCTTCCCAGGTCATCTCTTCTTTATTTCTGTTCCTCCATAATACTTTAACGGAGGCCACATCTTTAGTTCTCAGTCTGCGAACCTGCCGATCTAATATTGCAACCGGAACTTCTTCATAAGCTAATTCTTCAGTGACCTAAATATCTCCAACTGATACTACTCGAGACAGGTCACCTATACACTTTTGCAACATAGACACGTGAAATAGTAGATGAACATATTCTAATTTTGGAGGAAACTCTAATTCATATGCCACTTGGCCTATTCTTCGGATGATCCGATATGACCCAATAAACCTCAGGCTAAGCTTGACCTTCTTACCAAATCTTATCACGCCCTTCATCGACGACACTTAAGGAATACCCAGTCATTCATATCAAATTCTAAGTCTTTGGGTCGTACATCGAAGTAGGATTTTTGATGACTTTGAGCTGTTAGTGACTGTTCTCTGATAAGTTTCACTTTCTCTTCTGACTAGTGGATTAGGTCTGGCCCAACTAACCCTGCTTCTCTTACCTCGAACCACCTAACTGGGGACCTGCATTTCCGCCCATATAGTGCCTCATAAGGCGCCATCTATATGGCAGAATGGTAATTGTTATTATATGTGAACTCAATAAGGAGTAAATACTTGGTCCTGAAAGCCGTCTTCGGGATATCTTTCTCCCGCACTCGAACTTGATAGTATCCGGATCTCAAGTCAATTTTAGAAAAGTATTTCACCCCTTGCAGCTGATCAAACAAATCATCTATCCTAGGAAGTGGATATTTATTTTTAATAGTCATTTTATACAACTATCGATAATGTATGCACATGTGGAGAGAGCCATCTTTCTTTCTCACAAATAGAACTGGTGCACCCCACGGTGACGTAATCGGCATGATGAAGCCCTTATCTAACAAATCTTTCAGTTGTTCTTTCAGTTCCCTCAATTTAGCCGGAGCCATTCGTTATGGAGGAATGGATATAGGCTGAGTATCTGGAAGCAAATCAATGGAGAAATCAATTTCCTTTTCTGGAAGGACGCCATGGAGTTCCTCTGGAAATTCATTCACCATAGGATGGACTGAAGAGTCGAGGGCTCCGTTTGCGTATCCCGAACCCTGACAATATGGTAGATGCAACCTCTTGCTATCAACCTTTTTTCTCTAAGATAGGATATGAACTTACCCTTTTGCATGGTTGTACTATCTCTCCATTCTCACACTACTTCCCCTAGGAAGTGGAATCGGACGATTCTAGTCCAACATTCTACATTAGCATAACACGGTGCTAACCAATACATACCTATAATTACATCAAAATCAATCATTTCTAGCTCTACTAAATCTTCTAAGGTCTGACGACCCACAATCTCTACTATACAACCCCGGTAAATTTTTTTAGCAATAATAGAGTCACCTACGGGTGTAGATACTGCAAAAGGTCGCTGAAGCAATTCCGGCACTATATCGAACTTTCGGGATACTAATGGAGTAACATATGATAGAGTAGAGCCCGGATCTACCAAAGCACAAACTGAGTGAGAAAAGATATCTAATATACTTGTGACAACATTTGGCAACGACTTTGACTCCTGGCGCCCCGGTAGTGCATATATGCGATCCTGACCGCTGCCTGAACTGGATGCACCGAATCTGCCTCTGTCCCTACCAATTGGAGCTGAGGGACCATGCCATGCAGAGGGTATTGGGGCATACAAACCTGCTAAAGATCTATCCTACTGACCTTGACTGCTTTGGTGATTAGTCAAAACATTTCTCATCATATGTCCCTCCTGCCCACAAGAATAGCAGGCGGTGGAGCCATACATGCACCTCCCCAAGTGATTCCTATGGTACGTACTACATTGGGACACTACTAATTCTGTCAGATCCGGTCCTCTCTACTGTTCCGAGCCTGATGCCCGTGAATTCTCGTCGGGACCTGGCTGTCCACGACAATTTGATCTACTACCCTGTCGCTGCTGGAACGGGGGCCTGGGTGGCCTATCTGATAAATGAGGCTGGGGTCAACCCAAAAGATCTTCTTGAAAATCTATGGGCCTATCCCTCCGACGCTGCTCCTGACCTGCCCTCTCCATGGCATACTGACTCTGCCTGAGCTCCTCTATATTCTGACCAAATGCTTGCACCCGTGAAATATCCATATCCTCTCCAAATGTGTACATAACACATGACTCCACATACTCTAGCACAAGTCCCATAATGAACCGATGCACCTTGGCTGGCATGGTGTCAACAAACGAGGGCGCATATCTGGCTAAGGAACAAATCTCAGGGCATATTCTCTGACACTCATTCTACCCTGCTCTAGGTGCAAGAACTGCTCAACTCTGGCCTGCCGGACATCTCAGGGCAAGTAATGATCTATAAAAAGGCCGCGTTTGCATCTCTACCTCGGGATCTCTCCCAACTCTCGTACCATAAAACTGCTACATCTCGCAGTCGGAATACTTATAGCTCAACTTATTCGATAGAAGAGGCATGCATGACCCTAAATATTCTCTACAACTAATCTATAAAATTCTAGGGATCCTCTCTACGATCGGTCCCTGTAAACTGTGGGGGACTCAAAGCAAGGAATTCACGAACTCTCAACCTACCAGGCCCCTCAATGGGCTCGGTGGCAGCTGGTACTACTGGCTGAGGCTGACGCTGGGCAGCCATCATTTGAACCCACATATAAAATGCACCCCTAAGCTCTTGATCTGATAGTACTAGAATTGCTGGGGGTGGTACTGGTGTATCTACTACCCTGGGGGATCTGAGTGCGGTGGTGAGTGCTGCGAAGATCGAGGGGATGTCTCCCTATCGCCCTCAGACCGGATCGACTCTGACTGGGCCCCCTACTAGTGCCCTCTCCTATCTTCATATCTAAATCTCGACCAGTCGTAGTTCGACGTGCATCTAACATTTTTCTCTGTAAATAACAAAATGACGTAAGCTTAGGGGATTACCCTATACAACTCAGCTCTATAGTGCGACTGGAGGAGAAAGAAGAGTAACCACACTATTATGTCTCGTAGCCTCTTGTCTATAGAATGTGCTGCACAACACATCCATAGAAAAGACTCTACTTAAGACGGCTTACAGACTCCCTGGGATACGACTTTCTCTGATACCAAGTTTTTCACGCCCCGTCTTGGGGGGTATAACTGGCACCTGGTTCCCTACTAGGGTATGGACCAATCTGACTAGACCTATACACTTTTGGTTTAAACTTACTCCTAAAATCAAGAAAACAATGGGGTATATCTCAGCTATAAACACAACACCCCCCCCCCCCGACAAGGTCGCATAGCCACTTGTAAAGTAAAATAACTACCCAGAAACAGATAATAATAGGGAGTCCTATGCGGGCCGATAAGGTCACCATGTTGTCTAGTTATAACTGAAATGAAAATTAGGTGACTTACACATGCTATAGCCGAAAAGGACACCACTCAACAGCTAAACAAGGCCTCACATGGCCATCATCACAAAATGAAACATATAATAGGCCCCACACGGCCAATAACAAACTAACCACAGGGTACTGTATATCTACAAGCCTCTAGGAGTAGAATAGTGGTCGAGACAGCGCCTCGCCATACCCACAAATTGAATAACCAAAAAAAGCAGACCTTCTAGCCACTAGCCCCGGAGGAAGGGAGATGACTGTACTACTAACCCTGGCTGGAAGCTACGAAGATCCTGGTCTATGACTATCTGCACCTACAAGCAAGTAATGCAGCACCCGTGAAAGGTGTCAGTACAATATGTACTGAATATGAAAGGCAGTAAAATAATAACTAAATGAGAGCTGAAGAACTGAAATAATCATGCAGAAGGGAAAGAGTTTAACCAGAAAGATCTCGCTATCTATAGTAATTAACTAACAAGACACACATATATACAAACATAAACCTAACTGGGTCCTCACAAGCCTGGAAGGTACAACCCATGCAAGAATAAACTACCTGGGTCCCTATAAGCCTCGACAAGTACAAACAACATATATCCCACTATCTGCTTGCTAATTATTCTAGTATACGGTATCTCAAAATGGCCCTCACAGCATCCATCTAATAGAACTCAGTATGGCCCTCACGACATCAATTTGATGGAACTCATTATGGCCCTTACGGACTCTAAACAATAGAACTTAGTACGGCCCTCGTGGCCTCTGTACAATAGAACTCAGTATGACCCTCGCGGCCTCTATACAATAGAACTCAGTACGACCCTCGTGGCCTCTATACAATAGAACTCAGTATGGCCCTCGCGGCCTCAGTATAACATAGCTCAATATGGCCCTCGCGGCCTCTGTATAACAAAACTCAATATAACAACAACAGCTAATCACAATAGATATGCCTTGACTCTCTTACTAGGAATCAACTGTATTACAATACTAAGGAAGCTAACTTGCCAAAGGGATTCGCCTTAACATACCTTAATTGTCGTCTTCCTCAGTAACTAGAGAGTTTCAATTGGTATTCAATAACCCTTCCTAACTTTAATTGTACTACTGAGAGAATGAAACTAGTTTCAGTACTAAATTCGGCAGAAATAATAACTTATAGTACTAATATTGACTATACTTCAACTTAACAAAATACAAAAAGTATAATTTCCCGAGTTAAGAAAGGAGAAATACTTACTTGAAGCCTGTGATCATATAGAATCCAGTTTGAAGTAATTCTGATAGCTTTTTCTCGGTGGAGTTACAATTCACTGGGTGAATTTCATGAAAATAACTCCGAAGTAATGCTCCCTACGGGCTTAGGATTCAATATCGAGGTTAATTTTAATTTGGACAGCATTTCGTAGCGTAAATGGATGAAAAACTACTTTTTTCTTCATACTCTCTCTTCTCTGGCCGAAGTTGGTATATAGAAAATGATTCAACAACTAAAAGGTCCTCATATAGATACTTGGGCGGTGGATAAAGGGTCTGTGGCTTGGACCCCATAGCACCAAAATACGGGTGTTTCACGGAGCCCAACACGAAAGGGGAGGGTCCATGACACGTTGCCTCTCTTGCAGCCTGCTCCGGCCCTCTCCCGTGCAACCTCGATTCCGCGCTCGATCGGCCTTTCCTCGGGCCATTCTTGCACCCATCGTACTCTAAAACTCTTGTATAACATACGAATAGGCTAACTAATTATTAGAAGTTTATGGGGTGTAACACATAACTATAAACTCATAATGGCCATACCGTGTCCTGAAGGCTATTTTTGGGATATCACTCTCCCGAACCCTGAGCTGATGATACCCGGAACTGAGATCTATCTTTGAGAAACACTTGGCACCCTAAAGCTGGTCAAAAAAATCATCGATCTTGGTTAAAGGATACATGTTCTTGATTGTGACTTTGTTCAATTTCCGATAGTCAATACACATGCGAAGAGAACCATCCTTCTTTCGAACAAAGAGAACTGGTGCACCCATGGGGACTTGATCGGTCTAATGAAACCCTTATCTAACAAGTCCTTCAACTTCTATTTCAACTCTTTTAACTCAGTTGGAGCCATCTTGTAGGGAGGAATAGATATAGGTTGGGTGTTGGGAAGAAGGTCAGTACAGAAATCAATCTCCCGCTCGAGAGGAACACCTAGCAAATCATCAGGAAAGACCTCTGGATACTCACGTACTACTCGAACTGACTGGATAGTCGGGGTCTCGGACTCGACATCCTTAACCCTAACTAGATGGTATAGGAAACCCTTAGAAATCATGTTCCTAGCCTTAAGGTAGAAAACGAAATGACCTACAGGCACAGCTGAACTACCCTTCCATTCTAAGACTGGTTCAGCCGAAAATCTGAACTCCACCGCCTGGGCTCTATAGTTAACTGAAGCATAACATGCAAATAGCCATCCATGCCGACAAAATTAGTCATGGCTAACTCTATTAAATCTGTTGAGGTGACCTTATGAAGGACTATGACTGGGCAACCTCTATACACCCATCTAGCTATAACTGAGTCACCTACTGGAGTAGAAACTGAGAAGGGTTCTGACAAGACTTCAAGACTAACTCCGAAGCTACTGACCACATAAGGTGTCACAAAAGAAAAGGTAGCCCCCAAATCTAGCAAAGCATAAACATCAATATGGAAAGCTCGTAACATACCAGTGACCACATTCGAGGAGACCTCCTGCTCCTGATGGGATGCTAAAGCATAGAATATGTTCTGGCGCTGACCGCCGGCTATTCTAGTAGATGCCCTCGATGTGTTTTGCGTGTGGGAGGGGCTGCTGAACTAGAAGCTGGGCTTCAGCCCCCAACCTGATCCTATCTCGCCGCTAGACAATCCCTAATCATGTGTCAGGTTTTCCCACACTCGAAACAAGCACCTGAACCTACCAAGCACTGGCCTGTGTTCCCCCGACCACATCTGCGACAAGCTGGGATGCTAGAATCTGTGGGTCTGCTGCTCTGACCTCTCGAGCCTGATGCTCTCCCTCTCTGATCATTTCTAGGGCTAGATGGCACACTCAATGCTGATGATGCTGGGGCTGATGATCTCTGGTGGGTCTGCTATCGGTGCCCACCACCGGACCTCTACTAAGAGAATTTGTGGTCATCGGTCCTGGCCCTCTTGGCCTCTCTCTCCATATCAAATGTGTCGCCTCCATATGCTGTGCATATAACACTATCCATGCGAAATCCATATCCTGAAAGAGCATAGCGGTCCTACAATCACAGTCCAAGTAGCCCACTACTCCATGAATGAATCTACTCACCCGCATCCACTGATGTGCTACCAACTCTGGGGAATATTTCGATAGGCAAGTGAACTCAAGGGCATACTCCTATGTAGTCATTCTCCCTTGCTTCAAATTAACGAACTCAGCTGTCTTCAACTCCCTCATCTCACGAGGGATGAACGGATCTAGAAATGCAACATGGAACTCTTCCCATGTGATCGGACCTACTCCTGCGACCCTGCTATCCTTCCATTGGAGAAACCAGATATGCGCAAACTCTTTCAACTGATAAGAGGCCAACTTAGTGCACTCAACCCCATTCACCCCCATGACTTGGGTGATCTTGACAATCTCGTCTATGAACTCATGTGGGTCCTCATCTACCTTTGACCAAAGGAACTCCGGCGGGTTCATCCTCAAGAAGTCTCTGAATCTAGCCTCCGCTGTGTTGCTATTTTTCGGAACATGCACAAGGCCTGCACAAGCATCTGAATAGCGGCTCAAAACTCAACATGGGCAGCTGGCTCCGATTCCTGGGGCTCCTGAACTGGTGGGACTTGCTGATGCCCATGACCATTGCCATCCTTATGGCCTTCACCATCTCCACTCCTCCTTCCGTTCATTCTTTGAGGAGTCGTGATTCTGCAATCGCTAATAGCACGAATTAGAAGAATATAAATACTTTTCATCGCATAACATAGATCATGAAAGAAGGGAACATTTCCTAAATGTCTGGTAGCCTCTTCGTCATAAGTGTGGCATGTTTCACACCTATGAAAAAGACTCTACTTAACGCATCTTTCAGACACCCTAGGACACCTGAATCCTATTTCTCTGATACCAAGTTTATCACGACCGAACGGAGGCCCGAATTGTAACACGGGACAAAAAGCCTTGAGAGACTCCAAGTCAAACCATGACATAAGCATACATCTAACTAAATTAAGAAACTGAATAATTAACAATACAATCATGGCGGAAGTCTAACTTGAGTATAACATCAGAATATGAAATCCGGAGCTGAATACATACATATGTATGAATAGCCTCTAAACATGATGAGTTGATGGGACAAGACCCCAACTAACTCAACAAGCTAAAACTGAAATACGTAAATAAAAGCTAAATATTCTACTTCTCGAAAGATGAGGACTCACCAACAAAGAAATGCTAACTCTGGCGGGCTGACTAAGAGCAGGGGTGAAGCTGAGAGCTGGGTCCTGTATCATGAAACGATACAACATAGAAAGTATGCGGTTAGTACGTGGATGTACCAAGTATGCTAAGTAAGTAAAACCGCAAATGTAAGTAAAATCATTTAAGAGCAATGCATTTAATCATCAGTAAACTGAGGGTAGGGCTTGCATGCATTCTTTCTAAAATCATGATCTCTTCATAACATGACACTACATAACTTCATAACATCATAACTGAATCGATTGACTCAAAGCTGAATTCCAACATTTATAAGTAAAAGCTGAACATTGAGTCAAACATGCTTTAGAACATGCATCTTCATAAATCTCATAAGTAATGAATGTGCATATCTGAAATCATGAGGACAAATGGGAGACTCATCTTTTAACTAATATACCATGATAGAGCTTACGTGGTCCCAACTATTACACTCAAGTGGGCAGAGCCGTCTAAAGCTTGGCCAGAGCTAAGGACGCTACCATGATATCAATATCAAGATGAAGTCCCATTTGGGCAAGGGGAAACTCAAAAGGGAGGTCCCAAGTCATATAACAGTATAAACCTATGTTGGCGCGTAGTTCTGAGGCCTAGGGTGATTGACCCATAGCTTACTTGATGCTACACAATACTTTCAAAAACATGCATATGATTTACATCGTATATTAACAAAGCTCAACATCGTCTATTGACGAAGCTCAATGATTGAATACATCTCAAATATGAAATCATGCACATGAGAAGCTTTAGTTTGAAACATACCACAAGTGTAAAACATAGTGGGAACGTTTGCTCTAAAACCATGTGGTAAGCTACAGAGTAACTCAAACATACCACAAGCTAAGAATATGAAATTGGGTGTCTTCACTCCAAAACCATGTGGTAAGCTTAATTCGAGAAAATCATCATTCATACTTAACACGTGGGCATTGCTCAAAGCTTTATCATACATAAAAGTACTCAATTCTCATGGAAAACATAATTGTAAACATGGGTAGATTCAAATCATGTTTTTCATCATAACATCTCATCATTATCACATATACATCAAAAATCTCAGTTTTCATAAACATCTCTTCAATGAGCTTTAAAATTCATAAGGCTAGAAACATAATTTTAATTGAAATCATTATAAAATTAGCCCATGCTTCACAATTTGATAATAAAATCATAATCAATTCATACCCAAGTGTAGAAATAGGTAGTTCATGCATTTGGATAAAAACCCATAGATCAATCATGGAATTTCATACTTTTAAAGAGGGATTGGGCATGGGTGTGGAGTAAACCACCCATTCATAACCCTACATACCTGATAGAGGCTGAATCTTACTCTCGCTTGAAGTCCCAAAAAAGAAATTGAAAGTAATTGAAGTTCCTTGTCTTGATCACCCTCTCAAATCCCTTCTTCTTTGCATGCATGGATGGAAAATGAATAAACTGAACTTATCCCCATAAAAGGTCACTATTCATACCCCAAAACGTCATAGTTTAGACTTTAGGAATTTAGGAATTATAGAAAAGCCCTTACTAAATTCGTAGAAAATAATTGAAAAGGGGTCCCAACGAGGGACCTAACAACTCGTCCTTACTGGCCACCACTCGTGGCATGATCCATGAAGTACACTGCTTATCTAGACATCTGGACTCGTCCTAGGTGACTACACGACTCATTACTGGTGACCACGACTCGTGGTCACCACTCATTGAGTACACTCCTTTATTTCTTCATTTCTCACTCACCTCTTCCTATGACTCTCACCACGACTCGTTACTTCCTCCAATGAGTTGTGGTCAGCTTCCGTCGTGTACACTACCAACCCAAATTCCCTTGACTACGGCTGACTCCACGAGTCGTGAGGACTGACCACGACTCGTGGTCATGCCCGTGTTAACTTCAACTTCTATCTTCCAAACTTGGCTCCATTCCCTCACCACGAGTCACCTTACAACTTGTGTTCCATCCTCACGGGTCACAGAAGAACTCGTTCTTTGACCTTGTGCAAAAATTTTCAAATTCCTGCCAACTTCCATTTTTAAAGCTCATGTATAGTCTTAGGTACTTCTGGGGCATAACAATTATGAAATCAGAAGTACTCAGGTATGTAGGGTTATGAATGGGTGTATTCGTCCACTTCCATGCCCAATCCCTTCTCAAATTCATGGAAATTCTAAGTTGATGGATTTATGGGTTTTAACCCAACTTGTGAATTCTCTAAGTATCTATCACGGGTATATTCTAATCATGTTTCTAATGTTGAATTATGATTATGGGCATATACAATATTTTCAATTACAAATCATCTTTTCAATTTTTATAAATTTTTATGCCCAATTATGACCGTTCATCAAAGGATGAGATTATGATCTAAGTTTTAAAGCATGATGAGATGTATATGATAAAAGTATGATTTCGAATTACCCATGTCTATATTCATTTTTTTACTATTAAAGTCTATTTCAAGTATGTTTAAGTTTGGGCAAACCCATATGATTAAATATGTTTCATGATTTATTCGATTTCATGTTATTAGCCTACCACATGGATTTTGGAATCATACTCCCACTCTTTTCAGCTTGTGGTATGGTTTGAGCCAAGGCTCTTCATGTTATGTTTTTCAGATTTTGTATATCATGTTATGATTCAGCTTCATTACTAGACCATGGTTCAGCTTCATTGAAAAACGATGGAGAGCATATGCATGTTTTTTGGAGTAGTGTCTAGCACCAAGTAGGCTAAGGGTCAGTCAAACCTATGTCTCAAAACTACGCGCCAATGTAGGTATGATAATATTATTTGGGACCTCCCTTGTGAGCTTTCCCTGTCTCCAAGGGGCCTTCAGCTTGATATCGATATCATGGTAGCATCCTTAGCCCTGGCAAGGCTTTGGACGACTCTACTCACATGAGTGTAATAGTGGGAACCACGTAAGCTCTATCGTGATAATGTCAGTTATATGACGAGTCTCCCATTGTTCGTCATGATTTCAGTTATTCATGTTCATTAGTCATGATGTTATGTTTATAGCAGGTAACCCAAATATTCAGTTTTACTTATGAATAATCAGTTTCAGCTTTGGGTCATTCGATTCAGTTATGTTTAAATCAAGTTTTCAGACAATAGCATGCAAACCCTACTCTCAGAATCTTATGATGATATGTTTTTATGATATGCATGATTTTCTGATTCTACTTACTTAGCAGTTTTACTTATCTTTCATACGCAGCACATTCCCACTGACTGCATACTCTATGTTATATCGTTTCATGATATAGGCTCAAACATTCAGGTTCAGCCCTGCCATTAGCCGATTCTCAGAGTTCACATCCCTCAGCCAGAGTTGATGCGTCCTCATCCTTCGAGGACCCTTTCTCAGTTTATGTTCAGTGTTTTCAGTTTTTCTCCTTAGTGAGTTAGTTGAGGTCTTATCCCATCGACTCATCAATATGTTGAGGCTTATGAGACATAGTATATTTCAGTTTCAAATTGCCGTTACGTACTTAGATATTTGATGTTATCATATTTTCAGAATTTCGTTATTATATATGTTAGACTTCCTTATTATTGTGTCGAGATTTAGATGTTATGTTCATGCCATGGATCGACTTGGATCCTCTCGGGTTCTTTATCCTGTGTCTCAATCCGGGCCTATGTTGGGGTCACGAAAAACTTGGTATCAAAGCATTAGGTCTCAAAGTGTCCTAGAGTTTCTGAAAGCCGCATTAAGTAGAGTCTTTTTAATGGGTGTGAATCGTACCACACTTATGACGAAGAGGCTACGAAACGTTTTAATAAACATTCCCTTCTTTTATGATCTATGTCATGCGATGAAATGTCTCTCTATCCTTCTAACTCATGATATACGCATTTGTAGAATCATGCCTCCTCACCAAGTTAGTGGAAGAAGAAACTGAAATGGAAATGGCTACGAGAACGGCAATGGGGATGGGCACCAGCAGGCCCCACTAGCCCTCGAGGATCATGTAACCGAGTAGGTGGCCTATGCGGAGTTTAGGGCTGCCATTCAGATGCTAGCTCAGGCTTTGACTGCCCAAGTCAACCTACAAGCGGTAGCGCATGTCTCTCAGAATGGGAATGCGGCAGCAATGAGAGTCAGAGATTTTCTAAGAATGAACCCTCTGGAGTTCCTTGGGTCGAAGGTGGTCGAGGACTCCCACGAGTTTATTGATGAGATTCAGAAAATCACCCAAATCATGGGGGTGACCGGGGAGGAGTGTGTAGATTTAGCCTCTTATCAGCTAAAAGGGGTAGCATACATCTGGTTCAGGCAATGAAAGGGTAGTAGGATAGTTGGAGCGGGCCCCATTGGTTGGGATGAGTTCCATCCCGCGTTTTTGGATCAATTCTTCCCCCATGAGATGAGGGAGATCAAAGTAGCTGAATTTGTGAACTTGAGACAAAATAAGATGATGGTCCAGGAATATATCTAGAGTTCGCCCGCCTTTCCAAATATGCACCTAAGATGGTGGCAGACCAGAGGGCTCGAGTGAGTCGGTTCGTGCATGGGATAGCAATCTATTTGGTCAAAGATTGCCGAACCATGATGCTTCATCAGGGAATTGATTTCTCATGGATAGTTCTGTACGCCCAGCAGATAGAGGCAGTGCAGGTGAGTGAGCGGAGGGCCAAGACTGCTAGCTTTGGATTCTTTTAAAAGAGATTCCATGACCCGAACTTAGGCCCGGATCGAGACACGAGACAGGGAACCTTGAGAGGCTCCAAGTGAACTCATGGCATGAAGATGATATCTAAAACTTAACATAAATAAGCAGAAGTCTGTATACATATAAAGTTAATACCAAATCAGAATCTGACAAACCGATTTCTACTTAATGTCTGAATAGCCTCTAACATAACTGATGAGCTAATGGGACAACATCCCCAGCCAGTTCGACAAAAGTCTGTAACTAAAAGAACATAACTATAGATAACTGAATGTCCTCGAAGGATGAGAACTCACCAACACTGGCGGAGAGATGCGAACTCTGTGAATCGGCCAATGGCAGGGCTGAACTTGAATGTCAAAGCATTACCATGAAACGATACAACATAAAGTATACGGTCAATACTTGGAATGTACTGAGTATGCAAGGTAAATAAAAAACGGACAGTTAAAACACATAATAGTTCATAAGAATAGAAAAGCATGATTATAATGTAACTATCATAATATAAATATAAGGCTCAAGGTTTTCCAAGCCACTCGTAAACCATTCAGAATCATAATCATAAGAGAAAACTTTATAAAACATAACTTGAGCCAAAGTAACAATACATAACCATGCATAAATCATGAGGAACAATGGGAGGACTCATCATAACCGACACCATCATGATAAAGCTTACATGATGCCCCAACTATCTCGCTCAAGTGGGCAGAGTCGTCCTAGGCTTGCTAAGCAGGGGACTTGCATAATGTGATATCACGGGGATCCAATAACTTTAATATTTGTATTTATATAAAGCTATGGTGGAACGTAGTTTTGAGACCACGGAGTTTACCTAAACGTCGAGTCTACTTGGTGCTAGACACTGCTCCTAAAAACATGCACATAAGGCTCATATCATAATCATAAATCATTCATAAAGTTCATGTCCAATTATAACATAACATACTTGGTCATACTTGAAATACATGATATGCCATGAATAAGGGCCCATGAGTTGGCTAAGATTCATAAATTCATAAATCATGAAATCCATGCATACTTGTAAAACATGTATATACTTGATATTCATAAATCCATGATGAATGCTTGAAGAGAATTCATAACATAAATCGTAAATCATCATTTAAACTTGATAGGATCAAATTCATAGTAGGAACATAACTTGACTCTTCATGAAGCATGCATACTTAGGCATAATTCAATTTAATTTGAAATAATAGATTTAAAATCAAAATAGTTATAAAATCTGCCCATTGATCATAAAACATGATTTGATACATGAAGGGAATTGACCCATAGATAGTTCATAGAGAAACTCATAAGAATTGGGGTAAACCCCATAGATTATGAAACGTGAATCTAGAATTGGGATTTCATGGAATTGAGAAGAATTTAGAGCATGTGAGTGAAAGGAACTCTCATTCATAGCCTCACATACCCGGGTGAGTTGATCTTACACTCTTCCTTGAATGCCCAAAGGAAATTAAAGAAGAATTAATAGATTTTAGCCTTGATCACCTCTAGGAACCTTCTAGGCTTGCATGCATGGAGAGGAGTGATTTAGAATGAGCTAAACCCTCTTAAAACCATCCTAACTGAGCTTAAAATGACGTATTTTTAAGCCTTAGAAACTTAGGAATTATGGAAAAGCCCTTGTAAATTCACAGGGAAAAATACATGGGGACTATATGATTCGTCCTCAACACCACGACTCATGGTCTTCTGCTCGTGGACAACACTAAAATCATACATCTGAGGATCACCATGAGGGACACCACGACTTGTGGTTTACGCAACGACTCGTGGTGATCAAGTCGTGCCCAACACTGCCCAAATTTTGTACTTCATGCAAACCTCTGGCCACGAGTGACTTGACAACTCGTGGCCTCAGCCGTGGTCAACCCCAAATCCAAAAAATCCAACCAAGTCCACCCTTCTCTCCACGAGTCACTTAATGACTCGTGATGTACCTTACGGGTCACTGGACGACTCGTCCTATGACTTGGTTTAGAAAATCCTATTTTCTCCATTTCAACCCTCAGGTCTAATCTTAGGGCTTTTGGGGTATTACAATATCTCCACCTTGGGAATATTCATCCTCAAATGTGAATAAACATACTGAAAAGCTAAGAAATACAACTGCCATATCAATTACTAAACCTTTAAAGATGAAAACTGACGGAGTGACTGACTCCAGACCAAAATACATGACTAAACTGAATTCATGAATCACACATACATACATTGACATGAAAGAAACCGGGGAACATGAACTGAACATGAAACTAACTAGAGTACTAGGGAGGAAACTGATACCTCAAGTTGGAACTGAGCCGGGAGGGAATAAGTGTGGGTACTTAGCCATCATATCTGCTTCAGCTTCCCATGTAGCTCCCTCAACATGCTGGTTCCTCCACAAAATCATGACTGAGGCTACTTCTTTGTTTCATAGCATCCGAACCTGAGGATTAAGTATTTCCATCGGAGCCTCCTCATAGCTAATACTATCCTTCACTCCCGCGCTCTCCACTGGGACAACCAGAGCTGGATCACCCAAACACTTCTTTAAGAGCGATACCTGAAAAACTGGATGACCTAAAGCTAATTCTGAGGGAAACTCTAAATCATAAGCTACCTTGCCAACTCGTCTCACAATCCAGTACGGGCCAACATAATGGGGACTGAGTTTTCCTTTCATTCCAAACCTCATCACTCCCCTCATTGGAGATACCTTCAGAAACACCCAATCATCAACTTCAAAATCAAGTTCTCTCCTCCTCACATTCGCATTGGACTTTTGATGACTCTAAGATATTTTTAACCTATCCCTCATAAGCTGAACTTTATCCATAGCCTCATGGACTGAATCTGACCTTATCAATGCAGCTTCACGAACTTTGAACCAACCAATAGGCGGTCAACATCTTCGCCGATAGAGAGCCTAAAACGGAGTTATCTGAATGCTCAAATGGTAGCTGTTGTTATATGTAAACTCAATGAGAGGAAAATGATCATCCCAACTGCTCGTGAAATCAATCACACATGCTCTCAACATATACTCCAGAGTCTGAATGGTCTTCTCGACCTGACCATCTATTTTTGGGTGAAAAGTTGTGCTAAGCTTGACAGGAGTACCAAGTCCCTTCTAAAACGATCTCCAAAACTTAGAGGTAAACTGAGTACCTCTATCTAATATGATGGAAAAGGGCACTCCATGCAACTGAACTAACTCCCGATGTACAACTTAGCATAATCCTCCACTAAATTGGTAGTTTTGATCGGTAGAAAATGAGTTGTCTTAGTCAACATGTCTATAACCATCCAAATAAAATCATGCCATCGGCGAGTACGAGGCAACCCTGTAATGAAGTCCATATTGATTTCCTTCCACTTCCAAGTAGGAATGCTAATGTCCTGAAGCACACCTCCAAGTCTTTGATGCTCAACCTTCACACTGTTGACAATTCGGATACTTAGTCACAAACCCTACTATGTCCTTCTTCTTGACACTCCATTAATAAAATTTTCGTAGGTCACGGTACATCTTAGTGGCGCCTAGATGAATAGAATATCTGGAACCATGAGCTTCATGCAACATCTTCTCCCTTAAATCACCAGCATCCGGTACACAGAAACAACCCTGATATCAGAGCACACCATCTCCCCCTTGGGAGAAAACCTTTACCTTCTGATTTCGAGCAACATCGTTCAACTTTAACAAAATAGGATCCTCGTCTTTCTTAGCCTTATCATCAATCACTAAAGATGATTCTGATCCATTCTTTACAATGACACCACCATTCGCCGAGTCAACAAGATGAACTCCTAGTCGTTCAGATCGATGCACATACTTCACTAATTCTTTCCTCTCCTTATCTAAATGACATACACTCTTCATAGAAAGCCTGCTAAGAGCGTCTGCCACAATATTTGCCTTGCCCGAACGATAAAGTACGCTCATATCATAATCTTTAAGAAGCTCCAACCACCTTCTCTAACGTAGGTTTAGATCCTTTTGGTAAACACGCATTGTAGGCTCTTGTGGTCCGTAAACACATCCACATGGACCCCGTAAAAATAGTGTCTCCAAATCTTCAAGGAAAATATACTGCCGCCAATTCAAGGGCATGAGTTGGATAGTTCCTTTCATGGACTTTTAGCTGCCTGGAAGCATAGGTTATAACTCTACCGTGTTGCATTAATACACAACCAAGGACAATCCTTGAGGTGTCATAATATACCACAAACCCATCGGTACCCTCAGGTAGGGTCAACACTAGTGCTGAGGTGAGTCGAGTCTTCAACTCTAGGAAGTTCTGCTCACAAGCCTCCGACCATTGAAACTTCACTTTCTTCTAGATCAACTTAGTCAACGGTGTTGCAATGGATGAAAACCCTTCAACAAACCTCCCATAATAACCAGCTAAACCCAAGAAACTCCTGATATCCATAGGACTAACTGGTCTAGGTCAATTCTTCACTATTTGTATCTTTTGGGAGTCCACCTGTACACCCTCATTTGACACCACATGACCCAAAAATGCTACTGAGTCTAGCCAAAACTCGCACTTTCTGAACTTAGCATAGAATTGGCGATCTCTCAAAGTCCATAACACCACTCCCAAATAAGCGGAATGCTCCTTTTTGCTCTGAGAGTATATGAGAATATCATCTATGAACACAATCACCGAACATATCCAAATATGGCTTGAACACCCTGTTCATCAAGTCTATAAAAGCTACAGAAGCATTCATTAGTCCAAAAGATATAACTACAAACTCATAGTGACCATAGCGAGTCTTGAAGGCTGTCTTAGAGATGTCACTCTCTCTAACTCTGAGTTGATGGTATCCGGATCTGAGATCTATCTTCGAAAAGCACTTGCACCTTGAAGCTGGTCAAATGAATCATCAATCTTGGGGAGAGGATACCTGTTTGTGATTGTAACCTTGTTCAATTGCCAATAACCAATGCACATTCGAAGGGAACCATCCTTGTTTTGGATAAAGAGAACAGGTGCACCTCACGGGGATTTGCTTGGTCTGATTAAACCCTTATCTAAGAGATCCTTCAACTGCTCCTTCAACTCCTTTAACTCAGCTAGGGTCATTCCGTAAGGAGGAATAGATATAGGCGGTGTATCAATGTTATACCCCGTAAAATTTCCAACACATAGATGGCCTATTTGCATGTTGGTTAAGAGTATTTGAAAGTTATACATGCTAGAAAAAGGCCCGGGAAAAGACCGGATGAGAAACCTGTCGAACCATCGCGGAAGGAGCTGGGGCAGAGCCCCTCCGCGTTGGCTCAGTGACACGTTGGCCCTGTCCAGGACCAACTATATAAGCCCTCCACTTCGGTTTTAAATGTTATATTTCATATAATTTCCAGAGAAGTCGAGGGAAAAACAGAGAGGATGAAGATTCCATTGAAATTTCCTTCCGATTATGCCGTCAAACGCGGTCCAAACTCAATTTAACTCCAGATACCGAGGTATTAAGCAGTAAGGAGCATTCCAACGGATTTAGTTTCGCGAAATTCGGCCGGCGAATCGTCGTGCTACCGAACTAAGGTAAGTGGAATTGCTCCAAACTAGTGTCAATATACTCCTAGCCTTAAAGTGAATATTTCTCCCTTCTGGACTTTTGAGAAATAGCGAGTTTTTGACCGTTTTTCGATAAGCCAAAGTTTAGACTATAAATATATCAAAAGTGACGTTTTCTTTCAGAATATTAGTGTATTTGGTTCTAATTGACATGTATATGAATGTAGTTTGGAGAAACAATAGAAGTACTGACGGAAATCACATCGGTCAGTCGGATACTCAGAAACCAGGTATGTAAAGCTATTCTTTTGGCAAGCCAGGAAGTACAGTCTAGAAAATAAATAGAATAAAGGCTATTAACAGATACCCAGCGTGCAGGAACGATTTTAGTACAGTTTCTAGCAAGCATGCTAGTATATCACTACGTACCATGTGATAATCAAAATAACGGATAGTCAGATGATTTTAGATAGTAATGTGGTATCAGCTAGTAGCTCAGCATGTTCTTACGTAATACCCAGAATGGAAGTTGTAAAAGCAGTATAATGAACTAGCAAGATTACAGATAGTATGTATTACATTTGTTGAGACTGTATCTGGTAACAGATGGCACATCTTATGTTATTGAGTTATATCCAGTTATAGATGGCATGCTCTATGTTATTGAGTTATATCCAGATGTAATCAGATCAGTAATCAGATATAGAAATAGCTCCAGATACAGATGTAGTTCCAGAAATAGATATGGCTCTAGAAACTGATATAGCTTTAGATCATGGATAACAATAATCAGATAAACAGATAAAGGCCAGGTAGTAGTTAGCCCAGCAATCAGAAACAGTGTAAAACAGAGTATAGCATCAGTTGTTTAATACGGACTGGCCTTGAAATAAAAGAAGAGAATATGATTAGTATTTTTCATTTGAGCATGCTTGCTATGTATGTGTTTTGCATGTTGAGACTTGTTATGGCATGTGGGCACCCTTTAGCATCCCCGCCGCCCCTGGGTTATGCTGTGTTGATACCAGATTCAAATACCGCCACCAGCTGGGCGATGCCGTCCGCCTAAGGACGATGATGGCTGACCACCATAATAATACGGTCCAGATTACCCTGCTTGCAGGGGCAGTTCAGTTTACTCTGCGCAGAGCCAGATTACCCTGTTTACAGGGGAAGATTACTCTGTGTGTGCTTGTGGCCGGGGGCAGTTCCAGATACAGATTTTTATAAAATTACCCTATTGCGTGCTTGCACCCAGGGGCAGTTTCAGTCACAGATACAACAGCAGATTACCCCGTGAGCGCTTGCGCCCAGAGGCAGGAGTCTTCGGACTCAGACACAGTTTATTGTCAGAGGCCAAGGCCTGAGCTACGTACCCAAGGGGGCCGATAGGAGGAGCTCACAGTTATCATATGAGGGGAGTGACTTGTTTTTTGTTGGTTTTGACCCGAGTAGGGTAAATAGATTGTTCTGTTGGTTGGCACCTTCCGTCTTATGGGGGTCGGTCAGGTATTGTGTGTATTTATATGTATATCTATATGTGCTACTAGATACTGATAGACAGTAGGACGACACGTCGTCAGGCACGCCCAGTTTAGTTACTGAATAAGTAAACTCTCCCCAGTTATCCTCAGCTAGACAGACTCAGCTACTTCCTGCTTATATGTCATGTTATTGTTGTTACCCATTTCAGTTGTATATTTCAGTTTACTTTACATGCTCGATACCTTTGGTACTGACGCCCGTGGGGGCGCTGCATTACTTGCCTACAAGTACTCATAGATAAGGAGGCGATCCCTCGTGATCCTAGCCAGTGCAGAGTCATCAGCTCCTGTCATCCGGAGCTTGATATTCAAAGGTGTATTTCATTTTATTTTGTTGTATAGTAAGGGTAGGCTGGGGCCCTGTCCCGACCATCTTATCAGTATTCCTAGAGGCTTACAGTCTGTATATATTTCCCTGTGGTTATTTGTGCCAGTCGTGTGAGGCCGTGCGTTTTTTTTAGTTGCTTAGCTTTGTTGATTATGTTGTCCGTGTGGGGCCATAGTCTGATGGTAATGGTGACCTTGCCGGTCACGTAGTCATTCAGTATTCTATTATATTGTGTTAAAGATAACTAGACAGCATGGTGGCCTTGTCGGCCCGCATAGATTTTCCTATATGAGATGATTCTAGTTAGCTGATGATGCAGTACAGGTGGCTATAGGCCTAGTCATCCGGAGGCTGTATTTATAGCCGTCATATAGCTGGTTCGTTTCTTGGAATAGAGCCAGAGTCGGCCAAAGCACCAGATGTGCTCAGGCTGGACCGTTTCGCAGCCTAGAGTCTAGCAGGCACCAGGTGCCCGTCATACCCCCCAAGGTGGGGTGTGACAATCAAGAAGAAGGTCAATACCAAAATCGATCTCCCCCTGGAGAGGAACTCCCGGTAAATCATCTGGAAACACTTTTGGATACTCACGCACTACAGAAACTGACTGGATAGTTAGGGTATTGGATGTAGTATCCTTAACCCTAACTAGGTGGTACATAAAACCCTTAGAAATCATCTTTCTGGCCTTAAGGCAGGAAATGAAGCCACCTACAGGCACTGCTGAACTAGCCATGACAGATTTTGATATTATCTTTGGCATGGATTGGTTACATTCATGTTATGCCTCAATAAACTGTAGGACCCATATGGTAGAGTTTCAACTTCTAGGAAAGCCAGTCCTAGAGTGGAAAGGTAGTTTAGTTGTATCTGTAGGTCGCTTCATTTCCTACCATAAAGCCAGAAAGATGATTTCTAAGGGTTGTGTGTACCATCTTATTAGGGTTAAGGATCCTACGTCCGAAACCCCAACTATCCAGTCAGTTCCTGTAGTGTGTGAATATCCTAAAGTGTTTTTAGATGATTTACCGGGAATTCCTCCTAAGTGGGAGATCGATTTTAGTATTAACCTTCTTCCTGATACGCAACCTATATCTACGCTGATACCAACCAGGGGTAACGAAGGGCTTTGAAACAAAGAAGTCAGGCACAGGGCGAGTTGAAGGAGAAGTTCAAAGATCTCTTAGACAAGGATTTCATCAGACCTAGTAAATCCCCGTGGGGTGCACCAGTTCTCTTTGTTCCAAAGAAGGATTGTTCCCTTTAGATGTGCATTGACTATCGACAATTGAACAAGGTGACAATCAAGAATAGGTATCCTCTCCCCAGAATTGATGACTTGTTCGACCAACTTTAGGGTGCCAAGTGTTTCTCAAAGATAGACCTTAGATCCGGATATCATCAGCTCAGGGTTCGGGAGAGTGACATTCCGAAGACAGCTTTCAGGACTCGGTGTGGTCACTATGAGATTGTAATTATGTCTTTTGGACTAATGAATGCTCCTGCAGCTTTTATGGATTTGATGAACAGGGTGTTCAAGTCATATTTTGATATGTTCGTGATTGTGTTCATAGATGATATTCTCATATACTCTCAGAGAGAGGAGGAGCATGCCGCCTATTTAAGGGTGGTACTACAGATTCTTAAGGATCGCCAACTATATGCTAAGTTCAGCAAGTCCGAGTTTTGGTTAAACTTCCCAACAAAATTTGATTAAGAAGCGCTAGTCAGAGTTCCTTCAAATTTCTCAATGTCGTTTGCTAACTGAAAGAAGCTCATGGCATGAGCAAGTTAAAGATACTAATAGCATCCAAATATAGAGCTATAAGTTTGAGTTTATGAGTTTCGAATTTTAAAAAGCTTGATTTATTGGCTATTGAATAAATTATTTATACTAATTAAATTGACTTTTATACATTAATACAAGATTTGAGAATTTTACCGAACTCGTAACCAAAATGGTAGACTCGCCTCTAACCACATGATGAAAATAAAAAAAAAACACCTACTTTAATGTATTTTACTTTCACGGTTAAAGGTATGAGGTGGTGGGGTGGGTGGGGGGTGAATTGGGGTCAATTAAATTAAAAGAAGAAGACCAAAAAAAATCAAAATTAACAAATAATTAATCTTAATTTTGAAGTATTTGCAATTAATTAAGCTACATGAATTAAGGTAAAGTACAGGTGCACTAAAGCTCTTGCTATGTGCGGAGTCTGGGGTAGGGCCGAATCACAAGGGTCTATTGTACGTAGCCTAACCTTGCATTTTTGCAAAAGGCAATTAAATTAAAAGAAGAAGACCAAAAAAATCAAAATTAACAAATAACTAATCTTAATTTTGAAGTATTTGCAATTTATTAAGCTACATGAATTATGGTAAAGTGCAGGTGCACTAAAGCTCTTGCTATGTGCGGAGTCTGGGGAAGGGTCGAATCACAAGGGTCTATTGTACGTAGCCTAACCTTGCATTTTTGCAAAATGCTTCCATGGCTTGACTCCATGACCTCCTAGCCACATGGCAGCAACTTTACCAGTTATATGATTAAAGGTATATGTCTTTATTATGAAGAATTTACAATTAATTAATTAAGCTACATGATTAAAGGTACATGGAAAGTTTATAATTATTTATCATCATAAAATTAAAAATAACTTTTAAGCTAGCAATAATCAAGAAGATTAATCATTCTTGATCAATAGTAACAGAAAAAAAAAAGAATTGTATTTAAACTATAAAATTGTTAAAGATGTTCCTCACGAATTACATTTGATGTTATATATAGGTAAAATGAAGTGACTCTAAGTAAATAAAATTTATATATATGAAATTTTTTCTATTTCTCTATTTATCTAGAGATCAACCTTCAAAGTAGAAATAAAAAGATTCAACTAGAAAAGCTCAATTCTTCCATGAAGTGTTCTTTTTCTGGGGTGACTTGCTTAATTTTTTATCATCAACTACTAATTAATATATTAACATCATTTAATGTATATATTCAAAATAATATGTACGTATTTATTACATTTCAGTTACAAAAGATTCTCTTTTTAATTGACATGTTTTTTTTTCTTGTGATTTTGCATTGACTAGTTTAATTAGTTTTAATAATAAAAACAAATTTAAATTAATCAAATAAGTGAATCTTATGTAATCCATTTAAATAAATTAAGTTATAGGAATAATTGTAGATTATTGCTTTCACATGTTATATATTCTTTATAATACATGACTTCACACATTTAACTTTCAATTAATTAAATATACTTAACGATAAATTATTGACGAATTATCAAAAATTTTATTAGTTGTAAGATATTTAGAGATAAATTTTATAGTTGATTCCTATTTTTGTTTCTTGTTTCTTTTTTTTAATAGTAATAATTCAGAAAAATATATATCTCGCTTCAGTGCTAAATTTTTATATCTAGTTTTTACTATTCCTAAGCTCTGAAGGTGACAGTAGATTTTTAAAATTTTTCTCTTCTTTGAGGACTAGAAAATTCTTAATTGAGGCGTACTGAAATAAATCACGAGTAAAATGAATTAGAGAGCAAAATTGACAAGTTTTGAAAATGGTACTTTGGGCTTGTGGAAGTACATTTGGTTGTTGCTTGTTATGTTGTTAAAAAGTTTTAGTTGTTACACTTTGACCCCTAATAGTTTTAAGTGAAAAAACACTAAGATATACATATTGCACTCTACAATTAGATATTTGTAATATTAGTGTTCCTTGTCTATTGAAAATATGGGTAATTAAATGCATTAGCGTCATCATTAAAATAAAACAAACTTTAACCTAATCTCAATTCAGATCACTTCCAACAAGAATTTAAACTTTATTTTGTTCCTTTTGAGATTTAAATCTCCTTTCCTATAGGTAGGGGTATTCATGTTTTGGTTAAAAATCGATCTGAACATCAAATCGAACAAATTAATTAAATAAAAAAATATTTTTGTAGATTTAATTTTAAATTTTTGAAAACCGATTATTTGATTTGATTTTAATTTTTTGTATAAACAAATTTAAAAAATTGAATCAAACCAATAAAATATATACAGAGTTTTATAATAACATATACAGATAATACATTAATTCTTTTGAATAAATATAAATATATTATTATATGTTTTCATCAAAATTTATTATAACGAAAAAAGACACATAGCTCCCAAAAAGAAATGTAGTTGGCCAATTCCAGTTCCAGCTAAATTATTTTATTTCTCATTCTCTGTCTCCATTCTTAAAGTTTTTTCTTAAAAAATTTCTCAATCTTCTGGCTATCTAATCTACATAGAGCCAAAAATACTTCGTTGTTTGATATATTTTGATAAGGCATATTTCTTTTCTTTAATCTCCTATTCTAATTAAGTCATTATATGATTAGATATATTTGACTAGTTCTAAGTATATATTTTTTTAAAAATTTATGTTAACCATAATTTAATTTTTTTATCTAATATCAAAAAATAATAATAGAAAAAAGAAGAAAATATTATATATTTATGTATGATTAGAAATCGAATGTCAACAAGGTTGATTGCCAACTCTAGAGGAAGGACAGCAAAGGCTCTAATATACAAGCTCCTCTACTCAAAGACTGTGTATACCATAGGAAAGAAGAGGATTTTTGGAAAGAGAAGCAGAAAAGAGGAGACTGTTGCAAGAGAGGTAGCCTATATAGTTTGTGCCAGAGCTCCTCTAAAAATCTGCAATCTAGTGCACAATCTAGTTTTTTGTTCCTTTGTTGTGGCAATGGTGTTTCTAATCAATGGATAGGTAGACTGTGTCTTGTCTAGCCTATGGTAATGTAAATCTTAACTATTAAGGATTTCAGGCCTATTTCTTGTTGCATTGTTTTATATAAACTCATTTCTAAGATCCTAGCCAGTAGATTACAGAAGGTGATGAGCTCCATCATATGTGAAGCTCAAGCAGGTTTCATACCTGGGAGAAATATTTGGGATAATATTATTCTAGCTCATGAACTGGTGCAATACTACTCTAGAAAGTACATATATATTAGCAAGGTGTATGATCAAAATCATTCTCCAGAAGACATATGACTCAATCAAATGGATTTTCTTGAAACAAGCGGAAATAGGGTTCCCTAGAAGGTTTACTGAGTGGACTATGAAATATATCAGTACTATAAACTATACTATACTAATCAATGGTAAAACTACACATCCTAAAGGCTTAAGGAAAGGGGATCCTTTATCCCCCTTCCTCAGCTTTGCTATATCCATGGATTACCTCAGCAAAAACATAGCGGGCCTCAAAATAAATCCTGAATTTACACTTTATCCCAAAATATGCTAAAGTAGAAATTACACACATCAGCTTTGTAGACGACTTATTACTATTCTTAAAGGGAGACTTATCATCTATTAGGGGTATGTATAACAGCTTTCTATATTTCTCTGGAGCTTCAGGCCTAAAATCTAACCTGGAGAAAGGTGCAGTATACTTCTAAGGAGTACCTCAACTTACTCAAGAAACTAAGCTAAACCATTTCGAGGTCGATATTTGATCATTACCTTTCAAATATCTGGCATTGTTTTATCTACCAAGAAAATTTACCATCATGGAAGCCTCTTGCTGGTAAGATTATAGGAAAGATAGCATCATGGACAATCAAAAAGCTATCTTAAGCGGGAAGAGTGGAGTTGGTGCAATCAGTCCTCTTTGGTATACATACGTACTGGGCACAACTATTCCTCATCCCTGCGAAGATCATCATGTTGATTGAAGGCTACTGTAGGAGTTATGTAAGGTCAGGGACAAATGAAATCATAAAGAAGTCTCTTATAGCTTAATTTAAATTTTGTCTTCCTATAGCTTTTGGGGGAATTAAATTGATCAATTTGTAGTTGTGGAATAGAGCAGTTATTGCTAAAATTTATTAGGATGTGTCTAACAATAAAGATAGCCTATGAATCAGATGGATATATACATACTATATCAAAGGGTAGCAACTTCAGGAGATGGTTATACTAGCACAAACATGCTGGATTGTGAGGAAAAATCTAGAGGCCAGAAGCACATTGATTCATATTCAGCCTTTGACTCAAACTAGAAGTAATAGAGATACTCCTAGAATGCCATTGAAGAGTTTAATGTTTCAGAACTATGCTACACCAAAGGCTATATTCACAATATGGCTACATTTGCATGGAAGGTTATCAACTACTGATACCAACATATCTGTATTATAATCAACATATCTGTTGTTGCCTTCAAAAATAGGGGATTCTATAATTCTTCCTGACAGCCATCCGCTACAGCGGTCATCCTACCACTCCAACGCACCCGCTACGGCGGTCTGTCCCTCACTGTAGCGAGTCGACTACAGCAAGACGCACCTCACTGCAGCGAAACTCATTAAGTAGAATACCTCTAGGGGGTTTTCTGTCCCTCCAATCATCTTAATTCAATTCCTCCCACCATTTTATCTCATATTCTATATAGTTCAATCATCAGATGCCAATTAGGCTTGTCGAGATACCAATTGGACCCGATCCAGACGATCGACATAATCGGACGACACGATGGGAAGGAAATAAAGTGAAAACTTCTTAGTTGTCTTATAGCTTCCTAAAGATTAGATGTGAGTGTCGCAGGAGTCTACTTGATATTGCTCTTGTACTTGTGAGATCGGTCACATATATGCTCTGATACCAACTTGACACGATTCACCCATTTGGATCATATCACCAAAGAAAGAGAAAAATTATAAAATAATCTTCTTTTTCAATTTAGGTAGTAATTTGATAAGTAAGCAACATTTGTTTTGGTTCTAAATATTTAGTTTTTCTTATATTTTTTTGCCTTTCAGTCTAGAAAATTCTTTGAATCTTTAAAATTATAAATACACTTTGTGAAAGTTAAAACAAGGGATGTGACGTGTGATGCAATGCAAATACTAAGGAACTTACGGGAAGAAGAGCTCCTGAACGTAGTTGCAGAATTGTAAAGAAAATACACAAGAGAAAAAAAAATAACTATACGTGATCTCATATTTAATTCTCAACAAGGTTTCAGTTTTTATGAGCCAAACTCAAGATCAAGAACCACCTTCAGTTTGCGAGGGGTATCGAACAACCAAGTCTTTCTTCTAGGATAAAGACTTGAGTTAGGAATCTCTTATATCTATCACTTAGAGATTATATTCCTCTATTACACTTCATAATCTTGTACTACTATATATGTATGTCTATATTCAATGAATTTGAATAATTTTCAGTATTCTAATATTTATATTTTAATATGGTTAAAAGAAAATAGTCAGACATCACTATAACAATCATCATCTATAACAACATTTCACTATTAAAAGACACGTTTTCTGTGGAACTAATTTTTCATATTATATAATATCATATCTTCTCTAAAAAAATATTTTTCTTTATAAGTTAAAAAATATTTGAAAAAAAGACATTGTTATAGATAGGTTTGATTGTTGATTGCACGTGAGATGAATAAATAAAGACAACTAATTTCTATCAGTCATTCTAAAATCAAAATGCAAGGTAAAATACTTATCATAGAAGAGGTAAATAAATTAAACAAGTTCCCTCAACTTATCTTGAACCAAATATAGTGCCATATATGGATACCAAATATACCTTAAGTACATATAACAAAATGTAAAACTAATTTTCTTTTAAAAACTTGACCCTCCAGCTTGATCCATTTCCAACATGATAATCCTTCTCTCTATCTACAGGTGCAAGTGACATCTTTTTATAAGATTAAGTTAATTAAAAAAATTATACTTTATTAAGTTGTGATTAGTTAATTTATGTTTAGGTTGAGTACGCACGCAAGCATAATCTTCCAATTGACTTCGTATAATTGAAAGGTCATTCTTTAACATATCCAAGGCTAGAAAAAACCTGAAATGATGTCAAAAAAATGTGAATTATAAAATGATATATTAATATTTTTCACACTAAAAATAATCCAAAGCGATATAATTGGACATGCATTTAACTTGAAAAATACAGCAAATAATCAAATTTTCACTTACTTGATTTTTGTTTCTTTGCTCACAAGCATGAATGACGAGCTTACATGCGAAATTTACTTGCATAACACAAATCCTATACCATCAACAACAATAGAAACAATTGATTATTAAGAAATACACCATGTAGAACTTGGTATATCAAACCCTTCTCACCTGATCAAGGTCGATCACTATATCTTATAGGCATTCAAATCATGAATGATATGATGTAATATATATCTATAGGCGATGAGATGATAGCTCGATAATTAATGACCTATAATAAAAGAGCAAGTGGATATTGGTAGTTTGAGTAAATCACCTTGTACTTTACTCTTAGAGAAGCTTAGATAATATATCCAAATGAGAAAATTCAACATCAGAAATATTACTGCAAATAATCGATATATAAGAAATTAAATGTAAAGAAATAATTGCATGAGATGAATTAATAAAAAATTCAACCTATTATGGAATAATTAAAATTTGGTGGATTTGTCAAAATTTGATTTATAAGTTTAAAGAGTATTACATGATATTTTTCCTTTGTGATAAACTTCCCTCAGCTTCATCACGATATTCCTCAATTGTTGAAATTACAGATTGAGGATTTTGTAATCTCTTAGCAATCATCGAATGCTCAAATTGATTATTCACTAAAATCTGCATAAAGAAAAGAATTAGGGATATCAATTAAGTCTAACAATCAAAATTAAAATTTAACAAAAAAGAACTTCAGACAATAATATTTTGATAGTGACAAGTCAGATTCTACCCTTTTCAACATTTGATTGAGAAGTGCTAGTCAGAGTTTCTTCAAATTTCTTAATGCCACTGCTAACTGAAAGAAGCTCAAGGCATGAGCATATTAAAGATATTAACAACATGCAAACATAGAACTATAATTTTGAGTTTATGAGTTTTGAATTTTAGGAAACATGATTTATTGGGTGTTGAATAAATTATTTATACTAATTAAGTTGACTTTTATACATTAATACAAGATTTGAGAAATTTACCGAACTCGTAAACAAAATGATTGGCTCGCCTCTCTACATGAGTAAAATTAAAAACACCTACTTTAAAGTATTTTACTTACATTGTCAAAGCTGTGAAGGGGTGGGGGTCAATTCGATTAAAAGAAGAGGGCCAAACAAAAAAATAAAATCAAAATTAACAAATAACTAATCTTAATTTTGAAGGATTTGCAATTAATTAAGATACATAATTAAAGGTAAAGGGCAGTCCGGTGCAGTAAAACTCTCGCTATACGTAGGGTCCGGAGAAGGGCCGGACCACAAGGGTACGCAGCGTTATCTTGCATTTCTGCAAGAGGCTGTTTCCACTGCTTGAACCTTGACCTCCTGGTCACATGACAACAACTTTACCAGTTGCATGATTAATGGTGTATGTCTTTATTTTGAAGAATTTGCAATTAATTAAGCTAATAAAGGTATATGGCAAGTTTATAATTCTTTTATCATCATAAAATAAAAAATAACTTTAAGCTAGCAATAATCAAGAAGATTAATCATTCTTGATCAACAGTAACAGAAAAATAATTGTGTTTAAACTAATAAAAATTGTTAAAGATGTTACTCACGAATTACATGTGATGTTATGTATAGGCAAAATAAAGTGACTCTAAGTAAATAAAATTTATACATATGAAATTCTTTCAATTTCTCTATTTACCTGGAGATCAACCTTCAAAGTAGAAATAAATAGATTTAACTAGAAAAGCTCCATTCATCCATGAGGTGTTCTTTTTCTAGGTGACTTGCTCAATGTTTTATCAGCAATTTCTAATTAATTTATTAACATCTTTTAATGTATAAATCCAACAATAATATGTACATATTTACTATTCAGTTACAAAAGATTCTTTTTTAATTTACATGTTTTTTCTAGTGATTTTGCATTGACTAGTTTATTTAGTTTTAATGATAAATCTGAATTTAAATTAGTCAAATAAGGAAATCTTATGTAATCCATTTAAATAAATTCAATTATAGGAATAATTGTGGACTATTGCTTTCACATGTTATATATTCTTTGTAATATATGACTTCACACATTTAACTTTCAATTATTTGAATATACTTAATGATAAATTACCGACAGATTATCAAAAATTTGGTTAATTCTAAGATATTTAGCTATAAATTTTGTTGTTAATTCCTATTTTTGTTTCTTTTTCCTTTTTTATGTGATAATCTTTAAAAAAAATCTCTCGCTTCAGTACTTAATATTTATATCTAGTTTTTACTATCCTCAATCTCTAAAGGTGTGAAGTCGATATTTTAAATTTTCATTTTTAATTGAGGAGTACCGATATGAATTACGAGTAAAATGAATTAGAGAGAGAAATTGAGAAGCTTTGAAAGTGGTAATTTGGCTTGTGGAAGTACACCTGGCTGTTGCTTGTTAAGTTGTTGCAATGTTTTAGTTGTTACACTTTGACCCCTAATAGTTTTAAGTGAAAAATATTGAGAAATACATATCGCACAAATAGATATTTGTAATATTTGTGGTCCTTGTAACTGAAAATATAGGTAATTAAATGCATCAGTGTCATCATTAAAGTAAAACAAACTTTAAGCTAAACTCAATTCAATTCATCTCCAACAAGAATTTAAACTTTATTTTATTTCTTTTGGGATTTAAATCCTATTCCCATAGGTAGGGGTATTCATGTTTTGGTTAAAAACAGATCTGAATAGAATATCGCATCAAATCAATTAAATAAACAAATATTTTTTTAGATTTAATTTTAAATTTTTAAAAACTAACAATATTTGATTTGGATTTAATTTTTTGTAGAAATAATCAAAAAAATTTGAACCAAATCAATAAAATATATACAGAGTTTTATAATTACATATACACATAATACATTAATATTTTTTGTATAAACTTAAATATATTATATATATATTCATCAAAATTTATTATAATAAAATAGACAAATAGTCTCCAAAAAATAATCTAGTCAGCTGATTCTAGCTCCAACTAAATTATTTTTATTTCTCATTCTCTTTCTTGATCTTTAAAGTTTTCTTAAAAAAATTATCAATCTTCTTGCTATTTAATCTACATAGAGTCAAAAACACTTTGTTGTTTGATATATTTTGATATGACATATTCCTTTTCTTTAATAACCTATTATAATTAAGACATTATATAATTAAATGTATTTGACTTGTTCTAAGTATATATTTTAAAATATATATATATATATTTACCTAATAAAAATATATTACTTTGTTTTTTAATTTAATATAAAAAAGCAGAAGAAAGAAGAAAATATTATATATTTATCTATGACTAAAAATCAAACATCAAAAATGATGATTGTCAATTCTAGAAGAAGGGCAGCAAAGGCTCAAATGTACAAGCTCCTCTACTCAGAGACTGTGTATGCCATATGGAAGGAAAGGAACATGAGGATTTTTTAAAAGAGAAGCATAGAAGGGGAGATTGTTGCGAGAGAGGTAGCCTACACAGTTTGTGTTGGAGCTCCTCCAAAAATCAGCAATATAGTGCACAATCTAGTTTTTTTTGTTCCATTGTGGCAATGGTGTTTATGATCAATGAATAGGTAGACTATGTGTTTTCTTGCCTATGATTATGTAAAACTTAACTATTACGGATTTTAGGCCTATTGCTTGCTGCACTATTTTAATAAACTCATTTCAAAAACCGTGGCCAATAAATTACAGAAGGTGATGAGCTATATCATAGGGAGACTTATCATCTTTTAGGGATGTGTATAGCTTCTTTCTAGATTTCTCTAGAGCTTCAGGCCTAAAATCTAACCCGGAGAAATGTGTTGTGTACTTTCTAAGGGTGCCTCAACTCACTCAAGAAACGTTTGAGGGTCAGAATTTGATCATTACCATTCAAATATCTGGCATTTCTTTATCTACCATGAAATTTACCATCATGAATTGGAAGCCTCTTGCTTAAAAGATTATAGGAAAGGTAGCGTTATGGACAGTCAAAAAGCTATCTTACGCTAGAAGAGTACAACTAGTGCAAATAGTCCACTTTTGTATACATGCATACTAGCACAACTGTCCCTCATCCCTACCAAGATTATCAAGTAGGCTACTATAGGAGTTATGTATGGTCAGGGACAAATGAAATCACAAAGAAGTATCTCATAGCTTGATTTAAAGTCTGTCATCCTAAAGCTTTTGGGGGATTAAACTTGATCAATTTACAGTTGTGGAATAGAGAAGCTATTGCTAAAATTTGTTGGGGCGTGTCTAACAACAAAGACAGCCTATGGATCAGAGGGATACATACATACTATATCAAAGGAAAGCCACTTCAGGAGATGGTTATACTAGCATAAACATGTTGGATGGTTAGGAAAATTATAGATGCCAGAAGCATATTGATCCATATTCAGCCTTTGACTCAAATAAGAAGTAATAGAGATACTCCTAGAATGCCATTGAAGAGTTTAATATTTTAGAACTATGCTAGAACAAAGCCTATATTCGCATTATGGCTACATTTTCATTGAAGGTTATTAACTACTGATACCAACATATCTGTATTATAATCAGCATATCAGTTGTTGCCTTTAAAAATAGAGGATTTTGTAATTCTTCCTAGAAATCATCGGCTGCAGTGATCGTCCTACTGCTACAATGGAGCCACTACGGTGGTCCGTCCTTCGCTGTAGCGAGTCTGCTACAGTGAGAGGCACCTCGCTACAACGAAACTCGCTAAGTAGAATACCTATAGGGAGGTTTTCGTCCCACCGGTCAACTTAAGTCAATTTCTCTACAGTTCATAGCGTAAGATGCCAATTAGGCCTGTCAAGATACCAATTGGAATCCTCTAGATACCAATTGGACCTGATCCAGGAAATCAACACAATCGGATAACACAATGGGAAGGAAATGAAGTGAAAACTTCGTAGATGTCTTATAGATTCCCTAGGATTAGATGTAGACGTTTACACACCAATCCGCAAGTGTCTACTCAATATTGCTCTTGTACTTCTGATACCAACTTGATACGACTTGCCCCTTGGGGTCGTGTCATCAAAAGAAAGAGAAATTTTATAAAATATGTTTCTTTTTCAATATAGGTAGTAATTTGATAAGTAAACAACATTTTATTTTGGTCTAATTATTTAATTTTTCTTATATTTTTTTTGCTGTTCTATCTAGAATTTCTTTTTTGAATATTTAAAATTATAAATACACTTTATGAAAGTTAAAAAAGGGGTGTGACATGTAATGCAATATAAATACTAAGGAACTTATGAGAAGAATAACTCCTGAACATAGTTGTAGAACTGTAAAGAAATAGACGTGAGAAACAAAGTAAATACACCTACACATGATCTGATGTTTAGTTCCTCAAAAGGTTTCAGTTTATACAATTTATACTAATATTTTTCACACTAAAGAGAATCCAAAGAGATATAATTGGACATGCATTTCACTTAAAAAATAAAGAAAATAATCAAATTTTCTACTTATTTGATTTTGTTTCTTTCCTCACAAGCATGAATGACGAGCATACATGCAGAATTCACTTGCACAACACAAATCTTATACCATCAACAACAATAGCAACAATTGATTATAGAAAATATACCATGTAGAACTTGGTATATCAAACCCTTCTCGCCTGATCAAGGCTGACCACTATATCTTATAAGCATTCAAGTCATGAACGATATGATGCAACACATATCTATAGGCGAAGAGATAAAAGCCCGATAATTAAAGACCTAAGAGAAAAGCTATGCTAAGACTATAAAATCACATAACCATATACTAATGGAAATTTATTGGTGACAAAGTCATCATGTCAAATCTGGATAAAGACTAGGTCATAAGGGGACTAACATAGTCTAATACTATGGACCGCGATTATGAGTGAGAAAGTTAGAATTTTACCTATTACTATTAGCTAATTAAGAATTTTCCAAAAATATGACTTCACATATTTAACATTCAATTAATTAAATATACTTAACGATAAATTGCCGATGGATTATCAAAAAACTTTTGGTTGTAAGATAATTAGCGGTAAATTTTGTAGTTGATTCTTGTTTTTGTTTCTTCATTCTTTTTTTATATGATAATTTCAGAGAAAAATCTCTCGCTTCAATGCTTAATTTTTATATCTAGTTTTTACTATCCTCAATCTCTAAATGTGCGGAGCCGATTTTTTAGATTTTTTTTTGTTGAGAACTAGAAAAATCTTAATTGAGGAGTACTGATATGAATCGCGAGTATAATGAATTAGAGAGCAGAATGAGAAGCTTTAAAAGTGGTAATTATGGCTTGGGGAAGTACACCTGGTTGTTAGTTTGTTACGTTGTTACAAAGTTTTAGTTGTTACACTTTGACTCCTAATAGTTTTAAGTGAAAAATACTGAGAAATACACATTGCACAAACAGATATTTGTAATATTCGTAGCCCTTGTCAACTGAAAATATGAGTAATTAAACGCATCAGTGTCATCACTAAAATAAAACAAACTTTAAGTTAAACTCAATTCAATTTACCTCCAACAAGAATTTAAACTTTATTTTATTTCTTTTGGGATTTAAATCTTATTCCTATAGGTAGAGGTATTCACGTTTTGATAAAAAATCGATCTGAACAGACAATCGAATAAAATCAATTAAATAAACAAATATATATTTTTAGATTTAATTTTAATTTTTAAAAACTGACAATATTTGATTTAGTTTTAATTTTTTGTACAAATAATCAAAAAAAAAAAGTTTTAACCAAACCAATAAAATATGTATAGAGTTTTATAATTACATATACACATAATACATTATTTTTTTTTTGTATAAATTTAAATATATTATATATGTTTTCATCAAAATTTATTATAATAAAAAAGATACATAGTCCTCAAAAAGTAATCTACTCGGCCAATTCTAGCTCCAACTAAATTATTTTTATTCCTCATTCGCCGTCTCCATCTTTAAAGTTTTCTTTAAGAAAATTATCAATCTTCTGGCTATTTAATCTACATAGAGCCAAAAACACTTCGTTGTTTGATATATTTGTATAAGGCGTATTTCTTTTCTTTAATCACCTATTATAATTAAGACATTATATAATTAAATATATTTACTTATTCTAATTATATCTTTTGGAAAAAAAATATTATATTTACCTAATAAAAAGTCTATCACTTTATTATTTTAATTTAATATTAGAAAATCATAGTAGAAAAAAGAAGAAAATATTATATACTTATGTATGATTAGAAATCGATCATTAACAAGGATGATTGCCAACTCTAGAGGAAGGGCGGCAAAGGCTCAAATGTACAATCTCCTCTACTTAGAGACTCTATATGCCATATGGAAGGAAAGGAACATGAAGATTTTTGAAAAGAGAAGCAGAGAAGGGGAGACTATTGCGAGACAGGTAACCTACACAGTTTGTGTTGGAGCTCCTCTAAAAATCAGCAATCTAGTGTATAATCTAGTTTTTTTGCTTCTTTTGTTGTATCAATGGTGTTTCTGATCAATGGATAGGTAGATTGTGTGTTGTCTTGCGTATGGTTATGTAAAGCTGAACTGTTAAGGATTTTAGGCCTATTGCTTGCTGCACTATTTTTTTATAAACTGATTTAATTTATCGTGGGCGATATATTACAGAAGGTGATGAGCTTTATCATATGTGAAGCTCAAGCAGGTTTCATGCCTGGAAAAAAATTAGGGATAACATTATTCTAGTTCATGAACTGGTGCAATACTACTCTAGAAAGTACATATTTGCAAGGTGTATGATCAAAATCGATCTCTAGAAGGCATATGACTCAGTCAATGGATTTTCTTGAAACAAATAATGGTGAAAATTGGGTTCCCTAGGAGGTTTACCAAGTGGGCTATGTAATGTATTAGTACTGTCAACTACACTATACCGATCAATGGTGAAACAACACATCCTTTTGATGCTGCTAAAGGCTTAAGGCAAGGGGATACTTTATCCCCCTTCCTCAGCTTTGCTATATATATGGACTACCTCAGTAGAAACTTAGCAGGCCTTAAAACAAATCCTTAATTTAAATTTCATCCAAATATGCTAAAGTGGGAATTACATACATCAACTTTGCAGACGACTTATTATTGTTATTAAAGGGAGACTTATCATCTATTAGGGGTGTGTATAGCTGCTTTCTGGATTTCTCTGGAGCTTCAGGCCTAAAATCAGATCTAGATAAAAGTGTTGTGTACTTTGGAGGAGTACCTCAAGTCACTTAAGAAACTATCATAAATCGTTTGGGGTCGAAATTTGATCATTACCATTCAAATATCTGGTATTCCTTTATCTACCAAGAAATTTACCATCATGCAGTGGAAGCCTCTTACTAATAAGATTATAGGAAAGGTAGCATCATGGACAGTCAAAAAGCTATCTTACGCTAGAAGAGTGCAGCTGGCTCAAACAGTCCTCTTTGGTATTCATGCATACTGGGCTCAATTGTTCCTCATCCCTGCCAAGATCATCGAGTTAATTGAAGGCTACTATAGGTTTTTATGTATGGTTAGGGGCAAATGAAATCACAAAGAAGTCTCTCATGGCTTGAATTAAAGTCTGTCATCCTAAAACTTTTGGTGGACTAGAGTTGATCAATTTGCAGTTGTGGAATAGAACAACTATTTCTAAAATTTGTTGGGATGTGTCTAACAAGAAAGACAGCCTATGGATTATATGGATACATACATACTATATCAAAGGGAATCCATTTCAGGAGAAGGTTATACTAGCACAAACATCCTGGATGGTTAGGAAAATTCTAGAGGCCAGAAGAACATTGATCCATATTCAGCCTTTGACTCAAACTAGAAGTAATAGAGATACTCCTAGAATTCTGTTGAAGAGTTTAATGTTTCAAGACTATGCTAGACCAAAGCCTATATTCAGAATATGGGTACATTTGCATAGAAGGTTATTAACTACTAATACCGACATATCGATATCATAATCAACATATCTGTTGTTGCCTTTAAAATAAGAGGATCTTGTAATTCTGTCTGGCAGTCATCTGCTGCAGCGATCGTCCTACTGCTGCAACAGACCCACATCAGTGGTCCGTCCCTCGCTGTACCAAAGACGCACCTCGCTGTAGCTAAATTCGCTAAGCAGAATACCTTAAGAGGGTTTTTGTCTCTCCAGTCATATTAAGTCAACTCCACCACCAGTTTATCTTATATCCTCTATAGTTCACATTATCAAATGACAATTAGTCCTATTAAGATACCAATTGGAGTCCTACAGATTCCAATTGGACCCAACCCAGATGATCGACACAATTCGACGAAAAGATGGGAAGGAAATGAAGTGAAAACTTCGTAGATGTCTTATAGATTCCCGAAAGTTAGATGTGGACATCTACACACCAATGCGCATTAATCTACTCGATTTGCTCTTGTACTTGTGAGATCGGTAACCTAGACGCTCTGATACCAACTTGAGGTGACTCGCCCCTTGGGGTCGTGTCATCAAAAGAAACAGAAAATTTATAAAATATGTTTCTTTTTCAATTAGGTAGTAATTTGATAAGTAAGCAACATTTTATTTTGGTCTTAATTATTTAGTTTTTCTTATATTTTTTTTCTTTCAGTCTAGAATTTTTTTTGAATCTTTAAAATTATAAATACACTTTATGAAAGTTAAAAAAAGGGGTGTGATGTGTAATGCAATGTAAATACTAAGAAACCTACGGGAAGAAGAGCTCCTAAACATAGTTGCAGAATTCTAAAGAAAATAGACGTGATAAAACAAAGTAACTACACGTGATCTCATGTTGAGTTCCTCAACAAGGTTTCAGTTTTTATGAGCGAAACTCAAGATCAAGAACCACCTTCAGTTTGCAAGAGGTATTAAACAACCAACTCTGTCTTCTAGGATAATGACTTGAGTTAAGACTCTCTTGTATCTATCATTTAGTGATTATATTCCTCTATTACACTTCATAATCTTGTACTACTATATATGTATGATGCATCTATCTATATTCAATGAATTTGAATAATTTTCAGTATTCTAATATTTATGTTTTAATATGGTTAAAAGAGAATAGTCAGACATCACTATGATAATAATCGCCTATGACAATATTTCACTATTAAAAGACACGTTTTCTTTGGAATTAATTTTTCATATTATATAAAATCATATCTTCTCTAAAAAAATATTTTTCTTTACCGATTAAAAAATATTTGGAAAAAAAACCTTGTTATGGATAGGCTGGATTGTTGATTTCATGTGAGATGAATAAATAAAGACAACTAATTTCTATCAACCATGATAAAATCAAAATGCAAGGTGAAATACTTATCATAGAATAGGTAAATAAATTAAATAAGTTCCCTCGACTTATCTAAAACCAAATACAGTGCCATATATGGACACCAAATATTTCCTAAGTACATATAACAAAATCTAAAACTAGTTTTCTTTCAAGAACTTGGCTCTCCAGCTTGATCCATTTCCTACATGATAATCCTTCTCTCTATATACAAGTGCAAGTGACATCTTTTTATAAGATTAAGTTAATTAAAAAACTATACTTCATTAAAGATAATCCAAAGCGATAAAATCGGACATGCATTTCACTTGAAAAATAAGGCAAATAATCAAATTTTCTACTTACTTGATTTTCTTTCTTTGCTCCTATACCATCAACAACGATAGCAACAATTGATTATTAAGAAATACACCATGTAGAACTTGGTATACCAAACCCTTCTCACCTGATCAAGGTCGATCACTATATTTTATATGCATTCATGTCATGAACGATATGATTTAATACATATATATAGGCGAAGAGATGAAAGCCCAATAATTAAAGACCTATCCTAAGAGAAAAGGTATGCTAAGACTATAAAGTCACATAGCCATATACAAATGAAAAAATATTAGAGACGAAGTCATCATGTAAACTCTGAATAAAGACTAGGTCATAAGGGACTAACATATTCTATCATTATGGACCGCTAATATGAGTGAGAAAGTTAAAATTTTACCTATTACTAGTAATTAATTAAGAGTTTTCCAAAAATGAGAGTAAAAAGACACTTTTTAAAAAATTATATTTAAAAGAGCAAGTGGATATTTGTAGTTTGAGTAAATCACCTTGTACTTTTCTCTTTGAGAGCATACATAACATAGCCAAAGGAGAAAATTCAACATCAGAAATATCATTGCAAATAATCGATATATAAGAAATTACCTGTAAAGAAAGAATTGCATGAGATGAATTAGTAGAAAATTCAACATTTATGGAATAATTGAATTTGGTGGTTTTGTCAAAATTTGATTTTTAAGATTAAATAGTATTATATGACATTTTTCATTTCTAATAAAATTCCCTTAGCTTCGTCATAGTATTCCTCAATTATAGAAATTACAGATTGAGGATTTTCTGATCTCTTAGAAAACATCAAATGTTCAAATTGATTATTCACCAAAATCTGCATAAAAAAAGAATTAGGATATTAATTAAGTATAACAACCAAAATTGTAAAAGAAAAAAGATAAAAAGAACTTCAAACAATAATATTGAGATAGTGACAAGTCAGATTCTACCTTTTTCAACATTTGATTGAGAAGTGTTAGTTGGAATTCCTTCAAATTTTTCAATGCCATTGTTAACTGAAAGAAGCTCAGGGCATGAGCATATTAAAGATATTAGCAACATATAAACATAGAGCTGCATTTTGAGTTTATGAGTTTTGAATTTTAGAAAACATGATTTATTGGATGTTGAATAAATTATTTATACTATTAGGTTCGCTTTTACACATTAATACAAGATTTGAGAATTTTACCGAACTTGTAAGCAAAATGATAGGCTCGGCTATAACCACATGATGTAAATGAGAAAAACACCTACTTTAAAGTATTTTACTTTCACGGTCAAAGGTGTGAGGGGGGTCGGGGTGGGGTCAATTCAATTAAAAGAAGAAGGACAAACTAAAAATAAATCAAAATTAACAAATAACTAATCTTAATTTTTAAGTATATGCAAATAATTAAGCTACATGATTACAGGTAAAGTGAATCCCGGTGAACTATAGTTGCCGCTATGCACAGGGTCCGGTTAAGGGTCGGACCACAAGGGTAGGCAGCCTTACCTTGAATTTCTGCAAGAGGCTATTTTCAAAGCTTGAATCTGTGACCTACTGGTCACATGACAACAACTTTTTCAATTACATGATTAAAGGTATATGTCTTTATTTTGAGGAATTTGTAATTAATTAAGCTACGTGATTAAAGGTACATGGAAAGTTTATAATTCTTCTATGATCATAAAATTAAAAATAACTTTTATACTAGCAATAATAAAGAGGATTGATCATTCTTGATTAATAGTAACAGGAAAAAGAATTGTGTTTAAACTAATCAAAATTGTTAAAGTTGTTATTCACGAATTACATGTGATATTATATATAGGTAAAATAAAATGACTCTAAGTAAATAAAATATATGTATATGAAATTCTTTTTGTTTTTCTATTTACCTAGAGATCAACCTTCAAAGTAGAAATAAAAAGATTCAACAAGAAAAGCTCAATTCTTCCATGAAGTGTTCTTTTTCTGGGTAACTTGCTTAATTTTTTATAAGCAACTTCTAATTAATATATTAACATCATTTAATGTATAAATCCAAAATAATATGTATATATTTATTATGCAGTTACAAAAGATTCTTTTTTTAGTTGACATGTCTTTTTCTTGTGATTTTGCAATTAGATTTAATGATAAATCCGAATTTAAATTATTCAAATAAGGGAATGTTATGTAATCCATTTAAATAAATTTAATTATAGGGATAATTGTGGACTATTGCTATCACATGTTATATATTCTTTATAATATATGACTTGACACATTTAACTTTCAATTAATTGAATATACTTAAAGATAAATTGCCGACGGATTATCAAAAATTTTGTTAGTTGTAAGATACTTAGCGATAATTTTAGTAGTTGATTCCTATTTTTGTTTCTTCTTTCTTTTTTTATATGATAATTTCGAAGAAAAATCTCTCGCTTCAGTGATTAATTTTTATATCTAGTTTTTACTATCCTCAATCTCTAAAAGGCGCGGAGTCGATTTTTTAGATTTTCCTTTTTTGGGGACTAGAAAATTCTTAATTGAGGAGTACCAATATCAATCACAAGAAGCTTGGTATACTATCAACAACAATAGCAACAATTAATTATTAAGAAATACATCATGTAGAACTTGGTATACCAAACCCTTCTCGCCTGATCAAGGTCGATCACTATATCTTATAGGCATTCAAGTCATGAATGATATGATGTAATACATATCTATAGGTGAAGAGATGAAATTAGGATAATCAATGACCTATACTAAGAGAAAAGGTATGCTAAGACTACAAAGTCACATAGCCCTATACAAATGAAAAAATATTGGTGACGAAGTCATCATGTAAATTGTGGATAAAGACTAGGTCATAAGGGAGTAGCATAGTCTAACATTGTCGATCGCGATTACGAGTGAGAAAGTTAAAATTTTACCTATTACTAGTAATTAATTAAGAATTTTTCCAAAAAAGTGAGAAAAAAAGTCACTTTTCAAAAAATTATATTTAAAAGAGCAAGTGAATATTTGTATTTTGAGTAAATCACCTTGTACTTTTCTCTTTGAGAAGCTTACATAACGTAGTCATATGAGAAAATTCAACATAAAAAATATCACTGCAAATAATCGATATACAAAGAATTATACGTAAAGAAATAATTGCATGAGATGAATGAATAGAAAATTCAACTTATTATGGAATAATTAAATTTGTTGGTTTTGTCAAAATTTGATTTTTAAATTTAAAGAGTGTTACATGACATTTTTCATTTGTGATAAAATTCCCTCAGCTTCATCACAATATTCCTTAATTGTTGAAATTACAGATTGAGGATTTTGTGATCTCTTAGTAACTATCAAATGTTCAAATTGATTATTCACCAAAATCTGCATAAAGAAAAGAATTAGGGATATGAATTAAGTCTAACAACCAAAATTATAATTAAAAAAAGAAAAAAGATATTCGAACAATAATATTAAGATAGTGACAAGTCAGATTCTACCTTTTTCAACATTTGATTGAGAAGTGCTAGCCGGAGTTCCTTCAAATTTCTCAATGCCATTGTTGACTGAAAGAAGCTCCGTGCATGAGCATATTAAAGATATTAACAACATACACACATAGAGCTACAATTATGAGTTTATGAGTTTCGAATTTTAGAAAACTTGATTTATTGGGTGTTGAATAAATTATTTATACTAACTAGGTTGACTTTTATACATTAATACAAGATTTGAGAATTTTACCGAACTCGTAAGCAAAATAGTAGGCTCGCCTCTAACCAAATAATGTAAATGAAAAAAGCACCTACTTTAAAGTATTTTACTTTCATGGTCAAAGGTGTGAGGGGGTGGGAGTCAATTCAATTAAAATAAGAAGGCCAAACAAAAAAATAAAATAAAAATTAACAAATAACTAATCTTAATTTTGAAGGATTTGCAATTAAATAAGCTACATGATTAAAGGTAAAGGGCTGCCCAGTGCACTATAGCTGCCACTATGCATGGGGTCCAGTGTAGGGCCGGACCACAAGGATACGCAACCTTACCTTGTATTTTTGCAAGAGGCTGTTTCCACGACTTGAATGTGTAACCTCCTGGTCACATGGTAGCAACTTTTCCAGTTACATGATTAAAGGTATATGTCTTTATTTTGAGAAATTTATAATTAATTATGCTACATGATTAAAGGTACCTGGCGATTTTATAATTCTTTTATTCTCATAAAATTAAAATAACTTTTAAGCTAGAAATAATAAAGAGGATTGATCATTCTTGATCAATAGTAACAGGAAAAAGAATTGTGTTTAAACTAATCAAAATTGTTAAAGATGTCACTCACGAATTACATGTGATGTTATATATAGGTAAAATGAAGTGATTCTAAGTAAATAAAATTCTGGGAAAAAGCTCAAATATGCCATCGAACTTTAGGAAAACGCTCATCCATGCCATCCGTTAAAAGTTGAGATCATTTATGTCGCTGTCATTACTCAAATGACTCATCTATGCCATTATTTTTTAACAGATCCAATATCTGATTTTTCAAAACCAGATTGGACACGTGTCCTATTTTTATTGGGCCATGTAAATTAAAAAAACCACCTAATAAAATACCCATCCAACCTACCCATGACGCACTCCCTCATTAACCCGACCCACGACCCATTCCCTGTTAATTAAAACTATTAATTTATGTTTTGATTTTGTAGTTGATTCCTATTTTTGTTTCTTCTTTCTTTTTTTATATGATAATTCCGAAGAAAAATCTCTCGCTTCAGTGCTTAATTTTTATATCTATTTTTTACTATCCTCAAATTCTAAAGGTGCGGAGTCGATTTTTTTAGATTTTTCTTCTTTGAGGACTAGAAAATTCTTAATTGAGGAGTACTAATATGAATCGCAAGAAGCTTGGTATACCATCAACAACAATAGCAACAATTGATTATTAAGAAATACACCATGTAGAACTTGGTATACCAAACCCTTCTCGCCGGATCAAGGTCGATCACTATATCTTATAGGCATTCAAGTCATGAACGATATGATATAACACATATCTATAGGTGAAGATACGAAAGCCAATAATTAAAGACCTATATTAAAAGAAAAGGTATGCTAAGACTACAAAGTCACATAAACATATACAAATGAAAAAATATTAGTGACGAAGTCATCATGTAAACTGTGGATAAAAACTAGGTCATAAGGTACTAACATAGTCTAACATTATGGACCGCGATTACAAATGAGAAAGTTAAAATTTTACCTATTATTAGTAATTAATTAAGAATTTTTCAAAAAAGTGAGAAAAAAGAAACTTTTCAAAAAATTATATTTAAAAGAGCAAGTGGATATTTGTAGTTTGAGTAAATCACCTTGTACTTTTCTCTTTGAGAAGCTTACATAACGTAGCCAAATGAAAAAATTCAACATCAGAAATGTCACTGCAAATAATCGAAATATAAAAAGTTATATGTAAAGAAATAATTACATGAGAGAATTAATAGAAAATTCAACTTATTATGGAATAATTAAATTTGATGTTTTTGTCAAAATTTCATTTTTAAGTTTTAAAGAGTATTACATGACATTTTTCATTTGTGAAAAAATTCCCTCAGCCTCATCACAATATTCCTCAATTGTTGAAATTATAGATTGAGAATTTTGTGATATCTTAGAAATCATCAAATGTTTAAATTTATTATTCCCTAAAATCTGCATAAAGAAAAGAATTAGGGATATTAATTAAGTGTAACAACCCAAATTATAATAAAAAAAAGAAACAAGAATTTCAAACAGAAATATTGAGATAGTGATAAGTCAGATTTTACTTTTTTAAATATTTGATTGAGAAGTGCTAGTCGAAGTTCCTTCAAATTTCTCAATGCCATTGTTAATTGAAAGAAGCTTAGGGCACGAGCATATTAAGATATTGACAACATAAAAATGTAGAGCTACAATTTTGAGTTCATGAGTTCTGAATTTTAGAAAACTTGATTTATTGGATGTTGAATAAATTATTTATACTAATTAGGCTGACTTTTATACATTAATACAAGATTTGAGAATTTTACCGAACTCGTAAGCAAAATGGTAGGCTCGCCTCTAACCACGTGATGAAAATAAAAAAATCACCTATTTTAAAGTATTTTACTTTTATGGTCAAAGGTGTGAGGGGGTGGGGGTCAATTCAATTAAAAGAAGAAGGCCAAACAAAAAAATACAATCAAAATTAACAAATAACTAATCTTAATTTTGAAGGATTTGCAATTAATTAAGCTACATGATTAATGGTAAAGGGCACCTCGGTGCACGGGGTCCGGTGAAGGGATGGACCACAAGGGTATGCAACCTTACCTTGCATTTCTGCAAGAGGTTGTTTCAACGGCTTGAATCCGTGAGCTCCTGGTCACATGGCAACAACTTTTTCAGTTACATGATTAAAGGTATATGTCTTTATTTTGAGGAATTTTCAATTAATTAAGCTACTTAATTAAAGGTACATAACAAATTTATAATTCTTTTATCATCATAAAATAAAAAATAATTTTTAAGCTAGCAATAATCAAGAGGATTGATCATTTTTGATCAATAGTAACAGGAAAAAGAATTGTGTTTAAACTAATCAAAATTGTTAAAGATGTTACTCATGAATTACGTGTGATGTTACATATAGGTAAAATGAAGTGACTCTAAGAAACTAAAATTTATATAGATGAAATTCTTTTTATTTCTCCATTTACCTGGAGATCAACCTTTAAAATAGAAATAAAAAGATTCAACTAGAAAAGTTCAATTCTTCCATGAAGTGTTCTTTTTCTGGGTGACTTGCTTAATTTTTAATTAGCAACTTTTAATTAATATATCAACATCATTTATTGTATAAATCCAAAATAATATGCACATACTTATTATTAAATTACAAAAGATTCTTTTTTTAATTGACATCTCTTTTTCTTGTGATTTTGCATTAACTAGTTTAATTAGATTAAATGATAAATTCAAATTTAAATTAGTCAAATAAGAAAATCTTATGTAATCCATTTAACTAAATTCAACTATAGGGATAATCATAGATTATTGCTTTCACATGTTATATATTCTTTATAATATATGATTTCACACATTTAACTTTCAATTAATTGAATATACTAAATGATAAATTGCCAATGGATTATCAAAAATTTTGTTAATTGTAAGATATTCAGCGATAAATTTTGTAGTTGATTCCTATTTTTGTTTCTTATTTCTTTTTTTTGTGTGATAATTCTGTAAAAAAATCTCTTGCTTCAGTGCTTAATTTTTATATCTAGTTTTTACTATCCTCAATCCCTAAAGGTGCAGAGTCGATTTTTTAGATTCTCCTTCTTTGATGACTAGAAAATTCTAAATTGAGGAGTACCGATATGAATCACGAGTAGAATAATTTAGAGAGAAAAATTGTGAATTTTGAAAGTGGTAATATGGGCTTGGGGAAGTACACCTGACTGGTGCTTGTTAAGTTGTTACAAAGTTTTAGTTGTTACACTTTCACCCCTAATTATTTTAAGTGAAAAATACTGAGAAATACGCATTGCACAAATAGATATTTGTAATATTTGTAGCCCTTGTCAACTGAAAATATGGGTAATTAAACGCATTAGTGTCATCATTAAAATAAAAAAACTTTAAGCTAAATTCAATTCAATTCACCTCAAACAAGAATATAAACTTTATTTTATTCCTTTTGGGATTTAAATGTCATTCCTAAAGATAGAGGTATTCATGTTTTGGTTAAAAATCGATCTCAACAGAATATAGAATCAAATTGATTAAATAAACAAATACTTTTTTAGATTTAATTTTTAATTTTTAAAGCCTGACAATATTAGATTTAGTTTTAATTTTTTTTAGAAATAATCAAAAAAAAGTTTTAACTAAACCAATAAAATATATATAGAGTTTTATAATTACATACACACATAATACATTAATTTTTTTTGGTATAAATATACATATATTATATATGTTTTCATCAAAATTTATTATAATAAAAAAGACGCATAGTCCCTAAAAAGTAATCTAGTCGGCCAATTCTAGCTCCAACTAAATTATTTTTATTTCTCATTCACTGTCTCTGTCTCCATCTTTTAAGTTTTCTTTAAGAAAACTATCAATGTTCTAGCTATTTAATATTACGTAGAGCCAAAAATAATTCGTTGTTTGATATATTTTGATAAGGCATATTCCTTTTCTTTAATCACCTATTGTAGTTAAGACATTATATAATTAAATATATTTGAATTATTTAAAAAATATATTTACCTAACAAAAAATCTATCACTTTATTTTTTTATTTAATATAAAAAATAATAGCAGAATAAAGAAGAAAATATTATATATTTATTTATGATTAGAAATCGATCATTAGCAAGGATGATTGCCAACTCCAGAGGAAGGGCACTAAATGCTCAAATGTACAAGCTCCTCTACTCAGAGACTGTGCAGGCCATATGAAGGAAAGGAACATGAGGATTTTTAAAAAGAAAAGCAGAGAAGGAGAGACCGCTGCGAGAGAGGTAGCCTACACAGTTAGTGTTGGAGCTCCTCCAAATATTAGCAATCTAGTGCACAATATAGTTTTTTTGGTTCCTTTGTTGTGGCAATGGTGTTTCTGATCAATGGATAGGTAGACTATGTGTTGTCTTGCCTATGGTTATGTAAAACTTAACTGTTAAGGATTTTAGGCCTATTTCTTACTGCACTATTTTATTATAAACTGATTTTAAAAATCATGGCCAATAGATTACAGAAGGTGATGAGCTCTATCATATGTGAATCTCAAGTAGGTTTCATACCTGGGAAAAAGATTGAGGATAACATTATTCTAGCTCATGAACTGGGGAAATACTACTCTAGCAAGTACATATTTGCAAGGTGTATGATCAAAATCGATATCCAGAAGGCATATGACTCAGTCGAATGGATTTTCTTGAGTAAAATAATGGTGGAAATTGGGTTCCTAGAAGGTTTACCGAGTGGAATATGGAATGTATCAGTACTGTCAACTATACTATATCGATCTACGGTGAAACTACACATCCTTTTGATACTGCTAAATGCTTAAGGCTAGAGGATACTTTATCCCCCTTCCATAGCTTTGCTATATCCATGAATACCTCAGCAGAAAATTAACGGGCCTTAAAACAAATCCTGAATTTAAATTTCATCCCAAATATGCTAAAGTGGGAATTACATACATCAGCTTTGTAGACGACTTATTTTTGTTCTCAAAGGGAGACTTATAATATATTAGGGGTGTGTATAGCTGCTTTCTGGATTTATCTGGAGCTTCAGGCCTAAAACCTAATCTAGAGAAAAATGTTTTTTTACTTTGGAGGGGGTACCTCAACTCACTCAAGAAACTATCCTAAATCGTCTGGGGTCGGAATTTGATCATTACCATTCAAATATCTCGCATTCCTTTATCTACCAAGAAATTTACCATCATGCAGTGAAAGCCTCTTAGTAATAAGATTATAGGAAAGGTAGCATCATGGATAATCAAAAAGCTATCTTATGTTGGAAGAGTGCAGCTGGCTCAAACAGTTTGGTATACATGCATACTGGGCACAACTGTTCCTCATCCCTGCCAAGATCATCAAGTTAATTGAAGGCTAATTTAGGAGTTATGTATCGTTAGGGGCAAATGAAATCAGAAAGAAGTCTCTCATGGATTGAGTTAAAGTCTGTCATCCTAAAGCTTTTGGGGGATTAAACTTGATCAATATGCAGTTGTGGAATAGAGCAGATATTGCTAAAATTTATTGGGACGTGTCTAACAAGAAATACAACCTATGGATCAGATGGATATATACATACTATATCAAAGGGAAGCCACTTTAGGAGATGGTTATACTAGCACAAACATGCTGGATGGTTAGGAAAATTCTAGAGGCCAGTAGAACATTGATCCATATTCAGCCTTTGACTCAAACTAGAAGTAGTGGAGATACTCCTAGAATGCCGTTGAAGAGTTTAATGTTTCAAAACTATGCTAGACCAAAGCCTATATTCAATATATGGCTACACTTGCATGGAAGGTTATTAACTACTGATACCAACATATCTGTATTATAATCAACATATCTGTTCTTGTGTCACGACTTGAACATAGGTCCGGATCGAGACACGGGACAAAGAACCCGAGAGGCTTCAAGTAGACCCATGGCATGAACATGACATCTAAGCTCAACATTTTTAATGTGAAAAATATAACATATAACATAGTGGAAGTCTGAAAATTTGATAACATCAAATATCTGAATACATAACACAAGTTTGAAGCTGAATACATACTACATTTGATAAGCCTCTACTACTGATGAGTTGATAGGACAGGACCCCAACTAACATACAAAAGTTTGAAAATGCAAATACTGATATAACTGATAAGAAGGGCCCCCGAAAGATGCGGACTCACCCAACTCTGACTGGGAGATGCTAACGCTGAAGATCTGGATAGCGGCGGGACTGAACCTAAATGTTTGAGCCTGTATGATGAAATGATACAATATAGAGTATGCAGTCAGTATGTGGAATGCACTGAGTTTGCAAGGTAAGTAAAACCGCTAAGTAAGTAAAATCAGAGATCATGCATATCATAAACATTTCATCATAAGAGTATGAAAATAGGGATTGCATGCTATTATCTGAAATCATGACTTACAAATTGAATATCATAATTGAATTGAATAAACCGAAGCTAAAAACTAATAACCATAGGAAAAAATGAACATTGGGTCAAACCTGCTGAAAACATAATATCTTAACTGATAAATATACGTAACTAAAATCATAAGGAACAATGGGAGACTCATCATATGTCACGCCCCGCCTTGGGGGGTATGACTGGCACCTGGTGCCCTACTAGGACCTGAACTACTAGACTACTGAGCCTGAGCACATCTGGTGCCTGGCTGGCTCTAACTGAGATTTCTGGAAACAAATGGCTATATAACGGCTGTAAATACAGCCTCCGGCCAACTGGCCTATAGCCACCTGTACCTATAATAGCAGCTAACCAGAAACATACTCGTAACAAGGAACCTATACGGGCCGACAAGGCCACCATGCTGACTTGTTATCTGAAACTTCAACACAAGACTACTGAATAACTACGTGACCGTCAAGGTCACCACTATTGACTGGATAAGGCCTCACACGGCCAACATAAACTAAAATGCTAAACAACTATAACAAACTGCACGACCTCACACGATCGGCTCAACTGACCATAGGGAAATATATACAGACTGCAAGCCTCTAGGAATACTGATAAGTTGGTCGGGACAAGGCCCGGTCCTACCCATACTGTACAACAAAAGGAAATGATATAAACCTCTGAAATATCAAGCTCCGGATGACAGGAGCTGATGACTCTGCGCTGGCTAGGATCACGACGGATTGCCTCCTCGTGTATGAGTACCTGCAGGCAAGTAATGCAGCGCCCCATTGGGCGTCAGTACCACTGGTACCGAGTATGCGAAGCAACTGAAATAATACAACTGAATATAGATAACATAACTAACAAGTCTGTGAGCAGAAGATAACTGAATCTGAAGAGCTGATAGGAACTATATCAAACCTGTCTGCGCTGATAGGCAGGAGCGTGTCTGTAGTCACGGCGGCCTGCTGTCTATTAACTAATATATATAAAGCACATAAATACATATACATTTAGCAAGCAATAGCCAATACCAACCCCCATAAGCCGGATGGCGCCAAACAAGCAAACAATCTATATACCCCTACCCGGGTTAAAACCAACCAAAAATAAGTCACTCCACTCATCTGCTCACTTCGGAGCTCCTCTACTGGCCCCCTGGGTCTCCGGCTCAGGCCATGGCCTCCGATATAAGCAACTGTGTCTGGGTACGGAGGACTCCTGTGTAGACAGTAACATATAGGGTCTGGATCCCCGGACACAACTCAACGGGGCTACCTAAAACCGGAGCTACACCTATAATAACTGAATGTACAGACAGTAACAGATAGGGTTTGGTTCCCTGGACACAAAACTCAACAGGGCTATCTGAAACCGGAGCTGCACCTGTAATGCTGATCAGACTGGTATGGGGAAAGTTTCATCCCATCTTCATCCAAGCTGGGGATGGCATACCACTCCTTGGAGTGACGTAAAACCCACCTGCTCAGTGGGCGACATGATTACCAACCCAAGGGCGGCGAGGACGCTCAATAAGGTGCCCTCACGCCACATCAAGTCTCAACAAATAAATAGCACATATAGATAGCAAGAATATATAACTAAAAAAGACTATCTGAAATCTGATTTCTTATTCTGATCTGTTTCTATACTGAACTGATTCTTTACTGATTATACTGATTCTGAAATCTTTATTCAACTACTTGGCTAATTTGTAGCCGGGATACTATCTGTCTGAATGGCTAATCTATAGCCATAAAACTGTCTGTCTATCTGATTTTATTTTATTAGCCTTTATTCTGAAAATCTGTATCTTTTTATTCTACAACATGCTTGCTAATCATACAATAAGCTATACTGGATCGGGAATGCTAGCTCTCCCTTTGGCGCATGCTTTACTAACTTTCGGACTGAAAACGATACAGCAACACAACTCAGAATCTATTAGACTCGCTAAATTCTCAACATTCAACTTCGAGAGTTTCAAATACGGAGTTTACTATGATTTACCAAGCTAAGGCTTACTAACTTGCCGAAGAACAACTTCACATACCTTAACCTCGAGTTATCCGACTGTCGGATGAGGCTCAGTCAGTACTCCAGCTATTTCTCCCAACTGCATTCATATATACGTCAATTAGTACTAAATACAACACTATTCTGAAGGACAATGTCACTTTCGATATAATTATAGTCTAAACTTAGGCTTATCGAAAGACGGTCAAAAACTTGCTATTTTCCAGAAGTCCAGAAGGGAGAAGTATTCACTTCACAACTAGGAACACATAGACACTAGTTTGGAGCAATTCCACTTACCTTAGTCCTATAGCTCGACGATTTGTCGGCCGAATTTCACGCAACTAATTCCGTAGGAATGCTCCCTGCTGCTAAATACCTCGGTACCTGAGGTTAATTTGAGTTTAGACTATGTTTGGCAGCGTAATCGAACGATAATATATTACCCCTATTCGTCTCTCTCTGTTTCTCTGCGTTTTCTGGAAATTAAATAAGGAATATAACATCATAAACCGAAGTGGGGGCTTTATATACTTGGGCCTGGACAGGCCCAACGTGCCATGGAGCCAACGTGGTGGCCCCGCCTCCGTGACACGCTGCCATCGCGGAGGGGCTCTGCCCCGACGCCTTCCGCAGTGGTTCGATAGGTTACTCGTCCTATCCTTTTCCGGGCCTTTCCCTAGCACGTAAGGCTTTTAAATATGCTTAACCAACATGCGAATAGGCCATCTAGGTGTTGAAAATCTTACGGGGTATAACATCATATAACCAACATTACCACGATGGAGCTTACATGGTCTCGACTATTACACTCAAGTGGGTAGAGCCGTCCAAAGCCTTACCAAGGTTAAGGAAGCTACCATGATATTGATATCAAGCTGAAGGCCCCTTGGGGGTAGGAGAAACTCACGAGGGAGGTCCTAAATAATCTGAATATACCTATGTTGGCGCGTAGTTTTGAGGCATAGGATTGACTAACTCTTAGCCTACTCAGTATTAGACACTACTTCCAAAAACACGCATATCCTCTCCATCATTTTTTAACAAAGTTGACCATCGTCTAGTGACGAAGCTGAATCATAACATGACATACATATTCTGAAACATAACATGAGGAGCCTTGGCTCAAACCATACCACAAGATGAACAAAAGTGGGATTCTAGATTCCAAAACCATGTGGTAAGATAATAACATGAAATTTAGATAAATCACGAAACATACTTGATCATATGGGCTTGCCCAATACTTAAACATTCTTGAAATAGACTTTGATTACTCAAAACAGAAACATAGACATGGGTAATTCGAAAACATACTTTCATCATGACATCTCATCATAACTAGAAGCATAGATCATAATCTCGTCTTTTCATGAACTTCCATAAATGGGCATCTTATTTGTAAAACTTTTAAATCATAATTTGTAGTTGATAACATTATAAAACATGCCCATAAATCGTAGTTCAACATTAGAAAGATGCATAGAGATTACCCATGATAGATACTTAGAGAATTCACAAGTGGGTTAAAACCCCATAGATTCATCACTTGTAAATCACATAAAATTGAAGAGGGGTTGGGCATGGGAGTGGATGGATGCACCCATTCATAACCCTACATACCTGGGAGAATATGATTTCACAACCCTCTTGAGAGCCAAGGAATTTGGGGAAGAACCTGATGAATCTAAGTTTGATCACCCCTTATAACTACTAGGCTTGCGTGCATGGAGAGGAATAGGCTTAGGATGGGCTAAACCCCTTAAAACACATTTATCTGAGCTTAACCACCTAGTTTAGGTCTTAGGAACTTAGGAATTATGGAAAAACCCTCAATAAATTCGCAGAAAAATATACACTGCCAGTCCCATTTAGGGACTGGACGATTCATCGCCAACACCACGACTCATGGTCTGTATTCGTGGCCAACATTGGAAACTTATCTTATGAGGGTCACCATGAGGGAAACCACGACTTGTGGTGTACCCAATGACTCATGGTGACCAAGTTGTGACCAGCTTTGCCCAAACTTTCCACTTCATGTCAACCTCTGACCACGAGTGACCTAACGACTTGTGGTCCTAACCACGACTCGTGGCCTTACCTGCGGTCAACCCCAAATACAAAACTCCAACCAAGCCCTTCCTTCACTCCATTAGTCACCTAACGACTCGTGGTGCACCTCATGGGCCATTGGATGACTCATCCTGTGACCTGGTACAGAAAATCCTATTTTTCTTTGTTTCAAAGTGTCTGATCTTAGGGCTTTCAGGGTATTACAATATCTCCCCCTTGGGAGAATTTATCCTCGAATGTGGGTAAAGTTACTGAAAAGCCAAGAAATGTAACTGCTATATCAATTTTTGAAAATTTAAAGCTGAAAATTGACGGAGTGACCGACTCCAGACTGAATTACATGATTGAACTGAATTCATGAATCATACATACATCCGTTGACATGAAAGAAACTGGGCCACTTGAACTGAACATGAAACTGAACAGAGTACTAGGGAGGAAACTGATACCTTAAGATGAAACTGAGCCGGGAGGGAATAGATGTGGGTATTTAGCCATCATATCTGCTTTGGCTTCCCACGTAGCTCCCTCAACCTGCTGATTCCTCCACAAAACCTTTATTGAGGCTACTTTTTTGTTTCTTAGCTTTCGAACATGACGATCAAGTATTTCCACCGGAACCTCTTCAAAGCTAACCTCCACACCTACGCTGTCTACCGGGACAACCAAAGCCGGATCACCAAAACACTTCTTTAAGAGCGACACATGAAAATCTGGATGAACTGAAGCTAATTCTGAGGGTAGATCCAACTCATATGCTACCTTGCCAACCCATCTCACAATTTAGTATGGACCAACATATTGGGGACTGAGTTTCCCTTTCTTTTCGAACCTCATCACTCCTTCATGGAAGATACCTTTAGAAACACCCAATCATTAATTCAAACTCAATCTCTCTCCTCCTCACATCCGCATAGGACTTTTGGCGACTCTGAGCTGTTTTCCACCCGTCCCTTATAAGCTGAACTTTCTCCATAGCCTCATGGATTGAATCTGGTCCTATCATCACAACTTCACTGACTTCGAACCAACCAATAGGCGATCTATATCTCCACCCATAGAGAGCCTCAAACAGAGCCATCTAAATGTTGAAATGGTAACTGTTGTTATATGCAAACTCAATGAGAGGCAAATGATCATCCCAACTACCCTTGAAATCAATCACACACGCTCTCAACATATCCTCTAGAGTTTGAATGGTCCGTTTAGCCTGACCATCTATTTTCGAGTGAAATGCTGTGCCAAGTTTGACCTGAGTACCCAGCCCCTTCTGAAGTGATCTCCAAAACTGGGAGGTAAATTGAGTACCTCTATCTAATATGATGGACAAAGGTACTCCATGCAACCAGACTAACTCCCGAATGTATAACTTAGCATAATCCTCCACTAAACCGGTAGTTTTAACCAGTAGGAAATGAGCTACTTTAGTCAACCTATCTACAACCACCCAAATAGAGTCATACTGTCGATGAATACGAGGCAACCCTGTAATAATGTCCATATTGATTTCCTCCCACTTCCAAATAGGAATACTAATTTGTTGAAGCAAACCTCTGGGTATTTTATGCTTAACCTTCACCTGTTGACAATTTGGACACTTAGCCACAAACTCTGCTATGTGCTTCTTCATGCCATTTCACCAATAGACTTCTTGTAGGTCACGGTATATCTTGGTGGCACCTAGATATATAGAATACCTGGAACTATGAGCCTCGTGCAACATCCGATCTCTCAAATCATTAACACTCAGAACACACAGACGACCCTGATATCATAGCATACCATCTACCTTTGGGAGAAGACCTTCACCTTCTGATTCTAAACGATTTCCTTCAACTTTACCAAAATAGGATCCTCATCTTGTCTAGCTTTTACCTGGGTCACCAAGGAAGATTCTGATCCATTCTAAACAATGACACCACCATCCGTAGAGTCAACAAGATAAACTCCCAATTGTGCAAGCCGATGCACATCCTTCACTAACTCTTTTTCTCTCCTCATCTACATGGGGCACAGTCTTCATAAAAAGCCTACTAATAGCGTCTGCCACCACATTAGCTTTGCCTAGATGGTAAAGGACAATCATATCATAATCTATAAGGAGCTCCAACCACTTTCTCTGACGTAGATTTAGATTCCTTTGGGTAAACACGTACTGTATGCTTTTGTAGTCTATAAACACATCCACATAGACCCTGTATAGATAGTGTCTCCAAATCTTTGAGGCAAAACTACCACTGTCAACTCAAGGTCGTGAGTCGGATAGTTCTTTTCATAGACCTTCAGCTGCCTGGAAGCATAGTCTATAATTTTACCCCACTTCAACACAACCAAATCTAATCCTTAAAGCATCACAATATACCATAAACCCATTGGTACCCTCAAGTAGGGTCAATACTGGTGCTGAGGTGAGTCGAGTCTTCAACTCTTGGAAGCTCTTCTCACAAGCCTTTGACCATTGCAACTTCACTTTCTTCTGGGTCAAGTTAGTCAATGGTGCTGCAATAGATGAGAACCCTTCAACAAACCTCCGGTAGTAACCAGCTAAACCCAAGAAACTCCTGATATCTAACGGATTCACTGGTCTAGACCAATTATTCACCGCTTTTATCTTTCAGGAATCCACCTGTACACCCTCACTTGACACTACATGACCCAAAAATGGTACTGAGTTTAACCAAAAGTTGCACTTGCTGAACTTAAAATACAATTGGTGATCTTTAAGATTTTGTAGCATCACCCTCAAATGATGGGCATGCTCTTTCTCGCTCCGAGAGTATATGAGAATATCATCTATGAACACGATCATGAACATATCAAAATGTGGCTTGAACATCCTGTTCATCAAATCCATAAAAGCTGCAAGAGCAATCGTTAGTCCAAGAGACATAACTACAAACTCATAGTGACCATACCGAGTCCTAAAGGCTATCTTCGGAATGTCACTCTCCCGAACCCTGAGCTGATGGTATCCGGATCTGAGGTCTATCTTTGAGAAACACTTAGAACCCCGAAGCTGGTAAAACAAATCATCAATCCTAGGGAAGGGATACATGTTCTTGATTGTATCCTTGTTCAAATTTTGGTAATCAATGCACATCCGAAGGGAACCATCCTCCTTCCAGACAAAGAGAACTGGTGCACCCCACGGGGATTTTCTAGGTCAGATGAAACCCTTGTCTAAGAGGTCCTTCAACTGCTCCTTCAACTCCTTTAGCTCAGTTAGAGCCATTATGTAAGGAGGAATAGATATAGCCTACATATTGGGAAGAAGGTCAATACCAAAATCAATCTCCCGCTCAGGAGGAATCCTCGGTAAATCATCTGGAAATACTTCTGGATACTCACATACTACAGAAACTGACTAGATAGTTAGGGTTTCATACGTAGCATCCTTCACCCTAACTAGATGGTAAACACAATCCTTAGAAATCATCTTTCTTGCCTTAAGATAGGAAATGAAGCGACCTACAGGCATAGCTGAACTTGGAGCCTCTCAGGGATCCTTGTCTCGTGTCGTGATTCGAACCTCTGTTTGGGTCATGAAAAACTTGGTATCAGAGCAATAGGTTTGATGTTTCCTAGGGTGTCTAAAGCCGCATTGAGTAGAGTCTTTTTCATGGGTGTGAAGCGCACCACACTTATGATTAAGAGGCTATGAGACGTTTAGGAAATGTTTCCTTCTTTCATGATCTATGTTGTGAGATGAAATGTCTCCCTATCCTTATAATTCGTGCTATTCACGACTGTAGAATCATGGCTCCTTGAAGAGTAAATGGTAGAAGGAATGGGAATGGAGAAGGCTATGAGGATGGCAATGGAAATGGGCACTAGATATGTAGGGTTATGAATGGGTGAATCCTCTTGGGCAATTAAAGAAGTGTGAGAGTCATCTACAATCAGGTATGTAGGGTTATGAATGGGAGAATACTTTCTCACCCATGCCCAATCCCTCTATAAATCATGAATTTCCTATGTCAAATCTATGGGGTTTTAGCCCAATGCATGAAATTCCTAATTCTCTACATGGGTATGATTTAAATATGTTTCTACTATTGAATTATGATTCATGAGCAAGTTTTATTTTTTTTTCAGTTAAAAAATCATGTTTCAAGCTTTGCAAATTTAAAATGCCCATTTGTGAGAAATCCGTGAAGGTTGAGTTTTATGATGAATGTTCTACTATAATGAGATATTATTGATGAAAGGCATACTTTCCAGCTACCCATGTTTTTGAGTGAATTGAGCATTTCAAAGCATGTTAAATTATTGGACAATGCCCATGTGTTTGAGCATGGCTCATGATTTTCGAGAATTAAGCTTATTGCATGGTTTTGGAGTTAAAACTCTCAACTATTCTCAGCTTGTGGTATGTTTTGAGCTAAAACTTCTCATATGCATGATTTCAAATTTGAGATGTATTTGATTATTGAGCTTCATCAATAGACGATGCTGAGCTTTGTTGAAAAATGATGTAGAGCATATGCATGTTTTTGTTTTTGGGAGTAGTGTCTAACATCGAGTAAGCTAAAGGTCGATCAACCTATGCCTCAGAACTACGCTCCAATGTAGGTTTATACAATTATATATATATATTACTTTGGGACCTCCCTTGTGAGTTATCCCCTGCCCTAATTGGGCCTCAAGCTTGATATCGATATCATGGTATCATCCCTAGCCCTAACAAGGCTTTGGACGGTGCTACCCACTTGAGTGTGATAGTTGGGACCATGTAAGCTCTATCGTGGTATGTCGGTTAAAAGATGAGTCTCCCATTGTTCCTTATGATTTCAGTTATGCATGTTCATCATTCTTGAGATTTGTACATTGATACATATTCTAAAGCAGGTTTGACTCAATGTTCAGTTTTACATATAAATATCAGATTTCATCTTTGAGTAAATCGATCTAGTTATGATGTATGTTATGTTATGATGAGATCAAGAATTCTGAAAGAATGCATGCAAGCCCTACTATCAGATTCTTATTGTTTATGTTTTACATTATGCATGTCTTCAAATGATTTTATTTACTTTAGCTGTTTTACTTACCTTACATACTTGGTACATTCCATGTATTGAACGCATACTCTATGTTGTATCGTTTCATGATACAGGGCCCGACTCTCAGACTCAGCCCCATTCATAGCCAGTCTTCAGAGTTAGCATTTTACGTTTTTTGGTGAGTACTCATCTCCCGAGGACTAGGCTTATTCAGACTTTCTCTATGTATTTACAGTTTCATTTGTGCTCAGTTAGTTGGGATCCTGTCCTATCAACTCGTCATGTTTAGAGGCTTTTCAGACAAGGGATGTATTCAGCTTCAAATTGTGTATTATGTTGTTATGTTTAATTTAGACTTCTGCTGTGCTTATTATGTTGATTCTTTGGTTTTATTGATTGAGTTAGATGAATGCTTATTCCATGGGTCTACTTGGAGTCTCTCGGGGCTCCTTGTCCCGTGTTGGATTCGGACCTCCGTTCGGGTCGTGACAAAGCCCCTTCTGAAACGATCTCCAAAACTAGGAGGTAAACTGAGTACCATTATCCGATATGATGGACAATGGCACTCCATGCAGCTAAACTAACTCTCGAATGTATAACTTAGCATAATCATCCGCTGAATCGGTAGTCTTGACCGGTAGAAAATGAGTTGTCTTAGTTAACCTGTCCATAACTACCCAAATAGAGTCATGCTATCGACGAGTGCGAGGCAACCCTGTGATGAAGTACATATTGATCTCCTCTCACTTCCAAGTAGGGATACTAATGTTTTAGAGAACACCTCTAGGTATTTGATGCTCAACCTTCGCCTGTTGACAACTCGGACACTTAGCCACAAATTTAGCTATGTCCTTCTTCATGCCATTTCACCAATAGACTTCTTGTAGGTCACGGTACATCTTGGTGGCACCTAGGTGTATAGAGTATCTGGAACCATGAGCCTCATGCAATATCCGATCTCTCAAATCATCAACACCCAGAACACATAAGCAACGTCGATATCGAAGCACCCCATCTCCCCCTTGTAGAAGACTTCTACCTTCTGATTCTGAATGGCTTCCTTCAGATTTTTCAAAATAGGATCCTCGTTTGTCTAGCTTTAACATTGGTCACTAAGGATGAATCTGACATATTCTGAGCAATGACACCACCATATGTTGAGTCAACTAGACGGACTCCTAGCCATGCAAGCTGATGTACATCCTTCACCAACTCCTTCCTTTCTCCGTCTACATAGGACACACTCTCCATGAAAAGCCCGCTAACAGCATCTGCCACCACATTAGCCTTGCCCGGATGATGAAGGAGACTCATATCATAATCCTTCAAAAGCTCCAACCACCTTCTCTAACATAGATTTAGATCCTTTTGGGTGAACATGTGATAACGGGCAAAAATATATGCCCGAGATACTCTTTATTACTTCAATTAGTCTTGTTTATCTAAGTTATTGTATACATTTTCATGTGATTTTATATAATGTGGAGATATGTGCTAACCAACATGATTAGCCTTTGTTTTGTAGGTTTTGATGATGTTTGAGTAACTAATCCATGAGTTGGTGAAGTAGAAGCTTGGAAACGGAATTAACACGCGAACGTCGGCAAGAAAGAGGCACAAAACAGCCCACCGGCGCGTCGACAAGGTGCCACGGCAGGCAGGCCGCTCAAAACAGCCCACCTGCGCGTTGGCAACGTGCCACGGCAGGTGGACTCCGCGACCATGGGGCTACAACGCGCTGCCCAGGCAGCGTGACACGTTGCCAATGCGGCAAGGTGCTGCCTGGGCCGGTTTCGGGTGATTTTCCAGAGAGCCTCCGCGTTCGTAGCCTGTCACGGAGGCCGTGCTCCGCGATGCACTCCGTGACACGTTGCTTGTTAATCCGGGAAAGATTCCTACTAATATAAATAGCACAATTAGGTTTATTTTTCATAATTCAGACTTGGTGGAGCTAGGACGTGGGTTAGCAGCAGTCGAGGGACAAAAAAGCTAAGGGTTTTTCTCTCTTTCTTTCTTCTTTCAATCAATTGTACGTATGATTTACACTCATTTGAGGATGATCAATCCACAAATGAGTGGCTAATTCTCTTCCTTGCTAAGGTTTTGAACATGTGTATTGAATTTTGATTATGAATTATATGGTTTTTCATCTTCTTCTTCAATGTTGTTCTATTAATTCTTGTTCTTTACTGCATTAGTGTGTGGCCAACATTAATGTACATCTAAAAAGTCCAATTTCACTCGAGAGAGCAAGAAATTGGAAAGTTGTGAATTAATAGGGTATTGTTCTTAACTTGATTTGGGAAAATTGGGTTTTGATGTGCTTTCCTGATAGAAATATACTTGAAAGCCGTATTAGTCAATTTAGGAACCGGAATTGTATTGCTAGGTCATAAATTGCATTTGATCACAGAAATGTAGACGAATGGTTTATGATTCTAAAGTGAGATTAAATACGAGAGTTTTAATCTCTAGGCTAATGTTCTTGGCTAGCAACATGAAGAGAAGAATAACCGAATTATGATTACTATCGAATTCATTACTTGTTCTTAACCTTGGCATGCTCTTATCCATAGTTTCAATTCAAGTAAATATTTGTTAATAGTTTTAGTATATAGTTTATAAACAAAATTATTTAACTTTTGGTTACATTGTTGTCAACATAATTAGAAGTAAACTAGAATATAGTATACTTAAGCAATTTTACTTATCCAGAGTCTCCTTGGATCGATACTTGGCTTACTTAGCCACTTTATTACTTGTTTGACCACGTGCACTTGCGTGTCGGTTTTTAACCCCTACCAAAGCACCGAGCAAGTTTTTGGCGCCATTGCCGGGGAGGCTAGGCGATTTTTGAAATTGTGTTAAGTGTAAATTTACTGTATTTTTTGTTTTATTTTCTTAAGTGTTGACAACTTGGTCTTAGAATTTGTTTTAATTCTTTGTTTATTTTAATTTTTCTCTCTTTCGGATACCCTCATTGACATGACATCTTGGAATATAAATGGTGGATATGCATATTTCGGCGAATCTTGCATGAATTGCGGAGGACCCCACTTGTGGCAAAACTGTAACACTTGCAATATATGTGGGTGTCAATATGGCCATTGGGGTGATTGTACAGAGGCATATTCCCCTCCCCCAAGCCCCTACTATGATCCTTTTGTTATTTTTGCTGAATATAGGCATGTTGAAAATGAGGACTTGGGACGCCAAGTTCAAATAGAGGACATGATGAAACAACTCCTGGAGCAATCAGAAGCAATGAAGGAGTCGGTGGCAGAATTGATAATTCAGCAAAAGGAGAATGCAGAGGCTGTAAGCAGGATGAGCGTCAAACTCACAGAGATGTGTACTGAGGCTGAAGCTTGTGATAATTTGCAGGTGATAGTTTTAGCCGATATTCAAGAGGAACTACAAGAGGAATACAAGGGTGAATTTTTGGATGAAGCCCAACAATTAGAATCTCTTGAGTGTCTCCGTGATCGGCTCATACCTATAAAAATTCCATTCATGGAAGAAGAAAAAGAATATCTCCCATTTGACCTTAATGGAGAAATAGATGTCGATGTTGAAAAGGTGTACACAAGTAAGGAAGTCAAGCACAAAGCAATTTCAGAGTTGAGGTGTATTAGACCACACTCTATGCATTTTTCGACGTTAAGTTTGGTTGACAACATAGAAATAGAGTCTTCCAAGTTTATAGAGAAATGTCTAGAGGAGGACCAAGCCCCATATATTCTGAAATTTGCTAACTCAGAGAGACAAAATGACTTCGCTTACATAGGGGCCAATAGGTTCAAAAGAAAACATCTACTGCTTGGTCCTTACAATTTTTCACCACCACCCCTAGAGCATAAGAGGAAATTAGAAAAGAAATTAGGGGTGAGATTCATATCCTCAAGGTGGAGGAAAAAGTGGTGAAACTTGGTACGTCGTGCCGCGACGTAAAATTAGGCGCTGCTTGGGAGGCAACCCAAGGGTACCACAGGTACCATTTTAATTTCTTGCAATTGAGTTAATTTTTGTTTATTTTCATCTTGTGTTGTTTTGGTGGAAAGTTAAGCGCAGATGGAGGGGAAGTCTGAGTACCCGTGGAGGAGGAAGCTAACAAGCATGGAAGAGAAAAAGTGTGGGGTTGACCACCCACTTGTGCAAAGTCGAAGAAACGCATGTTGTTAGCTAAGCCTAAAGGCCTCAGGGAGTATTTCTCACCCTTTGTAAATTTTAATTTGATGCTATGAGGACATAGCATGATTTAAGTGTGGGGTGAGGGAAATTTCAAGGGAAATTTCAAAATTTTCTGTGCTTAACGATTTTGGTGAATGTAATGCTTGTGCAAAAGTTTGTGAGAAATTTGAAAATTTTGAAAAATTTTTGTGAATTAAGCATGACTTCATCACCCGTTGGTTTTTCTTTTCGGTTCTTTTCCGACGGGGGGTCTTTGAACCGAAGAAGAAGAAAAAAAAAATTTCTTTTTCTTTGTCTGTATATAATGTTTTTTTTAGTCATAGTTAGTGATTGTTTCCGACGATGGATGGATGACGACCGTCTTGAGGAAAATTAGTCGATAGGTTGTGGGTTTTTGAAACCATAACTAATTGGGGCTTGATGTTCTTTTTATGTGCTATACATGGTTGTAAGATGCAAGTATGTTCAGTATGAAGCATGAAATTGTATAACTTTGTTTGAGACACTTAGGATCTTGAATTTGACTCAATATGTTTGAAGCTTAATTCTGAATTCTTGTGATTAGCTGAGTAAGAGTCTACTGATTGTGTCTTGATTTGAGCATGTGCCATGAGTGTAAGGTTTTTGAGTATTCCGTGCTATTGTGGATTGTCTAGAACTTGCCTGGTGTGTTTATAAAACGAAATGAAGGATGTGAATTGGAGGAAATGATATAGGCATTTCTTTGAATGAACCAACTTTTTATCCCTCATTATACCTACCTTGAAAAATTAATCCTAGTTAACCCCATTGAGCCTTGAGCCTATTCTTTGACAGCTGCAACATAAGCTTAATCCTTTTTCTTTCATTAGCCTTGAAATTGAACCAAAACTCCGAAGCGCTTAAAGGAAAAATCCGAAAGGGTAAAGGAGTGAGAAGAATGGAAAAGAAGGAAAAATAGCAAGTTGTAAATAGTTGGGAAAAGCAAAAAGGTGCATTTGTGTGAAAATGGTTGGTTATTAGTAGGGAGTAAGAAAAGGAATGAATGAAACATATTGCTTAAGTACTCCTTACTAATAAGCTAAAAGTGTCGAAAGAAATGGGGGAACAAAAGAGGAAAAAGAAAACTAAAAGGAGAAAAAAAGTGAAGTGAGGGAAGGGAAGTTTGTAATGAAAGCGTGATGTATTAAAAGCGCTTAGGAAAGATAGTCACTATTACTGATCATAATAGTACCTACCCGCACCTGAGTTACATTACAACCTAAAAAGTCCTACTTGATCTTACATTCACACATCCTTATATTAGTGGAATAAAACACTAAGGGCAAGCTTATGGGTCATTACATAATGCATGTGAATTCTTTGTGAGAGTGAGCGTAATTCTATTCATGTACCCACACATGTTGTGATGTAAAAAATTGTTTTTGCGTGTGATTGGGTAACTCTCTTTCCGTGAGGGGCGCATGTTGAAAGAAGGATATATTTCATGTGGGATTTCTTAATCAGATGATTTGCATGAGTTTTCTAAAATTGAGAGTCGATTCTTGAGGTTAAGAAGTCTTAACATGGTTGTACTTCATTTCAATGATCAAATCAGGCATGCTCTATTTTTAGCTTGTATCTTACGTAATCGTTATAGCCGTAACCTGAATTATCTTGCTAAATTAGTTATGTAGGAGTCTCCATTTACATGATATGTAAAAGGTTGTTCGAGGACGAACAAGGATTTAAGTGTGGGGTTGTGATAACGGGCAAAAATATATGCCCGAGATACTCTTTATTACTTCAATTAGTCTTGTTTATCTAAGTTATTGTATACATTTTCATGTAATTTTATATAATGTGGAGATATGTGCTAACCAACATGATTAGCCTTTGTTTTGTAGGTTTTGATGATGTTTGAGTAACTAATCCATGAGTTGGTGAAGTAGAAGCTTGGAAACGGAATTAACACGCGAACGTCGGCAAGAAAGAGGCACAAAACAGCCCACCGGCGCGTCGACAAGGTGCCACGGCAGGCAGGCCACTCAAAACAGCCCACCTGCGCGTTGGCAATGTGCCACGGCAGGTGGACTCCGCGACCATGGGGCTACAACGCGCTGCCCAGGCAGCGTGACACGTTGCCAACGCGGCAAGGTGCTGCCTGGGCCAGTTTCGTGTGATTTTCCAGAGAGCCTCCGTGTTCGTAGCGTGTCACGGAGGCCGTGCTCCACGATGCACTCCGTGACACGTTGCTTGTTAATTCGGGAAAGATTCCTACTAATATAAATAGCCCACTTAGGTTTATTTTTCATAATTCAGACTTGGTGGAGCTAGGACGTGGGTTAGCAGCAGTTGAGGGACGAAAAAGCTAAGGGTTTTTCTCTCTTTCTTTCTTCTTTCAATCAATTGTACGTATGATTTACACTCATTTGAGGATGATCAATCCACAAATGAGTGGCTAATTCTCTTCCTTGCTAAGGTTTTGAACATGTGTATTGAATTTTGATTGTGAATTATATGGTTTTTCATCTTCTTCTTTAATGTTGTTCTATTAATTCTTGTTCTTTACTGCATTAGTGTGTGGCCAACATTAATGTACATCTAAAAAGTCCAATTTCACTCGAGAGAGCAAGAAATTGGAAAGTTGTGAATTAATAGGGTATTGTTCTTAACTTGATTTGGGAAAATTGGGTTTTGATGTGCTTTTTGATAGAAATATACTTGAAAGCCGTATTAGTCAATTTAGGAACCGGAATTGTATTGCTAGGTCATAAATTGCATTTGATCATAGAAATGTAGACGAATGGTTTATGATTCTAAAGTGAGATTAAATACGAGAGTTTTAATCTCTAGGCTAGTGTTCTTGGCTAGCAACATGAAGAGAAGAATAACCGAATTATGATTACTATCGAATTCATTACTTGTTCTTAACCTTGGCATGCTCTTATCCATAGTTTCAATTCAAGTAAATATTTGTTAATAGTTTTAGTATATAGTTTATAAACAAAATTATTTAACTTTTGGTTACATTGTTGTCAACATAATTAGAAGTAAACTAGAATATAGTATACTTAAGCAATTTTACTTATCCAGAGTCTCCTTGGATCGATACTTGGCTTACTTAGCCACTTTATTACTTGTTTGACCACGTGCACTTGCGTGTCGGTTTTTAACCCCTACCAAAGCACCGAGAAACATGTACTGTAGGCTTTTGTTTTCTGTAAATATATCCACATGGACCCCGTACAGATAGTGCCTCCAAATCTTCAAGGCAAATACTACCACCTCAAATTCGAGATCATGAGTCGGATAGTTCTTTTCATGGACTTTCGGCTGCCTGGAAAATAGGCTATAACTTTACTGTGATGCATCAATACACATCCAAGCCCAATCCTCGAATCGTCACAATACACCACAAACCCATCGGTACCCTCAGGTAGGGTTAACACTGGTGCTGAGGTGAGTCGAGTCTTCAATTCTTGGAAGCTCTTCTCACAATCCTCCGACCATTGTAACTTCACTTTCTTCTGGGTCAATTTAGTCAACGGGGCTGCAATGGATGAAAACCCCTCAACAAACCTCCGATAATAACCAGCTAAACCCAAGAAACTCCTAATACCCGAAGGACTCACTGGTTGTAATACCTCGAAAGTGCTTGAGAATAGACTTGGGAGTTAAAAGTTGAAAACTATTGAAATGGGAAAAATTTCACATAACGGACCATGGAACGACTCGTGGTATCAAACCATGGGTCGTTATATGCAGTCTTTGGTTAGGAAAGACTAGATGGCAGTGGAGACAACAGACGACACAATGACTTATTGTTTGTAACAATAAGCTGTTGTTAGTAGGCGTTGGAGGAGGATGGGTTCAACAAGAGGAATACAATAGGTCTTCCAATGACTCGTTGTGGGATCTAATGACTGGTCATTACCGGTCGTTGTTTGGGTGCAAGAATTTCTAGTGTATGTGACGGATCGTGACCACGACTCATTGGAGGAAACAACAAGTCGTAGCGAGGCTCGTGGTAGGAAGGTTTAGCTTTTGTGAAAGGGAAATAACGGTCAATATAACGACTCGTTGTCTTGGAGGATGAGTAATCCTATCCATCCGTCATCCAGATCTAGAGGCAAGTCCCATGCAGTGCAAGCAACAATCAACAGAACGGGTCGTTGTTCCTTCCAATGACCCATTGGTTTCGTCCGTTAGTTCAACCCGACCAGTTTTCAGGGTAGATTCAATAAGGGTATTTTTGACTTTTTCACTTTATAAGACCCTAAACTATGTCGTTTTAGCTTATAAAAGGTGGGTTTTTAAGGGGAGAATTATTTCTAAGCCTTCATTCATGCATGCATGAGTTTAAAGGGGTGATCAAAAGGTGATTCAAGGTTTTCTTCCCCAATTCCTTTCAATTTCTTCTTGGGAATTCAAAGGAGGTAAGAATCAGTGGTTCCAGATATGTAAGGCTATCCATGGGTGATTTCTTCCACACCCATGCCCGTCCTCTATGATTTTTCAAAAATTTATTAAAAGCTCATGGGGTTTTAAAGATGATTTTTATAAAAGTCTAATGACTTGATAATGGGTTTTGTATTTTTAGATTCTCATTATAATATATGGGTTTTGATCAGTTTTTATTATTTAAATCATTTATAATTTTATCGATTTCGATTTCTATGAAATTTAGCCTAATTATGCATGACCTATGATGAATCGATTTATGATCTTTTCTTCAAATGATGATATTTATGAACCCAACATGATTTATTATTTGAATTATGGATTTATGATATTACCCATCTTGATTTTATGATTTCCATGATATATGCATGATTTACAAGTATATATGAACCTTATGAATCATGAATTATATTTTGGCCAACTCACGGGCCTCGTTTCATGGCTAGTCCATGTATTTAAAAGTATGTTTATAATTATAATGATTTAACTAGCCCATGAATTCATGCATGTGATACTATGAGCACTATATATATTTTGGGAGTAGTATCGAACACCGAGTAGATTCGGGGCTCAAGTTAAGCCCCAGATCTCATAAACTACGCGCCACCATAGGTATGTTGGGACCCCTTTCATGCCATCCCCGGCCCAAATGGCCCTTTTCATGGTGATATCACACTTTCATGGTTCTACTCTTGGCAAGGTACGGACAACCTCCCGACTAAGATTATAAGTCGGGCTTCATGTGTGTTCATATAGGGTATGTCGGTTAAGAGGATCTCTTACTGCTCCTCATGGTTTATGCATATTATGATTATGTATTTTGTCTCTAGTCATGTTAAGTAAAGCTCTTTCCTTATGATTATGATTATGTTTATGTTTACACTATGAATGTTTTGAAAACCTTGGGCCTTATGACATGATATGATGATTTACGATACGAGCATGATGTCCTACTCATATGATCATCTATGAGTATTTGTATGTATATATATATATGTATATATATATATATATATATATATATATATTTAAATATCCATTTTACTTACCTTTCATACTTAGTACATTCCACGTACTGACCGCATACTTTCAATGTTGTATCATTTCATGATACAGGACCCGACTCTCAGGCTCACCCTTCTCAGTAGCTCCTTAGAGTTCGCTATCAGCTTATTTGGTGAGTCCTCATGTTCCGAGGGCCATAGTCTATTATTTCTCTTTCAATTTCAGTATCATAGGGTTAGTTGAGGTACTATCCCATAAACCCATCTTTCATGATTAGAGGCTTTTTAGACTATAAGTTGTATTTTGGTCATGTATGGATTATGTATCGTCTTTTATCAATTATTATTTCATGTTTATGTTTTCTTATGTTAAGTCTTCCACTTATGTGAATGAATTAGATGTATGCTCATGCCATGGATCGACTTGGGGTCTCTCGGGGCTCCTTGTCTCGTGTCTACAATTCAGGTGTACGTGCGAGTTATGACAAACTTGGTATCAGAGCCATAGGTTTTGAATTGTCTAAGGGTGTCTGAAAGTCATGTTAAATAGAGTCTTTTTCATGGCTGTGAAGTGCACCACACATATGACGACGAGGCTACGAGACGTTTAGGAAATGTTTCCTTCTTTCATGATCTATGTCGTGCGATTAAAGTCCTTTACTCCTCTAATTTGTGCTACTCCTGTTTGTAGAATCATGCCTCCATGACGAGTGAACGCCAGGATAAATGGTAATGGTAATGGTCATGAGGGTGTCCATGATGATAAGCTTCAACCAGCCCCACCCGTTCACAAGGAGCACGTGCCAGAGCTAGCTGCCCACATGGAATTTAGGGCAGCGATTCAGATGCTACTACAGGCCATGACAGCCTAGGTTCAGAATCAGAGAGTGGCACATTACCCTCCGAATGGGAATGCGGCAACAACTAGGGTGAGGGATTTCTTAAGGATGAGCCCCCCTGAGTTCATGGGGTCAAAGGTGGATGAGGATCCACATGATTTCATTGAGGAGATTCTGAAAATCACCCAAGTTATGGGGGTGAACAATGGGGAGTGTGTTGACTTGACCTCCTATTAGCTAAACGGGGTGGCTCATATATGGTTTAAGTAGTGGAGAGATGCCAGGGTAGTGGGTGCAGGCCCGATAAGTTAAGAGGAGTTCCATGCAACATTTATGGATCGGTTCTTCCCTCGAGAGATGAGGGATCTTAAGGCGACCGAGTTTGTTAATTTGGAGCAGGGTAATATGTCATTTCAGGAGTATGCATTAGAGTTCACCCGATTATCCAATTATGCTCCGGAGTTGGTGGCAGATCAGAGGGCTTGGGTGAGCCATTTTGTGAATGGGGTGGCGGATTAATTGTACAGGGATTGCTGGATTGCCATGCTTCATCGGGATATAGACTTTCCCAGAATTGTACTGCATGCACAGCAGATGGATTCAGTCTATCGAAGGCAGAGGGAGGCCAAGAGGGCCAGGATTGATAGCTATGGGGTTTCTCAAGTCAGGTAGGGGGGTGGACAGCGTCGGCAGTCCCAGCACAGGTCTATCACCCCAGCTCCATCATCGGCCAACACGCTATCTAGGTTAAGGGGAGATCATAGGAGAATGGATTCAGGCTTGAGGGATTAGGGTTGCATGCAGGTGGAGCGCACTTTTCCAGTTTGTGCGGAGTGCGACAAGAATCATCCTGGGAGGTGCCTAGTTGGGTGCTGATACTTGTTTCGGGTGTGGAAAACCCAGACATAGAGTCAGAGATTACCCTTCAGCCAGTTCTACCGCTCTAGCAACACGTCCCCCTCAGCAGGGTGCCTCTACTAGTTCAGTAGGCATTCAGCGCCAAAAGAGGTTTTATGCTTTAGTACCCCGCCAGGAGCAGGAGGCTTCACCAGATGTGGTCACTGGTATATTGCAAGTCTTCCATATTGATTCTTATGCCTTGTTAGATCTAGGAGATACTTTGTCTTTTGTGACCCCTTATATTGCTAGTAGTTTTGGAGTTATCTCTGAAATCCTGTCAGAATCGTTCTTAGTCTCTACCCCAGTCGGTGAATCGATTGTAGCTAGGCGGGTGTATAGAGGTTGCCCCATCACAGTGTTGCATAACGTTACCTCTGCAGACTTGGTAGAGTTGGCTATGATTGACTTTGACATCATTTTGGGCATGGATTGGTTGTTTGCATGTTATGCTTTTTTTAATTGTAGAACCGGGTTAGTAGAGTTCAGGATTCTGGGTGAGCCAGTCTTAGAGTTGAAGGGAAATTCAGTTGTACCAGCCAGTCGGTTTATTTCTTATCTTAAGGCCAGGAAAATGATTTCTAAGGGCTGCATGTATCACCTAGTTAGGGTTAAGGATGTTTAGTCCCAGACCCCGACTATCCAGTCAGTTTCGGCGGTGTGTGAGTATCCAGAGGTTTTTCCTGATGATTTGCTAGGTGTTCCTCTGGAGAGGGAAATTGATTTCGGCATTGATCTCCTACCTTATATGCAACCCATCTCTATTCCTCCCTACAGGAAGTCTCCGACCGAGCTAAAGTAGTTGAAGGATCAGTTGAAGGACTTGTTAGATAAAGGCTTTATCAGATCGAGCAAGTCCTATTGGGTGCACCGGTGTTATTTTTTTGGAAGAAGGATGGTTCCCTTCGCATGTGTATTGATTATCAGCAATTGAACAAGGTCACTATCAAAAATAGGTACCCCTTGCCCAGGATTGATGACTTGTTTGACTAGCTTCAGGGTGTCAGATGTTTCTCAAAGATAGATCTTAGGTTCGGGGATCACCAGCTCACGGTTCGGGAGAGTGACATCCCGAAAACCACTTTCAAGACTCGGTATGGTCACTACGAATTTGTTGTTATGTCATTTGGACTAACCAATGCCCCTGTAGCTTTTATTGATCTAATGAATAGGGTGTTCAAGTCATATTTGGACATGTTCATGATCGTGTTCATCGATGATATCCTTATATACTCTCAGAGTGAGGAGGAGCATGCCGCTCACTTGAGAGTAGTACTTCAGACCCTCAAGGATCGTCAGTTGTATGCAAAATTCAGCAAGTGTGAATTTTTGTTGGACTCCATGACATATTTAGGCCATGTGGTATCGAGTGAGGGCATAAAAGTAGATTCTTAAAAAATTGAAGCGATAAAGAATTGGCCTAGATCGATGAATCCTTAAAAATTCAGAGTTTCTTGGGCCTAGCAGGCTACTATCGGAGGTTTGTTGAGGGTTTTTCATCAATTGCAGCACCATTGACCAGTTTGACTAAGAAAAAGGTAAAGTTCCAATGGTCGGAGGCTTGTGAGAAAAGCTTCCAAGAGTTGAATACTCAACTCACTTCAGCACCAATGTTGACCCTAACCGAGTGTACCAATGGTTTTGTAGTATATTATGATGCTTCAAGGATCGAACTTGGGTGTGTGTTGATGCAGCATGGGAAAGTGATAGCGTATGCCTCAAGACAACTGAAAATCCATGGGAAGAATTACCCGACGCACAACCTCAAATTGGCCACCGTGGTGCTCGCATTGAAGATATGGCGTCATTACTTGTATGGAGTCCATGTGGATGTATTTATAGATCATAAAATCTACAATATGTGTTCATGTAGAAGAACCTCAATCTTCAGCAGCAGAGGTGGTAGAACTACTCAAAGACTATGATATGAGTGTTCTTTACCACCCGGGAAAGGCTAACGTGGTAGCGGATGCACTTAGTAGTCTCTCTATGGAGAGTGTGTCCCACGGGGAGGAAGGAAAGAAAGAGATGGAAAAAGATGTTCATCGACTTGCAATATTGGGAGTGAGGCTAGTCGACTCAGTCGATAGGGGTGTTTTTGTGCAGAATGGATCAGATTCATCCTTGGTGGTTGATGTCAAATCTAGGCAAGATGAGGATCCAATTTTGAGGAAATTGAAGGAGGCTGCGTGAAGTAAAAAGGTGGAAGTTTTTTCCCAAGGGGGAGATGGGGTGCTTCGATATCAGGGTCTTCTGTGTGTTCCCGATGTTAATGATTTAAGAGGCCGGATATTGTATGAGGCACATCGTACCAGATATTCTATCCATCGGGGATCCACGAAGATGTATCGGTACTTGAGAGAAATCTTTTGGTGGATGGCATGAGAAGGATATTGCAGAGTTCGTAGCCAAATGTCCAAATTGTCAACAAGTAAAGGTTGAACATCGAAGACCGGGAGGAGTACTTCAAGATATTAGCATTCCTACTTGGAAGTGGGAAGAGATTAATATGAACTTCATTATAGGCTTACCTCATACTCGTCGACAATATGACTCCATTTGGGTGGTGGTAAACTGGTTGAGCAAGGAGACATATTTTCTACTTGTCAAAACCACTGATTCAGCAGATGATTATGCCAAATTGTATATTCAGGAGTTGGTTTGACTTTATGGAGTGCCCTTTTCTGTTATTTCAAACTGAGGTACTCAGTTTACCTCCTAGTTCTGGCGGTCTTTTCAAAAGGGCCTTGGGACTCAAGTTAAGCTTAGCACAACCTTTCATCCGCAAATGGATGGCCAAGCCGAACAAACAATCCAGACTCTTGAGGACATGTTGAGAGCATATGTGATGGATTTCAAAGGTACTTGGGATGATCATTTGCCCTTGATCGAGTTTGCTTATAATAATAGCTATCACTTTAGCATCTAGATGGCACCGTTCGAGGTTCTTTATGGGAGAAGGTGTAGATCACCCATTGGATGGTTTGAGGTTGGTGAGGCAGCGATGATAGAGACTGAATCTATTCATGAGGCTATGGTAAAGGTTCAGTTGATAAGGGACCGGTTGGAAACTGCTCAGAGTCATCAAAAGTCATATGCGGATGTGAGGAGTGGGGATTTAGAGTTTGAGGTAGACGATTGGGTATTTTTAAAGGTATCTCCCATAAATGGAGTCATGTGGTTCAAGAAGAAAGGAAAACTCAGTCCTCGATATGTTGGTCTCTACCGGATTACGAGAAGAGTTGGTAAGGTAGCGTATGAGTTGGACCTGCCCTCAGAGTTATCTTCTATATATCCCGTGTTTCATGTGTCATTTTTGAAGAAATGTTAAGGGGATCCAGCCCTAGTAGTTCCGGTGGACAGCGTCGGTGTCAAGGACAGCCTCAGCTATGAAGAAGTTCCTATGGAAATATTGGACCGTCAAGTTCGGAGACTAAGGAACAAAGAAGTAGCATCAGTTAAGGTTCTATGGAGAAATCAGCATGTTGAAGGATCTACGTGGGAAGCCAAAGCGGATATGATGGCTAGATATCCCCATTTATTCTCTATCTGCTCAGTTTCGACATGATGTATTAGTTATGCTCTATGACTCTATTTAGTTTTCATGTTCAGTTCATGTGTTCAAGTCTCTATTATGTGTATGGATGTGTATATGAAACATGAGATCAGTTCATAGGTGATATGAATCGGAGTTATTCATTCCGTAAGGTTTCGGTTCAAATGATCAGTATTTAATATGATAATTGCATGTCTCAGTTTCTGCTTGTTTCCTAAATTTGAGGAAGAATATTTTCAGGAGGGGGAGATATTGTAATATCCCGAAAGTGCTTGACAATAGACCCGAGAGTTAAAAGTTGAAAACTGCTGAAATGGGGAAAATTTCACAAAATGGACCATGGAACGATTGTGGTATCAAACCACAGGTCATTATATGCATTCGTTGGTTAGGGAAGGCTGGGTGGCAGTGGAGACAACAGATGACACAACGACTTGTTGTTGGTAACAATGAGTCATTGGTAGCAGGCGTTGGAGGAGGCTGGGTTCAAAAAGAGGCATACAACGGGTCTTCCAACGACTCGTCGTGGGATGTAATGACTCGTCATTACTGTTCATGGTTTGGGCACAAGAATTTCCAGTGTATGTGATGGAGCGTGACCACGACTCATTGGAGGAAACAACAATTGGTGGTGAGGCTCGTGGTAAAAAGGTTCAGCTTTTGTGAAAGGGAGACAACAGTCGATATAACGACCCATTGTCTCGGAGGACGATTCGTCTTGTCCGTCCGTCATACAGATCCGGAGACAAGTTCCATGCAGTGCAAGCAACGAGCAATAGAACGGGTCGTTGTTCCTTCAAATGACCCATTGGTTCCATCCGTTTGTTAAACCCAGCCAGTTTTCAGGGTAGATTCATTAAGGACATTTTTGACTTTATCATGTTATGAGTCCCTAAACTACGTTATTTTAGCTTATGAAAGGTGGGCTTTTAAGGAGATAATTATTTCTAAGCCTTCATTCATGTATGCATAAGTTTAGAGGGGTGATCAAAAGGTGATTCAAGGTTTTCTTCCCCAATTCCTTTCTATTTCTTCTTGGGCCTTCAAAGGAGGTTAAGAATTAGTGGTTCCAGGTATGTAAGGTTATCCATGGGTGATTTCTTCCACATCCATACCCATCCTCTATGATTTTCACAAAAAATTTATTAAAAGCTCATGGGGTTTTAAGATGATTTTTATAAAAGTCTAATGATTTGATAATGGGTTTTATGATTTTAGATTCTCATCATAATCAATGGGTTTTGATAAGTTTTTATTATTTAAATCATTTATAATTTTATCGATTTTGATTTCTATGAAATTAAGCATAATTATGCTGACCTATGATGAATCGATTTACGATCTTCTCTTCAAATAATGATATTTACGAACCAAACATGATTTACAATTTGAATTATGGATTTATGATATTACCCATCATGATTTTATGATTTCCAAGATATATGCATGATTTACAAGTATGTATGAACCTTATGAATCATGAATTATGTTTTGGCCGACTCACGGGCCTCATTTTATGGTTAGTTCACGTATGTACAAGTATGTTTATGATTATCATGATTTAACTAGCCCATGAATTCAGGCATGTTATACTATGAGCACTATATATGTTTTGGGAGTAGTATCGAACACCGAGTAGATTTAGAGCTCAGGTTAAGCCCCAGATCTCATAAACTACATGTCACCGTAGGTATGTTGGGACCCCTTTCATGGCCGTCCCCGGCCCAAATGGTCCTTTTCATTGTGATATCACACTTTTTCATGTTCTACCCTTGGCAAGGTACCGACACCCTCCCGACTAGGGTTACAAGTCGGGCTTCATGTGTTCTCATATGGGGTATGTCGGTTAAGAGGATCTCCCATTGTTCCTCATGATTTATGCATGTTATGATTATGTATTTTGGCTCAAGTCATGTTAAGTAAAGCTCTTTCCTTATGATTATGATTATGTTTATATTACGAATGTTTTGAAAACCTTGGGCCTTACGACATGTTATGATGATTTACGATACAAGCATGATGTCCTACTCTTATGATCATTTATGAGTATATATATTTTTTAAATGTCTATTTTACTTACCTTGCATACTCAATACATTCCACGTACTAACCGCATACATTCTATGATATATCATTTCATGATACAGGACCCAAATCTCAGGCTCACCCTCCTCAATAGCTCCTTAGAGTTCGCTATCAACTTATTTGGTGAGTCCTCATGTTCCGAGGGCCATATGTTTAGACTCTATTATTTCTCTTTCAGTTTCAGTATCATAGGGTTAGTTGGGGTATTGTCCCATCAACCCGTCTTTCATGATTAGAGGTTTTTTAGACTATATGTTGTATTCAGCCTTCATGTATGGATCATGTATTGTCTTTTCTCCGTTACTTTGAAATGTTTACGTTTTCTTATGATAAGTCTTCCACTTATGTGAATGAATTAGATGTATGCTCATGCCATAGGTCGACTTGGGGTCTCTCGGGGCTCCTTGTCCCGTTTCTACGATATGGGTGTACGTGTGGGTCATGAAACTGGTCTAGGCCAATTCTTCACCGCTTTTATATTTTGAGAGTTTACCGGTACACCCTCACTTGACACTACCTGTCCCAAAAAATGCCACCGAGTTCAACCAAAACTCTCATATACTAAATTTAGCTTATAACTGGCGATCCTTAAGAGTCTATGGCACCACCCTCAAATGAGCGGCATGCTCCTCCTCGCTCCGCAAGTTTATAAGAATATCATCTATGAAAACAATCATGAAGATATCCAAATATAGCTTGAACACCCTGTTCATCAAATCCATAAAAGCTGCAAGAGCATTCGTTAGTCCAAAAGACATAACTACAAACTCATAGTGACCATAACGAGTCCTGAAGGCTATCTTCATGATGTCACTCTCCCGAATTCTGAGCTGATGGTATCCAGATTTGAGATCTATCTTTGAAAAGCACTTAGCACCCTGAAACTGGTCAAACAAATGATCAATCCTGGGGAGGGGATACTTGTTCCTGATTGTGACCTTGTTCAATTGCCGATAATCAATGCACATCCAAAGGGAACCATCCTTCTTGTGGACAAAGAGAACTAGTGCACCCCATGGGGATTTGCTCGGTCTGATGAAACCCTTGTCTAAGAGATCCTTCAACTGCTCCTTCATCTCCTTTATCTCTTCTGGAGCCATTTTGTAAGGAGGAATAGATATAGGCTATGTATCGGGAAGAAGGTCAATACCAAAATTGATCTCCCGCTCGGGAGGGATTCCCGGTAAGTCATCTAGAAACACCTCTGGATACTCACATACTACAGGACCTGACTGGATAGTCGGGGTTTCAGACGTAGTATCCTTGACCCTAACTAGATGATACACGCAACCCTTAGAAATCATCTATTTGGCCTTAACGTAGGAAATGAAGCTACCTACGGGCACAACTGAACTACCCTTCCTCCGTAAGACTGGTTTACTAGGAAATCTAAACTCTATTGCATGGGTCCTACAATTGACTGAGGTATAACATGCATATAACCAATCCATGCCGAGGATAACATCAAAATAGGTCATGGATAACTCTACTAAATCTGCTGAGGTGACTCTCTAAAGGACTGTGACAGGGAAATTTCTATATATCCATCAAGCTATAACTGTGTCACGACCCGAACATAGACCCAGATCGAGACACCGGACAAGAAACCCCGAGAGGCTCCAAGTCAACCCATGACATGAACATAACATCTATAATCAACATCATATAGCGGAAGTTCAACATAATCAACATAAAAGAAGTCTACATACATATATATCAAGTTAAAACTGAATCAAACAATGACAAGCTAATTTCTATATAATGTCTGAAAAGCCTCTAACACAACTAATGAGCTGATGGGACAACACCCCTAACTAGCTCGACAAAGTCTGAAACTAAAAGGAACATAATAAACTATAAATGAATGAACGTCCTCGAAGGATGAGGACTCACTAACAACAAGATGGATAGGTCAGAGAGGGAGGCAGGGGCTAAGGATGCTGTTGAAACTGATCCCTCGAACCTTTATCTTGAAATGATACATCATAGAGTTTGTGGTCAGTACTTGAAATGTAATGAGTATGCAAGGTAATTAAAAATGAATAGTTAAAATACATAAGAGTTCATAAGAGTCGGACAATATTATCATAACATAATTATCATAATGTACACATAAGGGCTCAAGGTTTTCAAAACATTCATAAATTAATAACAATCATGATTATGGGAGAAAAGCATCATTAAACATAACTTGAGCCAAAGTAACATAAACATAACCATGCATAAATCGTAAGGATCAATGGGAGGACTCGTCATAATCAACACCATCATGATAGAGCTTACATGATGCCCCAACTATCTCACTCAAGTGGGCAGAGCCATCCCAGGCTTGCCAAGAAAGGGACGTGCAGTATGTGATATCACAAAATGGGGATCCATTAACATTTAGATATATATAAACCTACGGAGGCATGTAATTTTGAGACACCGACGTAGTCATTTGAATACCAAGCTACTCTGTGCTAGACACTGCTCCCAAAAACATGCACATTAGGGCTCGTATAGTAACCGTAAAATCATTCATGAATTTCATGGCCAAATAAATACTAACATCATTGATACCCATTTAAATTACATGATTAGCCATGAATTGTCCATGAGTCATAAATCCATCAATCATGAAATCCATGCATACTAGTAAAACATGTATAAACTTGACATTTCATAAATCCATGATAAGTACTTAAGAGAAATCAAATCATAAAGCATAAATCATAATTGGGCTAATCAAGAAGATCAAGATCATAATGATATCATAACTCGATTTTTCATGAAGTATATAAAATTGGGCATGGTTTATTAAAATTTGAAACTATAATTTAATAATCAAAATAGTTATAAAATCTACCCATAGATCATAAACATGATTTGATACATGAAGGGTATTGACCCATAGATAGGTGATAGAGAATTTCATAAGAATTGGAATAAATCTCATAAGATCATAAAACTTGAATCTAAAATTGAAATCCATGGAAATTGAGAAGAGTTTTGAGCATGAAAGTGAAAGGAACTCTCATTCATAGCTCACATACCTGGGTAAGTTGATCTTACACTCTTCCTTGAATGCCCAAAGGAAATTAAAGGAGAATTGATGGATTTTAGCCTTGATCACCCCTAGGAACCTTCTAGTCTTGCATGCATGGAGAGGAGTGATTTAGAATAAGCTAAACCCTCTTAAAAAAATCCTAACTAAGCTTAAAAAGACGTAGTTTAGGCCTTAGAAATTACGGAAAAAACCTTAATAAATTCGCAGGGAAAAACATACAGCTAGTCCCAACGAGGACTAGATGATTCGTGCCCACTGACCATGACTCATGGTCACCTTCTCGTTGCTTGCACTACCAAATCCATTCTGAGGGTCACCACGACTTGTGGTTTACCCAACGACTCATGGTGACCAAGTCGTCATCCACACTGCCCAACCTCCTTTATTCTTAGACCATACTTGACCACGGTTGACCTAAAGAATCGTGGTGCTGACCACGAGTCGTGGTCACACCCATGGTCACCCCAAAACTAAAATTTCATCCATGGCCAAACTCTTCCTGCAATTCACTCCACGACGCATGGTGCACCCCACGGGTCATGGGACGACTCATCCTATCACCTGGTGTAGAAAATTCATTTTTCTTAGTTCTAATTTACGGATCTGATCTTAGAAACTTTTGGGGTGTTACAATATCTCCGCCTTGGGAACATTCATCCTTGAATGTAGGCTAAACATGCTAAAAAACTAGGGAAAGAACTGATATCCAAAATATTGAATATTTACAACTGAAACTGATGGAGTATCTGACTCTTGGCTTATCTTACATATCCGAACTGAATATCTAAATTTTACATGCATGCTAAGGTGTGAGAGATAATGAAAGATTTGAAACTGATATGAAACTAGATAGAACACTGAGAAGGATCTTTCCCTCTAACTGGCACTGAGCTGATACGAACTGAGCCATCATTCTCAAATCGCTTTCTGATACTGAACTAGAATTCATGATATCTGGTCTAACTAAAAGTAAGGGACTCATGAACACGAATGATTTATGACAAGTAAAAATGAGCACATACTTAAGGTACCCTCATCAGCTGGGCTACTAAAGCAACTCGTAAAGACTGAGTTTGATTTGAACATACTGAAAGGCATGAGTTAACACACATAGCTTGTTTATAACATAAATATGAGCCTTAAGGATTCATAGAGTAAGGCTAGCATCACTGTCTGAAGAGGCTATCTAGAAATTCTGGAAGTCTTCACATGGGATTGGATGGAGCATAGCTTCAACTGAAATACAAGCGGAATTATCTGAACCTGAAGGGATGGACATACCGTAATTGTTAGGGCTAGAACTCCCCTACTAGCATACTCAAGATTTGACTTGTCTCACAGACTTACCATCTCCCCCTTAGCTTTAAGCCATCATTCTAAGGCTCCTGAATCTTTCTTAAGGTTGGGGCTAAACCACTAACTCTTGACTTCTCGTCCACCTCTAATATTCACAGTAAAACCTCATACTCACAGCTATTCACACCATACATTGACAATCTCTTCTCAATAAACATCTCGAGAGCTTCTTATTAAATATTGGGGTTCTATGGCTAGCAACATAAAAAGAGTAGCACACGAAATTCATAACATACCTGTGACTACTTTTGGTGACTTGCCCTTATCCTGATGTGCTGCCAAAGCATAGGAGCTATTTTGACATTGCCCGCCACCTGCGCTAGATGATGCACCCTGCTGGAATGGGTGGTTCACATGAGCTACTGAAGAGGTGGCTGAGTCTCTACTCTCTCCTCGCTTAGCTGCTGCTCAATCTCGGTGCTTATGACCTAACTTGCTGCACAAATAACAAGCATCTGAGCTGGCCATGCGTTCTCCTAAATGGTGCTTCCCACAGCTCTTACAAGCTGGATAGGTAATCTCCCTTACCCTGGGCCTGTACGAAACATAGGTTGTCTAAGGTTCTGGGGCTGATGATCTCTGCTTGGAGCATTAGCGGTGTCCACCACTCGACCTCTGGGGGAAGAACTCTGAATCTTCTATTCTAGTCTTCTTGGGTGCTCTCTCATTTTCTTTCACTTGTTCCACCTCTATCTATTGGGCATATACCACCAAACATGGAAGTCTATGTCTTTGTGCAATATGGCAGTCCTGTACTCTTTGACCAAGGAATCTGCCATTCCATTCACGAATCTACTCAGTCGATCCCTCTGGTCGGCTACCATATCGGTACATACTTGGACAACCGAGTAAAATCCAATGCATACTCCTAGACAATCATTTTACCCTGATTTAGGTTCACAAACTCCTCTACTTTAATCTCCCTCATCTCACGAGGGAAGAACCGATCCAGTAATGTGACATGAAACTCCTCCCAACCAATAGGGCCAGCTCCAACTACACTGCTATCCTTCTATTGCTTAAACAAGATGTGTTGAACCCCTCTCAACGAGGCTAAATCGACGCACTCCTCTCCAGTCACCCTCATGATCTGGGTGATCTTTAGAATCTCATCAATAAACTCATGTGGATCCTCGTCCACCTTTGGCCCAAGAAACTCGGGAGGGTTCATCCTCAGAAAATCTCTAACTCATGTCGCCATCGCATTCCAATTCTAAGGGACATGCGCTACCTCCTACTGATTGACCTAGGTAGTCAAGGCTTGAGCTAGCATCTATATAGCTGAGCTGAACTCAACGTGGGAAACTTGCTCGAGTATGTGCTCTTCATGGGCTGGTGGGGCCTGATGGTGCCCATCTCACCATTCTCGTGGCCATTTCCATTCCCATTTCTTCTTCAATTAACTCAGCAAGGAGGCATGATTCTGCAAATGCGTATAGCATGACTTAGAAGGATAGAGAGACATTTCATCGCATGACATAGATCATGAAAGAAGGAAACATTTGCTAAACGTCTCGTAGCCTCTTCGTCAAAAGTGTGGAGCGCTTCAAACCCATTAAAAGACTCTACATAACGCGGCTTTCATACACCCTAGGACACTTCAAAACCTAATGCTCTGATATCAAGTTTGTCACAATCCCAATATAGACTAGGATCGAGACACAGACAAGAAACCCCAAGAGGCTCCAAGTCGACCCATGGCATGAACATAACATCTATACTCAACATCATACAGTGGAAGTTCAACATAATCAATACGGCAGAAGTCTACATACATATATATCAAGTAAAAACTGAATCAAACAATAATAGGCTGATTTCTACATAACGTCTGAAAAGCCTCTAACACAACTAATGAGCTGATATGACAACACCTGCAACTAGATCAACAAAGTCTGAAACTGAAAGGAACATAATAAACTTTACATGACTGAACATCTTTGAAGGATGAGAAATCACCAACAACTAGCTGGACAGGTCAGAGAGGGAGGCAGGGGCTAAGGATGCTGCTGAGACTGATCCCTCAGACCTGTATCTTGAAAAGATGCATCATAGAGTATGCCGTCAGTACTTGGAATATATTGAGTATGCAAGGTAAGTAAAAATGGATAGTTAAAATACATAAGAGTTTAAGAGTCAGACAACATGATCATAACATAAATATCATAATGTAAATATAAGGGCTCAAAGTTTTTCAAACATTCATAAATCAATAATAATCATAATCATGGGAGAAAAGCTTCATCAAACAAAACTTGAGCCAAAGTAACATAAACATAACCATGCATAAATCATGAGAAAAAATGGGAGGACTCGTCATAACCGACTCCATCATGATAGAGCTTACATGATGCCCCCAACTATCTCACTCAACTGGGCAAAGAGCTTGCCAGGAAAGGAAAGTTCAATATGTGATATCACAAAAAGGGGATCCATTAACATTTGGATATATATATAAACCTATGTTGGCGCATAGTTCTGAGACACTGGTGTAGTCCTTTAAACGCCAGGCTACTTGGTGCTAGACACTACTACCCAAAACATGCACATTAGGAATCGTATATTTACTGTAAAATCATTTATGAAGTTCATGGCCAAATAAATAATAACATCATTGATCCCTATTTAAAATATATGATTAGCCATGAACAAGGGCCCATGAATTGGCCAAGAGTTACAAATCCTTCAGTCATGAAATCCATGTATACTGGTAAATAAGTTTAAACTTAACATTTCATATATCCATGATAAGTACTTGAGAGAAATCAAATCATAAAGCATAAATCATAATTGGGCTAATTAAGAAGATCAAGATCATAATGAAATCATAACTCGACTTTTCATGAAGCATACAAAATTGGGCATAGTTTAATTAAAATTTGAAACTATAATTTTATAATCAAAAAATAGTTATAAAACCTGCCCATAGATCACAAAACATGATTTGATACATGGAGGGAATTTACCCATAGATAGATCATAGAGAATTTCACAAGAATTGGAATAAACCACATAAGATCATGAAACTTAAATCTAGAATTGAAATCCATTGAAATTGAGAAGAGTTTTGAGCATGAGAGTGAAAGGAACTCTCATTCATAGCCTCACATACTTGGGTAAGTTGATATTACACTCTTCCTTGAATGACCAAAGGAAATTGAAGGAGAATTAATGGATTTTAGCCTAGATCACCCCTAGGAACCTTCTAGTTTTTCATGCATGGAGAGGAGTGATTTAGAATGAGATAAACCCTTTTAAAACAATCCTAACTAAGCTTAAAACGATGTAGTTTTGGCCTTAGGAACATAGAAATTATGGAAAAACCCTTAATAAATTCGCAGGGAAAAACATACTGCCAATCCTAATGAGGGACTGGAGAACTCGTGCCCACTGACCATGACTTGTGATCATCTTCTCGTTGCCTGCACTGCCAAATCCCTTCTGAGGGTCACCATGACTTTTGGTGTACCCAACAACTCATGGTGACCAAGTCGTCGTCCACGCTGCCCAACCTCCTTCATTCTTACACCATACTTGACCACAATTGACCTAAAGAATTGTGGTGCTGACCACGACTCGTGCTCACACCCATGGTCACCCTAAAACTAAAATTTCATCCATGGCCAAATTCCTCCCCATGAGTCACTCGATGACTCGTGGTGCACCCCACGGGTCATGGGATGACTCGTCTTGTGACCTGCTGTAGAAAATTCAATTTTTCCGTGTAAAATTCCCATTTCTGATCTTATAAACTTTCGATGTGTTACAAAATTAAATAACCGACCGAAGTAGAGACTGAGAAGGGTTCTGATAAAATTTCGGGAATTACTCCAAAACTACCAGCAACATAGGGTGTCACAAAAGATAAAGTATCCCCTAGATATAACAATGCATATACATCAAGGTGGAATACTCATAACATACCAGTGAGTACATCTGGGGAGACCTCCTGCTCCTGACGAGATACTAGGCATAGAATCTTTTTTGATGTCGTCCACTAATGTGCTGTGAGTTTACAACACTTTCGCCGCTCAAAACTAAGAAAATAGTATGAACTTAGGTGTGTTTATATGGATATAAGGCACATTTTCTTTGATTACAAGACAAATAAGTGTCGGACCAAGAATGTGTAAAAGAAGCCTAAAAATGCAGAACATGAGCTTAAGTCACAGTTTTAGTACGAGTCGTATGTTGATGGTACGAGTGGTACTAAGAACCGTGAAAAGTTTTATATGGCTGGTTTGAAGGATGCAACCTATGACTCTCAGTACGAGCCGTACAATACTGGTATGAGTCGTCACTCGGAGTCGCAAAAATATTTAGAAGAATTGCATAAGAGGCAGAATCCTGATATAGATGGAACTACAAATCGCATCAGGAATAGTGATGAGCTTAAGAGGATTTTAAATGCTAAGCAGAACTTAAGATAGTACGAGTCATGGATGGAAGGTACGAGTCGTACCACAACACTCGTGAAAAAATTCAGAAAAAGTCAGAGTTCTTAGAGCCAGACCACGGAAGCAACTCACAACTCGTAGGATGCATGTATGAGTCATACAAAAGCCCAATGTTTAGACAAATTTCAACAATCCAAGGACTTACGAATAGCAGGTACGACCCGTAAATCCTGCTACGGGTCGTAAAATCAATCGTGGGTTAGGTAGTGACAGTTATGGAAATTTACCCTATTAGCTTAGGAAAAGGATTCTTATGTTTGTATAAATACTTTTTTATGTTTTATTTTCAATAGAGGTAGTTAGAAGGAGTTATAAAATGTTGGAAGTAGTTAGAAAATTAGAGAGAGAAAAGAGAAGTGTGAGGTTAATAGAGATTCGAGGAAAAACATAGAATTGAGTTGATTGACTTGTGATCAACCAAGGTGGATTAATAAGCTAGGGATACATAAAAGTGATTCAAAACCAATGCAAAATGCTTGTATTGTATTCTCTTCATAATTAAATGCTTCTTAATGGTTTACCACAATAGGACTTGGTTGAATTCTTTACTTTCTTGAACCTAGAGAGGTAGAGATTAAGAAAAGATAATTACAACAAAGCCTTGACCTTGATGATAATTGTGATAACTTGAGATGTGGTCACAGGATAGTTAAATTTAGGACTAGTTGATAACGGTTAAATTGAAATCGCTCATGAGACCTGACCCGATGATTGAGTATAGTCATCCAATAGGGACGAACCAGTCATTTGGATGAACCCTAGTTATTAGTTCTACAAGTAAGCATTGGTATTGATCACGTGTGTATACCCAAAGCAGTTATGAACCCATGGGGAACACAAACCCTAGTTATTCTTCAATCTTGATTTACATCATAATTTTAATCATTGTTTTAATTACTATTTTCTTGAAATCCCCAAATTAGAGTAACTAACCAATAAGTTCACTTACCGAAATTAGTCTAGATCTTACATATTCCCTGTGGGTTCGACCCCAACCTCTTTGTTGGGTTCTTTATTGACAACGTCCGCTTCATACTTTAGCAGGAGGTGTGAGTTTTAGCATTATCAAAAAGTGACATCGTTGTCAAGGAATACGACTAAGACTAGATTAGTTTCTTGTATTTGACTTTTGATAGTTATTTCCTGAATTAAGTTTCTTTTTGTTTTGATACCCACAGGTTGTTGCTCGGTAAATGCCAAGAACTCGGAGTAGTGGAAATCCCCTGATTCTGGAACCCCGAAATTGAATGAGCACTGCGTTGAATGGAATACCAGGAATAGAGAGATGCCCGTATAGCTAAAGAAGCTAGTCAAGCCAAGCTAGCTTGGCAAGATGCACTTTAGGATGCGGAGGATGCCAAAGATGAGGTTGTTAATGCTGGTCGACATGTGTAGGGAAACAAAGGTCATAGATTTTCCCCTCAGTTCTTCGATGATGAGGACCCAGACATTGATGAAGTTTGTTCAACTAGAGCAATTGTACCACCACCACTGCCCGTTGGGGTCAAATTTGACATCACAAGCACCATGATTCAACTGTTAAACATGAAATGGGTGTTTAGTGGTCATGCAGCGAATGATGCAAACCTGCACTTTATGAAATTTATTGGAATATGCAAGGTGTATAGGTTTCCTGGAGTTAGCCAAGATGCCATCAGACTCAGACTTTTCCCCTTTTCTCCATCAGGGGAAGCCACTTTATGGTTATTGGAGTTTCCTAACGACTCCATAACCAACTGGAGGAACTCAAGCAAGCCTTCTTGGAGAGATTCATTCCCCCCTCCAGAATGTTTCATCTCAAGGGTGAGATTTATAATTTCTGACAACTTAAAACTGAGGCACTTCATGAAACCTGGATGAGGTTCAAGAAGAAGTAGAGAAAGTTCCCAAACCATAAAGTACCAGATGACAGTTTGTTGGAAATTTTCTATAGGTCTTTGAACAATAACACAAAAGTTGTAGCAGACACAATGGCGGGAGGAGCATTGATGAGTCACACGTGGGAGCAAGCTGTCACTATTGTTGATAGGGTGACTAAAACAAATAGGGCATGGCATACCCAGGAGGCAGATGCAACGACCAGTACATATACTGTTGGTTTGACTACAGACCAATGTAGAAAAGAAGAAGAATGCAACTAGGAGTTGGCTCATATGCACATATCGTTGGATTTGCTTACAAAGCACATTATGGGAAATGGAGCCAAAAAGGTAAGTGTAGTGGGGACACAAGGGCTAGAGCTGGGGGTAGACCACTCTGATTCCGAGGAGGAGGCAAATTTCCTAGATAGCCAGGTGGCGGGTTTCCGAGCCAACACCCAAGCATCTGGACAAGACAATTGGCGCCAAGGTTCTAGAAACCAAGGTTAGAACCAATATAGAGATAACTACAATCGAAACAGGTAGAGAGATAAGAGCCGAGGCTGTGAGCACGAAGAAGAATGGAGAAGGAATGACGGCTACCACAACAATTGAGCTAGAATATATGTTCCTCCCAATGCACGAGAGAGGGAGGATGGACAGTCAAAGCTAGAGAGCATGATTGCTAAGATACTGAAAAAGGTAAGGTCCACTAATGATCAGTTAAAGGAAATGATATATCGAGCATGGGTCAGAGAGTGGAGTCCCACGCAACATTCTATCAAGCTAATCGAACAACAGCTGGGGCAACTGTCAATATCACTGAACGCTAGACAAAAGGGTACACTACCTAGCAACATAGCCCAAAACCCAAAGAATGATGGCCACTGCATGGCTGTGATGACTAGGAGTGGTTAGACCAAAATTGATCCTTCTCTACCGATTGTAGTTGAACGAAAGAAAGAGAGCATAGTTGAAGATGATGAAAATGATGCTGAGATGGAAGGTGTTGAGAATGCTGAGTTGCCTGAGGCCCCATCTGGTGAAAAAGGGTCTGAAGTTGAACAAGGTGCAACATAGATTTACAAGTCTATCCCGAGACCACCGCCACCATTCCCCCAAAGGATGAAGAAGAAGGCAGAGAAAGGTAAGTTCCAAAAATTCCTGTCAATGCTCATAAAATTATCTGTGAACATACCATTGGTTGAGGCATTTGAACAATGCCTGGATATGCTAAGTTTATGAAGGACCTGGTGACAAAGAAGAGGTCCATGAGTTATAAGCCTATAGGAGTAATGTACATCACTATAGTGTCATAGCTACACGAGTCCTGGCCCAGAAGAGGGAAGATCCAGGTGCTTTCACTATACTTTGCACCATTGGCAATGTTGAGTTCGCAAGGGCACTATGTGATTTGGGAGCAAGCATCAATCTAATGCCATTAGCTGTGTTCAAGAAGTTGGGCTTGGGAGCCCCCACATCAACTACAATGTGGCTACTAATAGCCGATAGAACTGTGAAGAAGCCAGTGGGGATCTTGTTTGATGTGCTTCTAAAAGTTGACAGATTCATATTCACAGCATCGTGATCCTGGATTGCAAGGTCAATTATGAGGTCCCCATCATTTTGGGGAGACGATTCCTTGCTACTAGGAGGGTCTTAGTGGATGTGGAGGCTGGCCAACTGAAGTTCAGATTGAATAAAGAAGAGGTCACTTTCAACATCTGCTAGTCAATGCAGAAACCGAAGGAGTATAGTGTAGTCTCAACAATAGATGATGAATCTGAGTTCCTTGATGAAGTCTAAGTAGACAAGAGTCATGTCGTGTTGCGACGTTAAATCAGGCACTGCATGGGAGGCAACCCATGAATGGTGAACTCTGAGTAGCCACGGGTATGTTCCCTTCCCTCTGTTCTTGTAGTTCATGCTTCGAGGACGAAGCACAATTTTCAAAAAAGGGAGAGGGTGTACTTGTATTTTTTGGGTTTTTAGATTCTTCTAAGGGTTTTTCTTGTCGTGTTTCCTTTCCCTCGGGTATTCTATCTAGTAGAACCGAAATGTTTAGTATTTTATTTTCTTACTTTGTGATTTTTTTTAATTAGGAAGCAGCTTAGGAGTACTCATCCAATGAAAGTGCACAAGTTTTGGATTTCTTGAAAAAATTGACCCTTTTTAAAAATTTTTAATGCATTAGTTGTGTACTTGTGGCTGCATGCATGATTTCTATGGATCTTTTGATTTCATTTAGTGTATTACCATGAGTGGTCTTGTTAATCCATGTATAAACCAGACAGGTAAAGTGAATATAAGTCATGTTCCATGAGTGAGTGAGGTTTGATACTTAGTTTAGTACTGTGTTGAAGATCTAGAACTTTCCTGGTTGGTCTTTGCATAGGCTAAGGATGGTTGGTTAGGATATGATCATAGGTCATTTTTGTTGAGCTCACTTTTAGCCTAAATGACCCTACCAAAAGCATATGACTCCCTTGATCCCAATTTTGAGCCCTTAATAGACCATTTTTCTTTGATTAACCGATGAACCGTACTCATTTTTATAATGTCTTGGCACTGGTCCTTCCTTGGACATTGTGAACCTCAACATAGGCAAAATGCCTAAGTTGAGGGTGGCTAAATATTTGTTTAGTCATTCATATAGTGACTGGCATATTTTTAGCTATGCATTACACCCTCATGTGGATCTAAAAGAGAAAAGGTGAAAAATGAGGTGTGATGTGAGAAATGAAAAATTAAAAAAAAAGATGAAAAAGTTGAAAACTTCTAAAAAGAAAATTCAAAAAGAAAAATAATGCTTGAAAAGGTTTAAAACGCACTACACTCATACAAATGCATACAAAAGAGGTTAAAAGGGAGGAGAAGGAATGAAAAGAAAATAGGGTGAAATAGGTGAATGATGAAGACAATGTATGTAGTGCCAAGGAAGGGTTAGTCGCTTAAAAATATCCCATATTTATCATGTCTAGACCTAAATCCTACATTGCAAGATGCAGCAAGTCCTAAAGTGATCCTAACTTTATCATCTGATAGACTGAAGCAGAGAAAATAAGGGCAAGCCTATTATATCTGATACACAGTACTTGAAACGTCTCTGTGAGAGTGAGAGTCTCACTTGTTTAGTCCCATGCCATATTTGTCACTATATTTATAAGTGGGGACTTCATTTTTTGTGAGGGTACATGGGTTATGTTTGCTTTTACTAGTGGTATGTGTGAAAAGCATTGATTATGATGTGATTGTCTGTTAATAGCTAGATGACATGTCTTGATCCCTGCTTATTATGTTTTGTGGTTTCTTGTAGTACATTAGCTGATGTTGGTTCACGGAGGGAAGGTCAAAAGTTGTTGGATTTATAGTGAAAATTTTGTTTGGTACTAGCTGTAGTATCCTAGGCTTATTTTCTAGATGAGCATCGTGTTTGTTTAGTTTTTTTTTCTTTGCTTGAGGAAATGCATAAGTCTTAAGTTAAGGATGTTGATGTGCTGTGAGTTTACAGCACTTTCAACACTCAAAACTAAGAAAATAACATGAACTTAGGTGTGTTTATATGGATATAAGGCACTTTCTCTTTGATTACAGGACAAATAAGTGTTGGAGCAAGAATGTGCAAAAGAAGCCTGAAAATGTGCCCCGGAAACTCAAAGACTAGATCCAGGACTTAAATTAGAAAATCTGAAAATATGCAGAAATTTCACAAAATGACTCACCTAACGGATCGTTGATAGACCTAACGGCTCATTAGGTCACTGCAGGAAGGAGGAATGAGATAGGATAAGGGAGAGGCAGTGTACCCAATGGAAGACCTCACGAGTCGTGGCCAGTCACCACGACCCGTTAGTTCATTCATGAGCAAACCGGGTCAGAATTTAAATTTTGGGTAGTGTACTAGATGGATGGTGACCACGAGTCATGGTCACCAGTAATGACTCGTTAAGTCCCCCATTACCAGCCCTAGTCAATTATTAGGTAGTTCACCTAACGAGTGTCACCACGAGTCATGTTCACTGACCACGACTCGTTAGGTCACCCGTTAGGGACACCTGACAGTTTTTCCCTGCGACTTTCTAAGGGTTATTTAGTAACCTCCTATTATCCTAACCTTTAAACTACGTCGTTTTGGATGTATTTTCAAACTTATTAGAGGGTTTGGATGGTTCCTCTCCTCATCCCCACATTTAATCTCAGAAAGTTTATCGAAGAGTCCCTCAAGAAAACTCTCAAGCAAGCTTAGGGTCGTGCTCCATTGCAGTAGTTCAAGCCTTCTTCTCCGGGAGATTTTTAGTCAAGTATGTGGGAATTCAACAAGGGAATTGTCCTTCCCTTGTGTTCCCCCAAAACCATCTCATCGTTTCTCTATCAGTTTTAGCCTTGAGCTTTCAAAAATGAGGAGATTACTTGTTGTTTTTTGTAAATTTCACATAAAATGATATCCTTTATTATTATTGATATGATCTCCATCAATTTTTACCTGAATTATTGATATTCTTGTCAAAGTGAATTTAAGCCCTAACTTTTCGAGTAAAGACTATTTGTGTATTAAATTCTATCTAGTTGTGAAGTGCGACTTGGGCTGAATTTTCTAGTATTTCTTATTGTTTATATGTTAAGTAAATACTCCATTGATTAGAATGATTTTAGCCATGTCGGATAAGTTTTCTTTAATTCTTGAAATTTTTCCATAGTGTGGAATTCCGGTGTTGTGGAATGAGTTGGGTTCTCTATTAGCTGTTGAGTAGTTCAGTTCAGTTAGAATGTAAAACCTCTTCAGAACTATTCAAAACTTGTCAACTTATCAGTTTGACTTCAATCTTTCCCTGAGGTGTCAGTGGTGCCTCCCAATTATCAGAATCAGATTCAGAATCCAGTTTATTGTCCATTAGGCAGTCATGACATTTTAGATATATAGCTCTGATTAGTCTCAGGACCCCATTTTAGATTACAGTTATTCTTAGATGGTTACGATGCTTCTATATAAGCCGCTCTGACCAGTATAGAACCCAGTTTCAGAATCTGGTCCGACAAGACTCTCTGGGTACTTTCAGTTATATGTCCCTGACTAGTCTTGGACCCTAGTTTCGTGCTATCTGCTTAGTAGTTTAGTATAGGTTTTCCAGTGGGAGTAGGACTTAGCACCGAGTTGTCCGGGGTTCTAGCGCACCCAGATTCCCAAAACTACGTTGCCAGCGTAGGTTACAATATTACTTAGCCTGATTGGCCCTAGATTCTTGTGATCACCTAGTTCATGCCTTTATACTCTGGCAAGGTATATTGGGTCCTACCAGTGGGGTGTATACATCGGACTACACATCTAGCTCACGTGGTTATATGTCGGTTATAGACTCTTCCACTAGTCAGTCCAGTCTAGTTTCAGAATAAGAAGCTAAGTTCAGTTCTAGCTCTCTCAATTTAGTTCAGTTCAGTATAGTATCTCATATTCAGTACCCTTAGACTTAGGGCATGTCTTGACCATCAGACAGGTTTATTTTTACCATCTCATCTTACTTCAATAGTTCAGTACAGTTTACTTACAGGTCATTACATGTCATTTTAGTTCAGGTGTTATATTCCGTCATGTTTTCTCCCACTTACTCAGTATATTCGAAGTACTGACACATACATTTATGCTTTATCGTTTCATGATACAGCTATAGCTTCCCAGACCCAACAGTGTTAGCCGCCATGATTTAGATCATCCTCAGCCGCAGTTGAAGTGTGAGTCCTCATCATTTGAGGGCCTTATTTGTTGTCTTACAGTTTGATTACAGATTTAATTTAGACTTAGAGTTAGGTGGGGGCTATCCCAGTAAGTCATTAGTTAGAAGGCTATCAGACTACATATGTTTAGATTTCATGTCTTAAGTTTTATCTTAAATTTAATGAAAATGTCTTCATGTTATTACTTCACATTTCCGTTGTTCATGTTTTATTCAGAATACTAGTGTATGATAGACTAGGGGTTGACTTGGGGTTACTTGTGACTTCAAGTACCGTGTTATGTCTAGGGTGTAGGCTCGGGGCGTGACAAACTTGGTATCAGAGTGCTATATTTAGAGTATCCTCAGAGTGTCTGAAAGCCGCATCAGGTAGAGTCCTTTTCATGGGTGTGAAATGCGCCACACTTATGATGAGAAGGCTATGAGATGTTACTAGGAAACTCTCTTTTGTTCATACTCAATATCGTGCTTTAAAGTTCAATTCCAAAAATGTCCTTCTAACTCGTGCTCTATTTCGTTTCAGTGAATCATGCCTCCTAGACGCAGTAACGCAAGAAGAGCTGGTAATGACAGTAGACCTGCCCCACCAGTCCCGAAAGCCCCTCAGGATGATTCAGTATCTACCGCCGAATTTAGGGTGGCCATTCAACTGCTGGCCCAAACAGTCACCAATCAGGAAAACTAGTAGGTGGTGCCGATAAACACCAACGGGTCTGCAGCAGCTGCGAGGGAGTGGGACTTCACCCGTATGAACCCTCCATCTTTTCATGGACCCGAAGTAGGGGAGGATCCCCAAGAGTTCGTGGATGAGGTCAAGAAGATTACCCGCATTATGGATGTTAGCTCCTCTTAAGGTGCTAACCTAGCTGCCTACTAGCTAAAAGAGGTAGCTCAGGTCTGGCATGACAAATGGAAAAAGGGGCGGTCAGCGGGAGCAGGACTAGAAGAGTGGGAGGAGTTCCACATAGCTTTCTTGGACATTTTTTCCCTCGGGAGCTGAGGGAGGCAAAGATGGCGAAGTTTATGAATCTGAGACTGCACAACAGAACTGTGGAGGAGTATGCTCTAGAGTTTACTAGGTTGTCTAAGTACGCTCCAGAGATGGTAGCTGAACCAAGAGCACGCATGTTGAAATTTGTGAACGGGGTGTCGAATCTAGTCCTCAAGGAATGCAAGACAGCGATGCTAATTAAGGATATGGACCTCTCCAACTTGATTGTCTATGCCCAGCAGATTGAGGCAGAAAAGCTGAAGATATGGAGCGTAAGAAAAAACGGTCAAGGACCGGCTAGTCAGATTTTGGCCATCATAGATCTAGTGGTACTAGCCGCCAACAATAGAAGAAGAGAGCCCCGGTACCCAGTTCAGCTAGCGCTCCGACCTTTCAGTCCCGCCAGGATTGAAGGGGTGGGTCATCTGGCACTCAGTCTCAGACCCACAGTACCGGGAATAGGTATCCAGCTTGTCCCAAGTGTGGAATGAATCACTCAGGTGAGTGCCTTTAGGGTCAAGAGGGTTGTTTTGATTGTGGACATCTCGGACATCGGCTCAGGGAGTTCCCATCAGCCGAGCGAGGGAGATCACAGCCTACCATATCATCAGCTCCAGTAGGTCGACCATCCCAACAGGCTAACACACGAGGTACAGATGGTGGTCAGCATCAAAATTGTTTCTATGCTCTATCTTCCCATTAGGATCAGAAGAGCTCACCTGACGTAGTCACAGGTATGTTACGTCTCTTTCATCTAGACGTGTATGCCCTCCTAGATCCAGGAGTCACTCTTTTATTCGTGACTCCCTACATAGCAGTCCAGTTCAACATTAGTCCAGAGGTCCTCTTAGAGCCATTCTCAGTCTCCACCCTAGTTGGCGAGTCAATTAGAGCCAGCCAGATGTATAGAAATTGCCTAGTCTCGGTCTTGAATAAAGTCATCCCAGCTGACCTTGTAGAGTTATACATGGTCGACTTTGACCTTATCATTGGCATGGATTGGTTACACTCCTGTTATGCCTCAGTTGACCGCATAACTAGAATTTTCAAGTTCCAGTTTCCTAATGAACTAGTGTAAGAATGGACGGGCAGCAGTTCAACGCCTAAGGGTAGGTTTATTTCCTATCTTAAGGCCCAGAAACTCATCTCCAAGGGATTTATCTATCATCTAGTTCGGGTCAAGTATTCCAACTCTGAGACCCCAACTATCTAGTCAGTTCCAGTAGTCAGTGAGTTCCTAGATGTATTTTCTGAGGATCTTCCCGGAGTTCTCCCAGAGCAGGAACTAGACTTCGGGATAAACCTTCTCCCAAGTACTCAGCCCATCTCCATCCTTCCTTACAGAATGTCTTCAGCTGAACTTAAGGAGTTGAAGGAACATCTAAATGATCTTCTGCACAAGGGTTTTACTAGACCCAGAATCTCTCCCTGGGGAGCCCCAGTGTTATTACTGTGTAAGAAGGATGGTACCCTTAGAATGTGCATAGATTACCGTCAGCTAAACAAAGTCACAATCAAGAACAAGTATCCCCTACCCAGAATTGACGACCTGTTTGACCAACTTTAGGGAGCCAGTTGTTTCTCAAAAATCGATCTCAGGTCAGGGCATCAACTAAGGGTCAGAGAATGTTGTCCCGAAAACAACATTCAAGACTCGGTATGGTCACTACAAGTTTGTGGTGATGTCCTTCAAGCTAACAAATTCCCCAGCAGCCTTCATGGATTTAATGAATAGAGTCTTCAAGCCGTATCTGGATATATTCATCATTGTGTTCATCGACGACATTCTGGTATACTCCAGAAATGAGGAAGAGCATGCCAATTACCTAAGATTAGCATTAGAGACACTTAGATACCACCAGTTGTTCGCCAAGTTCAGCAAGTGCGAATCTGGTTAAAGTCTGTAACCTTCTTAGGTCATATGGTCTCGGGTGAAGGAATTCAAGTTGATCCTCACAAGATAGCGGTAGTGAAAGATTGGCCCAGACCTACCTCTCCTACTGAAAACAGGAGTTTTCTGGGCTTAGCTGGATATTACCGGCAGTTTGTGGAAGGTTTCTCCTTTATAGCATCTCCTTTGACTAAGTTAACTCAGAAGAAGGTGAAATTTCAGTGGTCGGATGAGTGTGAGAAGAGTTTCTAGAAGTTGAAGACTCGACTCACTACTGCTCCAGTTCTGACCTTGCCAAAAGGAACAGATGGATTGGTTGTTTATTGTGATGCTTCCAAAGTTGGACTCAGATGCGTTCTGATGCAGCAGGGCAAAGTGATAGCCTACGCCTCCAGACATCTCAAAATTCATGAAAAGAACTATCCAACTCATGACTTGGAGTTAGCAGCGGTGGTGTTTGCACTAAATATATAGAGGCATTACTTATATAGAGCTCATGTAGATGTGTTTACAGATCATAAGATTCTTTAGTACGTGCCGAGTCAGAAGGATCTAAATCTGCATCAGAGAAGGTGGTTGGAGTTGCTAAAGGACTACGACATGAGCATGTTGTATCGCCCGGGTAAAGTCAATGTGGTGGCTAAGCCCTAAGTAGATGGTCTATGGGGAGAGTGGCTCACATTGAGGAAGGCAAGAAGGAGTTAGCAAAGGATGTTCACAGACTAGCTCGGTTAGGGGTGCAGTTGGTGGATTCAATCGAAGGTGGTGTGGTAATGCAAAGAAGGTCGGATTCATCCTTGGTAGTTGAAGTCAATTCCAGACAGGATGAGGATCCCATCTTACTTAAACTTAAGGGAGCAGTTCTCAGAAAAGAAATAGAAGCTTTTCCCCAAGGGGGAGATGGGGTGCTCCGCTACCAGGGCAGGTTGTGTTTATCGGATGTTGGTGAGTTGATACAATAGATATTGGCTGAAGCACAAAGTTCTAGATATTCCATTCACCCTAGTTCTACTAACATGTATCAGGATTTACGAGATATTTACTGGTGGAATGACATGAAAAGAGATTTCGCTGAATTTATAGCTAAGTGCCCGAACTACCAGCAAGTCAAGGTAGAACACCAAATACCAGGAAGTATGACCCAGGATATCATCATACCCACATGGAAGTGGGAAGAAGTAAACATGGACTTCATTACAGGTCTACCTCGGACTTGTCGGCAGCAGACTCAACCTGGGTAGGAGTAGATTGGATAACTAAGTCAGCACATTTTCTCCCAGTCAAAACCACAGATTTAGCTGATGACTATGCCAAACTTTACATCCAGGAGATGATTAGACTTCATGGGGTGCCATTGGCTATTATTTCAGATAGGGGTACCCAGTTCACCTCCCATTTCTAGAAGTCTTTTCAGAAGGGACTTGGCACTCAGGTCAAGCTCAACACAGCTTTTCACCTACAGACAGATGGGCAAGCTGAGAGACTATTCAAACCTTAGAAGATATGCTAAGATAATGCACGATCGATTTTAAAGGTAATTGGGATAACCATTTGCCTCTTATCGAGTTTGCGTACAACAAAAGATACCACTCTAGCATTCAGATGGCCCCATTTGAAGTATTATATGGTAGGAGGTGTAGTTCTCCTATAGGGTGGTTCGAGGTTGGTAAGCTACCTTGATAGGGCTAGACTTTGTTCATGAGGCAATGCAGAAAGTTCAACTCATCTGAGAAAGATGAAAAATAGCTCAGAGCCGCCAGAAGTCTTATGCCTATGTGCGGAGGAGAGAGTTGGAGTTTGTAGTTGATGATTGGGTTTACCTAAAAATTTCGCCCATGAAAGGGGTGATGAGGTTCGGAAAGAAGGAGAAGCTCAGTTCGAGATATGTGGGACCCTATAGAATTTTGAGGCATATCGGCAATGTAGCCTATGAGCTAGTACCTTCAGAACTAGCATCTGTACACTTAGTTTTCCATGGGTCACTTTTGAAGAAGTGCATCGGATATCCAACCTTAGTTGTGCCGTTGGACAGTGTAGGAATAAAAGAGAGTCCTCATATGAGGAAGTACCAATCTAGATCCTTGACTGTCAGGTTCGTAAGCTGAGGAATAAGGAAATAGCTTCAATCAAAGTCTTAAGGAGAAATCAGCAGGTTGAGGGAGGTACGTGGGAGGCCGAAGCAAATATGATGGCCAAATACCCGCACTTGTTCTCTATCGACTCTGTTATAGCTTAAAAGGTTAGTTTTTCCATAGAGACTGATCTAGTTGTGGGATTCAAATCATGTGTATAAGTTTCTTTTACGACTTTGGAAGTATGTATGAAAAGTGAACTCAGTTCAGTTATGTATTTTAAAACGAAGGTAGTCATTCCGATAGTTTTGGAGTTAAATGAATAGTGTTTGAATGTTATGATTGTATTTTTCTACATTCCTTTATGTTTTCTAACATTAAAGGACGAATGTTTCCAAAGGGGAGATATTGTAATGCCTCGGAAACTCAGGGACTAGATCTGAGACTTAAATCAGAAAATCTGAAAATCTGCAGAAATTATCACAAAATGACTCACCTAATGGGTTGTTGATAGACCTAACGTCTCATTAGGCCAGTCGTGGGAAAAAGGAATGAGATAGTATAAGGGAGAGGAAGTGTACTCAACGGAAGACCTCACGAGTCGTGGTCAGTCACCATAACCCGTTAGATCAATCGTGAGCAGGTTGGGTCAGGAATTAAATTTTAGGCAGTGTAATAGACAGAGGGTGACCACGAGTCGTGGTCACCAGTAACGACTCATTAAGTCCCCCATTACCATCCCTAGTCAATTGTTAGGAAGTGCACCTAACAAGTGTCACCACGAGTCGTGGTCACTAACCACGACCCGTTAGGTCACTCGTTAGGGCCACCTGATAGTTTTTCCCTGCGACTTTCTAAGGGCTATTTAGTAACTTCCTATTCTCCTAAGCTTTAAACTACATCATTTTGGATGTAGTTTCAGACTTATTAGGGGGTATTGATGGTTCCTCCCCTCACCCCCACGTTTAATCTTAGAAAGTTCATGGAAGAGTCCCTCAAGAAAACTCTCAAGCAATCTTAGGGTTGAGCTCCATTGCAGCAGTTCAAGCCTTCTTCTATGGGAGATTTTTAGTCAGGTATATGGGAATTCAACAAGGGAATTGTTCTTCCCTTATGTTCCCCCAAAACCCTCTCATTGTTTCTCTATCAGTTTTAGCCCTGAGATTTCGAAAACGAGGAGAATACTTGTTGTTTTTTGTAAATTTCACATACAATGATATTCTTGCTTATTATTGATATGATCTCCATCAATTTTTACCTGAATTGTTGATATTCTTGTCAAAGTGAATTTAAGCCCTAACTTTTCGAGTAAAGGCTATTTGTCTATTAAATTCCGTCTAGTTGTGAAGTGCGATTTGGCTTGACTTTTCTAGTATTTCTTATATATACGTTGAGTAAATACTCCATTGATAAGAATGATTTTATCCATGTCAGATAAGTTTTCTTTAATTCTTGAAATGTTTCCATATTATGGAATTCCCGTGTTGTTGGAATGAGTTGGGTTCTCTATTAGCTGCTTAGTAGTTCAATTCAGTTAGAATGTAGAACCTTTTCAGAACTATTCAGAACTTGTCGACTAATCAATTTGACTTTAGTCTTTCCCTGAGGTGTCAATGGTGCCTCCCAGTTATCAGAATAAGATTCAGAATCCAGTTTATTGGTCCATTAGGCGGTTATGACATTTTAGATATATAGCTCTGACTAGCCTCAGGACCCCAGTTCAGATTATAGTTGTTCTTACATGGTTCCGACGCTTCTAGATAAGTAGCTCTGATCAGTTTAGAACCCAGTTTCAGAATCTGGTCCGACAAGACTCTCAGGGTACTTTCAGTTATATGTCCCTGACTAGTCTTGGACCCTAGTTCAGTACAGTTTACTTATTGGTCATTACATGTCATTTTAGTTCAGGTATTATATTTTGTCATGTTTTCTCACACTTAATCAGTACATTCAAAGTACTGACGCATACTTTTATGCTTTATCGTTTGATGATGCAGCTGCAGGTTCCCAGACTCAACAATGTTGGTTGCCACGATTCAGATCCTCCTCAGCCGCAGTTTAATTGTGATACCTCATCATTTGAGGGCCTTATTTTGTTTTCTTACAGTTAGATTACAGATTTAATTTAGATTTAGAGTTTGCTGGGCGCTTGTCCCAGTAACTCATTAGTTAGAAGGCTTTCAGACTATAGATGTTTAGACTTCATGTATTAAATTTTATCTTAAATTTCATAAAAATGTCTTCATGTTACTTCACATTTCCGTTGTGCATGTTTTATTCAGAATACCATTGAATAATACACTTGACAGCCCCAACACTTTCGACAGTCAGTGCTTCGTATAAACCTAGGGTAAGGGAGATTATGTATCCATTGTGTACCAGCTGTGGGAAGCACCATTTGGGAGTATGTATAGATGGCTCGGATGTTTGTTTTTGGTGCGGCAAGTTGGACCATAAGCACTGATATTACGCAGCGGCTAAGCGAAGCGAGAGTAGATCCTTGGCCACCTCTTCAGTAGCTCCGATAGCCCATCTATTTCAGCAGGGTGCATCATCTAGCCCGGGTGGCGGACAACATCAAAACCGCTCCTTGTGTCGTAGCAGCACACTAGGATAAGAGAAAGTCGCCAGTAGTAGTCACAGGTATGTTGTGAATCTTGTGTTACTCTTTGCATGTTGTTAGCCCCAGAACCCTAGTACTGAATAAGAAGCTCGGTAATGGTTGTTGAGAAGAGATTCTCGATGTGTGACGTGAATAGTTTTTAGTGTAAGGCTTGCAGTGAAGGTTAGAGGTAAAAGAGGAGCTAGAAGTTAGTGATTTAGCCTAACCATAAGAAAGATTCAGGAGCCTTAGAATGACGGCTTCAAGCTAAGTGGGAGATGATAAGTATGTGTGACAAGTCGGGTCTTGAGAATGCTAATATGGGAGTACCAACCCTAGCGGTTGCGATATGTCGATCCCTTCAAGTTCAGATAACTTCACCTGTATTTTAGTTGAAGCTGAGTTATACCCATCCGTATGTGCAGATTCCTAGGATTTCTAGATAACCACTTCAAAAAGCGATGCCAGTCTTGCTCTAGAAATCCTTAAGGTTCATCTTCATGTTATGAATCAGCTATGTGTGTTAACTCAGTCTTCCAGTATAATCATCTCAAACTCAATATTTAGAAGTTTCTTTAGTAGCTCAGTAGAATAAGGTTGACTCATGTATGTGCTCAGTTGTAGATGTTATGAATGATTCGTGCTCATGAGTCCTTTACTTTCAATTAGACCAGACATCATGAATTCTAACCCTGTAACAGAAAGCAATTTTAGAATGAAGGTTCGGTCTATATCAGCTCAATGCAGGTTAGAGGGAAAGAATCCTTCTCAGTGCTCTATCTAGTTCCATGTTAGTTCCATGTCTTTCAGTCCCTCTTGTACCCTAGCATGCATGTATGATTTAGATGTTTAGTTCAGATATGTAAGATCAGCCGGAGTCAGATACTCCATTGTTTCACCTGTAATTTATCAGTTTTGGGATTTCAGTTCCATCCCTTTCCTTTCAGTATGTTTAGTTAACATTCGAGGATGAATGTTTCGAAGGGTTAGATATTGTAATACCCCAAAAGTTTCCAAGATTTAAAATCAGGATTTGGAATGTGCTTAGCAGAAAAATTTGCAAAAGTGCTTCAAAACGACTCATCCAATGAGTCGTTGATCGCTCTAACGACTCGTTAGAGACAGTCGTTGGAAGAGTTTCATAAAAAAGATCCAAGTGTTTTGATGCCACGAGAGGAAGGATGAATCGTTGTGTGAAACAACGACCCGTTGGATGCAATAATGGTAAGCTTGCTAGTTATACTTCTCTGAAGGAATGAGTCAGGTGACGACTCATTGGTTTTTGTAATGGGTCATAATGAGGAGTCGTTAATTGGAGTGCAGGGTTCTGGGTCAGTGATAACGGATGGTGACAATGGACCATTTAAGCTAACAACGACCCATGGTGTCGATCGTTGGAAAGGACAAAAGGGTTGGAACAGTGGAGTCAACAGAAGGTGGTGATGAGTCGTCGGATGAAGTAACAACTCATCCTATTGTTCATTGGTTGAGGAAGAAGGAACTGTGAAGCAGACCCCAGAGGCAACGGATGGTCACACGAGTTATGGTGAGGACCAACGACTCATGGTGAGGGTCGTGGTCTCAGATCGGGCATATTTTTAAGTTTTTCTAGGGGTATTTCAGTAAAGTCCTATGCTTTCAGTTTTGAAATGGCATCGTTTTGTACATTTTAAGAGACGTTTTTAGGGGTTTTCCTAGCCTAACCTCTCATTCCCTCAACTCTTCTTCTCTCCCCTCTCAAGATTAAGGATTCTACAAGGGTTTCCTCAAGGCTTCAAGGTGAAAGTTCAAGTGGGATTTCTCTTAATCAGGTATGTGGATTTTTCAACAAGGATACTCTTCCATCCTTGTGCCTTAAATGTTTTTTTAAGAACTGATTTCCTTATTCTAGAAAAGCATGATTTAGGATTTTGATTTATGGATGATATCTTCTATGTCTCCTATGAATTCTAAGACCCATTAGGAGTAAAATCCATTCATGCTTATGCAATTATTTTAATATCTTAAATTATGTACTTAATGGTGAAAATGCATGACTACAGGATTTCCTTCATCATATAGCTTAAAACTTTGATTGAGATTTTATTATTGTTTATTCTATTATATCAAGAACATGTCCATGTCTAAAATATATGAAGATCGCAAGAGTTCCTTTAAAAACTAGAATATATGTTTGATAGATATGTTGAGATGAGATTAGAACTTATGGTCTTGATGAATGGGAAGTATGTATGTGTTTCCATTATGTTTTCAATGTGAATGTTTTGGTTATAAGGTGAACCTATGATAACAGTATAATTATCGTATCTTCTTTACGAATTGGAGTAAATTTTGAAATGTGTTCCATGAAATAAATATATGCTTCTACCATCATCTTGTTGTACATGTTTAAGGAATGAGTTAATTGTATGGGTTTTCCATAAATTTAGAACATATAAATCAATGTATACATGCTAAAATGTGAATTAAACCTATGGATCTTACATGAATCTAAGATATACGTCATATTTTATGAACTCGGGATTTGAATGTTGTGGATGTGTGTAAAGTATGATCTAATCCTATAGATGTTTCATGAATGTAAAATGTGTGGAATAAACGATGATTTGGTACCATGATGATATGAATTGTGATAATAAATCATGAGAATAATCTTTCAGACTTGTGGGCTTGTTTTGAGTGGAAAGTAGACTAATTAGACTCTAAACGAATTTGGTATGATTTAATTAGTTGAATGCTTATGTCTCTGATTAGCTACAGTGATTTAGACTAGTTCTAGTCTATCGGGACTCTCATCAGCTGAGAATGTTTCCCTTAGTCAGATGAGAGTCGGGACTCTCATCGGCTGAGAATGTTTCCCTCAGTCAGTCGGGACTCTCGTCAGTTGAGAATGTTTCCCTTAGTCTGTTGGGACTCTTAGTAGCTGAGAATATTTCCCTCAGTTAGTCAGTGACTCTCTATATTAGAGAATGATCTCCCTTAGACGTGGTAAAACAAAGTAATTACACGTGATCTCATATTGAGTTCCTAAACAAGGTTTCAGTTTTTATGAGTCAAACACAAGATCAAGAACCACATTCTATTTGCCAGGGGTATTGAACAACAAACAATATCTTCTAGGACAATGACTTGAGTTAGGACTCTCTTGTATCTATCCCTTAGAGATCATATTCCTCTATTACGCTTTATAATCTTGTACTACTGTATATGTATGATGCAACTATCTATATTCAATGAATTTGAATAATTTTCAATATTCTAATATTTACATTTTAATATGGTTAAAAGAGAATAGTCAGACATCATTATAACAATAATTGGCTATGACAACATTTCACTATTAAAAGGCACATTTTTTGTGGAATTAATTTTTCATATTGTATAATATCATATGTTCTCTAAAAAAATTATTTTTCTTTACCAGTTAAAAAGTATTTGGACAAAAGACCTTGTTATAGATAGGTTTGATTGTTGATTGCATGTGAGATGAACAAATAAAGACAACTAATTTCTATCAGCATGATAAAATTAAAATGCAAGGGGAAATACTTATCATAGAAGGTAAATAAATTAAACAAGTTCCCTCAACTTATCTTAAATCAAATACAGTGCCATATATGGACACCAAATATTCCCTAAGTACATATATCAAAATGTAAAACTAGTTTTCTTTTAAGAAATTGACCCTCCAGCTTGATCCATTTCCAACATGATAATCCTTCTCTCTATCTGCAGGTGCAAGTGACATCTTTTTATAAGATTAAGTTAATTAAAAAACTATACTTCATTAAGTTGTGATTAATTAATTTATGTTTAGGTTGAGTAAGTACCCTAGCATAAGCTTCCAATTGACTTCGTACAATTGAGAAATCATTCTTTAACATGTCCAAGGCTTGGAAAAACCTGAAATGATGTCAAAAAAATTGTGAATTATACAATTTTATAATAATATTTTTCACACTAAAGAGAATCCAAAGCAATATAATTGGACATGCATTTCACTTGAAAAATAAAGAAAATAATCAATTTTTTTTCTTACTTGATTTTGTTTCTTTGCTCACACGCATGAACGACGAGCATACATGAAAAATTCACTTGCACAATACAAATCCTATACCATCAACAACAATCGCAATAATTGATTATTAAGAAATACACCATGTAGAACTTGATATTCCAAACCCTTCTCGTCTGATCAAGGTCGATCACTATATCTTATAGGCATTCAAGTCATAAACGATATAAATACATATCTATAGACGAAGAGATGAAAGCCCGATAATTAAAGACCTATACTAAGAGAAAAGGTATGCTAGGACTACAAAGTCACATAGCCATATACAAATCAAAAAATATTAGTGATGAAGTCATCATGTAAACTGTGGGTAAAGACTAGATCATAAGGGACTAATATAGTCTAACATTACGGACCACAATTACGAGTGAGAAAGTTAAATTTTTACGTATTACTAGTAATTAATTAAGAATTTTCCAAGCAAAGTGAGAAAAAAGATACTTTTAAAAAATTATATGTAAAAGAGCAAGTGGATATTTGTAGTTTGAGTAAATCACCTTGTACTTTTCTCTTTGAGAAGCTTACATAACGTAGCCAAATGAGAAAATTCAACATCAGAAATATCACTGCAAATACTCGATATATAAAAAATTATATGTAAAGAAATAATTGCATGAGATGAAGTAATAGAAAATTCAACTTATTATGGAATAATTAAATTTGGTTGTTTTGTCAAAATTTAATTTTTAAGTTTAAAGAGAATTACATGACATTTTTCATTTGTGATAAAATTCCCTCAGCTTCTTCACAATATTTCTCAATTGTTGAAATTACAGATTGAGGATTTTGTGATCTCTTAGCAATCATCAAATGTTCAAATTGATTATTCACCAAAATCTGCATAAAGAAGAAAATTAGGGATATTAATTAAATCTAACAACCAAAATTATAATTTAAAAAAAATAAAAAGGAACTTCAAACAATAGTTTTAAGATAGTGACCAGTCAAATTCTACCTTTTTCAACATTTGATTGAGAAGTGCTAGCCGGAGTTCCTTCAAATTTTCCAATGCCATTGTTAACTGAATGAAGCTTACGGCATGAGCATATTAAAGATATTAACAACATACAAGCATAGAGCTACAATTTTAAGTTTATGATTTATTGGGTGTTGAATAAATTATTTATACTAATTAGGTTGACTTTTATACACTAATACAAGATTTGAGAATTTTACCACACTCGTAAGCAAAATGGTAAACTCGCCTCTAACCACATGATGTAAATGGAAAAAACACGTACTTTAAAGTACTTTACTTTCACGGTCAAAGGTGTGAGGGGTAGGGTGGGTTGTGAGGGGGGGGGGGCAATTCAATTAAAAGAAGAAGGCCAAACAAAAAACTAAAATCTAAATTAACAAATAACTAATCTTAATTTTGAAGGATTTGTAATTAATTAAGCTACATGATAAAAGATAAAGGGCAGCCCGGTGCACTATAGCTGCCGCTATGCACGGGGTCCGGTGAAGGGTCGGACCACAAGGGTACGCAACTTTACCTTGCATTTCTGCAAGAGGTTGTTTCCACGGCTTGAATCCGTGACCTCCTGGTCACATTGAAGAAACTTTTCCATTTACATGGTTAAAGGTATATATCTTTATTTTGAGAAATTTGCAATTAATTAAACTACATGATTAAAGGTACATGGCGAGTTTATAATTCTTGTATCATCATAAAATTAAAAATAACTTTTAAGCTATCAATAATCAAGAGGATTGATCATTCTTGATCTATAGTAATAGGAAAAAGAATTGTATTTAGACTAATCAAAATTGTTAAAGATGTTACTCACGAATTACATGTAATGTTATATACAGGTAAAATGAACTGACTCTAAGTAAATAAAATTTATATATAAGAAATTCTTTCTATTTCTCTATTTACCTGGAGATCAACCTTCAAAGTAGAAATAAAAAGATTCAACTAGAAAAGCTCAATTCTTCTATGAAGTGTTCTTTTCCTGGGTGACTTGCTTAATGTTTTATTAGCAACTTCTAATTAATATATTGACATCATTTAATGTATAAATCAAAAATATATGTGCATATTTATTATTCAGTTACAAAAGATTGTTTTTTTAATTGACATGTCTTTTTCTTGTGATTTTGCATTGACTAGTTTAATTAGATTTAATGATAAATCCGAATTTAAATTAGTCAAATAAGAGAATATATGTAATCCATTTAAATAAATTCAATTATAGCGATAATTGTGGACCATTGCTTTCACATGTTATATATTCTTCATAATATATGACTTCACAAATTTAACTTTCAATTAATTGAATATACTTAATGATAAATTACCGATGGATTATAAAAAATTTTATGAGCTGTAAGATATTTAGCGTTAAATTTTGTAGTTGATTCCTATTTTTATTTTATTTTTCTTTTTTTTATGCATTAATTCTGAAGAAAAATCTCTCACTTCAATGCTTAATTTTTGTATCTAGTTTTTACAATCCTCAATCTCTAAAGGTGCGGAGTCGATTTTTTAGATTTTCCTTCTTTGAGGACTGAAAAATTCTTAATTGACGAGTACCGATATGAATTGCAAGTAGAATGAATTAGATAGAAAAATTGAGAAGCTTTGAAACTGGTAATTTGGGCTTGGGCAAGTACACCTGACTGTTGCTTGTTAAGTTGTTACAAAGTTTTTGTTGTTATACTTTGACCCCTAATAGTTTTAAGTTAAAAATACCGAGAAATACTAAATAAATATTTGTAATATTTGTGGACCTTGTCAACTGAAAATATGGGTAATTAAACGCATCAGTTTCATAATTAAAATAGAACAAACTTTAAGAGAAACTAAATTCAGTTCACCTCCGACAAGAATTTAAACTTTAGTTTATTCCTTTTGGGATTTAAATCATGTTTTTGTTAAAAATCGATCTGAACAGAAAATTGAATCAAATCAATTAAATAAAAAAATATTTTTTTAGATTTTATTTTAAATTTTTAAAAACTGATAATATTTGATTTAGTTTTAATTTTTTTTTACAAATAACCAAAAAAAAAAGTTTTAACCAAACTAATAAAATATATACAGAGTTTTATAATTACATATACACATAATACATTATTTTTTTTTACAAATATAAATATGTTATATATGTTTTCATGAAAATTTATTATAATAAAAAAGACACATAGTCCCCAAAAAGTAATCTAGTCGGCCGATTTTAGCTCCAACTAAATTGTTTTTGTTTCTCATTTGTTGTCTCCATCTAAAGTTTCTTTAGGAAAATTATCAATCTTCTCGCTATTTAATCTACATAGAGCCAAAAACACTTCATTGTTGGATATATTTTGATAAGGCATGTTCCTTTTCTTTAATCTCCTATTATAATTAAAACATTATATGATTAAATATATTTGACTTGTTCTAAGTATATTTTTTGATTAAAAAATTTATATTTATCTATTAAAAAACCTATCACTTTATTTTTTTATTTAATATAAAAAAATAATAGCAGAAAAAAGAAGAAATTATTATATATTTATGTATGATTAGAAATTGATCATCAGTAAGGATGATTGCCAACTCTAGAGGAAGGGCAGCAAAGGCTCAAATGTACAAGCTCCTCTACTCAGAGACTGTGTATGCCATATGGAAGGAAAGGGACATGAGGATTTTTGAAAAGAGAAGAAGAGAAGGGGAGATTGCTACGAGAGAGGTAGCCGACACAGTTTGTAATGGAGCTCCTCCAAAAATCAGTAATCTAGTGCACAATATAGATTTTTTGGTTCCTTTGTTGTGGCAATGATGTTGCTGATCAATGGATAGGTAGACAATGTGTTGTCTTGCCTATGGTTATGTAAAGCTTAACTGTTAAGGATTTTAGGTCTATTGCTTCCTGCACTGTTTGTTTATAAATCAATTTAAAAAATTGTGGCCAATAGATTACAGAAAGTGATGAACTCTATCATATGTGAAGCTCAAGAAGGTTCCGTACCTGGGAAAAAGATTGGAGATAACATTATTCTAGCTCATGAACTGATGCAATACTACTCTAGAAAGTACATATTTGCAAGGTGTATGATAAAAATCAATCTCTAGAAGGCATATGACTCAGTTGAATGGAATTTTTTGAATCAAATAATGGTGTAAATTGGGTTTCCTAGAGGGTTTACCGAGTGGACTATGGAATGTATCACTACTGTCAACTAAACTATATCAATCAATGGTAAAACTACACATCTTTTTGATGCTACTAAAGGCTTAAGGCAAGGGGATACTTTATCACCCTTTCTCAATTTTGCTATATCCATGGAGTACCTTAGCAAAAACTTGGCGGGTCTTAAAACAAATTCTAAATTTAAATTTCATCTCAAATATGCTAAAGAGGAAATTACATACATCAGCTTTGCAGATGACTCATTATTCTTCTCAAAGGAAGAATTATCAACTATTAGTGATGTGTATAGCTACTTTCTGGATTTCTCTAGAGCTTCAGGCCCAAAACCTAATCTAGAGAAAAATGTTGTGTACTTTGGAGGGGCACGTCAACTCACTCAAGAAATTATCATAAATCGGTTGGTGGTCAGAATTTGATCATTACTATTCAAATATATGGCATTTCTTTATATACCATGACATTACCATCATGCAGTGGAAGCCTCTTACTGATAAGATTATAGGAAAGGTGGCATCATGGACAGTAAAAGCTATCTTACGCTGGAAGAGTGTAGCTGGCTCAAATAGTCCCCTTTGGTATACATTCATACTGGGCAGAACTGTTCCTCATCCCTTCCAAGATCATCAAGTTAATTGAAAGCTACTATCGGAGTTATGTATGGTCAGGGGAAAATCAAGTCACAAAGAAGTTTCTCATGGATTGGTTTAAAGTCAGTCATCCTAAAGCTTTTGGGGGATTAAACTTAATCAATTTGTAGTTGTGGAATAGATCAGCTATTGCTAAAATTTGTTGGGACGTGTCTAACAAGAAAGACAGCCTATGGATCTGATGGATACATGCATATTATATCAAAGGGAAGCCGCTTCTAAAAATGGTTATTCTAGCACAAACATGCTGGATGGTTAGGAAAATTCTAGAGGCCAGAAGAACATTGGTCCATATTCAGCCTTTAACTCAAATTAAAAATAATAGAGATACTCCTAGAATGCCATTGAAGAGTTTAATGTTTCAAAACTATGCTAGACCAAAGCTTATATTAACAATATGGCTATATTTGAAAGGAGGGTTATTAACTATTGATACCAAAATATCTATATTATAATCCACATATCTGTTCTTGCCTTCAAAAAAAGAGGATCTTGTAATTTTTCCTGGCATCCATCTGCTGCAGCGATCGTCCTAGCGCTACAACAGATCCACAACAATGGTCCGTCCCTCGCTGTAGCAGTGACGCATCTCACTGCAACGAAATTTGCTAAAAAGAATACCTGATGGGGTTTTTTATCCCACCGGTCATCTTAAGTCGACTCTTCCCACTAGTTTATCTCATATCCTCTATAATTCACATCGTCAGATGTAAATTAGGCCTGTCAAGATACCGATTAGAGTCCTACAGATTCCAAATGGAGCCGACCTAGGTGATCGACACAACCGTATGGAAGAATAGGAAGGAAATAAAGTGAAAACTTCATAGATGTCTTATAGTTTCCTGAAGATTAGATGTGGACGTCTATACACCAATCCACAAAAGTCTAATTGATTTGCTTTTATACTTGTGAGATCGGTAGCCTAGACGCTCTAATACCAACTTGACGCGACTCGCCCTTGGGTTTGTGTAATCAAAAGAAAGAGAAAATTTATAAAATATGTTTCTTTTTCAATTAGGTAGTAATTTGATAAGTAAGCAACATTTCATTTTAGTCTAATTATTCAGTTTTTCTTTTATATGTTTTTACCTTTCAGCCTAGAAATTTATTTCAAATCTTTAAAATTATAAATACACTTTCTGAAAGTTAAACAAAGGGGTGCGAAGTGTAATGCAAGGCAAATACTAAGGACCTTACAGGAAGAAGATCCACTGAATATAGTTGCAGAATTGTAAAGAAAATAGACGTAATAAAATAAAGTAACTACACGTGATCTCATGTTGAGTTCCTCAATACGGTTTCAGTTTTTATTAGCCAAACTCAAGATCAAAAACCACCTTCAGTTTGCAAGGTGTATTGAACAACCAACTCTATATTCTAGAATAATGACTTGAGTTAGTACTCTCTTGTATCTATCACTTAGAGATTATATTCCTCTATTACACTTCATAATCTTGTATTACTATATATGTATGATGCAACTATCTATATTCAATGAATTTGAATAATTTTCAATATTCTAATATTTATATTTTAATATGGTTAAAAGGGAATAGTCAGACATCACTATAACAATAATCGTCTATGAGAATATTTCACTATTCAAAGCCACGTTTTATGTGGAATTAATTTTTCATATTATATAATATCATATGTTCCCTAAAAAAAAATTTTCTTTACCAATTAAAAAATATTTGGACAAAGACCTTGTTATAGATAGGTTTGATTGTTGATTGTATGTGACATGAGTAAATATAGACAACTAATTTTTATCAGCCATGATAAAATCAAAATGCAAGGTGAAATACTTATCATAGAAAAGGTAAATAAATTAAACAAGTTCCTTCAACTTATCTTAAACCAAATACAGTGTCATATATGGACACCAAATATTCCTTAAGTACATATAACAAAATCTACAACTAGTTTCTTTTAAGAACTTCATCCTCCAGCTTGATCCATTTCCAACATGATAATCCTTCTCTCTATCTGCAGGTGCAAGTGACATCTTTTTATAAGATTAAGTTAATTAAAAAACTATACTTCATTATGTTGTGATTAATTAATTTAAGTTTAGGATGAGTATGCACCCTAGCATAAGCTTCCAATTGACTTCGTATAATTGAGAAATCATTCTTTAACATATCCAAGGATTGGAAAAACCTGAAATGATGTAAAAAAGAATTGTGAATTATACAATTTTATATTAATAGTTTTCACACTAAAGAGAATTCAAAGCGATAAAATTGGACATGTATTTTCACTTGAAAAATAAAGAAAATAATCAAATTTTTTACTTACTTGATTTTGTTTCTTTGCTCACAAGCATGAACGACGAGCATACATGCAAAATTAACTTGCATGACACAAATCCTATACCATCAACAACAATAGAAACAACTAACTATTAAAAGATACACCATGTAGAACTTGGTATACCAAACCCTTCTCGCCTGATCAAGGTCGATCAGTATATGTTATAGGCATTGAAGTCATAAACGATATGATGTAATACATATCTATAGACGAAGAGATAAAATCCCAATCATTAAAGACCTATACTAAGAGAAAAGGTATGCTAACACTACATAGTCCCACAACTATATACAAATGAAAAAATATTGGTGACAAAGTCATCATGTAAACTGTGGATAAAGACTAGGTCATAAAGGGCTAACATAGTCTAACATTATGGACCACGATTACGCGTGATAAAGTTAAAATTTTACCTATTGCGAGTAATTTACTAAGAAGTTTCCAAAAAAGTGAGAAAAAAGACACTTTTCAAAAAATTATATCTAAAAGAGCAAGTAGATATTTGTAGTTTGAGTAAATCACCTTGTACTTTTCTCTTTGAGAAGCTTACATAATGTAGCCAAATGAGAAAATTCAACATCAGAAATATCACTGCAAATAATCGACATATAATAAATTATATGTAAAGAAATAATTGCATGAGATGAATTAATAGAAAATTCAACTTGTTATGGAATAATTAAATTTTATGGTTTTGTCAAAATTTGATGTTTAAATTTAAAGAGTATTACATGACATTTTTCATTTGTGATAAAATTCCCTCTACTTCATCACAATATTCCCCAATTGTTGAAATTACAGATTGAGGATTTTGTGATCTCTTAGCAATCATCAAATGTTCAAATTGATTATTCACCAAAATCTGCATGAGGAAAAGAATTAGAGATATTAATTAAGTCTAACAACCAATATTATAATTTAAAAAAAAAAGAAAAAAGAACTTCAACCAATAATATTGAGATAGTGACAAGTTAGATTCTACCTTTTTCAACATTTGATTGAGAAGTGCTAGTTGGAGTTCCTTCAAATTTCTCAATGCCATTGTTAACTGAAAGAAGACCAGGGCATGAGCATATTAAAGATATTAATAACATCAAACTCAGAGCTACAATTTTGAGTTTATGAGTTTTGAATTTTAAAAAACTTGATTTATTGGGTGTTGAATAAATTATTTATACTAATTAATTTGACTTACACTAATGCAAAATTTGAGAATTTTGCCGAACTCGTAAGCAAAATGGTAGGCTCCCCTGTAACCACATGATGTAAATGAAAAGAAACACCTACTTTAAAGAATTTTACTTTCATGATCGAAGATCTGAAGGAGTGGGAGTGGGTGGGGGGGGGGGGGGGGAGGGGTCAATTCAATTAAAAGAAGAAGGCCAAACAAAAATGTAAAATCAAAATTAACAAATAAGTAATCTTAATTTGGAAGGATTTGCAATTAATTAAGCTACACAATTAAAGATAAAGGGCAGCCCGGTGCACTATAGCTGCTGCTATGCAAAGGGTCCAGTGAAGGGTCGGACCACAAGGGTACGCAACCTTAGGTATATGTCTTTATTTTGGGGTATTTGCAATTAGTTAAGCTACGTGATTAAAGGTACATGGCGAGTTTATAATTCTTTTATCATCATAAAATTTAAAAAAAAAAAATTAAGCTAGCAATAATTAAGAGGATTGATGATTCTTGATCTACAGTAACAGGAAAAAGAACGAATTACATGTGATATTATATATAGGTAAAATGAAGTGACTCTAAGTAAACAAAATTTATATATATGAAATTTTTTCTATTTCTCTATTTACCTGAAGATCAACCTTCAAAAATTCAATTCTTCCATGAAGTTCTCTTTTTCTGGGTGACTTGCTTAGTTATTTATCTACAACTTCTAGTTAATATATCAACATCATTTAATGTATAAATCCAAAATAATATTTACATATTTATTATTCGGTTACAAAAAATTCTCTTTTTAGTTGACATGTCTTTTTCTTGTAATTTTGCATTGACTAGTTTAATTAGATTTAATGATAAATCCGAATTTAAATTAGACAAATAAGAGAATATATGTAATCCATTTAAATAAATGCAGTTATAGGGATAATTGTGGACTATTGCTTTCACATGTTATATTCTTCATAATAGATGACTTCACACATTTAACTTTTAATTAATTGAATATACTTAATGATAAATTGCCGACGGATTATCAAAAATTTTGTTGCGATAAATTTTGTAGTTTATTCCTACTTTTATTTTTTCTTTCTTTTTTTTTATGTGATAATTCTGAAGAAAAATCTCTCGCTTCAGTGCTTAATTTCTGTATCTAGTTTTTACAATCCTCAATCTCTAAAAGTGCGGAGTCAATTTTTTAGATTTTCCTCCTTTGAGGACTAGAAAACTCTTAATTGACGAGCACTGATACGAATCGCAAGTAGAATGAATTAGATAGCAAAATTGAGAAGCTTTGAAAGTGGTAATTTGGGCTTGAGGAAGTACACCTGGCTGTTGCTCGTTAAGTTGTCACAAAGTTTTTGTTGTTACACTTTCACCCCTAATAGTTTTAAGTGAAAAATACTAAGAATTACACATTGTATAAATATATATTTGTAATTTTGGTGGCCCCTGTCAACTGAAAATATGGGTAATTAAACGCATCATTGTCATCATTAAAATAAAACAAACTTTAAGGAAAACTATATTCAATTCACCTCCAACAAGAATTTAAACTTCATTTTATTCCTTTTGGGATTTAAATCCTATTCCTATAGATAGGGGTATTCATATTTTGGTTAAAAATCGATCTGAACAAAAAATCGAATCAAATCAATTAAATAATTAAATTTTTAAGGTTTAATTTTAAATTTTTAAAACTGACAATATTTGATTTAATTTTAATTTTTTGTACAAATAATCGAAAGAAAGTTTTAACCAAACCAATAAAATATATACAGAGTTTTATAATTATATATACACATAATAAATTAATTATTTTATAAATATATAAATATATTATTTATGTTTTCATGAAAATTTATTATAATAAAAAGACACATAATCCCCAAAAAGTAATCTAGTCGGCCAATTCTAGCTCCAACTAAATTATTTTTATTTCTCATTCGCTGTCTCCATCTTTAAAGTTTCTTTAGGAAAATTATCAATCTTCTGGCTATTTAATCTACATAGAGCCAAAAACACTTCATTGTTTGATATATTTTGATAAGGCATGTTCCTATTCTTTAATAACCTATTATAATTAAGGCATTATATAATTAAATATATTTGACTTATTCTAAGTATATTTTTTTCAAAAAAATTATATTTACCTAATAAAATATCTATCACTTTATTTTTTATTTAATATAAAAAATAATAGCATTAAAAGAAGAAGATTATATATTTATGTATGATTAGAAATCGATCATCAGTTATTTTTTATATTTAATATAAAAAAATTATAGCAGAAAAAAGAAGAAAACACTATATATTTATGTATGCTTAGAAATCGATCATCAACAAGGACGATTGCCAGCTCTAGAGGAAGGACAACAAAGGCTCAATTGTACAAGCTCCTCTACTCAGAGACTGTGTATGCCATATGGAAGAAAAGTAACATGAGGATTTTTGAAAAGAGAAGCAGAGAAGCGGAAGCTGCTGTGAGAGAGGTAGCCTAGATAGTTTGCGTTGGAGCTCCTCTAAAAATCAGCAATCTAGTGCACAATCTAGATTTTTTGGTTTCTTTTTTGGGGCAATGGTGTTTCCGATCAATGGATAGGTAGACTATGTGTTATCTTTCCTATGGTTATGTAAAGCTTAACTGTTAAGGATTTTAGGTCTATTGCTTGCTGCACTGCTTTTTTATAAGTTGATTAAAAAATCGTGGCCAATAGATTACAGAAGGTGATGAGCTCTATCATATGTAACGCTCAAGCAGGTTCCGTACTAGGAGAAAAGATCGGGGATAACATTATTCTAGCTCATGAACTGGTGCAATAATACTCTAGAAAGTACATATTAGCAAGGTGTATGATCAAAACCGATCTCCAAAAGACATATGACTCAGTCGAATGGATTTGCTTGAAACAAATAATGGAGGAAATTGGGTACCTTAGAAGGTTTAATGAGTGGACTATGGAATGTATCAGTATTGACAACTACACTATACCGATCAATGGTGAAACTACACATCTTTTTGATGCTGCTAAAAGCTTAAGGCAAGGGGATATTTTATCCCCCTTTCTCAACTTTGCTATATCTATGGTGTACCTCAGCAGAAACTTGGCGGGCTTTAAAGCAAATCCTGAATTAAAATTTCATCCCAAATATGCTAAAGTGGAAATTACATACATCAGCTTTACAGACGACTTATTATTCTTCTCAAAGGGAGACTTATCATCTATAAGGGATGTGTATAGCTACTTTCTGGATTCCTCTAGAGCTTCAGGCCAAAAACCTAATCTAGAGAAAAGTGTTTTGAACTTTGGAGGGGTACATCAACTCACTCAAGAAACTATCATAAATCGTTTGGGGTTCAGAATTTGATCATTACTATTCAAATATCTCGCATTTCTTTATTTACCAAGAAATTACCATCATACAGTAGAAGCCTCTTACTAATAAGATTATAGGAAAGGTAGCATCATGGACAATCAAAAATCTATCTTACGTTGGAATAATGTAGCTTGCTCAAACAGTCCTCTTTGGTATACAAGCATACTGGGCACAACTGTTCCTCATCCCTACCAAGATCATCAAGTTAATTGAAAGCTACTATCGGAGTTATGTATGGTCAGGGGCAAATGAAATCACAAAGAAGTCATTCATAGCTTGATTTAAAGTCAGTCATCCTAAAGCTTTTGGGGGATTAAACTTGATCAATTTGCAGTTGTTGAATAGAGTAGCTATTGCTAAAATTTGTTGGGACGTGTCTAAAAAGAAAGACATCCTACGGATCATATGGATAAATACATACTATATCAAAGGGAAGCCACTTCAGGAGATGGTTATACTAGCACAAACATGCTGGATGGTTAGGAAAATTCTAGAGGCCAGAAGAACATTGATCCATATTCAGCCTTTGACTCAAACTAGAAGTAATAGAGATAGTCCTAGAATGCCATTGAAGTGTTTAATATTCCAAACTATGCTAGACCAAAGCTTATATTCAGAATATGGTTACATTTGCATGGAAGATTATTACCTACTGATACCAAAATATCTGTATTATAATTAACATATCTGTTCTTGCCTAAAAAAAAAGTGGATCTTGTAATTCTACCTAGCATCCATCTGCCGTAGAGATCATCCAAGCACTGCAACAGACCTACAATAATGGTCCGTCCCTCGCTATAGCAGAGACGCACCTCGCTGCAGCGAAATTTGCTGACAATAATACTTGTAGGGGTTTTTTATCCCTCTGGTCATCTTAAGTTAACTCCGCCCACCAGTTTATCTCGTATCCTCTACAGTTCACATCGTCAGATGTCAATTAGGCCTGTCAAGATATCAATTGAAGTCCTACAGATTCTAATTGGACCCGACCCAAGAGATCGACACAATCAGGCGAAAGGATGGGAAGGAAATGAAGTGAAAACTTCGTAGATGTCTTATAGATTCTCGAAGACTAGATGTGGACGTCTACACACCAATTCACATAAGTCTACTCGATTTGCCCTTGTACTTGTGAGACCGGTAACCTAGATGCTCTGATACCAACGTGACGCGACTCGCCCTTGGGTTCGTGTCGTCAAAAGAAAGAGAAAATTTTTAAAGTATGTTTGTTTTTCAATTAGGTAGTAATTTGATAAGTAAGCAACATTTTCTTTTGGTCTAATTATTTAGTTTTTCTTATATATCTTTTTCCTTTCAATCTAGAAATTTTTTTTATCTTTAAAATTATAAATACACTTTATGAAAGTTATAAAAGGGGGTTTGACGTGTAATGCATGACAAATACTAAGAAAATTACGGGAAGAAGAGCTCCTGAACATAGTTGCAGAATTGTAAAGAAAATAGACGTGATAAAAAAAGTAACTACGCGTGATCTCATGTTGAGTTCCTCATGAAGACGGTTTCAGTTTTTATGAGCCAAACTCAAAATCAAGAACCACCTTCAGTTTGTCAGGGGTATTGAACAGCCAACTCCATCTTCTAGGATAATGACTTGCGTTAGGACTCTCTTGTATCTATCAAATTAGAGATTACATTCCTCTAATACACTTCATAATCTTGTACTACTATATATGTATGATGCAACTATCTATATTCAATGAATTATAATAATTTTCAGTATTTTAATATTTATGTTTTAATATGATTAAAAGGGAATAGTCAGACATCACTATAACAATAATCGTTTATGACAATATTTCACTATTAAAAGGCACATTTTCTGTGGAATTAATTTTTCATATTATATAATATCATAGGTTCTCTAAAAAAATATTTTTCTTTACCAATTAAAAAATATTTGGACAAAAGATCTTGTTATAGATAGGTTTGATTGTTGATTGCATATGAGATGAACAAATAAAGACAATCAATTTCTATCATCTATGATAAAATCAAAATGCAAGGTGAAATACTTATCATAGAAGAGGTAAATAAACTGAACAAGTTTCCTCAGCTTATCTTAAACCAAATAAAGTGCCATATATGGACACCAAATATTCCCTAAGCTTATCTTAAACCAAATAAAGTGCCATATATGGACACCAAATATTTCCTAAGTACATATAACAAAATCTAAAACTAGTTTTCTTTTAAGAACTTGACCCTCCAGCTCGATCCATTTCCAACATGATAATCCTTCTCTCTATTTGCAGGTGCAAGTGACATCTTTTTATAAGATTAAGTTAATTAAAAAACTATACTTCATTATGTTGTGATTAATTAATTTATGTTTAGGTTGAGTACGTGCCCTAGCATAAGCTTCCAATTGACCCTCCAGCTCGATCCATTTCCAACATGATAATCCTTCTCTCTATTTGCACGTGCAAGTGACATCTTTTTATAAGATTAAGTTAATTAAAAAACTATACTTCATTATGTTGTGATTAATTAATTTATGTTTAGGTTGAGTACGTGCCCTAGCATAAGCTTCCAATTGACTTCGTATAATTGAGAAATCATTCTTTAACATGTCCAAGGCTTGGAAAAACCTGAAATGATGTCAAAAAAATTGTGAATTATACAATTTTATATTTATATTTTTCACACTAATGAGAATCCAAAGCGATATAATTGGACATGAATTTCAACTTGAAAAATAAAGAAAATAATAAAATTTTCTACTTACTTGATTTTGTTTCTTTGCTCACAAGCATGAACGACGAGCATACATGCAAAATTCACTTGCACAACACAAATCCTATACCATCAACAACAATAGCAATAATTTATTATTAAGAAATACACCATGTAGAACTTGATATACCAAACCCTTCTTGCCTGATCAAGGTCGATCACTATATTTTATAAGCATTCAAATCATAAATGATATGATGTAATACACATTTATAGATGAACAGATAAAAGCCCGATAATTAAGGACCTATACTAACACAAAAGGTATGCTAAGACTACAAAGTCACATAGCCATTTACAAATGAAAAAAAAATTGTGACGAAGTCATCATGTATACTGTGGATAAAGGCTAGGTCATAAGGGACTAACATAGTCTAATATTATGGGCCCGCGATTATAATGATAAAGTTAAAATTTACCTATTACTAGTGATTAATTAAGATTTTCCAAAAAAGTGAGAAAAAAACACTTTTCAAAAAAATTATATTTTTAAGAGTAAGTGGATATTTGTAGTTTGAGGAAATCACCTTGTACTTTTCTCTTTGAGAAGCTTACATAAAGTAGCCAAATGAGAAAATTCAACATAAGAAATATCACCGAAAATAATCAATATGTAAGAAATTATATGTAAAGAAATAATTGCATGAGATGAATCAATAGAAAATTCAACTTATTATGGAATAACTAAATTTGGTGGTTGTCAAAATTTGATTTTTAAGTTTATAAAGTATTACATCACATTTTTCATTTGTGATAAAATTCCCTCAGCTTCATCACAATATTCCTCAATTGTGAAATTATAGATTGAGGATTTTGTGTACTCTTAGCATCATCAAATGCTCAAATTGATTATTCATCAAAATCTGCATAAAGAAAAGAATTAGGGATATTAATTTAGTCTAAAAACCAAAATTATAATTAAAAAAGAAAAAAGAATTTCAAACAATAATACTGAGATAGTGACAATTCTTATTCTACCTTTTTCAACATTTGATTGAGAAGTGCTAGTCAGAGTTCCTTCAAATTTCTCAATGCCATTATTAACTGAAAGAAGCTCAGGGCATGAGCATATTAAATATATTAACAACATACAAACATAGAGCTACAATTTTGAGTTCATGAGTTTTGAATTTTGAAAAACTTGATTTATTGGGTGTTGAATAAATTATTTATACTAATTAAGTTAACTTTTATACATTAATACAAGATTTGAGAATTTCACTGAATTCGTAAGCTAAATAGTAGGCTCTCTTCTAACCACATGATGTAAATGAGAAAAATACCTACTTTAAAGTATTTTACCTTCACGGTTAAAGGTGTGAGGGGCTGGGGGTGGGGAGCGGGGGGGGGGGGGGGAGGTCAATTCAATTAAATGAAGAAGGACAAACTAAGAAAAATGAAATCAAAATTAACAAATAACTAATCTTAATTTTAAAGAATTTGCAATTAATTAAGCTACATGATTACATGATTAAAGGTAAAGGACAGCTCGGTGCACTAAAGTTGTTGCTATACACGGGGTCCGATGAAGGGCCGTACCACAAGGGTACGCAGCCTTACCTTGCATTACTATAAGTGGGTATTTCCATGGCTTGAATTTGTGACCTTCTGATCACATGGTAGCAACATTTTCAGTTATATGATTAAAGATATATGTCTTTATTTTGAAGAATTTGCAATTAATTAAGCTACATGATTAAAGGTACATGACAAGTTTATAATTCTTTTACCATAATAAGATTAAAAATAACTTTTAAGCTAGCAATAATTATGAAGTTTAATCATTCTTGATCAATAGTAGTAGCAAAAAGAATTGTGTTTAAACTAATGAAATTCATTAAAGATGCTACACACAAATTACATGTAATGTTGTATATAGGTAAAATGAAGTAACTTTAAGTAAATAAAATTTATATCTATATGAAGTTCTTTTTATTTCTCTATTTACCTGGGGATCAACCTTCAAAGTAGAAATAAAAAGATTCAACTAGAAAAGCTCAATTCTTCCGTGAAGTGTTCTTTTTCTGGGTGACTTGCTTAATTTTTTTTATCATAAACCTCTAATGAATATATTAACATCATTTAATGTATAAATTCAAAATAATATGTACATATTTATTGCATTTCAGTTACAATATATATATTTTTTAATTGACATGTTTTTTTTCTTGTGATTTTGCACTAGTTTAATTAGTTTTAATAATAAAAACGAATTTAAATGAATTAAATAAAGGAATCTTCTGTAATCCATTTAAGTAGATTCAATTAAAGGGATTATTTTGGACTATTGCTTTCACATGTTATATATATTTTATAATATATGACTTCACACATTTAAATTTCAACTAATTAAGTATACTTAACGATAAATTGCTAATGAATTATCAAAATTTTGTGAGTTGCAAGATATTTAGTGATAAATATTATAGTTGATTCCTATTTTTGTTTCTTCTTTCTTTTTTTTTTATAGTGATAATTTCGAAAAAAAATCTCTCGCTTTAGTGTTGAATTTTTATATCTAGTTTTTATTATCCTCAATATCTAAAGGTGCGAGTCTATTTTTGAAAATTTTCTTCATTTAGGACCAGGAAATTCTTAATTGAGGCGTACTGATATGAATCACGAGTAGAATGAATTAGAGAGCAAAATTGAGAAGCTTTGAAAGTGGTACTTTGGGCTTATGGAAGTGCACATGGATGTTGCTTGTTATGTTGTTTCAAAAATTTAGTTGTTACACTTTGACCCCTAATAGTTTTAAATGAAAAACACTTAGAAATACATATTGCACTCTACAATTAGATATTTGTAATATTTGTGTTCCTTTGCAACTGAAAATATGGGTAATTAAATGCATCAGTGTCGTCATTTAAATTAAATAAACTTTAATCTAAACTCAATTCAGATCACCTCCAACAAGAATTTAAAATTTATTTTATTCCTTTTGGGATTTAAATCCGATTCCTATAGGTAGGGGTATTCATGTTTTGGTTAAAAACTTATCTAAACAGAAAATTGAATCAAGCCAACTAAATAAGCAAATATGTTTTTTGATTTAATTTTAAACTTTTTAAAACTGAAAATATTTGATTTAGTTTTAATTTTTTTGTAAACAATTTGAAAAAATATAATCAAACCAATAAAATATATACAGATTTTTATAATAACAGATACACATAATACATTAATTTTTTTTGAATAAACATAAATATATGATATATTTTTTCATCAAAATTTATTATAAAAAAAAAGACACATAGTCTCCAAAAAGAAATCTAGTCGACCAATTCTAGTTCCAGCTAAATTATTTTATTTCTCATTCTCTGTCTACATCTTTAAAGTTTTTTCTTAAAAATTTCTCAATCTTCTGATCTACATAGAGCCAAAAACACTTCTTTTTTTGATATATTATGATAAGACATATTTATTTTCTTTAATCTCCTATTCTAATTAAGTCATTATATGATTAGATATATTTGACTAGTTCTAAGTATATATATTTTTTAAAATTACATTAACCTAATAAAAAATCTACTGTTTATTTTTTTTATTGTAATACCCTGAAAGTTTCTAAGACTATACTTGAGATTTGAAACGTGATCAGCAGAATATTTGGAAAAAAATTGCCTTAGTACGACTCAACCTACAAGTCGTAGGTCGGTAGTACGGGTCGTAGCAAGACTTGTGGTTCAGAGCAGAGATTTTGGTTTCCTGGACCATGAGTCCCCACTACGAGTCGTAGTATGTAGGTGCGACCCGTGATTAAGAGTCATGGCTCGCCTATGGGTTTCCATGTGTTGGTTGTACAAGTCATTGTACGACTCATAGTAGTGAATGACGGGTCATAGTATGCGTCCATAGAAATATTCAGAGAATTAGGAAAAAGGGGCTAATTAGTCATACGAGGAAATCACGAGTTGTAAAGTTGGTTCTATGACTTGTGGTACGAGTTGTAATATGATGGTACGAATCATTGTTTCAGTCTTGAGTTAGTATATTGTAATGCCTCAGACTTTTAGGCTAATTTTAGAACCCTTCTAGATATGTTGATAGGCCCGAATCCGATGAAATTTATGGAAACAAGGTGGTAAGATCAATTAATAAGTATAAGAAGTGCATTGGATGCAAATTAAGGTCATAAGGAACATCTAGCATAAACATGAGATGAGAGCCTTCTTATCAATTGAGTTTTCATATAAGTTCTCATAACGGTCAATTCCAAACGACCATAGATCTCTTTTTATAAAGTGTTTTTGGGTGATTCAGCATTTCAAATAGAATTCTTTTGAGTCTTCTTTCGAACGCATCTGACCTTGTATCAATCGGAGTTCGGAGTAAAAAGTTATGAGCGTCTTAGTGAAGCTGTACCAGACATTGTATGAATCTCAGTATGGGTCGAACAATCAAACCACGACTGGTACTGTTGGTTGTAGTAATGGCAAGTTGCAGGTATTAATTCGATAGTTTGGAGGCATTTTAGTGAACTCCTATGCTTCTAACTCCTAATTGACATCGTTTTCGTCTTCCTTTAGGTCAGATTAAAGGGTTTAACATAGCCTAAATCCCCACTCTCTTCAAGCATCCTTAGATTAGATTTTCTCTCAAGAAGGAGCTAGGGTTCATCACCTCCAAATTCTCAATTCCTCTTGTATATTCAATACAAGTAAAGAGATCATCAACCTAGGTATGTAAGGTTATGAATGCGGAGAAATATTTCCCCCTCATGCCCTTTTCAAATTGAATTCATGATTCTCACCTCCCATACCTTAATTTTGAAAACTTTAGGATCAAGCATATTGTGGATGAATTCTTTCATGCTCTTCCATGAAATCAGTTCCCTTAAGATATAACTTGTATTCTTATGATTATGAATGCATTTCCCTTATCAAATCCGTGATCACCCAATTCCCCAAATTTTCATATTCGAAATATTCTAGGGATTTTGGGTTGGGTTATGCAATTCCTTCATAATTCTCTTATGGGTATAGCTTAATTGTTATTAATTTATGATTTTCATGATTTGGGGTTTGAGAATTCTTCAAGTCTTCATGAAACTATGATTCAATATGTTTCAAACATGATTAGGTCTAAATTCCATTTTATGAAATTCTATGATTTTCATTATGATTTCGATTCTCCTAAGCCCTAATTTGAGGTTTAAGATTTATGATATGATTTCCTACAAGTACTCTTTATGAATTTATTAATTTCAAGTATGTTGATCTTCTCTAGTATGTATGTTCTTTTATGATCTTCAATGTTTATGATTTGGCCGACTCACGGGCCCTTATTTCATGGCTAGTTTATATATTACAAGCATATTCATGATTATTACGATTTTAACTAGACCATGATTTTCATGTATGATTTTACAATAATTGTATGAGTCCCTCATGTGCATGTTTTTAGGAGTAGTGTCTAGCATCGAGTAGGCCCGATGTTCAGGTAAACTCCGTGGTCTCAGAACTATGTGCCAACGTAGGTTTATATTCATGGACTCTAGGTGGATCCCATTAGTGATATCACGCCATTTACGGCCCTTGCCTGGCAAGCTTGGGATGGCTCTACCCACTTGAGTTAGATAGTCGGGGCATCATGTAAGCTCTACCATGATGGTGTCGGTTAAGATGAGTCCTCCCATTGTTCCTTATGTTTTATGCATGACCATGTTTACGATACTTTGAATCAAGTTATATTTTACAATATTTCTCTTATGATTACGATTATGACTAGTTTATGAATGATTTTGAAAACCTCGAGCCCTTATATTTACATTATGATTATCATTTTATGTTTTGAACTTTCCTACTCTTACAAACTCTTTGTATTTTAAATTTTTTGTTTTGCTTAACTTGCATACTCAGTATATTCCAAGTATTAACCATATACTCTACGTGGTATCGTTACATGATACAGGCTCAGACGTTCAGGATCAGTCTATCCTCTAGCCGGTTATCAGAGTTCAGTCCAGCTAGATTGATTGGTGAGTCCTCATCCTTCGAGGAATTTTAGATGGTTGAGTTGTCATTTCAGTTTCATACTTTTAGTGAGCCAGTTGGGGTCTTGTCTCATCAGCTCGTCAGTATGTAGAGGCTTTTCAGACATAGTTTGTATTTTCAACTTCGAATTCAGTGTTGTGATATTTCCGTTGGATAAACGTTTAACTATTCAGACTTCCTCTATTTTAGAATTCAGTTGTCAGTTTTGCTTGTGTTAATCTTTAGCTATCATGTTCATTCCATGGGTCGACTTGGAGCCATTTATGGTTTTAAGTTCCGTGTCTCGATCAGGGCCTATGTTCGGGTCATGACAAACTTGGTATCAGAGCATTAGGTTTTGAAGTGTCCTAGGATGTCTGAAAGCCGCGTTAAGTAGAGTCTTTTCCATGGATATGAAGCACGCCACACTTATGGGGAAGAGGCTACAAGACGTTTTAGGAAACTTCCCTTCTTTCATGATTCTATCTCGTGCTATGACAATCAACTCTTCTATTCTCCTAAATCGTGCTTTACGCGTTCGTAGATATTGCCTTCTAGAAGAGACAATGGATGAGGAAATGGAAACGGGAGTCCACTAGCTCCATCGACTCTAGTAGGTCCCCTTAGTAGGCAAGTGACTGATGCGGAGCTCGGAGCTGCCTTTAGAACGGGGTGATGCACATCCTGGCTACTCAGCTTAACCAGCAGACAGTCACACCCGTTAATACTAACGGAGGGACAATAATTATTGGGGTTCGTGACTTCACTAATAGGGCCCTTCTGAGTCTGTCTGTCAAGAGGCAGATGGGATGTTTAGGGAAGGAGGAAAGGGGAACAAAAGAGATAGAATATACAACCTTGGGCTTGCCCAACAGAGGGCAAGTGGTAGATACCGGTCACAGCCCCCTCAGAGGTCATTAGCCCCGACACCGCCGGCAAGTAAGGTTCCATTCAAATTCGGGGTGTAGGAAGCACGTATCTAGTTTGTAAGAAATATGGAAGGAAACACCCTGGCAGTTTCTTGACTGGTAGGGATGTCTTATTTAGTGTGGGAAATCTAGCCACAAAATTTGTGACTGTTCATCATCCCAACAAGGCGACGCCAGGGTCGTACCTACCCAGTTTGTAAGAGATGTGTAAAGAACCATGTGGGGAAGTGCTTGGTGTGTTACGATGCTTGCTTCTAGTGCGGCAAGCATGGTCATAAGCACAAAGATTATTCAACAGCCAAATGGGGCAAAGATAGAGCCCCAACTACCTCTTCAGCAGCTCCCACAGCTTGCCTACCTCAACAGGGTGCCTCAGTTGGTTCAGGTAGTGGATAATTCTACGATCGAGAGGGCTTACAAGATGTAGTCACAAGTACGTTATGAGCTTTCCTTGTTAAATCTTGCATACTGCTAGGCTCAAGAACTATGGTATAAGGTTTATGATTCCTATAGGCATCTTGGTATGAGTTTTATTTCGATATATGGTGTTGAATGGTTAAAAGATTGGGTGAATGAAGGGATACAACAGAAGAAGTATGAAACCTCCTGAGGAAACCTTAGAAAAAAAAAGTAAAGTCAAGAGCTAGTAATGTCAACCTAACCTTAAGAAGGGATCTAAGGGCCATAGGATAATGATCAAAGTTAAGGGAGAAGATGCTGAGTCGAGAGGACGAGTCAAACCTTGAGTTATCTCTAGTAAGAAAGTCCCTAAAATAGTATTTATAGAATGTCAACTCCTTTTCGTTTAGATGTTCTCCCTTATGTATCAATTGACACTATGCTCTACTCATGCTTATATTCAGGTGCTCTAGACAGTGATCCCAGTCTTACCCCATAATTCTATAAAACTCAACTTTATGTCAGGAAACTCGTTATGTGTGTAAACTCATGTCTCATAGTCTACCCAGCTCTATAAACTTAGTCCTTAAGAATTTTCTTAATACCTCATAAGATCATGTTATGTCAGGTATATGCCCAACTTTGATTTCTCGAAGTATTCGTGCTTTGATTTGCTTACTCTAAGCCCCATGTACGTCTCCCCATGATAGAAATAATGGTTACAATGTGTACGTTCGGGATAACTCTCTACTCTGATTAGAGGTGCCAGGTATGTAGAAGTTTGCGAAGTGCAATTAGTAGCCAAGCGTGAAAGATAGGGGAATCTTGAACAACGTTAGCTACAAGGAGCCATGAGATGACTGTAAGTGATAGGCTCAAATGAGGTGGTAATGTACAAGTAGACCATAGTATGGTGTGACTAGTGACTTCCAGATTAGAGCTCTAACTTATGTGACTTACTTGTCTAGGGGAAGTAATATTCTTGGTGGATAATTCTAGGTTGTAGGAGGTGTGGCCGAGTTAAGCTTGAACTTGGTTAAAGTATGTCATTGGACTCAAATTCTAGTATAAATAGGAGCTCGGGGGAGGAGTAGGTTAGATGACCAAGTCAGCACAAGGGCTATGCTAGATTGTACCTTCGGAAATTAGTTCGGCTGGATGGAGTTCCTTTGTCCATCATCTCAAATAGGGGTACTTAGTTCACCTCTTAGTTTTGAGGGTCGATTCTGCAAGGTCATGGTACTCCGGTAAAGCTTAGCAAACTTTTCACATGCAGAGACCATTTAGACTCTTGAGATATGTTGAGAGCAGGTGTGATTGATCCCAAGGGTAGTTGGGATGATCACTTATCTCTTATCTAGTTTGCCTACAATAACAATTATCACTCTAGTATTCAGATGGCTCCATTTGAGACTCTTTACGAGCGGGGGTATAGACCACCTACTGGATGATGTGAGGAAGGTGAGACCACGTTAATAGGGCTAGAATCGGTTCATGAGGCTGTGGAGAAGGTTCAGTTTTTTAGGGATAGGCTGAAAATAACTCGGAATTGGCAGAAATCTTATGTAGATGTGAGGGGGAGAGAAATTAAGGTTGAGATTAACGATTGGGTGTTCCTAAAGGTGTCTCCCATGAAGGGAGTGATGAGGTACGAAAATAAGGAAAAACTTAGTCCCTGCTATGTTGGACCATATAGGATCGGGAGACGTGCTTCCAAGATGGCCTTTGAGTTGGTGCTACCCACGGAGTTAGCTTCGATGCATTCGGTGTTCCATGTGTCCTTGTTGAAGAAGTGCATTAGCGATTCGTCTCTAGTGGTTGTTGAGAACATGGGTGTAAAGGAAAACCTTACCTATGAGGAGGTACCAGTTAATATCCTCGATCGTTAGGTTGGTAAATTAAGAAAAACTGAGGTAGTTTCATTAAAGGTTTTATGGAGAAATCAATTCATCGAGGGAGCTATGTGGGAAGCTGAATCAGATATGATGGCTAAATACCCGCCTCTTTGTCCTACCATCTTAGTTCCAGCTGGAGGTACAAATTTCATCCGTAGAACTCTTTTTAGTTTCATGTCATGTTTGTGCATAATAGTTCCATTCATGTCTTAGCATGTATGTATGTTTCATGAATACAACTCAGTCATGTGTATCAGTCCGGAGTCAGTCACTCTGACAGTTTTGAACTTCAGATGTTTAGTATTTGGCATTGCAGTTCTTTCCCTTGTTCTTCTATATTCTTAACCCATATTCGAGGAGGAATGTTTCCAAGGGGGAAATATTATAATACCCCGAAAGTGCCTAAGGCTATACTTGAGATTTTAAATGTGATTAACAGAAAAGTTGGGAAAAAATTACCTCATTATGACTCAACCTACGAGTTGTAGGTCGGTAGTACGGGTCATAGGAAGACTCGTGGTTCAGAGAAGAGATTTTGTTTCCCCAGACCACGGGTCCCCACTATTAGTCATAGTATATGGGTATGACCAGTGGTTAAGAGTCATAGCTTGCCTACGAGTTTCCAAGTGTTGGTTGTAAGAGTCATAGTATGACTCATAGCAGTGAATGACGAGTCATGGTATGCGTCCGTGGAAATATTAAGAGAGTTAGGAAAAATGGTCTCATTAGTCACGGGAGGAATCCATAAGTTGTAGGTTAGTTCTACGACTCATGGTACGAGTCATAATATGATGGTACGAATCGTCGTTTCAGTCTTGAGTTGGTATATTGTAATGCCTCGGACTTTCAGGCTATGTTTGGAACCCTTCTAGGTATGTGGATGTAATACTTCGAAAAACTCTAAGATTAGACCCGGGAGTTAAAACAGAGAAAATAGAGTTTTCTACACCAGGTCACAGGACGATTCGTCTAGTGACTCGTGGGGTGCACCACGAGTCATTGAGTGACTCGTGGGGAGGAGTTTGGACTCGGTAGAAATTTTGTTTTCTGAGGTGACCACAAGTGTGACCACAATTCATGATCAGCACCACGATTTGTTATGTGGGTCGTGGTCAAGAGTGATTAATGGTGGAAGGAGTGTGGGCAGTGTTGATGACGAATTAGTCACCACGGGTCATTGGGTACACAACGAGTCATGATGTCCCTTGTGGTGACCCTCAAAAGGCAGGATTCTAGTGTAGGCAACGACTTGAGACCACGAGTCGTGGTCTAGGGCACGAGCCATCCAGTCCCTCGTTGGGACTGACAGTTAGTATTTTCCTATGAATTTATTAAGAGATTTTATGTAATTCCTAAGTTCCTAAGGCCTGTACTACGTCGTTTTTAGCTCAGAATAGTGTGTTTTAAGAGGGTAAGTTCATTCTAACCCTATCCATTCCCATGCATGCAACTTAGAGTTTTCCTTGGAGACATAGTTTGAAGAACCTCTCCAAATTCACTTTAATTTCCTTTGGACTTTCAAGTGGGAGTGTGAATTAAATTTATCCAGGTATGTGAGGCTATGAACGGGAGTTCCTTTCACTCTCATGCTCTAAACTCTTCTCAATTCCATGAATTCCAATCGTAGATTCAAGTTTCATGATCTTATGGGGTTTATTCCAGTTCTTGTGAAATTCTCTATGATCTATCTATGGGTCAATACCCTTTATGTATCAAATCATGTTATATGATCTTTGGGAAGATTTTATAATTGCTTAGAATATAAATTTATAGTTTCAAATTTTAAGTATGCCCAATTATGTATGCTTTATGAAAAGTCAAGTTATGATTTCATTATGATTTCTTGATCTTCTTAAGACCTAAATTATGATTTATGATTTATGATATAATTTCTCTCAAGCACTCATCATGGGTTTATGAATATCAAGTATATACATGTTTTACAAGTATGCATGAATTTCATGATTTATGGATTTGTGACTCTTGGCCGATTCTGGGCCCTTATTCATGGCTAATCATGTATTTCAAATGGGATCCATCATGTTATTATTTATTTAGCCATGAACTTCATGAATGATTTTACGTTTATGATATGAGCCCTCATGTGCATGTTTTTGGGAGCAGTGTCTAGCACTGAGTAGACCCGACATTCAGGTATACCCCGTGGTCTCAGAACTACGTGCCACCGTAGGTATATATATATATATATATATATATATATATATATATATATATATATATATATATTTATTATTGGATCACTGTGATATCACCACACACACATGTCCCCCTGCCTAGCAAGCTGGGGACGGTCCTGACCACTTAGGCGAAATAGTGAGGCATCATGTAACGCTCTATCATGATGGTGTCAGTTAAGATGAGTCCTCTCGTTGTTCCTTATGATTTATGCATGGTTAGGTTTATGTTCTTTTGCTCAAGTTATGTTTAATAAAGCTTCCTCTTATGATTATGATTATGACTATGACTGATTTATGAATATTTTGAAAACCTTGAGCCCTTAGGTTTACATTATGATATTAATTTATGATCATGCTGTCCTACTCTTATGAACTCTTATGTATTTTAACTGTTCATTTTATTTACCTTACATACTCAGTAAATACCAAATACTGACCGTATACTCTATGCTGTATCGTTTCATGATGCAGGTCCGAGGGATCAGTCGCAGCCGCATCATTAGTCTTACTCCTCTCTTAGACCTGTCTACCCGGTATTGGTGAGTCCTCATCCTTCGAGGATATTTAATTATCTATAGTTATGTTTTTTCAGTTGCAGACTTTCATCGAGCTAGTTGGGAATGTTGTCCCATTAGCTCATCAGTTATGTTAGAGGCTATTCATACATTATGTAGAAATCAACTTGTTATTTCTGATTTGGTATTGGCTTGATATGTAGCAGACTTCCGCTTAAGCATGTTTTGTTATATTAGTATCTACTTATATATGCTCTTAGTTGATATGTTCATGCCATGAGTAGACTTGGAGCCCCTCTAGGTTCTTTGTCCCGTATCTCGATCTGGGCCTATGTTTGGGTTATGACAAACTTGGTATCAGAGCATCACGTTTAAAGTGTCCTAGGCTTTATGAAAGCCGCATTAAGTAGAGTCTTTTTAATGGGTGTGAAGCGTTCCACACTTATGACGAAGAGGCTACGAGATGTTTAGGAAATATTCCCTTCTTTCATGATCTAAGTCTTGCAATGAAATCTCTCTCTATCCTTCTAACTCATGCTATACACGTTTGAAGAATCATGCCTCCTCACTGCGTCAATGGAAGAAGAAACGGGAATGGAAATGGCCCCGAGAATGGCAATGGAGATAGGCACCAGCAGGCCTCACCAGCCCATAAGGATCATGTACCTGAGAAGGTTGCCCATGCTGAGTTCATGGAAACCATTCAAATGCTAGCTCAGGTTTTGACTGCCCAAGTTAACTAATAGGCGGTAGCACATGTCCCTCAGAATGGGAATGCGGCGATGACGAGAGTCAGAGATTATCTGAGGATGAACCCTCTAGAGTTCCTTTGATTGAAGGTGGATGAGGATCCACATGAGTTTATTGATGAAGTGCTGTAGATCACTTAGATCATGCGAGTGACTGGGGAGGAGTGCACAGACCTAGCCTCATATTAGTTGAAAGGGGTTGCGCACATCTGGTTCAGGCAATGGAAGGATAGCAGGATAGTTAGAGTAAGTCCCATTACTTGGGATGAGTTCCATACTGCATTTCTGGATCAGTTCTTCCTTGTGAGATGAGGGCGATTAAAGCAGCGGAGTTTGTGAACCTGAAGCAGGGTAACATGACAGTCCAAGAGTATGCTTTGGAGTTCACTCGTATGTCCAAGTATGCACCAGAGCTAGTGGCTGATCAAAGAGCTCGCATGAGCAGGTTTGTACATGAAGTAGCGGACTACCCGACAAGAATTACAACTGCAATTCTTCATCAGGATATTGATTTTCCTCGATTGTTTTTGTATACCCAGCAGATAGAGGCAGTGCATTTGAGAGAGAGAGGCCAAGAGGGCCAGGACAAATAGTTATGGGTGCTCTCAGCAGAGATCGGGATGCGGGCATCGCCAGAAGTCTCATCATAGGTCATTAGCTCTAGTTCCATCATCAACCAGTGCACCATCCAGACCGCGAGGTGATTAGTGTAGTAGAGCCTCAGGTTCAAGGGGCCATAGTAGCATGCAGACAGAATGTACTTTCTTGACCTGCGGGAAGTGTGGCAAAAATAATATAGTGGAGTGCATAATTAGGTCAGATATCTGCTTTGGGTGTGGTAGACCGGGGCACAGGCGCTGGGAGTGTCTGTTGGCTAGATGAGATTATGGTATGGGTCGTACCCAGGCTACCAGCTTAACAGCACCACCAGCACACCCAACTCAGCAGGGTGTGTCCACTAGTGCAGGTGGTGGCCATCGCCCGAATAGGTTTTATGCCCTTGCACCTCGAGAGGAGAAGGAGACTTCACCAGATGTGGTTACTAGTATGTTATGAGTATTCCACCTTGATGTATATGCATTTCTAGACCCAGGGGCTACTTCATCTTTTGTGACGCCTTATGTTGCTAGTAGTTTTGGAGTTAGTCCCGAAATTCTATCTGAACCCTTCTCACTCTCTACTCCAGTTGGTGAATTAGTTATAGCTCGACAGGTATATAGAAATTGCCCTATCATAGTCTTTCAGAAAGTCACGTCAACATATTTGGTAGAACTAGCCATGACAGATTTTGATGTTATCTTCAGAATGGATTGACTGCATGCATGTTAGGCCTCGGTAAATTGTACAACCCGGGTGGTAGAGTTCCGATTTTCGGGTGAGCGAGTCCTAGAGTTGAAGAGTAGTTCAGCTATGCCTATAGGTCGTTTTATTTCCTACCTTAAGTCCAGAAAGATGATTTCTAAGGGTTGCATGTACCATCTAGTTAGGGTTAAGGATGCTACGTCCGAAACCCCGACTATCGAGTCAGTTCTAGTAGTGTGTGAATACCTAGAAGTGTTCCCAGATGATTTACCAAGAATTCCTCCTGAGAGGGAGATTGATTTTGATATTGACCTTCTTCCCGATACGCAGCCTATATCTATCCCTCCTTACAAAATGGCTCCAGCTGAGCTAAAGAAGTTGAAGGAGAAGTTGAAGGACCTTCTAGATAAGGGTTTCCTCAGGCCTAGCGAATCCTCATGGGGTGCACCAGGGTTCTTTGTCCGGAAGAAGGATGGTTCCCTTCGAATGTGTATTGATTATCGACAATTGAACAAAGTTACAATCAAGAACAGGTATCCTCTCCCTAGGATTGATGATTTTTTGATTAGCTTTAAGGCACCAAGTGTTTCTCAAAGATAGACCTCCAATCCGGATACCATTAGCTTGGATTTCGGGAGAGTGACATCCTGAGGGCATCCTTTAGGACTTTATATGGTCACTATGAGTTTATAGTTATGTCTTTTGGACTAACAAATGCTCCTGCAGCTTTTATGGATTTGATGAACAGGGTGTTCAACCCGTATTTTGATATGTTCATGATTGTGTTCATAGATGATATACTCTCGAAGCGACGAGCAGCATGTCGCTCATCTGAAGGTAGTGTTATAGACTCTTAAGGATCGCCAGTTGTATGCCAAATTTAGTAAATGCAAGTTTTGGTTGAACTCAATGGCATTTTTGGGCCATGTGGTATCAAGTGAGGGTGTACATGTGGTCTCTCAAAAGATAAAAGTGGTGAAGAATTGGCCTAGACCGGTGAATCCTTCGGACATCAGGAGTTTCTTGAGTTTAGCAGGTTATTATCGGAGATTTGTTGAGGGGTTTTCATCCATTGCAGCACTATTGACTAAATTGACCCAGAAGAAAGTGAAGTTTCAATGGTCGGAGGCTTACAAGAAGTGCTTCCAAGAGTTGAAGACTCCACTCACCTTAGCACCAATGTTGACCCTACCTGAGGGTACCGAGGGGTTTGTGGTATATTGTGATATCTTAAGGATCGGCCTTGGTTGTGTCTAATGCAGCACGGTAAGGTTATAACCTATGCTTCCAGGCAGCTAAAGGTCCATGAAAAGAGTTACCCGACTCACGACCTCGAGTTGGCAGCGGTAGTATTTTCCTTGAAGATTTGGAGACACTATTAGTACGGAGTCCATGTGGATGTGTTACGGACCACAAAAGCTTACAATACGTTTTTACCCAAAAGGATCTAAATCTATGTCAGAGAAGGTGGTTGGAGCTTCTTAAAGAGTCTGACATGAGTGTCCTTTATCATCCAGATAAAGAAAATATGGTGGCGGATGCTCTTAGAAGACTTTCCATGGAGAGTGTATCCCATGTAGATGAGGGGAGGAAAGAGTTGGTGAAAGATGTGCATCGGCTTGCACGATTGGGAGTTCGCCTTATTGAATCAATAGATGGTGTTGTCATAGTTTAGAATGGGTCAAAATCATCCCTAGTGACTGAAGTTAAAGCTAGGAATGACGAGGACCCTATACTGGTAAAGTTGAAGGAAGCTGTTCAGAATCTGAATGTGGAGGTTTTCTCCAAAGAGGGAGATGGTGTGCTTCAATATCAGGGTCGCTTGTATAGCTGTTCAGTTTGAAATCAGTCAAGAAGTCCTCTCAGAATCAATCTCAGTCTCTACCCCCATTGGCGAGTCAGTTAGAGCCAGCCGGGTGTATAGAAATTGCCCCGTCTAAGTATTGAGTAAAGTAATTCCAGTTGATCTAGTAGAGCTAGACATTGTTGATTTTGGCCTCATTCTTGTCATGGATTAATTACACTCTGGTAATGCCTTAGTCGACTATAGAACTAGAGTTGTTAGATTTTTAGTTTTCAAATGAGCCACTTCTAGAGTTGATAGGTAGTAGTTTCATGCCTAAGGGTCAGTTTATTTCCTACCTCAAGGCAAGGAAGCTCATTTCGAAAGGGTGCATCTATCACCTTGTTCGAGTCAAATATTCTAGCTTCGAGACCCGAACTATTCAGTCAGTTTCAGTTGTCAGCCAGTTCCCTAACGTCTTTCCTGAAGATATTCCTGGAGTTCCTCCTGAGCGGAAAATAGACTTCGGCATAGACCTTCTTCCAGATACTCAGCCCATCTCTATTCCTCCTTATTGAATGACTTCAACTGAACTTAAGGAGTTGAAGGAACAACTAAAAGACCTTCTTGATAAGGGTTTCATCAAGCCTAGCATCTCTCCATGGGGTGCCCTAGTGTTATTCGTGTGAAAGAAAGACGGTACTCTCAAAATTTGTATCGACTACCATCAACTGAACAAAGTTACAGTTAAGAACAGGTATCCCTATCATGACTGGAATATAGACCCGAATGGTAACATGGGAAAAGGAGCCCCGAGATACTCCAATTCAACCCATGGCATGAACATAAATCTAACTTAATCAAGTAAAGCGGAATAGTTAGCATAACGACATAGCAGAAGCATAAACATGACATAACATAGAAAGTGAAGCGTACTTCATACATGCCAATTGAATACTACACATAGTCTGAAACCTCTAACATATCAGATGGGTTGATAGGACAACACCCCCAACTAACCCGACAAGTCTAGAAACTGAACGTAAAGAGATAACTGATATCAACTGGTCCTCGGAGAATCAGGACTCACCAATGAGCTGGATGCTAACTTCGAGAACGAGCTAATGACGGTGCTAGGTCTGAAGATCGGAGCCTGTATCATAAAATGATACATTATAGAGTATGCGGTCAGTACATGAAATGTATCGAGTATGCAAGGTGAGAAAAATAGACATTTAAAAATACATAAAAGCTCATAAGAGATCATAAGAGTGGGACAACATGCTCATAACATAAATATTATAATATAACATAAGGCTCAAGGTTTTCAAATTATTCTCTAATCCATTCATTATCATAGTCATAAGAGAAACTTTATAAATCATCACTTGAGCCAAAATAACATAAACATAATAATGCATAAAACCATGCGGAACAATGGGTGGACTAGTCATAACCAAAACAATCATGGTAGAGCCTTACATGATATTACACCCCGTAGATTCTTGACATGTAGATGGACTATTCGCATGTTGGTTAAGAGTTTTAGAATGCCATAGTGTGAGAAAAGGTCCCGGGGCGAGACCGGACAAGTGCCAAGTCAGCGCGTCGCAAGTCAAATGCGACTTATAAATCGCATTCGACGAATGCGACTTAAAGGTCCCAACTATATAAGGCCTCCACTTCAGTTTTCTTAGATAATTATTCATAATTTCCAGAGAGTATATAGAAAATAGAGGGCACGAGGTATTTCTTTGAAATTCCGTCCGTTTACACTATTAAACATGGTCCAAACTCGAATTAATCTTGGGTAGTGAAGTATTAAGCTGTAGGGAGCATTCCTGCGGAGTTAGTTTCATGAAATTCGGCCGACGAATCGTCGTCTTACTGAGCTAAGGTAAGTAGAATTGCTTCACATTAGTGTCAATATACTCCTAGCCCTAAAGTGAGTATTTCTCCCTTCTGGACTTTCGAGAAATAGTGAGTTTTTGACCATTTTTCGATAAGTCAAAGTTTGGGCTATATATATATATATTAAAAGTGATATCTTCTCTAAAAATATTAGTGTATTTAGTCCTAATTGATATATATATATATATGGATGCAATTGGGAGAAATAGCAGAAATACTGACCGAGCTATGCCAGTTAGTTTGGAAATCAGAAGCGAAGGTATGTAAAGCTAGTTCTTCGGCAAGATAGCAATCCCCTTTGTAGTAAACAAAGTAAAGTCTAGAAGAAGGAACCTAGAAGTCGAGAATTGAGTCCAATATGAATTCAGCAAGCATGTTTTATATTATTATGTTGTATTCAGAATAAAAGTTAGTAAAGTAATATAGGACAGTCAGATAATATTTCAGATATAGTATAGCTCAGTATGAGAATCAGTTTAATGCAGAAAAGAGTTCAGAATAAGAAATCAGAATACGGATAGTATTTTCAGATGGAACAAGCTTGCTATACGTGATTATTGTTTGTTGAGACCTATTTGTGCTATGAGGGCACCCTTAGAGCTTCCTTGCCGACCCAAGGTTAATAGCTGTGTCGACTCTCCCGCTAGAGGGTGATGATACGTCACTCCAAGGAGTGGCATGCCATTCATAGTAGGACGAACATCGGATATAGCATTCCCCATATTAGGCTGATCAGCATAGCATTATAGCTTACCCTATCGAGCGCTTATGCCCAGGGGGCAAATTACAGATACAGATTACAGTTTACAGTTACAGGAGTCCTTTGGACTCAGATACAGTTATAGTCAGGGGCCCAGAGAGCCCAAGATGCATACCCAGGGGGCCGGTAGAGGTGCTCGTAGTTAGTAGGTGAGTGGAGTGATTTACTTTTGGATGGTTTTGACCCGGGTAGGGGTATATAGATTGTGTGTTGGTTGGCACCTTCCGGCTTATAGGGGCTGGTATAGGTCCTTGTATGTTATATATGTATATACATGTTATTTATTAGCTGATAGATAGCAGGACGCCACGTCAACAGGTATGCTTCTACCTTACCTTCAGTACATATAAGCTTATTTTAGATCCCGCTAGCCCAGACAGTTTTAGATACTTTCTACTATTCAGAAGTACTAGTATTATTGCTTACATTCAGTTATGCTCAGTTTGCTTTACATACTCGGTACCAGTGGTACTGATGCCTATTTGGGGTGCTGCATTACTTGTCTGTAGGTACTTATAGATGAGGAACCGACCCCTCGTGATTCCGCCAGCACAGAGTCATTAGCTCCTGTTATCCGGAGCTTGATATCCAAAGGTTTACTCTATTTTATTTTGTTGTACAGTACGGGTAGGCCAGGGCCCTGTCCGGACCATCTTATCAGTATTCTTAGAGGCTTGTAGACTGTATTCTCCCTGTGGTTAGCTGTACCAGTCGTGTAAGACCGCGTGTATGTTTAGTTGTTTATGTTGGCCGTGTGGGGCCTTATTCAGTTAATAGTTGGTGACCTTGCCGGTCACAGAGTAGTTTAGCTTCTGATTTAGTTTTTCAGTGAAAATTAGTCAGCATGATGGCCTTGTCGGCTCACATAGGTTCCCTTATGTTGATATGGTTCTGATTAGCTGTTGTGGTTGTACAGGTGGCTATAGGCCTAGCCGGCCGGGGGCTGTATTTACAACTGTTATATAGCTCATTGATTCCATGAATCAGAGTTAGAGCCAGGCAGGCACCAGAAGTGCTTAGGCTCAACAGTCTAGCAGTTCAGGTCCTAGTAGGGCACCAGGTGCCAGTCATACCCCTCAAGGCGGGGCATGACACATGATCCCCTAACTATCTTACTCAAGTGGGCAGAGTCATCCCTGGCTTGCAAGGCAAGGGACGTGCATTATGTGATATCACGAAAGAGGGGATCCATTAACATTGTAATGTATCATCATGAACCTATGGTGGAACATAGTTATGAGACACCGGCGTAGTCCTTTGAACGTTGAGCTACTCAGTGCTAGACACGACTCCCAAAACATTCACATTAGGCTTATGTGTAAATCAAAAAAATCATTCATTGAGATTCATGGCCAAATAAAAATTAACATCGTTGATCCCCACATGTTTAGCCACGAATCAAGGGCCCATTAATTGGCCAACGTCATAAATCGATCAATCATGAAATCTAAATAATAAATCATAAATCATACTTGAATATGTAGGCATTGCCCAATACTTTAACATTTTTGAAAATACTCAATTCACTTGAAAACATGATTATAAACATGGGTAACTTGAAATGCTTTTCATCATAACTACTTCATCATACATGAGCATTGATCATAAATCTTAACTTTCATGACCTTATCATAAATGGGCATTTTAATTTTAAAAGTTTGAAACATGATTTTAATGAAAAACAACGTAAAACTTGCCCATAATTCATAATTCAATAATAAAACTCATTTAGATCATATCCATGTAGAAAATTTGAAATTTCATGCATTAGGTTAAAACTCCATAGAATTAAGATAGGAAAGTTCATGATCTTGAGAGGGATTGGGCATGGATGTGAACAGATTCACCCATTCATAACCCTACATACCTGGGGAAGATCAGATTTTATCACTCCTTGAAAGCCCAATGAATGATTGAAGGAAAACTTGAAGAACTCTTACTTGATCACCTCCTAAATGCTTTCAATATGCATGCATGGATATGAATGACTCCTAGGATAGATTTTCCCCTCATAAAACACTGCATTTCAAGCCTTAAACGACGTATTTTAGGACCCTAGGACTTAGGATTAACGAAAATACCCTTAGTGAATTTCCTGAAAATTCTGCACTGGCAGTGACAACGACTGACCTAACGGATCGTGCTTGGATACCACGACTCATGGTATCCATCCATTGCAGCCACAACCCAAACTTCACTTTTTCAGATTCAATCCCATGACTCGACAACACGAGTCGCTACATCAGATGGCGGTCCGTTATGTCCTTCGTTGTTCCCCCCTGAAGACCTGCACCTGTCCTTCCCACGAGCCACACCATGACTCGTGCCTCCTTTTGACGTGCCATGGTTTCCATCCGTTACCTCGAATGGAGATTTTTCCATACTTCTTCCCTTGGCTGCTCACCATGATCCGTTACTACTCACAATGAGTCGTCCTATGACCCGTTATTTCCTCTTAGGCTAAGAACCAGCCTCACAATGACCACAAGTCACGACTTGTTACATCAAACCACAGATCGTTACTTGACCCGTTACTTCCAACTGGAACCCGATTGAACCTCACCACAGACACTTCCCACCAGTGAATCGTTATGTGACTCGTTCTGTGGAAATTTCCCAGATTTCGGCGACTTCAATTTTTAAATTCTGTCTAATCTTAGGAACTTCTAGGGTATTACAATATCTCCCCCTTGGGAACATTCATCCTCAAATATGAGAAAACATACAAATAACAGAGAAATGCTACCATCATACTCAAGTACTGATCATTTAAGCTGAAAACTGACGGAATGACTATCTCCGATTCAAACTACATGGCTGAATTGAATTCATGAATCATATACACATCCACATACATGAAAGAAACTAGAGCACATGAACTAAAAATGAAAACTAAATAGGGTTTTAGAGAAAAAACCTAATACCTCAAGCGGAACTGAGCTGGTAGAGAATAAATATGGGTATCTAGCCATCAGGTTTGCTTTGACTTCCCTCATAGCTCCTTCAACATGTTGATTCCTCCATAAAACTTTGACTAAAGCTACTTCCTTGTTCCTTAGCCTTCGAACCTGACGATCCAACATTTCCACCGGAACCTCTTCGTCACAAAGGCTGTCTTTGACACTGACACTGCTCACTAAGACAACTAGAGCTGGATCACCCAAACACTTCTTTAAGAGCAATACATGGAAAGAAGGATGCACAGAAGCTAATTCTGAGGGCAACTCCAATTCGTATGCCACCTTGCAAACTCATTTGACAATACAGTAGGGGCCAATATAACGAGGGCTGAGTTTTTCTTTCTTTCCAAACCTCATCACTCCCTTCATGGGAGACACCTTCAGAAACACCCAATCATCCACTTCGAACTCGAGTTCTCTCTCTCTCACAGCAGCATAGGACTTTTGGCGACTTTGAGTTGTTTTCAACTTGTCCCCTATGAGCTGAACCTTCTCCATAGCCTCATGGATTGAATCTTGTCCTATCATCATAGCTTCACCAACTTTGAACCAACCAATAGGTGATCTACATATCCGTTCATAGAGAGCCTCAAACGGAGCCATCTGGATACTAGAATGGTAGATGTTATTGTATGAAAACTCAATAAGAGACAAATGATCATCCCAGCTACCTTTGAAGTTAATCACACATGCTCTCAAAATGTCCTCGAGAGTCTAAATTGTCCTCTCCACTTGACCATCCGTTTGCGGGTGAAATGCTGTGCTGAGCTTAACCTGAGTACCCAGTCCTTTTGTAACGACCTCCAAAACTGAGAGGTAAATTGGGTACCTCTGTCTGATATGATGGAAAATGGCACTCCATGCAACCGAACTAGCTCTCAGATGCATAATTTGGCATAATCCTCAGCCGAATCCGTAGTTTTGACCGGTAGAAAATGAGCAACTTTGGTCAACCTGTCTACAACAACCTAAATGGAGTTATATTGTTGTCAAGTGCGAGGCAACCCTGTGAACTCCATATTGATTTCTTTCCACTTCTAATTAGGAATACTGATATCCTAAAGCACACCTCCCGATCTCTGATGCTCAATCTTTACTTACTGACAGTTTGGGCACTTAGCTACAAACTCCGCGATGTCCTTTTTCATGCCATTCCACCAACAGACTTCCCGTAAGTCATGATACATCTTGGTGGCACCTGGATGGATAGAATGCCTAGATCCATGAGCCTCTTGCAACATCCAGTTCATTAAATCATCAACATCTGGAACACATAAGCGACCCTAGTACCGAAGCACACCATCTCCCCCTTTGGAGAAGACCTCTACTCTCTGATTCTGAATGGCTTCCTTTAACTTTACATAAATTGGGTCCTCATCTTTTCTGGATTTTACATCAGTCACTAAAGATGATCTGATCCATTCTGGAAAATAACACCGTCATCGATCGAGTCAACCAATCGAACTCCCAACCTTGCAAGTCGATGCACGTCTTTCACCAGCTCGTTCTTCCCCTCATCCACACGGGACACCACTTTCCATGGAGAGTCTACTAAGTGCTTATACTACTATATTTGCCTTGTCCAGATGGTAAAGCACACTCATATCATAGTCCTTAAGTAGCTCTAACTACCTCCTTTGCCGAAGATTGAAATCCTTTTGAGTGAACATATATTGTAGACTCTTATGATCCGTAAACACATCCACGTGGACGCCGTACAAATAATGCCTCCATACCTTCAAGGCGAATACCACTGTCGCCAATTCAAGATCATAGGTCGAGTAATTCATCTCATGAATTTTCAACTATCTGGAGGCATATGCTATAAATTTCCCATGCTGCATCAATACACACCCAAGTCCGATCCTTGAAGCATCACAATATACCAAGAACCCATTGGTACCCTTGGGTAGGCTCAATAGCGGTGCTGAGGTGAGTCGAGTTTTCAACTCTTGGAAGCTCTTCTCACAAGCCTCTGACCGTTGGAATTTCACCGTCTTTTGGGTCAATTTGGTCAAGGGTGCTGCAACAGATTAGAAACCTTCAACAAATCTCGGATAGTAGCCTGCTAAGCCCAAAAAGCTCTGGATATCTTAAGGATTCACCAGTCTAGGTCAATTCTTCACTACTTCTATTTTCTGAGAATCCACTTGTATGCCCTCACATGATACCACATGGCCCAAAAATTCCACTGAGTTCAACCAAATCTCGCACTTGCTGAATTTAACATATAATTGGCAATCCTTGAGAGTCTGTAGCACAACTCTCAAATGAGCGACATGTTCCTCCTCACTCCGAGAGTATATCAGGATGTCATCAATAAACACAATCACGAACATATCCAAGTATGGCTTGAACACTCTATTCATCAAGTACATAAAAGTTGCAGGAGCATCCGTTTGTCCAAAAGACATAATTACAAACTCATATGACCATACTGCATCTTGAAGGCTGTCTTTAGGATGTCTCTCTCCCTAACCCTAAGAGGATGGTACCCGAATCTGAGATCTATCTTCAAAAAACACTTGGCATCCTGGAGCTGGTCAAATAAATCATCAATCCTGGGTAGAGGATACCTATTCTTGACGGTGACCTTGTTCAATTTTCGATAATCAATATATATACAAAGAGTACCATCTTTCTTTCAGACAAAGAGAACTGGTTCACCCCATAGGGACTTGCTTGTTCTAATGAAACCCTTATGCAAAAGATCCTTCAAGTTCTCCTTCAACTCTTTTAGCTCGACTAAAGCCATTTTGTAGGGAGGAATAGATATAGGCTGTGTGTCGGGAAGAAGGTCAATGCCAAAATCGATTTCTCTTTTGGGAGAATACCCGATAAATCATCAAGGAACACTTTTGATACTCACATACTATTGCAACTAACTGGATTGTCGGGGTCTCAGACTCAACATCCTTAACCCTAACTAGATGGTACACGCAACCTATGGAAATCATCTTCCTGGCCTTAATATAGGAAATAAAATTACCTACAGGCACAACCGAACCACCCTTCGACTCTAAGACTGGCTCACTCGGAAAGCGAAACTCCACCGCATGGGTTCTATAATTAACAGAAGCATAACATGCATACAACCAATCTATGCTGAGAATAATATCAAAGTCAGTCATGGTTAACTCTACTAGGTCAGCGGAGGTGACTTTATGCAATATTGTGATCGGGCAACTTCTATATACCCACCTAGCTACAACTGAATCACCAACGGGAGTAGAGACCGAGAATGATTCTGACAGAATTTCAGGACTGACTCCAAAGCTACTAGCAATATAAAGTGTCACAAAAGAAAAGGTAGACCCTACATCTAACAAAGCATTAGCATCAAGGTGAAACACTCATAACATACCAATAACCATATCCGGTGAAGTCTCCTACTCCTGACGCGAGGCAAGGGCATAGAATCTATTTTGGTGCTGTCCGCCAATCCCACTAGTGGATGCCCCCTATGGAGCTGAACGTGTTGAGCTGCTACTGACTTGGTAGTGTGTGAACGACCTCTATCATCATCCTATCTAGTAAATGGACACGCTCAGTGCATGTGGTCGGATCTACCGCACCCATAACAGATATTTGAGCCAAGCAAGCACTCCCCGGGATGACATTTGCCACACTTCCCGTAGGCTGGAAAGGTGCGCTCTACCTACATGCCCCTCTGGTCCCTTCACCCTTTGGTCTGGACGGAACACAAAGATGATGATGGTGATGGAGCTAGTGACCTCTGCTGAATTTAAGGGCAGTGACTACCGCCGGATCTCTCTTGAGAGAACCTATAGCTTTCTGTTCGAGCCCTTTTTTCCTCGCTCTCCCTCAAATGTGCCGCATTAATCTGTTAGGAATACAAGATTATCCGAGGGAAATCTATATCCTAGTGGAACATAGAGGTCTTGCAATCTTTGTCCAAATAGCTCGCCACCCCATGAATCAACCCGCTCACTCGCGCCCTCTGATTAATCACTAACTGTAAGGCATACTTTGATAAGCGAGTGAACTCAAGGGCATACTCCTGTACTATTATCCTCCCCTGATTAAGATTCACAAATTCAGCTTCCTTCAACTCCCTCATCTCATGAGGAAAGAACTGATCTAGGAACGCAACATGGAATTCCTCCCATGTGACAGGGCTTGCTTCGGCGGCCCAACTATCTTTCCATTGTCGAAACCAAATGTGTGTGGCCCCTTTCAACTGATATGAGGCCAACTCAACACGCTCAACCCCATTCACCCCCATGACTTGGGTTATCTTCCCAATCTCATCAATGAACTCATGCGGGTCCTCATCTCAGAGGAACTTTGGCGGGTTCATTCTCCAGAAATCTCTTACTCGAGTTGCCGCCACATTTCTTTTTTAAGAAATTTGCGCCACTGCCTGCTATTGACTTAAGCGGTCAAGGCCTGCGCTAACATCAGAATAGCTAACTCGGAACTTAGCATGGGCAACCAGCTCAGGTGCATGGTGCTCCTGGACTAGTGGGGCTTGTTGGTGCCCATCTCCGTTGCCATCCTCATGGCTATTTCCATTTCCATTCCTCCTACCACTTACTCTATGGGGGGCCTTCTGCAATCACGAATAGCACGAGTTAGAAGGATAGGGAGACACTTCATCACACGACATAGATCATGAAAGAAGGGAACATTTCCAAAATGTCTCGTAGCCTGTTCATCATAAGTGTGACGCGCTTCACACCCATGAAAAAGCTTCTACTCAATGCGGATTTTAGATACCCTACGACACTTCAAACCTATTTCAATGATACCAAGATTGTCACAACTTGAACGTAGACCTGTATCGTAATACGGGACAAAGAGCCCTGAGAGACTTCAAGTCGACCCATGGCATGAACATACATCTAACTCAATCAAGTAAAGAGGAATACTTAACATAACGACATAGCGGAAGCATAAACATGACATAACATATAAAGTGAAGCGTACTTCATACATGACAACTAAATACTACACATAGTTTGAAAGCCTCTAACATATCAGATAGGTTGATGGGAAAACACCCCCAACTAACTCTACAAGTCTAGAAATTGAATGTAAAGAGATAAATAATATTAACTGATCCTCATAGAATGAGGACTCACCAATGAGCTGGATTCTAACTCCGAGAATGAGCTAATGATGATCTTGGATCTGAAGATCGGAGCCTGTATCATGAAACAGTACAACATAGAATATGCGGTCAGTACGTGAAATGTACTGAGTATGCAAGGTAAGTAAAATTGACATTTAAAAATACATAAAAGCTCATGAGAGATCATAAAATTTGGACAACATTCTCATAACATAAATACCATAATATAACATAAGGCTAAAGGTTTTCAAATCATTCGCGTAATCAATTCATTATCATACTCGTAAGAGAAACTTTATAAATCATCACTTGATCCAAAATAACATAAAAATAATAATCATAAAAACATGTGGAACAGTGGGAGGACTCGTCATAACCGACACCATCATGGTAGAGCCTTACATGATGCCCTCACTTCTCACTCAAGTGGGCAGAGTCATCCCTGTCTTGAAAGGAAAGGGATGTGTGTTAACATTGTAATGTATCATCATGAACCTACGGTGGTAGGAAGTTATGAGACACTGGTATAGTCCTTTGAATGTCGGGATATTCGGTGCTAGACACGGCTCCCAAAAACTTGCACATTAGGCTCATGTATAAGTCAATAACATCATTAATTGAGATTCATGGCCAAATAAACATTAACATCACCGATCCCTATTTAAATACATGTTTATCCATGAATCAAGGGCCCATTAATCGGCCAATGTCAAAAATCGATCAATCATGAAATCCAAATCATTAATCAAAAATCATACTTTAACATGTGGGCATTGCCCAATACCTTAACATGCTTGAAAATACTCAATTCACTTAAAAACATGGTTATAAACATGGGTAACTTGAAAATATGCCTTTCATCATAAATACTTCACCATACATGATCATTCATCATAAAACTTAACTTTCATGAACTTCTTATAAATGAACATTTTAATTTTAAAAGTTTGAAACATGATTTTAATGAAAAACAATGTAAAACTTGCCCATAATTCATAATTAAATAATAAAAACTCATTTAGATCATACCCATGTAAAGAATTTGAAATTTCATGCATTGGGTTAAAGCCGCATAGAATTAACATAGGAAATTTCATGATCTTGAGAGGGATTGGGCATGGGTGTGAATGGATTCACCCATTCATAACCCTACATACCTGGGGAAAATCAGATTTTATCACTTCTTGAAAGCCCAATGAAAGCTTGAGGAACTGTTACTTGATCACCTCCTAAACCCTTTCAATATGGATGCATGGATCTGAATGATCCTAGGATAGATTTTTGCCTCATAAAACACTATATTTCGAGCCTTAAACGATGTAATTTAGGAACCTAGGACTTAGAAATAACAAAAATACTGTTAATGAATTTCCTGAAAATTCTACATTGGCAGTGACAATGACCGACCTAACGGGTCGTGCTTGGATACCACAACTCATGGTATCCATCCGTTGCGTCCACTGCCCAAACTTCACTTTATCAAATTCAATCCTAGGACTCGAGAAGATGAGTCGTTACATCAGATATCGGTCCGTTGTGTCCTCTGTTTTTTCCGTCCCGTTGACGACCTGAACCTGGTCTTCCCACGAGCCACAACACGACTCATGCCTCCTTCTAACGAGACGCGGTTTCCATCTGTTACCTCTACTGGAGGTTTTTCCTTACTCCTTCCCACGGTTGCTCACCATGGTCCGTTACTGCTTACAACTTGTTGTCCTATGACCAGTTACTTCTTCTTAGGCTAAGGACCAGCCTCACCATGACCACATGTTACGACTCGTGATATCAAACTATGGGTCATTACTTGACCTGTTACTTCCAACTGCAACCTAGCTGAACCTCACCATGGACACTTCCCACGGATCATTGGCCCACCCGGCTGAACATCACCATGGACACTTCCCACGGATTGTTGGTTGGACCAACGATCTGTTACATGGCCTGTTATGTGGAAATTTTCCATATTTCCGCTAACTTTCATTTTTAAATCTCGGGTCTAGTCTAATGCACTTTCGGGGTATTAAAATCCCCTACCAAGGATCGACGACTTGCTCGACCAGCTTCAAGAAGCCATCTATTTTTCCAAAGTAGACCTCACGTCGAAATATCATTAGCTCAGAGTCAGGGAATGTAACATACTAAATATAGCCTTTTGAACTCGGCATGGTCACTATGAATTCGTGGTTATGTCATTTGGACTAACTAATGCCCCTGCAGCTTTCATAGACCTAATGAACTAAGTATTCAAATAGTATCTAGACATGTTCGTCATTGTATTCATAAATAATATTCTGGTGTACTCCAGAAATGAGGAAGAGCATGCTAACCATCTGAGGATAGTGTTGCAGACTCTCAGATACTGCTAGTTGTTCGCTAAATTCAGCAAATGCAAATTCTGGCTGAAGTCTGTGGCTTTCCTTGGTCCTGTGATTTCAGGTGAGTGTATTCAGGTAGATCCTCAAAAGATAGCAGCGATGAAAGACTGGCCAAGACCTATTTCCTCAACAGATATCAGAAGTTTCCTGGGTCTAGCTAGCTATTACCAATGGTTTATAGAAGGATTTTCCTATATTGTGTCTCATCTGACTAAATAAACTCAGGAAAAAGGTGAAGTTCCAGTGGTCAGATGCATGACGGGAGTTTCCATTAGTTGAAAACTCGACTCACTACAGCTCTAGTTTTGACCTTACCAGAAGGAACATATGGGTTTATGGTCTATTGTGATGCTTCCAAAGTTGGCCTCGGTTGTGTTCTGATGCAGTGAGGTAAGGTGATAGCTTACACCTCTAGACAGCTTAAGGTTCATGAGAAGAACTATTTGACTCATGACCTTGAATTGGAAGTGGTAGTGTTTGCTTTGAAGATATGGGGACATTACCTCTATGGGGTTATGTGGATGTTTTCACCAACCACAAGAGCCTTCAATATGTGTTCAGTCAGAAAGACTTGAATCTTCATCAGAGAAGATGGTTGGAGCTATTGAAGGAACTATGACATCAGTGTGTTGTACCATTCGGGCAAGGCAAATGTGGTGGCAGATACCTTGAGTAGAATGTCCATGGGGAGTGTTGCTCATGTTGAAGAAGACAGAAAAGAGTTAGGAAAGGATATTCATAGGTTAGCTCGGTTGGGAGTGCACTTGGTTGATTTAGCTGAAGGCGGAGTTGTAATGCAGAGCAGGTTAGATTCCTCGTTAGTGGTTGAGGTTAAGTCAAAGCAGGATAAAGATCCCATACTACTTAAGCTAATAGAAGCAGTTTTAAGAAAGGAAGTAGAGACTTTCTCCAAAGGGGGAGATGGTGTGCTACATTACCAGGACAGATTATGTGTACCAAATTGTAGGTGACTTGAGACAGCAGATACTGGAAGAAGCTTACAACTCCAGATATTCTATCCATCCAAGTGTCACTAAGATGTACCGTGATCTATGAAAAATCTATTGGTGGAACGACATGAAGAGAGATATTGTAGAATTTGTGGCTAAGTGCCCGAACTACCAGTAGGTTAAGGTTGAGCACCAAAGACCTGAGGGTATGACTCAAGATATCAGCATACACACGTATGTCACGACCCGAACATAGACCCAGATTGAGACACGGAATAAACAACCCCAAGAGGCTCCAAGTCCACTCATGGAATGAACAAAACATCTAACTCATTCAAATAAAATGGAAGATCAACATAATTAACATAACAGAAGTCTGAACATAACATAGCATCTGAATACATACATAATTTTGAAGATGAGTACATACTATGTCTGAAAAGCCTCTAATATTGACGAGTTGATGGGACAAGACCCCCAACTAACTCACTAAAGTCTAAAACTGAAAATACAAAATATAACTAATAAGAAGGGCCCATATGAGGATCACCAAATGACATTGAGAAATGCTAACTCCAAAAATCTGACTAGCGGCGGGACTGAGCCAGGATATCAGAGCCTGTATCATGAAATGATAAAACATAGAGTATGCGATCAGTACGTGGAATGTACCGAGAATGCAAGGTAAGTAAAACCGTGAAGTAAGTAAAATCATAAATCATGCATATTATAAAAGATAACCAAGATAAGATTCTGAGAGTAGGGCTTACATGCTATTCTCTAAAATCATTATATGAACATTACTGTATATCATAACTAAATCGAATGATCCAAAGCGGACAACTGATAATCATAAGTAAAACTGATCATTGGGTCAAACCTATTGAAAACATAATATCATGACTGATGAACATGCATAACTGAAATTATGAGGAATAATGGGAGGATCGTCATATAATAGACATTACCACGATAGAGCTTACATGGTCCCGACTATTACACTCAAGCGGGCAGAGCCGTCCAAAGCCTTGCCAGGGCTAAGGACGCTACCATGATATCAATATTAAGCTGAAGGCCCCTTGGGGGCAGGGTAAGCTCACAAGAGAGGTCCCAAATAATCTGAACAGACCTACTTTGGTGTGTAGTTCTGAGGCATAGGGTTGACTGACCTTAGCCTACTCGGTGCTAGATACTACTTCAAAAAAAATGCATATGCTCTCCATCATTTTTCAACAAAGCTGAACCATCGTCTAGTGATGAAGCTGACTAATAACATACATATATAAATCTTAAATCATATCATGAGGAGCCTTGGCTTAAACAATACCACAAGATCAAAATAGTGGGAGCCTTGACTTCAAAATCCACGTGGTAAGCTAGTACATGAAGTTTAGATAAATCATGAAACATGCTTCATCATATGGGCTTGCCTAATACTTAAACATGCTTAACATAGACACGATCATTCGAAAACATGAACACAGGCATGGGTAATTTGAAATCATACTTTCTTCATAAACCTCTCATCATGCTTGAATACATATTTCATAGATCTCACTTTCATGAGCTTTCATGGATGGGCATCATAATTTATAAAACTTGAATTTTTTTTTATAATTTAAAACATTGTAAAATCTGCCCATTAATCATAATTCAACATTAGAAACATTCTTAAATCATACCCATAGTTGATACTTGGGGAAATTCACATGTTGGATAAAAACCACACAGATTCATCAACTAGAATTTTCATGAATTGAGAGGGATTGGGCATGGGTTTGGACAATTACACCCATCCATAACCATACATACCTGAAGAAATATGATTTCACAACTTCCTTTATTGCCCAATGGAAATTTGGGGAAGAACCTTGAAGAGCCTAGGCTTGATCACTTCATAAACCTCTAAGCTTGCATGCATGAATTGGAATAGGCTTAGAATGACTTAACCCCTCTTAAAACACACTATTATGAGCTTAAAATGATGTAGTATAGGCCTTAGGAACTTAGGAATTACGGAAAAACCCTTAATAAATTCGCAGAAAATTGCACACTGCCAGTCCTAATGAAGGACTGGACGACTCGTGTCCTCTGAGCACGACTCATGGTCACCTTCTCATGATCAGCATGGGAATTTTTCTTCCTTGGTCACCACGAGGGACACCAAGACTCCTGGTGTACCCGACAATTCGTGGTGATGACCCGTTAGGTACACTGCCTATTTTCCATCATCCTTCAGACCACCCTTGACCACAGTTTACCTAATGAATCATGGTGCTGACCATGACTCGTGGTCATACCCGTGGTCACCCCAAATCTAAAAATTCCAATTATGTCCAAACCCCGCCCCGTGAGTCACTTTACGACTCGTGGTGTTCCTGAAGGGCCACTGGATGACTCGTCCTATGACCTCGTGCAAAAAATTCTATTTTCTCTGTTTCAACTCCCGAGTCTGATCTTTGGGTTTTGGGGGTATTACATTATCTCCCCCTTGGGAACATTCGTTATCGAATATGGAAAAACATACTGAAAAGCGAAAAAATGCAATCATCATACTCAAATACTGAACATACTCGCTGAAAACTGATGGAGTGATTGACTCTGAATTGAACTACATGACTGAACTGAATTCCTGAATACACATACATTCATTGACATGAAAGAAACTGGGGCACATGAGCTAAACATGAAACTGAATAGAGTATTAAGGATGAAACTGATACCTCAAGCTGAAACTAAGCTGGAAGGGAATAGATGCGGGTATTTAGCCATCATATCTGCTTCGGCATCCCACGTAGCTCCCTCAATATGCTAATTACTCCATAAAACCTTGACTAAAGCTACTTCTTTGATTCTTAGCATTCAAACCTAACGATCTAGTATTTCCACTGAAACCTCCTCATAACTAAGGCTGTTCTTCACACCGACGCTCTCCACCGGATCAACTAGAGCTGGGTCACCCGAGCACCGCTTTAAGAGTGATACACGGAAAATTGGACAAACTGAAGCTAGTTCCGAGGGTAACTCTAACTCATAGGCCACATTGCCCATACATCTCACAACCCGATATGGGCCAACATAACGGAGACTAAGTTTCCCTTTCTTTTTGAACCTCATGACTCCCTTTATGGGAGACACCTTTAGAAACACCCAATCATCAACTTCAAACTCAAGTTCTCTCATCCTCACATTAGCATAGGACTTTTGGCAACTCTGAGCTACTTTCAACCTGTCCCTTATAAGTTGAACTTTCTCCATAGCCTCATGGACTGAATCTGGTCCTATCATCACATCTTCACAGACTTCAAACCAACCAATAGGCGATCTACATCTTCATCCATAAAGAACCTCAAAAGGAGTCATCTGAATGCTGGAATGTTAGCTATTGTTATACGTAAACTCAATGAGAGGCAAATCATCATCCCAACTACCCTTGAAATCAATCACACATACTCTTAACATGTTCTCGAGAGTCCGAATGGTCCGCTCGGCCTAACCATCTGTCTTCGACTGAAATGTTGTGCTAAGCTTGACCTGAGTACCGAGTCCTTTTTGAAACAACTTCCAAAATCGGGAAACTAATTGAGTACCTCTATCTGATATAAGGAAAAGGGCACTCCATGCAGTCGAACTAGCTCTTGAATGTACAACTTAGCATAATCCTCCCCTAAATCGATAGTTTCGACCGGTAAGAAATGAGCTGCGTGAGTCAACCTATCCAAAACCACCCAAATAGAGTCATACTGTCGGCGAGTACGAGACAACCCTGTAATGAAGTCCATGTTTGATTTCCTCCCATTTCCAAGTAAGGATACTAATGTCTTGAAGCATACCTCAAGGTATTTGATGCTCAACCTTCACCTGTAGATAATTTAGACACTTAGCCACAAATTCTGCTATTCCCTTCTTCATACCACTCCACCAATAGACTTCCCGTATGTCAAGGTATATCTTGGTGGCACCTAGATGTATAGAGTATCTTGAACCATGAGCCTTGTGCAACATCCGATCTCTCAAATTATCAACACCCGGAACATATAACAGACCCAGTATCGAAGCACCCCATCGCCCCCTTTGGAGAAGACTTCTACTTTATGATTCTGAACAGCTTCCTTCAACTTTACCAAAATAGGATCCTCGTCTTGTCTAGCTTTAAGTTCTGTCACTAAGGATGATTCTGACCCATGCTGAACAATGACACCCGCATTTGTCGAGTTAATAAGACGAACACCCAACCATGCAAGCCAATGCACATCTTTCACTAACTCTTTCCTTTCCTCATCTATATGGGACACACTCTCCATGGAAAGCCTGCTATGAGCATATGCCACCACATTAGCCTTACCCGGATGGTAAAGTATACTCATATCATAATCTTTAAGAAGCTCAAATCACCTTCGCTGTAGTAGATTCAAATCCTTTTGGGTAAACACGTATTATAAGCTTTTGTTATCCGTAAACACATCCACATGGACCCCGTACAGATAGTGCCTCCAAATCTTCAAGGAAAATACTACCGCTGCAAACTTGAGGTCGTGAGCAGACAGTTCTTCTCATGGACCTTCAGCTGCCTTGAAGCATAGACTATAACCTTACCGTGCTGCATTAATACACAACCAAGGTCGATCCTCAAAGCATCATAATATACAACCAACCCATCAGTATCCTCAGGTAGGGTCAACACTAGTGCTGAGGTGAGTCGAGTCTTCAACTCTTGGAAGCTCTTCTCTTAGGCCTCTGACCATTGAAACTACACTTTCTTCTTGGCCAATTTAGTCAACAGTGCTGCAATGGAAAAAAACCCCTCAACAAACCTCCAATAGTAACCCACTAAGCCCAAGAAACTCCTGATATCCGAAGGACTCACTGGTCTAGGCCAATTCTTCACTGCTTCTATCTTTTGCAAGTCCCCTTGTACACCCTTACTTGACACCACATGACCTAAAAATTCCACCGAGTTCAACCAAAACTCGCATTTACTGAATTTAGCATACAACTGGCGATCCTTAAGAGTCTGTAGCACCACCCTCAAATGAGTGGTATGTTCTCCTTGCTCCGACAATATAGAAGGATGTCATCCATGAACACAATCACGAACATATCCAAGTATGTATTGAACACCCTGTTAATCAAATCCATAAAGGCTACAGGAGAATTTGTTAGTCCAAAAGGAATAACTACAAACTCATAGTGACCATACTGAGTCCTGAAGGCCATCTTCTGGATGTCACTCTCCCGAACCCTGAGCTGATGGTATCCGTACCCGAGGTCTATCTTCGAAAAGCACTTAGCACCCTAAAGTTGTTCAAAAAAATCATTAATCCTGGGGAGAGGATACCTGTTCTTGATGGAGACCTTGTTCAATTGCCAATAATCAATGCACATACGAAAAGTACCATCCTTCTTACGGACAAAGAGAACTGGCGCACCCCATAGGGATTTGCTAGGTCTGATGAATCCCTTGTCTAAGTGGTCTTTCAACTGCTCCATCAACTCCTTTAGTTCAGCTGGAGCTCTTCTGTAAGGAGGAATAGTTATAGGTTGCGTATCGGGAAGAAGGTTGATGAAGGGCATACTCACGCACTTCGTAGACATATTTTTCCCATACTTTACTATGTTTTGAGAATAAATTATGTGTGTTTGCATGTGTTTATGTTATATATTTGTGAAAATTAGCTATCACATGTGATTAGATGTTTTTAGGGCTAAAAAGGATGGATTTGAATGTATTTTTAGTCTTATGGAATGAAGATGAAAAGAAGCTGAAGTCATGGGCAAAGGTTGAGTTTAGAAGATGCAGAAACAGTATACCTGACAGGTTGAGGGAACGACTCGTTACATATGGTAACTAGTCGTGAAGTCAATCGTAAAAACTGTGAGAGAAATTATTGACAAAGTAACAGTGGAGATGACAAAAGACATAACGAGTCGTTAGTTAACTAAACGATTCGTTGGCAGATCATTGGAACCAACCGTAAGGTACACTAAAAATTTGAATGAGTTAGACCACGAGGGGCCTACGACTCATGCCTATGCAAAATGAGTCATTAGGTGACCCATTGGCACAACTGGCAATGCGGCAGTGGTTGGGGCAACGCGCAAGGCTCCCAAAATTGCAAAAATTGGCTTTCCTACTTCAACTAGGAAAAGGAAAAATTTAAATCCCAAGTCAAATTCATCAAGGAACAAGGAAAAGATAAATCTACTGCTATAAATACCCTTTTATTTTCATGTACTAAGCATTTCTTCAAGAGTTGAAGTTTCACAACAAGTTTCAAGAGTAAATTTTAAGACGTGTTAGAAGACATATTTTAGATACGATTGTATACGATTGTAATGTTGTTCTTTCAAATTTTGCATTAATCAAGTGAGTTCTTCCTATCATCGTTGTAAGTATTAATTTTTGCTTTTATTTATGAATTCTATTAATTTACTTATAAACATGATAGGCTAAAACCACCACAACTAGGGTTGTGGGAACCATGACAAATTAACATACGTAGGTAAAATACTTAGTGATTCTTGAATGGAGTTTATGCATGTATTGTTTCTTCCTTCGTTTTAATTGATTTTTAACGGTTGCAAACGTTAGAACTTGCCTTATTCTTACTTACTGGACAAAGGAGGTAGTGAATGGGAAAAAGGATTAACAACGGAGATTTGAGGCTATCAACCCTCATCTGATAGCTTGACCTTGTCTAGGAATAGCTAATCCGATATCAAGAGTAAGGGTTAGTAAAGCATTCACTCGTAGATGGACCAAGTTGCGTGGTGATAATCATCTAAATAGGAGACCAACCTTCAGGTGAAATCAACCTACCGATATTGCATGCTAAGCACCAGAATAGATCACTAGTATAAAATGCCTTGTGGTTATAAATCCATGGGGAATACTTACCCTAGTTAGTTGCATTAATTTTGAAATAACAAACGATTTCTCAACATTGTTATCTATTACTTTTACAAATTCCCCCCTCTTAGGAAATGACTAACTAAAAAGCTTAAGCACTAGCATTCTTTTACATCCTTTCGTATTCCCTGTGGGATCGACCCGAACCTCTAGTTGGATTCTTTATTGATAAAGTCCGCTTAATACTTCGTCTGGAGGTGTTGTTTGATCATTATCAAAGGTCAATACTAAAATCAATCTCCCACTCGGGAGGGATTCCCGGTAGATCATTTGGGAAAATTTCTAGGTACTCACGCACTACAGGGACTGACTAGATAGTGGGGGTTTCAGATGTAGCATCCCTAACACTAACACATGGTACACGAAACCCTTAAAAATCATCTTTCTGTCCTTAAGGTAGGAAATGGAGTGACCTACAGGCACATCTGAACTACCCTTCCACTCTAGGACTGGTTCACCCAAAAATCTGAACTCTACTGCATGGATTCTAAAATTGACTGAGGCATAACATGCATATAAGCAATCCATGCCGAGGATAACATCAAAATCGGTCATGGATAACTCTACTAAATCTGCTGAGGTGATTTTCTAATAGACTGTGATAGGGCAATTTCTATATAGCACGTCACAAAAGATAAAGTATCCCCTAGATCTAACAATGCATATATATCAAGGTGGAATACTCATAACATACTAGTGACTAAATCTGGGGAGACCTCCTACTCCTGATCAGACACTAGGGCATAGAATCTGTTTTGAAGCTGACCATCACCGACACTAGTGGATGTCCCCTACTGGGCTGGGCATGCTGGTGGAGCTACTGAACTGGAAGCTGGGCCTCGGCCCTTATCATGACCCTGTCTGGCTTCTGGGCAATCTCTATGCATATGTCTGAGCTTCCTACACCTGAAACAAGAACTTGAACCTGCTAAGCACTAACCAACATGCCTCCTTCCATATCTGCTACACTCCGGAGTGCTGGTCTCTATGGGTATGCTACCCTGACCTCTAAAGCCTGATGCTCATGTCCTCTGATTGCACCTAGATCTGGATGGCACACTCGTAGTCGAAGGCGTTGGGGATGATGATCTCTGGAGGGACTGCTGGCGGTGCCCACTACCTCTCTATTGGGAGAACTCGAAGCTATCAGCCCTGTCCCTCTTGGCCTCTCTCTCCTACTCACTCATCTACACCACCTCCATCTGCTGGCGTACAAGACTATTTGAGCAAAGTCAATGTCCTGATGAAGTATCGCGGTCCGGTAATCCTTGACTAGGTAGTCTGCTACCCTATGCACGAACTGGCTCACTCGGGCTCTCTGATCCACCACCATCTTAGGTGCGTACTTGGACAGACGAGTGAACTCCAAGGCATACTCCTGAACTGTCATCTTCTTACAAACTTAGCTGCTTTGATCTCCATCATCTCATGAGGAAAGAACCGATCCAGAAACGCGGCATGAAGCTCATCCCATCCAATAGGGCCTACTCCAACTACCCTGTTATCCTTCCAATTCTTAAACCAAATGTGCGCAACCCCTTTCAACTAATATGAGGCTAGATCGGCGCACTCCTCTCCAATCACCCCCCTAATCTGGGTGATCTTCAGAACTTCATCAATGAACTCATGTGGATCCTCCTCCACCATTGATCCAAGAAACTCTGAAGGGTTCATCCTCAGAAAATCTCTAACTCTCGCTGCTGTTGCATTCCCATTTTGAGGGACACGTGCTACAAGCTATTGGTTGACCTGAGCTATCAAATCCTGAGCTAACATCTGAATGGCTGCCCTGAACTCAGCATGGGCAACCTTCTCGAGTACCTGATTCTCATGGGTGGGTGGGGCCTGCTAGTGCCCATCCCCATGTCCATTCTCATGGACATTCCCATTTCCATCTATTCTTCCATTAACTCTGCAGGGAGGTATGATTCTTGCAAATGAGTATAACACGTGTTAGAAGGATAGACAGACATTTCATTGCACGACTTAGATCATGAAAGAAGGGAAAATTTCCTAAACGTTTCTTAGCCTCTTCATCATAAGTTTGGCGCGCTTCACACCCATGAAAAGGACTCTACTTAACGCAGCTTTTAGACACCCCAGGATACTTTAAAACCCATGGCTATGATACCAAGTTTGTCACGACCCAAACATAGGTCCGGATCAAGACACGGGACAAAGAACCCTGAGAGGATCCAAGTAAACCCATGGCACAAACATAACATCTAACTCGTTCAAATAAAATGGAAGATCAACATAATTAACATAGCGGAACTCTGAACATAACATAACATCTGAATACATGCATAAATCTGAAGCTGAATACATACTATGTTAGAAAATCCTGTAATACTGATGAGTTGATGGGACAAGACCCCAACTAAATCACTAAGGTCTAAAATTGAAAATAAGAAATATAACTGGTAAGAAGGGCCTCAAAAGATGAGGACTCACCAATTGAAACTGAGAAATGCTAACTCCGAAAATATGACTAGCGGCAGGACTGAGCATGGATATCGGAGCTTGTATCATAAAATGATACGACATAGAGTATGCACTCCGTACTTGGAATGTACCGAGTATGCAACATAAGTAAAACCGCTAAGTAAGTAAAATCATAAATCATGCATATTATAAAACATAACCAAGAGAAGATTCTTAGAGTAGGGCTTGCATGCTATTTTATGAAATCATGATCTAAAAATAATTGAATATCATAACTGAATCGAATGACACAAAACTGAAAAGTGATAATCATAAGTAAAACTAAACATTGGGTCAAACCTGCTAAAAACATAATATCATGACTAATGAACATGCATAACTGAAATCATGAGGAACAAATGAGATTCGTCATATAATCGACATTACCAAGATAGAGCTTATGTGGTCCCGACTATTATACTTAAGTGGGAAGAGTCGTCCAAAGCTTTGTCAGAGCTAAGGATGCTACCATGATATCGATATAAAGTTGAAGGGCCCTCGGGGGCAGGGGAAGCTCACAAGGGAGGTCCCAAATAATTTGAACTTACCTATGTTGGCGCGTAGTTATAAGGAATAGGGTTGACTATCCCTTAGCCTACTCAGTGCTAGACACTACTCCCAAAAACATACATATGCTCTCCATCATTTTTCAATGAAGCTGAACCATCGTCTAGTGACGAAGCTAACTCATAACATACACACATAAATCTGAAATCAAAATATGAGGAGCCTTGGCTCAAACAATACCACAAGCTGAAAATAGTGGGAGTCTAGACTCCAAAATCCATGTGGCAATCTAGTACATGAAGTTTAGATAAATCATGAAACATACTTGATCAGATGGGCTTGCCTAATACTTAAACATACTTTACATAGACTTGATCATTCAAAAACATGAACATAGGCATGGGTAATTTTAAATCATACTTTCTTCATAAACCTCTCATCATGCTTGAATACATATTTCATAAATCTATCATGACCCTAATATAGGCCCGGCTCGAGACAAGGGACAAGGAACCCCGGCAGGCTCCAAGTTGACCGATGGCATGATCAAAGCATAACATTGTCATAATAAAAACTAATAGAACTCATAACTAAGCGAAAGCTAACTGAAAGAGTCTAATTTAAAATCCTAAAATAACAAATCTCGTAAAACTCTGATATAAAGCTGAATCTATGCATACAAGTCTGAAAGCCTCTACTAAACTAATGAGTTGCTGGGAAAAGCCCCCAGCTAACTTCCAGAGTCTGAAAACTGAAACATAAATGAAAACATAAATCGCATCCTTGAGATATGAGGAATCACCACAAGAAACTGAGATGGGAATGGAGCGTATCTAACCACATGACTGATTCTAGAAACCTGAGTCTATATCATGAAACGATATAGCACATAAAGTATCCGGTTAATACTTGGAATGTACTGAGCATGCAGGAAGCGTAAATAAACTAAAACATGCAAGTATACAAGAAGAAGTAAATTGAATACATCAATGGATATATAACTGAGTGGAAATACAACAACCCTGTCTGAGATACACACACACACACACACACACACACATATATATATATATATATATATATATATATATTACATCAAGCTTTTATTTGAAAACAATTACCGAAGTATAATAAATTGATGCATAAAGGTCATGTACCATACATATACTGAGAACCAAAGCCGTGACTGATATCATGGAGAGTCCCTGACTGTCTAAGGGATACGTTCTCTGCTAGGGAGAGTCCCGACTGACTAAGGGAAACATTCTCAGCTAATGAGAGTCTTGACTGACTAAGGGAAACATTCTTAGCTAATGAGAGTCCCAACTATACCAGAACATGGAGAGCACTAGTCCGACGTCATTCATCTAGTCTAAATTACTGCAACTAATCATAGACAAGAGCATTTAACTAATTACATCATATTGAATTCATTTAGTGTCCGATCAAGGCTAATTTCTACTAAAAACAAGCCCACACGTCTGAAGGATCATTCTCATGCTTAATCATTATAATTCATAACATCATAATCCCAAATAATCATTTAAATCATACATTCTACTTTCATTAAGCATCGATAGGAACAGATCATACTTTAAACATGTCCACAACATTTGAATCTCGAATTCACATTATATAGCATATATTCTAGATTTATGAAGGCTCCATAGATTCAACTCATTCCCAAACATTTACATCGAAATCATTATGAAAAAATGCACTTACTTCACATTGGTCAAAGGTCTCTAATCGTGTTCCACCACATATAATGCAACATATGTTCTAGATTTGAGGGAACCCATATGATCTACATATGTTTTAAACAAGGATACAACTTCATGATAAGAGCATATGATTAATTAATGAAATCCCATTAGAATTTCTAGACTAACCCATGGTGAAAATCCCACCTACATGCTATTCACATATCATACACATATTTTAGGAAAGGTGCAAGTAAATTCATAAACATATACTACTATTAATCATGAGAGTTCTTAGAATTTAGGGAAAACATATGAGAATTCATGCATAAATTGAAACCCTAGAACATGCTTTTCTAGAATCAAAGGATTTGGATTTTTAGTATAAAAGTTTGGGCCACATGGATGGAAGGAAATCCTTGTTGAAAACCCACATACCTGACTAGGAGAAATCCCCACTTCAACTTAACCCTTGAAGTCTTTGAAGAACCCTAGTTGAATCCTTGAGTCTTTGAGAGATGAAGAGGAAGGAACTCACAAATGGTTTTCGGATGAATGGCGACTTAGCCTAGTGAAAACCCCTTTAATTCAACCCTTGAAATACCTAAAACGACGTCATTAAGAAACTGAAACCATAGAAATTTACTAAAATACCCTTGGGACTAAGCTTAGAAACCTGTCTGTCAGTGACCACGACCCTCACCACGAGTCTTTGGTCCTCATCAAGGCTCGTGGTGACCATCCATTGCCACTAGATAAAAAATTCCTCATCTTCTGCTTCCTCAACCCACGACCAACAGGATGAGTCATTACATTATCCAATGACTAGTCATCACCTTCCATCGTCACCACGGTCCAACCTTGGATTTCCTTCCAACAACCACACGATGTGTCATTGCTCCATCTAATGACTCATTGTCTCGTCCGTCATCACCGAACTCGAACCTTGAACTCCAACTAATGACTCTTCATGATGACCCATTACAGCAACCAATAGGTCATCACCTGGATCGTCACCTCTGGGAGGCCTAGTCTGCCTGCTCACCAGGGTTGCATCCAATGGGTCATTGTTTCCCACAACAACTCGTTCCATCCACCCGTGGTGTCCAACATGCTTAGCATTTCTCATAAAACTCTTCCAACGACTCACTTAACAGACCGTTAGAGCATCCCACGACTCGTTGGATGAGTAACTCTGAGAGATTTCCCTGCTGGTTTTCTGCCGAACTCCATCAAACTCTGGGCTCTGATCTGAGAAAATTTTGGGGTGTTACAATATCTCCCCCTTGTGAAAATTCATCCTCGAATGTTGGATAAACCACTAAAAACTGGGGAATAACTGATATCCCAAATATTGAGCATTTACAACTGAAATTGATGGAGTATTTGACTCTAGGATAATCTTATATATCTGAACCGAGCATCTAAATAATACATGCATGCTAAGACATGAGAGTGAATAAAAGACATGAAGCTGACATGGAACTAGATAGAACACTAAGAAGGAATCTTTCCCTCAAAATGACACTGAGCTAGTACGGACTGAGCCATCATTCTCAAATCTCCTTCTAATACTGAGCTAGAATTCATGATATCTAGTCTACTGAAGGTAAGGAATTCATGAGCATGAATAATTCATGACATCTAGAACTGAGCACATACATGAGGTAACCTAACCTGCTAAGCTGGTAAAACAACTTCTAAAGACAGTGTTGGAGTTAAACATACTAGAAGACATGAGTTAGCATCCATAGCTGGTTCATAACATGAAGATGAGCCTTAAGGATTTATAGAGTAAGACTGGCATCACTGTCTGAAGTGGCTACCTAGAAATTCTTGAATCTGAACATAGGACTGGGTAGAGCATAGTTTCAATGAAGATACAAGAGGAATTATCTGAACCTGAAGGGATTGACATACCACAACTGTTAGGGCTGGAATTCCCCTACTGGCATACTTAAGATTCGATTTTTCTCACATACTTACCATATCCCCCTTAGCTTAAATCCATCATTCTAAGGCTACTGAATCCTTCTTAAGGTCGGGGATAAATCACTAAGACCTTGCTCATTCTTCACCTCTAACATTCGCTGCAAGGTTTATACTCACAACTATTCACATCACACATCGACAATCTCTTCTCAGAAGTAAGGAGTATGCCCGCGTGTTTCAACGAGAACACCAAAAAAACCTACAAAATCATAGAGCTTCTTATTCAGTACTGGGGTTCTGGGGATAGCAACATGCAAAGAGTAACACAAGAAATTCATAACATACCTGGGACTACTTCTGGCGACTTGCCCTTATCCTGATGTGCTACCAAGGTGTAGGAGCAGTTTTGACGCTGTGCACCACCTGTGCTAGATGACGCACCCTGCTAAAATTGACAGGCTATTGGAACTACTAAAGAGGTGGCTAAGGCTCTACTCTCGCATCGCTTAGCTGTTGTGCAATCTTGGTGCTTATGACCCAACTTGCCGCACCAGAAACAAGCATCTGATCCAGACAAACACCCTTCCAAAAGGTGTTTCCCATAGCTCTTATAAAGTAGATAAGTAATCTTCCTTACCCTAGGTCGGTATGGAACACTGGCTGTCTAAGGTGTTGGGGCTGATGATTTTTACTGGACGCATGAGCGGTGTCTACCACTCGATCTCGGCAGGGAGAACTCTAAATCTCTGATTCTAGCCCTCTTGGCCTCTCTCTCTTTTTCCTTCACCCGTTCCGCTTCTATTTGTAGAGAGAATATCACCAAACGTGGAAAGTCTATGTCCTTGTGCAACATGGGGGTCCTGCACTCTTTGAACAAGGAGTCTGCTACAAACCTACTAACACGAGCCCTTTGGTCAGCAACTATCTTCGGTGCATACTTGGACAACTGGGTAAACTCCAACACATATTCCTAGATATTAATGTTGTTTTGGTTCAAGTTGATTAACTCTACTTCTTTTGCCTCCCTCAACTCCCTAGGGAATAACCAGTACAAGAAAGCTATCATAAACTCCTCCCAACTTACGGGGGATGCTCCAACTCCCCGACTATCTCTCCACTTGCAAAACAATGTATAAGCGACTCCTTTTAGATGGTAAAAGGCTAAGTCTGTGCTCTCAGTTCCCATCACCCCCATGATTTGGGTGATCTTCTAGATCTCTTCCAAAAACTCATACGGGTACTTGTCCCTCTTTGACCCTAAGAATTCGGGTGGATTCATTCAGAGGAAGTCTCTAACTCTCACAGCTGCTACATTCCCATTCTGGGAAACACGAGCCATTGCTTGCTGATTAATCTGGGCGGTCATGGCCTGCGCCAACGTATGAAAGGTTGTCCTGAACTCGACATGAGTAACATGGTCATCCATCGGGTTTGCTGGGGCTGGTGGTGCTTGCAGGCGCCCCTTACCATTTCTTCTTCCATTCACTCATCTAGGAGGCATTATCTACGAGCGCTAAAGCATGAGTCAGGAGAAGAACTATTAGAGTTTCATACTCTACGCACGATAAGAACCACGAAGAAAAGGGAACATTCTAAAACGTCTTGTAGCCTCTTTTTCATACGTGTGGCGTACTTCACACCTATGAACAAGACTCTACTTAACGCGGCTTTCAAACACCCTAGGACACTCTAAACCTTTGATCTGATACAAGGTTTTTCACGATCCAAACATAGACCCAAATTGAGACACGGGATAAGGAACCCCAAGAGGCTCTAAGTCGACCCATGGCATGATAATAACATAACATTAATAGAATAACAACTAATAGAACTCATAACTAGCGGAAGCTAACTGAAAGAATCTAATTTAAAACCCCAAAATAACAAATCTCATAAAACTCCGATACAAAGCTGAATCTGTCTACACAAGTCTTACAGCCTCTACTAAACTGATGAGTTTCTGGGACAAGCCCCCAGCTAACTCCTAAAGTATGAAAATTGAAACATAAATGAAAACATAAATCACGTCCTTGAAAGATGAGGACTCACCACAAGCAGCTGATATGGGAATGTAGTGTATCTAACCACGTGGCTGAATCTGGAAACCCTGAATCTATATCATGAAATGATATAGCACATAAAGTATGCAGTTAGTACTTGGAATGTACTGATCATGCAGGAAGGGTAAATAAACTAAAACAAGAAAGTATATAAGAAGGAAGTAAATTGAATATATAACTGGATTAATAACTGAAAAGAAATACAACAACCCTGTCTGAGATACACACATATATTACATGAAGCTTTTATTTGAAAACAATTATCGAAGTATAATCAACAATGCATAAAGGTCATGTACCATACATATACTGAGAACCAAAGTAGTGACTGATATCATGGAGAGTCCCTGACTGTCTAAGGGAGACGTTCTCTGCTAGGGAGAGTCCCTAGATATCTAAGGGAGAACATTCTATGATATAGAGAGTCACTGACTGACTAAGGGAAACATTCTCAGCTAATGAGAGTCCCGACTGACTAAGGGAAACATTCTCAGCTAATGAGAGTCCCGACTGACTAAGGGAAACATTCTCATCTAATGAGAGTCCCGACTATACCAGAACATGGAGGGCACTAGTCTGACGTCATTCGTCTAGTCTAAATTACTGCAGCTAATCAGAGACATGAGCATTCAACTAACTACATCATACTGAATTCGTTTAGAGTCTGATCAATGCTACTTTCTACAAAAAATAAGCCCACAAGTCTGAAGGATCAATCTCATGCTTTATCATCATAGTCCCAAATCATCATTTAAATCATACATTCTACTTTCATTAAGCATCGATAGGAACAGGTCATACTTTAAACATGTCCACAACATTTGAATCCCAAATTCACATTATATAGCTTATATTCTAGATTTATGAAGGCTCCATAGATTCAACTCATTCCCAAATAGTTACATAGAATTCATTATGAAAACATGCACTTACTTCACATTGGTCAAAGGCCATATGTTCTAATCGTGTTCCACCACATATAATGCAACATATGTTCTAGATTTTAGGGAACCCATGTGATCTACATATATTTTAAACAAGCATACAACTTCATGATGAGAGCATATTATTGATTAATGAAATCCCATTATAATTTCTAGACTAACCCATGGTGAAAATCCCACATATATGCTATTCACATATCATACACATTTTAGGAAAGGTGCAAGTAACTTAATAAACATATACTACTATTAATCATGAGAGCTCTTAGAATTTAGGGAAAACATATGAGAATTCATGCATAAATTAAAACCCTAGAACATGCTTTTCTAGAATCAAAGGATTTGGATTTTTAGTATAAATGTTTGGGGCACAAGGATGGAAGGAAATCCTTGTTGAAACCCCACAAACCTGAGTATGAGAAATCCCCACTTCAACTTAACCCTTGAAGCCTTTGACGAACCCTAGTTGAATCCTTGAGTCTTTGAGAGATGAAGAGGAAGGAACTCACAAATGGTTTTTGGAAGAATGGGGGCTTAGCGTAGTGAAAAACCCTTTAATTCAACCCTTGAAATACCCAAAATGATGTCATTTAGAAACTTAAAGCACAGAACTTTACCAAAATACCCCTGGGACTAAGCTTGAAAACCTGTCCGTCAGTGACCATGACCCTCACCACGAGTTGTTGGTCTTCACCACAGCTCGTAGTGACCATTCGTTGCCACTGGAGAAAAAATTCCTCAGCTTCTACTTCCTCAAGCTATAACCTATAGGACGATTCGTAACCTCATCCAAAGACATGACATCACCTTCTGTCGTCACCACTGGTCCAACCTTCTATTTCCTTCCAATGATCGACACGACGGGTCATTTCTCCATCTAACGGCTCATTGTCTCCGTCCTTCATCACCGAACTTGAATCGTGAACTTCAACTAACGGCTCTTCATTACAACCCATTGCAGCAACCAATGGGTCATCACCTGGATCATTGCCTCTGGGAGGCCTGGTCTGCTTGCTCACCACGATTGCATTCAACAGGTTGTTGTTTCCCACAGTGAATCGTTCCATCCTCCCTTGGCATCAGACATACTAAGAATTTCTCTTAAAACTCTTCCAAAGACCCACATAACGGACTATTAGAGCATCCCATGACTCACTGGATGAGTGGTTCTGAGAGATTTCCCTGCTGGTTTTCTGCTGAATTCCATCTAACTCTAGGGTCTGATCTTAGAAACTTTTGGGGTGTTACAAGATCTCACTTTCATGAACTTTCATGGATGGGAATAATAATTTATAAAACTTGAAAACACAATTTATAAGTTAAAACATACTAAAGTTTTCCCATTAATCATAATTCAACATTAGAAACTTGCTTACATCATACCCATGATTGATACTTGGGGAAATTCACATGTTGGGTAAAAACCCCATAGATTCATCAACTAGAATTTCCATGAATTGAGAGGGATTAGGCATGGGTATAGACAATTACACCCATTCATAACCCTACATACCTGAACAAATCTGTTTTCACAACTTCCTTGATTTCCCAACGAAAATTTGGGGAAGAACCTTGAAGAAGCTAGGCTTGATCACTCCTTAAACCTCTAAGCTTGAATGAATGAATTGGAATAGGCTTAGAATGACTTAAACCTTCTTAAAACACACTATTTTGATCTTAAAATGACGCAGTATAGGCCTTAGAAACTTAGGAATTACAGAAAAACCCTTAATAAATTCACAGAAAATTGCACTCTGCCAGTCCCAATGAGGGACTGGATGACTTGTGCCCTCTGAGTACGACTCGTGGTCACCTTCTCATGATCAACACTTGGAACTTGCCTTCCTTGGTCACCACGGGGGATGCCACGACTCTTGGTGTACCTGATGATTTGTGGTGATGACCTGTTAGGTACACTGCCTATTTTCCTTCATCCTTCAAACCACCCTTGACAACAGTTGACCTAACGAATCGTTGTCCTGACCACGACTCATGGTCACACTCGGGGTCACCCCAATTCTAAAAATTCCAATCATGGATCAAACCCCTCCCCGTGAGTCAGTTAACAACTGGTGGTGTTCCTGACGGGTCACTGGACGACTCATCTTGTGCCCTAGTGCACAAAATTCTATTTTCTCCATTTCAACTCTCGGGTATAATCTTATGGTTTTTTGGGTATTACAACGTGGAAGTGGGAAGAAGTGAATATGGACTTCATTACAGGTCTACCTCATACTCATCAGCATCATGATTTAATTTGGGTGATAGTAGATCGGATGACCAAGTCAGCATATTTCCTCCCAGTTAAAACTAAAAACTCAGCCGAGCATTATGCTAGGCTGTACATCCAGGAGTTCGTCAGACTACATGGGGTGCCCTTGTCCATCATTTCACACAGAGGTACGCAGTTCACCTCGCATTTCTGGAGGTCATTTCAGAAAGGACTCGGTACTCAGGTCAAGCTCAGCATAACTTTTCATCCTCAGACAGATGGACAAGCTGAGCGGACTATTCAGACCTTGTAAACTATACTTAGAGCTTGTATGATCGACTTCAAGGGAAGTTGGGATAATCACCTACCTCTCATAGAGTTTGCATACAAAAACAGTTACCACTCCATGGTGGTTTGAAGTTGGTGAAGCTACTTTGATAGGACCATACTCGGTTCATGAAGCTATGCAGAAAGTGCAACTGATTAGAGAAAGGTTGAAAACAGCTCAGAGCCGACAGAAATCATATACTTATGTGAGGAGGAAAGAGTTAGAGTTTGCTCTAGATGATTGAGTTTACCTGAACATTTCACCCATAAAGGCGGTGATGAGGTTTGGAAAGAAAGGAAAACTCAATCCGAGGTATGTAGGACCCTACAACATTCTGAGGAGAATTGGCAGTGTGGCATATGAGTTAGAATTACCCTCAGAGTTAGCATTTGTGCACCCATTCTTCCATATGTAACTATTGAAGAAGTGCATTAGTAACCTCAGTTGTTCTACCAGATAGTGTGGGAGTGAAGGATAGTCTCACCTACAAAGAGGTTCCAGTTCAGATCCCAGACCGTCAAGTTCGTAAGCTGAGAAATAAGGAAGTCGCTTCAGTGAAAGTCTTGTGGAGGAACCAACTAATTGAGGAAGCCACATGGAAGGCAAAAGCAGACATGATGGCAAAATACACACATTTATTCCCTTCCAGTTCAATTCCAGCATTAGGTATTAAATTCCTCCTCAATACGCTATTCAGTTCCATACTCATCAGCTCTATTCAAATTTTCAATATGCATCGTAGTTGCATCAACTCGGTTGGCATGGTTAAATAAGTTCGGAGTCAGTCACTCCTTCAGAACCAGCTTAGAACTTCAGCTTGGGAATTTCAGCTGTTTTCCTATTTTTCCAATAGTTTTAGCCTTCATTCGAGGATGAATAATCCCAAGTGAGAGATATTGTAACACCCCAAAACTTTCCAAGACCAAAACTCAGACATTGCATGAAAACTAGGGGAAACCAGAAAATTTTATCCCAGATCAACCGAGACAACGAGACATTGTCAGTAGCAATAACCCATTGTTTGGGTCGTGCTCAGCCCTTTCAGTTGTCCTTCGGGGACCAGCGAGACATGGAATGACCTGTTGTGAGAAAAAATGAGTCATCCTATCACTCATTACATTCCTAGCTCAGAAACCTGTTAACCCCTTTCTAGGAACCCATAAGTCAAATGACGAGTCATCGTCTGATATAACGACTCGTGGTGTGACTCGTTAATTGGGGCTCCAAGGTGTTGTTGAAAAACTCCTTCAGTTACAACGAGTGTCAAAAACAACCCATTGTATCATACAATGAGTCATTATGTGGTCCATCCATGGTGACAAGTCCTAAAATCCTTCAGGATTCCTATAGCCAAGATGAGAGCAGACAACGACTAGTTGGAGTAACCATGAGTTGTGGTGTCACCCAATAGAGAAGGGGGTCTAGTGTTTTGTTCAAGTCCTTACCAGTGGCCACGAGAGGTACCAACGACCCGTTGGTTCATCCAACCACTCGTGGTCCCCATCGTTGTCAAATTCCAGTGAGCCAAATTCTAGGCACAGGACCAGCGACTGCTCCCAACAAGTCGTGGTGTCAACCAAAGACTCGTTGGTTCATGTCGGGAAAGTTTCTAGATTTTCTTTCAAGGGTATTTTAGTAACTTTGCATCTTTTTAATCCCTAAACTACGTCATTTTGGGAACTTTTTGGAGAGAATTAAAGGAGTGATGTGATTGATGTGCTGTGAATTTACGGAATTAGCGACGCTTAAAACTCTGCGAATGTGCATGACTTTAGGTACATTTATGTGGATATGACGCATTTTGGTAGTTTTGCAGGTAAAACGGGCTATAGGAATAAAAATTGAGAAGAAGTACTGAATATAGAAAAAGTTGCCTCAGACGAGCTGCACTACGATCCGTTGATCATTACAATGGGTCGTTCTGATTGATAGTGGGAAGATACAAAAAAGTTGGCAAACTGAAGTCTCATAAAACGGATGGCTCCTATAGGTCGTACCAAACATGGTAGTGGAAAGAATCAGAGAAATTGACCAAAATCCGACTGCATACAATGGACAAACAGGATGGGCTGTACTTTCTAAGGATGAGTCATTTTGAGGGATCATACCTTTACGTTCAGAAACAATGATCAGGAGGCCAGGAAAAAACGAACAGGATCAATGGCTAGTGGGATCTTACAACGAGCCATTGTTTAGGGTCGTATTTTGAAAGGATTCAAGTCTTAGGGAAGCAACGTCTGGAACAACAGGATACTCTAATGATCCGTTGAATCTACAAATGGACCGTGGTACCTGTCAACACCAGAATCCAAACTTATTTAGGAAAGGATTTTTTTCATGTCTATAAATAATTTGAGTCAGGTTTATTTTGCATGTTATGAAATTTTACTGCTTTGAACAGTAATTTTAGGTGTTATTGACTACTATCAAGTTTCAAGAAATGAAGTTTATAATTTTGTTCTTGAGTTTGGAGGATTAAAACAACCTTGGATTTTTGTTCTTTGATTTTGGAGTTATATTCAATTCACTTGGTTTTCTTCTACGAATTCTTGTAAGTTACAATTATGATTTATTCTTTATTTTGTGATTGTGATTATTCAAGCACGAGTAGCTAAACCCATAACTAGGTTTGTGGGAACCATGATGAATTAACACACGTAGGTTAAACACTTAGTGATTCTTGAATGGGGTTTAATGCATGTATTTTTTTTCCCTTCGTTTTATTTATTTCTTAACGGTTGCAAACGTTAGAACTCACCTTATTCTTACTTACCGGGTCAAAGAGGTAGTAACTAGGAAAAGGGATTAACAATGGAGATTTGAGGCTATCAATCCACATCTAATAACTTGAACCTGTCCGGGGATAGCTAATTCGATATTAAGGGTAAGGTTAACTAAGCATACCCCCATATACGGACCAAGTTGCGTGGTGATTAACATCTAGATAGGGGATCAACCATTTAGGTGAGCCTAACTTACCGATATTGCATGTTAAACACCGCAATAAATTACTAGTGTAAAAGCCTTGTGGTTATGAAGTCTTGGGGATAAAAATCCTAGTCAAGTTGTTGATTGAATACAAACCGAATTTGACTTAAGCATTTAGTAGTTTTTACTCTTATTTAGTAGTTTATTTCTTTCCCCTTAGGAAATAAGTAACCCGATAGTAATAGCCATTTGCATTAACTCAAGTTCTTTCCATATTCTCTGTTGGATCGACCTGAACCTTCATTAGGTTCTATATTTGACATAGATCGCGTTATATCTCAATTGCAAGGTATAATTTGGGCGACATCAAATTTTAGCGCCGTTGTCGGGGAATACGCTAATGCTTTTGTTTATTGTGTTTTTTTTACTGTTGGTTGTTATTTCCTTTTTATTTTTCTTTTGTTGTTTTTGTTTTAAAAGGTCTTAGGTTTGTGCATGCCCAATACTAGGAGCCAAGGAAATCCCCTGGTTCCAATTGATCACGAACTTGAGCAGACACTAAGGACTCTAAGAAGAATGGCCAACATACAAGAACAAGAGACAGTGGACCAAGCCACAACGAGAATGTTGGCCGAGGAGCAAGATCGGCTAGAGATCGTGAGTTAGCTAGGGTTGTTGAAGAGAAACATCTAGCTGCTGATGTAGAATGAGCTAGAAGGCACAGAGGTCCAGAACAGTAGAGACACCAGTATTTCGATAAAGAGGATGATGCTGATATAGATGAAGTCGGTGCCACTAGAGCTATTCCCCCCCCCCCTTTGCTTGTTGGGGTAAAGTCTTATATTACTAGTGCTATCATCCAACTGCCCAACATGAAGGGTATATTTGCGGGTCATGCAACTGATGATGCCCATACTTACTTGACAAATTTCATGGCTATTTCCAAGGCATACAAACAACCGGGAGTGAGCCAAGATGCAATCAGACTGAGGTTATTTCCCTTTTCATTAGGGAGTGAGGCAACGATGTGGTTGGCTAAGCTTCCAAATGATTCCATCAGTACTCGGGGGAGCTTAAGAGAGATTTTCTGAAAAGAGTCTTCCTACCTTCAAAAGCATTGCAGCGGAAAGATGAGAAATATAACTTCAGGCAATTGAATTAAGAGGCACTTCACGAGACATGGCTGCGTTTCAACAAGAAGCTCAAAAGGGTGCCAAATAACAGGATTCTAGATGATACATTGTTGGAGATATTTTATAGGTCTCTGAATGCTAACACCAAGGCGGTAGCTGATACAATCTCTGGCGAAACCTTTATGAGTCACATCTATACAAAAGCTACTGAGTTACTTGACAGAATCACCAAAACCAACCGCGCTTGGCACATAAGAGAGTCGAAGATTTTGACTGGTTCTTATGTGGTTGGTATGTCCGTAGATCAGAGAAGAAAAGATGAAGAGCGTGATCAAGATAGTACAAAGATAAAGACCACAATGCGGCTGCTTGCTAAGCATCTGATGGGAGCCGAAGCTAAGAAAGTTAATGTTGTGGGTTCTCAGGACAAGGCCCCAAGAAATGATGGAGGTGAATCTTAATCAGATGAGGAAGCTAACTATCTAAATGATCAAATGGAGGGTTTTTGGACCAACACCCAAGGGTCTAGCATTAAGGTCAAGGGAACCAAGGTCCAAACTTTTACAAGGATATCAATTACAAATGAGGCCAGTATAGAGACAATGCAGACTGGAAGAAGCATGAGGAGTACAAGAATGATAAAAGCCATCTATATGTTCCTCCAAGGAATCGTGAGCCAAAGTCTAATGGTTCAAGGGTTGAAGACATGTTCTCCAAAGTACTTAAGAAGATGGAGACAACAGATAGCCATTTTAAGGAGCTCCGTGCTGATATTTCTAGTATGAATCAAAGGGTGGAATCACATGCCATGGCCAATAAGCAGATGGGCAAAAGCTGAGTCAGATGTGTGTTGCAATTAATCAAAGGCAGAAAGGCACACTTCCCAGCAACATAGTGCAAAATCTGAAAAAATGGCAGTCACTGCATGGCGGTCACTACTAGGAGTGGAAAAGCGATAGTTGATCCTCCGAGGCCAATTGTGATTGGTGAAACAGAAGAACCCGTATCGATTAATGATTATAGGATAGCAGATTTTGAGGATCCAAATTTGATTAAAGATTCAGTGGTAAAGATTGCTCCTAGTAATGCAAAGGAGCATGAATCTGGCAATGAGAAGGAGAAGGAAACTCAACAAAAGTTCACACCAATTCCTAGACCTCCTCATCCTTTTCCACAGTGGTTAAAGAAAAAGGTCGAACATGGGAAGTATCCCAAGTTTATTTCCCTGTTAAAGCAATTGCCCATGAACATCCCATTAGTTGAGGCACTTGAGCAGATGCCTCGTTATGCCAAATTCATGAAGGACCTTGTCACTAGAAACAGGACTGTGAGTTTCAAACCTGCAGACAATTTGCACCATTGTAGTGCAATAGCATCCCGTTCTCTTGTTCAAAAAAAGGAGTACCCTAGGGCATTCACCATACCGTGCACTATTGTAGCCTGTAATTTTGCTAAGGCATTATGCAATCTTGGTGCTAGTAGTAATTTGATGCCGTTAGCAGTTTTCAGAAAGTTAGGCTTTGGGAGCCCCTAAACTGACTACAATGCGGCTTTTGATGGCAGATTGTACGGTGAAGAATCTGATGGGAATTCTCTATGATGTTCTAGTGAAGGTAGAGTCCTTCATATTTGTGGCTGATTTTGTCATCCTGGACTGTGAAGTTGATTTTGAGGTCCCTATTATTTTGGGGAGACCATTCCTCATCACCGAACGTGCTCTTGTAGATATGGAGACTGCACAACTTAAATTCTAGTTGAACAATGAGGAAGTGACATTCAATGTATGCAGATCCATGAAGCAACCAAATGATATGAGGGTGGTCTCCATAATTGATGTTGTGGAACCTGAGTTCCCAATTCTTCCCATGGAGGAGTTATTAGTTCTTGATGATTTAGCAACAGTTTTGATGGATATTGGCGCTAAGGAGATCCATGGGGCTGAGGATATTTTTAATGCACTTGCTGGCATGGGGTCATACACTTATGCTATGAAGAAGATTGATCTAGACTTGAAAAATCAAGTGACCCCACCAACCAAGCCATCGATTGAGGAGCCTCCAGTATTGGAGCTCAAAGCACTCATCTCATTTGCAGTATGTATTTTTGGGAGCTGGTAACACTTTACCGGTCATTATTGCAGCTAACCTGGAGGAATGGCAAGTGGAGGTTTTGGTCTCCATTTTGAAGAAATATAAAAAAGTTATTGGGTGGATCATTACAGATTTTATTGGAATCCCAGCTGAAATTTGCACTAAGAGGATCTAGGTAGAGCCATATTGTATTTCGAGTATTGAGCATCAGCATAGGTTGAACCCACCTATGCAAGAGGTGGTCAAGAAGGAACTCATCAAGTGGATGGATACAGGTGTGGTTTATCCTATTGTAGACAACAAATGGGTGAGCCCAGTTCGATGTATACCGAAAAAGGGAGGAATCACGGTGGTCCCAAATGCTAAGAATGAGCTCATTCCTCTAATACCAGTCACTAGTTAGAGAGTATGCATGGATTACAGGAAGCTGAATAGTTGGACACAAAAAGATCACTTTCCAATTCCATTCATGGACCAGATGTTAGACAGACTTGCAAGCAGAGGATGGTACTATTTCCTTGACAGTTATTCGTGGTACAATCAGATTTCTATAGCCCCCGAAGACCAAGAGAAGACCATGTTCACTTGCCCTTATTGTACATTTGCTTTTAAGAGGATGCCGGTCAGGTTACGTAAAGCACCCGTCACTTTTCACCGTTGCATGATGTCCATATTTTCTGACATGGTGTAAGACATCATTGAAGTCTTTATGGATGATTTTTTGGTGGTGGGTGATTCATTCGAAGATTGTTTGGCTCATCTGAGCAAGGTGCTACAGAGATGTGATGAGACCAACCTGGTGTTTAGTTGGAAAAAGTGTCATTTCATGGTCAAGGAATGTATAGTGCTTGGCCATAGGATTTCTGGTAAGGGTATTGAAGTGGATAGAGATAAGATTGATGTTATTTCCAGTTTACCATCCCCAATTTTTATAAAAGGTGTTTGAAGTTTTCTAGGTCATGTAGGGTTTTATAGAAGGTTCATCAAGGACTTCTCAAAGATTGCACATCCTTTGTGTAAACTACTTGAGAAAGAGGTGAAATTTGTCTTTTATGAAGCATGTATGAAGGCTTTTGAATGCCTTAAAAGAGATTGACCTCTTCCCCCATTATAGTGGCTCGTAACTGGTCTTTGCCTTTTGAGGTTATATGTGATGCTAGCGGTGTGGCCCTAGGAGTTGTGTTGGGTAAAAGTAATGACAAGATTTTCCATCTAATTTATTATTCTAGCAAGGCTCTAAATGTAGCTCAGAAAAATTATACGACAGAACATGAGTTGTTGGCTGTAGTTTTTGCATTTGAGAAGTTTCGGGCAAACTTGCTTGGAACTAAGTGATAGTTCACACAGACCATGCAGCTTTGAGATGTTTTATGGAAAAGAAGGATGCCAAGCCACGGTTGATTCGATGGGTTTTGCTGCTACAAGTGTTTGAGTTCGAGGTAAAAGACCGAAAAGGGACTGAAAATCAGGTGGCGAATCATTTATAAAGATTGGAACCTGATGCAACACCTAGAGATGAGCATGACAGAGATGATTCATTCTCAAACGAGCAGGTTCTAGTGTCCTTACAAGATCTTATCCCATTATTTGCATACTTTGCTAATTATCTAGTCAGTGATGTTGTACCGGAGCACTTATCTTTTAACCAGAGGAAGAAGTTTATATATGATGTGCAGAAATTTTTCTGGGATACGCCCTACTTATTTCACATATGTGCTGATGGGGTTATTCAGATATGGGTACTCAAGGTGGAGATGCTAAGTATATTGGAGGCCTGCCACTCATCCCCTTTTGGAGGCCACCACAACGGGATTTGCATAGCCCATAAAATTCTGCAATGTGGGTATTATTGTCCAACCATTCACCAAGATGTGCAGGATTTCGCAAAGGCATGTGATGCATGTCAGAGGCAAGGAGGCATATCATGAAGGCATGAGCTCCCTCTTACTCCCATCGTGGTCATTGAGTTATTTGATGCATGGGGAATTGATTTCATGGGCCCATTTGTGAGCTCAAACGGGATGATGTACATACTTGTTGTTGTTGACTATGTTTCGAAATGGGTGGAAGAAGTTGCACTTCCAAACAATAAAGGGAAGAGTGTCACAACATTCTTGAAGCGGAATATATTTTCTAGATTCGGGACTCCCAAAGCCATCATTAGTGATGGGGGTTCGCACTTATGTAACCGGTTGTTTCGATCTTTATTGGAGAAATATGGGGTAAAACACAGGGTGGCAACACCCTATCATCCGCAGTCTAGTGGGCAGGTTGAAGTCCGATGATTTATGGGTTTATCGGACCGCATTCAAGACTCCTATAGGTATGTCTCTGTATCAGTTGTGTATGGAAAAACATGTCATCTTCCGGCTGAACTTGAGCACAAAGTTATGTGGGAACTCAAGAAGCTAAATTTCTCCTGGAACTAAGCTGCAAACTTGAGGTTTGATCAGTTAAATGACTTTTTGAAAGCCTATAAGAGTTATGAAATTTACGAATTAAGGATGAAAATTCAGCATGATCAGAAAATTGAGAAAAGAGAATTTAGTCCTGGTGTTATGGTGTTACTATTCAATTCTAAACTTCGTTTGTTTCCTGGTAAGTTGAAGTCTAAATGGCTGGAACCTTTTCGAGTGGTCCAAGTATTCTTCCATGGGGAAATCAAACTAGAAAACCATGAAGGAAAGCAGTTTAAAGTGAATGATCAGGGGGTGAAAGCTTATTTGGGGAGAAGTGAAGAACTCAAACTGGTAGACCTATGGGATCTGGGTGAAATCTGAGTAACCCGAGGACTTGCATCATACTGTAATGTTAAATGAGGCGCTGCATGGGAGGCAACCCATGGAGGTGTTTTGGTGAAGTCTGAGTAGGCAAAACACCCACCTCGTGCCGCGACGTTAAATCAGGCGTTGCTTGGGAGGCAACCAAATTTGTAAATTTTAATGTAAATATAGTGTTCACAGTTATTGAAGTGTGCAGGTCTAAAGTAAAGGAAAACATAAATGATGCAGCTAAAAGCTGAAACCACGACTCTCAGAACGGATCGTTGCAAGAATGAATGGTATGTGGAGCATAGCTGTTGTTACTTATCTGGAGTGCCCTATTTTTGAGTTTAACCAATGGGCACCCAAAACGGGCCTTCTTCTTCTTAGACCGGTCATGGTATCTTGTCGTTCTAACAAAACCTGCAGGCCTAAAAATCAATGAACGAACATATGGATGAATAGAATGAGTCATTGTGCTAACCAACGGCTCATGCTATTAGTCCATGGGTTCCACAGGTAAGTTCTCACAACTATTAAACCATGATACATAGGTACAGGTCGTTGTTTCTCATATGACCCATTGGACGAGTCGTTGCCAGAATTAAATCATTCCCAGACTCGACATGACTCTCCCAACCCTAACCTATTAAAACCTCAAAACCTGATTTCCCTTCGATCTCGTTCAAGAGCAACTGAAACTTGAAAAACCATACCCCTCCTCGGCTTAAACTAAGAAACCAACATTGCTGCACCATTTATAAAATCATCAACACACAAATTCAAGCATTTCTTGTCTACTTAGGTAAGTATCTATTTGATGTGAAAAGCTAGAATTTTTTTTCCCTTACCCCGATTGTGCTGTCAACATGATACCCATTCGACGTGTAGTTTCTTTGTGGCAAAATAACTCATAAGGAGTTCATGCTATGTGAAATTACTTAGATGGGGTAGCTCTGTGCAATCGAGGATATTACTTTGTCTCAATGAGTAGAATAAAATTCACCTAAAATGGAGGTTATGAAATTTTGATGGGGGTGGAGGGTTAGTAAATCCTCCAATGATTGATTCAAATGCCTAAACTACTACTTGTTGGGTAGATTGCAGCTTGAAAGGTGAGATTAGATTGCACGACAAAATCAACACCCTGTTGTTCTTCACAACAGCTCACTGATCGAGTCGTTGGACTACTCTAGAGAAATAAAACCTGAACCCTCCCACGCACCAATCAGATGGACCATTGAATCTCACAAGGACCATTGTATTGGCTCATGGGTATGAAAAGAAGATCCCACTTTCAGGAGTTCATTTAATGACTACAACAACGGGCTATTGTTACCTACAATGAGCCGTACTCACAGTCATCTGTTGTGAGTAAACAATGTGGTAACTGGGTTCATTTTTTTTTGTGAATGTAATAGTATGTCTCATAGGTACAATGACTTCACCAGTAAACAAGAAGAAATAGGAAGCTGCTGGACAAAAGGAAATTGCAAAAAGGCGACAACTCCGTGATGAGTTGGAATCAAATAGCTCTAGTGGTTCGGAGGTGCAATACAACATTACAAGCTATGAAGAATCTCTAGTAGTGACCACTAGGGCAAATTACAAAGCCCAAGAAGCTACCACTGCTACTACCTCACCTCCCCAATCTGATGAGGGAAGTGACGAGGCCGAATCTGATGGTGACAACCCTCTTGTGGATAATGCAGGGAAGGGCAATGATGATGCTGAGGAGTCAGGGGATGATGATACTAATGTGGAGGAGTCTGGTGATACTGCTGCTAAAGAGCTAATGAGCAGGTAAAGGACTCTAAACCTGGCACCACACCCGAAGCAAGGTCCAAGAGATGGGTCCTACAGGGCTCCAAAGATGTTTATTTTTTAGGGATAAATCTCAATGAAAAAGGAAATCCCAGCTGCAGTATTTAGGAGGAGCCAAAGATCCAGATCAATTTCCTAAATGAAGTTCCAGATCTTAAAAGGCTTTTTGAGGGCTACAACATGTATTGGATGGCAAAGACTCCGGGTAAATACAACATGGAGATGGTGCGTGAGTTCTACGCAAATTACTACTGCATCCTGGAGAAAAAGGCTTCCTCAAAGAAGGAAATTAAGAAGGAGCCCATGCTAGACTATGTTAGGGTAAGAGCGATCCCAGTTAACATATCTGAGAGAACCATCACCAGAGTATTAAGTGGTGGTGACTTTACAATGCTGTCCAGAACAACTAAATATGATTACCGCATAGAGGCAATGAAGGGATTAGAAAGTTGAGAACTAAGGACAAGGTGTTGCACTTTCAATGGATGGACAATATTATTGCTGAAGACGAGGAGGGAGCAGATTGGGTCATTGACAGAAAACCGATCTACAAGGCTTCTCTAAATTTTTTGGCCAAGTCTTGGTGGTCCATCATTAGACATCGCCTCGTGCCAACAGTGAATGATAATTTTTTGAGCGCAACAAGGCAGCGTTGGTGGCATGCATTTTGTCTGAGTACCTACTGAACATTCCTAGGATTATTGCCACAGAAATTTGGGAGCGGGTGGTCAAAGAAAACACTACACTTCCATTCTCGAGCCTGATTTATCATCTATGCATTGAGTCTGGAGGGCTTGTCTTCTTGGATATCGATCATATGATTACAAACATCAGGATGGAAGACATAGCATTGATTAAAGACGATCTAAATTCGATGGCCAAGGTCCGAGTTCCATTTGGTGGACCCAAATTGAGTGAGATCACACTGAGATGAGGTCAACAGGGTGACACTTCTGGCCAGGATGAGTAGACCATGGAGCTTCCTTCCACTCGAGCAGATGATGTTGCATTAGCCACTTCTATTCCATCAGGAATCTCAGCCTAATCCATTTCCACTGGTTAGTTGTTTGTCCCAGAGAGTGACATGAGAAAAATGGCAAAGAGACTGACAATTGCAGAGCAAAAGATTGACATGTTGCTTGAGCAACTTAAGCCATGGATTAAAAAGGAAATAGAAGATGCAACACATTGGTTACATATGCGGTTGGATGGTTTTGAGGTATACATCAACCAATTCTAGTCTGATGCTCAGACTCGGGATTGGGACACTATGGAGAGAGAGCTAGCAGCTTTGAGAGCCTCAGTGTTAGAATTTTCATCCAGACCTACTCCACTTTCACCTTCACAGACTTTATAAGTGATAGATGAGGATTTGGATGTAGAGATTGCTCAATTCTTTGACTTTGAGCTGGCTCTGCATGAAAAGGAAAAAAGAAGTGGGCCATTGATGGTGCGGAGGATGAAAGAAGAAAATGAAACAAGGAGAAGCGGGAATTGAAAGCTTCCCTTAAGACAATCCAATAGACCGCCGATGTGAATGACAGAGAGATAATGGAGCGGATTAAAGGTGCTGGCAGCTCTAGTGCACGGGATGTGCTCGAGGAGAGTGGGCACACAGTAAATTCTCCTGTGTGGACAACTTTGGGGAACACACAGCACACAACTGATGCCACTACTACATAGGATGGAGTCGTGACTGAGACTCCAACTGCTGAGGATTCTAGGGTTGCATCTGCAGCCCTCGATGACCAGATCACTGGCATCTAGGATGCCTAGGTACGTCCCTATTCCCATGTTTTACTTTTTGAATGCGTTGAGGATGTCACATGATTTATTTTGATGGGGGTAGGGTAGTACTTGATTTTGATTTTTGTGAACATAACTCGAGGGTTTTTCTTGAAGGATATCTTTTCCCTCGAGTGTTCTTTATCTAGTAGAACCATCATGTTTAGGGATTTTGTTTTATTTTTTTTGTTGGTTAACTGGAAGAAAATAGGAGGCACATGAGTAGTCAAACAAAGTATATGATGAACTGATTTTGTGATGTATGTGAAAATGAAACCCCTCCTAAATGCTTTTGTGTGAATATACTTGTGCTGTGAGGCATGACCAGTATGGGTCTTTGTATGGTATCATACGTATTGCTAGGATAAGTAATGTCAACACTGGGCATGAAACTGGTGGTTGGAACTTAGCTGTGTAATCAAGTGCTTGTGTGAGTAAGGTTAAATAGTTGAATTCTGTTGTGTCTGTCAATCTAGAACGTGCTTGGTTAGTCGTACCGAGGTAGAAGATGGGAAATTAGAAAAGGATCATAGGCCATTTGTGATTAATGAGCCCACTTTAGCCTTAAAGACCTACCAAAAGAAAATAAATATCCCTTGATCCAAATTTTTGAGCTTAAATTGACCTTTCTTTTTGTTTACACCAATTCACCTTCCTGCTTTGATTAAGAATAAACTTATTTTGGCCCTGGTCCGTCCTTGGACACTGTGAACCTCAACTCAGACAAATCACCTAAGTTGAGGGTGGCTATGATAGGGGTGATTAAGAAGAGTAGGGTGGAATGACATTTGTATTGAAAATGAAAGAGCAGGGTGCGGTGTGCTTAAAGAAAGAAAGGAAAGAAACAAAAATATTGCAGAGAAAAAGAGCAAGAAAAGAAAAGAAAAATGTTAAAGAAATAAATGTTTGAAAGAAGAAGCACCGCACACATTGTTGCAAATGAAAGTAACAAGAAGAAGAAAGTGAAGAAAAAAAGGGGAGCGAAGTGAAAAAAAGGTTAAGTGGAGGCAAAGTTAGTGTAGTTCCAAGGAGGGTTAAATTACTATTCCCATATTTACCATACCCAACCCCGAGCCTACATTACAAGCTGAAAATGTCCTATAGTGATCCTAATGTAACCGTATGAAAACTGAGGTATTGAAAGTAAAGGCAGTCTTATGGTATTATATTCGCACAGTTAGAATTTCTTTGTGAGCGTGAGTGAGTTCTTTCCCAGTCTTAAGATAAACATTGGCATGATCATGTGAATATATGTGTGTGTGGGACTTCTTTATGGTGAGAGCATGTGATTACATGAGTTTATTTCTAGCTGTCTAGGGGAAATGCCAGTTGTGTGTGCTTGGTTGTGTAGTGATAATATGATGCGATCATTTGATCCTATTGTGTCATGCTGAGAAGTGCTGAGTTGTCACATTGAGTTCTGTTTAATCCCTGTAGGATGGAGGTTGATTGAGTGAACATTTTGTTTGTTTAATGAGTTTGGACTACTATGCATCTCCTAAGTTTCCTCTAGGTAAGCGTCACCATGGGTTGATTTTATCTTGTTTGCCTGAGGACATATAAACATGCTAAGTTGAGGGTGTTGATGTGCTATAAAATATGGCACTAGCGACACTTAAAACTCTGTGAATGTGCATGAATTTAGATACAAATATGATGCATTTTGGTAGTTTTGTAGTTAAAACAGGTCGTAGGAATAAAAGTTTAGAAGAAGTACTGAATATAGAAAAGGTTTCCTCAGACGAGCTGCACTATGGACCATTGATCATTACAACGGGCTGTTCTGATTGATCGTGGGAAGATATAGAAAACTTGGCAAACTGAAGTCTCATACGACGGATGGCTCCTATGGGTCAAACAAACTTTCAATGGATCGTCCTATGTGGTCGTGGAAAGAATCAGAGAAATTGACCAAAATCTGGCTGCGTACAACGGACAAACAGGACGGGGCATACTTTCTAAGGACAAGTTATTCTGAGGGCTCGTACCTTTAGGTTCAGAAACAATGATCAAGCGGCCAAGAAACAACGAACAGGATCAACAACTCGTGGGATCTTACAATGAGCCATTGTTTGGGGCTGTATGTTGAAAAGAGTCAAGTTTGAGGGAAAAAATGACTGGAACAACGGGATACTCTAACGATCCGTTGAATCTACCAACGGACCGTGGTACCTACCGATACCAGAATCCAAACTGATTTAGGAAAGGATTTGTTTCATGTCTATAAATAATTTGTTTAGGTTTATTTTACACGTTATGAAATTTTATAGCTTTGAACAGTAATTTTAGGTGTTATTGATTGCTATCAAGTTTCAAGAAATGAAGTTTATAATTTTGTTCCTGATTTTGGAGGATTAAAACAACCTTGGATTTTTGTTCTTTGATTTTGGAGTTATATTCAATTCACTTGGTTTTCTTCTACAAATTCTTGTAAGTTATAATTATGATTTATTCTTTTTTTTTGTGATTGTGATTATTCAAGCATGAGTAGTTAAACCCATAACTAGGGTTCTGGGAACCATGATGAATTAACACACATAGGTTAAACACTTAGTGATTCTTGAATGAGGTTTAATGCATGGATTTTGTTTCCTTTATTTTAATTATTTCTTAACGGTTGCAAATGTTAGAACTTGCCTTATTCTTACTTACCGGATCAAGGAGGTAGTGAATGGGAAAAGGGATTAACAACAAAGATTTGAGGCTATCAACCCTCATTTTATAGCTTAAACTTGTCTAGGGATAGCTAATGCAATATTAAGGGTAAGGGTTAATTAAGCATACACCCGTATACGGACCAAGTTGTATGGTGATACTATTCTAGATAGGGGATTAAGAATTTAGGTGAACCTAAATTACCGATACTGCATGTTAAACACCAGAATAGATAACTAGTGTAAAAGCCTTGTGGTTTTGAAGTCTTGGGGAACACAATCCTAGTCAAGTTGTTGAATGAATACAAATCGAATTTGACTTAAACATTTAGTGGTTTTTAGTCTTATTTAGCAGTTCTTTCCCCCTTAGGAAATAAGTAACCCGATAGTAATAACCATTCACATTAACTCAAGTTCCTTCCATATTCCCTGTGGGATCGACGTCAACCTTCATTGGATTCTATATTTGACATTGACTGCTTTATATCTCAATTGCGAGGTGTAATTTTGGAAAGATCAGTGATCGATGTATTTCTGTTATTCCTCTTTCAACACTTAGACGCAGTACGAAGAAATTACAACACACTTCTCAAGGCAAAGCTAGGGATTTCAAGTTTTCTCATCAAATTCTCCAGATCGTTTCCAAGAAATTTGACACCAGGTATATGGGAATTCAACAAGGGAAATGTTCTTCCCTTGTGTCCCCAAAACCCTTCCTTAATCTCCTATCAGTTCTAGCCTTGAGATTTTGAATTAGGGTAATTTCTCAGTCAGACTCCGATTTGTTCATGTTAAATGTTGTTGATATTATCTATTGCTATATTTACATTACTTAGTCATCGTGTTGATACCTCTTTCCGGTAAAAATGATTTTAGTCCTAGTTCTTGAATGCAGTAAGTTGGGTCTTGCATAGTTGGTCAGATATTAATGTTTCTTGACTCTATTAGTGTTGGAAATCTTATTTTATTACTATCATATAAATTCTTAGTTAGTTGCATATAATTTCAGTCTCAGTCAGAATGTTAGCACCTTTAGTACCTTTTAGTAATGTCAGCTGATCAGTTAGACTATAGTCAGTTTTTGAGGTGTTAGTAAAGCCTCCCAGTTATCAGTTTTCAGTTGGTTCTTTAGACGGTTACGACGCTTCCAAATAAGCAGCTCTGACCAGTCTGAGAACTACCAGTATCAGTATCAGTTTGTTCTCTAGACGATTACGACGCTTCCAAATAAGCAGCTCTGGCCAGTCTTAGAACACCAGTTACAGTTATTCGGTCCGATTAGACTCCTAGGGTACTTCCAAATAACTATCACTGACTTAGTCTTGGGCCCCAACTTCGACCTATCAGCCTAGTAGTCAGACTAAGACTATCCAGTAGGAGTAAGAGTTAGCACCAAGAGGACTGGGGTTCCAGCGCACCTACATTCCCAGAACTACGTTGCCACCATAGGTTATTTAGCCCAAATGGACCCAGACAGTGATCTCACAGTTCATGCCTTTATACCCTGGCAAGGTATATTGGGTCATATAGATGGTGCGTATACATCAAACTCCATATTTATCTCACATGGTTATATGTCAGTTATAGACTCTCCCACTTGTCAGTATAGTCTCTGTCTCAGTTCAGTTCAGATCAGTGTAGCTCAGCTCAGTATCTCAGTTCTAGGACATGTTTATGACTATCAACCAGGGTCATTATTGACCTATCAGTTATAGTATTTAGTTGGTCAATTCATTTTATTTCAGTACAGTTCCTTATTATTCCATGCTTATTTTATCCCTCACTTACTCAGTACATTCAAAGTACTAACACATACTTTCCATGTTGTATCGTATTTTGATACAGGCACAGGTTCTCAGTCCAATATCGTCCGTAGTTTCCTCAAATGATATCAACAACAGTGTTTGGTGAATCCTCGTCTTGCGAGGATGATATTTGTTTTTAGTTAGTTGTTATTTAGACAGACTTTAGAGTTAGCTGGGAGCTTGTCCCAACAACTCATCAGTTAGTAGTTGGCTTTCTAACATAGTTATTCAATATTGTTTTATGATATATTGACTCATTTTAAAGCAGTATTTTCTTGAATGATTTGTATTGTTATAAAGCTTCCGCTTATGTTTACTTAGTTTACCAGTATAATGATAGACCATGGGTTAGCTTGGGGTTGCTTGTGACACCAAGTATCACGTCTCGTCCAGGGTATAAACTCGAGTCGTGACATTGTATAACTTGAGCTGCGGATGGATGATAGTTAATTCGGGACAAATTTGATAATGGTTGAATTAAAATCGCTCATGAGACCTTACCTGGTGATTGAGTATAGTCATCTAATAGGGACAAACCAACCGTTTGGATGAACCCTAGTTATTAAGTTCTACAAGTAAGCATCGGGAAAGACCGCAAGTGTAAAACTCGAAGTAGTTATGAACCCATGGGGAACAGTGACCCTAGTTAATTGCATAACATTAATAAAAAACAACCAATTCTCAATCTTGTCTTATAATTGCTTTTATAAAGCCCCCTTTTTTTTGAGATAACATACTTAAAAGCTTAAAATACTAACGTTATTATACATCCTGACCTTATTCCCTATGGGATCGACCCCACCCTTTGCTGGGTTCTTTATTTAAAATCTACATCATACTTTATTAGGAGTGTGAGTTTGAGCATTCTCAAAAAGTAGCGTCACTGCCGGGGAATACGGCTTAGGATTAGAGTAATTGATGTGTTTAACTTTTAGTTGTTATTTGCTCATTTACCTTTTAGTTATTATTTGCTCATTTATGTTTTTTTTGTTTTCGACACCCATAGGTTGTGTCTTAGTGAATGACCTATACTCGACGAAGTGAAAACTCCCTAATTCCTCTTGATCTTGAAATAGAGAGAACGCTACGGAAGATGGAGAACCCTGAGCAAAGAGAAGCCTGTATTGCTGAAGAAGCTTTGCAAGATGCACTTTAGGAGGTCAAGAATGCTTGAGAGGAAGTCATGAATGTTGGCTTCCATGGAAGGGGAAATAGAGGCCAGATATATGCTCCTCAGATCTATGATGAGGATGACCTGGATATTGATGAAGTCAGGTCAACTAGAGCTATCGTAACACCACCTTCGCCTGCTGGGGCAATGTTTAACATCACTAGCACTGTGATATAGTTGTTCAATATGAAAGGGGTGTCTACTAGTCACGCAGTTGATGATGCCAACTTGCACTTGATGAACTTCATCGGAATATGCAAGGCGTACAGGTTGCCTGGTGTAAGTCAGGATACAATAAGGTTGAGACTCTTCCCATTCTCTCTTTCTAGAGAGGCTACTTTATGGTTATCGAAGATACCCAACGACTCCATTACCAACTAGAGGGAGCTTAAACAGACCTTCCTAGAAAGGTTTTTCCCACCCTTAAGGATGCTAAAGCTAAAGGATGAGATTTATAACTTCCTACAACTGAAAATGGAGGCACTTCATAAAACATGGTTGAGATTTAAAAAGAAGATGAGAAAGTTCCTAAACCATAAAATTATAGAAGACAGTTTGTTGAAGATTTTTTACAGGTCCTTAAATAAAAGCACAAAAGTTGTACCAGATACCGTGGCGGGAGGAGCTCTGATGAGTCACACGTGGGAGCTAGGATTTATAGAGAAACTAGAAAAGGGTTTTGGGGAACACAAGGGAAGAACTATCCCCTTGTTGAATTTTAACAAACCTATGTTAGAATTTCCTTAGAGAAGGAAGCTTGGACTGCTAAAAAGGAGGAAAACCCCTAATCTTGCTTGAGAGCTTCTTTAAAGGAAAGCTTATGACATTTTTTTGAAGATGAGTGGGAATGAGGAGGAAAACCGTTCTCCCTCTCTAAATCCCCTCAAAATATCCCAAAATGACTTAGTTTAGGATCTAGGAGATTAGGAAATTACCGCATCACCCTTAGGAAATTCATAGGAAAAATTGACAGGTAGTCCCTGCAGGGGACCCTACGACTCATGCCTAGTGACCACGACTCGTGGTCACAGTTGTTGAGCCCACAACCAGAAATCCCCTATTAGTCACCACGAGGGACACCACGACTTGTGGTGTACCCTACGACTCGTGGTTACCCACTCGTCAACTCTAGTGCCTACATCATTACTCTCCCAACTATTTTGAACCATGGGTCACCTAATGAATCATGGCTTGTGCCCTACTCCCACAGGTCACAAGCTGACTCGTTTTGTGATTTAGTGCCAAAATTCTTCTTTTCTCCGTTTCAACTCCCGGGTCTGGGCTTTGAGTTTCCAATGCATTACAGCTTCGGACCGCCTCTACCTTCTGTGGATCCACCTTAATCCCCTCCTTGGAGACTACATGTCCCAAAAAAAATACCAATTCCATCCAAAATTCACATTTTCTGAATTTGGCGTACATATGTTTTTCCTTCAGCAACCCCAACACAATCCTCAGATGATTCTCATGTTCATGCTTAGTCTAAGAGTATAGCAAGATATCATCAATGAACAAGATTATAAATGAATCTATATGATGATACCATTCATCAAGCTCATGAACGTTTCTGGAGAATTAGTGAGCCCGAAGAACATGACTTGGAACTCATAATGTCCATACCTAGTTTAAAAAGCTGTCTTGGGAATATCCTCAGCATGAATCTTTAGCTGATGATAGCTTGATCTCAAGTCAATCTTTGAGAACACCACAACCCCATATAACTGATCAAATAGGTATCTATTCGAGGATGAGGGTATTTATTCGAGATTGTTACCTTATTCAAATGATGGTAATTAATGCATATCCGCATACTACCATCTTTTCAACAAACAAGATTAGGCACCCCACGGAGAGAGGATTGGCTTGATAAACACCTTACTAAGCAGTTCTTGCAACTTCTCCTTGAGCTCTATTATCTTAGTTGGTGCCATGCTATACAGCATAATAGAAATAGGTCGAGTCCCTAACTTTAAATCAATATCGCGGTCCGGCGGCATGCTAGGCAGGTCCGCAGGTAATACCTTTAAGACTACCTCTTAAGTAAGCACACAGAACCTACTGAATCCCCATAAGCCTATAAAGTACAAGCACACACACAAAAAGAACCTACATGGCCCTTATAAGCCTAGGAAGTCTAATAAGTAAACAATATCGCACAACACCTAGCTGACACAACTCACCTGTCATCCCCTCTAGAACTCCCAATGACCTTAGCTAACACCAGCCAATATCTAGCATCCACTACTATCACATTATAGATAACACAAGAAACAATAAAAATATAATGCTAAGAAAATTAAAAGTAAACACCAGTCAATACACATCATCAAACAAGCACCGTCGAACCCTCTCTCATCTGTGCATAGTTAGTAGAGCTCCATCCATCCGAGAGAGCCAATCGTAATCCATAGAAGGCTCAGAATGGACATATACGGCACAATAGAGGCATGTACATCTCCATAGATCTTGCATGTCTCAGAATGGACCTATGGGAGGCAAACTTAACTCTACCAAAGGCAAATTGTTATACCCTTTCGCCTCAACCCCACGGTCGGACATACCTTCAGCGTTGGGTATCCACGAATCCTAAGGGCCTCAACACACACACACACACATGCACAATCACACAATCACAATATTTATATTCAATAACAATAATGATACATGTTCCAAAAACCCATACCTACCTCTCATGCTCCACCAACCGACTATCACAACATAGTACTATTTTTTCACGTGTAGCCATCCACCGACAAGCCATTAGCTGAGCTAAGGATTACTATCCAAACAAGTCTATACCCATTCTTTAAAAGCAGCCCAGAATCCACTCTACTAACCTCTAATATCAAGGGACACAGCTAAACTAGACAAAGTGTCACCACAGTCGTCACGTGTCATCGACACGACCGACACAACTGCCGATTAATATTTAACAAAAGATCATCGAAACAATCGATCTTAACCAATCTAAAACCTCATTCACTTTTAAATATCATCACCTAATATTATTTACACAAACATCCTATAACTTGATACAAGAACCATATACCTCACACAAGGCCTCTCAACACGAGCCTAATAATATTTCATGACTACGATTCTCCGCACCCAAGCCCAAGCCACCGCCCAAACCAGAAACTTATGCCCCCACTTATCATCATATAAAAGGCATCACCAGAGTCAAATAGTAATAACACAAAGCTTCACAAAAAAGCTACACACACGTCAATATCGACGACAACAGCTACGGAATTCATGCCGACAAAAGGAGGGACAATCCTAACATACCTTGGATTTTTAGAGTACCCGAACTAAGCTGAACCTCCACCCTTATAAGAATCAAGTGAATGCCTAAGAGCAGCCCAAGTTACTACCAAAATACACCCAACATAACTCAGCAATGAAAAAAGACAAACAAAGCTTACCTGACAAGATTCATAGGAATTTGATGGTAGAAACTCTGAGACAACCAAATAATGGCGTTAACACACCCATAACCAACCTCAACAACAAAGTAAAACCAAAGGAATAAGTCTTACCAATAGCTTCATCACAAAACAACCACCAAAATGCTACTTACCCGCGAGTCCTGACTTTACGACATCAAAATCATGTTGCCATGGCTTCCATCCCCCAAACCATCAATAACATGTAAGGGAATCTTGGAAAGAGTTTTAGATGATACGCCTTCTAAAAATTTTGATAATGACCCAATTGATCGACCAAGGGACTTAAATTGTCCTCCACCGCCTCAACTCGCTTGTGACGTGCCTCCTTGCATAGTCTTGCTAAAATGTGAATATATCTTCACTCCAAATTCAGATTGATGAACGGTTTAATGCACTAGAAACTAGACTCGTAGACCTTTAATTTGGTAGGTCGTACACCCCCTAACTCCTTATAGATTAGGTTAAAAGCTTCGATACATTTGACCTAAATTTCAGGGAATCTCAAGAAGGAAATTTGCTATAACTTTTGTCGAATTTCGTTCTACAACATGATTGACATCTAATATTAAATACATCCATAGATTGACTCAAATACCTTATATCATTTCCTTCCTAGAGTATTAAGAACTCTTAGTTCTACCTCAAAAGTACGAATTCATCACTTAAATTATTCGGGGTATTACATTCAAAAACTATACCCCATACTTCTCCTCTGCCCCATTTTGTGGAGCCTTTCGATACAGTCAATTATGAACTCATAGGCGTCCTTCGCCTCAGCACCGTAGAAGGCCGGAGGCTTCATCTTAGTAAACCTTTAGAATAAGTCATGTTCCTCTCCATCCATTACCAGTCTAGCTACTAGCCTTGAGAACATCACAGCGACTGCTGCCCTACAGGAGTCGCTGGCACTTCCCCATTACCCATGAGGCCACTCAGAAGGTTAAGAACTTGAGTCAGGACCTCGAAGGATGTTGGAGTGGTTATAGCCTCTCCTTGAGTCAGAACCTCCACCTCCACACAACCCTCTCTTGGACCACCGGTGGTATGGGAGATGCTGATCTCTCTCGAACCGAAGAAGGAGCATCATCCCCTCCACTCGCAGCGGCTAGCCTCCGCCCACGACCTCGACCCCATCCTCTGCTGCAAACTATAGCTGCTGCTACCGACTCGGTTTCTTGCTCTCTAATTTTGCCAGCACGTGTTCTCACCATATGTGAGAGAAATAAAAAAAAGTTGTTAGATACAAATTTGGATAACCACTAATTGAAATCAAGTAATCGCACGAAAAGGAAAAGAGAAGGGAGTTATTCTAATGTCCTACAACCTCTCATAGATAAGTTACGGATGTCCTCGTATCGATCTGCGAGACTCTACTAGACTCGTCTTCATGCAATGAGATCAACGAACCTAAAGCTATGATACCAACTTTGTAATGACACAAATTCCCGTGATTGGAACCCATACTAAAGCCCTAGTGTGGAAACCATATCTCTCCACCCTTTACCCCCAAACTATCGTCATTTAGAAAAAGTAAACACAATTTGATATACATACTGAAGCATAACTAACACTGAAAATAACAACCATCGCTCTTAAATTGTTATTGCACATGAAGACATCAAGCTAATGTTGTCTAAGATTGTATCATGATAGATACAAAATAACAACTATTAATGTCTGGACAAGAGATATCTTCGGAGGAGGAGTAGAACTACACATATAGCACCTCACCTTTCCATTAGTCTGTTGCTTCTCTAGAGGTGAGGTCGAGATGAACTTCCATGGATGCATTCTACACTCAGAAAAGAAGTATAGGAGTAGTGTCAATACGAAACACAATACTGATAGGCATCATCGGCCAACCTTACATAATAACATACATATATGTAAACGATAATATGATATTAGATCAGGACATCATTCATATACATAAAATGTATAGAATTACCTCTATTCAGATGCTAATCACCCTGCTCACTGGATTGGGCTATCGCTGCAGCAGTCTCTTGACCACTTCCACAATCTCGCTGTAGTGGTATAGGTACTGCTGTAGTAGTACTGCCTTGGCAGTAGCTCTACATAGTTGTACACCTATAGTTTCCCTTAAAGTTCTTTTCCACATTCCACTCATCACAACCACCGCAACTACTCATTCAATAAATTATAACAACATGGAATATGCAATAGACTATCCATTATAGATTTTGCGACCCATCATGATTTCGTACTCACTTTACATCCCAAGTCAAATCATCATAAATACATTTAACCTTGCTAACACATGCAATAGATATCAAGGAAATTCAGTTCGTTCAAGTTCTCACACTTCCGAGACAAGCCTATTTCGTTACACATAATCATTTAATGTTCTACAAGGTGATATACGGACACATACCTCCGTCACATTACCATAAACACATAATCACTGAAACATCAATGTACACACATGCTAGAGGGTCTTATATTTTCCCATCCAGTCATGACCTGTAGGGGACGCTATATATCAATGTACTATACTTGCATGGTACCCTCTCCCACACAAATGCTCATCCAAATGCTTCCCTCGGACACGAGCCACTCAATTATCATTGCTCACCTGGATGCTCCCCTCTGCGTGAGCTACTCATCTCAGGACATTCATAGTATCCACATTCATTCTTATGATCAATATATTATAATTAGGTCCATTGATATGACTTTTAGGAGGCCTCATCTTACCTTCATTAACTTAAACATTCAAATAATATGAGATTATCCTCATTAATTATTAAATAGAATGAACAAACATACACATTCAATTCTGCATTATACAAGTAACAATCGCATTACGATTACTCAATCAAGGAATTCGACAAGAAAGATTCAAAACCTTTAAGATCTAAAGACCAATATACACGTTATCAGTCTACATCTATATATGTCATTATGAAAAGTCTAACTCCTTCTAAACCATAACCTACCTAGATTTAGAGGATTCAAATGGCAACTACTTTGTTGGAGCCTTGCTTTTCCTCAATACCTCAAAACGTTCATAGTCTAAAAATAAGAGATTGAGACAATTAATAGTCTACTTCCAAAATTAAGGGTTTTGATAATTCAAACCCACCCATTTTACCCATTATCACAAACCACTTCATTACCCATGGCTCAATTCATTAACTTTACTCCCTCAAACCCTTTTTAAGGCAGTTTTTAAAGGTACAGTCTCAGTTTCACCTAGATCTAGGTCTCACTTTCCACATGAACCACGTTATAAAAGAACTACTCCTTAGAGAGTGATCATTACTCCCTTCTAAACTTAGGAATCTACATCTATTAATTCCCCATTATTTAGCCCTAGTTCTATTAACCTAGGGTTCTTTTGCTAGAAAAATCACCATTAGGGGTCCCCCATTGATTCATAGGTGTTAAGGAATCAAACGTAGAAGAAGTAAGTCGAGTTTCTTACTTTGAGAAGGAAAATTGTACTACTCTAGGGGAAAATCGCCTGTAGCTCTTGGGAGTTCGTGCTTTGGAAATAATGGGGCATGACCCCTAAATATCTCACTTAAAATTCACTTATTGTTTCCCATCATCTACTTCAACGGTCACTTTTCTGCTATAGCGAACCCGCTATGGCAGTCAGGGCAGATTTGGCAATCACTCTCATGGTCTGTTAAAGCGGAACTTCTACCACAATAAAAGTCTCACTGTAGCAGAAATTACCTCACTACAATAGTTCCCCAAAACTAATAGCTCCAAAACTTGCTCTCAAATCACCCCCCAACTCAAAATTTTTACTAACACTCAACCAACACTTTCCAACCCACAACTTAGGCCAGTTAGGGTGTTCCAAACTTATTCCCCTTGTAATGACGTACAGTTCGTTACATAGGTGGTGCCTATTATAATGTTATGGTGAAATATTAATAGAGAAAAAGGAAATAAAAAACTCCAAAAGGAGAACGTCAATTACTTTAACTTATTTTTAGATTTTTCAATCTTAGAATCAACCATATTCTTTAATTTTTTAAACTTACCATATTATAGATCATGTGGAATCAAAACATGAAGGTAAGTGGTGCCTATAAATTCTCAATAAAATTCATAGTAGTGATGTGCATAATGCAGTGTCTTCCTCGTGCTAAAATAGTAATATTGGTAAACTTAATTTCTCTTTAGAAAATTTATGGTTTGCAAAATTACATATGTATTTGACATACACTTTTTTCTTGTCCTTAAGAATATCGAGTTCTCACTCTATGCTGATCCAATGCGTTTCATTTAATCCAATCATTCCCCCTAATCAAAGCTTCAAGAATCATGTTAAATAACTTCCAATAGAGTTATAAAAACAATTGTATGTAGTCACACCACCAGCCCAACTAGAAAAATTAACAGAAAATTAGAGACAGGTGCCTCAAGTTTGACTAATAAATCTATACTATCTAGTTATAGGTAGTGGCCGTGGCCAATGCATGCAGGCAAACCATTGAAAAAATTTCAACAATTAAGAAGAATGAATAGTGTACAGGTTTCAAATTCAAATGACACATACCTGAATCAAATATCTTTGGAGATCACTAGACCTTTCATAGATCAACTAGATGTTCCTATTCAACAAGCACATAATGTTGATAATAAAGATAATGATTTGGACCTAATCATAAGGCTTAGCGGCCAAGAGTATCCATGTTCGAGGATTCGAGATCTTTCTTTGTTTTATTAAATTCTTTTTCTATCTTTTCTTTATATTTTCCCAAGCGACAACGACTGGAATGATTTTTATAAAATAGCCTTAATTTTCTTCTTTTCAGATTTACTTTCTTTTCAAAGCGTTATTTACCTTGAAAAATACAAAAGTCTAGATTTTATTTAACCTTTCTTACAATCATAGAATCCTTTTTTGTCATCACAAACTTATACGTTAATAAATGAATAAACTAAAAGTTAGTATAAACTATATTTATTTTTATCATGAAGTACTTTCACATAGTTAGATATTATTTGTGTAAAATAAGCAAATTGTAATTATATTTGGTACATGCTGGAGCATTGACATTTGTAATAGAGGCGCATCTAGGAAATTGAGAAAATTTTATTGAATCCACTACTTTCCACTTGAACGACGTGTATATACTAAAAAAACTAATAATCTAATTACTTGATTTTTATACGTGAATATTTTAAAATGTAATCGACTCAATCAATTGAAAATATCAAATTAAACTTCACGTGTGTGCATTTGAATATATAAATTTAAATTTACAAAAGAGAAACAATTTCAAGAAACCTTACCATATATCTAATAAGTTTATTATTATTTATCATTTTAACAATTCACATTTTGCCTATAAAAATTTCCAACATGCATATAGAAATATTCCTTAAAATATCCATGTAGAAAACTGAAATTTTATTGTTGAAATGACAATTCTGCATAGTTTGCAATTGGAATCATTAGACGATGTTATTGCCCTTATCTCAAAGGGGACAATACTGGTGAGTTTTTATTTTTCTAAAAGTTATTGGATTGAGTTTTTCAATACATATACACTAGTAAAAAAGTTAAGGTACCCAAAAAATTAGTTGGGATAAGAATAAATCAATCCTAACTACTTAGTTATTAACACAAAAGAGAATCATTTCATACCTAAAATAATAAATAGAAAGTTATTAGATGGTGCCTATTATAATGTGATGATGAAATATGAATAGAGAAAAGGAAATAAAAAAATTCCAAAAAGCAGAATGTCAATTACTTTCCAACTTATTTATGGATTTGTCACTCTTAGAATCCATGGTATTTTATTTTGTTGCAAACTTATAATGTTATAATACACTTTAAATCTACAGGAGAAGGTAAGTGGTGCCAATAAATTCTTCATAAAATTTGTAGTATTGTTATGCATAATTCAGTAGTCAGACCACGCCTTATGACGAAAGGGGGAGAAAGGACGGATCACCTGTCGATTTGTGATCTCTTCCTTGTGTTGAATTAGTGATATAGGTAAACTCAAGTCCTTTTAATAAAACCTTTTTTGTTTGCAAAATTTTTACTTATTTGATATACACTTTTTTCTTTTTCTTAAGAATCGAGTTCTTACTCTATGCTGCTCTGATGCCTTTTATGTAATTGAATCATTCCCTCTCATCAAAGCTTCAAAAATCATGTTTAATCACATTAAATAGAGTTGCAACAAGAATTGTATGTACTTGCCTACCATCCCAACCAGACGGTTGATGGAAAATGAGAGATGCATGCCTAGAGCTTGACTATTTAATCAACGACATCCAATTATAGGTAAGGGTCATGGCCAATGCATGTAAGAAAATCGTGGGGAATATTTTCAATAAATAACATGAATTAGCAAAGTTCGGGTTTCAAATTCATCCTACACAAACCTGAATCAAATTCTTTCTAAGATCACAAGATCTTTATAGATCAACTGGATGTTCCTATTCAATAGTCACATAAAATTGATAATGAAGATAATGATTTGGACCTAATCTTAAGGCTTTGAGGCAAAGAGTATACATGTTCAAAGATTGGAGATCTTTCTTTGTTCTTCTTAATTTTATTCCTATTTTTCACTTATATTAGGCCCAAAAGACAATTGCTTGAAATTTATTTATAAGATAGCCTTATTTTTCTTATTTTTAGGGTGTTAGTCACTGCGGAAAATACAATAATCTAGATTCTAGTTTAATATTTCCTACAATGATAGAACCTTTTTTATCATCACAAACTTACACGTTAATATATAAATAAACTATAAATTAGTATAAACTATATTTATTTTTATCATCCAATAATTTCACATAGTTAGATATTATTTTTATAAAGTAATTGAATTGTGATTTCATTTGGTACATGCCGGAGCATCGAAATTTATAATAGAGGTGTATCTAGGACAAATTTAGCAAGTTATATTGAATCCATTATTTTTCTCTTGAACGACGTATATATACTCAAAAAGAACTAATAATATTAAAAATTGATTTTTATACAAACAAATTTTAAAATATAGTTGACTCAATCAATCATAATATCAAATTAAACTTGATGTGAGTGCATTTTACTATATAAATTAAAATTTATAAGAGTAAAACAATTTCAAGAAACGTAACAACATATCTTTAACACTCCAACACTTTTCTAGACCAAACTCAGACCTTGCATGAAAATCAGGGGAAACAAAAAAATTTTGTCTCAGAACAATTAGACAATCAGTCATTACAACCCGTTGTCTGGGTTGTGTTTAGCCCTATCAGATGTCCTTCGGGAGCCAATGAGACATGAAATGACCCGTTGTGAGGAGAAATGAGTCGTATTATAACCGGTTGCCTTCCCAACTGTAATACCCCGAAAACCCTAAGATCAAACTAGGGAGTTGAAACAAAGAAAATAGAATTTTCTATACCAAGTCATAGGGCGAGTCGTCCAGTGACCCGTTAGGTGCACCAAGAGTCGTTGAGTGACTTGTGGGGGAGTAGATTAGACTTGGTTGAGTTTTGGGATTTGGGGCTGACCACGAGTGGGACCATGAGTCATGGTTACCGCCACGAGTCGTCAGGTGATCCGTGGTCAAGGGTTGGATGAAGGATGAAAATTTTGACAGTGCACCTATCGGCCAGTGACCACGAGTCGTGGTGTCGCTCGTGGTGACCAGTGTTGACAATTTCTAGTGCAGGCGACGAGAGGAGGACCACGAGTCATGGTGATGGGGAACGAGACATCTAGTCTCTTGTGGAGACTGGCATTGTATTTTTCCCTGCGAATTTATTAAGGGCTTTTTCATAATTCCTAAGTTCCTAAGGCCTAAATTACGTCATTTTAAGCTCATAATAGAGTGTTTTAATAGGGGTAAGTTCATTCTAGGCCTATTCACTTTCATTCATACAACTTTAGAAGCTCCTAAGAGTGATCAAGCCTAAATTCCTCAAGCTCTTCCCCAAATTTCCATTGGGCAACCAACGGAATTGTGAAATTAGATTTCTAGATGTATGTAGGGTTATGAATGAGTGTAATTGTGCAAACGCATGCTCAATCCCTCTTCAATTCACAAAATTCTTGTTGAATCTATGGGGTTTTAACTCAATCTGCGAATTCTCTAAGTATCACTCATGGGTATGATCTAAGCATGTTTTTATTGTTGAATTATGATTAATGGGTATATTTTATAATGTTTTCAATGATAAAATATGTTTTCAAATTTTATAAATTATGATGCCCATTCATGAAAGTTCATAAAAGTTGAGATCTACGATATATGTATTCAACCATGACGATATGCATATGAAGAAAGTATGATTTTGAATTACCCATGTCTATCTTCATGTTTTCGAATGATCAACTCTATGTCAAGCATGTTTAAGTATTGGGAAAGCCCATATAATCAAATATGTTTCACAATTTATCTAAATTACATGTTATTTGCTTAGCACATGGATTTTGGAGTCTAGACTCCCATTGGTTTCAGATTGTGGTATGGTTTGAGCCCAAGGCTTCTCATGTTATGATTTCGGATTTATGCATGTATGTTATGAGTCAGCTTCGTCACTACACTATGGTTTAGCTTCGTTGAAAAACGATGGTGAGCATATGCATGTTTTTTGGGAGACGTGTCAAGAACCGATAGTACAAGGGTCAGCCAACCCTATGCCTCAGAACTATGTGCCAACGTAGGTATGTTCAGATAATTTGGGACCTCTCTTGTGAGCTTCCCCTACCCCCAAGGTGCCTTCAACTTGATATCGATATCATGGTAGCGTCCTTAGCCTTGGAACGGTTATGGACGGCTCTGTCCACTTGAGTGTGATAGTCGGGAACAGATAAACTCTATCGTGGTAATGTCAATTATATGACGAGTCTCCCATTATTCCTCATGATTTTAGTTATGCATGTTTAATCAGTCATGATATTATGTTTTCAACAGGTTTGACCCAATGTTCAGTTTTACTTATGATTATCAGTTTTAAGTTTTTGGTCATTCGTCAGTTATGATATTAAGTTATATTCATATCATGATTTCAGAAAATAGCATGCAGGCCCAACTCTCAGAATATTATCTTGACTATATTTTATGATATGCATGATTTATGATTTTACTTACTTAGCGGTTTTAATTACCTTACATACTTTGTAAATTCCACGTACTGACTGCATACTCTATGCTGTATGATTTCATGATACAGGCTCGGATATTCAGGCTCAGTCCCGCCATTAGCCACACTCTTAACATAGGTATCTTCCGGTCTCAGTTGGTGAATCCTCATCTTTCGAGGGCCCCTCTTTTCAGATGTATTTAGAATTCTCAATTTTAGACTTTAGTGAGTTAGTTGGGGTCTAGTCCCATCAACTCATCAGTAATAGAGGCTTTTCAGATATAGTATCTATTCAGTATTTAGCCTTGCGTTATGCATTCAGGTGTTGTGATATTTTCCAAAATTTCTCTTTATATGTATGTTAGACTTCGGCTTGATTATGTTGAGTTTAGATATTATGTTCATGCCATGGGTCGATTTGGAGCCTCTTGGGGTTCTTTGTCCCGTGTCTTGATCGGGATTATGTTCGGATAGTGACACCAGCTCAGATATCAGTTAAACCCTTTCCAGGAACCTATGATTCTAACAATGTGTTGTCGTTTGATGTAACATCTCATGGGGTGACTCGTTAGTTGGAGCTCCAAGGTGTCATTGAAAAAATGTTTTAGTGACAATGAGGGGCAACAACAACCTGTTGTATCACACAATGAGTTATTGTGTCCACCAATAGAGACAAGCCCCAAAATCATTTAGGATTCCAATAGCCAAGATGAGAAATGACAACAACTCGTTGGATCAACCAACGAGTCATGGTATTATCCGTTAAAAAGGGGGGTCCAGTGTTTTGTTCGAATCCTTGCAAGTGGCCACGAGAGGTGCCAGCAACCCATTGGTCCATCCAACGAGTCGTGGTCCCTTTCAATGCAAAATTCTAGTAAGCCCCGAATTCAGGCCCAGGACCAACGACTGGTCCCAAAGAGTTGCGGTATCAACCAATGACTGTTGGAGACCCGTTGATCCCTATTGGGCAGTTTTCTAGATTTTCATCCAGGTTATTTTAGTAACTTTCCCTTTTTTTAATCTCTAAACTACGTCATTTTGGGCACGTTAGGAGAGAATTCAAGGGGTTGATCAATGCATTCCTCTCATTCCTTCTCTCAACTCAGACTCAGTACAAAGAAGTTTTATACATACTTCTTTTGGCAAAGCTAGGGAATTCAATCTTCTTCTTCGATTCTCAAGGATTTCTTCTAGGAAATTTTATTCCAGGTATGTGGGAATTCAACAAGGGAATTGTTCTTCCATTGTGTCCCAAAACCCTTCCATAATTTCTTATTAGTTCTAGCCTTGAAGTTTTGAGTTAAGGTAAAATTCGTATCCAGATCCTGATTAATTCTTATGGGTTGTCATCCCTATGTATTCATGCTATGTTTCCACTATTTAGTGATCATGTTGCTACTTGCTCTATATAAAATGATTTTAGCCCTAACTCTAAAAATGCAGTAAATTGGGTCTTGCATAGTTGATTAAATATTAATGTTGCTTGACTTTGGTGGAGTTGGAATTCCCATTTCATTACCATCATATGAATTCTTCGTCAGTTGCATGCTAGTTCATTCTAAGTCAAAATGTTAGTATCTTCAGTATCTTTTAGTAATATCAGCTGATCAGTTTGACTATAGTTAGTTTCTCGAGGTGTCAGTAATGCCTCCCAGTTATCAGTTATAAGTCAGCAGTTAGTTCTTTAGATGGTTATGAAACTTCCAGATAAGCAGCTCTGGCCAGTCTTTGGACACCTATTTCAGTTATCCAATCCGACAAGACTCTCAGGGTACTTCCAGATAAGTATCTCTAATCTATTCCTGGACCCCATCTTCGAGCTATCAGCTTAGTCGTCAGATTAGGACTATCCAGTGGGAATGGGACTTAGCACTGAGACTACCAGGGTTCCAACACACCCAAGTTGCCAAAACTATGTTGCCATAGTAGGTTATTAGCCCAAATGGGCCCAGACAATGATCTCACAGTTCATTCCTTTATACCCTAGCAAGGTATATTGGGTCCTATAAATGGGGCCTATACATCGAACTGCACATTTAGCTCATGTGGTTATATATCGGTTACAGTCTCTCCCACTTCTCAATTCAATTCAGTTCAATTTAGTGCAATTCAAATCGGTTTAGCTAAGTTCAGTCACTCAATTCTAAGACATGTTTATGACTACCAGTCAGGGTCATTATTGACTATATTAGTTATAGCTTAGTTTTATCAGTACTCAGTATCAGTTGGTCATTTCATGTTATTTCAGCTTTGTTGTTTATTTTCCATGCTCATTGTATATCTCACTTACTCAGTACATTCAAAGTACTGACACATATCTTCTATATTGTATCGTATTATAATAGAGGCACCGGTTCTTAGTCCCAACATCGTCAGTAGTTGTTCTCGATGATTCCAACAGCAGCAGTCCCTTTGGTGAGTCCTCATATTTCGAGGACATTATTTGCTTTTTAGTTAGTTTTTATTCAGACAGACTTTAGAGTTAGCTGGAGGCTTGTCCCAGCAACTCATCAGTTATTAGTGGCTTTCAGATACAGATGTGTAGTATTATTTTCAGTGATGTTTACACCTCCAGTAATATTGATTTATAAATATTTATTTATAAGCTTCCTCTTATGTTTACTTAGTATATCAGTGCAAATGTTAGACCATGGGTTAGCTTGGGGTCACTTGTGGCTCCAAGTATCGTGTCTCGGCCGCGGTGTAGACTCGGTAGCAACTTGGTATCAGAGCCCTTGCTTTAGAGTATCCTAGGATGTTAGAAAGATGTGTCAAGTAGAGTCCTTTTCAGGGTTAGGAAACGTGCCACACTTATGATTGGGAAGCTACAAGACGTTATTAGGAAAAATCCCTTTTGTTCATACTCTTTACCGTGTGTTGAAGTTTAATTTAATAAATTTCCTCCTAACTCATGCTCTATTCGTTTCTGTGAAATTATGCCTCCAAAATGAGGAAATAGAAGGAGGGTTAGCAATGCCAACTGACCTGACCCACCAGCTCCAGCATCCCCTCAAGATGACCAAGTATCCTCAACAAAAATTTCGAGCGTCAATCAAGCTGCTGGCCCTCAGACGGTGACTAACCAAGTGAACCAGCAAGTAGTTTCAGTGAACACAAAATAGGTCCGCAGTAGCTTCTAGTGTTTGAGACTTCACCCGAATGAACCCTCCATCTTTTCATGGATCCAAGGTTGGAGAGGACCCGCAAGAGTTAATATATAAGGTGCGGAAGATTACTCGGATTATGGTTGTTAGTTACGTGGAGAGAGTTAATCTGGCTGCCTACCAGTTCAAAGGGGGGGCCCAGATTTGGTACGACAAATAGAAGGAAGGGAGGCTAGTAGTAGTAAGGCAAGTAAAGTGGGAAGAGTTCACCACAGCATTTCTAGACAGATTTTTCCCTCGGGAATAGAGAGAAGCTAAGGTCGCAGTGTTCATGAATTTAAAGAAGGTTAATAGAACCATGGAGGAGTATGCATTGGATTTTACTCGGTTGTCAAGGTATGCTCCAGATATGGTTGCCGAGCCAAGAGCTCGCATGCTCAAATTCGTTAATGGAGTATCAAACCTGGTACTTAAGGAGTCCAGGACCGCGATGCTCATAAAGGACATTGACCTCTCCAGCCTCATCATTCATGCCCAACAAATTGATGCAGAAAAGTTGATGGATATGGAGCGGGAGAACAAGCAGGCTAGAACGGTTCAACCAGATTATGGCCACCAGAGGTCTGGAGGAAGTAGCTGCCCACAGCAGAAGCAACAGAGGACTCCAGTACCCACCTCAGCCAGTGCCCCTTCTTTCTAGTCTTGTAAAGATCGGAAGGGTGGAGCATCTGGGTCTCATTCCCTAAGTTACAATGCTAATAACAGTTATCCAATTTTTCCTAACTGTGGAAAGAACCATCCAGGTGAATGCCTCCTGCGAAAAGAGGGTTGCTTTGGATGTGGGCAGCTAGGTCACATGCTAAAGGAATGTCCATCAGCAGGATAGGGAAACCACAATCTACCACTTCAGCAGCCCTAGTAGGCTATCCAGCTCATCAGGATAACACTTTAGGTCCAGCACCAAAATCTCTTTTATTCTTTATTCCTCTCGCCAGGATCAAGAGAGCTCACCCGACGTGGTCACGGGTATGTTACGTCTTTTTAACCCATATGTAGATACTCTACTAGATCCAGGAGAAACATGATCATTCATGAATACATATATAGTTTTTCAGTTTGAAATTAGTCCAGAAGTCCACTTAGAACCATTCTCAGTCTCTACCCCAGTTGGTGAATCAGTTGGAGCCAGCCGGGTATATAAAAACTGCCTAGTCTCAGTGTTGAGTAAAGTAATTCTTGTTGATCTAGTACAGCTAGACATGGTCTATTTCAACCTCACTCTTGGAATTGATTGGTTACTCTCCGGTTATGCCTCAATCGACTGCAGAGCTAGAGTCGTTAGATTTTAGTTTCCAAACGATCTAGTCTTAGAATGGGTGGGTAGTGTGTCAGCCCTTAAGGGTCGGTTTATTTCCTACCTTAAGGCAAGGAAGCTCATTTCAAAAGGGTGCATCTATCCCCTAGTTCGGGTCAAAGATTCCAGCTCTCTGAGGCCCAAACTATCCAGTCAGTTTTAGCTGTCCGTGAATTTTCGGATGTGTTTCCGGAAGTTCTTCCCAGAGTCCCTCCCCAGCGAGAAATAGACTTCGGAATAGACCTTCTTCCAGACACTCAGCCCATCTCTATTCCTCCTTATAGAATGGCTCCAGCTGAGCTTAAGGATTTGAAGGAACAGCTAAAAGACCTTCTTGACAAGGGTTTCATCAGGCCCAACATCTCTATATGGGGTGCTCAAGTGTTGTTCATGCGAAATAAAGACAGTAACCTCATAATGTGTATCAACTACCATAAACTAAAAAAGGTTACAATTAAGAACACGTATCCCCTACCCAGAATTGACGACTTGTTTGATCAGCATCATGGAGCCAGTTGGTTTTCCAAGGTAGATCTCAGGTCGGGGTATCATCAGCTTAATGTCAGGAAATGTGACACACAAAAATTAGCGTTCAGATCTCGATATGGTTGCTATGAGTTTGTGGTTATGTTCTTTGGACTAACTAATGCCCCTACATCTTTCATGGACTTGATGAACAGGGTATTTCAATAGTATCTAGACACGTTCGTCATCATGTTCATAGATGACATTTTGGTATACTCCAGAAATGTGGAGGAGCATGCTAACCATCTGAGGATACTGTTGCAGACTCTCAGAGACGAAGAGTTGTTTGCTTAATTTAGCAAATGTTAATTCTGGCTGAAGTCTATAGCTTTCCTCAGTCACGTGGTCTCAGGTGAGGTTATTCAAATAGATCCTCAGAAGATAGTGGCGGTGAAAGACTAGCCAAGACCTACTTCCCCAATAGATATAGGAAGTTTTCTAGGTCTAGCCTGGTATTATAGATGATTCATGGAAGGATTCTCTTTTATTGTGTCTCCTCTAAATAAGTTAATCAGAAAAAGATGAAGTTTCAATGGTCAGATGCATGTGAGAATATTTCCAAGAGCTGAAGATCGACTCACTACAACTACAGTTTCGACTTTACCAGAAGGAACATATGGGTTCGTAGTATATTATGATGCTTCCAGAGTTTGCCTTGATTGCGTATGATACAGTGGGGTAAGGTGATAGCATATGCCTCTAGACAGCTCAAGGTTCATGAGAACAATTATCCGACTCATGATCTTGAATTGGCGGCAGTGATGTTTTCTCTAAAAATATGGAGGCATTACTTTTATGGGGTTCACATCAATGTTTACACCAATCATAAGAGCCTTTAGTACGTATTCAATCAGAAGGACTTGAACCTTCATCAAAGAAGGTGGTTGGAGTTATTAAAAAATTATGACATGAGTGTGCTATACCACCCGGGCGAGGCCAGTGTGGTGGCTGATGCCCTAAGCAGGATGTCCATGGGAAGTGCTGCTCATGTTCAAGAGGGCAGAAAAGAATTGGCAAAGGATATTCACAGGTTAGCTCGGTTGGGAGTGCAGTTGGTGGATTCAGCTGAGGGTAGAGTAGTACTATAGAGTAGGTTAGAATCCTCATTAGTTGTTGAGGTTAAGTCAAAGCACGATGAAGATCCCATACTGCTTAAGTTGAAAGATGAAGTTCTAAGAAAAGTAGTGGATGCTTTCTCTAAAAAGGGACATGGTGTGTTTTGTTACCAGGGCAGACTATGTGTACCGGAGGTAGCTGACTTGAGACAGCAAATACTGGTAGAAACACATAGCTCCAAATATTCTATCCACCTAGGTGCCACTAAGATGTACCGTGACCTATGGAAAATCTACTTGTAGAACGGCAAGAGAGACATTGAAGAGTTTATGGCTAAGTGCCCAAACTGCGAGCAGGTTAAAGTTGACTATCAGAGACCTGGGTGTATGATTCAGGATATTAGCATACCCCCATGGAAGTGGAAAGAAGTGAATATGGACTTCATTACATGTCTACTTCGTACTCGTCGGCAACATGATTCAATTTGGTTGATAGTAGATCGGATGACCAAGTTAGCACATTTCCTCCCAGTTAAAACTACAAACTCAACTGAAGAATACACTAAACTGTACATTCAAGAGTTGGTTAGACTGCATGGAGTTCCCTTATTCATTATTTCAGATAGAGGTACCCAGTTCACCTCGCATTTCTGGATGTTGAGCGGTACTTAGGCCAAACTCAGCACAACTTTTCACCCTCAGATAGATGGACAAGCTGAGCGGACTATTCAGACCTTAGAAAATATGTTGAGAGCTTGTGTGATCGACTTTAAGGAAGTTGGAATGATCACCTACCTCTCATCTAGTTTGGATACAACAACCGCTACCCTTCGAGTATTAAGATAAACACCGTTTGAGGCATTATATGGTAGAAGATATAGGTCTCCTATAGGGTGGTTTGATGTTGGCGAAGCTACCTTGATAGGACTATACTCGATTCATGAAGCTATGCAGAAAGTGCAACTTATCAAAGAAGGGTTGAAAACAGCTCAGAGCCAACATAAATCATATGTGGATGTGAGGAGGAAAGAGTTGGAATTTGTTGTAGATGATTGGGTTTATCTGAAAATTTCACCCATGAAAGGGGTTATGAGGTTTGGAAAGAAAGGAAAACTCATTTCTAGGTATATAGGACCCTACAAGATTCTGAAACGAATTGGCAACATGGCATATGAGCTAGAATTACCTTCGAGTTAGCATCCGTGCATATAGTCTTCCATGTATCACTATTGAAGAAATGCATCAGTGATCTAAGCTTAGACAGTGTGGGAGTGAAGGGTAGTCTCTCTTACAAAGAGGCCCCAGTTCAGATCCTAGACTGTCAGGTTCATAAGATGAGAAACAAGGAAGTCTTATGGAGGAACTAGATAGTTGAGGGGGCCACATGGGAGGCAGAAGTAGACATGGTGGCTAAATACCATCATTTATTTCTTTCCTATTCAATTTCAACATCAGGTATTAAATCCCTCCTCAATACTCTATTTAGTTCCTCACATATCAACTCTATTCAGATTTTCAATGTGCACTCTAGTTGTGTTAACTTAATTAGCATGGTTAAATTAGTTCGTAGTTAGTCACTCCTTCATAAATCAGTTTATACTCTCAGTATGGGAATTGCAACTCTTTTCCCAATTTTCTAGTAGTTTTAGCCTTCATTTGAGGATGAATGATCCCAAGGGGAAGATATAGTATCACCCGAAAACATTCCTAAACCAAACTTAGACCTTGCATAAAAACTAGGGGGAATCAGAAAATTTTGTCTCAGAACAATCGAGATAACAAGTCATTGTCAGTAGTAACAACCCGTTGTCTCGGTCTTGGTCAGCCCTGTCAGATGTCCTTTGGGAACCAACGAGACATAGAATGACCCGTTATGAGGAGCAACAAGTCTTCCTATCACTTGTTGCCTTCCCAGCTCGAAGATTAGTTAAATCCTTTCTAGGAACCCACGAGTGAAACGACAAGTCGTCATTTGAAGTAACGACTCATGGGGTGACTCATTAGTTGGAGCTCCTAGGTGTTTCCGACAAACTCTTTTAGTGACAACGAGTGGAAACAACGACCTGTTGTATCATACAATAAGTCGCTATGTCCACCCATTGTGACTAGCTCCAAAATCCTTTAGGATTCTGGTAGCTACGATGAGAGATGACAACAACTCGTTGGATCAAGCTACGAGTCGTGGTATCATCCATTGGAGAGGGGGGGTCCAATGTTATGTTTGAATCCCTACCAGTGGCCACGAAAGGTACCAGCGACCCAATGGTCCATCCAATAGGTCGTGGTCCCCTTCGTTACCAAATTCTAGTAAGCCCAAAATTTAGGCCCAAGACCAACGACTGGTCCCAACAAGTCATGGTATCAACCAATGACTCATTGTGTGACCTGTTGATCACTGTTGGGAAATTTTCTAGATTTTCTTCCATGGTTATTTTAGTAACCTCCCATAATTTTAATCTATAAACTACGTCATTTTGGGCACGTTAGGAAAGAATTTAAGGGGTTGATCGATGCATTCCTCTCATTCCTTCTCTCAACTCTCAAACCCAGTACGAAGAAGTTTCAAACAGACTCCTCTGGGCAAATCTTGGGCATTCAATCTTCTTCTTATATTCACAAGGATTTCTTCAAGGAAAGTTTACTCCAGGTATGTGGGAATTCAACAAGGGAATTGTTCTTCCCTTGTGTCCCAAAACCCTTCCATAATTTCCTATCAGTTCTAGCCGTGAAGTTTTGAGTTAGGATAAAATTCGTAGCCAGATACTTATTAATTCCTATGGGTTGTCATCCCTACGTATTCATGCTATGTTTCCACTTTTTAGTGATCATGTTTCTACTTGCTCCCTGTAAAATGGATTTAGCCCTAACTTTATAAATGTAGTAAATTAGGTCTTGCACAGTTGATTAGATATTAATGTTGCTTGACTTTGGTAGTGTTGGAATTCCCATGTCATTACCATCATATGAATTCTTAGTTAGTTGTACGCTAGTTTAGTCTCAGTCAGAATGTAAGTATCTTCAGTATCTTTAAGTAATGTCAACTTATCAATTTGACTATAGTTAGTTTCTAAAAGTGTCAGTAATGCCTCCCAGTTATCAGTTATCAGTTAGCGTTTGGTTTTTTAGACGGTTACAACACTTCTAGATAAGCACCTCTGGCAATTCTTAGGACACCAGTTTTAGTTATCTGCTCCGACAAGACTCTCAGAGTACTTCCAGATAAGTATCCCTAATTTAGTGATGGACCCCAGCTTCCAGCAATCAGCTTAGTCCTCAGATTAGGACTATCAAGTGAGAGTAGGACTTAACACCAATAGGATCAGGGTTACAATGCACCCAGGTTCCCAAAACTATGTTGTCACCATAGGTTATTAGTCCAAATGGTCCCAGATAGTGATCTCACAGTTCATGCCTTTATACCCTCGAAAGGTATATTGGGTCCTATCGACGAGGCGTATATATCGAACTCCACATTTAGCTCACGTGGTTATATGTCAGTTATAGATTCTCCCACTTGTTAGTTCAGTTTAATTCAGTTTAGTCCAGTTCAGCTCAGTTTAACTAAGTTCAGTCACTCAGTTTCAGAACATGTTTATGACCACCAGTCCAAGTCATTTTGACCATATCAATTATAGCTTAGTTTTATCAGTATTCAGTATCAGTTGGTCATTTCATGGTACTTCAACTCTGTTGTTAATTTTCCATGCTCATTGTATATCTCACTTACTCAGTACACTCAAAATACTAACACATATCTTTTATGTTATATCATATTATGATATAGGTGTAGGTTCTCAATCCTAGCATCATCAATAGTTCCTTTTGATGATTCCAGCAGTAGCAGTCTGTTTGGTGAGTCCTCATCTTCCGAGGACATTATTTGCTTTTCAGTTAGTTTCTTTTCAGTCTGACTTTAGAGTTAGATGGGAGCTTGTCCGAACAACTCATCAGTTAATAGTGGCTTTCAGACACAGATGTGTAGTATTATTTTCAATGATGTTTACACCTCTGACAGTATTGATTTATAAATATTTCTTTAAAAACTTCCGCTTATGTTTACTTGGTATGCTAGTGCAAATGTTAGACCATAGGTTAGCTTGGGGTCACTAGTGGCTCAAAGTACCATGTCTCAGCCAAGGTGTAGACTCGAGCTGTGACAATATCTACCAAGTATATTGTTATTTACTGTTTAAACAATTCACATTTTGCCTATCAGAATGTCTAACACGCATATAGAAATACTCCTAAAATACCTATGTAACTGAATAAAATTTAATGTTTAAATGACAATCTTGCATAGTTTACAATTGAATTTATTAGCGAATATCATTGTTGTTATATCAAAGGGGACAATATTGGGTGAATTTTATATTACTACAACTTGTTGGAATAAGTTTTCCAATAATTTAGTCGGGATAAGAATAAATTAGCCCTAACAACATAATTATCAACACAAAAGAACCATTTCATACTCAAAATGATGATAAGAAAGTTATTAGATGATTCCTATTATAATACGATGATGAAGTATGAATAGAGAAAAGGGAATTAAAAAACTCAAAAAAAGGAATGTGAATTACTTTCCAACTTATTTGAAGATTTAGAATCAACACTATTATTTATTTTTACAAACTTACCATATTATAGTATATGTGGAATCTAAATGTGAAGGTAAGTAGTGTGTAAAAAGTCTCCATAAAATTTATAATACTGATGTACATAATTTAGTTCCTTCCTCATGATGAATCAGTGATATAGGTAAATTCAATTTAAATTTTAAAAATATTTTTGGTTTGTAAAAGTTTTTATGTATTTGACATACACTTTTTTTATTATTCTTATGAATATCGAGTTCTAACTTTATGCTGATAAAATGCCTATTTTGTAATTGAATCATTCCCCTAATCAAAGCTTCAAGAATCATGTTCAATCACATAAAATAGAGTTACAAAAGTAATTGAATATACTTGTATTACCAGCCAAATTTAGAAAGATTGAGGGGAAATGACAGATGAGTCCCTCGAGCTCGACTATTAAATTGATGTCATCCAGTTAGAGGTAGGGTCATGGACAACAAGTATAGGAAAATCGCAGGGAATATTTTGAAAAACTAGCAAGAATGAACAAAGTTCAAGTTCCAAATTCAACTGACACAAACAAGAATCAAATTTCTCCTAAGATCATAAGACATTTGATACATCAACTGGATGTTCCTATTCAACAGACACAGTGTTGATAATGAAATAATGATTTAGACCTTATCTTAATTCTTTGAGGCCAAGTGTATCTATGTTCAAAGATTTGGAGTTTTTTCTTTGTTTTTCTTAATTTTTTTCTATGTTTTCCTTATCTTAGTCCAAGCGACAGCTGCTTAAATGACTTTTATAAAATGGCCTTATTTTTCTTCTATTAAGTTCTTGCTTTCTTTTCACAATGTTATTCACCTTGGAAAATAAAAAAATCTAGATTTTAGTTTAAAATTTCTTACCATCATAGAATCTCTTTTTATCATCACCAACTTATACTTCAATACATTAATAAACTAAAAATTAGTAAAAACTATATTGATTTTTTATCATGCCATACTTTCACATAGTTAGATATTATTTTTGTAAAATAATGAAAATTGTAATTTTCTCTGGTACATGCTGGAGCATTTAAATTTGTAATAAAGATGCATCGAGGACAAGTTTAGCAACTTTTATTGAATCCACTACTCTCCTCTTGAACGATTTATATATACTACAAAAAACTAATAATCTTTAAGCTTGAATTTTATACGTGAAAATTTTAAAATGTAACTGACTAAATCAATTGAAATATCAAATCAAACTTGATGTGAGTACATTTAAATATATAAATTTAAATTTACAAGAGTGAAACAATTTCAAGAAACCTAACAAAATATATATAAGAAGTCGATTATTATGTATTCTTTAAACAATTCACATTTTGCGTACCAGAATGTCCAACATACATATAGAAATACTCCTAAAATACCTATGTAGTTGACTAAATTTCAATTTTTAAATGAAAAATCTACATAGTTTATAATTGGATTAATTAGCAGATGCCATTTCCCTTTTCTCAAAGGGAACGATATTGGGTGAACTTTTATTTTACTAATTGGAATGAGTTTTCCAATACATATACACAAGTAAAAAAGTTAACGTATGCAACATATTAGTTGGGATAAGAATAAATTAACCCTAACAACACATTTATCAACATAAAAGAGAACTATTTCATACCCAAAATAATGATAAGAAAGTTATTTGATGGTGCCTATTATAATGTGATAATGAAGTATGATATAACGACCCTCCTGCCCGTTATAGCACCTAGACGACTTAAGCAAAGGGAAGTTTAAAATTTTTCCATCCAGGGTGAAGTTCCCTAAATTAGAAAGATCAAGTGGCGTACGATCTCGAACTGACTACGTTCGGGTAGGCCCTGGTGTAAGGTAACTGTGGTGGGCTGTCTTTCGCCATAGTAGAGTCGCTGCAGCGGTGGTGTCCTCATTTCAGTGGCGGACACAGACCAGATATCCGCAATCCTATCCCAGTTAGGATTTAAAAGCCTATTCTCCTAAAAAGTGATGAAATAAAAATGCCCTAAAATAGGAGGTAGACTTTTTGGAACAAGGAGAGGAACTAAGAGGCTAGAGAAGACAAAAAATTCACTCCGTAGCTATGATATTCCTCAAGAACTCGGTCCAAGCATGCAACTGGAAAAGTCTCAAAGAATAGCTTGGAACCTAGGTAGGCTATGACTTAGTCACCTTCGGGTTAGAGTTTGATTTTGCGAATATGTGTATATATGTATACTTGATGTGCTATTGATGATATGGGAGGGAAGACAAAATTTATCTAACCTAGTATAATGAGGATTATTAAGTGTAGGGAAAGGAAAAGGGAAGAGATGAGTATATCTTCATGTATAAAATCAGGTGGATTATAGTTGTAAGGAAATTACCTTGAATAATTGTGCATAGAGGGGTAGGATGCTTTCATGTGTAACAATCTTTGGACATCGCTTGTATTTATATATATACACACATTTATGTAGGTATATGGTTCTTCCATTCCAAAATTATAGCCTTAAAGGTCAATCACAAATCTTTACATTGTGGGAACTGAAAATTTACAAGTGGACTACGATTTTTATAAGACTTGATTTATGAGCATGAATTAGAGGAGTTAACTGTATATAATGACCGAGCTTACGTGGATGATAATACGTTATAATTGGCTTCTGGACATTAGTTGTTGTGATAATTGCCCTGTTAAAAATTGAATTTCAGTACTTGGGGAAAACTAGGGGGATATAGAGATGAGTGATGGGATTGCGAAGCAACAATTCGCTGGAAACCTAGAGAAAAAACTGGTCAGAGTATTGCCTGAGCAGCTGTAGTGGTTATGGGATCACTACAGCGAGACCGCTGTGGTAATAGTAATGTCATTACAGCGAAGCCCAATCTCTTTAGTGGTCTAGGTTGGATGAGTTGATATACATATGGTTACAGTGAAAAAGATGTACAGATATACAAGTTTGATTCGAGATATATCAACATCATTTAGGTACTATATGAGAGTCACATCTAAGGCATAATATGTGGTGACATGGTTCAGGTATGGTATTTAATTATATGATTATGGCGTAGATACAGGTACATACCTGTGATTAAATTGTGGAGGACTGAACTTCCTTAGTCTGGTTTTGTTTTTTCAGTGTGCATATTTAGTTATTTGCGTGTATTGTGACTAAATGTTCGATTAAGGTGTCTTGTGAATGATAAATGGTACTATGGAAATTGAAATCAGGAATAGTGATTTACGGGGAAATTGTTGGGTTACCTTTTCTTAGTGGCCTAACCTTGGTGGAATCAGTAAATCTCGTAGGCAGATAAATAGAATAGTAAAAGGGTAAATAAGGCTTGATAAATGATAGTGAATGAGTAAAATGAGTAGATGTGCGGTAAACGTTTCATAAAGAAACAAAAGAGATCCAAATTAGTGGAAATGGGCTACTGCCTCGTTAGGGTAGCACTGCAGTGTGCCAAACATTATTGTTGTGAGACCGCTGCAGCTGGTCGAAGTTCTTGCTATGGCGGTAAGAAAGAAATAGTTTATAAGTTGAGCAATGACTAAGTTTCATGGTGTTTTGGGGTAAAATAATGAATTATGAGTATGGATGATCTAGCTAGGGAAGTTACTAGGCTATATGATGCGCTGGAATAATTGTTATATCTATTGTTGTCGAATGCATGTAAATTTTATGTTATATTTGAACTAATCTTAGTTGGCTAATGATTCCTACTGGTACATGTGGTGTACTGATACTACTCTTTCTACACCTTCTTACGTGTAGGATGTGACAGGTCGAAGTCTCATGATTGATATGAAGTACTCAACAATAGCTTTCGTATTTCTCCACAGCCGAAATTGTTCATTTGTATTTGTCAAACATTCCTTTAGAGCTCTTGTACATGTTCAGACTAGATACTAGGAAGAGTAAAGTTTTGGGAGAATTTTATTTAAATGTTGGTTGGTGTAAGGGTTTGACTGATGTAATATCTATTCTTGTTTCTATTTCATTGATATTTAGGAAGACAGTTCTCCTATCGAGTCAAAGTCGTGTAGGGGCCCGCACTATCCGCCCATTTGGGTCGTGAAACGTTGGTATCAGAGCCTCTAGGTTTACGATCTTACAAGTACAAGAGCAATATCAAGTACACTCCTATGGATTGGTGTGTAGAAATCCATATCTAATCCTTGGGAAGCTATAAGACATTTAGGAAGTTTCGCTTGTTTCTTTCCTATCGTGCTGTCTGAATATAATTATCACCTGGGTTGAGTCTAATTGGTATTTGGAGGATTCCAATTGGTAGCTCGACAGGCCCAGTTGGTATTTGATGACGTAAATTATAGATAATATGAGATGAACTAGTGGGTGGGGTTGACTGGGATGTTCTGCTTAGCGAGATCTACTGCGGCGAGGGGTGACTCGTTGCAACGGATGCGCTACCACGAATGAGGGGCTATTGTGGTTGGTCTGCTGCAGCATAATGGAGATCGCTGCAGCAGACGTTTGCTAGGTAGAATCCCAGAATCCCCAATCTTTGAAGGCAATAACAGATATGTGTTTTAACATCGATTGAGAAATGCGAAAATGAGAAAGCAATAATAGGATACAAGGAAACGGCCAAGCAGGCCCATTGTCATTCAGATGCCAAACGAGCACCTGTACCAGAAAAATAGGAAAAACAAGTACCAATATTAAAAAACAAAAGAAGAAAAATAGAATTGTCTTACAAGCCCCAAACGGCGGCCACCCAAATCAACAAATAAGAAAAGGAGTAGGGGAGGGGGAAAACATCAGCTAGTTGGAGCCTCATCACTACTGTTGCTTATATCACCGGCTGACCCCTCCCCAAACCCGCTGAGGAAGGAGAACTCTAGGAGGTCCTTCCTGGTCGCCTGGGGTGTCCTGGAACTGGGAGAGAGGGTCTAAAAGATTGCCGTGACTCCCTTCCCACACGATCCAAAAGCTTGTCCCTGGGGTGCCTCTTCTTCTTCTTCTCTAGATCCTCCCAGAGCTTAACATGGATCTGGGCTAGGGTGGCAATCGCTCCCTGCATTTCCCTTAGTCAGCAGCTGCTTCATTGGAGGACCTGCTAGTGGAAGTCCTATTAGAGGAGGGAAGTCTGGGAAACCCTACATTAGTGTTATACCATGGAAGCCCAAAGATTAGACCTGAAAATTAAAATGGAGAAAAACTGGAAAATTAGCACCAGGTTATAGAATGAGCCATTTTGTGACCCGTGAGGTAGACCATGAGTCATGAGGAGACTCATTGTGTGGCTAAAGGCTTAGGTTGAATTTTGGAATTTGAGGTCCCCACGGACCTGACCACGACTCGTGGTCAGTCCCCACGACTCGTTGAGTCAGTCATGCGCAAGGGATTAAGGAAAGTGAAGGGGACCTGACAATGTACCATACAGAAGGTCCCCACGAGTCGTGGTCAGTCACGACAATTTGTGGGATGGGTTGTGGTCACCAGTAATGATTCGTGTGATGTCCCATTATGAGCTCCAGGTGAAACCTTGACAGTGTACTCAATGATCGATGCAACAACCCGTGGTTGGTGGCAACGACTCGTTAGGTCCCTCGTGGGGACTGATGAGCAGTTGTTTTCTATGAAGTTATTATGGGTATTCTCATCATTCTTATGCTTTAGTATCATATACTATGTCATTTTAAGCCATTTTCAGGGTGTATTAAGATAGGTTAAGTCATTCTAGCCTATTCTAAATCCATGGATGTAAGAGTAAGAGTCTAGAGAGGTGATCAAGGCTAATCCTTCAAGGTTCTTCTTCAAATATTCCTTGGACAATCACAGATGTGGTAGAGTAAAACCTTTTCAGGTATGTAGGTTTATGAATGGGTGAATGCGTTCAGCAAACCCATACCCAATCTCTCTTAAAATCATGAAAATTCCTATGTTGATTCTATGGGGTTTTAGCCCAAATGCATGAAATTTTTAATTTACTACATAGGCATGATTCAAAGGTGTTTTTATTATTGACTTTTGAATTATGGGCAAATTTTACATTGTTTTCATAAAAATCATGTTTCAAGCTTTACAAATTAAATGCCCATTTACGGAAAGTTCATGAAAGTTAAGATTTATGATGAATGTTCATGTATGATGACATATTAATAATGAGAAGCATTTTCTCAAGTTACCCATATTTATAATCATGTTTTCAAGTGAATTGAGTATTTCGAGGCATGTTAAAGTATTGGGCAATGCCTACATGTTCAAGTATAATTTATGATTTATAAAATGGATTTCATGATTGATCAACTTATGACATTGGCCTATTAGTGAGCCCTTTATTCATGGCTAAACATGTATGTAAATGGGGATCAATGATGTTAATGTTTATTTGGCCGTGAATCTCATGAATGATGTTTATGTTTTACATACGAGCCTAATGTGCATATTTTTGGGAGAAGTGTTTTGCACCGAGTAGCCTGACATTCAAGGGATTTAGCTGGTGTTTCGTAACTTCATGACACCATAGGTTGATGATGATACATTATAATGTTAATGGATCACCTCTTTCGTGACATCACATAATGCACGTCCCTTTCCTAGCAAACCGGGGATGACTCTGCCCACTTGAGTGAGATAGTTGGGGCATCATGTAAGGCTCTACCATGATGGTTTTGGTTATGACGAGTCCTCCCATTGTTCGCATGTTTTATGCATTTTTATGTTTATGTTATTTTGTCTTAAGTTATGATTTATAAAGCTTCTCTTATGACTATGATAATGAATGGATTACAAATGTTTTGAAAACCTTGAGCCTTATGTTATATTATGATATTTATGTTATGAGCATATTGTCCTACTCTTATGATTTTTTATGAGCTTTTATGTATTTTGAATGTCTGTTTTAATTATCTTGCATACTCGGTACATTCAACTTATTGACCGCATACTCTATGTTGTATCGTTTCATGATACAGGCTCCGATCTTCTAACGCAGCATCGTCATTAGCTCATTCTAGGAGTTAGCATCCAGCTCATTGGTGAGTCCTCATTCTTTGAGTACTAGTTTATATCAGTTGCCTCTTTATGTTCAATTTTCTAGACTTGTCGGGTTAGTTGGGGGTATTGTCCCATCAACCCATAAGATATGTTAGAGGCTTTCAGACTATGTGTAGTATTTAGCTATCATGTATGAATTATGTTTCTCTTTCTATATTATGTCATTCTATTCTTTCTCTATGTCATTACGTTGAGTATTCCGCTTTTATTTAATTGATTTTTAGATGTATGCTCATGCCATGGGTCGACTTGGAGTCTCTCGGGGCTCCTTGTCTCGTGTCGCGATCCGGGTCTATATTCGGGTCATGACAAACTTCGTATTAGAGCCATAGGTTTGAAGTGTCCTAGGTGTCTGAATGCCGCATTAAGTAGAGTCTTTGTCATGGTTGTGAAGTGCGCCACACTTTTGAGGAAGAGGCTACGAGATGTTTAGAAAATGTTCCCTTCTTTCATGATCTATGTCGTGCAATGAAATGTCTCCCTATCTTTCTAAGTCATGCTATTCGTGATTGCAGAATCATCGCTCCCTGCAGAGTTAACGGTAGGAGGAATGGGAATTGAAACGGCCACAAGGATGGCAATAGAGATGGGCACTAACAAGCTCCACCAGTACAGGAACACCATGCACCATAACTGGTTGCCCATACTGAATATCAAACAGCTATTCAGATGTTAGCGCAGACCTGACTACTCAGGTCAATCGACAGGTAGTGGTGCATATTCTGCAAAAAGAGAATGTTGCAGGTAGTGGCACATACTTGAGTCAAAGATTTCTTGAGAATGAACTCGCCAGAGTTCCTTGGATCAAAAGTTGATGAGGACCCATATGAGTTCATTGATGAGATTGTGAAGATCACCCAGGTCATAGGGTAAATGAAGTTGAGTGTGCTGAATTTGCCTCATATCAGTTGATAGGGGTCACATACATCTAGTTTCAACAATGGAAAGATAGTAGGGCCCCCAAAATAGGCCCTGTTACTTAGGAGGAGTTCCATGTTGCGTTCCTAAATCATTTCTTCCCTCGTGAGATGAGGGAGTTGAAGGCAGTCGAGTTCGTGAATCTTAAGCAGGGGAAGATGACGGTACAGGAGTATGCTCTTGAGTTCACTCGCTTATCAAAGTATGCCCTAGAGTTAGTGGTTGATTAGAGGGACTGAGTGACAAGGTTTGTTCATGGGATGGCGAACTATTTGGACAAAGATTGCAGGACCGCTATGCTTAACCAGGATATGGATTTCCCTCAGATATTCTTGAACGCCTAGCAGATGGAGGCGGCACATATAAGGGAGAGTAAGGCCAAAACGGCCTAGAAAGATAGCTATGGATTCACTCAGCAAAGATGTGGCGGTGCTCACCGCCCTCAAATTCAGCAGAGCTCACTAGCTCTGACAACACCATCAGCTAGTGTTGCATCTAGACCTAAGGGTGATGAGAGGATCAGGGCCTCAAGTCCAAAGGATCAGAGGGGCATGCAGGTAGAGCGCACCTTTCCAGGCTGCAGGATGTATGGCAAGAGTCATGTTGGGGAGTGCTTGCTCGGCTCAAATATTTGTTATGGGTGTGGTAAATATGGGTACATGTTCCAAGTGTGTCCATTTTCTAGAAAGGATGATGTTAGAGGCCATGCAAAAACTACCAAGCCAGCAGCAGCTTCAGCACGTTCGACTCCGCAAGGAGCATCCTCTAGTGGTGGTGGCGGGCTGCACCAAAACAGATTCTATGCCACCTCCTCGTGTTAGGAGTAGGAGACTTCACCAGATGTGGTTACTAGTATGTTACGAGTGTTTCCCCTTGATGCTTATGGTTTGTTAGATCTAGGGGCTACTTTGTCTTTTGTGACATCTTATATTGCTAGTAGCTTTGGAGTCAGTCCCAAAATTCTATCAGAACCATTCTTAGTCTCTACTCCTATTGGTGATTCAGTTGTAGCTAGGCAGGTGTATAGAAGTTGCCCGATCACAGTATTGCATAAAGCCACCTCCACAGACCTGGTAGAGTAAGCCATGACTAACTTTGATATTATTCTGGGCATGGATTTGTTGTATGCATGTTCTGCTTCTATTAATGGTAGAACCTGTGCGGTGGAGTTTCGATTTCTAGGTGAGTCAGTTTTAAAGTGGAAGAGTAGTTCAACTATGCCTGTAGGTCATTTTATTTCGTATCGTAAGGCCTGGAAAATGATTTCTAAGGGTTGTGTATACCACCTAGTTAGGGTTAAGGATGTTGAGCCCAAGACCCCAACTATCATGTAGTTTCAGTTGTATGTGAATACCAAGAAGTGATCCCTAATGATTTAGCGAGTATCCCTCCCGAGAGGGAAATCGATTTTGGTATTGACCTTCTCCCCGACAAATAGCCTATATTTGTTCCTCCCTACATAATTGCTCCAGCCGAGCTAAAAGAGTTGAAGGAGCAATTGAAGGATCTTTTGGATATGGGTTTCATTAGACCAAGCAAGTCCCCGTGGGGTGCAACAGTTCTCTTTGTCCGAAAGATAGAAGGTTTTCTTCGTATGTGTGGCTGACTCTTCCAATCCAACTCTATTGAAGGAGAAAAAAAAGCTAGGACTACGACTTGCTTAGTGCAGGGCTTCTTGTCGTGATTGGTTGGACACTCTCTTCGTCTAAGGTCTTAACTTGGTCACTCTATTAAGCTTTCCCAGCAAGTCTATTGAATGGGTTACCAAAGATTGCAATTCAAAGCATCATTAAAAGTTCTATCTTCTAGGGAGTAATAAAGATAAGATTACTCTGATCTTTCCTTTTATGGAGCCGGACGTGAGCTTATCGCCTACTGATCTTACTCAAAAACAGTCAATGGGAGTAGACACATCAATAGCAATAGACATAGAATAAGAAATCCTTTCTCTTCAGGCTAAGATGTTGACTTTGCCATGGAAAAAGTAATGAGAGGAAAGCCTTGACATTCCCTTCATCTATATTGATTACCGTCAATTGAACAAAGTCACCATCAAGAACAGGTATCCTCTATGTAGGATTGATGATTTATTTGACCAACTTCAGGGTGCCAAGTGTTTTTTGAAGATAGATCTTAGATCTGGGTACCATTAACTCAGAGTTCGGGAGATAGACATCCCAAAGATAGCCCTTAAGATGCGGTATGGTCACTATGAGTTTGTAGTTATGTCTTTTGGACTAAAAAATGCTCCTGCAACTTTTATGGACATGATGAACAGGGTTTCAAGCCATACCTTGATATGTTCGTGATTTTTTTTATTGATGACATCCTGATATACTCTCGGAGCGAGGAGGTGCATGCTGGTCATTTGAGGGTGGTGCTACAGACTCTCAAGGATTGCCAATTATATTCCAAATTCAACAAGTGTGAGTTTTGGTTTATCTCCGTGGCATTTTTGGGCCATGTGATATCAAGTGAGGGCATAAAGGTGGACTCTCAGAAAATAAAAGCAGTGAAGAATGGGTCTGGACCGATGAATCCTTCAGATATCCAGTGCTTTTTGGGTTTAGCTGGGTACTATCAGAGATCTTTTGATGGTTTCGCATCTATTGCAGCACCCATGAGCAAATTGACTCAGAAGAAGGTGAAATTCCAATGGTCGAAGGCTTGTAAGAGGAGCTTCCGAGAGATGAAGGCTCGACTTACCTCTGAACCGGTGTTATCCCTACACGAGGGTACTGATGGGTTCGTGGTGTATTGTGATTCTTTAAGGATCGAACTTGGGTGTGTATTGATGAAGCACAAAAAAGTTATAGCATATGCCTCCAGACAGCTGAAAGTCCATGAGAAGAATTACCCGACCCATGATCTTTAATTGGCCGCCGTGGTATTCATGGATCATAAGGGTCTGCAATATGTGTTTACCTAGAAGGATCTCAATCTTTGACAAAGAAGGTGGTTGGAGATACTGAAGGAACATGATATGAGTGTCCTTTACCATCCAGGTATGGACAATATAGTAGAAGACACACTTAGTAGACTCTCAACGTTGAGTGTGTCCCATGTGGATGAGGGAAGGAATAAGCTGGTGAAGGATGTGCATCGACTTGCAAGGTTGGGAGTTTTGTTAGTTGAATTGACAAATGGTGGTGTTATTATTCAGAATGGATCAGAGTCATGCTTGGTGACTAATGTAAATGCTAAGAAAGACGAGGAGCCCATTTTGGTAAAGTTAAAGGAAGATGTAAAAGATCAGAAAGTAGAGGTCTTCTCTAAAGAGGGAGATGGTGTGCCTCGGTACTAGGGTTGCTTATGTGTTTCAGATGTTGGGGATTTAAGGAACTAGATGTTGCAGCAGGTCATGGATCCTGGTGTTCTATCCATCCAGGTGCCACCAAGATATAACATGACTTATACGAAGTCTATTGGTGGAATGGCATGAAGAAGGATATCGTGGAGTTCGTAGCTATGTGTCCAAACTGTCAGCAAGTGAAGGTCGAGAACTAGAAACCAAGAGGTGTTCTTAAGGATATCTATATTCCTACTTGGAAGTGGGAAGAAATCAATATGGACTTCATAATAGGTTGGCCTCGCACTCGTCGACAATATGACTACATTTGAGTGGTTGTGGACAGGTTGACCAAGGCCGCTCATTTTCTACTATTCAAAACCATGGATTCAGCAGAGGATTATGCCAAGTTATACATCTGAGAGCTAGTTCGATTGCATGGAGTGCCCTTGTCCATCATATCAGACAAAGGTACCTAATTTACCTTGCAGTTGTGGAGATCGTTTCAAAAAGGACTTGGTACTTAGGTTAAGCTCAGCACAGCGTTTCACCACAAATGGATTGTCAAGTGGAGCGGAAAATTTAGACTCTCGAGGGAATGTTGAGAGCATGCGTGATTGACTTCAAAGGTAGTTGGGATGATCATTTGCCTCTTATCGAGTTTGCATACAATAAAAGCTACCATTCAAGTATTTAGATGGCTCCGTTTGAGGGTCTCTATGGGTGGAGATGTAGGTCGCCTATTGGTTGGTTCGAAGTTTGTGAAGCTGCAATGATAGGACCAGATTCAATCGATGAGGCTATGGAGAAGGTCCAGCTCATACGGGACAGGTTCAAAACAACTTGAAGTCGCCAAAACTCCTATGCCGATGTGAGACGGAGAGAATTCGAGTTTGAAGTGGATGATTGGGCGTTTTTGAAGGTGTCTCCCATGAAGGGAGTGATGCAATTTTGAAAGAAAGGAAAACTCATCCTTCGTTATGTTGGCCCCTACCGGGTAGTGGATTGGGTTGGCAAAGTGGCATATGAATTGGAGTTGTCTTCAGAATTAGTTTCCGTGCATTCTATTTTCCATGTATCGCTCTTAAAGAAGTTTCTGGGTGATCCAGCCGTAGTTGTCCCGGTTGACAGTGTGGGTGTGAATTTATAGCGTTAGATAGGAAGAGGTTTCGGTGGAAATACTGGATCATCAGGTTCGAAGGCTAAGGAACAAGGGAATAGCCTCGTTAAAGTTTTATGGAGGAATCAGAATGTTGAAGGGGCTACATTGGAAGCTGAAGCAGACATGATGGCTAGATACCAACATTTATTCTCTACTGGCTTAATCCCCGTTTGAGGTATTAGTTTTTCCCTAGTATTCTATTTAGTTTTCCTGTTCAATTTATATGTTCAAGTTTTTTTGTGTCAAAGTATATCTGTATGGTTCATGAATTCAGTTCAACTATGTAGTTCAGTTCAGAGGTAGTCAATCTGTCAGTTTCAGCTAAAATGATCAGTATTTCAATATGATGATTGTATTTCTCTTCTTTCTATATTGTTTTCAACATTCGAGGATGAATGTTTGCAAAAGGGAGATATTGTTGGCCCAAAGATCAGACCTAGGAGTTTAAATGGAGAAAACTATGAAATCTGCAGCAGATCACAAAACGAGTCATTATGTGACCCGTGGGGAGGACCACGAGTCATGAGGTGACTCCTGGTGAGGTACTAGACTTGATTTGGAAAATTGTTGATGGGGTCACCGCGAGCATGAACACGAGTCATGGTCAGGCCCAACGACTAGCCAGCTCAGGCGTGGCAAAGGAAATTAAAAAGGGAAGTGTGAGTGGCAGTCCACCTGACGGTTGAACCACACGAGTCATGTCCGGACAGCACGATTCATTAGGTGTATCATGATCAATAGGTAACTAGTGACTTGAGGTTGAGGAAGTGGAGATAACAAGTTGTGACCACGAGTCATGGTCACCGGTGACGACTCGTTTGATGGCCCGTTATGAGTTCCAAGTAAAATTTCAACAGTGTATCCAACGACCGATGTAACGGCACATTGTTGGTGGAAACGATTTGTTAGGTCCCTCGTGGGGATTGACGAGCAGTTATTTTCTGTGAAGTTATTAATGGTATTTTCTTCATTCCTATGCTCTAAGGTCCTATACTACATCTTTTAAAGCAATTTTCAGGGTGCATTAAGATAGATTAAGTCATTCTAGTCTATTCTAAACCCATGCATGCAAGAGTAAGAGTCTAGAGAGGTGATCAAGGCTAATCCTTCAAGGTTGTTCTTCAAATCTTCTTTAGGCAACCAGTGAAGTGGTAGAATCAAACCCTTTTAGGTATGTAGGGTTATGAATGGGTGAATCCATTCACACTTATGCCCAATCTTTCTTACAGTCGTGGAAATTCCTATGTTGATTATATGGAGTTTTAGCCCAATGCATGAAATTTCGAATTTACTACATAGGCATGATTCAAAGGTGTTTCTATTATTGAATTATAAATTATGGGAAAGTTTTATGTTGTTTTCATAAAAATCATGTTTCAAGCTTTATAAATTAAATGCCCATTTATGGGAAGTTCATGAAAGTTAGGATTTATGATGAATGTTCATGTATAATGAAGTATTAGTGATGAAAATCATGTTTTCAAGTTACCTATATTATTACCAAGCGAATTGGGTATTTCCAAGCTTGTTAAAGTATTGGGCAAAGCCCACATGTTCAAGTAGAATTCATGATTTATGAAATGGATTTCATGATTGATCAACTTATGATGTTGGCCTATTAATGGGCCTTTGATTCATTGCTAGACATCTATGTAAATGGGAATCAATGATGTTAATGTTTATTTGGACATGAATATCATGAATGATGTTTATCATTTACGTACGAGACTAATATGCATGTCTTTGGGAGCAGTGTCTAGCATCGAGTAGCCCGACGTTCAAAGGACTACGCCGGTGTCTTATAACTACTTGCCATCGTAGGTTCATGATAATACATCATAATGTTAATGGATCCCCTCTTTCATGATATCACATAATGCACGTCTCTTGCCTTGCATGAAGTGGCGGACTACCTTGATAAGGACTATAGGATCGCCATGCTGCATCTGGACATGGATTTTCCCTGCATAGTTTTACATGCCCAGTAGATGGAGGTGGTGTATCGGAGGCATAGAGAGGCCAAGAGGGCTAGGACATATAATTATGGGACTTCTCAGCCTAGATCGGGGGGTGGACATCGTCAGCAGACCCATCACAAGTCTTTCTCTCCAGCACCATCATCAGCTAGTGCACCATCTAGACCATGAGGTGATCAAAGAAGCAGGACTGCAGATTCGAGGGGCCAGGGTAGAATGCAGATAGAGCGCACCTTCCCAACTTGTGCAAGGTGCAGCAAGAAACATCCAGGGAGGTTCTTAGTCCGCTCAGACGCTTGTTTCAGGGTGTGGCAAACCTGGACACAGACTGACGGATTTCCCTTTAGCCAAATTAGGGGGTGGCAGAGCCCGTATACCCAGTTGTTAGTTAAGCTGCTCCAAAAGCATGTCCCTCCCAGAAGGGCGCTTCAACTAGTTCAGCTAGCATTCAGCGCTAGAACAGGTTCTATTCCCTTGCGACCCGTTAGGAGTAGGAGACTTCACCGGATGTGGTTACTGGCATGTTACGAGTGTTTCACCTTGTTGCTTATGTTTTGTTAGATCTAGGGGCGACCTTGACTTTTGTCCCACCTTATATTTCTAGTAGTTTTGTATTCAGTCTCGAAATTTTGTTAGAACCATTCTCAGTGTCTACTCCCGATGGTGATTCTGTCAGATATTGTTATACTCTAGAAGCCCAATGATCAGACCCGAGAGTTGAAACGGAGAAAATTGAAAATTTGCACCAGGTAACAGAACGAGTTGTTTTGTGACCCGTGAGGGAGGACCACGAGTTGGTAGGTGACTTGTGGTGAAGTACTGGGTTGAGTTAAAAGAAATGTTGAAGGGGGCGGGGTCATCACGGGCAAAACCACGAGTCATGGTCAGTCCCCACAACTTATCAGGTCAGCCGTGGCCAAGGGAATTAAGAAAGGAAAAAAGTGAAAGGCAGTGCACCTAATGAATAGACCCCACAAATCGTGGTCAGACACCATGACTCATGGAATGGATCGTGGTCATCAGGAAGATAAAGATTGGGGGTCTAGTCAATGGGGATAACAAGTGATGACCACGAGTCATGGTCACCAGCAACTACTTGTGGGATGACCCGTTACGAGTTCTAGGTGAAATTTGGCAGTGTACCCAATGACTGAGGTAATGACTCGTGCAAGGTGGCAACGAGTGACTAATGAGCAGTTATTTTTTGCAAAATTATTAAGGGTATTCTCATCATTCCTCTGCTCTAAGGTCATATACTATGTCGTTTTAAGTTATTTTCAGAGTGTATTAATATAGGTTAAGTCATTCTAACCTGTTAAAAGTCCATGCATGCAAGTTAGAGAGTTAGAGAGGACATCAAGACTAAGCCCTTCCAATTCTTCTAAAATTCATCTTGGGCAGTCACGGAAGTATAAGAATCAGCTTTAATCAGGTATAGAGGGTTATGAGTAGTTATTTTCATTCACATCCATGCCCAAACTCTCCTAACACATGAAATTTTGTTTAAAAATCTTATGGGGTTTTATCCTAAATCTTACGAATCCTAATGATCTATCTATGGGTTACAACTTCTCATGTTTTACACCATATTTTACGAATCGTGATTAGATTTTACAACTAATTCATTTATAAATTTATTGACTTAAATTTTATTAAATTATGCCTAATTGTGCATGTTCTATAATGAATCGAGTTATGATTTTTATCTTTATTTTTGATGTTCTTAAACCCATCATAAGTTATGAGTTATGATTTGGATTTAGTAAGATTCCCATTATGAACTTATGATTTAATAAGTGTATATATGATTTACAAGTATGCACGAACCTCATTATTTATGGTTATTGATATTGTCCGACTCATGGGCCTTACCCTTATGTCTAGTTCACGTATTTACAAGCATGATTATAATTATCATGATTTACTAGACCATGAATATCATGTATATTATCCTATGAGCACTATATATGTTTTGGGAGTAGTACTTAACACCGAGTAGGTTGGAGGCCCAGGTTTTGTGCTGAATATCAGCACTACTTGCCACCATAGGACATGATAGGACCTCCCTTGGAACTGTCCCCTTTAGCCCAATGGGCCTTTCATGTGTTGTATCATGACCTTCATGGTTCTACCCTTGGCAAGGTATGAACACACTCCCGACTAGGGATTTACAAGTTGGGCTTGATGTGTGCTCATATGGGGAATGTCAGTTATAAGAATCTCCCTTTGTTCTTAAGGTTTATGCATAGTTATGTTTATATTACTTTGGATCAACTCATGTTTAATGAAGCTTTTCTTCTATTATTAAGATTATGACTGATTTGTGAATGTTTTGAAAACATTAGGCGTTATGTTACGTTATGATATTCAAGTTATGAGCATGTTGTCCCACTCCTATGAAATTTTATGTACTTTAAATGTCTATTTTACTTACGTTAAATACTCTGTACATTTCACATACTGACGATATACTCTATGTTGTATCATTTCATGATATAGGCCCCGACACTCAGACTCAGCCCCGTTCTTAGCTAGCCTATCAGAGTTGGCATCCTACGCTTGTGGTGAGTACTTATCTCCCGAGGACCATGTCTTATCAAATTTCTCTATGTATTTTCAGTGTTCATCTTTATCTAGTTAGTTGGGGTTTTGTCCCATCAACTCATCAGACTTAGAGGTTTCGGAAAAAAGGATGTATTCAATTTCAAATTGTATGTATTATGATGTTATTGTTATTTCGGACTTCTGCTAAGATTATCATCTTATTCCCTCTATTTTATTGATCGAGCTAGATGTATGTTCATGCCATGGGTCGACTTGGTTTCTTTCGGGATTCCTTGTCTCCTGTCGCAGTCCGAGCCTCCGTTCATTTCGTGAAAAACATGGTATCATAGAAATAGGTTTGGAGTGTCCTAGGGTGTCTGAAAGACGCATTGAGTAGAGTATTTTTAATAGGTGTGAAGCGCGCTATACTTATGACAAAGAGGCTATGAGACATTTAGGAAATGTTTGCTTCTTTCATGATCTTATCTCGTGCGATGAAATTCCTATGTATCCTTCTGACTTGTGCTATACACGTTTGTAGAACCATGCCTCCACATCGAGTAAATGGAAGAAGAAACGGAAGCGGACATGACAAAGGCAACAGAGAGGGGAACAACTAGGCCCCACCAGCCCATGAAGAGCACGCACCAGAGCCGGTTGCCCACGCTGAATTTTTGGATTCTAGCGCAGGGTTTGTCCACCTAGGTCAATCTAAAGGTGGTGGTTCATATCACTCAGAACGGGATGCAGCGGCTGCTCGGGTCAGAGATTTTCAGAGAGTAAACCCACCAGAGTTCCTTGGGTCAAAAGTAGATGAGGACCCGTATGAATTCATTGATGAGATTCTAAAGATCACCCAGGTCATGGAGGTGGCGAATGGGGAGTTAGTTGACTTGGCCTCTTATCAGTTGAAAAGGATTGCACATATCTGGTTTAAATAATGGAAAGATAGTAGGGAAGTGGGAGCAGGCCCTATCAATTGGCAAGAGTTTCATGGCACCTTTCTAGATCGGTTCTTCCCTCGTGAGATGAGGTAACTGAAGGCGTACAAGTTTATAAATCAGAAGTAGGGACATATATCGGATCAAGAGTATTCTCTAGAGTTCACCCGCTTATCCAAGTATGCACCAGAGTTAGTGGCAGACCAGAGGGCTCGGGTGACCCAATTTATACATAGAGTGGCAAACTACCTGGATAAGGACTGTAGGATCGCCATGTTGTATTAGGACATGGATTTTACCCACATAGTTTTACACGCCCAGCAGATTGAGGCCGTGTATCGGAGGTAGAGGGAGGCCAAGAGGGCCAGGATAGACAATTATGGGACTTCTCAGCCTAGATGGGAGGGCAGACATCGCCAGCAGACTTATCACAGGTCTTTTGCTCCAGCCCATCATCAGCAAGTGCACCATCTAGACCATGTGGTGATCAAAGAAGCAAGGATGCAGATTCAAGGGGCCAGGGTAGCATTCAGATAGAGCACACCTTCCTATCCTGTGCAAGGTGTGGCAAGAACCAGCCATGGAGGTGCTTAGTCGAGTCAGACGCTTGTTTCGAGTGTGGCAAACCCGGACACAGAACTAGGGATTGCTTTTCAGCCAGATCAGGGGGCGTCGGAGCCCATATACCATCAGCTAGTTTAGCCACTCCAGCAGCACATCCCTCCCAGCAGGACGCTTCGACTAGTTCAGCTAGCGGTCAGCGCCAGAATAGGTTCTATTCCCTTGCGACCCATCAGGAGCAAGATACTTCAGCAGATGTGGTTACTGGTATGTTACGAGTGTGTCTTGATTCTTATACTTTGTTAGATCCATGGGCTACCTTGTCTTTTGTGACACCTTATAATGCTAGTAGCTTTGGAGTCAGTCTCGAAATTCTGTCACAACAATTCTCAGTCTCTACTCTAGTTGGTGATTCAATTGCCGCTAGGCGGGTGTATAAAGGTTGCCTGATCATAGTATTGCATAAAGTCACCTCCACAGACCTTGTAGAGTTAGCCATGACTGACTTTGATATTATTCTTGGCATGGATTGGATGTATACGTTTTATGCTTCTGTTCATTGTAGAACTCGTGTTGTGGAGTTCCGCTTTCCGGGTGAGTTAGTCTTGGAGTGGAAGGGTAGTTCGATCGTTCTTGTAGGTCGTTTTATTTCCTATCTAAAGGACAGAAAGATGATTTCCAACGGTTGTGTGTATCATCTAGTTAGGGTTAAGGATGTTGAGTCTGAGACCCCGACTGTCCAGTCAGTTTCGGTACTGTGTGAGTACCCAGAAGTATTCCCTGATGATTTACCGGGTGTTCCTCCCAAGAGGAAAATTGATTTTGGTAGTGATATTCTTCCCAACACATATCCTATATCTATTCCTCCCTACAGAATGGCTCTAGCCGAGATAAAAGAGTTGAAAGAGCAGTTGAAGGATATGTTGGATAAGAGTTTCATTAGACAAAGCAAATCCTTATGGGGTGCACCGGTTCTCTTTGTCTGAAAGAAAGATGGTTCTCTTCGTATGTGTATTAATTATCGGTAATTGAATAAGCTCACCATCGAGAACAGGTATCCTCTATCCAGGATTGATGATTTATTTGACCAGCTTCAGGGTTCCAAGTGTTTTTCGAAGATAGATCTCAGATCTGGGTACCATCATCACAGAGTTCGGGAGAGTGACATCCCGAAGACAGCCTTTATGTTGCAGTATGGTCATTATAAGTTTGTAGTTATGTATTTTGGACTAACGAATACTCCTGAAGCTTTTATGGACTTGATGAACAGGGTGTTCAAGCCATACTTGGATATGTTCATGATTGTGTTTGTTGATGACATCTTGATATACTCTTGGAGCGAGGAGGAGCATGCCACTCCTTTGAGAGTAGTGCTACAGACTCTCAAGGATCGCCAATTATATGAAAAATTCATCAAGTGCTAGTTTTAGTTGAACTCAATGGCATTTTTGGGCCATGTGGTATCATGTGAGGGTATAAAGGTGGACTCTCAAAAAATAGAAGCAGTGAAGAATTATGGTTTGAGCATTATCAAAAAGTGGCGTCGTTTCCATTGAATACGGATGAAACTAAGATATTAGCTTGTAATTGAGTTGTTGGTGGTTGCATCGCTTTTTACGTTTTGTCTTTGTTTTTCTTTAGTGACTCTAAAGCTATATCAAAGGAATGAGCTTTCACTCAAACATCCTAATGGACCATAGCAAGCTTGCAACACCTGTGGGAGAAATTGTGATTGATGATACATTAGCAGCCGTGATAACGAATTATGAAGAGGATGGAAACCCGGAATACACAAATATGGTTAATGCCTTAAATGGGATAGGGTCATATAAATTTAGCCAAAGAAGTTAGACTTTGACTAAAAGAACCATTCAACACCACCAACCAAACCATCTGTGGAGGTCCCACCAATCCTTGAACTAAAAGCGTTACCCCCTCATCTCAAGTATGGATTTCTTGGGGAGAACAACACTTTGCCAGTCATCATTGCAGTGAAGCTGTTAGATGAGCAGGTGGAAGCCTCGGTTAGAATTTTGAAGAGATACAAGAAGGAAATTGACTAGAGCACAGCTGACATCATTGGAATCCCACTAGGCATATGCACCCAAAAGATCCAGCTTGAACCAAATTGTAAGCCCAGTATAGAGCATCAGTGGGGCCTGGACTCTCCAATGCAATAAGTTGTCAAAAAGGAAATTATGAACTGGTTGGATGTTGGGGTAATATATCCTATAGCAGAAAATCAGTGGGTAAGTCTTGTCCAGTGTGTGCCAAAGAAGGGAGGAATTACAGTGGTGCCCAATGAAAAGAATGAGTTGAAACCAACACGACCAGTCATAAGGTGGCGTGTATGCTTGGATTACAGGATACTCAACCTCTATACCTAAAAGGACCATTTTTTGATGCCAATTTTAGATCAAATGTTGGATAGACTCGCAGGAAGAGGATGCACTCTTTCCTTGATGGATATTCAGGGTATAATCAGATCATTATCGCGCCATAAGATCAGGAGAAGACAACTTTCACCTGTCCATATGGGACTTTTGCTTTCAGAAGAATGCCATTTGGATTGTGTAATGCACCAGCCACTTTCCAGTGCTGTATGATTTCTATCTTCTCAAACATGGTGAAAGACACGATTGAAGTATTTAGGGATGATATTTCTGTTGTAGGCAATTTATTTGAATCATGCCTTAATCATCTGGGCAGAGTACTGAAAAGATGTGAAGAAACAAATCTGGTCCTAAACTGGGAAAAATGTCATTATATGGTTAAAGAGGGGATAGTGTTGGGCCACAAAATCTCAGGAGAGGGGATCGAGGTGGACAAGGCAAAGATCGAGGTTATAGCAATATTGCCACCCCCGATTTCCGTAAAAGGATTCAGAAGCTTTCTAGGGCATGCAAGATTCTATAGGCGCTTTATCAAGGACTTTCCAAAAATTGCATAACTATTGTAAAAGTTGCTGGAGAAAGAGATAAAGTTCGTGTTCGATGAGACATGTCTGAAGGCCTTTGAATGCTTGAAAAGAAAAGCTCACCACTGCTCCTATCCTCATAGCTCCAGATTGGTCTCTTTCTCCAAATATTTGAGTTTTAGGTGAAAGAACAAACGGGAACAGAAAATCAGGTGGCAGATCATCTATCAAGTCTTGAGTCTGATGCAAAGGGGAGGATGGAATTTGATATCAATGATGCCTTCCTAGACGAACAGGTACTAGCTGCATCACAGGATTTGATTTATTGGTTTTCCAACTTTGCAAATTACTTGGTTAGTGATGTGATACCAGCAGACCTAACTCCTTAGCAGAAAAAGAAGTTCTTATTCAATGCCCGTAGATATTACTAAGATGAGCCATATTTATTCCATATTTGTGAAGAAGATATCATTCGTAGGTGTGTCCCTGAAGTACAGATGCTGAGAATTTTGAAGGCATGTCACTCATCACCAGTTGGGGGTCATCACAGTTGTGTCAAAACGAAACATAAAATTCTACAGTGTGGATACTTCTGGCCCTCTATTCATCAAGATGTGTATGGTTTTGCAAAGTCTTGTGATCAATGCCAAAGGTAGGGTAATATCACTTGTAGACATGAGTTACCACTAACGCCCATCTTGGAAGTAGAGTTGTTTGATGTGTGGGGGGTTGACTTCATGGGACCATTCGTCAGCTAATATGAAATGAAGTATATTTTGGTGGCTGTGCGTTATGTCTCCAAATGGGTGGAGGCAATTTCCCTACCGAACAATAAAGGAAGGAGTGTGACAACATTCCTTAGAATACATATCTTTGCCAGGTTTGGCACTCCCAGGGCTGTTATCAGTGATGGTGGATCTCACTTTTGCAATCGCCTCTTCAAAACCTTGTTGGAAAAATATGGTGTCAAGCAAAAGGGGGCCACACCTTACCACCCTCAGTCGAGTGGACAGGTGGAAGTTTCGAACAGGGAAATCAAGACCATCCTGGCCAAGACAGTAAATACTACCCAGATGGACTGGTCAGTGAAGATCAATGAAGCACTGTGGGCTTACAGTATAGCTTATAAGACTCCCATTGGTTCATCTTCATACCAGCTGGTTTATGGAAAAGCATGCCACTTACCAGTTGAACTAGAGCATACGACAATACAGGCTTTAAAGAGGCTGAATATGAACTGGAACGAAGCTGCCAAGTTAAGACTTAATCGACTTCTTGGATAAGTTCAGACTTAAGGCTTATGAAAGTGCAACGATCTATAAAGAGAGAATGAGGATCTACCATGACAAAAATATTACAAGAAGGGAATTCAGCCCAGGTGATTTGTTCCTACTTTTTAATTCAATACTTCAGTTGCACCCTAGGAAGTTGAAATCTAGATGGATGGGACCTTACAAAGTAGTGGAAGTATCTCCTTATGGGGAATCAGAACTTGAGAATAGAGAAGGAAAAATATTTAAAGTAGATGGTAAAAAAATAAAATTATATCTTAGAGATGAGGAAGAATTGAAAAGAATAGTGGAAGTATACCTTGATGATGCTTGAGGAGTCACAAAAGTCACGTTATGTCGCAATGTTATATCAGGCGCTGAATGAGAGGCAACCCATGGTAGGTAAAGTCTGAGTAGCCCAGGTATGTTCTCTCCCCTATGGTCTTCTATATGATTCTTCGGGGACAAAGCTAACTTTTCAAAAAGGGGAGGTGGTGTACTTGTGATTTTTGGGGTTTTTTTCTTCTGAGGGTTTTTTTCCGTGTTTATTTTCCCTCAAATATACTATCTAGTAGAACCAGAATGTGTAGGATTTTTATTTTTAGTTTGTGATTTTTGTTTAATTAGAAAGTATCTTAGGAATACTTAGCCAAGAAAAATTGCACTAGTTTTGTGTTTTTGTAAGAAATTGACCCTGTTTAAAACTTTTCTGATACATTAGCTATGTATTTGTAACAACATGCATGATTACTGTAGATCTTTGGATGTCATTTATTTTTTCTGCATGAGTAGTTTTGTTAATCCATGTATAAACCAGACAGGTGAGGTGAAAATAGTTCATATACCATGTGTGAGTGAGGTATATTAGTCAGTTCGGTATTGTGTTGTAGATCTAGAACTTGCCTGGTTGTCTTTGCATAGGCTAGTGATGGTTAGTTACAATATGATCATATACCATTGTTTGTTTAGCTCACTTTTAGCCTATATTTCCCTACCAAAAGTTGAATGAATCCCCTAATCCCAAGTTTGAGCCTTAATAGACCATGTTTCTTTGATTTACCGATTAACCGTACCCATTTTTTGTAATGAACCTATTTTTTCCCTGGTCCTCCATTGGATATTGTGAACCTCAACATAAGCAAAATGCTTAAGTTGAGGGTGGCTAGAGTAGGGGTGCATAAAAAGTGGAAATGGAAGAAAGGAAAAGAAAAGAAAAGAAAAGAAATGGTGGAATATGAGGTGTGGTGAGATGAAAAATAATGTTGTAAATATTGAAAAATAAAGCTCAAATTCTGAAAATGCTAAAATAAAAGTGAAAACTCACCACACACATGAAAATGTGAATAAAAAGGAGAAAAGGGGGGGGGGAAGGGGGAAAGAAAGAATAAAAGGGTGAATTAGGTGAATGGTGTAGTCAATGTATGTAGTTCCAGAGAAGGAATAGTCAGTTATAAAATCTTTCATCTTTATAATTTCCAGCCCTGAGCCTACATTACATGTCATACCAATTCCTATAGTTATCTTAACTCGACCATCTGAAAAACCAACATAGAGAAAATAAGGGCAAGCCTATGGTATCTGACACATAATACTCGTAACTTCTTAGAGAGAGTGAGTGCCTTACTTGCTTAGTCCCATATCACGTTTGACATTTCATATTTGAGTTGGGACTTTATTTGTGTGAATGTACATGGATTATGTTTTCTTTTACTATTGGTCCGTGTGAAAAACATTGGTGATGACTTGACTGCCTATTGATAGCTAGATGACATGTTTTGATCCCTGTTTATGATGTTTTGAGGTTTCTTGTAATATATTAGCTGATGTGGTTCATGAGAGAGGGTTAATAGAGTTTGTATAGAAAGTGCGGGTTTTTTTGAGTAATGGTTGTAGTATCTTAAGTCTATTTTCTAGTTGAGTGTCGTGTTTTAGTTTTTCTTTTCTTTGTCTAAGGACATGCAAAAGTCTTAAGTTGAGGGTGTTGATGTGTTGTGTGTTTACAGCATATTCGACACTCAAAATAAAGAAAATAACATGGACTTAGGTGTATTTATGTGGATATGAGGTACTTTTCCTTTTGAAACAGGATAAACAGGTGTTGGAACTGAAAATTGCAAAAGATAGCTTAAAAAGTGCAAAATGGGCAAAAAGTGTAGACAACAGTATGGATCGTAGGAAGGACCTACGAGTTGTACTAGTGGCCCTAAAAAGTTGTTGAGAGTTAAGGTTGAGAAGAAGTGACCCACGAGTCCCAGTATGATTCGTCGCAGGCCTGTACGAGTCTTGATGAAATCTAGAAGAATTGCATCCGAGTTTGACTCCAGCTACGAGAAGAAAGTACGACCCGTAAGGCAAAGTTATGAGTCATACCATTCTGGTCATGATGAACTTTAGAAAACTTCAAAACCTCTGATTCAAAGTACGGGAGCTCAGTATGAGTCGTGAGTTGATGGTACGAGTCATACCAATAGTTTAGCCAGCTGAGATTGTACGAGAGGAAGCTACGGATAGTAGGAGCATGCCACGGATCGTTGGTCGAGTCATGGCACTGGCGGTGACAAATATGGAAATTCACCCTGTTGTCTTAGGAAAAGTATTCTTGTGTCAGTATGAATATGTTTTAGGTTTTAGTTTTATAGAGGACGTCAGTTTGATAGTTTTAGAGAGTAGAAACCTTGAGAATTTGAGGATTGAGTTGGTCTTAACTTATCATCAACCTGTTCTTGAATTCTTGTTGTTCTTACTGCTTGTTTTTAAAGATTTTGTGAAGTAATTGAAGGAACTGTTTTTATCAATCATTATTGGAAGTAATGATTTTTATTATTAATCATGAATGCTAATCACAACCTTGCAACTATGATAGGCTAAAACCTCTACAGCTAGGCTTGTGGGAACTATGGTGGATTAACAAACAAGGGTTACACAAAATGATCTTAAAACCAATACAAACACTTATATTGTATTCTCTTCGTGCTTAAACGTTTCTTAACGGTGCGCAACGTTAGGACATGCCCGAATTCTTTACTTGCTTTGGTTGAAGAGGTAGAGATTAGGAAAAGAGAAACACAACGGAGCTTTGATCTTGATGATTATTGTATTAACTTGAGATGTGGTCGTAGGATAGTTAAATTTGGAATTTAGTGATAATAGTTAATTTGAAACCACTCATGAGACTTGGTCTAGTAATTGAGTATAGTCATTCAATAGGGACTGGTTGGTCATTTGAATTAACCCAAGTTACCAGTTCTATAAGTAAAGTATTGGTGATAATCACGAGTGTATACCTGAAGCAGTAATGAACCCATGTGGAATACAAACCCTAGTTATCCTTTGAAATTGATTTAACATTAGAATTTATGTATTTTCTTTTATTATTGATTTTCTTTAGAATCCCCCTATTTTGAAGTAACTACCTTAAAAGTTCAGTTACCGGCTATAATCCACTCTCCCTATTCCCTGTGGGATCGACCCCAACCTCTAGTTGGGTTCTTTATTGACAATGTTCGCTTCTCACTTGAGTAAGAGGTGTGGTTTGAGCGTTATTAGAGCCATGATTCTTCAATCGTGAATAGAATGAGTTAGAAGGATAGGGAGACATTTTATCGCGCAACATAGATCATGAAAGAAGGGAACATTTCCTAAATGTCTCGTAGCCTCTTCTTCATAAGTGTGGCGTGCTTCACACCCATGAAAAAGAATCTAATCATTGTAGCTTTTAGAAACCCTAGGATACTTCAAACATATTAATTTGATACCAAGTTTTTCACGAACCAAACATAGTGCCAGATTGAGACACAACACAAGAAACCCCGAGGGACTCCAAGTCGATCCATGTCATGAACATAGATCTACTCAATCAAATAAAGCGAAAGACTTAACATAATAAACATAGCGTAATTTTAGCATAACATTATATCGAAATCAGAAACCATACAAGACATGATGAGTTGATTACTACATACTTTTTGAAAGCCTCTACATAACTAATAGGTTAATGGGACAACAACCACAACTAACTCGACAAGTCTGAAAACTGAAAGAACATTAATATCTAAAAGCAAATGGTCCTCGGGAGATGAGGACTCACCACTAAGCTGGATGCTAACTCGTGAACTAGCTAATGACGAGCCTTAGTTTGAAGATCGGGAGTTGTATCATAAAGCGATACGGCATGGAGTATGCGGTCAGTACATTGAATGTACCGAGTATGCAAGGTAAGTAAAACCGCTTAAATAAGTAAAATCATTTAAAACATGCATAATATAAAACATGATCAAGATAAGAATCTGAGAGTAGGGCTTGCATGCTATTTTCTAAAATCATGATCTGAACATAACATAACATCATAACTGAATCGATTGACCCAAAGCTGAAATATGATAATCCTAAGTAAAACTGAACATTGGGTCAAACCTACTTTAGAACGTAGGTAGATATATATATATATATATATATATATGATGATTGATAAACATGCACAACTAAAATCATGAGGAACAATGGGAGACTCATCCTATAACCGACATACCACGATAGAGCTTAGTGGTTCTAACTATCACATTCACATGGGTAGAGCCGTCCAAAGCCTTTCCATGGCTAAGGACAATACCATCATATCGATATCATGCTTGGGGCCTAATCGGGGCAGGGGATAGCTCACAAGGGAGGTCCCAAAGTATATATATGATATGCATAAACCTATGTTGGAGCGTAGTTCTAAGGCATAGGGTGATCGACCCTTAACCTACTCGGTGCTAGACACTACTCCCAAAAACATGCATATGCTCTCCATCATTTTTCAATAAAGCTTACCATCATCTATTAACGAAGCTCAATAATCAAATACATATCAAATCTGAAATAACATATGAGGAGCTCTTGCTCAAACCATACTACAAGCTAAATATAATTGGGAGTCTTCGCTCCAACACCATGTTGTAAGCTTAATTCATAAAATCATAAATCATACTTGAACATATGGGCATTGCGCGATACTTTAATATACTCAAAAATACATAAATCACTTGAAAACATGATCATAAACATGGGTAAACTGAAAACATGCCTTTCATCATAAATATCTCATCATACTTTAACATTTATCGTAAATCTCAACTTCCATGAACTTCTCATAATTGAGCATTTTAATTTATAAAGCTTGAAACATGATTTTAATTGAAAACAACGGAAAAATTGCCCATGAATCATAATTCGATAGTAGAAACATATTTAGATCAAACCCGTGTAGAGAATTAGGAATTTCGTGCATCTGGTTAAAACCCCACAGAATCAACATAAGAATTTTCTTGATTTAGAGAGGGATTGGGCATAGGTGTGAACGAATTCACCCATTCATAACCCTACATATCTGGGGAAGAGATGATTTTACCACTCCTTGATTGCCCAATGAAGAATTGAAGAAAACTTGAAGGAAAATAAACTTGATCAACTCTAGCTCTCTAACTTTGCATGCATGATTAAGAATGGCATAAAATGAACTTACCCCTATTAAAACTCATCATTCATAGCTTAAAAATGTAGTTTAGGACTTAGGATCATAGGAATTATGAAAAAGCTCTTACTAAATTCGCAGAAAATAACTGACTGTCAGTCCCCACAAGGGACTGGACAAATCGTTGGCCAAGACCACGATTCGTGGCATCAGTCATCATGTGCACTGTCTAGTAATTCATCTGGGACTCATCATGGGGGACCTCACGAGTTATTACAGGTGACCACGACCTTCACTGTCCATCATTTCAAACCATTAGCAACCGGCTAGCAACAACTCATCCCATGAATCGTGGTGTCCAAGCACGACTTATGGTGAACGACCATAGGGTACACTGCCACTTTTTCTTCACCTTCCATAAATCCTTTCCCAAGACTAACTCAATGTGTCATAGGGTCTGACCATGACTCGTGGTCATGCCCATGGTTAATGCAAATTAAAATTTCCTAAACCTAAGGCAAGTACTTCACCACGAGTCACCTAATGATTTGTGTCAACCTAATGGGTCCAACAATGACCCGCTCTGAGATTTGGTGCATAATTTCCATTTTTTCTCCATTTCAACTTCCAATTCTGATCTTTGGGAATTTGGGGTATAACAAAGAAGGTTTATGCTGAAGTTTATTTCTAGCTCGGGAGGGACTCCGAGAAGATCTTTGAGAAACACGTCTAGGAATTCGCTGACAAATGGAGCTGACCAGATAGTTGGTGTCTCGAAGTTGGAATCATTGGCCCGAACTTGGTGATTGATGCACCCTTTCAGATTGAACTTCCTTGCCTTAAGGTAGGAAATAAACCGACCCTTAGGCACTGAAACACTATCCACATATTCTAAGACTGGCTCTTTGGGAAATTTAAACTTGACGAATCTAGTTCTGCCTTCGACTGAAGCATAACCGAAATGTAACCAATCCATGCCAAGAATGAGGTCAAAATTGACCATGTCTAGCTCTACTAGATCAGCTGGAATGGCTTTGTTCAACACTGAGACTGGGCAGTTTCTATACACCCTGTTAGCTCTAACTGACTCACCAACTAGGGTAGATATTGAGAATGGTTCTAAGAGGACTTCTGGATTGATTTCAAACTAAACAGCTACATAGGAAGTGACGAATGATATTGTTGCTCCTAGATCTAGTATGACATATATATCTAGATGGAAGAGACGTAACATACCCGTGACCACGTCAAGTGAACTCTCCTGATCCTGATGAGAGGACAAAGCATAAAAGCAGTTTTGGTGCTAATCGCCATTCGTAGCTGAAGTGTTACCCTGCTGAGCTGGACGACCTGCTGGGGCTACTGAAGTGGTAGACTGTGATTTTCTCAGTCCTGCTAATGGACACTCCTTTAGTCGGTAACCTAGTTGCCCACATCCAAAGAAACCCTCTTTGCCTAGAAGGCATTAACTTAGATGTTTCTTTCCACACTTAGGACAAGCTGGGTAGTGCTTGCTGGTGCTGTAACTCTGGGACTGAGAGCCAAATGCTCCACCCTTCTGATCCTTGCGAGATCAGAAAGAATGTTGTTGGTTGAGGTGGGTGGTGCAGTCCTCTGTTGCTGCTGCTGTGGCTGGCTAATACTGCTGGACCGCTGGTGGCCATAAAAAGATTAACCCGTTCTTTTCCTCTTATTGTCCCACTCCATATCCTTCAACTTTTCTGCCTAAATATGTTGGGTATGAATGATGAGGCTGGAGAGGTCAATGTCCTTTATGAGCATCACGGTCCTACACTCTTTAAGTACCAAGTTTGATACTCCGTTAATTAATTTAAGCATGAGAGCCCTTGGCTCGCCTACCATCTCTGGAGCATACCTCGACAACCAAGTGAACTCCAATGCATACTCCTCCACTGTCCTTTTACCCTGCTTCAAATTCATGAACTCTGCAATCTTAGCCTCCCTCAACTCCCAAGGGAAATATCTATCTAGAAATGTTATGATGAACTCTTCCCACTCTACTGGCCCTGCTGCTGCTGGCCTCCCTTCCTTCCATTGGTTGTACCAAATCTAGGCCACACCTTTTAACTGGTAGGTAGCTAGATCAGCATTATCCATGGAACTAATGCCCATAATTCGGGTGATCTTCCGCACCTCATCTTCAAACTCCTATGTGTCCTCTGCCACTTGGATCCATGAAAAGCTGGAGGGTTCATCGGGATGAAGTCCAAAACCCAAGCAGCTGCTACAGATCCTTTTGTATTCATTGTAACCACTTGTTGTTTCACTTGGTTAGTCACTGTATGAGCTAGCAGCCGGATCGCTACTCAAAATTCTGTTGAGGACACGTGATCTTCCTGGGGGATGCTCGAGCTGGTGGGGCAGGTCGGTTGGCATTGCTAGCCCTCCTTCTATTTCCTTGTTTTGGAGGAATGGTTTCACTAATAGGAATGGAGCACGAGTTAGGAGGACATTTCTGGAATTAAACTTCAATGCACAATAAGGACTATGAACAAAAGGGAATTTTCCTAATAACGTCTGGTAGGCTCCCCGTCATAAGTGTAGTGCGCTTCACACCCATAAAAAGGATTTTACCTGACGCGACTTTCATACATCATAGGATACTCTAAACCTAGTACTCCGATACCAAGTTTGTCATTACCCGAGTCTATACCCTGGATGACACACGGTACTTGGTGCCACAAGTCACCCCAAGCTAACCCATGGTCTTATATTACACTATAAACTGGGTAAACATAAGCAGAAAATTTAAAAATACAATCATTCAAGAAATATTTATTTGACAAGAGTCAATGTATCAAAAGAAACAATACTGGATAATTTTGTCTGAAATACAACTACTAACTGATGGGTTGCTGGGACAAGCCCACAGCTAACTCTAAAATTTGTCTAAATAAGAACAAATTGAAAAAAAATATCATCCTCGGAGGATGACGACTCACCAAACACTACTGCTGATATTGTTTGAGGAAACTACGGATGATGCTGGGACTGAGAACCTGGGCCTGTATCATAATACAATACAACATGGAAAGTATGCGTCAGTACTTCGAATGTACTGAGTAAGTGAGAGATAAGATAAACATGAAAGAATAAGTAACTGAACTACAATAACATGAAATGACCACTGAAATACTGTAAATCGGTAAAACTGAACTATAACTTATATGGTCAATAATCACCCTGGCTGATGGTCCTAAACATGTCTTTGACTTAATACCGAGCTAGGCTAAACTGATCTGAACTGAACTGACAAGTAGGAGATTCTATAACCGACATATAACCACGTGAGCTAAATGTGAAGTTCAATGTATATGCCATATTTATAGGACCCAATTTACCTTTCCAGGGTATAAAGGCATGAATTGTGATCACTGTCTAGGCCCATTTGAGCTAAATAATCTATGGTGGCAACGTCGTTCTAGGAACCTGGTGTGCTGGAACCCCGTCCTCTCAGTGCTAAGTCCTACTTCCACTAGATAGTCCTAGTCTGACTACCATGATGAGAGCTCAAAGCTGCAGCCCAAGACTAAGTCAGGGATACTTATCTGGAAGTACCTTAAGAGTCTTATCGGACAAGATAACTGTAACTACTGTTCTAAGACTGGCAAGAGCTGCTTATTGGGAATCGTCGTAACCATCTAAAGAACTAACTGAAACTGATAGTGGTAATTCTCAGACTAGTCAGAGCTGCTTATCTAGAAGCATCATAACCGTCTAAAGAACTAACTGATAACTAATAACTGGGAGGCATTACAGACACCTCAAGACCTACCTATAGTCAAACTGATCAGCTGACATTACTGGAAAATACTGAAAATACTAACATTTTGACTAAGACTGAACTATCAATCAGCTGACTGAGAATTCAATAGTAATAACATGGGAATTCAAACACTAATAGAGTCAGGCAACATTAATGTTTAATCAATTATGCAAGACCCTAATTACTGTATTTATAGAGTTAGGGCTAAAACCATTTTTATCGAAAACAAGTATCAACTGCACGATCACTAAGTAGTGGAAATATAGCAATAAATAATATGAATAATATTTCACATGAATTAATAGGAATCGAACTGAGAAATTACTCTAATTCAAAATCTCAGGGCTAGAAATGATAGGAGATTACGGAAGGGTTTTGGGGACACAAGGGAAGAACAATTCTCTTGTTGAAATCCTACATAGTGGAAGATTCCTGAGAAAATTCTTGAGAAATTTAGAAGGAGGTTGAATGCCCTAGCTTTTCCTTGAGAAGTCTGTCTATAACCTCTTTGTTCTAAAGATCGAGAGTTGAGTGAAAATGAAAGGGACTTAGTCGATTATTCCACTAATTACCTTTAAAACGCGCCCAAAACAATGTTTTTTAGGAACTAAAATATGGGAAGTTACTAAACTATCCTTGGAAGAAAATCTGGACAACTAGCCGAGAGGGACCAATTAGTCACACAACGGGTCGTTGGTTGTAACCACGACCTGTTGGAACTAGTCGTTGGTATTAGGTTGGATTTTATGCTCACTGGAAGGGACCATGGAAGGTTACCATGACACGAAGGATGAACCAATAGGTTGTTGGTATCTCTCATTGTCACCGGCAGGGAACTGGGACCCTTAGACAAAGGGCGACACAACTATTAATTTGTAGAACCAACGGGTCGTTGTATCTGCTAGGGGTCAACACTGGAACAACTGAGGGATTTCTGGTCCAATTGCCATAGATGGAAACAATGACTCATTGTGTTGTACAATGGAACGTTGTTGCTTCTCGTTGATACAGGAAAGGGTTGTCAACAACACCTGGACTCTAAATAACGAGTCACCCCACGAGTCATTACTTTAGATGACGAATCTTCGTACAACTCATGGGTTCCTGAAAAGGGTTTAACTGGTGTCTGAGCTGGGAATGCAACGAGTGATAGGACAACTCATTGCTCCTAACAATGCGTTGTTACATGTCTTGTTGGTTAGTGAAGGACAACTACCAGGGCTGACCACAACCCAGACAACGAGTCATTACTGCTGACAACAACTCTTTGTCTCAATCCTTCTGAAACAAATTTTCCTGGTTATATTTGTTGAATTTGAGTTTGGTCTAGGAAAGTGTCAGGGTGTTACACCTTCTCTCAAAGGGGATAATACTGGGTGAATTTTTATTTTATTAAAACTTCTTGGAATGAGTTTTCCAATACATATGCACAAGTAAAAAAGGTTAAGGTGCTCGATATATTACTTAGAATAGGAATAAATTAACCCTAACAACATAGTTATCAAAACAAAATAGAACCATTTCATGCCCAAAATAATGATAAGAAAGTTATTTGATGGCACCTACTATAATGCGATGATGAAGGAGGAATAGAGAAAAAGGCATGAAAAAAACTCCAAAAAGAATAATTTCAATTAGTTTCGAACTTATTTGTAGATTTGTTACTTTTAGAATTGTCGGCATTATTTAATTTTTACAAACATACCATATTATAGTGCATGTGAAATTTAAATGTGAAGGTAAGTGGTGCCTATAAATTCTCTATAAAGTTCCTAGTACATATGTGCATAATTCTATGTCTTCCTCGTGCTAAATTAGTGATATAGGTAAACTTAGTTTCTCTTCAGAAAGATTTTTTAGTTTGCAGTTTTTTTACATAGTTGGCCTACACTTTTTCCTTGTTCCTAAGAATATCAAGTTCTCACTCTATCTTGCTCTGATGCCTTTTATGTAATTGAATTAATCCCCCCTACTAAAGCATCAAGAATCATGTTCAATCACATCCAATAGTGTTACAATAAGTATTGTATGTACTTGCACTACCATCCCAACCAGAAATATTAACCAAAAAATGGGAGACGGGCGCCTAGAGCTAGACTATTAGGTTGACAACATCCAGTTATAGGTAGGGTTGTGGCCAACGCATGCAGAAATACCGTGGGGAATATTTTCAACAATTAACATGAATAAGCATTGTTCAGGTTTCAAATTTAAATAAAACAAACAAGAATCAAATTCCTTTAGAGATCACAAGACCTTTCATAGATCAAATGGATGTTCCTATTCAACAGTCATGTAATGTTGATGATGAAGATAATGATTTGGACCTAATTTTAAGGTTTTGAGGCGATGAGCATCCATATTTTAAGATTGGATATCTTTTTTTTTTGTTCTTCATAATTCTTTTCCTATTTTTCCCTTATATTAGGCCAAGCAACAATTGCTTGAAAGATTTTTATAAAATAACCTTATTTTTCTTCTTTTTAGTTTTATCATCTTTTTTAGAGTGTTATTCACTTTGACAAATACAAAAGTCTAGATTTTAATTTAACATTTCTTACAATTGTAGAATCTTTTTTTATTATAAAAAACTTACATGTTAATATATAAATAACCTAAAAATTAGGATAAACTATATTGATTTTTATGATACAAAACTTTCACATAGTTAGATATTACTTTTATAAAAAAATTGAATTGTGATTTCATTTGGTATATGCCGAAGCATCGAATGTACAACGGTGTATCTAGGAAAAATTTTGTAAGTTTTATTAAATCCATTATTTTCCTCTTGAGTGATATGCATATAATCAAAAAGAACTAATAATCTTAAAAATTAATTTTTAAACATGAAAATTTTAAAATAAAGCTGTCTCAATCAATTGATATATCAAATTAAACTTGATGTGAGTCCATTTGAATATATAAATTTAAATTTACAAGAGAGAAATAATTTCAAGCAAGCTAACCACTTATCTAATAAGTCTATTATTATTCATTAATTTGAACAATTCCCATATTGCCTATAAAATGTCAAACATGCATATAGAAATTCTCCTAAAATACCAATGTAGATGGATGAAATTTTAATTTCTAAATGATAATTATGCACAGTTTACAATTGGAATCATTAGACAATTTCATTGTCCTTATCTCAATGGGGATGATCCTGGGTGAATTTTTACTTTTCCAAAACTTTTTGGATTGAGTTCTTCAATACATATACACTAGTAAAACAACTAAGGTACCCAATATTATCACGATCGGAACATAGGTTCGAATCGAGAAACGAGATAAGGAGCCCCGAGAGACTCCATGTATACCTATGGCATAAACATGCATCTATCTCAACCAATAAAAGTGGAAGAGATATCATGATAAATATAGCGGAAGTCTAAACGTAACATAACGTCATAACTAGAAATCACATCATACATGACAAGCTGATCACTACGCAAAGTCTGAAAGCCTCTAACATATCTGATGGGTTGATGGGACAACACTCCCAACTAACCTGACAAGTCTAAAACTGAAGAGAGACATAACAACCACAAATACTGAATCTCCCAGGAAGATGAGGACTCACTGATCCTAGCCAGACAAGCTTGAGCGGGAAAGCAGGGGGCTAAAGATGTTGTTGAGAAAGATGTCTCGAACCTGTATCATGAGACGATACAACATAAACTATGCGGTCAGTACGTGGAATGTACCAAGTATGCAAGATAAGTAAAATGGACAGTTACAATACATAAACGTTCGTAAGAGTAGGACAACATGATTGTAATGTAAATATCATAATCCAAACAAAAGGCTCATGGTTTACAAATCATTTGTAAATCAGTCATAATCATAATAATAAGATAAAATCTTTATTAATCATTAATGAGCCAAAGTATATAATCATAACCATACATAAATCATGAGGAATAGTGGGAGATTCTTATAACCGACATGCCCCATATGAGCACTGTTCGCGTGATTTGTGGGGTATAAAACGACACGCAAGTGCACGTGGTCGAACTAGTAAGTGGCTTTAGTAAGACAAGTATCGATCCCACAGAGACTTGGATGAAGTGCAATTTGCTCAAGTGTACTATATTTTACTTCTAAAAATGCAGACAACAGTGTAACCAAAAGTTCGATAGTTTGTTTTATAATTTTTATACTAAAGCTAAGAGCAATTATCTACTTTGAATCTGAACTATGAATGAGAGTACGCGCAGGTTAAACGAACATGTAATGAAATTAATTATCGTCATAATTTGGTTAATCTTTTCCTCCAGTTGCTAGCCAAGAACATTTGCCAAGAGATTAAAACTCTCGTATTTAACCTCACTTAAGAATCATGAACCATCCGTCTACATTTCTGTGATCAAATGCAATTCATGTTCTAGCCATACAATTCCGGTTCCTAAATTAAGTAATACGACTTTCAAGTATATTTCTATCCTGAAAGAAAATCAAAACTCAATTTTCCCAAACAAAGTAAAGAACATATCCTATTAATTCACAACTTTCCAATTTCTTGCTCTCTCGAGTGAAACCGGACTTTTTAGATGTACATTAACGTAGGCCACACATTAATGCAGTAAGAACAAGAATTAATAGAACAACATGGAAGAAAAGATGAAAAACCAAATAATTAATGATCAAATTTCATCACAATTGTTCATAACCTCAGCAAGGAGAGGAATTAGCCACTCATTTGTGGATTAAACATCTTAAAATGAGTGTTAATCATACAAGCAATTGAATTAAAGAAGAAAGAAAGAGTGAAAAAACCCTGATATTTTCGTCCCTCAACTGCCTATAACCCACGTCCTTGCTCCACCAAGTCAGAATATTAAAAAATGAACCTAAGTGTTCTATTTATACTGGTGGGAATTTTTCCCAGAATAACGAGCAACGTGTCACGGAGTGCATCGCGGAGCACTGCCTCCGTGACACGCTACGAACGCGGACCCTCACTGGAATTGGGGGTCCGGGAATTAAGGCTCAAGGTGGCACGACGTCCAACGCGGAGCCAGGCCACCGTGCCACGGGGCAAACGCAAACCCTCTCTGGAATTGGTCGAATTTTCCCATCCAAGCAGAAGACCTCCGCGATGGCAGCGTGACACGGCTCCATCGCGGAGCCCCTTTAATTCATGTTGTCTAATGCCTTGTTCCCTACTCGCATCCAAGTCCAACCCCGATATTATCCAACATGCATTTAAGCTTCCCGAAATCACATTTTACCTGCAAAACAATGCTAATCATGTTGGTTAGTATAAATTCACATTTTATTACCAATTACATGAGAATGTTTACACATTGGTAGATAAACAAGGCTAAAATGATATTTTTGAGTATCACTTGGGCATATAAATTTGCCCAAGATCACTTACCCCACACTTAAATCCTTGTTCGTCCTTGAACAACAAACATACAATTCATGCAATTTACATCCCAACCTCGCTACTTCGGTTCGACAATTTAGGCTAAGGTCATACCGATTATTCAATAAAGCAAATCATCAAGAAACATGCATGGTCTTATCAATGCAATGACCTTCAATACATTAAGACCTCCTAGACTTTAAGAATCGACTCTCGATATTGGAAAACTCATGCAAATTAGCTGATCAAGAAATCCGACACGAAAATTAATCTTTCATCAAGCATGTGCCCTCACAACACAAGAGAATCTTCCCCTTTTTGCTCATATGGCTCACAAACATTCAAGCAGGGGCATGTAAAAACAATTTCGCTCTCTCTCCCAAAAGAATTCACATGCATCATGTCATGACCCATAAGCTTGACCTTAGTGTATTACTCCACTAATATAAAGAAGTGCGATGTAAGATCACGTAGGACTTGAACGGGTTGTAATGGAAGCTACGGAACTAGTAAATATTGGATTAGCCAATAATAGCCACTAGCATCCTTAAGCGCCTTTTCAACACATCCCATCAACTCATGGACATTGTTTCTTTTTTTTTTCATCACCCCATTCTTGATGATTTTCTTTAGTATGGCCCATTGCATTAAGCACACTTGACACAACAACAAAGATTATTCATGCACCTTCATTATCGTTTATTTATAGCAAGTGCACCTTCAACCTTTTCTTTTCTTCTATCGCTCTGCTTTTCTTTTTCTTTTCACCATTCTCACTCTTTGACACTTTGGGAAAATGATTTTCTCTTCTTGAGTGCTTAAGAGTTTTGTATAGACTTTACGGCTCATGAAAAGAAGGAATTAAGCTTGGTTTACACTTTTTGGGCAAAAGAAAAAAATAATTGGCTAAAGGCTCAACGGGCTGACTAGGGTATACAATAAAAAAAAAGGGGGGGTATGACAAGGAAAAAAATAGAAACTCTCGGTTAAAACAAAGAAATGCCTACATCCTTTCCTACAATACACCTCCTTCATTTCGTTTTGTACACACACCAGGCAAGTTCTAGACACTTCACAATAGCATGAAATATCAACACCTCACTTCACACTTTTTGCACATGCTCAATTTAAGATGTATTCACAGACTCTTCAATCAGTTAATTACATAAATTCAAACATTAAGCCTCAATCACACTGAATCGAACTCTACAGCCTAGGTATCTCAACAAATTTACAAAGTTGCATGCTTTCATACGAATCACCTTTGCATTTTAAATATCATGTACAACACGCAACCAGAATTTCACAACCATCTAGTAACTACAGGTTCCGGGATGCAATCCACCAAAGAAAAAAACCGAAAAACTGAAAAATAATTGAAAAAAATCTACTCCTAACGACTACATTTCCCTTAAGATGGTCGTCATCCATCCATCATAGGGAACGGTCATTAACTATGACTTCAGTTCAATGGGACCATTCTCGGTAAAAGAACCGAAAACAAACGCCGAGAAACCCAAGAAGTAAAAAAAATATTGAAAATATCGATCATTTTGATAGAAAGATTATTTACAAAATATTTTAAATTTTTTTTTTATTAAAAAAATTGATCATTTCGATAACAAAAATATGTACAGAATCAGAATCAGCTAGCAACATTCCGCAACACACATCAATTTAACAAACATTTACAAATACAGAACAACTTAACAATTCACACTCACAGGGACAAACAACATACATGACAATAGAAGAGAGCATACAAACAAAACAGCCCATCCCAGCACCTAACTACTCCCACTCCACACTTAGTTCGAACACTGTCCCCAGTGTTCACAAAAATTTAAAATAGCACAAAATCGGGTGGTGGAACTCCCTGATCAGTCAAAGTATTCCACTTCTTCGTCGGGTGCTGCTGCTTCATCTCCCATGTCCGAGTCGCCTCCGTCTTCATCATCGGACTCCACATCGGAGTCCTCCCAACGTGTCTCCTCATCTGTGGGGACATCATCGTCTGTGGGCTCTACAAATGCTGGCCCCACTCGGTATAGAGCCCTGGCATTTTCGCCGAAGGGGTAATCTAGCTTGAGCTACCATAGCTCCTCCTCTGTCGCCGGCCTCCCTCCTATCCTCAGCTGGAGCATCTGTATCCCATACATCTGATCCATATACTGGTCGTCACGAGCATGTCGCTCGCCAAGTGTAAGCACTGGCCCATGGGTGGTGTCGGGAGCCTTAGTTTTAGTAACGTCTAAGGCCCACCGCTCCAACTGTGGGATATAGTCAAGGGCCTCCTCCTCAACATCGAGGCCCCTGAGGAAGGTGGTTAGTAGTCCACCAAAGCCATACCTATGCCCCTGGTACAACCGGGCTCTCTTCATGGCGGAGATAATTACCGCCCCTACATTGATCTCCAGCCCTTTCATCAGGGCTTACACCAGGCATACACGATCTCGGGTTACATCTGTCATATGTACCCCCGGGATTAGGCATGAGCAGACTATCTTCAGCCAGATTCGGGCTTCCCTGTTCATCTGTGAATACGGCAAAGTCTGGTGGTAGCCCCTCTCTTTGTGTCTGCTCCATCTAGCTGTCGATCGGGTCTCACACAATGTGCGTCTGATGTCCGCATACGGTGGGGTAATGTTTAGCTGTCGGAGTACGTGGGCATCTGTGTCCCGCGCTCCTATGATGGCATTGAGGTGGTGGGGCTCCAGAGTGACTATTTTCCCTCTGATCTTGATAGTGTGGCTTCTGATAGTCGGGTTCTAATTGGCATAGAACTCCCGAACCAAGTGTAGATAGCATTCCTTGGGCTCTTCAAAGATGAACTTGAGCCCAACTGCCTCGATCCGGTGGACTATTCTAGGGAACTCCTGTGCCAATGGTTCCCGTGCTATGTGCTCCTCGGGGAAATATTTGTTTTCTTTGTGCATTGCGTACCACTTTTTCCCCTCATCAGTCACCCCATCTCGTTCCGTATTGGCGGCGCTGGCCGCGTGGAACTGCTGGTGCAGCTGGGACTGCTGTGCCCAGTCTGATTCATTTCCTTCCGGTGCCTGAAGTTGATGCGCCTTTTCCTTTATCTTGCCGGCTTGCCATTTTACCTGTCAACCCAAGTAAACAAGATCAATGTTAAGCTAACGGATATTAACTTCGGCTAAGGTTGGGTTACGCTAGGTTACCCCACACTTAGTTCTTAGCTACAGTTACAACACTACGGCAAGATTATCTTTATTTACACACAATAAACAACTATACAATCATGCTTAGTGCGTTCGAAAAATTCGACGGTATAACTTCTGCGTACTACTCAGACTTCGTACAGCTAATCACAATCACTACCATCGCTAACATTTTACCCATCACACTTAGCAACGAAAAACAAAGAAATGAAAACAACAACAAAAATTTATCTACATAAACCGATACAACCAACCAATTCTTACAAATTTCAACATTTCCCCAACCCGAGAATTAGTCGTTCTATTAACATCCTAACAATTTGTACATCGACTCATCTCATTCAACACATCCATCCCGGCATAAAATTCACAATTTCAATACATTTTCAACTCCAAATTCAACATACAAACCCTAGAATTGATATTATCAATCAAATTTGATTAAGTTATGCAATTGACAAGATTAAGCAATCATAACGGCATTCCGAACATTCATCAACAACAATTAACTTGAATTCATGATTAATTACTACGTAGGGAAATTTAGCTCACCTCCCATGCTCAAAATCGAAGAAAATCGACAAGAATTTGAGAGGAAATCGAAAAACATACCTTGACTTTGAAGAATCGAAGAAAACTTGGTGAATTTCTTGCCTTACTCCGTGTCACGTTGATAGGGGATGGGTTTTGGGGGGTTTGGTCGCGGAGGGATTAAAAAATGAGGGAAAAGGGAGGGTTTTCGGGGCTAAAAAGTAAGGAAATCACGCGGGTCACCCGGCGACCCGGTGTGACCCGTCGCGATATACAAGGCAACGTGTCACGGAGTGCATCGCGGTGCACTGCCTCCGTGACACGGAGTGCATCGCGGTGCACTGCCTCCGTGACACGGAGCCATCGCGAGACTATTCTGGAAATTTTTAAAAAATCTAGATTGTACCTCAACGTGTCACAGAGGTAACGCGGAGGTCCACCTCCGTAACACGGAGCTGTCGCCTCAGCTCACTGACTGCCACTTTTTATTAATTTTTCATACCTCGACTTTTCCTTCACGATTACATGCATATTTTTCTCCGTTTGACCTGAAATTCATCTCACTATACAAAATTGGTTAGAATTATAGGTTTCACTCTAAATACAAATAAAACAAAAATTAAACGAAAAATTTTGTAGTAAATCAAGAAAAAAAAAAGGAAAATCTATTTACACTTTACAAAATGAAAGAAAAATTTTTCACGGGTTGCCTCCCATGCAACACCTGATTTACCATCGCGGCTCGACGTCGTTAAGTTCAATTGTCCGCTAGGGTGATGGACGATTTCTCTCGATCACCGTCCTCCCCCCAGTAGTGCATACACCTTTTCGGTGGTTTTCCCATTAACTCTCGGGAATCCTTCATCTGCTTATCATCACCTTGATCAATCACATTGATCACCGAGAGTTCTTCATGCACCGTCGGGAGCTTGGGTGCCTTGTACACATCGAACACCTCCACCTTGTCATGTTCTTGCATTGTTAGCTGCCCCACAGCTACGTCAATTAGTTATTTCCCAGTTTCCAAGAAAGGACATCCCAAAATAAATGGGACTTCCGTGTCTAGTTCAAAATCTAGCACGACAAAATCTACCGGGAAAATTAGGGAGCCAACTTGCACCAGAACGTCCTCAACAATGCCATCCGGTCTGGCTAAGGATCGATCCGCCAACTTCAAGATTACCATTGTGGGTCTAGGACTCCCTAGGCCCAACTTTCTGAATACCGAAGACGGCATCAAATTTATGCTCGCTCCCAAATCACACAATCCATGAGCTCGGATGCTCTGCCCAATAGTAATCTAGATAGTAAAACTCCCAGGGTCTTTTAGCTTTGTGGGCAGTCTACTTTGAATCCGGGAAGTGCACTCCTCCATTAGAGCCACCGTAGCATACTCAGTCAACCGACTTTTGTTTGCCACGATGTCCTTTATATACTTAGCATATTTCGGCACTCCCTGCAAGACATCAACAAGAGTTAAGTTAACGTGTACCTGTTTCAGCACCTCCATGAATTTCTTGAAACACACCTCCTCCTTGTGTTTCTTTAGTCGTTCAGGGAACGGGGGTGGAGGTCTTTCTGATTCAGCTTCCTTAGTCTTCCCCTTTTCAGTACTTTGCTCCCTCTCAACTTCTGCTGCTCCCGACTGCTGAGGTGGTCTTTTCTGGTTCCACCTCTTTCAGCTGCAAACCACTCCTTATGGTCACTGCATTTACCTGCTTGGGATTGGGATCCGTGTCGCTCGGCAGTCCTCCTCTAGGCCTTGTGTTTTGGGCACTAGCAAATTGCCCAAACTGATATTCAAGTGCCTTGGTAGCTAACTGGTTGTTTTTCACTTCGGCTGGCAATTTCACATAGTCAGCCTGCAATTGAGCTTGGTTAGCTATCATGGTCTTGAACATCTCCTCAATGCTGGGTGATGGTGGTGGAGGAGGTGCATTGTTGTTTCTGAATTGTGCTTGATAATTCTGCTGCCCTCCTTGGTTCCTTTGCACAACCTGACCCGAACTTTGGCCCTGATGGTTGTTGCTACCCCATGAGAAAGTAGGGTGACTCCTCCAATTGGAAATGTAGCTACTACCATACTGTTGGTGGTTCCTTTGTGCATTACCCACAAAGTTTACCGAGTCTGGATTGGCTCCACAACACTCAGCTGAGTGCTCACTGCTTCCACACACTTCACACCACATCTGCTGTACTGTATTAACTGGGGCTTGAGGCTAGTTCAATGTCATGTTGCTGAAGTGGGTGTTAAGTTGATTTTGCAATGCAGCTATCTGTGCAGCGATAGGTGTAAACCCATCCACTTCTACCACTCCTGCTGCTTTCCTTGTCCCACCTCTTGATGAATCAGCATTCCATTCTAGATTGCCCTGTGAAATACGGTTCAACAAGGTGTACAGCTCCTCATAAGTTTTCTCCAGCGCTTGCGCTCCAGCTGCTGAGTCTAGCAATATTTTGGTGTGGGGTTCCAAACCCTCAATAAATGTGTGCACCAGCACATCATTGGACTGATGATGATGAGGACAATCCCGCAACATGGATTTAAATCTCTCCCAGGCCTGATATAAATTTTCTCCCTCTCTCTGTTTGAAACTTAGAATCTGACTTCTAAGTCTTGCTGTTTTACCAGAGGGAAAAAACCGTATCAAAAACTTCCATGCAAGTTCATCCCACGTAGAAATAGAATTCGGTGGCTCAGCTTTCAACTACCTCTTGGCTTCTCCTAATATTGACAATGGGAACAATGTAAGCCGGACATAGTCTGATGACACTCCAACGGGGATGTAAGTGTCACTTATCTCCAAAAAATTTTGGAGATGCTGCTGTGGATCTTCATGAGGGAGACCGCTAAACTGTCCGCTAGTGTGCAACAACTACACCATATTCTGTTTAAGTTCAAATCTCCCTCCTGGCTCTGGTTTGCGGATACTAGATGTAACATTATTGGCATGTGGGATTGCCACCTCGCGAACCGGCCGAGCTGCCGCTTCTTCGGGCACTAACATTGCCCGTACTACCGGTGGATTCTGTTGTTGCTCCATGATTGTCTGTCTGAGCAACTGCAGCTTTCTTTGTAGAGCTTCTCTCCGTTTACTGTGTAATATCCTTTCTGGCTCTATATACGATTCCACTAGCTCCTTGTCTCTTGCCAGTGTTCAACAGCAATTAAGTCTACAAAATACAGGCTAAGACCAAGTTGTCAACACTAAGAAAATAAAAATATAGTAAATTAACACTTAAAACAAATTCACCAATTGCCAAGTCCCCGGCAACGGCGCCAAAAACATGTTCGCGTGATTTGTGGGGTATAAAACAACACGCAAGTGCACGTGGTCGAACAAGTAGTAAGTGGCTTTAGTAAGCCAAGTATCGATCCCACAGAGACTTGGATGAAGTGCAATTTGCTCAAGTGCACTATATTTTACTTCTAAAAATGCAGACAACAGTGTAACCAAAAGTTCGATAGTTTGTTTTATAATTTTTATACTAAAGCTAAGAACAATTATCTACTTTGAATCTGAACTATGAATGAGAGTATGCTGAGGTTAAACGAACATGTAATGAAATTAATTATCATCATAATTTGGTTAATCTTTTCCTCCAGTTGCTAGCCAAGAACATTTGCCAAGAGATTAAAACTCTCGTATTTAACCTCACTTAAGAATCATGAACCATCCGTCTACATTTCTGTGATAAAATGCAATTCATGTTCTAGCCATACAATTCCGGTTCCTAAATTGACTAATACGACTTTCAGGTATATTTCTATCCTGAAAGCAATTCAAAACTCAATTTTCCCAAACCAAGTAAAGAACATATCGTATTAATTCACAACTTTCCAATTTCTTGCTCTCTCGAGTGAAACCGGACTTTTTAGATGTACATTAACGTAGGCCACACATTAATGCAGTAAGAACTAGAATTAATAGAACAACATGGAAGAAAAGATGAAAAACCAAATAATTAATGATCAAATTTCATCACAATTGTTCATAACCTCAGCAAGGAGAGGAATTAGCCACTCATTTGTGGATTAAACATCTTAAAATGAGTGTTAATCATACAAGCAATTGAATTAAAGAAGAAAGAAAGAGAGAAAAAACACTGATATTTTCGTCCCTCAACTGCCTGTAACCCACGTCCTTGCTCCACCAAGTCAGAATATTAAAAAATGAACCTAAGTGTTCTATTTATACTGGTGGGAATTTTTCCCGGAATAACGAGCAACGTGTCACGGAGTGCATCGCGGAGCACTGCCTTCGTGACACGCTATGAACGCGGACCCTCACTGGAATTGGGGGTCCGAGAATTAAGGCTCAATGTGGCACGACGTCCAACGTGGAGCCAGGCCACCGTGCCATGGGGCAAACGCAGACCCTCTCTGGAATTTGGTCAAATTTTCCCGCCCAGGCAGAAGACCTCCGTGATGGCAGCGTGACACGGCTCCATCGCGGAGCCCCTTTAATTCATGTTGTCCAATGCCTTGTTCCCTGCTCGCATCCAAGTCCAACCCCGATATCATCCAACATGCATTTAAGCTTCTCGAAATCACATTTTACCTGCAAAACAATGCTAATCATGTTGGTTAGTATAAATTCACATTTTATTACCAATTACATGAGAATGTATACACATTGGTAGATAAACAAGGCTAAAATGGTACTTTTGAGTATCACTTGGGCATATAAATTTGCCCAAGATCAAGCACACATGGAGCCCGACCTGTAAACCCCTAGCCGGGAGGGTATTTGTACCTTGCCAACGGTAAAACCATGAAAAAGGTGTGATATCACAACAAAAGGCCCATTTGGTAATAGGGGATAGTATCATGGAGGTCCCATCATGGCTACGTTGGCGCGTAGTTCTGAGACTCGGGGTATGCTTGGAACCTAGTCCTACTCAGTGTTAAATACTACTCCCAAAACATATATAATGTTAATAGGATAATATCCATAAGATTCATAGGCTAGTTAAAATCATGATAATCATATGCATGCTTGAAATACATGAACTAGCCATGAAAGTAAGGCCTGTGAGTTAGCCATAATTATAAATCCATAAATCATGAAGTTTATGCATATTTGTAAAACGTGTATACTTGATATTCATAAATTCATGATGAGAATTTGAGAGAAATCATATCATAAGTCATAAATCATAATGGGTTAATGAACACCAAACTCAAAGTGGAATCATAACTTGATTTATCATGAAACATACATAATTGGGCATGGTTTTATAGAAATTTAAATACATAAGTTTATAATTGAAATAGTCATAAAATCTCCCCATGATTCATAAATTATGATTTTATATATGCGAGGAATTAACCCATAGATAGATCATAAGGATTTCATAAATATTGAGATAAAACCCCATAGAATTATCAATAGAATTTCATGAATTAGAGAGAGATTGGGAATGGGTGTTAATAATTTCACCCATTCATTACCCTACATACTTGAGAAGAACTAATTCTACCACTCTTTTGATTGCCCAATGAAGAATTGAGAAGAACTTGGAAGAAATTGAGCTTGATCACCAATCTAGAAATTTACACTTGCATGCATGAATAGGAATAGCTCAGAATGAACTTACCCCTCTTAAAACTCACTATTCATAGCTTAAAACGATGTAGTTTAGGCCTTAGGATCCTAGAAATTATGGATAAGCCCTTACTAAGTTTGCACAGGAAAACAAACTGCCAGTCTCAACGAGGGACTGGACGAGTCGTTACCTCTGACGATGAGTCATCGCTATAGTAATCAATTGCACTGCCAAAGCTTTACCTAGAAATCACCACGGGGAATATCATGAGACGTTACTAGTGACTCATGGTCACTTGTCCTCTACACTGCCAGAATACCAGGGGGGTTACCACGGATTATACCACGATTCGTTGTGCTTCCCAAAGAGTCATGGTGAGGACCCGTTAGGTGCACTGTCCCATACATCCTCTTCCTTCAGTCATCCCTGACCACAGGTGACCTAACAACTCATGGGGATAATCATGACGCAGGGTCACCCCAACTTGAAAATTTTCCAACAAGTCATACCTTCTCAGCACGAGTCACTTAACGATATCGTGGTCATCCTTACGGGTCACAGGGTGACTCGTTCTATGACCTAGTGCAGAAAATCCTATTTTCTTCGTTTCAACTCTTGAGTCTGATCTTAGGGCTTTCAGGTTATAACAATATCTCCCTCTTGGGAACATTCTTCCTCTAATGTTGAAAATCATATAGAAAAGTAGAGAAATGCACTCATCATACTCAAATACTGATCATATAAGCTAAAAACTGATGGAATAACTAACTCTGATTTAAACTACATGACTGAACTGAATTCCGAAGCCGCACATGCATCCATTTACATGAAAGAAACTGAGGTACACAATATAAACATGAGATAAATAGAGTATTAAGGAGGAAATCGATACCTTAAGCTGAAACTGAGCTGGAAGAGAATAAATGGGGGTATTTAGCCATCATATCTGCCTCGGCTCCCCACGTAGCTCCCTCAACATGCTGATTCCTCTATGAAACCTTAACTGAAGCTACTTGTTTGTTCCTTAACCTTCGACCTAAGGTTTGGAATTGTATCACTTGCAGGGTCCCTTTCTATCTCTAATTAAGTGCAGCAGAGATTTGCCCCATCTGATGCTCCAACCTCTTACTGGATGTAGAATGTGAATCTACTAGCTGAAAAACTTGATAATTCTCCGCGCATACCTCCTTATAACTAAGGCTGTCTTTCACACCCACACTCTCCATTGGAACAACTAGAGCTGGATCCCCCAAACACTTCTTTAATAGTTATACATGAAAAATAGGATGAACGGAAGCTAATTCTTAGGGAAACTCCAATTCATATGCCACCTTGCTAACTTGTTTCACAATTTTGTATGTGCCAACATAATAGGAATTGAGTTTTCCTTTATTTCCAAACCTCATCACTCCCTTCATGGGAGACACCTTTAGAAACACCCAATTGTCGACTTCAAACTAAAATTCTCTCCTTCTCACATACGGATAGGACTTTTGCCGACTCTGAGCTATTTTCAACCTGTCCTGTATGAGTTGAACTTTCTCCATGGCCTCATGGACTGAAACTCGTCCTATCATTGCAGCTTCAACAACTTCAAACCAAAGAATAGTCGATCTACATCTCCGCCTATAGAGAGCCTCAAACGGAGCCATTTGAATGTTGGAATGATATATGTTATTGTACGCGAACTCAAAGAGAGACAAATGATCATTCCAACTACACTTGAATTCAATAACGCATGCTCTCAACATGCCCTCGAGAGTCTGAATTGTTCGCTCCTCTTGGCCATCCATTTGCGGGTGAAATGTCATACTAAGCTTTACTTGAGTACCAAGTCCCTTTTGAAACGATCTCCAAAATGAGAGGTAAACTGAGTACCTCTGTTTGATATGATGGACAAGGGCACTCAATGCAACAAAACTAGACCTCGAATGTATAGTTTGGCATAACCCTCCACTGAATTAGTAGTTTTTACCGTTAGAAAATGAGCAGGTTTGGTCAACCTATCCACGACCACCCTAATGGAGTTATATTGTCGACGAGTGCGAGGCAACCCTATGATGAAGTCCATATTAATCTTCGCCGATTTCCAAGTAGAGATACTGGTGTCCTGAAGCACACTCCGGGTCTCTGATGCTCAACCTTCACTTGCTGACAATTTGGACACTTGGCTACAAATTCTGCGATGTCCTGCTTCATGCCATTAAACTAATAGACATGCCGTAGGTCATGGTACATCTTTGTGGCTCCTAGATTTATTGAGTATCTCGAACTGTAAGCCTCATGCAATATGCGATTTTTCAAATCATCAATGTCTGGGACACACAAGCGACCCTGATATCGAAGCACACCATCTCCCCTTTTAGAGAGACCTCTACCTTCTGATTCTGAATGACTTCCTTTAACTTTACAAAAATAGGGTCCCCATCTTGTCTAGCTTTTACCCCAGTCACCAAGGGTGATTTTGAACTATTCTGAGCTATAACACCACCATCAATTGAGTCAACAAGCCAAACTCCTACAATTCATGCTAGGAATTTTGAAGTCCCGAACCTCTGAGTTTTCACATTTTATTGTAAGATCATGCCTAATACGCAAAACATTCAAATCCACCCTAAACTCATTCAAAATTTGCAGGCCACAACCCAAATACGCAATTCAATCATAAAACCCATTCTTGACTGGTTAGAATAATTAAAATTACCAATATAAGGCTATTTTGATCTAAAGTTGACCATGGTCACACTTAGCCTCCTCAAGGCTCATAATTTTAATCGAAGGTTGAAATCACTCTCGAATCATCTCGAGATCCATGCAACCTACCCAACTAAGTCATAAATCACCATCTGAAATCAACAAAGCTTTCAAAATAAAAATTCAAGCTCTTTAACCTAAAAGGTTGACTCTGGTCAAACCTCTCAAACCTCAAACCCTCCAAAATAAAAAAATCTCACCCAATCTTTATTATATCATCTCAGAAATGGTGTCATCCACCCCTACAATTCATGCATAAAAAAATGAAGATATTGAAAGGTTCAACCCAGGAAATGTATCAGCAATCGAAAATTGATCATGCGAATTATTCACATCCTGGCTCAGCTAATAATTGCACTCCTGGACTTCTACATAACGGACACCTATGGCAGGGATAGGGAGTTATCTTGAATGTACCCATTTTAACCATCATCTCATCATGAGGAATATCCATAGGGTTTAGAGTAAGGGAATCATGAGCACGAATCATTTAAGAAATCTACGATGGGCATATACCTAATATAGCACGATCTTATGAGCCGGTAGGGAAAATCAGAGCGGCTAAGTTCATGGAGCTGAGTGGGCCATGATACATGAGTTCACATATGTAATGAGGGTCATGACATGAAGCCAAATGGGTAATATTGGGATCACTGACGGACGGGGTTGCCTATCATCTTAGGGTTCTGAACGTAAGCATGAGTTAAGCGTAGCGTCGAGCCAAACATAAGGAAAACATCTAAAGGAGAATGGATTAATAACCCCAGATACTATTTATAGAACTTCCTTACAAGAAAACTCAAGACCTGACTTGGCCCTTCACTTACCATTTCCCTACCTTCCACGAAGTAAACCTGATATTAAAAATGCACAAGGGGATCTTGTACCTCGTACAGTAGTTCTTGGAACTAGCAATCATGGTAGGTTCGATATGAAGGCTTATAACATACCTAAGACTACATCTTAGGCTGACCGCCACTTTCTCTTGGTAACCCATGCTGCTGAGATGGGTGGGCTGCAGACTTGATAGCTGGGGAAGGGCTCCACCATCACTCAATCTAATGGAAGGGCAACCTCCGAGTCTGTGTCCAGGCCTACCACACTCGAAGCAATCATCCTTGATGATTAAACAACTTCCCAGGTGGTTTCTACCACACCTTTGGCAAACTAGCCAATTGGACGGTGCTATTGAATGCGCGGTTGGGGCACGACCTCTCTGGCTATCTCATTTGGCTGAATGGCAATCTTTGTGTTTATGACCAGGCTGGCCATAATAAAAGCAAGCATCTAAACCTGCCAAGTATTTTCCTAGGTGGTTCTTCCCGTAGCGCTCATAAACTGAGTAAGTAATCTTCCTCACACAAGGCTTGTATCCTCGAACTAAAGCTAGACACCCCTGACAAGGTTTAGAGCAACTCCCACTACTCGACCCTTTCTAGGAACTCTCCACCTCTTCGGTCCTGGGACTTTTGTTCTCCCTTTCTTCCCCTTAAACTCTCCACCCATATTCGGATCACCAAACTTAGACAGGTTCCTCTTCATGAAGTCCTGAACCCTAGTAGCTGAAGCCTCTCCCATGGGGTTCACTCATGCCATAGCCTGCTAGTTAGGCTGGGTGATCATGGCCCATATCAACACTCTGAGGACGGCCTCGAGTTCTGCATCCGTAACATGCCCGAACATGGGATCCATTAGAGTTGGTAGGGCTGGCTAACTCCTGTTGTTGTTCTGAGAAGACATGTTTCTGCACACACGTATGGCACGCGTTACAGGAATGGAGAGAGTCGAACTCATAGCATGAGATAGAGTCATGAAAGAAGGGAACATTCCCAAAACATCTTGTAGCCTCTTCGTCATAAGTGTAAAACACATCACACCCATGAAAAACACTCTACTTAACGCGTCTTTCAGACACCCTAGGACATTTCAAAACTTATTGCTCTGATACCAAGTTTGTCATGACCCGAACATAGGCCCTGATCGAGACATGGGACAAGGAGCCCCGAGAGACTCCAAGTCAACCAATGGATTGAACATGCATCTAACTCAACCAATAAAAGCGGAAGAAATATCATGATAAATATAGCGAAAGTCTAAACATAACATAACATCCCAGAATTGGATTTCACATCATACATGACAAGGTGATTACTATGCAAAGTCTAAAAGCCTTTAACATATTTGATGGATTGATGGGACAACACCCCAACTAACCCAAAAAATCTAAAACTTAGGAGAGACATACCAACCACGGATACTAAATGTCCTCAGAGGATGAGGACTCACCGATTCTAGCTGGACAGGTCTGACCGGGAAAGCAGGGGCTTAGGATGCTGCTGAGAAAGATCCCTCGGGCCTGTATCATGAGACGATAAAGCATAAAGTATGAGGTTAGTACGTGGAATGTACCGAGTATGCAACGTAAGTAAAACGGATAGTTAAAATACATAAAAGTTTATAAGAGTTGGACAATGTGATCATAACGTAAATATCATAATGAAAACATAAGGCTCAAGGTTTTCAAAACATTCGTACATCATTCATAATCATAATAATAAAAGAAAAGCTTTATTAAACATGACTTGAGCCAAAGGATATAATCATAACCACACATAAATAATGAGGAACAGTAGGAGATTCTTATAACTCACATACTCTATATGAGCACACATAGCGCCCGATCTCTAAACCCCTAGTCGGGAGGGTGCTTGTACCTTGCCAAGGGTAGAACCACGAAAGAGGTGTGATATCACAACAAAAGGCCCATTTGTGAAAAAGGGAACAATATCATGGAGGTCCCATCGTGGCTACATTGGCGCGTAGTTCTGAGACTCGGGGTATGCATGGACCCCGAGCCTACTCAGTGTTAAATAATACTCCCAAAATATATATAGTGCTCAGAGAATAATGTACATGAGATTCATAGGCTAGTTAAAATCATGATAATCATAAGCTTGCTTGAAATACGTGAACTAGCAATGAAAGTAAGGCTCGTGAGTCGGGCATAATTACAAATCCATAAATCATGAAGTTCATGCAAATTTGTAAAACATGTAATACTTGCTATTCATAAATTCATCATGAGCATTTGAGAGAAATCATATCATAAATCATAAATCATAATGGGTTAATGAACATCAAAATCAAAGTGGAATCATAACTTGATTTATCATGGAACATACATAAATGGCATGGTTTTGTAGAAATTTAAATCCAGAAGTTTGTAATTGAAGTATTCATAAAATCTGCCCATGGTTCATAAATTATGAGTTTATATATGAGAGGAATTAACCCTTAGATAGATCATAAGGGTTTCATAAGAATTTGGATAAAACCCCATAGAATTATCAATAGAATTTCATGAATTAGAGAGATATTGGGCATCGGTGTGAACAATTTCACCCATTCATAACCCTACATACCTGAGAAGAACTAATTCTACCACTCCCTTGATTGCCTAATGAAAAATTGAGAAGAACTTGGAAGAAATTGAGCTTTATCACCTCTATAGACCTTTACACTTGCATGCATGAATAGGAATAGATTAGAACGAACTTAGCCCTCTTAAAACTCACTATTCATATCTTAAAATGACGTAGTTTAGGCCTTAGGATCATAGGAATTACGGATAATCCCTTACGAAATTCACAGAGAAAAACAGACTGTTAGTCCCAATGAGGGACTGGACGAGTGGTTACCTAAAACCACGATTGGTCGCCACAGTCATCAATTGAATTTCCAAAGCTTTACCTAGAACTCACCACGGGGACCATCATGAGTCATTATTGGTGACTACGACTCATGGTCACCACTCATCCTCTACACTGCCAGAATACCAGGGCGGTCACCACGGGTGACACCACGACTCGTGGTTCTTGCCAACAAGTCGTGGTTAGGACCCATTAGGTGCATTATCCCATACATCCTCTTCCTTCACCCATCCCTGACCACAGGTGACCTAAATGCTCGTGTTGCTGAACGCAACTCATGGTCACTCCCGTGGTCACCCAAACTTGAAAATTATCCAACAAGTCAAACCTTCTCACCACGAGTCGCTTAACGACTTGTGGTCCTCCTGATAGGTCACAGGACGACTCGTTCTGTGACCTGATGCAGAAAATCATATTTTCTCCATTTCAACTCCCATCTTTTGAGGTATAACAAATATATTTGTTCGAATAAGAATAAATTAACCCTAAAAATATAGTTATCAACATAAAAGAGGTCCATTTCATACCTAAAACACTAATTATAAATTATTAGATGGTTCTTGTTATAATTTGATGAAGTATGAATAGAAAAAAGGAAATAAAAACTCCAAAAAGAAGAATGTCAATTACTTTTCAACTTATTTGTAGATTTGTCATTCATAGAATCAACAACACTATTTTTGTTTTGCAAACTTACCATATTATAGTACACGTGAATCTAAATGTGAAGGTAAGTGGTGCCTATAAATTCTCAATAAAATTCATAGTACTGATGTGGATAATTCAGTATCTTCCTCATGCTAAATTAGTGATACATGTAAACTCAATTTCTCCTGAGAAAACCTTTTTGGCTTGCAAGAGTTTTTACACAATTGACATACACTTTTTTCTTTTTCTTAAGAATATCAAGTTCTTACTCTATGTTGCCACGATGCCTTTATGTAATTGAATCATTCATATTCATAAGAGCTTAAAGAATCATGTTCAATCACATCCAATAGAGTTACAACAAAAATTGTATTTAGTTAGAATGCCTTCCAAACCAGAATGATTTACTGAAAATGAGAGACAGGTTCCTCGAGCTCGACTATTAAATCGATGACATCCAGTTATAGGTAGGGGCTATGGCCAATGCGTTCAGGAAAACCATGGGGAACATTTTCAACAATTAACCTGAATGAACATTGTTCAGGTTTCAACTTCAAATGACACAAACCTGAATCAAATTCCTTTTAAGATCAGAAGACCATTCATAAATCAACTGGATGTTCCTATTCAATAGACACGTAATATTGATAATGAAAATAATGATTTGGACCTAATTTTAATACTTTGAGGCGAAGAGTATCCATGTTTGAAGATTGGAAATCTTTCTTTGTTTATCTCAATTTTTACCCTATTTTCCCGTTATATTAGGCCCAAACGACAATTTCCTGAATGAATTTGTTATAAAATAACATTATTTTTCTTCATTCCAGTTTTACTTTCTTTTCAGAGTGTTATTCACCTCGGGAAATACTAAAGTCTATATTTTAATTTAACCTTTCTTACAACCATATAAACATTTTTTTATCATCACTAATTTACACATTATTACATAAAACAAACTAAAGATTAGTATAAACTATATTTATTTGTATCATCCAATACTTTCAAATAGTTGGATATCATTTTCGTAAAATTATTGAATTGTGATTTAATCTTGTACACGTCAGAGAATCAAAATATGAAATAGAGGCATATCTAGGACAAATTTAGCATGTTTTGTTAAATTCACTATTTTTCTCTTGAATGATGTATATATACTCAAAAGGAACTAACAATATTAAAACGTGATATTTGGACCTGAAAATTTTAAAATGTGGTTGACTAATGAATTAATGGAAATATCAAATTAAGCTTGATTTGAGTGCCTTTGAATATATATATTTAAATTACAACACAGAAACAATTCAAGCATCCTAACAACATATCGAACAATTCACATGTTTCCTATCAGATTATCAAACATGCTTATAGAAGTAATCCTAAAATACCTATGTGGATGACTATAATTTTAATTTTTAAATGACAAATCAGCATACTTTACAATTGGATTCATTAGCGGATGTCATTGCCCTAATCTCAAAAGGGGACGATATTGGGTAAATTTTTATATTACTAAAACTTTTTGGAAAGAGTTTTTCAATACATATACACAAGTAAAAAAGTTAAGGTACTCAGTATATTAGTTGGGATAATAATAAATTAACCTTAACATTATAGTTATGAACACAAAAGAGAACCATTTCATATCCAAAATAATGATAAGAAAGTTATTTGATGGTGCCTATTATATTGTGATGAAGAAGTAGGAATAGAGAAAAAGGAATTAAAACACCTTAAAAAGAAGAATGTCAATTACTTTTTAACTTATTTGTAGATTTTTCACTTTTAGAATCCACAGTGCTATTTATTTTTACAAACTTACCATATTATAGTGCATTTGAAATCTAAATGTGAAGGTAAGTGGTGCCTATAAATTCTCTATAAAATTCATAGTACATATGTGCATAATTCTATGTCTTCCTCGTGCTGAATTAGTGATATAGATAAACCCAATTTCTCTTCAGAAATTTTTTTTGGTTTGCAGTATTTTTTACATATTTGACATACACTTTTTTCTTGTTCTTAAGAATATTGAGTTCTCACTCTATCCTCCTCCGATGACTTTTATGTAATTGAATCAATCCCCCTTATCAAAGCTTCAACAATCATGTTTAATCACATCCAATAGAGATACAACAAGAATTGTATGTACTCGCACTACCATCCCAACTAGAGAGATTGACGAAAAATGAGAGACGAGTCCCTTGAGCTCGACTATCGACGACATCTAGTTATAGGTAGGGATTGTGGCCAACCGTGGGGAACATTTTCAACAATTTATAAGAATGAACTTTGTTCAGGTTTCAAATTCAACTTATACAACATATGAATCAAATTCCTTCAATGATCACAAGAGCTTTCATAGATCAAATGGATGTTCCTATTCAATAGTCACGTAATGTTCATAATGAAGTGTCACAACACAAATGGTCATGATTGGCACCCACATTAACTCTCCAATGGTCGAACCAACGAATCCTGATACTACCCCCATAAACAAAGCATTCATGAAAAAGAAATCAACTATTATGAAGAAAGAAACTATTTTAGATCATTATATTGCGCATACTAAAACCAAATAACCAATTTCCCAGAACCCGATTGTCATTGCACCAGACGTCTATTTTTACAAGCTAAGGAACTAAACTAAAAATGAAATAAAATGTTTGAATGCCCAAAAGAAGGACATCTACATGGAAGGAGAGATCTGCGTCCTCATTTGTTCACCTTCTTGATCCACAAAAGCTGCTAGTTCATATGTGAGGGCGCGAAGAACTGTCGGGCTCAAACTCTGCACTCAGAAAAGAAAGCAGGGGTAGGGTTAGTACATGACACAGTACTGGTAGGCACCATCGGCTGACCTTAGATAATAACATATAAGTACAATAACAAAATTACAAACCATTTTATGAATACTAGTTCTACTCAGTAATCAACCGGTTTGCTCACTAGATTAGGCCTCTCGCTGTAGCGGTCACTTGTCCTGCTGGAGCGGCAATGCTTAGGCAGTAGCTCGACAGGCTGCCCCTTCTTAGATCATCCATCACACAATTCAATAAAATCAATAGTTATTTTTCACATACTCCATGAATCCATCAACGACCATAATGAAAAACAAGCACAATAGTTATTAAGAGTTATAAATCCTCAGTTATTTTCAAGGAAAACTGCTCAATAACCACACATAGTGACAAAGTCATACTTAGCATTAACACCACGTTCCTTTTTATCAATTAGTGTCATATCTAACAATAAGTTAGAACATTATCGTAATATGTTTCATATCCACCTCCTGAACATAATTGAAATCACAAACAATAAGCGAATAACAAAACCAAGGGTAACATGACGGACACACACCTCTGTCTTCTCCCCTTAACACTCAACCACACAAATCCTGTACACATATACTAGTGGGTCTTATTTATGCCCAACCAGTAATTACCTGTAGGGGACTTTAAAAATCCATGTACTGTGCCGGTGTGGCACCCGCTCCCACTCATATGCTCGTCCGGATGCTCCCCTAGGACACGAGCCACTCAAATATTATTATTCTCTAGCCCGAGTACTCCCCTTAGGCTCGAGCCTTTTATTTTAAGATATTAATATCTTTTCATTCATTTTTCTCATAAATCATGCCAAGTGAATCATTGCATCATAAATAAAGTTACAATCTACCTCTAAAATCAGCCATAACCAATTAACCATTCATCACAGGTAAAAACATTAGCATATATCCAAAATCATTTAACAAGTCATCAAAATTCGACATCACATCTTAGTCACATCCTTAAGATAGATTAACAATAATAGACTCACATATCACCAAAAAACAATCATATATCAACATTCTACACCATACATGCCATTATATATGTCTATCCCTATAAACTTTAACCTACCTCAATTTGGAAATTAATAATTTAATAACTCCACAGGAGCCTTGCCTTTCCTAGAAGCTTCGGAATGCGTGAAATCTACAAGACAAGAGTAATTCATTAATTACCCTTCAATTTAGAGCGTAACATATCAAACCCTCCCATTCCCGGTGATTTTGAGAGTAAAAACCCCAATTCTTCTAGGTTATAGTCCTATAATTCCCGCGTAGCCCTCGTTCTTGACATCTAATTCTAATGGAATGATCAACATAATTCAGCATCATCCAAATCACCCCACCATTCCAGCCCTAGTTAAACAACCTATGGTTCTTCCTCTAGAAAACATCCACCATTATAGGGCTACAAAGATTGTAGGATAAAATCACTTACTTTAGAGATAGAGAATCGAAAATGTTACCTTTGGTGAAGGAATTACAACTCTGGAAGATTTTTTCCATCCTCTAGACATCCTGATCACATTTTGGAAAATAATAGGATGAAAACCCCGTAATTCCCACATAAACCCACTTTCTTATTCTCGTCTTCTGCTATAGTGGTTACCTCTCTACTGCAGCAGACCAACTATAGCGAACATGGGGCTGTTGTGGCAGTCCAAACGGTTACTCCTCTATTTCCACCATGGCGGGACTCTGACTGCTACCACGGTCTCGCTGTAGCGGAAATCCCACTGCTGCAGCGGTCCCCCGGACCAGTAGCTACCCAGACTGTACAGTTCTCTACTTAGTTTATTTCAAAACCTCCGTATCTCATCCCTAGCAAGATTTTTATGTTCTATTTTAACCATTCTGTAATGACGTCCGGGTCATTAAATCACATACCAATTAAAATAACGTTCATCCCCAAATGGTCTACACAAAAGTAGGAAGAATATGTACAAGATATTATGAAAAACTGGGGGTACTTGACTCATATTTCAACCTCGGTCTCCCAAGTGGCTTTTTCCATCGGACAGTTCTTCTACTAGACTTTTACTGTTGGAATCTCCTTGGACTTCAGCTTTTGAACCTTCCTGGTCAATATTGTTATAGGTTCGTCCTCATATGACATATTTTCATCTAGCAGCACAGAGTCCCACTTGATGATATATGATCTATCCCCATGGTACTTTTTTTAACATGGACACATAAAATGTCGGATGCACTCCAGACAATTGTCACGACCCGAACAAAGGACCGGATTGAGATACTGGAAAAGAAACCCCGAGAGGCTCCAAGTCGACCCATGGCATGGTCATAGCATAACATTAACAATAAAACAACTAACTGACTCATAATTAAGCGGAAGCTAACTGATACATAAAACATAATCTAATAAAATTCTGATATATGAACTGAATCTGTTTACGAAATCCTGAAAGCCTCTACTACACTGATGAGTTACTTGGAAAAGCCCCCAGCTAACTCATAAACTCTGAAAATTGAAGTATAAATGAAAATAGAAAACATAGATAGCGTCCTCGAGAGATGAGGACTCACCACAAGCAACTGAGATGGGAATGGAGCATATCTAACAATACGGCTGACTCTAGAAACCTGAATCTATATTATGAAATGATATAGAACATAAAGTATGCGGTCAGTACTTGAAATGTACTGAGTATGTGGGAAATGTAAGTAAACTAGACTTGCATGTGTACAAGAGGGAAGTAAAATGATGCATCCTGAGCATATCAAGAAGCTGTAATACAATGACTCTGTCTGTGATGTACGTATGTATTGACATAAAGCTTTTACTTGAAAACATTTTCTGAAGTATAATCAAACTGATGCATAGGGGTCACATGTTGTATATATACTAAGAACTGAAGCTATAACTGCTATCATACACTTAACTGGACATCTGCTAATAATTCAGACTGAATCATTCTGAATCTGATTCGAATTGAAATTTGAGTCTATACAGAGCTGATATCATGGACTAAGCTAAGGGAGACGTTCTCTACTACGGAGTGTCCCTGATTAACTAAGGGAGACTTTCCCTGCTAATGAGAATCCCTGACTGAGCTAAGGGAGACATTCTTTGCTAATGAGAATCCCTGACTAAGCTAAGGGACACAATCTCTCTAATGAGAATCCCTGACAGAGCTAAGAGAGACATTCTCTGCTTATAAGAATCTCTGACTAAGCTAAGGGAGACATTCTCTGCTAATGAGAATCCCTGACTGAGCTAAAGGAGACATTCTCTACTAATGAGAATCCCTGAGTGAGCTAAGGGAGATATTCTTTGCTAATAAGAATCCCTGACTGAGCTAAGGGAGACATTTTCTGCTAATGGGAATCCCTGACTGAGTTGAGGGGAAACATTCTAACATAGTGAGGGAAACATTCTCGATTATGGAAAGTCCCAATAAACTAGAACATAGTGGTCACTAGTCTAACATCATTCGTCTAGTCCAAGTCACTTCAGATAATCGGAGACATGAGCATTAAACCATTTACATCATACAAAATATCATACTGAAGCCATTTAGAGTTGATTAAGGGTACTTTCTACTAACAATGAGCCGAAACGTCTGAAGGATCATTCTCATGTTGTACCATCATAATTCATATCATCATAGTCCTGAGTCATTGCTTAAAGCATACATTCTACTTTCCTTAAGCATTGACAGGTTCAGATCATTTAAACATGTACACAAAATTTAAATATCAAATTCACATTATATGTCATATATTCTAGATTCATGAAGGCTCCATAGATTCAACTCATACCCAAAATATTTACATCAAAACCATAGTGAAAACATGTACATACTTCACATTGTTCAAAGCTCATAAGTTCTAATTGTGTTCCAACACATATAATACAACATATGTTCTAGAGTTATCGGGACCCATATGATCTACATATACTTTAAACATGGATACAAGTTCATGATAAAAGCATGTGAACAATTAAGGAAATACCATTCCAAATTCTAGACTAACTCATGGTGAAAATCCCACATTCATGCTATTGACATATCATACCCATATTTCATGAAGGTTAAAGTAACTTCATAAGCATACACTATTATTAACCATGATGGTTCTTAGAATTTAGGGAATGCATATGAGAATTTATGCATAAATTGAAACCCTAGAAAATTTTTTCTAGCATCAAAGGGTTTGGGTTTTTAGTATAAAAGTTTGGGGCACAAGGATGGAAGGAAATCGTTGTTGAAAACCCACATACCTGATTATAAAGGATTCCCAAATAGATCTTGAAGATTGCAGCTCTTGAACGGAACCCTAGATGATCCTTGAGCTTGAGAGATGAAGAGGTAGAAAACTCGCTGATGGTTTTTGGAAAAGTGGGGGCTTAGCCTAGTGAAAACCCCTTTAATTAAACCTTTGAAATTCCCAAAACATCGTCATTTAGGAATTGGGAGCATACGACTTTACCAAAATACCCCTGGGATTAAGATTAAAAATTTGCCTGTTAGTGACCATGACCCTCACCATGAGTCGTTGGTCTTTACAATGGCTAGTGATGACCATCCGTTGCCACTGGGGAAAATTTCTTAGCTTCTCCTTCCTCAACCACGACCAATAGGATGAGTAGTTACCTCATCCAACGACTCTTCATTACCTTCTATTGTCACCACTAGTCCAACCCTCTATTTCCTTCCAACGACCGATACGATGGGTTGTTACTCCACCAAATGGCTTGTGGTCTCTTTTCAGCGTCACTGAACTAGAAACCCCGAGATCCAACTAACGACTTCTAAGGATGACCCTTAACAACAACCGATAGGTCTTCCTTGGCTCGTCTTCTATGGGAAGCCTGGTCTACCAGCTCACCACGGCTCCATCCAACCGGTTGTTGTTTCCCACAACAACTTGTTCCATCCTTCCGTGGTGTCAAACATACTTAGCATTTTTATTGAAACTCTTCCAAAGACTCACCTAACAGACTGTTATAGCACCCCATGACTCATTCGACGAGTCATTCTATGAGATTTCTCTGTTGGTTTAAAGCTGAACTCTATCTAACTATGGGGTCTGATCGTAGAAACTTTTGGGGTGTTAAAATATCTCCCCCTTAGGAACATTCATCCTCTGATGTTTGATAAACACACTGAAAAATTAGGGAAATAATTGATATCCCAAATACTGAGCATTTAAAACTAAAACTGAGGGAGTATCTGACTCCAGACTGATCTTACATATCTGAACTGACATCTAAATCATACAAGCATGCTAAGGCACAAGAGGGACTGAAAGACATGAAACTGACATGGAACTAGATAGATCGCTGAGAAGGATTCTTTCCCTCCTATTAGCACTGAGCTGGTATGGACTGAGTCATCATTCTCAAATCACTTTCTGATACTGAGCTAGAATTAATGATATTTGATCTAACTGAAAGTAGGGAACTCATGAGCTTGAATCATTCATGACATCTAAAACTGGGCACATACATGAGGTACCCTTATCTACTGAGCTACGAAAGCAACTTCTAAAGACTGAGTTCCAGTTAAACATACTGGAAGACATGAGTTAACATACATAGCTTGTTCATAACACGAAGATGAGCCTTAAGGATTCATAGAGTAAGACCAGCATCACTGTCTGATGTGGCTCCCTAGAAATTTTGGAAGTCTGCACATGGGAATGGGTAGAGCATAACTTCAACTGAAATACAAAAGAAGTTATCTGAACCTAAAGGGGTTGACATACCACAACTGTTAGGGATGGAACTCCCTTACTAGCATACTCATGATCTGACTTGTCTCACATACTTACCATCTCCCCCTTAGCTTAAAACCATGATTCTAAGGCTCCTGAATCTTTCTTAAGGTTAGGGATAAATGAATAACTCTTAGCCTCTCCTTCACCTCTAACATTCACTGTAACCCTCATACTCATAGCTACTACACACCATACATCGACAACTCCTTCTTAACAAATATCACAAAGGCTTCTTATCCAACTCTGGGGTTGTTGGGACAGAAATATGCATAGAATGGAATGAGAAATTCATAACATACATGTGACTACTTTTGCCGACTTTCCCTAATCCTGATATGCTGCCAAGGCATAAGAGCGGTTGTGACGCTATCCCCCACTTGCTTTAGATGATCCCCCTACTTAAATGGGTAGTTCACAGGTGCCATTGAAGAGGTGGTTGAAGCTCTACTCTCACCCCTCTTAGCTGGTGTGCAATCTCAGTGCTTATGATCCAACTTGCCGCACCAAAAACAAGCATCTGAGCCGATCATGCATTCTCCCAAATGGTGCTTCCCACAACTCTTACAAGATCGATACATAATCTCCCTTACCTTGGTCTGTACGGAACACTGGCTGTCAAAGGTGCTGGGGCTGATGATCTCTGTTCGGAGCATGAGCGGTGTCCACCACTCAGCCTCTAAGGGGAAAACTCTGAATCTCCAGTCCTAGCCCTCTTGGCCTCTCTCTCTTTTTCCTTCACCTACTCCACTTCTATTTTGTTGAGCGAATATCAGCAAACATAGAAAGTCTATGTCCTTCTGCAACATGGCGGTCCTGCACTCTTTTACCAAGGAGCCTGACCCTCCATTCACAAATCTACTCACACGAGCTCTTTGGTCGGCTACCATCTCCGGTGCATACTTGGACTACTAGGTAAACTCTAATGCATACTCCTGTACAGTCATGTTGTTCTGTTCTCAAGTTGATTAACTCTTCCACCTTTCCCTCCCTCAACTCCCTAGGCAAAAACTTGTCAAAGAACACAGTTATAAACTCATCCCAACCTATGAGGGCTGCTCCAATTCCCCCACTATCACTCCACTGACAAAACCATATATGAGCGACTCCTTGCAGCTGATAGGAGGCTAAGTCTACGCTCTCAATTCCCGTCACCCCCATGATTTGGGTGATCTTCTAGATCTCCTCCAAGAACTCATATGGGTCCTCATCCACCCTTGACCCCAAGAATTCGAGTGGGTTCATCTAGAGGAAATCTCTTACCCTCGCAGTCGTTATGTTCCCATTCTGGGGAACACAAGCCATCACTTGCTGAGCAATATAGGTAGTCATGGCCTTCGCCAAAATATGAAGGGTTGCCCGAAACTTAGCATGAGTAATATGGTTGTCCATCAAGTTCACTGGAGCTGGTGGGGCTTGCTGGCGCCCATTACTATTTATTCTTCCATTCGCTCGTCTAGGAGGCATTATCAGTGAGCACGTAAAGCACGAGTCATGAGAGGAAATGTTAGAGTTTCATGCTCTATGCTTGATAAAAATTATGAAAACAAGGGAAAATTCCTTAATGTCTTGTGGCATCTTCATCACAAGTGTGGCGTGCTTCACACAAATGAAGAAAACTCTACTTAACGTGGCTTTCAGACACCCTAGGACAATCTAAGCCTTTGCTTTGATACCAAGTTTTTCACGACCCGAACATAGGCCCGGATCAATACACGGGACAAGAAACCCCGATAGGCTCCAAGTCGACCCATGGCATGGTCATAGCATAACAATAACAAGATAAAAACTAACAGAGTCACAATTAAGTGGAAGCTAATTGGTATATAAAACAAAATAGGATAAAACTCTAATACATAAAGTAAATCTATTTACATTATCCTGAAAGCCTCTAGTACACGGATGAGCTGCTGGGACAAGACCTTAGCTAACTCTTAAAGTATAAAAACTATAGCTTTAATGAAAATAGAAAACATAGATAGTGTCCTCAAAAGGTGAGGACTCACCACATGCAGCTGAGATGGTAAAGGAGCATATCTAACCACGCGACTGAGTTTGGAAACCTGAATCTATATCATGAAATGACATAGCACATAAAGTATGTGATTAGTACTTGGAATGTACTGAGTATGCTGGAAACATAAGTAAACTAGACATGCAACTATACAAGAGGGAAGAAAACCGAATGCAGCACTGAACATATCATGGAGCGGAATACAATGACTCTGTCTGAGATGTATGTATGTACAGACATGAAGCTTTTATGTGAAAAAATTTTCTAAAGTATAATCAAACTAATTCATAGGGGTCATATGTTGTACATATACTAAGAACTGAAGTTGTACCTGCTATCATACACTTTACTGACCATTTGCTAATAATTGACACTAAATCCTTCTAAATTTGATTTAAACTGAACTCTGAGTCTATACAGAGATGAACTGAACTGACATCATGGACTAAGCTAAGGGAGACGTTCTCTGCTATGGAGTGTCCCTGGCTAACTAAAGGAGAGTTTCTCTGCTAATGAAAATCCCTGACTAAGCTAAGGGAGACATTCTCTGCTAATGTGAATCCTTGACAGAGCTAATGGAAAAATTCTCTACTAATGAGAATCTCTGACTGAGCTAAGGGAGACATTCTTTGCTAATGAGAATCCCTGACTTAGCTAAGGGAGACAGTCTCTGCTAATGATAATCCCTAACTGAGATGAGGGGAAACATTCTAACTGACTGAGGGAAACATTCTCGACTATGGAGAGTCCCAATAAAGTAGAACATGGAGGTCACTAGTTTGACGTCATTCTTCTAGTCTAAGTCACTTTAGCTAATCAGAGACATGAGCATCCAACCATTTGCATCATACAGAATATGATACTGAAGTCATTTGGAGTTGATTAAGGCTACTTTCTACTAACAACAAGCCCAAAAGTCTGAAAGATCATTCTCATGCTTTATCATCATAATTCATATCATCATAGTCCCTAGTCATCATTTAAATCAAACATTCTACTTTTATTAAGCATTGATAGGATCAGATCATACTTTAAACATGTCCACAACATTTAAATCTTGAATTCACATTATATAGAATGTATTCTAGATTTATGAAGGATCTATATATTAAACTCATACCCAAAACATTTACGTTGAAATCATAGTGTAAACATGTAGATACATCACTTTGGTCAAAGCCCATAAGTTCTAATCATATTCCAACACATATAATACAACATATGTTCTAGAGTTGCCGAAACCCATATGATCCACATATAGTTTAAACATGGATACAAGTTCATGATAAGAGCATGTGAACAATTGATGAAATCCTATCTGAAATTCTAGACTAACTTATGGTGAAAATTCCACATTTATGCTATTCATATATCATACCCATATTTCAAGAAGGTACATGTAACTTCATAAGCATACACTACTATTAACCATGATGGTTCTTAGAGAGAAACATATGAGAATTCATGCATAAATTAAAACCCTAGAACATGCTTTTAAGAGTCAAAGGATTTGGGTTTTTAATATAAAAGTTTGGGGCACAAGGATTGAAGAAAATCCTTGTTGAAAACCACATACCTGATTAGAAAGGACTCCCAAATCGGTCTTGAAGATTGCAGTTCTTGAAAGGAACCCTAGATGATCCTTGAGCTTGAGAGAAGAAGAAGAAGAAAACTCACGGATGGTTTTTTGGAAAATGGGGGCTTAACCTAGTGAAAACCCCTTTAGTTCAACCCTTGATATTCCCAAAACGATGTCATTTAGGAACTGGGAGCATAGGAGTTTACAAATATACCCCTGGGATTAAGCTTAAAAATCTTCCCGTCAGTAACCACGACCCTCACCATGAGTCGTTGGTCCTTACCATGGCTCATGGTGGCCATCCGTTGCCAATGGGGAGAATTTCTCGCTTATGCTTCCTCAACCACGACCAACAGGATGAGTTGTTACCTCATCGTATGACTCATCACTACCTTCCGTCGTCACCTCTGGTCTAACCCTCAATTTTCTTCCAACGACCGATACGACAAGTCGTTACTCCACCTAACGGCTCATGGTCTCCGTCTGTCGTTACTAAACCACAAACCCTGAGCTCCAACTAACGAATCTTTAGGAAGAACCATCACAGCAACCAATGAGTCGTCACTTGGCTCGTCATCTCTGGGAAGCCTGGTTTGTCCGCTCCCCCGGCTCCATCAAACGGGTCTTTGTTTCCCATAACAACTCATTCCATCCTCCCGTGGTGTTACACATAGTTAGAATTTTTCTTGAAACCTTTCCAACAACTCACCCAACAAACCATTAGAGCACCCCATGACTCGTTGGATGATTCATTTTGAGAGATTTCTTTACTGGTTTTCTACTGAAATCAGTCTAACTCTAGGGTCTGATCTTAGAAATTTCTGGGGTGTTACAACAATCGTTGCGGCAATGCCAGCTTATAGGCCACTTCCCCCACATGTCATAGTATTTTAAATGGAACAATATACCTAGGGATGAGCTTGCCCTGCTTCCCGAACCTAATCATCCCTTTCATAGGGGACACCTTGAGTAGTACTTGCTCCCCTTCCATGAACTCCATGTCCCTGACCTTCTTGTATGCGTACTGCTTCTGGCGGCCACTAGAAGATCCTGGATTATTCGAACCTTTTCCAAGGTATCCTATAACAAATACGTCCCCCAAGGTCTAACCTCAAATGCATAAAACCACCTAATTGGAGACCTGCACTTTCTCCAATACAAGGCTTCAAAAGATGCAATACCAATGGTCAAGTCGTAGCTATTTTTATAGGCGAACTCTGCCAAGGGTAAGAACTTAGCCCAATAACCCCTGAAGTCTATCACACATGCCCGGAGCATATCCTCCAACACATGAATAGTTCGCTCCAATTGCCCGTCTGTTTGAGGATGGAAGGTTGTGCTCAAGTCCAACCTCGTACCCAACTCGGCCTGCAAGGTCCTCCAAAAATGGGAAGTAAACTAAGCGCCCCCGTCTGATATAATGGAAACAGGCACCCCATGTAATCAAATAACCTCCTTCATATATAGCTTTTCTAGTTTTTTCACATTGTAAGTCACCTGGACCAGCAAGAAATGAGCAGACTTGGTCAACCTGTCAACTATGACCCAAATTGAGTCAAACTTCCCCAAGGTCTTGGGAAGACCGACCACAAAGTCCATAGATATGCTCTCCAATTTCCACTCGGGGATAGGAATTCAATGAAGTACTCCTCCAAGATTTTGGTGCTCGAAATTCAGTTATTAACAATTTAAACACTGAGCCACATAGTTCATAATGTCTCGCTTCATCCTACCCCACCAATAATTTGTTTTAGATTGTGGTACATCTTCATAACTCTGGGGTGAATGGAGTACCTCGAGTTGTAAGCTTTTTCCCAGTTTTAATCATCTAACCAAATCGAGGAACACACACCCGCCCTTTTATTCTCAAGGACCCTTCATCATCTAACACTACTTCCTTGGCCTCTTCCCGCAGGACTTTATCCCTGATTTAACCCAGCTTTTCATCTTCAAACTGTCTAGTTTTGATTTCCTCCAACAGCAAGGATTTAGCCTGCAGGTTGTCTAACACTCCACCATTTTCGATATGTGACAATCTTACTAAGATTTTTGCCAAAGTTTGGATATCCCTGGACATCGGCCGTTGTGTAGCCTCCAAGCAAGCCAGGCTGCCCATGCTCACCATCTTTTTGCTCAACGCGTCTGCCACAACATTGGTCTTTCCTGGGTGGTACACGATGGTGATGTTGTAATTCTTGAGAAATTCCATCCATCTCCTCTGCCTCAAATTGAGGTCTTTCTTGGAGAATACATACTGTAAGTTGTGATGATCCGTGAACATCTCACATCGAGCTCCATAAAGATAGTGCCTCCAAATTTTTAGTGCGAACACCACCACTACTAACTCCAGGTCACATGCGGGGTACTTCTTTTCATGCACCTCCAGCTGTCTCGAGGCATACACATTAACTTGTGTTTCTCGCATCAACACAACAGCTAATCTACACAGTGAGGCATCACAATACACAATAAAATCTTTACCTTCCATGGGTAACACCAAAATAGTTGTTGTAGTCAGCAAAGCATTGAGTTTCTGAAAGCTCGCTTCACATTCCTCTAACCACTGGAAGGGCACATCCTTTTGGATCAACTTGGTCAATGCCGAAGCGATGGAGGCGAATCCCTTCACGAACCGACGGTAGTAACTATTAAGCCCCACAAAACTCCAGATTTCTGTCACATTACATTAACTTGCCCAGTTCCTGACAACCTCCACCTTCTGTGGATCAATTTGGATTCCCTCCTTGGAAACCACATGCCCTAGAAAGGACACTAATTCCAACCAAAATTCGCACTTATTGAATTGGGCATACAACTACTTCTCCTTTAGCAACCCAGTACAATCCATAAATGATTTTCGTGCTCCTTCTTGGTATTAGAATACATCAAGATATCACCAATAAACACAATAATAAAGGAATCCAAATAGGGTTTGAAAATACCATTCATTAGGCTCATGAGTGCGGCCGGAGCATTAGTGAGTCCGAATGACATGACTGGAAACTCATAATGTCCGTACCTTGTCTAAAAGGCTGTCTTTGAGATATCTTCAGCCTAAATTATAAATTGATGATAACCTGAGCTCAAATCAATCTTTGAAAATACAGTCGTTCCTTGTAACTGGTCAGACAGGCATCTATCCAAGGAAGAGGGTACTTATTCCGAATAGTTACCTTATTCAACTGGCGGTAGTCGATGCACATCCACATACTACCATCCTTCTTCTTTAGAAACAAAATCGGGGCACCTCACGGCGACACACTCAGTCTAATAAATCCTTTACTAAGCAACTCCTACAACTACTCCTTGAGTTCGCTCAACTCAGCATGTCCCATTCAGTATGGAGGAATCGAAATGGGCCAGGTTCCTAGTTCCAAGTCTATACAAAGATTTATGCCACGGTTCGGCAGCATACCGAGCAAATCTGTAGGGAACACCTATAAGAACTAACAAACAACCGGGACCGACTCTATGTAAGGACCCTATGAACTAGTATCCCGAACATGCGCCAAATACACTAAAAACCCCCACTCTATCAACTTACGAGCATGAATATAAGGAATAAGTTTCTTAGGAGTAGGACTACAATTCACTTTCAACTCCAACATAGACGACCCTGGACCCAATATAGTGATAGTCGTAGCATAGCAATCCAGAATGGCTTGGTAAGGCGACAACGAACTCATTCCCAAGATTATATCAAAATCAACTATGTATAGGATCACTAGGTCCACTAGAGTATCAAATCCCATGAATTCAACAATGCAGTCAGGAACAACCCTATCTACTAAAAAAGAATCCCCAATAGGAGTAGACACACGAATAGGAGTATTAAGAACATCACACACAAGGTCACAACCCAAAGAAAAATAAGAAGACACATAAGAAAATGCAGAGCCCGAGTAAAAAAACTAATAGCTATTCTATCAGCCACAAAGATCATACCTGTGATAACAGTGTGTGAAGCCTCTACCTCCGGTCTACCAGGAAAAGCATAGAAATGAGCTTGGCTACCAGCCTAAGAACTGCCCCAGTTGGGCCGTCCCACCCTTCTACCTGCCTGGGTGACACCCCTACCTACCTGAGCACGTCCCCTACCCTACTGAACGCAACCTCTAACAGTTGGCTGACCACCTCGTCCCAGCTATGGACAATCTGGACTGAATGCAGTACCTCCTCTCCTGACTGGGGCTGGAGCTCGAGGAATTTGGTGAGAAATAATCTGCCCACCCTATCCAAACCTGGGGCACCATTTTTGTATGTGCCCATACTCACCACACTCTTCGCAGACCTTCTCAATAACCATTCTCTGAGCTGGTACAAAAGAAATTAGACGAGCTCCCAAAATCAGAACGAACCATTTGAGTACCCCCAACTACACTTATCGGTCACGAAGCTGTCCCTGGTGGACCTCTGGCTGACACCTGCATGGCAGACCGAATAGGGCGTCTAAAGAAACCTTATGGTGCTGGAGACTTCACATAAAAACCACTAAAAGAACCAACTCTCTTAGCCTTCTCTGCATTTTTAGCATAACCCTCCTGCCTTACCCCTTTAACCGACTTCACGTACTCTAACACCTCCTGAAAAGTTTTACCCAAAGAGACCATCTATAGAGCTGGTACTTGGAGACCCACATTCAGGCCTTTAACCAAATGTCTGATCCTCTCCTCCTCGGTGAGAAACAAGGGTAGAGCATATCTGGAAAAGAGTGAAACATGGACTCGTATGCAATCACTGATGAGCTCTCCTGCTCAATGGTAGTGAATTCATCCCGCCTCCTATCCCTCAGAGTGCGGGGAACATATTTCTCCAGGAATGTGCAGAAGAATTAGGGCCATGACAACGGTGGTGACCCTACAGGTCTACACTCTATGAAAGCCCTCCACCAGAGCTTTGCATCGCCCATCAGCTGGAAGATAATGAACTAAACACCATACTTCTCCACGCTCCCATCTTACAGAGCCTTTCGTGTCAATCTATGATGACTTCATAGGAGTCCTTTGCCTCTGTGCCATAGAAGGTGGGAGACTTCATCTTGGTGAACCTAAAAAATAAGTCGTTCTCTTCCCCTGTCATAATATGTCCTTCCACTAACCTCAGGAACTCCACCGCCTTGATATGTCATCAATCAGTAAGGCCACAACAACTGCATGCTGAATTCATAGTTGTTGTCCCGCTGGAGTTGCTGGCGCTTCCTCAATGTCCACAAGGCCACTCAAAAGGGTGAGGAGCTAATCTAGGACCTCTGTGGATGCTGGCACGGCAGGGGCTTCTCCCTACATGGGGACCACGACCTCAACTACCACCCACTCCTGCTCTGTTTCTGGCATGGGAGATACATACCTCTCGCAAATTGTAGCAAGAGCACGGGCCCCTCTAGCCGCAGCAGGTCTCTGGCCAAAATCTTTGCCCCTTCCTCTACCGTGGACTGGGGCCGCCACTGTGGGCTCAAGTGCTGCGTCTCTATTAATGCTTACACATGTTCTCACCATCTGAGAAGGAAAGAAGAAAAGTTGTTAGATACCCATTTGGATCACCAAATACCAATCAGAATCAAGTAATAGCACAAAAGGAAAGATGGAGGGAATTTTCCTAAAGTCCTGCAGCCTCTTGAACAGAAGTTAGGGACGTCTCCGCACCAATCCATGAGACTCTACTAGACCCGTCTTAGTGCAATGAGATTAACAAACCTAGGGCTCTGATATCAACTTTTTCACGACCCAAATGATCATGATTGGCACCAAAACTAACCCTCCAGTGGGCGAGCCAACGAATCCCGATACTACCCACATAATCAAAACATTCATGAAAAAGAAATCAACTATTGTGAAAAAACAATTTCAGATCATTACACTGTGCGTACTAAAACCAAATAACTAATTTCCTAGAACCTTATTGTCATTGCACCAGACGTCTATTTTTACAAGCTAAGGAACTAAAACTAAAAATGAAATAAAATGTTCAAATGTTCTAAAAAAGGACATTTGCAAGGATGGAGTGATTTGTGTCCTCATCTACTCAGCTTCTTTATCCACAAAAGCTGCTAGTTCACAAGTGAGGGCGTGAAGAACTGTCGTGCTCAAACTTTGACTCAAAAAAGAATGTAGGAGTAGTGTTAGTACATGAAATAGTACTAGTAGGCATCATTGGCCGACCTTACATAATAACATATGAGTACAACAATAGAGATATAAAAAGGGTCCTCAACTTTAAGCAAAATTACAAGACATTTTATGAACACTAGTTCTACTAAGGAATTAGCTGGCCTGCTCACTAGATTAGGCCTCTCGCTGAAGCGGCAACTTTCACATACTACATGAACCCATCAACGACCATAATGAACAACAAGCACAATAGCTATTAAGAGTTACAAAATGTCAGTTATTCTCAACAACAACTACTCAATAACCACACATAGTGACAAAGTTGCAGTTAGTATTAATGCAATGTTCATTGTTATCAATTTGCATCATATCCATAATAAGTTAGCATATTCTTGTATACGTTTCACATCCACCTCATGAACATAAATGAAATCAGAAACAATAAGTGAACAACACAACCAAGGGTAACATGATGGGCACATACCTCCGCCATCGCCCCTTAACACTCAACCACACGGATCATATACACACATGCTAGTGGGTATTATTTATGCCCAACTAGTCATGACCTATAGCGGACTCTTGAAATTCATGTACTATACCAGCGTGGCACCTGCTCCCACTCATATGCTCATCCAGATGCTCCCCTCGAACACAAGCCACTCAAATATTATTATTCCCTCGCATGGATACTCCCCTTGGGCTCGAGCCTCGCATTTTTAGATATTAAGATCTTTTCATTCATCATTCTCATAAAGCATGCCAAGTGCATTATTACATCATATAGAAAGTTACAATCTACCTCTCAAATCAGCCATCACCAATTAACCATTCATTACAGGTAATTACATTAGAATATATACAAAATCATTTTACAAGTCACCAAAATTCCATATCACATCTTAGTCACATTCTTAAGATAGATTAACAACAATATAATCACATATCACATAAACATCCAAAGACCAATCATCTATCAACATTCCACACCTTACATGCCATTATATAGGTCTATTCCTATAAACTGCAACTTACCTCGATTTGGAGGGTAAAAATTCAACTACTTCGCAGGAGCCTTGCCTTTCCTCAAAGCTTCAGAATACATGAAATCTACAACACAAGAGTAATTCGTTAATTACCCCTCAATTTAGATCCTAACAGATCAAACCCTCCCATTTGGGGTGATTTCGAGAGTAAAAACCCCAATTCTTCTAGGTTCTAAGCCTATAATTCCAACCCTCATTCTCGACATGTAATTCTAAGGGAATGATCAACAAAATTCAACATCACCCAAATAACCCCACAATTCTAGCCCTAGTTTAACAACCTATGGTTCTTCCTCTACAAAACTTCCACCATTAGAGGCCTACAAAGATTCTACTATCAAAATGACTTACTTTAGAGATAGGGAATCGAAAATGTTACCTTTGGTGAGGGGATTACTACTCTGGAAGGTTTTTCTATCCTCTAGACTTCCTCATCCCATTTTGGAAAATAATAGGGTGAAAACCCTATAATTCCCACTTAAACCCACTTCCTAATTCATTTCATCTCCTACAGCGGACCCGCTACAGCGGTCATGGGGCGTTGTGGCTGTCCAAATAGTTATTCCTTAATTTCCACCACGGCGGGACTCCAACCGCTACCACTGTCTCTCTGCAGCAGGAATCCCACTACTGCAGCGGTCCCCCGGACCAGTAGCTACACAAAATGTACAGTTCTCTATTTAGTTTATTTCACAACCTTCATATCTCATCATTAGCTAGATTTCTGTGTTCTATTCCCTTAACCATCTCGTAACGACATCTGGATCGTTACATGAAGATACTGATTTGTACGTAATCTTAAGGCTTTGAGGCGATGGGTATCCATGTCTGAAGATTGGGTGTCTTCTTTTGTTCTTGTTAATTCTTTTCCTATTTTCCCTTTATATTAGGCCCAAGGAACAATTGCTTGAAAGATATTTATAAAATAGCCTTATTTTTCTACTTTTTAGTTTTACTCTCTTTTTTAGAGTGTTATTCACTTTGGAAAATACAAAATTCTATATTTTAATTTAACATTTCTTATAATCGAAGAATGTGTTTTTATTATCACGAACTTACACGTTAATATAAAAATGAACTAAAAATTAGTATAAACTATATTGGTTTTAGTCATCCAATACTATCATGTAGTTAGATATATTTTTTATAAAATAGTTGAGTTGTGATTTCATTTGGTACTCGCTGGAGCATCAAAAGTTTTAATAGTGGCATATCTAGGAGAAAATTTAGTAAGCTTTATTGAATCCATTATTTTTCTCTTGAACGATATATATATATATATATATATATATATATATATATATATATATATAAAAATCAAATAAAACTAATTCTTAAAACTTAATTTTTATACGTGAAATTTTTAAAATGAAGCAGACTCAATTAATCAAAATATCAAAGTAAACTTGATGAGAGTGAATTTGAATATATAAATTTAAATTTACAAGAGGGAAACAATTTCAAGCAAGCTAACCACATACCTAATTAGTCTATTATTATTTATTTTTTTTAACAATTCACATATTGCCTATCAGATCGTTCAACATGCATATAGAAATACTCCTAAAATACCCATGTAGATGGCTGAAATTTTAATGTTGAAATTACAATTTTGCCTTTTCTACAATTGGAATCCTTAGATGATGTCATTGCCCTTATCTCAAAGGGGACGATCCTAGGTGAATTATTTCTCTAAAACTTGTTTGATTGAGTTTTTGAATACATATACAGCGGTAAAATAGTTAAGGTAACCCAATATATTTGTTGGGATAAGAACAAAATAACCCTAACAACATAGTTATCAACACAAAAGAGGACCATTTCATACCTAGAATACTAATAATGAAAATTATTAGATGGTGCCTATTATAATGCGATGAAGTATTATAGAGTAAAAGGAAATAAAATAACTCCAAAATGAAGAATGTCAATTAATTTTAAACTTATTTGTAGATTTTCCATTCTTAGAATCAATGGTATTAATTTTTTTTTTTGCAAACTTACCGTATTATAGTACACGTAAATCTAAAATTGAAGGTAAGTGGTGCCTATAAATTCTCCATCAAATTCATAGTATTGATGTGCATAATTCAGTATCTTCCTTGTGCTGAATTAGTTATATAGGTAAACTCAATTTCTCTCTAGAAAACTTTTTTGGTTTGCAATTTGATACATATTTTGACATACATTTTTTTATTTTTCTTAAGAATATCGAGTTCTCACTCTATGTTGCTCCAATGCCTTTTATATAATTGAATAATTTCCCCTCATGAAAACTTCAAGAATAATGTTCAATCACATCCAATAGAGTTACAACAACAATTGTATTTACTTGGACTACCATCCTAACCAAAAGCATTGACGGAAAATGAGAGACGGGTGTCTCGAGCTTGACTATTAAATCGACGACATCCAGTTTTAGGTAGGGGACTTGGCTAATGTATGCAGGAAAACTATGGGAACATTTTCCACTATTAACATGGATGAACAATATTTAGGTTCAACAGACACAAACCTGAATCAAATTCCTTCTGAGATCACGAGACCATTCATAGATCAATTGAATGTTCCTATTCAACAGACATGTAATGTTGATAATGAAGATAATGATTTGGACCTAATCTTAATGCTTTAAGTCCAAAGAGTATCCACGTTAAAAGATTGGAGATCTTTCTTTGTTTACCTTAATTTTTACCCTATTTTACCCTTATATTAGGCCTCAACAACAACTTGTTGAATGATTTTTTTTATAAAATAGCATTATTTTTCTTTTTTCCAGATTTGCTATCTTTTCAGAGTGTTATTCACCTCAGAAAAAACTGAATTCTAAATTTTAATTTAACCTTTCTTACGACCATAGAATATTTTTTTTATCATCACAAACTTAAAAATTACTACGTGAATAAACTAAAAATTGGTATAAACTATTGAGTTTTATCATCCAATACATTCATAGAGTTAGATATTAGTTTTGTAAAATCATTGAATTGTGATTTCATCTAGTACACGTCGGAGCATAAAAATTTGAAATAGAGGCCTATCTAGGACAAATGTAGCAAGTTTAATTAAAGACACTATTTTTCTCTTGAACGATGTATATATACTCAAAAATAACTAATAATCATAAAACTTGATTTTTGGACCTAAAAATTTTAAAATGTAGCCGACTAATGAATTAATGGAAATATCATATTAAACTTGATTTTAATGAATTTGAATACATAAATTTTAATTTACAAGAGAGAAACAATTTCAAGCATCCTAACAACATATCTAATAAGTCTATTATTATTTACTGTTTTAACAATTCACATGTTTTCTATTAGAATGTCAAACATGCATATAGAAATAACCATAAAATACCTATGTGGAAGACTATTAATCTTTAAATAACAAATAAACATACTTTACAATTAGATTCATTAGCGGATGTCATTTCCCTTATTGATGTGCCGTGATTTTACGGAACTTTCAACGCTTAAAACCAAGAAATTATGCACATTCCAGGTATGTTTATATGGGTATAAGGTATTTTATGCTTAATGTGCAGGAAAACAAGTCTAGAACTGATTTTGGTCGAACTAATGCTGAAAACAACTGATAGGTGACTGCTAGGCACTCAACGAGTCATTGGCAGGAGGCACGACCCATCACTTGAAGTATTGGCTAAAAGGTGAAGTTTTGAAGAAGTGAAAAAGTGTACTTGACGAGTTGGAGGAACGACTTGTTACACCTGGTAACGAGTCGTGAGGTCAACCATTATGTTTGGAAGGGAAAATTTCAACTAAGTGTCCAGTGGAGTTCACGACCGACATCACGAGTCGTCACCTGAAGGAACGACTCGTTTACAAGCTACTGGAACCATCCGCGAAGTGCACTGGATTTTCTGAGGAAGTAGACCACAAGGGACCTAACGACTCGTGCTAGGGCACAATAAGTTGTTAGGTGACCTGTTGCCAAGCCTAGGTACGCTGCCGAGGACGATTGTTTTAAAGCAAGGAACAAATCGTCAGAGGGCCTAACGATCCATCACATGGCCCATTTCCACTACCAACCTGGTTTCTAGATTTATTTAGGAAAATGATTTATATGTATTATAAATATCCAATTTTAGGTTTATTTTAGGAGAGGAATTTTTAGACAATTTTTTGGACGGATTTTAGTCGATATTGAGAGTGAATCTTGAACGAATTTGTGAGGAATTTCTTGAGAGAATTTTCATAAAATTTTTCTTGATTCAAGACACCAAAGCTACATTGGAATTTTATTCAATCTACTTGATTTTTATTCTACAATAATTTGTAAGTTGCAATTATGATTGTGATTGCAATAACACAAACATGGGTAGCTAAACCCATACACTAGGTTTGTGGGAACCAAGACGAATTAACACACATAGGTAAAAATACCTAGTGATTCTTGAACGGGGTTTTATGCCTATATTGTTTTTCCCTTCGTTTTGATTGATTCATGACGGTTGTAAATGTTAGGACTTGCCTTATTCTTACTTACCGGATCAAGGGGATAATGAATGGAAAAAAGGGATTAACAACGGAGATTTGAGTCTACCAACCCTCATATAATAGCTTGAACTTGTCCGAGGGATAGCTAATATGATATTAAGGGTAAGGGTCAATTAGAGAACACCCTTATACAGACCAAGTTGCATGGTGAAAATCATCTAGATAGGGGACCAACCATTTAGGTGAACCTAACTTACCAATATTGCATGTTAAACACCAGAAAAGATCCATAGTGTAAAATCCTTATAGTTATGAAATCTTGGGGAACAAAATCCTATTCTAGTCGTAAATTGACTAAAAACCCAATTTAATACAAGCATTCATTAGTTTTACTTTAGTTTATTATTATATAATTTTTACCCCTTTGGAAATAAGTAAATTAATAGTAATAGTTATTCGCATTAACCTAAGTTTACCATATTCCCTGTGGGATCGACCTCAACCTCTGTTGGGTTCTATATTTGACAATCGACTGCTTATATCTCAATTGCGAGGTGTAATTTGGGTGACATCACTTATCTCAAAGGGGACGATATTGGGTGAATTTTTATTTTACTAAATCTTGTTACAATGAGTTTTCCAATATGTATACACAACTAAAAAAGTTAAGGTACTCAATATATTAGTTGTGATAAGAATAAATTAACCCTAACAACATAGTAATCAACACAAAAGAAACCATTTCATGTCACGCCCCGAGCTTACACCTGGACGGGACACGGTACTTGGAGTCACAAGTAACCTCAAGTCAACCCCTGGTCTATCTTACACTAGCATTCTGAGTAAACATATAAATATAGCGAAAACTTTAAAGTAAACCATAAAACATTTATGAAAGAAGAGCTGAATCATACATTCTAAAAACATCTGAACTAAACTACAAGTTTGAAAAACCAAGTTTGTGTCTAAAAGACATTACAACTTATGAGTTGCAGGGACAAGCCCCCAACTAACTCCAAGTCTAAATAGAAGAAAACAAAAATAAAAAAAATAATCTTCGTCCTTGAAAGATGAGGACTCACCAAAGAGAACAGTTGGAGTCTTCCGAGATAGATCGGCTAGTGAGGCGGAGACTGAGATCCTGTAGTTGTATCATTTTTATGATACAACATAAAAGTATGTGTCAGTACTTTGAATGTACTAAGTAAGTGAGAAAAATCATACACAAGATATAAAAATGCTGAATTGAAAAGACATGCAATGACCAACTGAAACTACTAAACTGAATAACTGTAATAACTGACATGGTCTAAAAGACCATGTCTGATGGTCAAGGACATGCCATAAATCTGAGATACTAAACTGAACTAATCTAAACTGACTAGTCTGAAACTGAACTGAGCTTACTAGTGGGAAAGTCTATAACCGACATATAACCACGTGAGCTCGATATGGAGTCTCATGTATACAACCATCGATAGGATCCAATATACCTTGCCAGGGTATAAAGGTATAAACTAGGTGATCAAAAATTTGGGGCCATGAGGCCAATAAAACTTTAATCTATGGTGGCAACGTAGTTGTGGGAACCTGGGTGCACTAGAACCTCGGTATGCTCAATGCTAAGTCCTACTCCTACTAAATAGTCCTATACTGATACTAAGATGATAGCTCGAATGTAATACCTTGGGAACCCAAGGATTAGACCCGAGAGTCAGAACGGTGAAAACTTGAAATTTCACACCAGATCACAGAATGATCCATAAAGTGGCACGTAAGGAGTGACCACGAGTCATCCGGTGACTCGTGGTCAAGCAGGGCCTGGCAAGGTATTGGGTGAGATCACGAGCACGACCATGAGTTGCGGTCAGACGTCACGACTCGTGAGGTCATATGTGGCATGGGTTGAGAGATTTTCTAAGGTTTTCAGGAAGTAGGGGCCACTAGTAGTGACCATAAATCGTGGTTAGCCACCATTATTCATGGGGTCCCTTGGGGTTCCCTGTGTGAATTGGCAGTAGACTCCACAACTCCAGGGCACGAGTCATTAGCCCTGGTCACGAGTCGTCCAATCCATCATTGGGATTGGTAGTCAGCAAATCTTTGCGATTTTAGTAAGGGATTTTCCGTCATTCCTTAGTCCTATGGGCCTATATTACGATGTTTAAGGCTCTTTTTGTAGGGTTTTGAGAGGGGAAAACCTATTCTAAGTTATTTCTTTCCATGCATGCAAACTTGAGTGGTTGACGAAGTGATTCAAGGCTAGATTTCAAGGCTTCCATCCAATTTCCTCTTGGGAAATTAGAGAAGTGGTGGAATGTATCCTTTCTAGGTATGTAGGGTTATGAGTAGGTGTTTCCATCCAAACCCATGCCCAAATCTCTGGCTAAGCATGAGAATTCATATGATCAAGTTATGGGATCTTCACCCAATTGCATAATTCTTCAATTTCTATATATGGGTACAATTAGATTGTGTTTATATTGATGAATTGTGAAGCTTGGGCAGATTTTAAATTGTTCTCAATCCAAATTATATTTTCTAAATTATGAAATTAAATGCCCATGGATGAGAAGTTCATGAAAGAAGAGAATGATGATGAATGTATAATGATGATGAGATTTGATGATGAAAGCGGTTTTCTAAAGCTACACATGATTATGATATTGTTTTTAAAATGAATTGTTTTCAATTCCCAAAATAAGCTTACCACATTGTTTGGAGCGAAGTCTTCCAAATTTCATATTATTAGCTTGTGGTATGTTGAGTTAAATACTCCTATGTATAGCTTACCTCATGATTTGGAGTAGATGCTCCCATTTATATTAGAGCTCGTGGTATGTTTCAAATCAAAGCTTCTCATATGAATAAGTTCATAGTTAAGATGTATGTCATTATTGTCTTTGTCAAAGGACAATGTTGAGCTTCATTTTCACATGATGTCGAGTCTATGCATGATTTCATTATGAGCTTTGTCAAAGGAAAATGTTGAGCTTTTATTTTCATATGATTTTGAGTCTATGCATGATTTCATTATTGAGCTTTGTCAAAGGACAATGTTGAGCTTCATTTCATATGATGTTGAGTTATGCATAATTTCATCTTGAGCTTCGCCAACAGACAATGTTGAGCTTTGTTATATACGATGTAGAGCATTGCATATTTTAGGAGAAGAGTCTAGTAATGAGCGGGCTAAGGGTCGATCACCCTATGCCCCAGAACTATGCGTAAATATAGGTTGATATTAATATATTATTGGGACCTCCCTTGTGTGCTAACCCCGACCCTATTGGCCCTTAAGCTTGATATCGATATCATAGTATCATCCATAGCCCTAGCAAGGTTATGGATGGATATACCCAATTGACTGTGATAGTTGGGACCACGTAAGCACTATCATGGTATGTCGGTTAAGTTACGAGTCTCCCAATGTATCTACTATTCAGATTTGCATATTCATTACTCAAGGTGATTACTTTTCACATGCATGTTCTAAAAGCAAGGTTTGATTCAATGTTCAGCCTTTATCATAAATGTTATGTTTCTGGTTTGAGTCATTCAGGTGAGTGATGATGTTATAAAGCTATGCATGGTCATGTGATGATAAGATTTCGATTTCAGAATGAATGTATGTAGCCCTTCTTCTCAGACTTGAAATCTTATGATATATTATGAAATGTTTTTAAATGATTTATTTTACTTAAGAGGTTTTATTTATCTTGCATACTTGGTACATCCCACATACGGACCGCATACTTTCTATGTTGTATCGTTTCAGGATACAGGACTCATCTCGCAGCTTCAGCCCTGCTCTTAGACAACTTTCTGGAGTTAGTATCTGCTCGGATTGGTGAGTCCTCATCCTTCGAGAACTAGACTATCATTTTCCTTTATGTATTTCCAGTTTTAGTATTGTTGATTTATTTGAGGTCTTGTCCCATCCACTTGTACAAACTAGAGGCTTTTCGGACTTATGTATGTGTTAGCTTCGGGTACTTATTCTTATGTTATGTTTAGTTGGACTTCCGCTAAGTTTTATTGATGATTTCTTTAGTTTATTGAATGAGTTAGTTGTATGCTTATTCCATGGATCGACTTGGGGTCTCTCGGGTCCCTTGTCCCGTGTCTACAATCCAAGCCTCCGTTTGGGTCATGAAAAAGATGGTATCAGAGACATAGGTTTTGAAGTGTCCTAGGGTGTCTGAAAGCCATGGTAAGCAGAGTCGATTTCATAGGTTTGAAGTGCACCACACTTATGACGAAGAGGTTACAAGATATTTATGAAATGCTCCTTCTATGTCGTGTGATGAAAATTCTCTTTAACCTTCTTACTCATGCTAATCGTGATTGCAGAATCATGGATCCCTAAAGAATGAATGAAAGGAGGAATGGAGTTGGTGAGGGCTACGAGAATGGAAAGGGTTATGGGCATCAGCCACCTCCACCAATTCAGAAGCCTCAGGCACCGCAGCAAGCCGCTCATGCTGAGTTCTGGGCCACTATTCAGATGCTTGCACATGCCTTGACCGCTCAAGTCAATCAGTAGGCCATTGCGCATATTCCGCAAAATGTCAATGTAGTGGCAGCTCAAGTCAGAGATTTCTTGAGGATAAACCTACCAAAGCTTCTAGGGTTCAAGGTAGATGAGGACCCGCATGATTTCATTGATGAGATTGTCAAGATCACCCATGTCATGGGGGTGAGTAGTGTTTAGTGCGCAGAGTTGGCCTCCTACCAGTTGAAGGGGGTTTCACATATCTGGTTTTGCTAATGGAAGGATAGTAGGGTCACAGGAGCAGGTCTGATCACGTGGGAGGAGTTTCAAGTTGCATTCCTAGACCGGTTCTTCCATCGGGAGATGAGGGAGCTGAAGGCAGCTGAGTTTGTGAATTGGAAGCAGGGAGGATGAAAGTGCAAGAATATTCCCTCGAGTTCACACTTATCGAAATATGCCTCAGAGTTAGTGACCGACCAGAGGGTGCGGGTGAGTAGATTTGTGCATGGTATAGCAGGGTATTTGGATAAGGAGTGTCAGATTGATATGCATCACTAGGATATGGAATTCCCTTCCATAGTGTTGTATGCCCAGCAGATGGAGGAGCATATTCAAGGGAGAGGGAGGCCAAGAGGGCCAAAACCAAGGATCACATATTCTCTCAATAGAGGTCCGGTGGTGGACACTGACAACAAACTCACCAGAGATCATCATCCCTGGCATATTCGAATTGACTATGCCATCCAGGCCTATACATGTTCAGAGAGGGTGAGCATTAGGCTCGAGGGGTCAGAGCAGTAGATTGACAGATTCTAGCATCCCATCTTGTCGCAGGTGTGGTTGGGTGCACATAGGCCAGTGCTTGGCAGGTTCAGGAGCTTGTTTTGGGTGTGGGCAGCCTGGACACATGCTTCAAGATTTTCCAACTGTGAGGCAGGATCAAGTTGGGGGCTGAGGCCTAGATTCTAGTTTAGCAGCCCCTCCCCCATGCTCAGCAAATCAGGGTGGATCTACTAGCAAAGCTGGTGGTCAACACCAGAACAGATTCTATGCTTTAGCTTCGCGTTAGGAGCATGAGGTCTCCCCAGATATGGTCATGGGTATGTTACGAGTCTTCCATATTGATGTATATGCTTTGTTAGATCCGGGGCTACCTTGTCCTTTGTGACACCACACGTGGCTAGTAGCTTCGGAGTCAGTCGCGATGTTTTGTTAGAACCCTTCTCAGCTTCCACTCTAGTAGGTGACACAGTTATAGCTAGAAGGCTGTATAGAGGTTGCCCGGTCTAAGTCCTTCATAAGATCACCTTAGTAGGTTTGATAGAGTTAGCCATGACCGATTTCGATGTCATTCTTGGCGTAGATTGGCTATTTGCATGCTATGCTTCAGTCAATTGTAGAACCCGGGCAATAGAGTTCAGATTTTTGGGTGACCCAGCCTTAAAATGGAAGGGTAGTTCAGTTGTGCCTGTAGGTCGATTCATTTCCTACCTTAAGGCTAGAAAAATGATTTCTAAGGGTTGTATGTACCATCTAGTTAGGGTTAAGGATGTCAAGTATGAAACCCCTACTATCCAGTCAGTTCCAGTAGTACGTCTGTATCCAGAGGTCTTTCTTAATGATTTGCTAGGTGTCCATCCCCAGTGGTAGATTGATTTCTGTATAGATCTTCTTCCCGACATGCAACCTATATCTATTCCACCCTAATAATGGCTCCAACCGAGCTAAAAGAGTTCAAGGATCTGTTGAAGGACTTGTTGATAAAAGGGTTGTATTAGGCCAAGTAAGTCTCCATGGGGTGCACCAGTCCTATTCGTTCAAAAGAAGGATGGTTCTCTTCGGATGTGTATTGATTATATGCAGTTGAACAAGGTCACCGTTAAGAACAGGTATCCGTTACCCGGGATTGATGATTTTTTTGACTAGCTTCGTGGTGCCAAGTGTTTCTCCTAGATTGATCTCAGGTCTGGGTATCACCAGCTCAAGTCTAGATTGATCCCAAAAACCGTTTTCAGGACTCCGTATGGTCACTACGTATTTGTTGTTATGTATTTTGGAATAACCAATGCCCCTGCAACTTTTATGGATCTAATGAATAGTGTGTTCAAGGCATATTTGGACATGTTCGTGATTGTGTTCATTGATTACATCCTTATATACTCCTGGAGTGAGGAGGAGCATGTTGCTCACTTGAGAGTAGTGCTTCAGACCCTCAAGGATCATCAGTTGTATGCAAAGTTCAACAAGTGTGAATTTTTGTTGGACTCCATGGCATTTTTGGGCCATGTGGTATCGAGTGAGGGCATAAGGGTAGATTCTCAAAAAATCGAGGCAGTGAAGAATTGACCTAGACTGGTGAACCATTCTGATATCAAGAGCTTTTTGGGCTTAGCGAGTTACTATCAGAGATTTGTTGAGGTCTTTTCATCTATTGCGACACCTTTGACCAAGTTGACTTAGAAGAAGGTAAAGTTCCAGTGGTCGTATTTTTGTGATAAAAGCTTCCAAGAGTTGAAGACTCACTTCAGCACCAGTGCTGACCATACCCGAGGGTACCGAGGGTTTTGTGGTGTATTGTGATGCTTTGAGAATCATACTTGGGTGTGTGTTGATGCAGCATGGGAAAGTGATAGCATATGCCTCAAGAAAGTTGAAAGTCCATGAGAAGAATTATCCCACCCATGATCTTGAGTTGGCCGCGGTGGTGTTTGCAATGAAGATATGGTGACATTACTTGTATGGGGTCCACATGGATGTGTTTACGGACCACAAAAGCTTGCAATATGTGTTTATGCAGAAGGATCCCAATCTTCTGCAAAGGAGGTGGTTGAAGCTTATAAAGGACTACGACATAAGTGTCCTTTACCATCCGGGTAAGGCTAATATGGTAGTGGATGCACTTAGTAGGCTCTCTATGGAGAATGTGTCCTACGTGGATGAGGGAAAGAAGGAGTTGGTGAAAGATGTCCATCGACTAGCGAGGTTGGGAGTTAGATTGGTCGACTCGACCGATGGTGGCGTTGTTGTGCAAAACGGCTTAGAATCATCCTTGGTGACGGATGTGAAGGTCAGACAAGATGAGGATTCAATTTTGATAAAACTGAAGGAAGCCGTTGGAAGTCAGGAGGTGGGGGTCTTCTCCCAAGGGGGAGATGGGGTGCTGTGGCACCAGGGCCGACTATGTGTTCCAGATATTGATAATTTTAGGGACCGGATATTGCATGAGGCACATGGATCCCGGTATTCTATCTATCCAGGTGCCACCAAGATGTATCATGATTTGCAGGAAATATATTGGTGGAACGACATGAAGAAATATATTGCAGAATTTGTAGCCAAGTGCCTGAACTGTTAGCAAGTTAAAGTCGAGCATCAAAGGCAGGGAGGTGTACTTCAGGATATGAACATTCCCACTTGGAAGTGAGAAGATATTTAATATGGATTTCATTACGGGCCTACCTTGTACTCGCTGACACTATGATTCAATGTGGGTGGTGGTAGACAGGCTGACCAATGCTGCACACTTTCTATCGGTCAAAACCACGGATTCAAAGGATGATTATGCCAAACTGTATATCTAGGAGTTGGTGCAATTACATGGAGTGCCCTTGTCTATTATCTGAAACCGAGGTACTTAGTTTACCTCTCAGTTTTGGCGGTGTTTCCAAATATTGCTTTGGACTCAGGATAAACTCAGAACAACATTTCATCTGCAAACGGATGGTTAGGCAGAGCGAACAATCTAGACCCTCGAGGACATGCTGAGAATTTGTGTGATGGACTTTAAAGGTATTTGGGATGAGCACTTGCCCTTGATCGAGTTTTCTTACAATAACAACTATCACTCCAACATCCAGATGGCACTGTTCGAGGCTCTTTACAGGCGGAATGGTAGATCGCCCATCGGATTGTTTGAGGTTGGTGAGGCAGCTATGATAGGACCTGATTCGGTTCATGAGGCTATGGTGAATGTTCAGTTTATAAGGGACAGGTTTAAAACCGCTCAGAGTCGTCAAAAGTCATATGCTGATATGAGGAGGAGAGTGTTGGAGTTCAAGGTGGACGATTGGGTATCTCTGAAGGTGTCTCCCATGAAGGCAGTCATGAGGTTTGGAAAGAAAGGAAAACTCAGTCCCCACTATGTTGGTCCCGATTGGGTTATGAAAAGAGGTGGTAAGGTAGCGTATGAGTTGGACTTGCCATCAGAGTTATCTTTAATTCATCCCGTCTTTCATATATCGCTCTTGAAAAAGTGCTTGGGTGATCCATCTTTAGTTGCCCCGATAGAAAAGCGTTGGTGTGGGAGATAGCCTCAGTTATGAGGAAATTCCAGTTGCAAACTTGGATCGTCAGGTTCGGAGGCTGAGGAACAAAGAAGTTGCTTCGGTGAAGGTGTTATGGAGAAATCAACATGTTGAGGGAGCTACGTGGGAACCCAGGGTAGCTATGATGGCTAAATACCCTCACCTGTTCCCTACCAGATCAATTTCAGTTTGAGGTATTAGTTTTTTCCCTAATTCTCTTATCAGTTTCCATGTACAGTTCATGTGCACAAGTTTGATTTATGATATGATAGACTTATATGATGTCTGAATTCGGTTCAGCTATGTAGTCCTTTATGGAGGTAGTCATTCCGCTAGTTTTTGGGTTAAAATGATTAGTATTTCATTATGATAATTGCATGTTTCTATTTTCTGCTTGTTTCCAAAATTTGAGGATGAATGTTCCCAAGAGAGAGATATTGTTTTACCCCGGGAACCTAAGGATCAGACCTAGGAGTCATAATGGTGAAAAACTAAAATTTCACACCAGATCACAGAACGATCTATGAAGTGGCTCGTGAGGTGACTCGTGGTCAAGCAGTGTCTGGCAAGGTGTTGGGTGAGACCACGAACACGACCACGAGTTGTGGCAGAACTCACGACTCGTGAGGTCATCCTTGGCATGGGTTGAGAGGTTGGCTAAGGTTTTGAGGTAGTGGGGGTCACGGGTGGTGAGCACGAATCGTGGTCAGCCAACACGATTCATGGGGTCCCTTATGGGGTTCCCTGAGTTAATTGGAAGTAGACTCTACGACTCCAGGCATCGAGTCATTAGCCCTGGTCATGAGTCGTCTAGTCCCTCGTAGTGACTAGCAGTCAGCAAATCTTTGCGATTTTAGTAATAGTTTTTCCGTTATTTCTTAGTCCTAGGGGCCTATACTACATCGTTTAAGGCTCTTTTTAAAGGGTTTTGAGAGGGGAAAACATATTCTAAATTATTTCTTTTCATGCATGCAAACTTGAGAAGTTGAAGAAGTGATTCTAGGCTAGATTTTAAGGTTTCCATCGAATTTCCTCTTGGCAATCAGAGAAGTGGTGCAATCTATCCCTTCCAGGTATGTAGGGTTATGAGTGGGTGTTTCCTTCCTTACCCGTGCCCAAATCTCTAGCTAAGCATGAGAATTCATATGATAAGTTATGGGGTCTTCACCCAATTGCATAATTCTTCAATTTCTATACATTGGTACGATTAGATTGTGTTTATATTGATGAATTGTGAAGCTTGGGCAGATTTTAAATTGTTTTCAATCCAAATTATGTTTTTAAATTATGAAATTAAATGCCATGGCTGAGAAGTTCATGAAAGAAGAGAATGATGATGAACGTATGATGATGATGAGACTTGAAGATGAAAGAATGTTTCTAAAGCTACCCATGATTATGATATTGTTTTCAAAATGAATTGAGTAGATCCAAGTATGATACAGCTTCGAGCAATGCCCACATCTTGATTTGAATTTATGATTTTCCTGAAATAAGCTTACCACATTGTTTGGAGCTAAGTCTCCCAAATTTCATATTATTAGCTTGTGGCATGTTGAGTTAAATACTCCTATATATAGCTTACCTCACTATTTGGAGTAGATGCTCGCATTTATATTAGAGCTCGTGGTATATTTCAAATTAAATCTTCTCATATGCATAAGTTCATAATTGAGATGTATGTCATTATTGAGCCTTGTCAAAGGACAATGTTGGAGCTCGTGGTATGTTTCAAATTAAAGCTTCTCATACGATGTTGAGTTATGCATGATTTCATTTTGAGCTTCATCAATAGATGATGTTGAGCATCATTATATATGATGTAGAGCATTGCATGTTTTGGGAGAAGAGTCTAGCACCAAGCGGGCTAACGGTCGATCACCCTATGCCCCAGAACTACGCGCCAACGTAGGTTGATACTAATATATTATTGGGACCTCCCTAGTGTGCTATCCCAGTCCATATTGGCCCTCAAGCTTGATATCGATATCATGGTATCATCCATATCCCTGACAAGGTTATGGACGACTCTATCCACTTGAGAGTTATTGTTGGGATCACATAAGCTCTATCATGGTATGTCAGTTAAGTGACTAGTCTCCCACTATCTCTACTATTCAGATTTGCGTATTCATTACTTATGGTGATTACTTTTCACATGCATGTTCTAAAAGCAGACTTTGACTCATTGTTCAGCCTTTATCATAAATGTTATGTTTTAGCTTTGAGTCATTCGAGTGAGTCATGATGTTATAAAGCTATGCATGGTCATGTCATGATAAGATTTTGATTTCAGAATGAATGCATGTAGCCCTTCTTCTAATATTAAAAGCTTATAATATATTATGAAATGTTTTTAAATGATGTATTTTTACTTAAGCGGTTTTATTTACCTTGGATACTCGGTACACTCCACATACTGACTGCATACTATTTATGTTGTATCATTTCATGATACAGGACCAGGCTCGCAACTTTAGCCCCTCTCTTAGATAGATTTTCGGAGTTAGTATCTTCTCAAATTAGTGAGTCCTTATTCGTCGAGGACTATACTATCATTTTCCTTTATGTATTTCCAATTTCAGTATTGTTGAGTATGGGGTCTTGTTCTATCAACTCGTGCAGACTAGAGGCTTTTCAGACTTATGTATGTGTTATATTTGGATGCTTATTCTGATGTTATGTTGAGTTAGACTTCCGCTGAGTTTTAGTGATGATTTCTTCAGTTTATTGAATTAATTAGTGGTATGCTTATACCATGCGTCGACTTGGGGTCTCTTAGGGTCCCTTGTCCCGTGTCTACGATCTGAGCCTTCATTCGGGTCGGGACATTGAAACTGGGCCCAAGACTAGTTAGGAATACATATCTGAAAGCACCTTGAGAGTCTTATCGGACCGAATTCTAGAACTGGGTTCTAAGACTGGTCAGAGCATGCTTATCTAGGAGCTTGTGACTGTCTAAAGAACAAATTGTAATTCTGAAGCTGGGGTCCGAGGGCTGGTCCGAGCTTCTTATCTAAAAGTGTCATGACCGCTTAAACAACTACTAAAAGTTATATTCAGTCTAATTCTGATAACAGGGAGGCACTACTGACACCTCGAGAATTTCTGTAGTGAAACTGAACAGCTAACATTTCTTACTGACATTGAGTATTTAACATTTTAACTGAACTATAATTATATCAATCTAACTAAATTTTCAACATCAAACTAGCAATATGGGAATCCTCAACACTCAAAGGAATCAAGAAAATTTCACTATTTAATCATTATTGCAATATTCTAGATTTTCTATGTTCAAGGACTAGGGCTAAATTTCACATCACGAGAACAAACATCATTTCAGTCACAAGTTGGTGGTAAATATCTATAATTAACATAAAATAATATTCCACACAAATTAGATGAAGTATGACTGAAAATTTCTCAATCATTTGATAGTTTCAGAGCTAGAACTGATAGAGAGAAATAGGGAGAAATTTTAGGGACACAAGGGAAGAACTATTTCCTTGTTGAATTCCCACATACCTGTCTAGAATTTCCCATGAGAAATAAGCTTGAATGACTACAACTAGTGAGGAACCCTAGGCCTTGCTAGAGAGCTCTTGAGAAGAACTTATGCTATTTTCCTCTGAAAGTCTCAATAGGAATGAGGAGGGAACCCTTCAGCCCCTCTATATTCCCTTAAAATCAACCAAAACGACATAGTTTAGAATCTAGGAGGTTATGAAATTACTAAAGCCTCCTATATGAATGAATTCATAATGGAGATGTAGACAATGTTGAGCTTCATATTCATATGATGTCTAGTCTATGCGTGAATTCATTATGTGCTTTGTCAATAGACAATGTTAAGCTTCATTTCATATGATGTTGACTTATGCATGATTTCATCTTGAGCTTCGTCAAGGGATAATGTTGAGCTTTGTCAATAGACAATGTTGAGCTTCATCAATAGACAAAGTTGAGCTTCGTTATATATGATGTAGAGCATTGCATGTTTTTGGGAGAAGATTCTAGCACCGAGCGGGTTAAGGGTCGATCACCCTGTGCCCCAGAACTACGAGCCAACTTACGTTGATACTATTATATTATTGGGACCTCCCTTTTGAGCTATCCCCGACCCGATTGGCCCTTCAGGTTGATATTGATATCATGGTATAGTCCATCGCCCTAGAAAGATTCTGGATGGATCTACCCACTTGAGTGTGATAGTAGGAACCACGTATGTACTATCGTGGTATGTCTATTAAGTGATGAGTCCCACTATCAATATCATTCGGTTTTACATATTCATTACTCATGAGGATTACTTATGCATGCTTGTTCAAAAAGCAAGGTTTGACTCATTGTTCATCTTTTGATATAAATGTTATGTTTCAACTTTGAGTCCTTCAAGTTAGTCATGATATTCTAAAGCTATGCATGAATATGTTATGATAAGGGTACGATTTAAGAATTAATACATGTAGCCTTCTACTTACACTTAAAAGCTTATGATATGTATGAGTTACTTTAAATGATTTTATTTACTTAAGAAGTCTTACTTACCTTGCATACTTGATATATTCCACGTACTGACCACATACTTTCTATGCTGCATCATTTCATAATGTAGGATCCGTATCCCAGGTTCAGCCCCGTTCATAATCGCTTATCAAAGTTAGCACCTGCATGAGTGGTGAGTCCTCATCTTTTGAGGACTAGACCTTCAGTTTCATGTCGTATTTCAGTTTCATGTTTTGTGGAGTTAGTTGGGGTCTTGTCCCATCAACTCATCTAGACTAGAGGCTTTCGGACTTATGTATGTATAACTTCAGATATTATTCTGATGTGTTGTTGTATGAGACTTCCGCTGAGTTATAATATGTTTTCTTCATGTTTATTGAATGAGTTAGTTGAATGTTTATGCCATTGGTCGACTTGGGGTCTCTCGGGCTCCCTTGTCCCATGTCTACGATCCGAGCCTCTATTCGGGTCGTGACAAACTTGGTATCAGAGCAATAGGTTTTATTTGTCCTAGAGAGTCTGAAAGTCACGTTAGGTAGAGTCTTTTTCATGGGTATGAAGTGCGCCACACTTATGACAAAGAGGCTACTAGACGTTTTGGGAAGTGATCCCTTCTTTCATGATCTATGTCGTGCGATGAAAAGCCTTTCTATCCTCCTAATTCATTCTATTTGCGATTGCAGAGTCATGGCTCCTAGAAGGATGAATGGAAGGAGGAATAGAGGTGGTGAAGGCCACGATAAGGGAAATGGTTATGGGCATCAGCTAGCCCCACCAGTTCCGGAGCCTTAGGCACAGGAGCCAACTGCTCATGCTGAGTTCCAAGCTAGCATTCAGATGTTGGTGCATGCCTTGACCGCTCAGGTCAATCAGCAAGCCATTGCGCATGTTCCTCAAAACAGCAATGTAGCGGCGGCCAGAGTCTGAAACTTCTTGAGGATGAACCCGTCGGAGTTCTTGGGGTCCAAGGTAGATGAGGACCCGCATGACTTCACTGATGAGATATTCAAGATCACCCAAGTTATAAGGGTGAAAAGTGTTGAGTGCATAGAGTTGGCCTCCTACCAGTTGAAGGGGGTTGTGCATATTTGGTTCTGCTAGTGGAAGGACAGTAGGGTTGCAGGAGCAAGTCTGATCACATGGGAGGAGCTTTAGGTTGCATTCCTAGATCGGTTCTTTCCTCATGACATGAGGGAGTTGAAAGCGGTCGAGTTCGTGAATTTAAAGCAAGGAAGGATGACTATTCAGGACTACGCCCTTCAAATCACCCTTCTATCTAAGTAAGCCCCGGAGTTAGTGACTGACCAGCAGGTGCGGGTGAGCAGATTTATGCATGGTATAATAGGATATTTGGACAAGGATTTTAGGACAGCTATGCTCCGCCAGGACATGGACTTCCCTCACATAGTGTTGTACGCCTAGCAGATGGAGGCGGAACACTCGAGGGAAAGGAAGGCCTAGAGTTCCAGGACTGAGGACCACATGTTATCTCAACAGAGGTACAGTGGGGGGCATTGACAATAGACCCACCAGAGATCGTTAGCCCCATCATCATCCGCCGTGAGCATGCCATCTAGGCCCCGACATGATCAGAGGGGGAGAGCTTCAGGGTCGAGGGGTCATAGCAACAGACCCGCAGATTCTAGCATTCTGGCTTGTCGTAGATGTGACCGAGGGCACACAGGCCAGTGCTAGGAAGGGTTAGGAGCTTGTTTTGGATGTGGGCATCCTGGACATATGCTCAGAGATTGTCCCGTTGTGAGACATGATTAGGTTGGGGGTCAAGTCCCAGCTTCTAGTTCAGCAGCCCCTCCCCCACGCATAGCACATTAGGGGGCATTTACTAGAATAGCTGGCGGGCAGCGCCAGAACAGATTCTATGCCTTAGCCACTCGTCAGGAGCATGAGGCCTCACCAAATGTTGTCACCGGTATGTTGAGAGTCTTTCATGTTGATGTATAGCCAGTAGCATTAGAGTCATTCCCAATGTCTTATTAGAGCCCTTCTTAGTTTCTACTCCTGTAGGTGACTCAGTTATAGCTAGACGGGTGTATAGAGATTGCCCAGTCTCAATTCTTCATAACATCACCTTAGCAGACTTGAGAGAGTTAGCAATGACCAATTTCGGTGTTATTCTCGGCATGGATTGGCTATTTGCATGCTATGATTTAGTTAATTGTAGGACCCGATCAGTAGAGTTCAGATTTCCGAGTGAGCCTGTCTTAGAATAGGAGGGTAGTTTAGTTGTTCCTGTAGGTCGATTTATTTCCTACCTTAAGGACAAAAAGATAATTAATAATGGTTTATTGAACCATCTAGTTAGGGTTAAGGACGTGGAGTCCAAGACCCCAACTATCCAGTCCATACCAGTAGTACGTGAGTACCTAGAGGTCTCTCCTGATGATTTGCAGGTGTCCCTCCTAAGCGAGAGATTGATTAAGGTATAGATCTTCTTCCCAACATGCAGCCTATATTTATTCTGCCATACAGAATGGCTCCAGCCGAGTTAAAAGAGTTGAAGGATCAGTTGAAGTACCTATTAGATAAGGGATTTATTAGGCAAAGTAAGTCTCCATAGGGTGCACTAGTGTTATTTGTCCGGAAGAAGGATGGTTCGCTTCAGATGTGCATTGACTATCGAAAGTTGAACAAGGTTACCATTAAGAACATGTACCCCTTTCCCAGGATCTATGATTTTTTTTACCAGCTTCAGGGTGCCAAGTGTTTCTCTAAGATTAATCTCAGATCTGGGTATCACTAGCTTAGGGTCCGGGAGAGTGACATCCCGAAAACTGCTTTCAGGACTCGTTATGGTTACTACAAATTCGTTGTTATGTCTTTTGGACTATCCAATGCCCCTGTAGCTTTTATGGATCTAATGAACAGAGTGTTCAAGGCATATTTGGAAATGTTCATGATTGTGTTCATTGATGACATCCATATATACTCTTTGAGTTAGGAGGAGCATGCCGCTCACTAGAGAGTAGTACTTCAGACCCTCAAGGACCAACAGTTGTATGCAAAGTTCAGCATATGTGAGTTTTGGTTGGACTCGGTGGCATTCCTAGGCAATGTGGTACCAGGTGAGGGCATAAAAGTAGACCCTCAGAAGATCGAGGCGGTAAAGAATTGGCCCAGACCGGTAAACCTATCAGATATCAGGAGCGTTTTGGGCTTAGCGGGTTACTGTCGGAGATTTGTGGAGGGATTTTCATATATTTCCACACCATTGATTAAGTTGACTCAAAAGAAGCTGAAGTTTCAATGGTCGGAGGCTTGTGAGAAAAGCTTCCAAGAGTTGAAGGCTCGACTCACTTTAGTACTAGTGTTGACTCTACCCGAGGGTATGGATGGCTTTGTAGTGTATTGCGATGCTTCGCGAGTTGGACTCGAGTATGTGTTGATGAAACATTGGAAAGTGATAGCATATGCCTCGAGACAGTTGAAAGTTCATGAAAAGAACTACCCGACCCATGATCTTGAATTGGCTGCGGTGGTGTTTGCATTGAAGATATGGCGGCACTACTTGTATAAGGTCCACGTGGATGTATTCACGGATCACAAGAGCTTGCAATATGTGTTCACACAGAAAGATTTCAATCTTCAGAAAAGAAGGAGGTTGAAGTTACTGAAGCACTACTACATGAGTGTTCTTTACCATCTAGGTAAGGATAATGTGGTAGCAGACACACTTAGTAGACTCTCTTGGAGAGTGTGTCCCACGTGGATGAGGGAAATAAAGAGTTGGTGAAAGATGTCCATCGACTAGCGAGGTTGGGAGTTAGATTGGTTGACTTCACCGATAGAGGCGTTGTTGTGCAAAATGGATTAGAATCGTCCTTTGTGACGGATGTGAAGGCCAAGCAAAGTGAGGATCAAATTCTAGTAAAGCTGAAGGAAGCCGTTGGAAGTCAGAAGGTGGAGGATTTATCCCAAAGGGGAAATGGGGTGCTGCGGTACCAGGGTCTTGACAAGTAAATATCCCAGTGGTACATTTTAGTAGCACTAGGTTGGATGGAGTATCTCGATTGTGTGCTTCATCCAGTATCTACTGTCTCAAATCACCGACGTCCGGTACACACAATCTGCCCTAGTAACAGAGAACACCATCTCGCCCTTTGGAGAAGGCCTCATCTTCTTTTCTAAGAACTACTTTCTTAAGCTTAAGTAAGATGGGATCCTCATCCTGTCTAGACTTAACTTCAACAACCAAGGAGGAATCTGGCCCACTTTACATTAGCACTCCACCTTCAGCTGAGTCAACCATCTGCACCCCTAACCGAGCTAGTCGGTGAATATCCTTCACCAGTTCCTTTTTTCCTTCCTCAACATGAGTCATGCTCTCCATAGACCCTCTGCTCAGGGAATTAGCCACCACATTGGCTTTGCCCATGTGATATAGCGCGCTCATGTCATAGTCCTTCAAGAGCTCTAACCACCTTCTCTGATGAAGATTTAGATCTTTCCGACTGAATACATACTGATGGCTCTTGTGATTAGTGAAAACATCCACGTGAGCCCCATACAGATAGAGTTTCCATATTTTGAACGCAAATACCACTGCTGCCAACTCCAAGTCATGAGTTGGATAATTCTTTTCATGTACTTTGAGATGTCTAGAGGTGTAGGCTATCACCTTGCCTTGTTACATCAGAACGCAATCGAGTCCAACTATGGAAGGGTCACAATATACTACAAATCCATCTGATCCTTCTGGTAGGGTCAACACTGCAGTGGTAGAGAATTGAGTTTTTAACTCCTAAAAACTCTTCTCACACACATCTGACCACTGAAATTTCACCTTCTTTTGTGATAGCCTAGTCAGAGGGGATGCTATAGAAGAAAAGCATTCCACAAAGTGTCCGAAATACCCGGCTAGACCCAAGAAACTTCTGATTTCAATTGGGGATGTAGGTCTGGGCCAGTCTTTCACCGCTGCTACCTTTTGAGGATCAACCTAAATACGTTCTCCCGAGACCACGTGACCCAGGAAAGTCACGGACTTCAGCCAGAATTTGCATTTGCTGAACATGGTGAGCAACTAGCAGTCCCTAAGTGTCTTAAGCATTATCCTCAGGTGATTAGCATGCTCTTCCTCATTTCTAGAGTATACCAGAATGTCGTCGATAAATACAATGAAGATCATATCTAGATACTGTTTGAAGACTCTATTCATCAAGTCCATAAAGGCTGCAGGGGCATTTGTTAGTCCAAAGGACATAACCACCAACTCATAGTAACCATACCAAGTTCTGAAAGCTGTTTTCGGTATGTCACATTCTTTGACTCTTAGTTGATGATACCCCGACCTAAGATCTATTTTGGAGAAATAGCTAGCTCCCTGAAGTTGGTCAAACAAGTCGTCAATTCTGGGTAGGGGATACCTATTCTTGACTGTGAACTTATTCAACTGACAGTAATCGATGCACATTCTGAGGGTAATGTCTTTTTTTCACATGAATAGCACCGGAGCACCCAAGGGAGAGATGTTGGGTCTGATAAAACCCTTATCAAAAAGATATTTTAGCTGCTCCTTCAACTCCTTAAGTTCAGCCAGAGCATGTAAGGTGGGATGGAGATGGGCTGAGTATTTGGGAGAAGGTCTATACCGAAGTCGATTTCCTGTTCAGAAGGAACTCTGGGATGTGGGAACACATTAGGAAATTTGCTGACAACTAGGACTGAGTGGATAGTTGGGGTCTTAGAGTTGGAATCTTTGACCCGAACTAGATGATAGATACATCCCTTAGAAATAAGATTCTGGGCCTTAAGGTAGGAAATAAATTGACCCTTAGGCGCTGTACTACTGCCCGTGCACTCTAACACTGGCTCATAGGGAAACTAAAATTTGACAACTCTAGTTCTGCAATCGAGTGAGGCATAACCAGAGTGTAACCAATCCATGCGAAGGATGAGGTAAAAATCGACCATATCTAATTCTACAAGATCAGCTGGAGTGACCTTATTGAAGGCTGAGACTGGGCAGTTTCTATACACCCAGCTAGCTCTAACTAACTCGCCACTGGGGTGGAGACTGAAAATGGTTCTGAGAGGACTTCTAGACTGATATTACATTGAAACACTATGTATCGAGTCACAAACAATAGTGTGGCCGTTGGATCTAGTAGGGCATATACATCTAGGTAGAAAAGACATAACATACCCGTGACCATATCAGGTGAGCTCTTCTAATCTTTACGAGATGATAATGGATAAAAATGGTTTTGGCGCTGACCACCATCAGTATCTAAAGTATTGGCCTACTGAGCTGGTCGGCTTGATGGAGCTACTGAGATAGTGGATTGTGACCTTCCCCGTCCTGCTGACGAGCACTTTCTAAGCCGATGACCAAGCTGTCCACAACCAAAGCAACCCTGCCAACCCTGAAGACACTCTCATTGGTGATTCTTTCCACACTTAGGGCAAGGTAGATATATGTTGCGGCAATTGTAGCTCTGGGACTGAGTGCTAGTTGCTCCACCCCTCCGATCCTGGTGGGACTGAAAGGTAGGGGCACTGGCTGAGATGGGTATTGGAGACCTCTGCTGCTGCAAATGCTGTTGTTGCTGCTGCTGTGGGCAGCTACTACCGCCAAATCTCTGGTGGGCATAATCAGATTGGCCAATCCTTGCCCTCTTGTTCTTCCGCTCCATGTCCTTCAGTTTTTCTGTCTCAATCTTCTGGGCATGAACAATAAGGGTAGAGAGGTCAATATCCTTAATCAGCATCGTTGTCCTACACTCTTAGAGGACCTGGTTCAATACCCCATTAACAAACTTCAACATGCTAGCCCTTTGCTTGGCCACCATCTCTAGAGCATATTTAGACAACCTGGTGAACTCCAGAGCATATTCTTCTACTATCTAGTTGCCTTGTCTCAGATTCATGAACTGCGCTACTCTTTCCTCCCTAAGATCCAGAGAGAAGAATCTATCTAAGTAGGTTGTAGTGAACTCCTCCCATTCCATCGGTCCTGCTTCCATTGGCATCCCCTCCCTCTACTGTATGTACTAGACCTGGGATACCTCTTTCAGCTAGTAGGCAGCCAAGTTGGTACTCTCTGAGGGACTGACACCCATAATCCGGGTGATCTTTTTCATCTCATCCACGAACTCTTGTTGGTACTCTCCCTCCTTAGATTCATGAATATCCGGAGGGTTCATCCGAGTGATGTGCCACACTCGGGCAGCTGCTGCGGATCCATTATTGTTGATTGGAACCACCTGCTGGTTCACTTGGTAGGTAACAGTTTGATGAGTAGTTGAATGGCCGCCCTAAACTTTGCGGTGGACACTGAGTCTTCTGAGGGGCTTCCGGGGTTGGTGGGATTGGTCAATGGGCATTACCGGCCCTTCTTCCATTACCACATCTCAGAGGCATAATTCACTGAAATGAAATAGAGCATGAGTTAAGAGAATGATTTTGATATTGAATTTCAAATGCACGATAAAGAGTATGAACAAAGGGAGTTTTCCTAATAACATCTCATAGCCTCCCCATCATAAGTGTGGCGCGCTTCGCACCCATGAAAAGGACTCTACTCGATGCGGCTTTCAGACATCTGAGGATACTCTAAACCTAGTGCTCTGATACCAAGTTTGTCATGCCTCGAGCCTACACCCTACACGGGACAAGGTGCTTGGAGTCACAAGTAACCCCAAGTCAACCCTTCGTCTATCATACACTAGCATTTTGAGTAAACATATAAATACAGCGAAAGCTTTAAAGTAAACTATAAAACATTTGTGAAAGTAGAGCTGAATCATACATTCTAAAAACATCTGAACCAAACTACAAGTTTGAAAAACCAAGTTTGTGTCTGAAAGACACTACAACTGATGAGTTGCATGGACAAGCCCCCAGCTAACTCAAAATCTAAATAGAAGAAAGTAGAACTAAATAAAATAATCTTCATCCTCGAAAGATGAGGATTCACGAAATAGAACAGCTGGAGTCTTCGGAGAGCTAACGGTCAGTGAGGCTAAGACTGAGATCCTGCAGCTGTATCATAAAATGATACAACATAAAATTATGCACCAGTACTATGAATGTACTGAGTAAGTGAGAGAAATCATACATTAGAAATAAAAATGCTAAACTGAAAAGACATGCAACGCCTAACTGTAACTACTGAAATGAATAACTGTAACAACTACGATGGTATAAAAGACCCATTCTGATGGTCAAGCACATGCCATAAATCTAAGATACTAAACTGAACTAAAATTGAACTAAGCTGACTAGTGGGAGAGTCTATAACCGACATATAACCACGTGAGCAAGACATGGAGTCTGATGTATACACCCCATCTGTAGGACCCAATATACCTTGCTAGAGTATAAAGGAATGAACTAGGTGATCAAATATCTAGGTCCATGAGGCTAATAAAACTATAACCTACGGTGGCAATGCAGTTCTAAGAACCTAGATACGTTGGAACCCCAAACCGCTTGGTGCTAAGTCCTATTCCCACTGGATAGTCCTAGACTGAATACTAAGCTGATAGCTCTAAACTGGGCCCAAGACTAGTAAGGAATACGTATCTAAGAGCACCCTAAGAGTCTTATAGGACCAAATTCTGGAACTGGGTTCGAAGACTGGTCAGAGCATGCTTATCTGGGAGCTCGTGCCCTTCTAAAGAACAAACTGTAATTCTGAAGCTGGGGTCCTACGGCCAGTCAGAGCTTCTTATCTGAAAGTGTCATGACTACCTAAAGAACCACTAAAACTAATACTGAGTCTAATTCTAATAACTGGGAGGCACTACTGACACCTCGAGAATTTCTGTAGTCAAACTGATCAACTGACATTTCTAATTGACACTTGTGTATTTAACATTTTAACTTAACTGCACTTACATCAATCTAACTAAATTTTCAGCATCAACTAGCAATATGGGAATTCTCAACACTGAAGGAATCAAGCAAATTTCACTGTTTAATCATTATTGCAAGATTCTAGATTTTCTACGTTCAAGGACTAGGGCTAAATTTAACATCACAAGAACAAACATCATTTCAGTCAAAAGCTGGTGGAAAATAACTATAATTAAAATAAAATAATATTATACATGAATTAGACAAAGTATGACTGACAGTTTCTTAATCATTCGATAGTTTTAGAGCTAGAACTAATAGAGAAAAGTAGGGAGAAATTTTGGGGACACAAGGGAAGAACTATTCCCTTGTTGAATTCCCACATACCTGGCTAGAATTTTCCTGGAGAAAGAAGCTTGAACAACTGCAACTACGGAGGAACCCTAGGCCTTGCTTGAGAGCACTTGAGAAGAAATTACGCTATTTTCCTCTGAAAGTCTCAACGGAAATGAGGGGGAAACTGTTTAGCCCCTCTATATTCCCTTAAAATCGACAAGAATGTTTATAGACTAGGAGGTTAGGAAATCACTAAAACACCCCTTAGGAAATTCGTAGGAAAAATTGACTGCCAATCCCCATCGAGGGACCTAACGGATCGTGCCTAGTGACCACGACTCGTGGTCACAATCGTGAGGTACACTGCCAAAATCCCATACTGATCACCACGAAGCACTCCACAAGTCATGAGGTAAGGGATGACTCGTGGGGTCTAGTCGTGGTGTGCACTGGAAGTTTTCTCCCCAAGTTCAACAACATGCCAACGGCTAACCTCACCAGTTGTCAGGCAACCTAACGACTCGTGGGTAGCTCCCATTAACCTCACTGCCAAAAGTCTCCTGGAGGCACCACGGGTGACACCATGACTTGTGGTGTCCCAAATGAGTCGTGGTGAAAACCCGTCATGTACACTACCTTACTTCTCCAACTCCCAGTCAAACCTTGACCACGGGTCACCCCACGACTTGTGGTCACACTCGTGGTCACCCCCTTTTCCAAATTTCTTAACCAAGTTCAAAGCCCTCACCGCGAGTAACTTAATGACTTGTGGTCACCCCCACGGGTCACAGAACGACTCATTCTGTGACCTGGTGCAGCTTTTCTAGTTTTCTCCATTTTAACTCCCGGGTCTAGTCTTTGAGTTTTTGGGGTATTACATTTCATATCCAAAATAATCAAGAGAGTTATTTGATTGTGTTTATTATAATGCGATGATGAAGTAGGAATAGAGAAAAATGAATTTAAAAAAATTTAAAAAGAAGAATGTCAATTACTTTCTAACTTATTTCTAGATTTGTCACTTTTAAAATCCACGTTATTATATATATTTACAAACTTACCATATTATAGTGCATGTGAAATCTAAATGTGAAGGTTAGTGGTGCCTATAAATTCTCTATAAACTATATGTGCATAATTCTGAGTGTTCCTTGTGCTGAATTAGTGATAGAGGTAAACTCAATTTCTCTTTAGAAAAATTTTTTGGTTTGTAATTATTTTACATATTTGACGTACCTTTTTTTCTTCTTCTTAAGAAAATAAAGTTCTCACTCTATCCTACTCTGATGCCTTTTATGTAATTGAATCAATCCCCCTTATCAAAGCTTCAAGAATCATGCCCAATCACATATAATAGAGATACAACAAGAATTGTATGTACTTGCACTACCATCCCAACCAGAAATATTGACAAAAAAGGAGAAACACTTTCCTCGAGCTAGACTATTTAATCGACGACATCCATTTATATGTATAGATCATGGACATCGCATGTAGGAATACTGTGGGGAACATTTTCAACAACAACAAGAATGAGCATTGTTCATGTTTCAAATTCAACTGATACAAACATGTAATACACCGGAAGTGCCTAAGACCAGACTTGAGAGTTAGAGTGTGTTAGATAGAGAAGTTAGGAAATTGCCTCTAGACGATTCATTATAGGAGTCGTGGGAAGATACAACGGACTGTGGGTTCCTATCGTGGTAAGACTGTTGGATGACAGACCCCAGACCACGATCCATGGAATGAGTCATTGGTCAATGCAAAGAGTCGTAGTATGATCCCATTGGGAAGAGTCCCAGAAGGTAGGTAGTTGTGGGCAGTGGTAACAACGGGCGGGAGTGATGAGTCATTGGGTCAACTAACGACTCGTCCTGTCCAGTCATTATTGAAGACCTGAGTTTAGAATTTAGTGAATTAAAAGAGCGAAGTAATGACCCGTTGTTGGGAGATATGATATGTTGGTTGACTCATGGTGGGAGTTTTAGAAACTGTACAGGTGGAGTCAGTAGTGATGATAAGAGGACACAATGGGTCATTAACGAGTCATCATCATAGGACCTGAGAATTAAGAAATGTTGGAAGGAAGTAATGGAGGGATACCACGAGTCATGGTATCAAAGGACGACTCGTGGTATGAGTCGTTGTCATTGGCAGTGTTCAATTTCTTGAGTTTTATTAAGGGCATTTTCATAATTTCTAAGCTCTAAGGTACTAAACTATGTCATTTTAAGCTAAGTTAGAAGGATTTTAAGGATTTTTAACCTATCATAAACCTTATCATTCCATGCATGCAAGTTTAGAGCCTTTCCTTGTAGATTAAGCTTGAGAAATTCCCCAATTCCTTCTCTAATTCCTTTGGGCTTTCAAAGAGGAGTGTAAATCAGATTTACCCAGGTATGTAGGGCCATGAATGATATTTTGTTTCATTCTCATGCTCAAAATTCTTCTCAATTCCATGAATTTAAATTGTAGATTCAAGTTCATGATCTTATGGGGTTTTTTTCCTAATTTTGTGCAATTCTCTAAGATATATCTATTGGTCAATTCCCTTTTGTGCATCAAATCATTTTTAATATTTATGGGAAGATTTTATACCTATTTTGATTATTAGTTTATAGTTTCAAATTTTAATTAATTTTTTCCCAATAATGCAAGCTTCATGAAAAATCAAGTTATGATTCTTTTATGATTTTGATCTTACTAAGTCTAAATTATGATCTATGATTCATGTTATGATTTCTCTTCATGTACTCTTTATGGATTTATGAATATTAAGTATATGTATTTTCACAACTATACATGTTCTTCAAGATTTATGAATTTATAACTCTTGGCCGACTCACAGGCCCTTATTCATGGATAATCATGTATTTCAAGTATGATCAAGTATGTTATGATTTATTTGGCCATGAACTTCTTGAAGGGTTCTTCCCACTTGAGCGAGATAGTTGCGGCATCATGTAAACTCTATCATGATGGTATCGGTTAAGATGAGTTCTCCCATTGTTCCTCATGACTTATGCATGGTTATGTTTATGTTACTATGGCTCAAGTTATATTTTATAAAGTTAATCTTGTGACTATTATTATGATTGGATTATGAATGGTTTGAAAACTTTAAGCACTTTTGTTTATCTTATGATACTTATTTTATGATCATGTTGTCTTACTCTTATGAACTCTTATGTATTTTAACTATCTATTTTATGTACCTTGCATACTCAGTACATTTCAAGTACTGACCGCATACTCTATGCTGTATCATTTCATGATACAGGCTCGGAGTTTAGGTTGTCCCACCGCTAGCTAGATTCTCAGAGTTAGCACTTCTCAGCCTATTGGTGAGTCCTTGACCTTCGAGGACCTTCTTATTAGATTGTTATCAGTACATTTAGTTTTAGTTTATTAGTGAGATAGTTGGGGTCTTTTCCCATCAACTCGTCAAGTTATAAAGGCTTATCAGACATAACATGTATTCAGCTTTGGATTACTATTATGTTTTCCGTTATTTATATATTATGGGATTTTCAAACTTCCACTTAGGCATGTTTTATTATTTTAGTTTCCGCTTGTTTTTTGCTCTTAGCTATTATTTATTCCGTGGGTCAACTTGGAGTCTCTCAGGGTTCCTTGTCCCGTGTCTCTATTCGGGCCGATATTCGGGTCATGACAAACTTGGTATCAAAGCATTAGGTTTTGAAGTGTCCTAGGGTGTGTGAAATCTGCGTTAAGTAGAGTCTTTTTCATGGATGTGAAGTGCGCCACACATGTGACGAAGAGGCTATGAAATATTTTAGGAAACTTTCCTTCTTTCATGATCTATGTTGTGCGATGAAATGTCTCTATGTTCTTCTAACCCATGCTATATGTGTTTGTAGAATAATTCCTCCTCATTGAGTTAACAAAAGAAGGAACGAAAACATAAATGGCCATGAGCATGGAAACAGAGATGGGCACGAGCAGGCCCCTCCATCCCCCAAGGATCATGTGCCCGAGTAGGTTTCCCATGCAGAGTTTAGGGCAGCCATCCAGATGTTGGCACAGGCATTGACTGCCAGGTCAACCAGTAGGAGGTAGCGTATGTTCCCCAGAATGGGAATGTGGCAGCAGCAAGAGTCAAGGATTTTCTTAGGATGAACCGTTCGGAGATTCTCGGATCAAAGGTGGGCGAGGATCCGCATGAGTTTATTGATGAGATTCAAAAGATCACCGAAATCATGGGAGTGATAGGGGAGGTGTGCGCAAACATAGCCTCTTATTAATTCAAAGGGATTGCATATATCTGGTTTAGATAGTGGAGGGATAGTAGAGCAATTGGAGCAGGTCCCATTGGTTGGGATGAGTTTCTTACCCCGTTTTTGGATCGATTTCCCAGTGAGATGAGGGAGATCAATTTAGCTGAGTTTGTGAACCTAAGGCAGAATAATATGATAGTGTAGGAGTATGCTTTGGAGTTCACTCATTTGTCCAAATATGCACCAGAGCTGGTGGCTGATCAGAGGGTTGGGCTGAGTAGGCTCGTGGACGGAGTAGCGGACTACCTGATCAAGGATTGTAGGATTGCTATGCTTCATTAGGACATTTCCTTTCCTCGATTGGATTTTTACGCCAGCAGATGTAGGCGGTGCATCTGAGAGAGAGGGAGGCCAAGAAGGCCAGGACAGACAGTTATGTGCTCTCCCAGCAAAGATTTGGAGACAGACATCGTCAGCATTCCCATCAGAGGTCATTAGCTCTAGCTCAATCATTGCCCAGTGCTCCATCTAGACCGTATGGTGACCAGATGAGTAGAGTATCAGGCTTGAGGGGACAGAGAAGCGTGCAGGTAGAGCGTACCTTTTCGGTCTACGGGAAGTATGGCAAGAATCAAATAGGGGAGTGCTTGATTGGGTCAGATATTTTTTTTGGGTATGGTAGACCTGCACAGGCGCCAGGAGTGTCCTTTGTCTAGGTAGGATGATGGTAGAGACCATGCTCAGGCTACTAGTTCATCAGCAGAACCAACACACCTACCTCATTAGGGTGCGTCCACCAGTGCAAGTGGTGGTCAGCATTAGAACCAGTTTTATGCCCTTGTATCTCGTTAGGAGTAGGAGACTTCACCAGATGTGGTCACTGGTATGTTGCGAGTATTCCACTTTAATATATATTCATTGTTACACCCCGTAAATTTTAAATAAATAAATAGCCTAATGGCATGTTGGTGAAGGAATTTAGAAGGTAAAAAAAAAAAGAGAGTCAAAAAAAGTCAAAGTCGGTTTTCATCTTCATACAACATGATTTCCAGCAAACAAAGAGGGTATAGCCATGAAAGGCAAACCCACGACAAACATATATAATTTCTTCCAATTACGCTACGAAACGCGGTCTAAACTCCGTTCCGGCTCAGGTACAGGGGTAGAAAGCTGCAGAGAGCAATCCTGCGGAGTTGGTTTCGTGAAATTTGGCCGGCGAAACCTCGTGCTACCGAGGTAAAGTAAATAGAATTTCTTTAAATTAGTACCAATGTGTTCCTAGCGTTGCAGTGACCATTTATCCCTTCTGAACTATCGAGAAATAACGAGTTTTCGACCGTTTTTCGAAATGTTGAAGTTTGGGATAAATATATATCAAAAGTGATAATTTCTCCCGAATATTAATGTATTTAGTTCTAATTGACATGTATATGAATGTAGTTGGGAGAAACAGCAGAAGTACCGACAGAAATCACATCGGTCAGTCGGGTACTCAGAAACCAGGTATGTAAAGCTATTCTTTCGGCAAGCCAGGAAGTACAGTTTAGAAAGTAAATAGAATAAAGGCTATTAACCGATACCCAGCGTACAGGAACGATTTTAGTACAAATTCCAACAAGCATGCTAGTATATTAATTACGTATCATGCGATAATCAAAATAATAGATATTCAGGCAATACGTATTACATCTGTTGAGATTGTATCCAGTAGTAGATGGTACATTTTATATTATTGAGCTATATCAAGATATAATCAGATAGACAAATAAAGGCCAGGTAGCAGTTAGTCCAGCAATCAGAAATAGTGTAAAACAGAATATAGTATCAGTTATTTAATACAGACTGGCCTTGAGATAAAAGCAGAGAATATGGTTAGTATTTTTCATTGAGCATGCTTGCTGTGTATGTGTTTTGTATGTTGAGACTTGTTATGGCATGTGGGCACCATTTTAGCATCCCCACTGCCCCTGGGTTATAGCTGTGTCGATACCAGATTCAGATACTGCCACCAGCTGGCGATGCCGTCCGCCTAAAGGACGATGATGGCTGACCACCATGATAATACGGTCCAGACCACCCTGCTTGTAGGGGTAGTTCAGTTTACTTTGCGCAGAGCCAGTACACCCTGTTTACAGGGGCAGACCACTCTGTGTGCGCTTGTGGCCGGGGGCAGTTTTATATATAGATTTTTACAAAATCACCCTGTTGCATGCTTGCACCCAGGGGCAGTTTCAGTCACAGATACAACAGCAGATCACCCCGTGTGCACCTGCGCCCAGAGGCAGGAGTCTTCACACTCAGACACAGTTTATTGTCATAGGCCAAGGACTGAGCTACGTACCCAAGGGGACCGGTAGGAGGAGCTCACGGTATCAGATGAGTGGAGTGACTTATTTTTGGTTGGTTTAGACCCGGGTAGGGGTATATAGATTGCTTGCTTGGTTGGCACCTTCCGGCTTTTGGGGGTCGGTCAGGTATTGTGTGTACTATTATGTATATTGATATGTGCTATTAGATACTGATAAACAGTAGGACGACATATCACCAGGTACGCTCAATTAGTTACAGAATGAACAAACTCTCCCCAGTTATCCTCAGCTAGATAGACTTAGCTACTTCTTGCTTATATGTCATGTTATTGTTGCCATTCATTTCAGTGCATATTTCAGTTTGCTTTATATGCTCAGTACCTGTGGTACTGACGCCCAGCGGGGCGCTGCATTGCTTGCCTGTAGGTAATCACGGACGAGGAGTCGATCCCTTGTGATTCCAGCCAGCGAGTGAGTCATCAGCTCTTGTCTTCCGGAGTCTGATTCCCCGAGGTGTAGCTCCTTTTCTTTTGTTGTACAGTATGGGTAGGTCGGGGCCCTGTCCCGATCATTTCCACTATTTTCTTACAGTATTCGTAGAGGCTTGTAGTCTGTATATATTTCCCTGTGGTCAGTTGGGCCGGTGGTGTGAGGCCATGCAGTCTACTGTAGCTGTCTAGTATTTCAGTTTATGTTGGTCGTGTGGGGCCTTAGTTTGTCAGTAGTTGTGACCTTGCCGGTCACGTAGTATTACAGTAGGCTGGTGTTGAGTTACAGATAACTAGACAGCATGGTGGCCTTGTCGGCCCACATAGGCTCCCTTATATCTACATGTTTTTGGTTAGCTGTTATTACAGGTACAGATGGCTACAGGCCAGTGGGCCGGAGGCTGTGTTTACAGCCGTTATATAGCCGATTTGTTTCTTGAAATAGAGACAAAGCCATCCAAAGCACCAGATGTGCTCAGGCTGGGCCATTTAGCAGTCTAGAGTCTAGCAAGCACCAGGTGCCCGTCATACCCCCCCCCACCCCCAATGTGGGGTGTGACAAACTTGGTATCAGAGCAGGTCGTGTCCCAGGGAGTCTGCAAGCCGTGCTAAGTAGAGTCTTGTCTATGGATGTGTTGTGCACCACATATCATAGGCAGGAGGCTGCGAGGCATGTTAGGATTGTCACTCTTCTTTCTTATTCAGTCGTGCTATAGAGCGGTACAGTATAGAGTTGACTTTTGAAACTCACCACCCTCTTTGCTTACAGATATTATGGCAGACCAGTGGCACCCAGCTACAGGTAGGAGATTGGATACAGCAGCGGGCGAAGGCACCAGTAGGATGCCTCAGTTACAGCCAGATTCCGCCCGGTCTGAGAGCAATACGGAGGTGTCATCTCGGCCCTTCCAGCAGTCTCCGCCTCGCCAGACACCATTTGAGGCAGCACCGCCTCCCACAGCTCCTGCACCCACTTCATCTGATCAGGAGCTATGTAGTGTGGTGGTTATGTTGACTCAGATGCTAGCTGCTCAGCGTCAGCCAGCACCACCTACAGCAGCAGAATCCCTAGGTGGGCCAGGTAGTTCGAGGGTTAGAGAATTCTTGGCGTTGGGACCCCCTCAGTTTACAGGGTCGGATTCAGCGGAGGACCCTCAAGATTTTCTGGTCCAGATGCAGAGGATCTTTAGAGTCATGCACGTAACCCCAACAGAATCAGTTGAGTTAGCAGTGTTCCGGTTAAGGGATATTGCTGTTTTGTGGTACGAAAGTTGGGAGAGGTCTCGGGGAAGAGATGCAGCCCCTCCTACTTGGTCCAGCTTTTCAGAGGCCTTCTTGGACCACTACTTACCCCGGGAGGTCAGACAGGCCCGGATGGACCAGTTCTTACATTTAGAGCAGGGGGCTAGGAGCGTCCGTGAATATTCCTTACAATTCGACTCCTTAGCCCGCTATGCTCCAGCATTTGTGGACACCATGTCGTCTAGAGTCCACCGCTTTATTATGGGCCTGAATCTAGAGTACATAGAGACGTGCATGACGGCTACTTTGAGAGAGGACATGGACATAGCCAGGGTACAGGCCTTCGCACAAACAATTGAAGGCCTGTGGCAGCGGTAGCGGGGTGACAGACAGGCGACTTCAGAGCAGCGCCGTAGAAGCAGACCCGCTGAGATTCAGAGAGAAATTCCTAGGGGGCCGAGACCATGATTTTCAGATAGGCCACCCAGATCTTTACCGCCGGTACAGCAGCAGAGGGGCAGATTTATTCGCCGGAGTCAGTCAGAGTCCGGTAGCAGTTCACGGACAGTAGCCTAACCTCAGCAGCGGAGGGTAGAACAGAGTAGATTTGCATCTACCCCTTGTCCTATATGCCATCGACTACATTCTGGAGCCTACAGGCAAGGCTTCCCAGGGTGTTATTACTACAGACAGGAAGGGCATTTAATGAGAGATTGTCCATCCAGGGGACAGGGTAGTCAGGATGATCTGGATAGAGCGTCAGCAGGGCCACGAGTTCCAGCAGCCTCAGCAGGGCGCAGACCTTCAGGTTCAGGAAATAGGGGCCGAGGTAGATCAGGAGCCTCTGGCTCAGGTGCAGGCCCCAGCCGTAACTATGCATTACCAGGGAGGCAGGATTCAGAGGCATCTCCCGACGTGGTCACAGGTATATTGATTATCTTCTCATTCCCTATTTATGTATTGATTGATCCAGGATCTACCTTGTCATATATTACACCATTTGTGGCCCAAAAGTTGGGCATCGAACCAGAATTGCTTCAGTAGCCCTTTTCAGTGCTTACACCGGTCGGTGACTCGATTATAGCTAAAAGAGTTTACCGAGGGTGTACGGTGGAGGTTGCTGGTCGACAAACCACAGTAGTCCTAGTAGAACTTGAGATGGTCGACTTCGATGCCATTATGGGTATGGACTGGTTAGTGCCATGCTATGCCAACTTAGAATGCTGGACCAAGACGGTGTGATTTCACTTTCCGGGGGAAGTAGTGCGAGAGTGGAAAGGGAGCACAGCTAAGCCGAAAGGTAGGTTTATTTCCTACCTTCAGGCAAGAAAATCAATAGCAAAGGGATGTATTTACCACCTAGTTAGAGTCCAGGACGTTCGGGTGGAACCTCCGACTCTTCAATCTGTTCCAGTGGTCAATGAATTCCCTGACGTATTTCCAGATGAGTTGCCTGGTAGCCCTCCCGAAAGGGAGATAGATTTTGCGATTGACTTGTTTCCAGGGACTCAACCTATATCTATTCCCCCGTATCGCATGGCACCAGCTGAGCTTAGAGAGTTGAAAGAGCAGCTAAAAGATTTGCTCGACAAAGGCTTTATCAGGCCTAGTACTTCCCCGTGGGGTGCGCCAGTTCTGTTTGTAAGAAAGAAAGATGGCTCACTCCGTATGTGTGTAGACTACCGGCAGCTGAATAAGGTAACGGTTAAAAACAAATACCCGCTCCCTAGAATAGATGTTTTGTTTGACCAGTTGCAGGGGGCCAGATGCTTCTCTAAGATAGATCTGAGGTCAGGATACCACCAGGTCCGGGTTCGTGAGAAGGACATTCCAAAGACTGCTTTCAGGACCAGGTATGGTCACTTTGAATTTCTAGTTATGTCTTTTGGGCTGACGAATGCTCCCGCAGTGTTTATGGATCTGATGAATAGCATATTCAGACCGTATTTGGATCTGTTCGTGATAGTATTTATCGATGATATTCTGGTATATTCTCGTTCAGAGATAGATCACCAGAACCATTTACGAACAGTACTCCAGATCCTTAGAGACCGTCAGCTGTACGCCAAGATTTCCAAGTGTGAGTTCTGCCTGAACTCAGTTGCCTTTTTGGGACATATCGTGTCGGATGCTGGTATACAGGTAGACACACAGAAAATAGAGGCGGTCAAGACATGGCCCAGACCTACCACTCCGACCGAGGTTTGCAGTTTCCTGGGTTTAGCAGGGTATTACCGGAGATTTGTTGAAGGATTCTCCACTATAGCAGCACCTCTGACAAAGCTGACATAGAAAGCAGTGAAATTTCAGTGGACGGAGGCATGTGAGCAGAGTTTTCAAGAGTTGAAAGACAGATTGACCTCCGCCCCAGTACTAGCTTTACCAGAGGGAACGGATGGGTATGCGGTGTATTGCGATGCTTCAGGTTTGGGATTGGGTTGTGTGTTGATGCAGCATGGTAAGGTGATTTCTTATGCTTCCAGACAGTTGAGGAAACACGAAAAGAACTATCCGACCTATGACCTGGAACTAGCCGCAGTGATCCACGCTCTGAAAATTTGGAGGCATTATCTGTATGGCGTCCATGTAGACATTTTTACAGATCACAAAAGCCTGCAGTACATTTTCACACAGAGGGAGTTAAATTTGCGGCAACGTCGCTGGTTAGAATTGTTGAAAGATTATGATGTAGATATTCTCTATCACCCGGGGAAAGCTAATGTAGTAGCAGATGCCCTGAGCCGTAAGTCAATGGGGAGTTTGGCGTATTTGCGACCCGAGAAGCGGGAATTAGCCAAGGAAATTCATCAACTAGCTGGTTTAGCCGTTCGAGTAGTGGAGACAGAAAATAACAGAGCGGTAATTCAGAATTCTGCCGAGTCATCACTAGTTACAGAGGTAAAAGAACGGCAGTACGAGGACCCTGACTTAGTCCAGCTCAGAGATAGAGTTCAGAAAGGTAAGGAGTCAGATTTCCAAGTGACTGAAAATGAAGTGCTACGTTGTAAGGGCCGTCTATGTGTCCCGAACGTACTAGGGCTTCACCAGCAGATCATGCATGAAGTACATTACGCTCTCTATTCCCTCCATCCAGGAGAAACGAAAATGTACCACGATATTAGAGACATTTACTGGTGGCCAGGTATCAAATCTGAAATAGCTGAATTTGTATCTAGATGTCCTAACTGCCAGCAGGTGAAAGCGGAGCACCAGAAATCGGGCGGTCTGACGCAGGATATGGCTGTGCCTATGTGGAAATGGGAAGCAATAAATATGGATTTTGTAACAGGGTTACCCCGTACCAGACGCAGAAATGATTCCATTTGGGTAATAATTGACAGGCTAACAAAATCAGCTCATTTCCTGCCAGTGAAGTCTACCTTCTCAGCCGAGGATTATGCCGAGTTATACATTAGAGAAATAGTTAGACTACATGGAGTGCCGGTATCTATTATTTCAGACAGGGGAGCACAGTTCACAGCTAGATTTTGGCAGTCGTTCCATAGGGTTCTGGGAACGCAGATTAATTTGAGCACAGCATTCCACCCTCAGACAGATGGACAGGCTGAAAGAACTATCCAAACGCTCGAAGGTATGCTACGAGCGTATCTACTATATTTTGGGGGTAGCTGGGATGAGCATCTTTCGTTGATTGAATTGTCCTATAATAACAGTTATCATTCAGCTATCCAGATGGCGCCCTTTGAAGCATTATATGGGCGAAAATGTAGATCGCCGGTTGGCTGGTTTGAAGTGGGAGAATCAACGTTGATTGGGCCAGACATCATTCAATAGTCAGAGGAGAAGGTAAAGCTTATCAGAGAACGCCTACTAACTGCTCAGAGCCGCCAGAAGTCTTATGCAGATACGCGGCGCAGAAATCTAGAATATGCAGTAGATGACTGGGTATATCTGAAGGTGTCTCCGATGAAAGGGGTGATGAGATTTGACAAGAAAGGCAAGCTTAGCCCGAGATTCATTGGGCCATATCAGATTCGGCGAAGAATAGGCCGAGTTGCATACGAATTGAACTTGCCTCCGAAGTTAGCATCTGTTCACCCAGTATTCCATGTATCTATGTTGAGGAAATTTGTAGGAGACCCTTCCACAGTTGTTCCGGTTCAGGATGTCCAGGTCACAGAAGAGTTAGCATATGAAGAGGTTCCAATAGCTATCTTAGACAGACAGATCCGTAGATTGAGAACTAAAGATATTGCGTTTGTCAAAGTATTGTGGCGTAACAGGAACCTAGAAGAAATGACCTGGGAAGCCGAGGAGGACATGAAAGCCAGATATCCCCACTTATTCCAAGCATAGGCAAATAGGAGATATGTTAGAACAGTTTTCCTTATTAATGCTTATACTTCATATATGAAAGCAGGCGATTGATTATAGACAATTTTATACATAAATTTTATTATATCGTGTAGAGTACCTGTGTTGGGCTTTTCTGCTTTTCAGGAATTTTGAGATAGTCCATAATACAGGGGAAGCTCTGCCAAAATTTTTCTAGAAACAAGTTGAGTAAGTTGAGCAGTCCTCTAGACAGAATGGCATTCGAGGATGAATGTTCTTAAGGGGGGGAGGATGTTACACCCCGTAAATTTTAAATAAATAAATAGCCTAATGGCATGTTGGTTAAGGGATTTAGAAGGTTAAAAAAAATAGTCAAAAAAAGTCAAAGTCGGTTTTCATCTTCATATAGCATGATTTCCAGCAAACAAAGAGGGTATAGCCATGAAACGCAAACCCACGACAAACATATATAATTTCCTTCCAATTATGCTACGAAACGCGGTCTAAACTCCGTTCCGGCTCAGGTACAGGGGTATAAAGTTGCAGAGAGCAATCCTACAGAGTTGGTTTCATGAAATTTGGCCGGTGAAACGTCGTGCTACCGAGGTAAAGTAAATAGAATTTCTTTAAATTAGTACCAATGTGTTCCTAGCATTGCAGTGAGCATTTATCCCTTCTGAACTATCGAGAAATAACGAGTTTTCGACCGTTTTTCGAAAGGTTGAAGTTTGGGATAAATATATATCAAAAGTGATAATTTCTCCCGGATTTTAATGTATTTAGTTCTAATTGACATGTATATGAATGTAGTTGGGAGAAACAGCAGAAGTACCGACGGAAATCACATCGGTCAGTCGGGTACTCAGAAACCAGGTATGTAAAGCTATTCTTTCGGCAAGCCAGGAAGTACAGTTTAGAAAGTAAATAGAATAAAGGATATTAACCGATACCCAGTGTATAGGAATGATTTTAGTACAAATTCCAGCAAGCATGCTAGTATATTAATTACGTATCATGCGATAATCAGAATAATAGATATTCAGGCAATACGTATTACATCTGTTGAGATTGTATCCAGTAGTAGATGGTACATTTTATATTATTAAGCTATATCCAGATATAATCAGATAGATAGATAAAGGCCAGGTAGCAGTTAGTCCAGCAATCAGAAACAGTGTAAAACAGAATATAGTATCAGTTATTTAATACAGACTGGCCTTGAGATAAAAGAAGAGAATATGGTTAGTATTTTTCATTGAGCATGCTTGCTGTGTATGTGTTTTGTATGTTGAGACTTTTTGTGGCATGTGGGCACCGTTTTAGCATCCCCACCGCCCCTGGGTTATAGCTGTGTCGATACCAGATTCAGATACCGCCACCAGCTGGGCGATGCCGTCCGCCTAAAGGACGATGATGGCTGACCACCATGATAATACGGTCCAGACCACCCTGCTTGCAGGGGTAGTTCAGTTTACTCTGCGCAGAGCCAGTAAACCCTATTTATAGGGGCAGACCACTCTGTGTGCGCTTGTGGCCAGAGGCAGTTTTATATACAGATTTTTACAAAATCACCCTATTGCATGCTTGCACCCAGGGGCAGTTTCAGTCACAGATACAGCAGCAGATCACCCCGTGTGCACCTGCGCCCAGAGGCAGGAGTCTTCGGACTCAGACACAGTTTATTGTCAGAGGCCAAGGCCTGAGCTACGTACCCAAGGGGACCGGTAGGAGGAGCTCACGGTATCAGATGAGTGGAGTGACTTATTTTTAGTTGGTTTAGACCCGGATAGGGGTATATAGATTGCTTGCTTGGTTGGCACCTTCCGGCTTATGGGGGTCGGTCAGGTATTGTGTGTAATATTATGTATATTGATATGTGCTATTAGATACTGATAAACAGTAGGACGACACGTCACCAGGTATGCTCAATTAGTTACAGAATGAACAAGCTCTCCCCAGTCATCCTCAGCTAGATAGACTCAGCTACTTCTTGCTTATATGCCATGTTATTGTTGCCATTCATTTCAGTGCATATTTCAGTTTGCTTTACATGCTCAGTACGGGTGGTACTGATGCCCAGTGAGGCTCTGCATTGCTTGCCTGTAGGTACTCACGGACGAGGAGTCGATCCCTTGTGATTCCAGCCAGCGAGTGAGTCATCAGCTCCTGTCTTCCAGAGTCTGATTCCCCGAGGTGTAGCTCCTTTTCTTTTTTTGTATAGTATGGGTAGGTCGGGGCCCTGTCCCGATCATTTCCACTATTTTCTTACAATATTCGTAGAGGCTTGCAGTCTGTATATATTTCCCTATGGTCAGTTGGGCCGGTCGTGTGAGGCCGTGCAGTCTACTGCAGCTGTCTAGTATTTCAGTTTATGTTGGTCGTGTGGGGCCTTAGTTTGATAGTAGTGGTGACCTTGCCGGTCACGTAGTCTTACAGTAGGCTGGTGTTGAGTTACAGATAACTAGATAGCATGGTGGCCTTGTCGGCCCGCATAGGCTCCCTTATATCGACATGTTTCTGGTTAGCTGTTATTACAGGTACAGATGGCTACAGGCCAGTGGCCGGAGGCTGTGTTTACAGCCATTATATAGCCGGTTTGTTTCTTGAAATAGAGCCAAAACCAGCCAAAGCACCAGATGTGCTCAGGCTGGACCATTTAGCAGTCTAGAGTCTAGCAGGCACCAAGTGCCCGTCATACCCCCCCCCCCCAAGGTGGGGTGTGACATTCATTGTTAAACCCAGAGTCTACCCTATCTTTTGTGACGCGCTATGTTGCTAATAATTTCAAAGTCTGCCCTGAAATCCAATTAGAACCATTCTCAGTCTCTACTCTGGTCGGTAATTCGGTTATAGCCTAACGGATATATAGAAATTTCCCTTTCATAGTCCTTCAAAAAGTCACCTCAGTAGATTTAGTAGAGCTAGACATGAAAGATTTTGATGTTATCTTTGGCATGGATTGGCTACATGCATGTTATGCCTCGGTAAATTTTAGAAGCCCTATGGTAGAGTTCCGGTTTCGGGGTTAGCCAGTCCTAGAGTGGAAGGGTAGTGCACCTATGCCTATAGGTCATTTCATTTCCTACCTTAAGTATAGAAAGATGATCTCTAAAGGTTTCACGTACCATCTAGTTAAGGTTAATTATGCTACTGTCACACCCCGCCTTGGGGGGGTATGACTGGCACCTGGTGCCCTACTAGGACCTGAACTGCTAGACTACTGAGCCTGAGCACATCTAGTGCCTGGCTAGGTCTGACTGAAATTTCCGGAAACAAAGGGCTATATAACGGCTGTAAACACAGCCTCTGGCCAACTGGCCTATAGCCACCTGTACATGTAATAACAGCTATCAGAAACATACTCGTAATAAGAAACCTATGCGGGCTGACCGGGCCACCATACTATCTAGTTATCTGTAACTCAACAATGGAATACTGAATAACTACGTGACCGGCAAGGTCACCACTACTGACTGGATAAGGCCTCACACGGCCAACATAAACTGAAATACTAAACAACTATATCAAATTGCACGACCTCACACGACCGACTCAACTGACCATAGGGAAATATATACAGACTGCAAGCCTCTAGGAATACTGATAAGATGGTCGGGACAAGGCCCTGACCTATCCGTACTGTACAACAAAAGAGAAATGATATAAACCTCTAAAATATAAAGCTCCGGATGATAGGAGATGATGACTCTGCGTTGCCTAGGATCACGAGGGATCGCCTCCTTGTATATGAGTACCTACAGGCAAGTAATGCAGCGCCCCAGTGGGCGTCAGTACCACTGGTACCTAGTATGCAAAGCAACTGAAATAGTACAACTGAATAAAGATAACATAACTAACAAGTCTGTGAGCAGAAGATAACTGAATCTGAAGAGCTGATAGGAACTAGATCAAACCTTTCTGCACTGATAGGCAGGAGCGTGTCTGTAGTCACGACGGCCTGCTGTCTATTAACTAGTACATATATAAAGCACATAAATACATATACATTTAGCAAGCAAGAGACAATACCAACCCCCATAAGTCGGATGGCGCCAAGCACGCAAACAATCTATATACCCCTACCCGGGTCAAAACCAACCAAAAATAAGTCACTCCACTCATCTGCTCACTCGGAGCTCCTCTACCGGCCCCCTGGGTCTCCGGCTCGGGCCATAGCCTCCGATATAAGCAATCGTGTCTGGGTCGGGAGGACTCCTGTGTAGACAGTAACAGATAGGGTCTGGATCCCCGGACACAAACTCAACGGGGCTATCTGAAACCGGAGCTACACCTATAATAACTGAATGTACAGACAGTAACAGATAGGGTCTGGTTCCCTGGACACAAAACTCAATAGGGCTATCTGAAATCGGAGCTACACCTGTAATGCTGATCAGACTGCTATGGGGAAAGCATCATCCCATCTTCGTCCATGCTGGGGATGGCATGCCACCCCTCGGAGTGACGTAAAACCCACCCGCTCAGTGGGCGACACGATTACCAACCCAGGGGAGGCAAGGACGCTCAATAAGGTGCCCTCACGCCACATCAAGTCTCAACAAACAAATAGCACATATAAATAGCAAGCATGTATAACAGAAAAAGACTATCTGAAATCTAATTTCTTATTCTGATCTGTTTCTATACTGAACTGATTCTTTACTGATTATACTGATTCTAAAATCTTTATTTAACTGCTTGGCTAATCTGTAGCCGGGATACTATTTGTCTGAATGGCTAATTTGTAGCCATAAAACTGTCTATCTATCTGATTTTACTTTATTAGCTTTTATTCTGAAAATCTGTATCTTTTTATTCTACAACATGCTTGCTAATCATACAATAAGCTATACTGAATCGGAAATGCTAACTCGCCCTTTGGCGCATGCTTTACTAACTTTCAGACTGAATACGATATGGCAACACAACTCAGAATCTATTAGACTTACTTAATTCTCGACATTCAACTCGGAGAGTTTCAAATACGAAGTTTACTATGATTTACCTAGCTAAGACTTACTAACTTGCCGAAGAACAACTTCACATACCTTAACCTCGAGTTATCCGACTGTCGGACAAGGCTCGGTCAGTATTCCAGCAAAATCTCCCCAACTGTATTCATAAACACATCAATTAGTACTAAATACAACACTATTCTGAAGGACGGCGTCACTTTCGATATAATTATAGCCTAAACTTAGGCTTATCGAAAGACAGTCGAAAACTTGCTATTTTCCAGAAGTCCAGAAGGGAGAAGTATTCACTTTACGGCTAGGAGCACATAGACACTAGTTTGGAGCAATTCTACTTACCTTAGTCTGGTAGCTCGACGATTCATCGGTCGTATTTCGCGAAACAAAATTAGTAGGAATGCTCTCTGCTGCTAAATACCTCGGTATCTGGAGTTAATTTGAGTTTAGACTACGTTTGGCAGCGTAATCAACGATTATAGTATTAACCCTCTTCATCTCTCTCTATTTCCTCACGAGTTCTGGAAATTATTTGGTGGAAAATGAGATTAAAATCGAAGTGGGGGCTTTATATACTTGGGCCTGGACAGGCCCAACATGTCACGGAGCCAACGCGGAGGTTCCACCTCCGTGACACATTGCCATCGTGGAGGGGCTCTGCCTCGGCTCCATCCGCGATGGTTCGATAGGTTACCCGTCCGATCCTTTCCCGGTCCTTTCTCTAGCACGTATGGCCTTCAAATATGCTTAACCAACGTGCGAATAGGCCATCTAGGTGTCGGAAATCTTACGGGGTATAACATTCTCCCCCCCTTAAGAACATTCATCCTCGAATGGAAACTGCTATCTAGAGGACTTCTCAACTTGCTACTTAAAAAATATTTGGCAGCGTTTCCCCTGTAATATGGACTATACCAAAAACCTGAAACGCAGAAAAGTCCAATACAGGTACTGTACACAATACTTTAAGATTCACTGGAAAGTTAAACATCAATCTTTCTCATTTATATATACACAACCACAAGGTACTGCATAAGTAATAATACAGACATACCTGTCGCCTGACTAGGCCTGGAATAAGTGAGGATATCTAGTTTTCATATCTTCCTCAGCCTCCCACGTCATCTCCTCTCGGTTCTTGTTATGCCACAATACTTTGACAGACGCAATATCTTTAGTTCTCAATCTGTGAATCTGTCTGTCTAGGATTGCTACTGGAACCTCTTCATAGGCCAGTTCCTCAGTAACCTGGATATCATGGACTGGGACTACTCTGGACGGGTCTTCTATGCATTTCCTTAGCATAGATACATGAAACACCGGATGAACGGATTCCAATTCTGGAGGAAAGTTCAACTCATATGCTACTCGGCCTATTCTTCGACGAATCTGATAAGGCCCGACAAACCTTGGGCTGAGCTTACCTTTCTTGCCGAATCTCATCACCCCTTTCATTGGGGATACTTTCAAAAATATCCAGTCATTCACATCAAACTCCAGGTCTCTGCGCCGCACATCTGCATATGATTTCTGGCGGCTCTGTGCAGTGTGTAAGCGTTCTCTAATAAGCTTTCTCTTTTCCTCTGACTGTTGAATAATGTTCGGCCCAATTAACACTGATTCCCCTATTTCGAACCAGCCAACCGGCGATCTGCATTTTCGCCCGTATAAAGCCTCAAAAGGCTCCATCTGGATGGCTGAGTGATAGCTATTATTATAAGCAAATTCAATTAACGGCAAATGCTCATCCCAGCTACCACCGAAATCTAACACACACGCTCGCAACATATCTTTGAGCGTCTGAATTGTGCGTTCAGCTTTTTCATCTGTCTGAGGGTGGAATGCTGTGCTCAAATTAATCTGCGTTCCCAGACCTCTCTGAAACGACTGCCAGAATCTAGCCGTAAACTGTGCTCCCCTGTCTGAAATAATGGATACTGGCACTCCGTGCAATCTGACTATCTCTCGGATATACAACTCAGAATAATCTTCGGCCGAGAAGGTAGTTCTCACTGGCAGGAAATGAAATGATTTGGTCAGTCTGCCAACTATCACCCATATAGAGTCATGTATGTGTCTAGTACGGGGTAATCCTGCCATAAAATCCATATTTATATCTTCCCATTTCCAGAGAGGCACAGCTATATCCTGAGTCAAACCGCTTGGTTTCTGATGTTCTGCCTTCACCTGTTGGCAGTTAGGACACTGGGCTACAAATTCAGCAATTTCTCTTTTCATTCCTGGCCACCAATAATTCTCCTTGATATCATGGTACATTTTCATTGCACTAGGGTGGAAAGAATAACGGGAGTAATTTACCTCATTCAAAATCTGCTGGCGGAGTCCTGAAACATCTGGACACAGAGGCGGCCTCTACATAACAGCACTTCTTCCTCAGTTATCTGAAAATCTGGCGCTTTACCCTACTGGATTCTGCCCTTAAGCTAGACCAGGTCAGGATCTTCATATTGCCGTCCTTTTACCTCCACAACTAACGACGACACAGCGGTGTTCTGAATTACCGCTCTGTTGTCCTATGTGTCTGCTATACGAACGACTAGGCTGGCTAGTTGATGTATCTCTCTGACCAACTCCCACCGCTTGGGCTGCAAATATGCCAAACTTCCCATGGATTTACGGCTAAGAGCATCCGCTACTACGTTGGCTTTCCCCGGGTGGTACAGAATATTCACGTCATAATACTTTAACAGCTCTAACCAGCGACGTTGTCGCAAATTCAACTCCCTCTGAGTGAAGATATACTGTAGGCTCTTGTGATCTGTAAAAATATCAACATGGACGCCATACAGGTAATGTCTCCACATTTTCAAGGCATGGATCACTGCGGCTAACTCCAGGTCGTGGGTAGGGTAATTCTTTTCGTGTTTCCTCAGCTGTCTGGAGGCATATGCAATCACTTTACCATGCTGCGTCAACACACAACCTAACCCGACGCCTAATGCGTCGCAACACACCGAATAACCTTTTGTACCTTCCGGCAATGCTAACACTAGGGTAGAGGTTAATCTATCTTTCAATTCCTGGAAACTCTGCTCGCATGCCTCTGTCCACTGAAACTTCGCTACCTTCTGTGTCAGCTTGGTCAGAGGTGCCGCTATAGTAGAGAACCCTTCAACAAATCTCCTGTAATATCTGCTAATCTCAGAAAAATACGGACTTTAGTCGGAGTGGTAGGCCTAGGCCATGATTCGACTGCTTCTATCTTCTGCGTGTCAACCTGTATACCAGCATCCGACACAATATGCCCTAGGAAGGCTACTGAGTTAAGCCAGAATTCGCACTTGGAGAACTTAGCATATAATTGGCGGTCCTTGAGAATCTAGAGCACTGTCCATAAATGAGTCCGATGATCTACTTCAGAGCGAGAATACACCAGAATATCATCAATGAACACGATCACGAACAGGTCCAGGTATGGTCAGAAAATACTGTTCATCTGGTCCATGAATACTGCTGGGGCATTCGTTAACCCAAAGGACATAACTAGAAATTCAAAGTGTCCATATCAGGTCCTGAACGCCGTTTTAGGAATATCTCTTTCACATACCCGAACCTAATGATATCCGGACCGCATGTCAATCTTGGAGAAGTATCTGGCTCCCTGTAATTGATCAAATAAATCATCTATTCTGGGGAGCGGATACTTGTTCTTCACTGTAACTTTATTTAACTGCCATAATCTATGCACATACGGAGAGAGCCATCTTTTTTTTTCACAAATAACACTGGCGCACCCCATGGTGAAGTACTTGGCCTGATGAAACCTTTATCTAGCAAATCTTTCAACTGCTCCTTCAACTCTTTGAGTTCTGCAGGAGCCATACGATAGGGAATAATTGATATCGGTGAGTGCCTGATAACAAGTCAATAGCAAAATCTATTTCTCTCTCTGGGGGAATACTAGGTAACTCATCCGGAAACACATCAAGGAACTCGTTCACCACCGGAACAGACTGGAGTGTCAGAGATTCTGCTTGGACATCCTGAACCCTGACTAGGTGATAGATACATCCCTTAGTTATCAATTTCCTCGCCTGAAGTTGGGAAATAGACCTACCTTTTGGAGTAGCTGTGCTGCCTTTCCACTCTTGCACTGCCTCTCCTGGAAAGTGGAATCGGACCATCTTGGTCCAACATTCTACATTGGCATAGCACGACACTAGCCAATCCATACCCATTATGGCATCGAAGTCTATCATTTCTAGCTCTACCAGATCTACTGTAGTCTGGCGGTCAGCAACCTCCACTGTACACCCTCGGTAAATTCTGTTAGCTATAATAGAGTCACCGATGGGCGTGGATACTGAAAAGGGCTGTTGTAATAATTCTGGTGCAATATTGAACTTTCGTGCCACAAATGGGGTAATATATGACAGAGTGGATCCTGGATCAATCAATACATAAGCAGGGCATGAACAGATAGTCAGCATACCTGTCACTACATCTGGAGATGCCTCTGAATCCTGTCTCCCTAGTAATGCATAAGTACGACTTGAGCCCGTACCTGAACTGGAAGCTCCTGATCTACCTCGGCCTCTGCCTACTAAACCTGAAGGCCCATGCCCTGCTGAGGCTGCTGGGGCTCGTGGCCCTGCGCATCCCCTGTCTTGGCTGTCTCTACTCCCCTGACCTCTGGTCGGACAATCTCTCATCTAATGCCCCTCCTGTCCGCAAATATAACACCCAGTGGAGCCATATCTACAAGCTACGGAGTGTGGTCGATTACAATAGGGACAGGGTGAGGGTGTAACTCTGCTCTGCTCTCCCCTTCTCTGCTGCGAGAACTCTACTGTTCTGGAACTGCCACTAGGCTCTGACTACCCTCGTCGAACATATCTACCTCGCTGCTACTGCCGCTACGGAGGAGGTGGGGGTCTAGGGGGTCTATCTGATAGTCGAGGCCTGGGTCCTCTCTGAACTTCCCTTTGCATCTCATCTGATCTATCTCTGCGGCTCTGTTCTTGACTGGTCTGTCTACTACTCTATTGCCGCTTTCTAAGACCCTCAATGGTCTGAGCAAAGGCCTGTACTCGGGCGATATCCATATCCTCTCATAATGTAGCCGGCATACATGCCTCAGTATATTCCGGGTTCAGACCCATAATAAATCTGTGAACTCTAGCTGGCATAGTATCAACAAATGCTGGAGCATAACGGGCTAAGGAGTCAAACTGTAAAGCATACTCGCGTACGCTCCTCGCCCCCTACTCCAGATGCAAAAATTGATCCATCCGGGCCTGTCGGATCTCTCGTGGCAAGTAACAGTCCAGGAAGGCCTCCGAGAAGCTGGTCCAGGTCGGAGGAGTAACATCTCTCCCTCGGGACCTTTCCCAACTCTCGTACCATAGTACTGCTATGTCCCACAACCGGAACACTGCCAACTCAACAAACTCTGAAGGGGCACATGCATAACGCGAAAAATTCTCTGCATCTAATCTAGAAAGTCTTGAAGGTCCTCTACCTGATCTGACCCAGTGAACTGTGGAGGACCTAGTGCCAAAAATTCCCTGACCCTGGAACTACCTGACCCACCTGAAGGCTCTACTGCTACAGGTGGCACCGACTGGCGCTGTGTGGCCATCATCTGTGCCAACATAACTACAGCATTACGAACCTCCTAATCTGATGGCGAAGGAACAGGAGCTATCGGGGGCGGTGTAGTGCCCAACGGCTCCTGATGTGAGGGGGACTGCTGATAGGGCTGTGATGAAGCCTCTATATCGCCCTCAGATCGGTCTGACTCTAACTGAAGCTGAGGCATCCTGCTGGTGCCTTCTCCTGCTGCTGTGTCTAGTCTTCTGCCTGTGGCAGGGTGTCGCTGCTCTGCCATTCTTATCTATAGACAAAGAAGATGATAAGTTTTAGGAACTCGACCCTATACTGTACTGTGCTATGGCACGACTGAGTATGAAAGAAGAGTAACCATCCTATCATGCCTCGCAGCCTCCTGCCTATAGTATGTGGTGCACAACTCATCCAAAGACAAGACTCTACTTAGCACGACTTGCAGACTCCCTAGGACACGACCTGCGCTGATACCAAGTTTGTCACACCCCGCTTTGAGGGGTATGACTTGCACCTGGTGCCCTACTAGGACCTGAACTGCTAGACTACTGAGCCTGAGCACATCTAGTGCCTGGCTGGCTCTGACTCAAAATTCCGAAAACAAAGGGCTATATAACGACTGTAAACACAGCCTCTGGCCAACTGGCCTATAGCCACCTGTACCTGTAATAACAGCTAACCAGAAACATACTCCTAACAAGGAACCTATGCGGGCCGACCAGGCTACCATGCTATCTAGTTATCTGTAACTCAACAATGGAATACTGAATAACTACGTGACCGGCAAGGTCACCACTACTGACTGGATAAGGCCTCACACGGCCAACATAATCTGAAATTCTAAACAACTATAAAAAACTGCACGGCCTCACACGACCGGCTCAACTGACCATAGGGAAATATATACAGACTGCAAGCCTCTAGGAATACTGATAAGATGGCCGGGACAGGGCCCCGACCTACCCGTACTGTACAACAAAAGAGAAATGATATAAACCGCTGAAATATCAAGCTCCGGACGACAGGAGCTGATGACTCTGCGTTGGCTAGGATCACGAGGGATCGCCTCCTCATCTATGAGTACCTGCAGGCAAGTAATGCAGCGCCCCACTGGGCGACAGTACCACTGGTACGGAGTATGCAAAGCAACTGAAATAGTACAACTGAATACATATAACATAACTAACAAGTCTGTGAGCAGAAGATAACTGAATCTGAAGAGCTGATAGGAACTAGATCAAACCTTTCTGCACTGATAGGCAGGAGCGTGTCTGTAGTCACGGCGGCCTGCTGTCTATTAACTAGTATATATATAAAGCACATAAATACATATACATTTAGAAAGCAAGAGTCAATACCAACCCCCATAAGCCGGATGGCGCCTTGCAATCAAACAATCTATATACCCCTACCCGGGTCAAAACAAACCAAAAATAAGTCACTTCACTCATCTGCTCACTCGGAGCTCCTCTACCGGCCCCCTGGGTCTTCGGCTCGGGCCATAGCCTCCGATATAGGCAACCGTATATGGGTCCGGAGGACTCCTGTGTAGACAGTAATAAATAGGGTCTGGATCCCCGGACACAAACTCAATGGGGCTATCTGAAAATGGAGCTACACATATAATAACTGAATGTACAGACAGTAACAGATAGGGTCTGGTTCCCTGGACACAAAACCCAAAAGGGCTATCTGGAACTGGAGCTGCACCTGTAATGCTGATCAGACCGCTATGGGAAAGCTTCATCCCATCTTCGTCCATGCTGGGGACGGCATGCCACCCCTCGGAGTGATGTAAAATCCACCCGCTCAGTGGGCGACACGATTACCAACCTAGGGGCGGCGAGGACGCTCAATAAGGTGCCCTCACGCCATATCAAGTCTCAACAAACAAATAGCACATATAAATAGCAAGCATGTATAACTGAAAAAACTATCTGAAATCTGATTTCTTATTCTGATCTGTTTCTATACTGAACTGATTCTTTACTAATTAGACTGATTCTGAAATCTTTATTTTACTGCTTGGCTAATCTATAGTCGGGATACTATATGTCTGAATGGCTAATCTGTAGCCATAAAACTGTCTGTCTATCTGATTTTACTTTATTAGCTTTTATTCTGAAAATCTATATCTTTTTATTCTACAACATGCTTACTAATCATACAATAAGCTATACTAAATCTGAAATGCTAACTCGCCCTTTGGCGCATGCTTTACTAACTTTTGGACTGAATACGATATAGCAACACAACTCAGAATCTATTAGACTTACTTAATTCTCGACATTGAACTCCGAGAGTTTCAAATACGGAGTTTACTATGATTTACCCAGCTAAGACTTACTAACTTGTCGAAGAACAACTTCACATACCTTAACCTCGAGTTATCCGACTGTCGGACAAGGCTTGGTCAGTATTCCAGCTAAATCTCCCCAACTGCATTCATAAACACGTCAATTAGTACTAAATACAACACTATTCTGAAGGACGGCGTCACTTTCGATATAATTATAGCCTAAACTTAGGCTTATCGAAAGACGGTCGAAAACTTGCTATTTTCCAGAAGTCCAGAAGGGAGAAGTATTCACTTTACGGCTAGGAGCACATAGACACTAGTTTGGAGCAATTCTACTTACCTTAGTCCGGTATCTCGATGATTCATCGGCCGTATTTCACGAAACAGAATCCTTAGGAATGCTCCCTGCTGCTAAATACCTCGGTATCTGGAGTTAATTTGAGTTTAGACTACGTTTGGCAGTTTAATCAATGATTATAGTATTAACCCTCTTCATCTCTCTCTCTTTCCTCATGAGTTCTGGAAATTATTTCGTGGAAAATGAGATTAAAACCGAAGTGGGGGCTTTATATACTTGGGCCTGGACAGGCCCAACATGTCACGGAGCCAACGCGGAGGTTCCACCTCCGTGACACGTTTCCATCGCGGAGGGGCTCTGCCTCAGCTCCTTCCGCGATGGTTCGATAGGTTACCCGTCCGATCCTTTCCCGAGCCTTTCTCTAGCAAGTATGACCTTCAAATATGCTTAACCAACGTGCGAATAGGACATCTAGGTGTCGAAAATCTTACGGGGTATAATAGCTACATTTGAAACCCCAACTATCTAGTCAGTTCTTGTAGTGTGAAAATATCTAGAATTGTTTCCATATGATCTACCATGTATTCCTCCCGAGTGGGAGATTGATTTTGGTATCGACCTTCTTCCCGATACGCGGCCTATATCTATTCCTCCTTAAAGAATGGCTCCAGCTGAGCTAAAGGAGTTGAAGGAGTAGTTGATAGATTTTTTAGACAAGGATTTCATCAGACCGAGCAAATCCCCGTGAGGTGCACCAGTACTCTTTGTCCAGAAGAAGGATAATTCCCTTCGGATGTGCATTAACTACTAGTAGTTGAACAAGGTCACCATCATGAACAGGTATCCTCTTCCTAGAATTGATGACTTGTTTGACCAACTTTAGGGTGCCAAGTGCTTTTCAAAGATAGACCTTAGATCTGTATATCATCAACTCATGATTAGAGAGAGACATCCCGAAGACAACCTTCAAGGATCGGTATAGTCACTAGGAGTTCGTAGTTATGTCTTTTGGACTAACAAATGCTCCTGTAGCTTTTATGGATTTGATGAATAGGTTGTTCAAGCCGTATTTGGACATGTTCATAATGGTGTTCATAGATGACATCCTCGTTTACTCTCGGAGCAAGGAGAAGCATACCTCTTATTTGAGGATGGTGCTATAGACTCTTAAGGATCACCAGTTGTATGTTAAATTCAGCAAGTGTTAGTTTTGGTGAAACTTGGTAGCATATTTTGGTCATGTGGTGTCAAGTGAGGGTGTATAGGTGGACTCTCAAAAGATAGAAGCTATGAAGAATTGGCCTAGACCAGTGAGTCCTGCGAATATCACGAGATTCTTGGGCTTAGCTGGTTCCTACAGGAGGTTTGTGGAAGGATTTTCATCCATTACAGCATCGTTGACAAGGTTGACTCAGAAGAAAGTGAGGTTTCAATGGTCGGAGGCCTGTGATAAGAGCTTCCAATAGTTGAAGACTCGACTCACCTCAACGCCAGTGTTGACTCTACCTGAGGGCACCAATGGGTTTGTGGTATATTGTGACGCCTCAAGGATCGGCCTTGGTTGTGTATTAATGCAGCACGGTAAGGTTATAGTGTATGTTTCCAGGTAGCTGAAGTCCATGAAATGATCTATCCAACTCACGACCTCGAGTTGGTAGCGGTAGTATTTGCCTTGAAGATTTTGAGACACTATCTGTATAGGGTCCATGTGGATGTGTTTACGGACCTTAAAAGCCTATAGTACATGCTAGAAGGATCTAAATCTACGTCAAATAAGGTGGTTGGAGCTTCTTAAGGATTACGATATAAGAGTGGTTTATCATCCAGGCAAGGCTAATATGGTGGAAGATGCTCTTAGTAGACTTTCTATGGAGAGTGTGTCCCATGTAGACGAGGAGAGGAAAGAGTTTGTGAAGGATGTGTATCAGCTTGCATGGTTAGGAGTTCATCTTGTTGAATTAATAGATGATGGTATCATTGTTCAGAATGGATCAGAATCCTCTTTAGTGACCGAAGTCAAGGATAGACAAGACAAGGATCCTATTTTTGTAAAGTTGAAGGAATCTATTCAAAATCAGAAGGTAGAGGTCTTTTCCCAAAGGGGAGATGGTGTGCTACGATCTTAGGGTTGTTTGTATGTTCCGGGTATTAATGACCTGAGGGTGTGGATTTTTCACGAGGCTCATGGTTCTAGATATTCCATACATCCAGATGTCAGTAAGATGTACCGTGACCTATGGGATGTTTATTGGTGGAATGGCATGAAGAAAGACATAGTTGAGTTTGTGGCTAAGTGTCTGAATTGTTAACAGGTGAAAGTTGAGCACCAAAAACCTGGAGGTCTGCTTCAAGAAATTAGTATCCCTACTTGGATATGGGAGAAAATCAATATGGACTTCATCAAGGGTTGCTTCATACACTTTCACGACCCGAACATAGGCCAGGATCGAGAAACGGGACAAAGAACCCCGAGAGGCTCCAAGTCAACCCATGGAATGAACATGATATCTAAAACTCAACATAATAATGCGGAATTCTAGCATACATAATAGTGGAAGTTTGAGAATATAATAACATTTGCACATCTAAATACATAACACAATTCTGAAGCTGAATACATACTATGTTTGATAAGCCTCTACATACTGATGAATTGATAGGACCAGACCCCAACTAACTCACTAAAGAATGAAATTTAAAATACTGAACATAAGATGGAGAAAGGGTCCTCCAAGGATAAGGAGTCACAAACTCAGGTTGAGGGATGCAAACTCTGAGTATCAGGATAACGACGGGACTAAACCAGAATGTCCGAGCCTGTATCATGAGACGATATAGTATAGAGTATGCAGTCAACTTGAAATCAAGTTAAGTAAAACGGACAGTTCAAAATACCTAAGAGTTCATAAGAGTAGGACAACATGATCATAAAGTAAATATCATAGTGTGAACATAAAGGCTCAAGGTTTTCAAACCATTTGTAATCAAATCATAATCATAGTCATAAGAGAAAACTTTATAGAAATAACTTGAGCCAAAGCAACATAAACATAACCATGCATAAATCATGAAGAACAATGGGATGACTCGTCTTAACTAAAACCATCATGATAGAGCCTTGCATGATGCCTCACTATTTCTCCCAAGTGGTTAGGACCATCCCCGGCTTGCCAGGCAGGGGGACGTTCGTGCGTGATGAAACCCAATAACAAACACACACAAATATATATACACCTACAGTGGCATGTAGTTTTGAGACCACGAGGTTTACCTGAATGCCGAATCTACTCGTTGCTAGACACTACTACCAAAAACATGCACGTGAAGGCTCATATTATAATCGTAAAATCATTCATGGACAAATAAAATAATACATGATGGATCCCACTAGAAATACATGGCTAGCCATGAATAAGGGCCATGAGTTAGCCAAGAGTCATAAATCCATAAAACATGAACATCCATACATACTTGTAAAATATTTATATACTTGATATTCATAAATCCATGATGAGTACTTTAGAGAAATCATATCATAAATCATAAATCATAATTTAGGGCTTAAGAAGATCAAGATCATAATGAAATCATAACTTGACTTTTCATGAAGCACACATAATTGGGCATAATTTTATTAAAATTTGAAACTATAAATTAATAAAAAAAATAGTTATAAAATCTACCATAAATCATAATACATGATTTGATACATGAAAGGAATTAACCATAGATAGATCATAGAGAATTTCACAAAATTTGAATAAACCCCATAAGATCATGAAACTTGAATCTAGAATTGAAATCCATGGAATTGGGAAGAATTTAGAGCATGAGAGTGAAAGGAACTCTCATTCATTGCCTCACATACTTGGGTAAATCTGATTTAACTTCCTCTTGCAAGCCCAAAGGAAATTGGAGAGAAATTGGGGAAATTCATCAAGCTTGATTTCCAAGGAAGAGCTCTAATTTGAATGCATGGAATGGTAAGGCTTAGAATAGGCTTAACACCCTTAAAACCCCGTTAACTGAGCTTAAAATGGCGTAGTTTAGGACCTTACATCTTAAAAATTACGAAAATACCCTTAATGAAAAGTCTAGAATTTCTATACTGCTAGTGACAATGAGTGATACCATGGTTCGTACCTTTATACCACGACTCGTGGTATCCATCCTTTACTTCCTTCCTTCATTCTTCAGTTCTCAGGTCTTGATACCATGACTCAACAAGATGGGTTGTTACTCCAAACAATGGTCTATTGTATCCTCCCGTTACTGCCTCTGATGAACCTGCCCTGGACTTCTCACGAGTCACCCGACAACTTGTACCTTCATCCAACGAGTCGTAGGTTTCATCTGTTACTTTGACTGGGGAATTTTCCTTCTCCTTGCCACGGGAACTTACCACGACTCGTTGTTCCTCAGAATGAGTCGTACATCCACTTGTACCATCCAACCCTGCCACCCAGGTGACAACCAACCCAACATTCAACTTGTTACATCTTCCTACAGGTCGTACAATGGAACCGTTACTTCCAACTCAACTTTTGCAGAACCTGAGCATGAGTGTCTCCAACAAGTCGTTAGACACTCCAACGACCGTTACCACGAGTCGTTCTAAGTAAAATCTCAGATTTTGATGCTTCTCATTTCAAATTCCTAAGTCTACTCTTACGCACTTCCGGGGTATTATAATATTTCCCCCTTGGGAAAATTCATCCTTGAATATGAATGAACATACTAAAAGATGGAAAAGAGGACTGACATCTCAAATACTGAACATCTAAAGAATAAAACTAACAGAGTGACTGACTCCAGACTAGAAAACATAACTTAACTAAAAATTCATGAATCACACATACATGCATTGACATGAAAGAAACTGGAACACATAAAATCAACATGAAACTGAATAGAGTACTTAGGAGGAAACTAGTACCTCAAGCTGGAATTGAACTGGAAGGGAATAGATGTGGGTATTTAGCCATCATATCTCCTTCGGCTTCTCATGTAGCTCCCTCAACATGTTGATTATGCCACAAAACCTTTACGGAAGCTACTTTCTTATTTCTTAGCTTTCGAACCTGACGATCAAGTATTTCCACTAGGACCTCTTCGTAGCTGAGGCTATCCTTCACACCTACACTCTCCACTGGGACAACCAAAGCCAGATCACCCATGCACTTCTTCAAAAGAAGCACATGAAACACCAGATGCACTAAAGCCAAGTTTTAGGGCAATTCCAACTCATATGCTGCCTTTCCAACCCATCTCACAATTCTGTATGGACCAATATAATGTGTAATGAGTTTCCTTTTCTTTCTAAATCTCATCACTCCCTTCATGGGAGATACCTTCAGAAACACCCAATCATTAGCTTCTAACTCAAGTTCTCTCCTCCTCACATCCGTATAGGAGTTTTCACGACTCTTAACTATTTTCAACCTTTCCCTTATATGCTGAACCTTCTCCTCAGCTGATCAGTTTGTCTACAATCATTTTATGAGGTGTTAGTGGTGCCTCCCAGTTATAAGTATTAGTCTCAGATATCAAATTTTAGTGGTTCTTTAGACGGTTATGACACTTTTAGATAAGTAGATCTGACTAGTCTTAGAACCCCCAACATTAAATTTCAGTTTGTTCTTTAGAAGGTTATGACGCTTCCAAATAAGCAGTTGGCCATTCTTAACACACCAAATATAGAATATGGTCCAATAAGACTCTTAGGATACTTCCACATTAGTATTCCTAACTTATTCTTGGGCCCCAGTTTTGATCTATCAACTTAGTAGTCAGTCTAGGACTATCCAATAGGAGTAGGACATAACACCTAGTGGACTGGCGTCTAGCGCACCCAGGTTCCCAAAACTACATTGCCACCGTAGGTTATTTATGTTTTCCTTATGGCCCCAGACTTGTAATCACTCAGTTCGTTATACCCTTGAAAGGTATATTAGGTCCTACCAATGGGGTGTATACATCGGACTCCATGTCTAGCTCACATGGTTATATGTTGGTTATAACCTCTTCACTAACTAGTTCAGTCTCAAATCAACATAATTCAGAATAGTTTTAGTTTACTCAATTCAGTATAGTTAGTTCAGATTCAGTATCCCTGATTTAGGGCATGTCTTTGACCATCATACAGTGTCATTTTGACCATTTCAGTATATTTTAGTTTATTCAGTTTCAGAATTCAACTGGTCATTGCATGTCATTACAGTTTAGTTATTTATTTATTTTCTGTGTTATGTTTTCTCCTACTTACTCAGTACATTTAAAGTACTGACGTATATTTCCTATGTTGTATCATGTTATGATATAGCCGCAGGTTCTCAGTCTTAGTATCGTTAGCAGATCATTCTCTGGGATTTATCATTTGTGCTAGTGGTGCGTCTCATCATTCGAAGATGATGTTTATTTTTCTTCAGTTATTTTTTTCATTCAGTTAGACTTAGAGTTAGTTGGGGCCTTGTCCCAGCAACTCATCAAATATAGATGGCTTTCGGACATAGATTCAGACTTTTGATTTTATTTCATATGTATAAACCTTTGTTATTCTATTTTCCTTAAATGATTTATTTATTTAAGCTTCCGCTAAGATTACTCAGATTACCTATGTTATGATAGACCATGGGTTGGCTTGGGGTTACTTGTGACTCCAAGTACCGTGTCTCATTCAAGGTATAGACTCGGATCGTGACAAACTTGGTATCGGAGTATCCTAGGATGTTTGAAAGTCGCGTCAAGTATAGTTTTTTTCATGGGTGTGAAGCGCGCCCCACTTATGATGGGGAGGCTATGAGATGTTATTAGGAAAACTTCCTTTTGTTCATACTCTTTATCATGCATTGAAGTTCAATTTTAGGAATGTTCTCCTAAATCGTGCTCTATTTCATTTCAGTGTAATCATGCCTCCAAGACACAGTAACAAAAGAAGGGTCGGCAATGCTAATTGATCTTCCCCACCAATACGACAGCCCTTTAGGACAACCCAGTGTCCTCTGCAGAGTTTAGAGCGACAATCCAGCTGCTCGCACAGACAGTCATGAACCAGGTGAACCAACAGGTGGTTCCGGTCAACACTAATGGGTATGCAGCAACTGTCTGAGTTTGGAACTTCACCAGGATGAACCCCCCAACCTTCCATGGATAGAAGGTGGGAGAGGACCCATAGTAGTTCGTGGATAAGATTAGGAAGATCACCCGAATTATGGGTGTTAGCACCTTTGAGAGTGCTAACCTAGCTGCCTACCAGCAGAAAGGGGTAGCCTAGACCTGATACGATTAGTGCAAGGAAGGGAGACTAGCAGGAGCAGCTAGTGGAGTGGGAGAAGTTCACAATAGCCTTCCTAGATAGATTCTTCCCCTGGGAGCTCAAGGAGGCTAAGTGGAAAAATTAATGAATTTGAAATAGGGCAACAGGATGGTGAAAGAGTATGCACTAGAGTTCACACAGTTGTCAAAATATTCTTCGGAAATGGTAGCCGAGCCAAGGGCTCTCATGGTGAATTTCAACAATGGAGTATCGCACTTGGTCCTTAAGGAGTTCAGGACTGCAATATGATCTTAGGCAGATTTATATGCCCAAGTGATACTCAAATGTGTCATTTTGCCTTATTTATCTATCGATGTTTGTACAATCTCATGTGAATTGTAATAAAATGGGAATTTATACTAACCAACATGATTAGCGTGGTTTTGCAGGAAAATATAATTTCACGAAGCTAAGATGAAGGTTGGGAGAAATTGGGATTGGACTCGGAAGCTAGCAAGGAAAAAAGCACAAGGAAAGCACGAAGTAAAGAGGCTCCACGATGGAGCCGTGTCACGCTGCCATCGCGGATGCATTCTACCTGGATGCTGAAATTATGCCAAATTCCAGTGAAGGTGCGCGTTGGGGCCGTGGCACGTTGGCCTAGCCTCGCGTTGCACGCCGTGCCACGTTGGGTTTTGATACTTGGACGACCGGATTCCAGTGAGGGTCCACGTTGGTGGCGTGTCACAGAGGCAGTGCTCCGCGATGCACTCCGTGACACGTTGCTTGTTATTCCAAAAAAATTCCCACTAGTATAAATAGAACATTTAGGTTCATTTTTAATAATTCTGACTTGGTGGAGCATGAACGTGGGTTACAGGTAGTTGAGGGGACGAAAATCTCAGGGTTTTTCTCATCTCCTTCTTCTTTATTTCAATTACTTGTATGATTAACACTCATTTAACGATGTTTAATCCACAAATGAGTGGCTAAATTCCCTTCTTGCTGAGGTTAAGAACATTTGTATTGAAATGTAATTATTGATAAATTGGTTTTTCATCTTTTCTTCCATAGTTGTTCTATTGATTCTTGTTCTTACTGCATTAATGTGTGGCCAACGTTAATATATATCTAAAAAGTCCGGTTTCACTCGAGAGAGCAAGAAATTGGAAAGTTGTGAATTGATAGGATATGATCTTTTCTTAGTTTGAGAAAATTGAGAATTGATTTACCTTCAGGATAGAGATATACCTGAAAGTCGTATTAGTCAATTAAGAAATCGGTTTTGTATGGATAGAACATGAATTTCTTTTTATCACAGAGATGTAGGTGGAAGGTTGATGATTCTTAAGTTGGGTTAAATACGAGAGTTTTAATCCATAAGCAATAATTCTTGACTAGCAACCGGAGGAAAGATTAATCAAATTATATCGATAATTTATTTCTCTACATGTTCATTTTAGCCTCAGCATGCTCATACTTATAGTTCAGACTCAAATTGTATATTCGTTTTAGACTTAGTATAAAATTAGGAAACAAAATATAAAAATCTTATTCACACTGTTGTATGCAGTTTCCAGTTAAAGTTTATTGACACTTGATTAGATTGATACCTCAGTCCAGTCCCTGTGGGATCGATACTTGGCTTACTTGAGCCACTTTACTACTTGTTCGACCACGTGTACTTGCATGTTGTTATACCAAACAGTCCGAACAAGTTTTTGGCGCCGTTGCCGGGGACTGGCAATTGGTAAATTTTCCTTAAGTGTTAGTTTACTATTTCTTCTTAGTGTTGACAACTCAGTCTTAGCCGGTATTTTGCAGATACTAATTTCTGTTGAATACTGGCAAGAGACAAAGAGCTGGTGGACTCATCTTTAGAGCTGGAAAGACAATTCCATCGTTAAAGGAGAGAAGCTCTAGAGAAAAAGCTGCAGTTGCTCAGACAAACAATCCTGGAGCAACAACAGAATCCACCAGTTTTAAGGGCAATGTTAGTGCCCGAGGAAATGGCAGCTAGGCCGGTTCCCGAGGTGCCAATCCCACATGCTAACAATATCACATCTAGCATCCGTAAACCTGAGCCTGGAGGGAGGTTCGAGCTTAAACAGAACATGGTGCAATTGCTGCACACCAGCGGGCAGTTCACAGGTCTCCCTCATGAGGATCCACAGCAACATCTCCAAAATGTTTTGGAGATAAGTGACACTTACATCCCCGCTGGAGTGTCATCAGATTATATTAGGCTTACATTATTCCCATTTTCACTTTTGGGAGAAGCTAAGAGGTAGTTGAAAGCTGAGCCACCTAATTCCATCACCACGTGGGATGATCTTACAAACAAATTCTTGATACGGTTCTTTCCATCCGGTAAAATAACAAGACTTAGAAGTCAAATTCTATGTTTTAAACAGAGAGAGGGCGAGAATTTGTAGCAGGCCTGGGAGAGATTCAAATCTATGTTGCGGGATTGTCCTCATCATCACCAATCCAATGATGTGCTGGTGCATACTTTCATAGAAGGTTTGGAACCCCACACAAAAATCTTGCTAGACTCAGCAGCTGGGGGACAAGGATTAGAGAAGACTTATGAGGAGTTGTATACCTTGTTAAATCATATTTCGCAAGGGAATCCGGAGTGGAATGCGGATTCGTCAAGAGGAGGAACAAGGAAAGCAGCAGGAGTGCTAGAAGTGGATGGTTTTACAGCTATTGCTGCACAGATAGCTGCGTTACAGAATAAACTCTACACCCACTTCAGTAACATGAGCATGAACCAGTCTCAAGCCCCAGTGAATGTAGTGCAGCAGATTTGGTGTGAAGTGTGCGGGTGTAACGAACACTCAGCTGAGTGTTGTGAAGCAAATACTGATTCGGTGAACTTTGTTGGTAATGTACAAAGGAATAACCACCTACAGTATGGCAACAGCTACAATTCGAACTGGAGGAATCACCCGAATTTCTATTGGGGTAGCAACAACCATCAAAGGCAAAGTTCGAGTCAGGGGGCGCAGAGAAATCAAGGAGGGAAGCAGAACTATCAGTCGCAATATAGAAGCAACAATGCACCTCCTCCACCACCATCACCCAGCATTGAGGAAATGTTCAAGACAATGATAGCTAACCAAGCTCAATTACAGGCTGATTATGTGAAATTGGCAGCCGATGTAAAGAACAATCAGTTAGCTACGAAGGCGCTGGAGTATCAGTTCGGGCAATTTGCTGGAGCTCAAAACACCAGGCCGAGAGGAGGACTTCCAAGTGACACTAACCCCAACCCCAAACAAGTAAATGCAGTGACCACGAAGAGTGGTTTGCAACTCAAGGAGGTGGAACCAGAAAGACCACCACAGCAGTCGGGAGCAAGTGAAAAGGAGAGGGAGCACAATGATGATAGGGGGAAGGAGAAGGAAGCTGAACTAGAAATACCACCACCCTCGTTCCCTCAAAGACTAAGTAAACACAAGTAGGAAGCGTGTTTCAAAAAGTTCATGGAGGTGCTTAAGTAGGTACACATTAATTTACCTCTTGTCGATGTTTTGCAGGGAGTGCCGAAGTACGCAAAATATATCAAGGACATCGTGGCAAACAAAAGCAGGTTGACTAAGTATGCTATGGTGGCACTTACGGAGGAGTGCACTTCACGGATACAAAATAGGTTGCCCACAAAGCTCAAGGACCCTGGGAGCTTTACAATTCAAATTACAATTGGGTAGAGTATCTGAGCTCGTGGATTATGTGATTTGGGAGCGAGCATTAACTTGATGCTGACATCAGTATTCAAGAAGTTGGGGCTAGGGAGTCCTATACCAACAACAGTGATCTTGCAGCTGGCGGATCGTTCCTTAGCCAGACCTGATGGCATTGTGGAAGACGTGCTGGTGAGAGTGGGCTCCATTATCTTCCCTGTAGACTTCATCATGCTGGATTTTGAGCCAGACGCGGAAGTCCCATTTATTTTGGGATGTCCTTTCTTGGCTACCGAGAAAGCACTTATTGATGTAGTGGCAGGGCAGCTAACTATGCGGGCCCATGACAAGGTGGAGGTGTTTGAGGTGTATAAGGCTACAAAGTTGTTGGTCGTGTACGAGGAACTCTCAGTGATCAACGTTCTTGATCGAGAGGATAGTGCTCAGAGCGTTGAGTCACGGGAGACATTGGGGAAACCACCGGAGAAGTGTAAGCATGACATGGGTGAGCACGGTAGTGGAGAGAAGACGTCCATCACCCTAGAGGATGACTGAGCTTAATGACGTCGAGCTGCGACGGTAAACCAGGGCTTCACGGGAGGCAACCCGTGAAATTTTTGTAATATGTGAATAGACTTCGTAGAAAAAAAAAAGAAAAGTAAAAATGAGACAAATAAAAATAAAAACAAAAATAAAAATTGTATTTTATATGAAACCTATAATTTCTAACCAATTTCTTGTTGTGAGATGAATTTCAGGTTGAACGGAGGGTAAAAATGCAAAGGATCGCAAAGGAAAAATCAAGATAAGAAAAATAATAAAAAGTGGCAAAACAGTGAGCCTGCACGATGGCTCCGTGTCACGGAGGGAGTGCTCCGCGTTACCCTCCGTGACACGTTGAAGTGTAATATGAAATTTTTGAAAAATTCTAGAGTACTGGCGCGATGGCTCTGTGTCACGGAGGGCATGCTCCGCGTTACCCTCCGTGACACGTTGAAGGCAATTTCGCGTCGGGTCACACCGGGTTGCCGGGTGACCCACGCGAAAATACCTCTTTTTAACCCCTTTTTCCCTCATTTTGTTCCCATTCCTCATCTCCTCCGCGTCAAACACCCAAGAACTCCCCCCTTCCCCAATGTGACACGGCCCTAGGAGCTAAAATTCTTCAACTTTTCTTTGATATCATCGAATTGAAGGTATGTTCGTTAACTTCATCTCATTTCTTGTCTAATTTTTCTGATTTTTAGCATAGGAAGTGAGGAAAACTTGCCCTAATTGTAAATTGAGCTTGAATTCATGTAAGCTATTGTTAATTGATGTTCGTAGTATCTTTGTGATTATATGAACTTGATAAATACATGGGTGATTGAAATTCTTGCGAAATTGTAGCTAGGGTTAGAATTCGAAGATGAAGAAGTTAAAATTGAGTTGAAATGTGAAATTCTTGTTGGTTTGTGAATGTTGGGTGAGGAAAATTATGTTTTGCTTAATGTTAAGATGCTAAAGGCGCGAAGAATTGTCGGGATAATGAAATTATTGAAATTGCATAGAAATTGGGGGAATTGTATCAGTTTTGTTGATAGAAATTTTTGCTAAGTGCTATGTGATGAAATGTTATCGATGGTAATAGTGGATTAGCTGTACGAAGTTTGAGTAGTACATAGAATGTATACTGTTGAACCCTCTGAATGCACGAGGCATTTTTGTTATTGTTTTGGTTTATTTTTTATTTTTTTATTTTGAAAGTTAGAGAAAGAGGATTATCTTGTTGTAATGTTGTGATTGTGGCTAAAGACTAAGTTTGGGGTGGCCTAGCTTAACCCAACCTTAGTCGAAGCTAATCGTAATTGGAATAACATTGAAACTGTCTGTTTGGTTCGATAGAAACAATGGCAAGCAGGCAAGATAAAGGGAAGGGTGCATCTATATCGGGCGCCGGAAGGAAAAGAATCAGACTGGGAACAGCAATCCCAGCAGCACCAGCAGTTCCGCGCAGCCAACGTCGGCAATACGGAACCCGATGGGTGACAGAGGAGGGGAAGAAGTGGTACGCAAAGCATAAGGAAAGCAAATACTTCCCCGAGGAGCACATTGCTAGGGAACCGTTGGCACAAGAATTCCCCAAGATTGTCCACAGGATTGAAGCAGCCGAGCTGAACTTCATCTTTGAAGAGCCCAAGGAGTGCAATCTGCACCTAATTTGGGAGTTCTACGCCAACTAGAACACGACACTCAGAAGTAACACCATAAAGATAAGGGGGAAGGTAGTCACTTTTGAGCCCTATCACCTTAATGCCATCTTGGGGGCGCGGGACACAGACGCCCATGTGCTCCGGCAGCTGAATATCACTCCACCATATGTGGACATCAGACGCACTCTGTGTGGAGCCCGGTCTACAGCACGGTGGAGCAGGCATAAGGAGAGGGGATACCATCAGACATCGCCCTACTCACAAATGAACAGGAAAGCCAGGATATGGCTTAAGATTGTTTGTTCCTGCCTGATCCCGGTGGTGCATATGACAGATGTCACCCGGGATCGTGTGTACTTGGTTTATGCCTTGATGAAAGTGCTAGAGATCAATGTTGGGGCGGTGATTATCTCCGCCATGAAGAGAGCCCAGTCTCTTCAAGGGCACAGGTACGAGTTTGGTGGCTTACTGACCACGTTCCTGAGGGCCCTGGATATTGAGGAAGACGCCCTTGACTACATCCCGCAGATGGAAAGGGTGGCCTTAGATGTCACCAAAACTAAGGCACCCGACACCACTCACGGGCCAGTTCTTACACTAGCCGAGCGACATGCTCGGGATGATCAGTACATGGCTCGCATGTTCGGGATGCAGATACTCCAGCTGCATATAGGCGGGAGGCCGGCAACAGAAGATGAGCTGTGGCAGTTGGAGCTAGACTACCCTTTCAGCAAAAATGCCAGGGCTCTATGCCGAGTGGGGCCAGCTTTTGTGGAGCCCACTGATGATGATGTCCCCACATATGAGGAGACACGTCACGACGACTCCGATGTTGAGTCAGATGATGACGATGGGGGCGATTCGGACATGGGAGATGACGCAACGGCACCTGACGAAGAAGTGGGATACTTCGATTGATCAGGGAGTTTCACCACCCACTTTTGTGCTATGCTGAATTTTGTGAACACTGGGGACAGTGTTCGATTTATGTGTGGGGTGGGAGTAGTTAGGTGCTGGTTGTTGTTGTTATTAATGTCTCTGTTCTGTTGTTGTGCTTGGAAAAACTTGGCCCTGTGATTTTTGTGTGTATGTCTGTATTGTAATTAATGTGAAGCTGTTGTGTGCTGTTGAATGTTGTTAGCTGGTTTTGTAAATATTTTTGTTTTATCTAAATTATCGATATTTTTAAAATTTTTTGTGAAATTTTTTATTTTTGGGTTTCTCGGCATTTATTTTTGGTTCTTTTACTGAGAATAGTCCCATTGAACCGAAGTCGTAATTAGTGACCGTTCCCTATGATGGATGGATGACGACCGTCTTAAGGGAAATGTAGTCAATAGGAGTAGATTTCTTCTGTTCATTTTTTTAGTTTTTTTTCTTTTGTTTGTTTGTATCCCGAACGTGTCGTTACTTTATGGTTGCGAAATTCTGGTTGTGTGTTGTACATGATATTTAAAATGCAAAGGTGATTCGTATGAAAGCATGCAACTTTGTAAATATGTTGAGATACCTAGGCCATATAGTTCGATTCGGTGTGATTGAGGCTTAATGTTTGAATTCTTGTAATTAGCTGATTGAAGAGTCTGTGAATATGTCTTGAGTTGAGCATGTGCAATGACTGTGTGGTGAGGTTTCGTTTCTTCCATGCTATTGTGAAGTGTCTAGAACTTGCCTGGTGTGTGTACAAAACGAAATGAAGGATGTGGATTGTAGAAAAGGATGTCAGCATTTCTTTGCTTTAACTGAAAGTTTTTTTTCATTATTGTACCTACCTTGAATGTACATCCTAGTTAGCCCATTGAGCCTTTAGCCTAATTTTTCTTTTGTCAAAAAGGTGTAAACCAAGCTTAACCCCTTCTTTTCATTTTCCATGAATTTGATCCAAAACTCTTAAGCGCTCAAGAAAAAAATAATTTTCCCACAGTGTCAGGGAGTGAGAATTGTGAAAAGAAAAGAAAAAGCAGAGTGATGAAAGGAAAGAAAAGGTCAAAGGTGCACTTGCTATAAATTAAATATAATGAAGACGTATAACTAATCTTTGTTATTTAGTCGAGTGTGCTTAAAGATATGGGGTCAAAAATAAAGACAGACTTCAAGAATGGGAGGATGAAGGAAGAAACAATGACCATAAGGTTGATGGGATGTATTGAAAAAGCGGAGGCTAGTTGTTATTATTGGTTAGCCCAGTATTTGCTAGTTCCGCAGCTTACACTACAACCCGTTAAGTCCTACGTGATCTTACATCACGCGTCGTTATATTAGTGGAGTAATACACTAAAGGCAAGCCTATGGTTCATGACATGATGCACATGAATTCTTTTGGGAGAGGGAGCGAAATCTTGTTTATATGCCCCTGCATGTAATGTCTTTGAGTTCATGTGATTAAAAAGGGGAACATTCTCTTATGTTGTGAGGGCACATGCTCGACGAGAGATTGAATTTTGTGTTGGATCTCTTGATCAGCTGATTTGCATGAGTTTGCCGATATCGAGAGTCGATTCTTGAGTCTAGGAGGTCTTAATGTGTTGAACGTCATTGTATTGATAAGACTATGCATGTTTTCTTGATGATTTGCTATATTAAATAATCGGTATAACCGTAGCTTGAATTGTCGAGCCAAAGTAGCCAGGATTGGGTGTCAATCGCATGAGGTGCAAGATTATTGTTCGGGGACGAACAAGGATTTAAGTGTGGGGTAAGTGATCTTGGGCAGATTTATATGCCCAAGTGATACTCAAATGTGTCATTTTTCCTTGTTTATCTATTGATGTTTGTACATTCTCATGTGAATTGTAATAAAATGGGTATTTATACTAACCAACATGATTAGCGTGGTTTTGCAGGAAAAATATAATTTTACGAAGCAAAGATGAAGGTTGGGAGAAATCGGGATTGAACTCGGAAGCTAGCAAGGAAAAAAGCACAAGGAAAGCACGAAGTAAAGAGGCTCCGTGATGGAGACGTGTCACGCTGCCATCGCAGATGCATTCTGCCTGGATGCTGAAATTATGCCAAATTCCAGTGAAGGTGCGCATTGGGGCCGTGGCACGTTGTCCTAGCCCCGCGTTGCACGCCGTGCCACATTGGGTTTAATACTTGGACGACCGGAATCCAGTGAGGGTCTGCGTTGGTGGCGTGTCATGGAGGCAATGCTCCACGATGCACTCCGTGACACGTTGCTTGTTATTCCGGGAAAAATTCCCACTAGTACAAATAGAACACTTAGGTTCATTTTTAATAATTCTGACTTGGAGGAGCAAGAACATGGGTTACAGGCAGTTAAGGGGACGAAAATCTCAGGGTTTTTCTCTATCTCCTTCTTCTTTATTTCAATTGTTGTATGATTAACACTCATTTAACGATGTTTAATCCACAAATGAGTGGCTAAATTCCCTTCTTGCTGAGGTTAAGAACATTTGTATTGAAATGCAATTATTGATAAATAGGTTTTTCATCTTTTCTTCCATGGTTGTTCTATTGATTCTTGTTCTTACTGCATTAATGTGTGGCCAACGTTAATGTATATCTAAAAATCCTGGTTTCACTCGAGAGAGCAAGAAACTGGAAAGTTGTGAATTGATATGATATGATCTTTTCTTAGTTTGGGAAAATTGAGAATTGATTTACCTTCAGGATAGAGATATACCTGAAAGTCGTATTAGTCAATTAAGGAATCGGTTTTGTATGGCTAGAACATGAATTTCTTTTTATCACAGAGATGTAGGTGGAAGGTTGATGATTCTTACGTTGGGTTAAATACGAGAGTTTTAATCCATAGGCAATAATTCTTGACTAGCAACCGGAGGAAAGATTAATCAAATTATATCGATAATTTATTTCTCTACATGTTCATTTTAGCCTCAGCATGCTCATACTTATAGTTCAGACTCAAATTGTATATTCATTTTAGACTTAGTATAAAATTAGGAAACAAAATATCAAAATCTTATTCACACTGTTGTCTGTAGTTTCGAGTTAATGTTTATTGACACTTGATTAGATTGATACCTTAGTCAAATCCCTGTGGGATCGATACTTGGCTTACTTGAGCAACTTTACTACTTGTTCGACCATATGCTCTTGCCTGTAGTTATACCAAACAGTCCGAATACAATGCTTATCAAAGATATTGACCTCTATATCCTCATCGTTCATCCGCAAAAGATTGAGGCTGAAAAGCTAAAAGACTTGGAGCTATAGAATAAGAAGGAAAGGACTGGCCAATCAGATTATGGCCACTAGAGGTATGGCGGTAGTATCCGCCCATAGCAGCAGCAAAGGGCTCCAGAACCCACTTCAGCCAGCGCCCTTACTTTCTAGTCTCGCAAGGATCGTAGGGTGGAGCATCTGGCTCACAGTCCCAGAGTCACAGTGCCAATAACCGCTACCCAGCTTGCCCTAAGTATAGCAAGAACCATCCAACGGAGTTTCCTCCAGGCTGAGAGGGTTGCTTTAGCTGTGGATAGCTAGGTCATCAGCTCAGAGAATGCACTTTAGCAGGATGGGGGAGATCACAATCCACCACTTCAGCAGCTCCAACAGGCCAACCAGTTCAGGAGGCCAACACTACAAGTACGGATGACATCCAGTGCCAAAACCATATTTATGCTTCTTCCTCTCATTAGAATCAGGAGAGCTCACTTGATGTGGTCATAGGTATGTTACATCTTTTCCGTCTAGATGTGTACGCCCTACTAGATCTAGGAGCCACACTATCGTTTGTGACTCCCTATGTAGCTGTCCAGTTTTATATCAGCTTAGAAGTTATATCAGAACCATTCTCAGTCTCCACCACAGTTGGTGAGTCAGTTAAAGGTAGTTGGGTGTATAGAAACAGCCCATTCCCAATCTTGAATAAAATCGTTCTAGCCGATCTCATTGAGTTAGACATGGTTGATTTGGACCTCATTCTTGGCATGGATTGGTTACACTCTGGTTATGTCTCACTAAACTTCAGAACTAGAGTCGTCAGATTTCAGTTCCCTAATGAGCTAGTTTTAGAGTGGATGGGCAGTAGTTAATCACCTAAGGGTCGGTTTATTTCCTACCTTAAGTCTAGGAAGCTTATTTATAAAGGGTGTATCTATCATCTAGTTTGGGTCAAAGATTCCAGCTTTTAGACCTGGACTATTCAGTCAGTTCCAGTTGTCAGCGAGTTCCCTGATGTGTTTCCCGAAAATCTTCCTGGAATCCCTCCTAAGCGGGAAATAGACTTTGGCATAGACCTTCTTCCAGACACTCAACTATATCCATCCCTCCTTATAGAATGGCTCTAGTTGAGCTTAAGGAGTTGACGGAGCTGCTATGAGACCTCCTTAATAAGGGTTTCATCAGGCCCATCATCTCTCCATGGGGTGCTCTAGTACTATTCATTCGGAATAAAGAAGATACCCTTAAAATGTGCATCGACTACCATTGGTTGAATAAGGTCACAATTAAGAACAGGTATCCCATACACAGGATTGGCGACTTGTTCGATCAGCTTCATGGAGCCAGTTGTTTCTCTAAGGTAGATCTCAGGTCGTGGTACCATCATCTAAGGGTCAGAGAATGTGAAATATCGAAAATAGCTTTCAAAACTTGGTATGGTTACTACGAATCCGTGGTTATGTCCTTCGGACTAACTAATGCCCCCACAATTTTCATGGACTTTTTGAACAGAGCTGTCAAGCCATATCTAGACATGTTTGTTATTGTATTTATTAATGACATCCGGTATACTCCAAAAGCGAGGAAGAACATGCTAACCATCTGAGGATAGTGTTGTAGACGTTCAGAGACTGCCAGTTGTTCGCTAAGTTTAGCAAATGTGAGTTTTGGTTGAAGTCTGTGACTTTCCGTGGTCACATGGTCTCAGGTGAGGGTATTCGGGTAGATCCTCAAAATATAGCAGTGATGAAAGACTGGCCAAGACCTACTTCCCTAACCAAAATCAGAAGTTTCTTCAATCTATCTGGTTATTACCTACGTTTTGTGGAAAATTTCTCTTTTATTGCATCTCCTCTAACAAGGTTGACTCAAAAAAAAAGATGAAATTTTAGTGGTCAGATGTGTGTGAGAAGAGTTTCCAAGAGTTGAAGACTTAACTCACTACCACTCTAGTGTTAACCTTACAGGAAGGAACCAATGGGTTTGTACTGTGTTGTGATGCTTCTACTATTGGACTCGATTGCATTCTAATGCAGCGGGGTAAGGTGATCGCTTACGCCTCCAAAAAACTCAAGGTTCATGAAAAGAACTATTCGACTCATGACCTGGAGTTGGCAGCGGTAGTTTTTGCCTTGAAAATATGAAGGCACTACCTTTATAGGGCTCATGAGGATGTTTTCTCCGATCACAAGAGCCTTGAGTATGTGTTCAGTCAGAAAGATTTAAATATTCGTCTGAGAAGATGGTTGGAGCTATTGAAGGACAAAGACATTAGTGTGTTGTACCACCGGAGCAAAGACAATGTGGTGTCTAATTCCCTAAGCATGATGTCTATGCGGAGCGTGGCTCATGTTGAAGAGAGCAAAAAAAACTGGCGAAGGATATTCACAAATTAGCTCGATTGGGAGTGTAGTTGGTTGATACAGCTAAGGGCGGAGTAGTAGTGCAAAGTGGATCAGATTCCTCATTGGTAGATGAAGTTAAGTCAACACAGGATGAAGATCCCATACTGCTTAAGCTAAAGGAGGTAGTTCTCAGAAAAGAAGTAGAGGCTTTCTCCAAAGAGGGAGATGGTGTGCCCCATTACCAGGGTAGACTATGTGTACCGGATGTGAGTGATTTGAGATAGCAAATATTGGCTGAAGCACACAGTTCAAGATACTCTATCCACCCAGGTGACACTAAGATGTACTATGATCTGCGGGATATTTACTGGTGGAACAGCATGAAAAGAGACATAGCAGAATTTGTGGCTAAGTGCTCGAACTGCCAGCAGGTTGAGGTGGAACATCAGAGACTGGGAGGTATGACTCAAGAGATCAGCATACCTACATGGAAGTGGGAAGACGTGAATATGGATTTTATTACAGGTCTACCTCATACTCATCAGCAGCATGGCTCAATTTGGGTGATAGTAGACCCGATGACCAAGTCAGCACATTTCCTACCAGTTAAAACTACAGACTCAGCGGAGGATTATTTTAGGCTATATATCCAGGAGTTGGTCAGACTGCATGGGGTGCCCTTGTCCATTATTTCAGATAGAGGTACCCAGTTCACCTCACATTTCTGGAAGTAATTTCAGAAAGGACTCGGTACCCAAGTGAAGCTCAGCACAACTTTTCACCCGTAGACAGATGGACAAATTGAGTAGACTATACAGACCTTGGAAGATATACTGAGAGTATGTGTGATCGATTTCAAGGGCAGTTGGGATGATCACCTACCTCTCATCGAGTTTGCGTACAATAATAGCCACCACTCCAGTGTTCAGATGGCCCTGTTTGAGGCATTATATGGTAGGAGATGTAGGTCTCCTATAGGGTGGTTTGAGCTTGGTGAAGCTACCTTGATAGGGCCAGACTCAGTTCATGAGGCTATGCATAAGGTGCAACTTATTAGGGAGAGGTTGAAAACCGCGCAAAGCCGTCAAAATTCCTATGATTATGTGAGGAGAAGAGAGTTAGAGTTTTCAGTGGATGATTGGTTTATCTGAAAATTTCACCCATGAAAGGGGTGATGAGATTTGGGAAGAAAGGAAAACTTAGTTCGAGATATATGGGACCCTACAGAATTCTGAAGCGAATTGGCAGTATGGCATATGGTTAGAACTACCTCCAGAGTTAGCATCTGTGCACTCAATCTTTCATGTGTCACTACTGAAGAAGTGCATCAGTGATCCAACGTCAATTGTGCCACTAGACAATGTGGGAATAAAAGATAATCTCTCTTACGAAGAGGTCTTAGTTCAAATCCTTGACCATCAGGTTCGTAAGATGAGAAAAAAGGAAATCTCTTCGATGAAAGTCCTGCGGAGGAACCAGCTAGTTAAGGGAGCCACATAGGAGGCAGAAGTATACATGATGGTCAGATACCCTCACTTATTTCCTTCTAGTTCAATTCCAACGTCAGGTATTAAATTCCTTGTCGGTACTCTGTTTAGTTCCATAATCATCAACTCTATTCAGATTTTCTATGTGTATTCTAGTTACATAAGCTTGGTTAGCATGGTTAAGTCAGTTCAGAGTCAGTTACTCTTTCAGAAACCAGCTCATAGTCTCAGTCTTGGAATTGCAGCTCTTTTCTTAGTTTTTCGATAGTTTTAGCCTTCATTGAAGGATGAATGATCCCAAGGGCAAGATGTTGTAACACCCCAAAACTTTCCTAGACCAAACTCAGACCTTGCAAGAAAAGTACAGAAGAAACCAAAAAAAATGCCTTAGAACGACTCAGACAACGAGTCGTGGTCAGCTCCAATGACTCGTTGTGTTAATCATGGTCAGCCCTACTTGGTCCTTCGGGAACCCACAGGACATGGAACGACTCGTTGTGAGAAACAATAAGTGGTCCTATTACTCGTTGATTCCCCAACTCACAATTCCTTTTTCAGGACCCCACGACTCAACCAACGAGTCGTAGTTTTCTACAACGACTCGTGGTGTGAGTCATTGGTCGAGAGACTAAGAAACCCTCTTCAGTGACAACGAGTGGTAGTAACGACCCATTTTTTCACACAACGAGTCATTGTGACCACCCGTCGTGTGAATTCAGGGATTTTTACAATTTTTCCAATAAAGGTAGCGATTGGACACAATGACCAATTGGGTCCACCATTGAGTCACTGTGTTGCCCATCGTTAGGCCTTCCAGTTTCCTCGTCCAGTGACCACGGGAGGAACCAATGACCCATTCATTCATCTAACGATTCGTGGTGTCTCCCGTTTCCAAATCCAATGAATGCAGAACCCAGACAGTAGGACCAACTATTGGTCCCAAGGAGTCATGGTCTCAACCAACGACTCGTTGTGTGACCCGTTGATCCCCTGTCGGGCAGTTTCATAGATTTCATTCCAGAAATATTTTTGTAACTTTCTAGCCTTTTTATCTTAAAACCTTGCCGATTTGTTTCATTTAGGAGGGAGTTGAAGGGGAATAATGACATTCCCCCTTCATTTTCACTCATTCCCTTAAATTTAAAGCATAGAAACAGTTAGGAAGCTCTCAGATCAAGAATTAAGGCTCTTTGTCAGTTGCAGAAATTCAAGCTTTTTCTCAAGTGATTTCTTATTTAGGTATATGTGGAAATTCAACAATGGAATTGTTCTTCCCTTGTGTCCCCAAAACCTTTCTCTACTTGTTCTATCAATTACAGCCCTATGGATTAAAAATGTAGAAAGTTTTCAGACAAATTTCTTTAACACTTCAAGTGGAATACTATTCATGATATTAACTTCTTATTTATTCCCTATTTTTACAAATTTAATGAAACTAGTATCTAGTGGAATAATTTAGCCCTTATTTCTCAGTTCGGTAAAATTAGAATCTTGCGGGTTAGAGTAGTTTTCCTTGTAGCTTGATTCGATTAGTTTGGGATTCCCATATTATTAGTATATATAGAAATCTCAGTCAGATACATGTTAGTCCAGTATTTGGACCTAATCTTAATGCTTTAAGGCCAAGAGTATCCATGTTCAAATATTGGAGATCTTTCTTTGTTTATCTTAGTTTTTACCCTATTTTCCCCTTATATTAGGCTCCAATAACAATTTCTTGAATTATTTTTTTCATAAAACAACATTATTGTTCTTCTTTCCAGTTTTACTTTCTTTTCAGAGTGTTATTCACCTTGGAAAATAATAAAATCTAGATTTTAATTTAACATTTCTTACAACCATATCAACATTTTTTTACCGTCACAAACTTACACATTATTACATCAATAAACTAAAGATTAGTATAAACTATATTTATTTTTATCATCCATACTTTCACATAGTTAGATATTATTTTTGTAAAGTCATTGAAATGTGATTTCATTTGGTACACGTCGGAGCATCAAAATTGAAATTGAGGCATATCTAAGAGAAAATTAGCATGTTTTGTTAAATCCAATATTTTTCTCTTGAATGATGTATATATACTCAAAAAAATAATAATCTTAAAATATGATTTTTGGACCTAAAAATTTTTAAATGTAGCCGACTAATGAAGCAATGGAAATATCAAATTAAACTTATTTGAGTACATTTGAATATATAAATTTAAATTTACAAGAGAGAAACAATTTCAAGCATCCTAACAACATACCTAATAAGTCTATTATTATTTATTGTTTTAACAATTCACATGTTTCCTATCAGAATGCCAAACATACATATAGAAATAAATGTGGATGACTATAATTTTAATCTTTAAATGACAAATCAGCATAGTTTATAATTGGATTCATTAGAGGATGTCATTGCCCTTATCTCAAAAGGGGATGATATTGGGTGAAATTTTTATTTTACTAGAACTTGTTGGAATGAGTTTTCCAATACGTATACACAAGTAAAAAAAATTAAGGTACTCAATATATTAGTTGGGATAAGAATAAATTAACCCTAACAACAGAGAACCATTTTATATTCAAAATAATGATAAGAAAGTTATTTGATGGTGCCTATTATATTGCGATGATGAAGTAGGAATAGAGAAAATGTAATTAAAAAAAAACTGAAAAAGTAGAATGCTAATTACATTCCAACTTATTTGTAGATTTGTCACTTTTAGAATCCATGGTATTATTTATTTTTACAAACTTAACATATTATAGTGCATGTGAAATCTACATGTAAAGGTAAGTGGTGCCTATAAATTCTCTATAAAATTCATAGTACAGATGTCCATAATTCTTTCTTCCTCGTGCCGAATTAGTGATATAGATAAACTCAATTTCACTTTACAATTTTTTTTTTGGGTTGCAGTTATTTTTACATATTTGAAGTACATTTTTTTCTTGTTCTTAAGAATATCGAGTTCTCACTCTATCCTGCTCCGATGCCTTTGATGTAATTGAATCAATCCCCCTTATCAAAGCTTCAGGAATCATGTTCAATCACATCCAATAGAGTTACAACAAGAATTTTATGTACTTGCACTACCATCCCAACCAGAAAGATTGACGAAAAATGATAGACGGGTGCCTCGAGCTTGAATATTTAATCGACGACATCGAGTTATAGGTAGGGGTCGTGGCCAATGCCTGTAGGAATACCGTGGGGAACTTTTTAAACAATTAACAAGACTAAGTATTGTTCAGGTTTCAAATTCAACTGCTCCAAACACGAATCAAATTTCTTCAGAGATCACAAGACCTTTCATAGATCAAATGGATGTTCCTATTCAACAATCACGTAATGTTGATAATGAAGATAATAATTTGGACCTAATATTAAGGCTTTGAGGCGATGAGTATCCATGTTTGAAGAATGGATATCTTTTTTTGTTCTTCTTAATTCTTTTCCTATTTTTCCCTTATATTAGGCCCAAGTGACAATTGCTAGAAAGATTACTTTTCAACTTATTTTTATATTTGTCATTCTTATAATCAAGGGTATTATTTTATTTTATTAGTGCAAACTTACCATATTATAGTACACATGAATCTAAAAGTGAAGGTAAGTGGTGCTTATAAATTCTCCATAAAATTCATCGTTCTGATGTGCATATTTCAGTGTTTTCCTTGTGTTGAATTAGTGATATAGGTAAACTCAATTTCTCTTTAGAAAACTTTTTTTGTTTGCAATTTTTTTTCTACATATTTGACATACACTTTTTTCTTTTTCTTAAGAATATCGAGTTCTCAGTCTACGCTGCTCCAATGCCACTTATGTAATTGAATCATTCCCCCTCATCAAAGCTTCAAGAACCATTTTCAATCATATCGAATAGAGTTACAGCAAGAATTATATTTACTTGCACTACCATCCTAACCAGAAGGATTGACGGAAAATGAGAGACGGGTGCCTCGAGCTTGACTATTAAATCGACGACATCCAATTATAGGTAGGAGACTTGGCCAATGTGTGTGGGAAAACTGTGGGAACATTTTCCACAATTAACATGAATGAAAAATGTTCAGGTTCAACTGACACAAACTTAAATTAAATTCCTTCTGAGATCACAAGACCATTCCTAGATCAATTGGATGTTCCTATTCAACAGACTCGTAATGTTGATAATGAAGATAATGAATTGGACCTAATCTTAATGCATTGAGGCCAATAGTTTCCACATTCGAAGATTGGAGATCTTTCTTTGTTATTTTAATTTTTACCCTATTTTCCCCTTATATTAGGCACCAACAACAATTTCTTGAATGATTTTTTTTAATAAAATAGCATTATTTTTTTCTTTCCAGTTTTACTATCTCTTCAGAGTGTTATTTACCTAGGAAAATACTAAAGTCTAGATTCTAATTTAACCTTTCTTAGGACCATAGAAATCTTTTTTTTTATCATCAATAAACTTACACATTATATGAATAAACTAAAAATTGGTATAAACTATATTGATTTTTTTATCATCCAACACTTTCACATAGTTAGATATTATCTTTGTAATATCATTGAATTGTGATTTCATCTAGTACACACCAGAGCGTCAAAATTTGAAATAGAGACATATCTAGAACAAATTAGCAAGTTTTATTAAATCCACTATTTTTTTCTTGAACGATGTATATATACTAAAAAAGAACTAATAATCTTAAAACTTGATTTTTTGGACCTGAAAATTTTAAAATGTAGCTGACTAATGAATCAATAGAAATATCAGATTAGACTTGATTTGAGTGCATTTGAGTACATCAATTTAAATTTACAAGAGAAACAATTTCCAGCATCCTAACAACACATCTAATAAGTCTATTATTATTTACTGTTTTAACAATTCGCATGTTTCCTATCAGAATGTTAAATATGCATATAGAATAATCCTAAAATACCTATGCGGATGACTATAATTTTAATCTGTAAATAACAAATCAACATAGTTTACAATTGGATTCATTAGCGGATCTCATTGCCCTTATCTCAAAGGGGACGATTGTGGGTGAATTTTTATTTTACTAAAACTTATTGGAATGATTTTTGCAATACATATACACAAGTAAAAAAGTTAAGGTACTCAATATATTAGTTGGGATAAGAATAAATTAACCCTAACAACGTAGTTATCAACATAAAACAAAACCATTTCATATTCAAAATAATGCTAATGAAAAAGTTATTTGATGGTGCCTATTATAATGCGGTGATGAAGTACGAACAGAGAAAAAGGAATTAAAAAATCTTCAAAAAGAAGAATGTCAATTACTTTCTAACTTATTTATAGATTTGACACTTTTAGAATCCACGGTATTATTTATATTTACAAACTTACCATATTATAGTGTATGTGAAATCTAAATGTGAAGGTAAGTGGTGCCTATAAATTCTCTATAAAATTCATAGTACATATGTGCATAATTCTATGTCTTCCTCATGCTGAATTTGTGATAAAGGTAAACTCAATTTCTCTTTAGAATTTTTTTTTTGGTTTGCAATTTTTTTTACATATTTGATATACACTTTTTTCTTGTTCTGAAGAATATTGAGTTCTCACTCTATCCTGCTCCGATGCCTTTTATGTAATTGAATCAATCCCCCTTATCAAAAGCTTCAAGAATCATGTTCAATCACATCCAATAGAGTTACAACAAGAATTCTATGTACTTGCACTACCATCCCAACCAGAAAGATTCACGAAAAATGAGAGATGGGTGCCTCGAGCTCGACTATTTAATCGATGACATCCAGTTGTATGTAGGATTCGTGGCCAATGCATGTAGGAATTCCGTGTGGAACATTTTCAACCAATTAACAGGAATTGAGCATTAAGCAACCAAGTCGGCACTCTCTGAGGGACTGGCACCCATAATTCAGGTGATTTTACATCTCATCCACGAACTCTTGTTGGTCCTCTCCCACCTTAGATCCATGAAAATCTGGAGGCTTCATCTGAGTGAAGTCCCGCACTTGGGAAACTGCTTTGAACCCACTGTTGTTGATTGAAACAACCTACCGGTTCACCGGTAGGTAACAGTTTAAGCGAGCAGCTGAATGGTCACCCTGCACACTGCGGTGGACACTGAGTCGTCCTGAGGGGCTACCGAGGGTGGTGGGATAGGTCGGTGGGTGTTACTGGCCCTTCTTCCATTACCACATCTCAGAGGCATAATTCACTGAAACGAAACAAAGCATGATTTAGGAGAATGATTTTGATATTAAATTTAAAACGCACAATAAAGAGTATGATCGTAGGGAGTTTTCCTAATAACATCTCATAGCCTCCCCGTCATAAGTGTGGCGCGCTGCACACCCATGAAAAGGACTCTACTCGATGCAGCTTTCAGACATCCGAGGATACACTAAACCTAGTGCTCTAATACCAAGTTTGTCACGCCCCGAGCTTACACCCTGGATGGGACACGGTGCTTGGAGTCAAAAATAACCCCAAGTCAACCCCTGGTCTATCATACACTAGCATTCTAAGTAAACATATAAATATAGCGGAAGCTTTGAAGTAAACTATAAAACATTTTATGAAAGTATAGTTGAATCATACATTCTAAAAACATCTGAACCAAACTACAAGTCTAAAAAACCAAGTCTGTGTCTGAAAGCCACTACAACTAATGAGTTGCAGGGACAAGCCCCTTGCTAACTCCAATACTAAATAGAAGAAAACATAACTAAATAAAATAATCTTCATCCTCGAAAGATGAGGACTCACCAAACAGAACAACTGGAGTCTTTCGAGAGTGATCGGCTAGCGAGCAGAGACACAGATCCTGTAGCTGTATCATAAAACGATACAACATAAGAGTATGCATCAGTACTATGAATGTATTGAGTAAGTGAGAGAAACCATACACAAGAAATCAAAATGCTGAACTGAAAAGACATGCAATGACCAACTGAAACTACTGAACAGAATAACTGTAATAACTGAGATGGTCTAAAAGACCTTGTCTGATGGTCAAGGACATTCCATAAATCTGAAATACTGAACTAAACTGATCTGAACTAAAATGAACTAAGCTGACTAGAGGGAGAATCTATAACCGACATATAACCACGTGAGCTAAACGTGGAGTCCGATGTATACACCCTATCGATATGACTCAATATACCTTGCTAGGGTATAAAGGCATGAACTGGGTGATCACAAATCTAGGGCCATGAGGCCAATAAAACTGTAACCTACGGTGGCAACGTAGTTCTGGGAACCTGGATGCACTGGAACCCCGAACTGGTCGGTGCTAAGTCCTACTTCCACTAGATAGTCCTAGACTGAATACTAAGTTCATAGCTCGAAATTAGGGCCCAAGAATAGTCAGGAATACATATCTAAAAGCTCCCCGAGAGTCTTATGAAACCGAATTCTAGAACTGGGTTCTAAGACTGGTCAGAGATGCTTATTTGGGAGCTCGTGGCCGTCTAAAGAACAAACTGTACTTCTGAAGTTGGGGTCCTAAGGCTGGTCAGAGCTTCTTATCTAAAAGTGTCATGACTATCTAAAGAACTACTAAAATTGATACTGAGTCTAATTCTGATAACTGGGAGGCACTACTGGCACCTCAAGAATTTCTATAGTCAAACTGATCAACTGACATTTCTAAGTGACACTGAGTATTTACATTTTAATTTAACTGCAATGACAATATTGCAACTAAATTTTCAACATCAACTAGCAATATGGGAATTCTCAACACTGATGGAATCAAGCAAATTTCACTGTTTAATCATTATTGCAAGATTCTAGATTTTCTATATTCAAAGACTAGGGCTAAATTTCATTTCACAAGAACAAACATTATTTCAGTCACAAGCTGATGAAAAATATCTATAATTAACATAAAATAATATCCCACATAAATTAGACAAAGTATGACTGACAGTTTCTTAATCATTCGATAGTTTCAAAGTTAGAACTGATTGAAAGAAATAGGGAGAAATTTTACGGACAAAAGGGAAGAACTATTCCCTTGCTGAATTCCCACATACCTGGCTAGAATTTTCCTGGAGAATGAAGCTTGAGCGACTAGAACTAGTAAGGAACCATAGGCCTTGATTGAGAGCACTTGAGAAGAACTTATGCTATTTTCCTCTGAAAGTCTCAATGGATTTAAGGGGGAAACCGTTTAGCCTCTAAATATTCCCTTAATATCAACCAAAACGTTTAGAGGCTAGGAGGTTACGGAATTAAAGAAACAACCTTAGAAAATTTGCGGGAAAAACTGACTGCCAGTCCCCCACGAGGGACCTAACGGTCGTGCCTAGTGACCACGACTTGTGGTCACAATCGTGAGGTACACTGCAAAAATCCCATACTGATCACCACAGGGCACTCCACAAATCGTGAGGTAAGGGACGACTCATGGGGTCCAGTCGTGGTATGCACTAGAAGTTTCCTCCCCAAATTCAACAACTTGCCAACGGCTAACCTCACAAGTCATCAGGCGACCTAACGACCCGTGGCCAGCTCCCATTAACCTCACTGACAAAAGTCTCTTGGAGGCACCACAGGCAACACCACGACTCGTGGTGTCCCAAGTGAGTCGTGGTGAGGACCCATCATGTACACTTCTTGACTTCTCCAACTCCCAGTCAAACCTTGATCACAGGTCACCCCACGAATCGTGGTAACCCCCTTTTCCAAATTTCTCAACCAAGTTCAAAGTCCTCACCACGAGTCACTTAATGACCCATGGTCACCCCCACGGGTCACAGAATAACGCATTTTGTGACCTGGCCCAGATTTTCTAGTTTTCTCTATTTTAACTCCCGGGTCTAGTCTTTGAGCTTCTGGGGCATTACATTTCAAATAAAAAATAATCATAAGTTATTTGATGGTGCTTATTATAATGCGATGATGAAGTAGGAATAGAGAAAAAAGAATTAAAAAACATCAAAAAGAAGAATGTCAATTACTTTCTAACTTATTTGTAGATTTGTCACTTTTAGAATCCATAGTATTATTTATATTTACAAAGTTACCATATTATAGTGCATGTGAAATCTAAATGTGAAGTTAAGTGGTGCCTATAAATTCTCTATAAACTAGATGTGCATAATTTTGTGTCTTCCTCGTGCTGAATTAGTGATAGAGGTAAACTCAATTTCTCTTTAGAAAATTTTTTTGGTTTGCAATTATTTTATATATTTGACGTACCTTTTTTTCTTATTCTTAAGAATATCAACTTCTCACTCTATCCTCCTCTGATGCCTTTAATGTAATTGAATCAATCCCCTTTATCAAAGCTTCAAGAATCATGTTCAATCACATCTAATCGAGTTACAACAAGAATTTTATGTACTTGCACTACCATCCCAACCAGAAAGATTGAATAAAAATGAGAGACGCGTGCCTCGAGCTAGACTATTTAATCTACGACATCCAGTTATATATACGGATCATGGTTGTCACATGTAGGAATACTGTGGGGAACATTTTTAATAACAACAAGAATGAGCATTGTTCAGGTTTCAAATTCAACTGATACAAACATGTAATACCCTAGATGTGCCTAAGACTAGACTCTAGAGTTAAAGGGTGTTCAGCAAAAAAGTTGGAAAATTACCTCATGAAGATTCATTGTACGAGTCATGGGAAGATACAACGGACCGTGGGTGGTAACAACGGGCGAGAGTGATGAGTCGTTGGGTCAACTAACGACTCGTCCTTTCCAGTCATGGTTGAAGACTTGAGTTTGGAATTTAGCAAAGTAACGAGCAAAGTAATGACCCGTGGTTGGGAGATATGATCTGTTGGTTGACTCGTGGTGGGTGTTTCAGAAATTGTACATGTGGAGTCAGTGGTGACGACAAGAGGACACAATGGGCCATTGACGAGTCATCATCACAGGAACTGAGAATTTAAAAAATGTTGGAAGGAAATAATGGAGGGATACCATGAGTCCTGGTATCAAAGGAAGACTCGTGGTATGAGTTGTGGTCACTAGCAGTGTTCAATTTTCATATTTTTTACTAAGGGTATTTTTGTAATTTCTAAGCTCTAAGGTTCTAAACTATGTCATTTTAAGCTCAGTTAGAAGGATTTTAAGGATGCTTAACCTATCATAAGCCTTATCATTCCATGCATGCAAGTTTAGAGCCTTTCCTTGGAGATCAAGCTTGAGAAATTCCCTATTTCCTTCTCCAATTCCTGTGGGCTTTCAATGAGGAGTGTAAATCAGATTTACCCAGGTATGTAGGGCTATAAATGAGAGTTCCTTTCACTCTCATGCTCAAAATTTTTCTCAATCCCATGAATTTAAATTGTAGATTCAAGTTCATTGATATTATGGGGTTTATTCCTAATTTTGTGAAATTCTCTATGATCTATGTATGAGTCAATTTCCTTAATGTATCAAATCATGTTTTAAGATTTATGGGAAAAATTTATACCTATTTTGATTATAAGTTCATAGTTTCAAATTTTAATTAAATTCTCCCCTATTATCCAAGCTTCATGAAAAATCAAGTTATGATTCTTTTATGATTTTGATCTTACTAAGTCTAAATTATGATTTATGATTCATGTTATGACTTCTCTTCATGTACTCTTTATGGATTTATGAATATCAAGTATATGTATTTTCACAAATATGCATGTTATTCATGATTTATGAATTTATAACTCCCTTATTCATGGCTAATCATGTATTTCAAGTATGATTAAGTATGTTATGATTTATTTGGTGATGAACTTCATGAATGATTCACGATTACCGTATGAGCCTGATGTCCATATTTTTTGGAACACTGTCTAGCACCGAGTAGACCCAGCTTTCAGGTAAACCCCATGGTCATATAACTACTTACCACCATAGGTATATACATATGTTTATGGATCTCCTGTGATATCACATCATGCGCGTCCCTTGCCTGGAAAGCTTGGGACGGCTCTGCCCACTTGAGCGAGATAGTTGGGGAATCATGTAAGCTCTATCATGCTGGTGTCGGTTAAGACGAGTTCTCCTATTGTTTCTCATGATTTATGCATTGTTATGTTTATGTTACTTTGGCTCAAGTTATGTTTTATAAAGTTTCTCTTGTGACTATGATTATGATTGGATTATGCATGGTTTAAAAACATTAAGCCCTTATGTTTACCTTATGATACTTACTTTATGATCATGTTGTCCACTCTTATGAACTCTTATGTATTTTAACTGTCCATTTTACTTGCCTTGCATACTCAGTACATTTCAAGTACTGACAACATACTCTATGATGTATTATTTCATGATACAAGCTCGGAGTTTAGGTTATCCCGCCGCTAGCTAGATTCTCAGAGTTAGCACTTCTCAGCCTATTGGTGAGTCCTTGACCTTAGAGGACCTTCCTATTAGATTGTTATCAGTACATTCAGTTTCAGTTTATTAGAGAGTTAGTCGAGGTCTTGTCCCATCAACTCGTTAGGTTATAGAGGCTTATCAGTACAAGGCCACAATGCTGTCTAGTTATCTGCAACTCAATCATAAGCACTAAAAAAGCTACGTGACCGGCAAGGTCACCACTACTGGCAAACTATGGCCCCACACGACCATCATAATAGAAAGAAGGAATACTAACAGCTATACAACTGCACAGCCTCACACGACCGGCTCATCTGACCACAGGGAATATATACAGACTGCAAGCCTCTAGGAAGAACAATAGAAATGATCGGGACAGGGCCCCGACCTACCCGTACTGTACAGCAAAAGGAACTGAACTACACCTCTAGAAACTCAGTCTCCGGATGACAGGAGCTGAATACTCGACCGCTGATGGGGATCACGTAGTATCGCCTGCTCGTCTATGGGGACATGCAAGCAAGTAATGCAGCGCCCCACCGGGCTTCAGTACCGCTGGTACTGAGTATATAAAGCAAAAACTGAAAGAAATATCTAAAATTTATAACATAACTGACGAAACTGAAATAGAAAGAACTAGATTAGCTGTCTGATGGTGAAAGTCGTACCTGCTCCTAATCATACTGGAGGGAGTAGGAATCATACCTGGAGATGTATCATTCTACTGCTAATATGCTCATATCTAATGTAATATGGCATAACATACATAACATAACATGGCATACACAAACCTTACCCGGCCCCCATAAGCCGGGAGGTACAAGCAGCACAGAATCTATACCCTTACCCCGGTCATCCCATCTCCTATAAACCCCATAAGCATCCTGCCGGTCCCCTAGGTAGGCACTTGGGCTCGCTGAGCCCCTGACTATAACTGTATCTGAGTCCGGAGGACTCCTGAATCTGCACCCGGGCGTATCCGCTCGACTGGGGTGTGTAAGGGCCGATCAAGGCACAAATATGGGGAAAACTGGCATCCCATCTTCGTCATCTGTGGGACGGCATGCCACTCCGTAGAGCGACGTATCCTCGTCCTCTGGCGGACGAGTTGATACAGCTATTAACCCTGGGCGGTCATGGATGCTAGGTAATCCAACCAGAAATAACACAACGGTCTCAACTAGTAATACTGTCTGCGTATCTCACATGCTGAGGCTAGTAGGGGTAAGGTATCGTATACATTACATGCTAAGCGAATGATAATAATCTGTACGTATTCGATACGTGCCGAGGCTGGTAAATATACATATATATGAATATAATCTCCTGCTAAACTGTACTGGGGCAAAGGCCATACAAGATAGTGTTTCTGCTGAAAACTATGTTGTTTACTGAGTTCCTGTATAACATGATATCCTATTTCTAACATGCTTTCTAAACTTCATTATAGTCTGCTATTCTGTTTCTGAAATGCTTTATGGATACTACATTACTTCGCGGGGTTTCACTGAATACAACAATATCTTAACATGTCATGTTACATCACATACTGAGCATGCTGGCAATCTCTAACACTTACGTTAGAATCTATATCGTACTAGTGGGTTTCATACATGTTACAACCCAATGCTTCTCATATTGTACCAGCATTCATAATAACGCAACACTCGACTTCTAAACATTCTACTGGTCTGTACATTACTACACTGTCTCAATATTACTTAACTTGCCAAGGAAACTAACTTTACATACCTTATCTTTGAACTATTCGTCCGTCGGACGAGGCTCGGCCGGTACTTCAACTATTTTCTCCCAACTGCATTCATAAATACGTCAATTAATACTAAATACAGCTTTATTGTAAAGAGCAACGTTACTTTCGATATAGTTTATAGCCTAAACTTAGGCTTATCGAAAGACGGTCGAAAACTCGCTATTTTTCAGCGGCCCAGAAGGGAGAAATATTCACTTCTCAGCTAGGAACACATAGACACTAATTTAGAGCAATTCCACTTACCTTAGCTCGGTGGCTCGACGATTCGTCGGCCGTATTTTACGAAACTGAATCCGTAGGAATGCTCTCTGCTGCTAAATACTTCGGTATCTGGGATTAATTTGAATTTGGGCAGCGTTTGGCAGCGTAATCGGATGAAAATATATAATTCCCTTCGTTCCTTTCTCTTTCTCTACGTTTTCCCTCTGTTCTCTGGAAATTTTAAAGATTTTACTCAATTAAAACCAAAGTGGGGCTTTATATACTTGGGCCTGAACCTGGGCAACGTGTCACGGAGCCATCGCGGAGGCCTCACCTCAGTGACACGCTGCCATCGCAGAGGGGCTCTGTCTCGGCTCCTCCCGCGATGGTTCGACGGGTTTCTCGTCCGATCTTTTTCCCGGCCTTTCTCTAGCACGTATGGCCTTCTAATATGCTTAACCAACGTGCGAATAGGTCGTCTAGGTGCCGGGAATTCTATGGGGTATAACATTCTCCCCCCCTTAAGAACATTCGTCCTCGAATGTACACTGTTATCTAGAGGACTATTTACTTTAATTTCTGGAAAAATTTCGGCAGAGTTTCCCCTGTAATATGGACTATAGAAAAAACCTGAAATGCAGAAAAGTCCAACACAGGCACTGCACACAATACTCTAAGATTCACTGGATAACTAGATGTTAATCTTTCTTTATTATTTACAACATACAACCATAAGGTACGACATAAGTAATAATACGGACATACCTGTCGCCTGACTAGGCCTGAAATAGGTGAGGGTATCTGGTTTTCATATCTTCTTCAGCCTCCCACGTCATTTCCTCCCGATTTCTGTTACGCCACAATACTTTGACAGATGCCACATCTTTAGTTCTCAACTTGCGAATCTGTCTATCTAAGATAGCTACGGGAACCTCCTCATATGTTAATTCTTCTGTGACCTGAACATCCTGAACTGGAGTTACTGTAGAAGGGTCCCCTACGAACATCTTTAACATAGAAACATGGAATACTAGGTGAACAGATGCTAACTCTGGTGGCAAGTTCAACTCGTATGCAACTCGGCCTATTCTTCGCCGAATCTGATATGGCCCAATAAATCTTGGGCTAAGCTTGCCTTTCTTACCGAATCTCATTACCCCTTTCATTGGGGACACTTTCAGGTATACCCAGTCATTTACCGCAAATTCTAGATTTCTGCGCCGCATATCTGCATAAGACTTCTGGCGGCTCTGAGCAGTCAGTAAACGTTCTCGGATAAGCTTTACCTTTTCCTCGGACTGCCGAACAATGTCTGGGCCAACTAATGCTGATTCTCCTATTTCAAACCAGCCCACCGACGATCTACATTTTCGCCCGTATAATGCCTCGAAAGGCGCCATCTGAATAGCTGAATGATAGTTGTTATTATAAGCGAATTCAATCACTGAAAGGTGGTCATCCCAGCTACCTCCAAAATCTAGCACACACGCTCGTAGCATATCTTCGAGCGTCTGAATTGTACGTTCCGCTTGCCCATCTGTTTGAGGATGGAATGCTGTACTCAAGTTAATCTGCGTCCCCAAACCTTTCTGAAACGACTGCCAGAATCTGGCTGTAAACTGTGCTCCCCTATCTGAGATGATAGATACCGGCACTCCATGCAATTTGACTATTTCTCTGATATATAATTCGGCATAATCCTCAGCTGAGAAGGTAGTCCTCACTGACAGGAAATTAGCTGATTTTGTCAGCCTGTCAACTATTACCCAAATGGAATCATTTCTACGTCTAGTACGGGGTAACCCTGTTACAAAATCCATGTTTATCGCTTCCCATTTCCACATAGGTATCGTTATATCTTGCGTCAAACCGCCCGGTTTCTGGTGCTCTGCATTCACCTGCTGACAATTAGCACATCTAGATACAAATTCAGCTATCTCGGTCTTCATACCTGGCCACCAATAGATGTCTCTGATGTCGTGGTACATTTTCGTCGCCCCTGGGTGAAGGGAATAGTGAGCGTAGTGTACCTCATGCATGATCTACCCACGAAGTACTGAGACATTCGGGACACAGAGGCGGCCCTTACAGCGTAGCACATCATCCCCGGCTATCTGGAAATCTGGCTCCTTACCTTTCTGAATTCTATCTCTGAGCTGGACTAAATCGGGATCCTCGTACTGTCGTTCTTTTACCTCTGTAACTAATGATGACACTGCAGAATTCTGAATTACTGCTCTATTATTTTCTATTTCCATTACTCGAACGGCTAGGCCAGCTAACTGATGAATTTCTTTGGCCAACTTCTGCTTCTCAGGTCGCAGATACGCTAAACTCCCCATTGATTTACGGCTCAAGGCATCTGCTACAACATTAGCTTTTCTGGGGTGGTATAGAATATTCACATCATAATCTTTTAACAGCTCTAACCAGCGGCGTTGCCGCAGATTCAACTCCCTCTGAGTGAAAATGTACTACAAGCTCTTATGATCTGTATAAATATGAACATGGACTCCGTACAGGTAATGCCTCCACATCTTTAAGGCATGAATTACTGCGGCCAATTCCAGGTCATGGGTAGGGTAATTCTTTTTGTGTTTCCTCAGCTGTCTGGAAGCATATGCAATTACTCTACCATGCTGCATCAACACACAACCTAACCCAACACCTGACGCGTCACAATAAACTGAATAACCTTCTGTGCCTTCCGGTAATGTCAACATTGGAGCGGAGGTTAATCTGTCTTTCAATTCCTGGAAGCTCTGCTCGCATGTCTCTGTCCATTGAAACTTTGCAGCTTTCTGTGTCAATTTAGTCAGAGGTGCTGCAATGGTCGAGAACCCCTCAACGAACCTCCTATAATATCCTGCCAACCCCAGAAAGCTACGAACTTCCGTCGGAGTGGTAGGCCTAGGCCATGACTTAACTGCTTCTATTTTCTGCTTATCTACCTGTATACCAGCGTCTGAGACGATATGCCCTAAAAAGGCCACTGAGTTAAGCCAAAATTCACACTTCGAAAATTTAGCATACAACTGGCGGTCCCTGAGAATCTGGAGCACTGTCCGCAAATGAGTCCGGTGATCTGCTTCTGAGCGAGAATACACCAGAATATCATCAATGAATACTATCACGAACAAGTCTAGGAAAGGTCTGAAAATACTGTTCATCAGGTCCATAAAGACTGCTGGGGCATTCGTTAACCCGAAGGACATAACTAGAAATTCAAAATGTCCATATCGGGTCCGGAACGCTATCTTAGGAATATCCCTCTCACGTACTCGGACCTGGTGATATCCGGACCGCAAATCAATCTTAGAAAAGTATCTGGCTCCCTGCAACTGATCAAATAAGTCATCAATTCTGGGGAGCGGGTACTTGTTCTTTACCATAACTTTATTTAGCTGCCGATAATCTATGCACATTCGGAGCGAGCCATCTTTCTTTCTCACGAATAAAACTGGCGCACCCCACGGTGAAGTACTCGGCCTGATAAAACCTTTATCTAACAAATCTTTCAACTGCTCCTTTAATTCTCTGAGTTCTGCAGGCGCCATACGATAGGGAGGTATTGATATTGGCTGAGTGCCTGGTAACAAGTCGATAGCAAGGTCTATTTCCCTTTCTGGGGGAATACCAGGTAACTCATCAGGAAATACATCTGGGAACTCATTCACCACTGGGACAGACTGGAGTGTCGGAGATTCTGCTTGGACATCCTGAACTCTGACCAGATGATAAATACACCCCTTAGATATCAACTTCCTCGCCTGAAGGTAGGAAATAAACATACCTTTTGGCGTAGCGGTGCTGCCCTTCCACTCCCGTACTGTTTCTCCCGGGAAGTGGAATCGGACCGTTTTGGTCCAACATTCAACGTTGGCAAAGCATGGTACTAACCAGTCCATACCCATTATGGCATCGAAGTCTATCATTTCTAACTCGACCAGATCTACTGTGGTCTGACGGTCAGCAATCTCTACTGTACACCTGCGGTAGATTCGGCTAGCTGTGATAGAGTCACCGATGGGCGTAGATACTAAGAAGGGCTGCTGTAATGATTCTGGTACCATACTAAACTTTCGTGCCACAAATGGAGTAATATAGGACAAAGTAGACCCTGGATCAATTAACACATAAGCAGGGTGTGAGCAGATAGTTAGCATACCTGTCATAACATCAGGCGATGCTTCTGAATCTTTCCTCCCTGGTAAGGCATATGTGCGGCTTGGACCTGCACCTGCACTGGAGGCCCCTGATCTGCCTCGACCCCTGCCTGCTTAAACTGAGGGCCTGCGCCCAGTCGAGGATGCTGTGGCTCGTGACCCTGCTGATGCCATATCCTGTCTATCGCGGTCCTCTCGACCTCTGGCTGGGCAATCTTTCATCAAATGGCCTTCTTGGCCACAAATATAACATGCGGTGGAGCCATATCTACATGTTCCAGGATGGCATCGATTGCATATAGGGCAAAGTGGCAGGGTATACCTACTCTGCTCCGCCCTCCTCTGTGATGGTGAATCTGCCATCTGCGAGCCTCTACCCATCTCTGACTGCCCCCTGCGGCTAGATCTACCCCCCTGTGACTGTGGCGGAGGCGGGGGCCTGGGCGGCCTGTTTGACAATCGTGGCCTGGGTCCTCCTGCTCGGTGCTTTGGGGTACAGGTAAAAACCGACACGCAAGTGCACGTGGTCAAACAAGTAATAAAGTGGCTAAGTAGCCAAGTATCGATTCAAGGAGGCTCAAGATATGTAAAATTGCCTAATTTACTATATTTGTATTTAACTTCTAATTATGCTAACAACAACGTACCCAAGAGTAATTGATTTTTTGTTTCTAAACTATATACTACAATTAATACAAACTATTTACTTTTGAATTCAGACAATGGTTATGAACATGCCAAGGTTAAGAACAAGTAATGAACTTGATAATCATGATAATTTTGGTTAATTCTCTTCTTCATGTTGCTAGCCAAGAACATTTGCCTAGAAATTAAAACTCTCGTATTTAATTTCACTTTAGAATCGTAAACCATCCGTCTACATTTCTGTGATCAAATGCAATTTATGACCTAGCACTACAATTCCGGTTCCTAATTTGAGTAATACGGCTTCCAAGTATATTTCTATCAGGAAAGCACATCAAAACCCAATTTTCCCAAATCAAGTTAAGAACAATACCCTATTAATTCACAACTTTCCAATTTCTTGCTCTCTCGAGTGAAATTGGACTTTTTAGATATACATTAATGTTGGCCAATCACTAATGCAGTAAAGAACAAGAATGAATAGAACAACATTAAAGAAGAAGAATAAACCATATCAATGAAAATCAGAATTCATTACACATGTTCAAAACCTCAGCAAGAAAGAGAATTAGCCACTCATTCTTGGATTGATCATCCTAAAATGAGTGTAAATCATACGTACAATTGATAGAAAGAAGAAAGGAAGAGAAGAAATCCCTTAGCTTTTCCAATCTTTAACTGCTACTAACCCCACGTTCCTGCTCTCCACTTCTGAACTCAGTCTAAAAACTGAGAACTACTTAAAATAAACCTAAGTGTGCTATTTATACTAGTGGGAAATTTTTCCCGGAATAACATGCAACGTGTCACGGAGGCCAACGCGAAGCAATGCCTCCATGACACGGCGTGGACATGGACCCTCACTGGAATTTCCAGGGTCCAGTAATTTAACCTCAACGTGGCACGGAGGCCATCGCGGAGGCCTATCTCCGTGCCACGGAGCTGACGCGCATGCACACTGGAAATTGCAAATTTAATTCCTGCTCAGGCAGTGTGCTACCGCGATGGTAGCGTGGCACGGAGCCATCGCGGAGCCCCTATAAATCCTGCATTCCCGGGTCTTTTCCACGCTCGCATCCAAGTCCAACTCCGACATAGTTCCAACATGCATTTTAGCTCCTAAAAATCACATTTTCCTGCAAAACAAATGCTAATCATGTTGGTTAGTATAAATTCGCATTTTATTACCAATTACATGATATTATATACACATTGCACAACAAACAAGGTAAAAATGATACGTTTGAGTATCACTTGGGCATATAAATCTGCCCAAGATCACTTACCCCACACTTAAATCCTTGTTCGTCCTCGAACAACACATACACAACTCATGCAAATTACATCCCAACTTTCATCACTATGGTGCAACAATTTACGCTACGGTCATACCGATTATTCAATTTTTGCAAATCATCAAGAAAACATGCTTGGTCGTACAAGACAATGACCTTAATACATCAAGGCTGTTATACCCCGTAGAATTTCCATCACTTAGATGACCTATTCGCACGTTAGTTAAGCGTATTTGAAAGCCATACGTGCTAGGGAAAGGCCCGGGAAAAGATCGGGCGAGAAACCTGTTGAACCATCGTGGGAGGAGCCGAGGCAGAGCCCCTCCGCGATGGCAGCGTGTCACGGAGGTGAGGCCTCCGCGATGGCTCCGTGACACGTTGCCCGTGTCCAGTCCCAAGTATATAAAGCCTCCACTTCAGTCCAAATCAGATTATACTTTTAAAAAAAAATTCCAGAACACGCTGTGACCAGAGAGAAACGAAGGAAAATTAAATATTTTCGTCCGATTACGCTGCCAAACGCTGCCCAAGCCCAAATTAATCCTAGATACCAAGGTATTTAGCAGCAGAGAGCATTTCTACGGAGTTAGTTTTGCGAAAAACGGCCGACGAATCGGTGAGCCGCCGAACTAAAGTAAGTAGAATTGCTCTAAATTAATGTCTATGTGTTCCTAGCTGAGAAGTGAATAATTCTCCCTTCTGGGCCGCTGGAAAATAGCGAGTTTTTGACCGTCTTTCGATAAGCCTAAGTTTAGGCTATAAATTAAATCGAAAGTAACGTCGCTCTTTACAATAATGTTATATTTAGTATTGATTGACGTATTTATGAATGCAGTTGGGAGAAAATAGTTGAAGTACCGGCCGAGCCTCGTCTGACGGACGAATAGTCGAAGATAAGGTATGTAAAGTTAGTTTTCTTCGGCAAGTTAAGTAATATCAGTATAGCGTAATAAATTACGGACCAGTAGAATGTTCAGAAGTCGAGTATTGCGTTATTATGAATGGTGGTACGATGTGAGAAACATTGAGTTGTAATGTGTATGAAACCTAACGGTATGAAATAGATTCTAACGCAAGCGTTAGAGATTACCCAGTATATTCAGTGTATGATGTAATATGCCATGTTAAGATATTGTTGTGTCTAGCTGAAACCCCGTGAAGTAGTACAGTATCCGTAAAGCACTTCAGAAATAGAATAGCAGACTAAAATGAAGTTCAGAAAGCATGTCAGGATTAGTAAATCCTGTTACTATAGAAAGTTAGTATACAGCGTAGTCTAGCAGAAAGATTATATTCGTACATACATATATAGTACTTCCAGCCTCAGCATGTATTAAGTATGTACTTATTTCTATCATTAGTCCAGCATATAGTGTATACAGAGACTTAGTAAACAGCAGAATTTTCAGCAGAAACATTACCTTATAGCATTTGCTCAGTACAGCCCGGCAGGAGACTATGTTCATATTTATACATCTTTACCTGCCTCAGCACGTATTAAATACGTACAGATTGCTATCAGTAGCCCAGCATGTAATATATATGATACTTTATCCCTATTAGCCTCAGCATGTGAGATACCCAGACAGTATTACCAGTTGAGACCGTTGTATTGTTTGGGGTTGGATTACCTAGCATCCATGACCGCCCAGGGTTAATAGCTGTATCGACTCGTCCGCCAGAGGATGAGGATACGTCACTCTACGGAGTGGCATGCCGTCCCGCCAGGGGACGAAGATGGGATGCCAGTTTTTCCCCATATTTGTGCCTTGATCGGCCCTTACACACCCCAGTCGAGCGGATACGCCCGGGTGCAGATTCAGGAGTCCTCCGGACTCAGATGCAGTTATAGTCAGGGGCTCAGCGAGCCCAAGTGCATACCCAGGGGACCGGCAGGATGCTCACAGCCAGTGTAGGAGATGGGTTGACCGGGGTAGGGGTATAGATTCTGTGTTGATTGTACCTCCCGGCTTATGGGGGCCGGGTAAGGTTGTGTATGCCATGTTATGTTATGTATGTTATGCTATATTACAGTAGATACGAGCAGATTAGTAGTAGAATGATACGTCTCCAGGTATGATTCCTACTCCCTTCAGTATGTTTAAGAACAGGTACGATCTACACCATCAGACAGTTATCTACTCCTTCTTATTTTAGTTTTGACAGTTATGTTATTGATTGGCAGATATCCCTTCAGTTCTTACAGATTCAGTTAGCTCTTACTATTCAGAATTTTTAGTTATATTATTTGTATTCAGCTGTACTCAGTTTGCTTTACATACTCAGTACCAGCGGTACTGACGCCCAGTAGGGCGCTGCATTACTTGCCTGCAGGTACCCATAGCCGAGCAGGCGATACCACGTGATCCTCATCAGCGGTTGAGTATTCAGCTCCTGTCATCCGGAGACTGAATTTCTAGAGGTGTAGTTCAGTTTCTTTTGTTATACAGTATGGGTAGGTCGGGGCCCTGTCCCGATCATTTCTATTATCTTTCCTAGAGGCTTGCAGTCTGTTTATATTCCCTGTGGTCAGATGAGCCGGTCGTGAGAGGCCGTGCAGTTGTATAGTTGCCTTTACTACTTCTTTCTTTTGTGATGGTCGTGTGGGGCCATAGTTTACCAGTAGTGGTGACCTTGCCGGTCACGTAGCTTTTCAGTATGTTATGCTTGAGTTTGCAGATAACTAGACAGTATGGTGGCCTTGTCGGCCCGCATAGGTTCCCCTGAATTATTTTGAAGTTCTGGTCAGCTGTAATACAGGTCCAGAAGGCTATAGGCCAATGGGCCGGGGGCTGTATTTACAGCCGCTATATAGCCCTTTGTTTCGAGAAATTTGAGTTAGAGCCAGCCAGGCGCCAGATGCGCCCAGGCTTAACAGTTCAGCTGGTCAGGTCTTAGTGGGGCACCGGGTGCCAGTCATACCCCCCAAGGTGGGGCGTGACAAACTTGGTATCAGAGCAGGTCGTATCCCAGGGAGTCTGCAAGCCGTGCTAAGTAGAGTCCTGTCCATGGATGTGTTGTGCACCACATACTATGGGTAGGAGGCTGCAAGGCATGATAGGATGGTTGTCTTTTATTCTGATTCAGTCGTGCTATAGAGCTGTACAGTATAGGGTTGAATTCCAAAAATCTTACCATATTCTTTGGTTACAGATAATGTCAGACCAGCGCCATCCTATTACCGGTCGGAACTTAGACATCGCAGCAGGAGAAGGCACTAGCAGAATGCCTCCCCCTCATTTGGAGACAGCCCGATCAGAGGGCCCTACAGAGGCTTCATCTCAGCCTCCTCAGCAGTCTCCACCACGTCAGGAGTCACTTGGGGCGACATTACCTTCAGCAGCCCCTATATTGACTCCTTATGATCAGGAGGTTAGGAGTGTTGTAGTTTTGTTAGCACAGATGATGGCTGCTCAGCGTCAGCCAATGCCATCTACACCTGCAGAATCATCAGGAGGGCCCGGTAGTTCGAGGGTCCTAGAATTCTTAGCCCTGAATCCCCCACAGTTCACAGGCACGGACCGAACAGAGGACCCCCAAGATTTTCTGGATCAGATGCAGAGAATCTTCAGGGTTATGCATGCCACGTCTACCGAGTCAGTTGAGTTGGCCGCATTCCGGATACAGGATATTGCGGTGTTATGGTACGAAAGCTGGGAAAGGTCCCGAGGGAGAGATGCTTCCCCTCCTACCTGGTCCAGCTTTTCAGGGGACTTTTTGGATCATTATTTGCCACAGGAGATTCGACAGGCCCGGGTAGACCAGTTCCTACATCTAGAACAGGGGGCCATGAGTGTTCAGGAATATTCTTTGCAGTTTGATTCTCTAGCCCGATATGCACCGGCCTTCGTTGATACCATGGCATCCAGAGTGCATCGCTTCATTACGGGCTTGAATCCAGAATATGTTGAGATTTGTACTACAGCTACACTGCGAGAGGACATGGATATTGCTCGCATTCAGGCATTTGCTCAGAATATTGAGGGCATCAGGCAGCGGCAACGAGAGGTCAGAAGGGTTAATCAGGAACAGCGTCGCCGGGACAGGCCAGTTGAATTACAGGGAGAGGCCCGGGGAGGACCCAGGCCTCGAATGTCAGACAGGCCGCCCAGGCCCCCGCCTCCGCCACAGTCGCAGGGGGGTAGATCCAGCCGTAGGGGGCAGTCAGGGACTGGTAGAGGCTCGCAGATAGCGGATCCACCATTACAGAGGAGGACAGAGCAGAGTAGGTATACCCTACCACTTTGCCCTATATGCAATCGACGTCATTCTGGAGCATGCAGATATGGCTCCACCGCATGTTATATTTGTGGCCAAGAAGGCCATTTGATGAAAGATTGCCTAGCCAGAGGTCGAGAGGACCACGATAGACAGGATAGGACATCAGCAGGGTCACGAGCCACAACATCCTCGACTGGGCGTAGGCCCCCAGTTTCAGCAGGCAGGGGTCGAGGCAGATCAGGGGCCTCCAGTACAGGTGCGGGTCCAAGCCGCACGTATGCCCTACCAGGGAGGCAAGATTCAGAGGCATCGCCTGATGTTTTGACAGGTATGTTAACTATCTGTTCACACCCTGCTTATGTGTTAATTGATCTAGGGTCTACTTTGTCCTACATTACTCCATTTGTGGCACAGAAGTTTAGTATTGTACCAGAATCATTACGGAAACCCTTTCTGGTATCTACGCCCGTCGGTGACTCTATCACAGCTAGCCGAATCTACCGCGGGTGTACAGTAGAGATTGTTGACCGTCAGACCACAGTAGATCTGGTCGAGTTAGAAATGATAGACTTCGATGCCATAATGGGTATGAGCTGGTTAGTGCCATGCTTTGCCAATGTTGAATGTTGGACCAAGACGGTCCGATTCCACTTCCCAGGAGAAGCAGTACGGGAGTGGAAGGGTAGCACCGCTACGCCAAAAGGTAGGTTTATTTCCTACCTTCAGGCGAGAAAGTTGATATCTAAGGGGTGCAATTACCATCTTGTCAGAGTTCAGGATGTCCAAGTAGAATCTCCGACACTCCAGTCTGTTCCAGTGGTAAATGAATTCCCAGATGTATTTCCTGATGAGTTACCTGGTCTTCCCCCAGAAAGGGAAATAGACTTCACTATTGACTTGCTACCAGGCACTCAGCCAATATCAATACCTCCTTATAGTATGGCTCCTGCAGAACTCAGAGAATTAAAGGAGCAGTTGAAAGACCTGTTAGATAAAGGTTTTATCAGGCCGAGTACTTCCCCGTGGGGTGCGCCAGTCTTGTTTGTGAGAAAGAAAGATGGCTCACTCCGAATGTACATAGATTATCGGCAGCTAAACAAAGTTACAGTAAAGAACAAGTATCCGCTTCCCAGAATTGATGACTTATTTGATCAGCTACAGGGAGCCAGATACTTTTCTAAGATTGACTTGCGGTCCGGATATCACCAGGTCCGAGTACGTGAGAGGGACATCCCCAAGACAGCATTCAGGACCCGATATGGACATTTTGAATTTCTGGTTATGTCCTTCAGGCTAACAAATGCCCCAGCAGTCTTTATGGATCTGATGAACAGTATTTTCAGACCCTTCCTGGACTTGTTCGTGATAGTATTCATTGATGATATTCTGGTGTATTCTCGCTCTGAAGCAGATCACCGGACTCATTTGCGAACAGTGCTCCAGATTCTCAGGGACCGCCAGTTGTATGCTAAGTTTTCGAAGTGTGAATTCTGGCTTAACTCAGTGGCCTTTTTAGGGCATATTATCTCAGACGCTGGTATACAGGTAGATAAGCAGAAGATAGAAGCAGTTAAGTCATGGCCTAGGCCTACCACCCCGACTGAAGTTCGTAGTTTTCTGGGGTTAGCAGGGTATTATCGGAGATTCATTGAGGGATTCTCAACCATTGCAGCACCTTTAACAAAATTAACACAGAAAGCAGCAAGGTTTCAGTGGACGGAGGCATGTGAGCAGAGTTTCCAGGAACTGAAAGATAGATTGACCTCCGCTCCCGTATTAGCACTGCCGGAAGGCACAGAAGGTTATTCAGTCTATTGCAACGCGTCAGGTGTCGAATTGGGCTGCGTATTGATGCAGCATGGTAGAGTAATTGCATATGCTTCCAGGCAGCTAAAAAAGCATGAAAGGAATTACCCCACCCATGACTTAGAGTTGGCAACAGTAATTCATGCCTTGAAGATGTGGAGGCATTATCTGTATGGAGTCCATGTTGACATTTATACAGATCATAAGAGCTTACAGTACATTTTCACCCAGAGGGAGTTGAATCTGCGACAACGCCGCTGGTTAGAGTTGTTGAAAGACTATGATGTGAATATTCTATACCACCCCGGGAAAGCTAATGTTGTAGCAGATGCCCTGAGCCGTAAGTCAATGGGGAGTTTGGCGTAATTGCGACCTGAGAAACAGAAATTAGCTAAAGAAATTCATCAGTTAGCTGGCCTAGCCGTTCAAGTAATAGAAACAGAAAATAATGGACCAGTAATTCAAAATTCTGCAGTGTCATCATTAGTTACAGAGGTAAAAGAACGGCAGTATGAGGATCCCGATTTAGTCCAGCTCAGAGATAGAGTTCAGAAGGGTAAGGAGCCAGATTTTCAGATAACCGAGGATGGTGTGCTACATTGTAAGGGCCGCCTTTGTGTCCCGAATGTCGCAGGACTTCGTGGGCAGATCATGCATGAGGTACAGTACGCTCGCTATTCCCTTCACCCAGGGGTGACGAAAATGTACCACGACATCAGAGACATCTACTGGTGGCCAGGTATGAAAACAGAGATAGCTGAATTTGTATCTAGATGTGCTAATTGTTAGTAGGTGAAAGCAGAACACCAGAAACCGGGTGGTTTGACTCAGGAGATAATAATACCTATGTGGAAATGGGAAGTAATAAACATGGATTTTGTAACAGGGTTACCCCGTACTAGACACAGAAATGATTCCATTTGGGTAATAGTTGACAGGCTGACAAAATCAGCTCATTTCCTACCAGTAAGGGCTACCTTCTCAGCTGAGGATTATGCCGAATTGTATATCAGAGAAATAGTTAGGTTGCATGGCGTGTCGGTATCTATCATTTCAGACAGGGGAGCACAGTTTACAGCTAGATTCTGGCAATCGTTTCAGAAAGGTTTGGGAACGCAAATTAATTTGAGCACAGCATTCCATTCTCAAACAGATGGGCAGGCCGAACGTACAATTCAGACGCTTGAAGATATGTTACGAGCGTGTGTGTTAGATTTTGGGGGTAGCTGGGATGAACATCTTTCGTTAATTGAATTTGCTTATAATAACAGCTACCATTCAGCTATTCAGATGGCGCCTTTCGAGGCATTATACGGGCAAAAATGTAGATCGCCGGTAGGCTGGTTTGAGATAGGAGAATCAACATTAGTTGGCCAGACATTATTCGGCAGTCCGAAGAAAAGATAAAGCGTATCCGGGAACGTTTACTGACCGCTCAGAGCCACCAGAAATTATACGCAGATAGGCGGCGCAGAAATCTAGAATTTTCGGTAAACGATTGGGTATATCTGAAAGTGTCCCCGATGAAAGGGGTAATGAGGTTTGGCAAGAAGAGCAAGCTTAGCCCAAGATTCATTGGGCCGTATCAGGTTCGGCGAAGAATAGGCCGCGTGGCATACGAGTTGAACTTGCCTCCAGAGTTAGCGTCGGTTCACCCAGTATTCCACGTTTCAATGTTAAGAAAGTTCGTAGGGGACCCTTCTACAGTAGTTCCAGTCCAGGATGTACAGGTCACAGAGGAGTTAGCCTATGAAGAGGTTCCCGTAGCCATCTTAGACAGACAGATTCACAGGCTGAGAACTAAGGATGTTGCATCTGTCAAGGTATTGTGGCGTAATAGAAATCGGGAAGACATGACGTGGGAGGCTGAAGAAGACATGAAAAATCAGATATCCTCACTTATTTCAGGCCTAGTCAGACGACAGGTATGTCCGTATCATTATTTACACAGTACTTTATGGTATGTATGTTGTAAATGATAAAGAAAGGAGTGATATTTAGTTGTCCAGTGGATTGTAGAATATTGTGTGCAGTGCTTGTGTTGGACTTTTTCTGCGTTTCAGGTCTTTGCGATAGTCCATATTACAGGGGAAACTCTGCCAAAATTATTTCCAGAAACTAGAATAAGCAGTCCTCTAGATAGCAGTATACATTCGAGGACGAATGTTCCTAAGGGGGGGAGAATGTTATACCCCGTAGAATTTCCGGCACTTAGATGACCTATTCGCACGTTGGTTAAGCGTATTTGAAAGCCATACGTGCTAGGGAAAGGCCCGGGAAAAGATCGGACGAGAAACCTGTTGAACCATCGTGGGAGGAGCCGAGGCAGAGCCCCTCCGCGATGGCAGCGTGTCACGGAGGTGAGGCCTCCGCGATGGCTCCGTGACACGTTGCCCGTGTCCAGGCCCAAGTATATAAAGCCTCCACTTCAGTCCAAATCAGATTATACTTTAAAAAAAAATTCCAGAACACGCTGTGACCAGAGAGAAACGAAGGAAAATTAAATATTTTCGTCCGATTACGCTACCAAACGCTGCCCAAACCCAAATTAATCCTAGATACCAAGGTATTTAGCAGCAGAGAGCATTTCTACGGAGTTAGTTTTGCGAAAAACGGCCGACGAATCGGTGAGCCGCCGAACTAAAGTAAGTAGAATTGCTCTAAATTAATGTCTATGTGTTCCTAGCTGAGAAGTGAATAATTCTCCCTTCTGGGCCGCTGGAAAATAGCGAGTTTTTGACCGTCTTTCGATAAGCCTAAGTTTAGGCTATAAATTAAATCGAAAGTAACGTCGCTCTTTACAATAATGTTGTATTTAGTATTGATTGACGTATTTATGAATGCAGTTGGGAGAAAATAGTTGAAGTACCGGCCGAGCCTCGTCCGACGGACGAATAGTCGAAGATAAGGTATGTAAAGTTAGTTTTCTTCGGCAAGTTAAGTAATATCAGTATAGCGTAATAAATTACGGACCAGTAGAATGTTCAGAAGTCGAGTATTGCGTTATTATGAATGGTGGTACGATGTGAGAAACATTGAGTTGTAATGTGTATGAAACCTAACGGTATGAAATAGATTCTAACGCAAGCGTTAGAGATTACCCAGTATATTCAGTGTATGATGTAATATGCCATGTTAAGATATTGTTGTGTCTAGCTGAAACCCCGTGAAGTAGTACAGTATCTGTAAAGCACTTCAGAAATAGAATAGCAGACTAAAATGAAGTTCAGAAAGCATGTCAGGATTAGTAAATCCTGTTACTATAGAAAGTTAGTATACAGCGTAGTCTAGCAGAAAGATTATATTCGTACATACATATATAGTACTTCCAGCCTCAGCATGTATTAAGTATGTACTTATTTCTATCATTAGTCCAGCATATAGTGTATACAGAGACTTAGTAAACAGCAGAATTTTCAGCAGAAACATTACCTTATAGCATTTGCTCAGTACAGCCCGGCAGGAGACTATGTTCATATTTATACATCTTTACCTGCCTCAGCACGTATTAAATACGTACAGATTGCTATCAGTAGCCCAGCATGTAATATATATGATACTTTATCCCTATTAGCCTCAGCATGTGAGATACCCAGACAGTATTACCAGTTGAGACCGTTGTATTGTTTGGGGTTGGATTACCTAGCATCCATGACCGCCCAGGGTTAATAGCTGTATCGACTCGTCCGCCAGAGGATGAGGATACGTCACTCTACGGAGTGGCATCCCGTCCCGCCAGGGGACGAAGATGGGATGCCAATTTTTCCCCATATTTGTGCCTTGATCGGCCCTTACACACCCCAGTCGAGCGGATACGCCCGGGTGCAGATTCAGGAGTCCTCCGGACTCAGATGCAGTTATAGTCAGGGGCTCAGTGAGCCCAAGTGCATACCCAGGGGACCGGCAGGATGCTCACAGCCAGTGTAGGAGATGGGTTGACCGGGGTAGGGGTATAGATTCTATGTTGATTGTACCTCCCGGCTTATGGGGGCCGGGTAAGGTTGTGTATGCCATGTTATGTTATGTATGTTATGCTATATTACAGTAGATACGAGCAGATTAGTAGTAGAATGATACGTCTCCAGGTATGATTCCTACTCCCTTCAGTATGTTTAAGAACAGGTACGATCTACACCATCAGACAGTTATCTACTCCTTCTTATTTCAGTTTTGACAGTTATGTTATTGATTGGCAGATATCCCTTCAGTTCTTACAAATTAAGTTAGCTCTTACTATTCAGAATTTTTAGTTATATTATTTGTATTCAGCTGTACTCAGTTTGCTTTACATACTCAGTACCAGCGGTACTGACGCCCAGTGGGGCGCTGCATTACTTGCCTGCAGGTACCCATTGCCGAGCAGGCGATACCACGTGATCCTCATCAGCGGTTGAGTATTCAGCTCCTATCATCCGGAGACTGAATTTCTAGAGGTGTAGTTCAGTTTCTTTTGTTATACAGTATGGGTAGGTCGGGGCCCTATCCCGATCATTTCTATTATCTTTCCTAGAGGCTTGCAGTCTGTTTATATTCCCTGTGGTCAGATGAGCCGGTCGTGAGAGGCCGTGCAGTTGTATAGTTGCCTTTACTACTTCTTTCTTTTGTGATGGCCGTGTGGGGCCATAGTTTACCAGTAGTGGTGACCTTGCCGGTCACGTAGCTTTTCAGTATGTTATGCTTGAGTTTGCAGATAACTAGACAGCATGGTGGCCTTGTCGGCCCGCATAGGTTCCCCTGAATTATTTTGAAGTTCTGGTCAGCTGTAATACAGGTCCAAAAGGCTATAGGCCAATGGGCCGGGGGCTGTATTTACAGCCGCTATATAGCCCTTTGTTTCTAGAAATTTGAGTTAGAGCCAGCCAGGCGCCAGATGCGCCCAGGCTTAACAGTTCAGCAGGTCAGGTCTTACTGGGGCACCGGGTGCCAGTCATACCCCCCAAGGTGGGGCGTGACAAAGGCTTCCTAGACTTTTAAGAATTGATTCTTGATATCGGCAAACTCATACAAATCAACTAATCAAGAAATCTGACACGAAAATCAATCTTTCATCAAGCATGTGCCCTCACAACTCGAGAGAAACTTCCCCTTTATGTTCATGCAACACACAAACATGCAAGTAGGGGCATATAAAAATTAATTTCACTCTCTCTCCCAAAAGAATTCACATGCATCATGTCATGACCCATAGGCTTGCCCTTAGTGTATTACTCCACTAATATAAAGAAATGCAATGTAGGATCAAATAGGACTTTTAATGGGTTGTAACGGGGCTATGGATCTAGTATGCATATATTGGATTAGCCAATAATAATCGCTAGCATCCTTAAGCGCCTTTTCAACTCATTCCCATCGACTCATGGACATTGTTCCTCTCTTTTCTCTTTTTCTCCCATTCATGCTGGTTTACTTTCATACAGCCCATTTCATCAACCACACTTGACACAAAACAGAGGGTTTTCATGTACCCTCAATATCAATTAATTACAACAAGTGCCTCTTCAACGTCATCTTTTCTTTCCTCACTTTGCTTTTCTTTTTCTTTTCACTCTTTTCACTCTTTAACACTTTGGGAAACATTTTCTGTTCTTTGTAAGCGCTTAAGAGCTTCTTAAAGACTTTAAGGCTAATGAAAAGAAGGAATAAAGCTTAGTTCATACAATTTTGGACAAAAGAAAGAAATCGGCTAAAGGCTCAACGGGCTGACTAGGGTATACAACATATAAAAAGGTAGAATTTGACAAGAAAAAAATGGAAACTATCAGTTAAAACAAAGAAATGCCTACATCCTTTCCAACACTACACCTCCTTCATTTCGCTTCGTATACACACCAGGCAAGTTCTAGACAATTCACAATGACATGGAATAGCAAATCCTCACTTCACACTTCATGCACATGCTCGAATCAAGATGCATTCATAGACTCTTTAATTAGTCAATTACATGAATTCAAGATTAAGCCTCAACCATAATGAACCAAATTCTATAGCCTAGGTAACTCAACATATTTACAGAATTTCATGCTTTCAAACGAATCATTTTCACAATTTGAACATCAATTACACCACGCAACGAAATTTTAGCAACCATAAGCAACTACAGTTCATTGATGCAATCCACCAAAGAAAACTAAAATAAAACAACTAAAAATCCTACTCCTACCGACTACATTTCCCTTAAGACGGTCGTCATCCCTCCATCATAGGGAGCGGTCACTAACTATGACATCGGTTCAATGGGACTATTCTCGGTAAAAGAAGCGAAAACAAACTCCGAGAAACCCAAAAAAATAAAAATCGAAAAAATTTTTGCAACACATCGATCATTTCGATAGAAAGAAAATATTTACAAGTGCAATATATTTTGGCAAAAATTTTGAAAAATATCGATCATGTCGATAGAGAAAAAAATTATTTACAAAATTTACAAAATATTTACCATTGCAACCATAACTTTCAAAAACACCCATCATTAGCCACAAAACAAATATATACGTACATCACAAATCAGTTCACAATAGGGAAGGCACAACATACATAAATAGCAAGGAAAAATTATACAGCAATTTAGAGCCTTGACCTAGCACCTAACTACTCCCCACCCCACACTTAAATCGAACACTGTCCCCAGTGTTCACAAAAATACAAAGCACAAAATTTGGGTGGTGGAACTCCCTGCTTAGTCGAAATATTCGACTTCTTCATCCGGTGCTGCGGGCCTCGTCGCCCATATCTAAATCAGCTCCATCATCGTCATCGGACTCCACATCAGAGTCCTCACGACGTGTCTCCTCATCAGTAGGGACATCATCGTCTGTCGACTCCACAAAGGCTGGCCCCACCTTACATAAGGCTCTGGCGTTCTCGCCAAAGGGGTAGTCCAGCTCCAGCTGCCATAACTCCTCCTCGGTGGCTGGTCTCCCACCTATCCGTAGCTGCAGCATCTGCATGCCGAACATACGGGCCATGTACTGTTCGTCACGAGCATGTCGCTCGCCCAAAGTCAGCACGGGTCCGTGTGTAGTGTCGGGGGCCTTAGTCTTTGTCACATCAAGGGCCCTCCGCTCCAGCTGCGGAATGTAATCCAAGGCGTCTTCCTCAATGTCGAGGCCTCGGAGGAAGGTGGTGATGAGTCCGCCAAACCCGTATCTGTGACCCTGGTGCAGTCTGGCTCTCTTCATGGCGGATACTATGACCGCCCCAACATTAATCTCAAGCCCTTTCATAAGGGCATACACCAAGCAGACACGGTCCCGGGTCACGTCTGTCATATGAACTCCCGGGATCAAGCACGAACACACAATTTTTAGCCAAATTCTGGCCTCCCTGTTCATCTGCGAATAGGGTAGAGTCTGGTGGTAACCCCTCTCCTTGTGTCTACTCCATCGGGCTGTGGATCGAGCCCCACACAACGTACGTCTGATGTCAGCGTACGGTGGGGTGATGTTTAGCTGGCGGAGAACGTGGGCGTCTGTGTCCCGCGCTCCAACGATGGCATTCAGCTGCTGGGGTTCCAGAGTGACAATCTGCCCTCTGATTTTAATAGTGTGGCTTCTGATGGCCGGGTTCCAATTGGCATAAAATTCCCGGACCAAATGAAGGTTGCACTCCTTGGGCTCCTAAAAAATAAAGCTGAGCCCAGCTGCCTCAATCCTCTGTACAATGCGAGGGAACTCCTGTGCAAGTGGTTCCCTAGCAATATGTTCCTCGGGGAAGTACTTGTTCTCCTTATGCTTTGCGTACCATTTCTTCCCTTCATTGGTGACCCATCGTGTTCCGTATCGGCGGTGTTGGCCGCGCGGAACAGCGGGTGCAGCTGGGACTGCGGTGCCCAGTCTCATCCGTTTCCTTCCGGTGCCTGAGGTAGAAGCACCCTTGCCTTTGTCTTGCCTGCTAGCCATTGTACCTGTCAATTTACACAAACAAGCACACCGTTAAGCTAAATAGTTGTTAGCTTCGGCTAAGGTTGGGTTACACAAAATTTACCCCACACTTAGTCCTTAACAATATTTACAAAATTTCAGCAAGGATAGCTCTATTTACAACCCCAAACACAAACAACTATACACATATTGCTTAGTGCGTTCGTAACAAAATTTCGACAGCATAACGGTTAGCGTACTACTCAGACTTCATACAACGAATTCCCAATCCTACTATCGCTAGCAATTCAACCATCGCACAAGCAACAAAACAACCACAAACTAAAAACAACTAGAAAAATATTTTATATACAAGCTAATCTAACAATCTAACCAATTCACACATTATGCATTTTCCCACAAAAATTCGAGAATTAGTCGTCTTTTAACAGTTATACAAGATTTACCACGACTTATCTCAAATAATAAACACACCCCAGCATCAATTTCACCAAACTATTAAGTTGCCCAAGTCGAATTCAACAACCCAAGCCCTAAAATACAATTCGACAATCAATTTCGAATTATTTACATAATCGACAAGTTCAAACGCCAAATACAACAATCCGAAAAAAAATCAATCACAAAATAATTCAATATCATGTTCAATTTCTACCTAGGGTGATATTTCTCACCTTATATGCCCAAATTTGACAAAAATCGCCAAAAAATTGAGTTAGACGATGAAAACATACCTTAGAATTGAATAATCGAAGAAACTTGACGTTTGTCTTTGCCTATCAACGTGGCACGTTGCTTGGGGAGGGGGAAATGGGTGTTTGGTCGAGGAGGGAAGAGGGAATGGGGGAATTTGGGGCAAAATCAGGGTTATTATTTAAAGAAAACACGCGGGTCACCCGGAAACCCGGTGTGACCCGGCACTGGATAAAGGGCAACGTGTCACGGAGGGTAACGCGGAGCCCCTCCTTCGTGACACGGAGCCAACGCGTTGGCTTACTGGAATTTTGAAAAATCCAGATTTGCCTTCAACGTGTCACGGAGGCCAATGCGGAGCATTGCCTCCGTGACACGGCGCCAACGCGCCAGTGCTCTGTTTCACCAATAAATTTAATTTTCCTACCTCGCCTCATTTTGTCGATTCCATGTATATTTCCTCCGTTATACCTAAAAATCACCTCACTAAACAAAAATTGGTTAAATTAATAGATTTCCCTAACTAAAAATAAAATAAAAGATACTAACTAAAATGCAAATCTAAACCTAGTCAAGAAAAAGAAAAGAAAAGTAAAAATTATTTACACTAAAAAGAAACAAAGAAAATATTTTTCACGGGTTGCCTCCCGTGTAGCGCCTGGTTTACCGTCGCGGCTCGACGTCCTTTAAGCTCATTTATCTACTAGGGAGATGGACGATTTGTCCCGATCATGGTCATCCCCCCAGTAGTGCTCTACCTTATCCGGTGGCCTACCTAGTAACTCTCGGGAATCACTCAATCTGTTAGCCTTCCCATGATCAATTACGTTGATCACCGAGAGATCCCTTATAAACAGTCGGGAGCTTAGGTACCTTGTACATGTCGAACACTTCGACCTTGTCATGTGCTCGCATCGTGAGTTGACCCGCAGCTACATCGATTAATGCTTTTCCGGTTGCCAAAAAGGGTCGTCCCAAAATAAATGGGACTTCAGCATCTGGTTCAAAGTCCAGAACAATAAAATCGACCGGAAAAATGAGGGAGCCTACTTGCACCAACACATCCTCAACAATGCCATCCGGCTTAGCCAAAGACCTGTCGGCTAGCTGCAAGATTACCGTTGTAGGTCTAGGACTCCCTAGACCTAACTTTCTGAATACCGAAGAAGGCATCAGATTTATACTTACCCCCAAGTCGCATAATCCACGCGCTCGGATACTTTGCCCAATAGTCAGCTGGATAGTGAAACTTCCAGGGTCTTTCAGTTTTGTGGGCAACCTATTCTGAATACGGGAAGTGCATTCCTCCGTTAAAGCTACCGTGGCATACTCAGTCAAACGACTTTTGTTAGCCACGATGTCTTTAATATACTTCGCATATTTTGGCACTCCCTGCAAGACATCAACAAGAGGTAAGTTAACATGTACCTGTTTAAGTACCTCCATGAATTTCTGGAAACACGCCTCCTCCTTGTGTTTCTTAAGTCGTTGAGGGAACGGGGGTGGAGGCCTTTCTGGTTCAGCTTCTTTACTCTTCCCCTTATCAGAACTTTGCTCTCCCTCAACATCTGCTGCTCCTGACTTTTGAGGCGGTCTTTCCGGTTCCACCTCCTTCAATTGTAAACCACTCCTCGTGGTCACTGCATTAACCTGCTTCGGATTTGGATCCGTGTCGCTAGGTAGTCCTCCTCTGGGTCTAGTATTTTGGGCACTAGCAAATTGCCCAAACTGATATTCAAGAGCCTTGGTCGCCAATTGATTGTTCTTCACTTCGGCTGCCAATTTGACATAGTCAGCCTGCAATTGTGCCTGATTAGCGATCATGGTTTTGTACATCTCCTCAATAGTCGGTGATGGTGGTGGAGGAGGGGCATTGTGATTTCTGAATTGAGCTTGATAATTTTGTTGCCCTCCTTGGTTTCTGTGCATACCCTGCCCTGAACTCTGACCTTGTTGATTGTTGCTACCCCACGAAAAATTCGGATGGTTCCTCCAATTTGAGTTGTAGCCACCACCAAACTGCTATTGATTTCTCTGTGCATTGCCCACAAAGTTAACAGAATCAGGATTTGCACCACAGCATTCAGCTGAATGCTCACTACTACCACACACTTCACACCACATCTGTTGAACTGCATTGACTGAAGCTGAAGGCTGGTTCAAATTGATATTGCTGAAGTGAGTGTTTAACTGATTTTGCAAAGCAGCTATCTGTGCAGCGATAGCTGTGAATCCATCCACTTCAAGCACTCCCGCTGCTTTCCTTGCTCCACCTCTTGAAGAATCTGCATTCCATTCTGGATTGCCTTGTGAAATTCGGTTGAGCAAAGTGTACAGCTCCTCATAAGTCTTCTCCAGCGCTTGCCCTCCAGCTGCTGAATCTAACAGAATTTTAGTGTGGGGTTCCAAACCCTCAATAAAAGTGTGTACCAACACCTCATTGGACTGATGATGGTGAGGACAGTCCCGCAACATGGATTTGAATCTTTCCCAGGCTTGATATAGCTTTTCCCCTTCCCTCTGTTTAAAACTTAGGATTTGACTCCTAAGCCTGGCTGTTTTACCAGAAGGGAAAAATCTAATAAGAAACTTCCGTGCAAGATCATCCCACGTTGATATAGAGTTGGGTGGTTCAGCTTTTAACCACCTCTTGGCTTCACCAAGTAAGGAAAATGGAAATAAAGTGAGCCGAACATAATCGGGTGACACTCCAGCGGGTATATAAGTGTCACTTATCTCCAAAACGTTCTGGAGATTTTGTTGTGGATCTTCGTGAGGGAGACCGGTAAATTGCCCGCTTGTGTGCAAAAGTTGCACCATATTCTGCTTTAATTCAAACCTCCCTCCAGGCTCTGGTTTGCGGATGCTAGAATGGACATTATTAGCGTGTGGGATTGCCACCTCGCGAACCGGCCTTGCTGCTGCTTCATCGGGCACTAAAACTGCCCTAACAACTGGTGGATTTGGTTGCTCCATCATAGTCTGTTGAAGCAACTGCAGCTTCTTTCGAAGAGCTTCTCTACGTTGACTATGAAATTCACGCTCGGGCTCTAAGTAAGATTCCACCAGATCTTTATCCCTTGCCAGTGTTCACAGAAACAAAATCTGCAAAATACAGGCTAAGACCAAGTTGTTAACACTTAAGAAAATAAAAATACAAATACAGTAAATTTACACTAAACACAATTTTACAAATCGCCTAGCCTCCCCGGCAACGACGCCAAAAACTTGCTCGGTGATTTGGGGTACGGGTAAAAACCGACACGCAAGTGCACGTGGTCAAACAAGTAATAAAGTGGCTAAGTAGCCAAGTATCGATCCAAGGAGGCTCAAGATATGTAAAATTGCCTAATTTACTATATTTCTATTTAACTTCTAATTATGCTAACAACAACGTACCCAAGAGTAATTGAATTTTTGTTTCTAAACTATATACTACAATTAATACAAACTATTTACTTTTGAATTCAGACAATGGTTATGAACATGCCAAGGTTAAGAACAAGTAATGAACTTGATAATCATGATAATTTTGGTTAATTCTCTTCTTCATGTTGCTAGCCAAGAACATTTGCCTAGAAATTAAAACTCTCGTATTTAATTTCACTTTAGAATCATAAACCATTCGTCTACATTTCTGTGATCAAATGCAATTTATGACCTAGCACTACAATTCCGATTCCTAATTTGACTAATACGGCTTCCAAGTATATTTCTATCAGGAAAGCACATCAAAACCCAATTTTCCCAAATCAAGTTAAGAACAATACCCTATTAATTCACAACTTTCCAATTTCTTGCTCTCTCGAGTGAAATTGGACTTTTTAGATATACATTAATGTTGGCCAATCACTAATGCAGTAAAGAACAAGAATTAATAGAACAACATTAAAGAAGAAGAATAAACCATATCAATGAAAATCAGAATTCATTACACATGTTCAAAACCTCAGCAAGAAAGAGAATTAGCCACTCATTCTTGGATTGATCATCCTAAAATGAGTGTAAATCATACATACAATTGATAGAAAGAAGAAAGGAAGAGAAGAAATCCCTTAGCTTTTCCAATCTTCAACTGCTACTAACCCACATTCCTGCTCTCCACTTCTGAACTCAGTCTAAAAACTGAAAACTACTTAAAATAAACCTAAGTGTGCTGTTTATACTAGTGGGAAATTTTTCCCGGAATAACAAGCAACGTGTCACGGAGGCCAACGCGGAGCAATGCCTCCGTGACACGGCATTGACGCGGACCCTCACTGGAATTTCCAGGGTCCAGTAATTTAACCTCAACGTGGCACGGAGGCCATCGCGGAGGCCTATCTCCGTGCCACGGAGCTGACGCGCATGCACACTGGAAATTGCAAATTTAATTCCTGCTCAGGCAGTGTGCTACCGCGATGGTAGCGTGGCACGGAGCCATCGCGGAGCCCCTATAAATCCTGCATTCCCAGGTCTTTTCCACGCTCGCATCCAAGTCCAACTCCGACATAGTTCCAACATGCATTTTAGCTCCTAAAAATCACATTTTCCTGCAAAACAAATGCTTATCATGTTGGTTAGTATAAATTCGCATTTTATTACCAATTACATGATATTATATACACATTGCACAACAAACAAGGTAAAAATGATACGTTTGAGTATCACTTGGGCATATAAATCTGCCCAAGATCACCTACCCGGGCCTCTCTCTGTAACTCAACTGGCCTGTCCCGGCGACGCTGTTCCTGATTAACCCTTCTGACCTCTCGTTGTCGCTGTCTGATGCCCTCAATATTCTGGGCAAATGCCTGAACTCGAGCAATGTCCATGTCCTCTCGCAGTGTGGCTGTAATACAAATCTCAACATATTCTGGATTCAACCCCATAATAAAGCGGTGCACTCTGGATGCCATGGTATCAATGAAGGTCGGTGCATATCGGGCTAAGGAATCAAACTGCAAGAAATATTCCCGAACATTCATGGCCCCCTGCTCCAGATGCAGGAACTGGTCTACCCGAGCCTGTCGAATCTCCCGTGGTAAATAGTGATCCAGAAAAGCTGCTGAAAAGCTGGACCAGGTAGGAGGGGAAACATCTCTCCCTCGGGACCTTTCCCAGCTTTCATACCACAACACGGCGATATCCCGTAACTGGAATGCTGCCAACTCAACTGACTCGGTAGACGTGGCATGCATAACCCTGAAGATCCTCTGCATTTGATCAAGAAAATCCTGAGGGTCCTCTGTCCGATCCGTACCTGTAAATTCTGGGGGATTCAAAGCTAAGAACTCTCGGACCCTCGAACTACCGGGCCCTCCTGATGATTCTGCAACTGTAGATGGCATTGGCTGACGCTGAGCAGCCATCATCTGTGCTAACATAACTACAGCACTCCTAACCTCCTGGTCGGAAGGGGTCGGTATAGGGACTGCTGAAGGTAGTGTTGCCCCAAGTGGCTCCTGACGTGGTGGAGATTGCTGAGGAGGCTGGGACGATACCTCTGTAGTGCCCTCTGATCGGGCAGTTTCCAAATGAGGGGGAGGCATCCTGCTGGTGCCTTCCCCTGCTGCAACATCTAAGCTCCGACCTGTGATAGGATGACGCTGGTCTGACATTATCTGTAACCAAAGAATATGGTAAGATTTTAGGGACTCAACCCTATACTGTACCGCTCTATAGCACGACTGAATAAGAATAAACGACAACCATCCTATCATGCCTTGCAGCCTCCTATCCATAGTATGTGGTGCACAACACATCCATGGAAAGGACTCTGCTTAGCACGGCTTGCAGACTCCCCGGGATACGACCTGCTCTGATACCAAGTTTGTCACACCCCGCCTTGGGGGGTATGACTGGCACCTGGTGCCCTACTAGGACCTGACCTACTGGACTGTTAAGCCTGGGCACATCTGGTGCCTGGCTGGCTCTGACTCACATTTCTTGAAACAAAGGGCTATATAACGGCTGTAAACACAGCCCCCGGCCCATTGGCCTATAGCCTTCTGTACCTGTACTAACAGCTGACCAGAAACATATCAATTTAGGGGAACCTATGCGGGCTGACAAGGCCACCATGCTGTCTAGTTATCTGCAACTCAATCATAAGCACTAAAAAAGCTACGTGACCGGCAAGGTTACCACTACTGCCAAACTATGGCCCCACACGACCATCATAATAGAAAGAAGGAATACTAACAGCTATACAACTGCACGGCCTCACACGACCGGCTCATCTGACCACAGGGAATATATACAGACTGCAAGCCTCTAGGAAGAACAATAGAAATGATCGGGACAGGGCCCCGACCTACCCGTACTGTACAACAAAAGGAACTAAACTACACCTCTAGAAACTCAGTCTCCGGATGACAGGAGCTGAATACGCGACCGTTGATGGGGATCACGTAGTATCGCCTGCTCGTCTATGGGGACCTGCAGGCAAGTAATGCAGTGCCCCACCGGGCGTCAGTACCGCTGGTACTAAGTATGTAAAGCAAAAACTGAAAGAAATATCTGAAATTTATAACATAACTAACGAAACTGAAATAGAAAGAACTAGATTAGCTGTCTGATGGTGAAAGTCGTACCTGCTCCTAATCATACTGGAGGGAGTAGGAATCATACTTGGAGATGTATCATTCTACTGCTAATCTGCTCGTATCTAATGTAATATGGCATAACATACATAATATAACATGGCATACACAAACCTTACCCAGCCCCCATAAGCCGGGAGGTACAAGCAGCACAGCATCTATACCCCTACCCCGGTCATCCCATCTCCTATAAACCCCATAAGAATCCTGCCGGTCCCCTGGGTAGGCACTTGGGCTCGCTGAGCCCCTAACTATAACTGTATCTGAGTCCGTAGGACTCCTGAATCTGCACCTGGGCGTATCCGCTCGACTGGGGTGTGTAAGGGCCGATCAAGGCACAAATATGGGGAAAACTGGCATCCCATCTTCGTCCCCTGGGGGACGGCATGCCACTCCATGGAGCGACGTATCCTCGTCCTCTGGCGGACGAGTCGATACAGCTATTAACCCTGGGTGGTCATGGATGCTAGGTAATCCAACCCCAAACAACACAATGGTCTCAACTAGTAATAGTGTCTGCATATCTCACATGCTGAGGCTAGTAGGGGTAAGGTATCGTATACATTACATGCTAAGCCAATGATTATAATCTGTACGTATATGATACGTGTCGAGGCTGGTAAATATACATATATATGAATATAATCTCCTGCTAAACTGTACTGGGGCAAAGGCCATACAAGATAGTGTTTCTGCTGAAAACTATGTTGTTTACTGAGTTCCTGTATTAACATGATATCCTATTTCTAACATGCTTTCTAAACTTCATTATAGTCTGCTATTCTGTTTCTGAAATGCTTTATGAATACTACATTACTTCGCGGGGTTTCACTAAATACAATAATATCTTAACATGTCATGTTACATCACATACTGAGCATGCTGGCAATCTCTAACACTTACGTTAGAATCTATATCGTACTAGTGGGTTTCATACATGTTACAACCCAATGCTTCTCATATTGTACCAGCATTCATAATAACGCAACACTCGACTTCTGAACATTCTACTGGTCTGTACATTACTACACTGTCTCAATATTACTTAACTTGCCAAGGAAACTAACTTTACATACCTTATCTTCGAACTATTCGTCTGTCGGACGAGGCTCGGCCGGTACTTCAACTATTTTCTCCCAATAGCATTCATAAATACGTCAATTAATACTAAATACAGCTTTATTGTAAAGAGCAACGTTACTTTCGATATAGTTTATAGCCTAAACTTAGGCTTATCGAAAGACGGTCGAAAACTCGCTATTTTTCAGCGGCCCAGAAGGGATAAATATTCACTTCTCAGCTAGGAACACATAGACACTAATTTAGAGCAATTCCACTTACCTTAGCTCTGTGGCTCGACGATTCGTCGGCCGTATTTTACGAAACTGAATCCGTAGGAATGCTCTCTGCTGCTAAATACTTCGGTATCTGGGATTAATTTGAATTTGGGCAGCGTTTGGCAGCGTAATCGGACAAAAATATATAATTCCCTTCGTTCCTTTCTCTTTCTCTACGTTTTCCCTCTGTTCTCTGGAAATTTTAAAGATTTTACTCAATTAAAACCGAAGTGGGGCTTTATATACTTGGGCCTGAACCTGGGCAATGTGTCACGGAGCCATCGCGGAGGGGCTCTGCCTCGGCTCCTCCCGCGATGGTTCGAAGGGTTTCTCGTCCGATCTTTTTCCCGGCCTTTCTCTAGCACGTATGGCCTTCTAATATGCTTAACCAACGTGCGAATAGGTCGTCTAGGTGCCGGGAATTCTACGGGGTATAACAGAGAAGTTCACAATAGTCTTCCTAGATAGATTCTTCCCCCGAGATCTCAAGAAGTCTAAGGTGGCAGAATTTATGATTTGAAATATGGCAACAGGATGTTGGAAGAGTATGCACTGGAGTTCACACGGTTGTAAAAATATGCTCCAAAAATGGTAGCCAAGACAAGGGCTCACATGATGAATTTCGTCAATGGAGTATCGAACTTGGTCCTTAAGGAGTGCAGAACTATAGTTTTTATCAAAGATATTGACCTCTCCATCCTCATCGTTCATGCCCAATAGATTGAGGCACAAAAGCTAAATGACTTGGATTGGGAGAACAAGCGGGCAAGGACTGGCCAATCAGATTATGGCCAGCAGAGGTATGGCGGTAGTAGCCTCCCACAGCAGCAGTAGAGGGCTCCAGCACCCACTTCAACTAGCGCCCCTACTTTCTGGTCTCGCAAGGATCGGAGGGGTGGAGCATCTGTCTCACAGTCCTAGAGTCACAGTGCTAGTAACCGCTACCCATCTTACCCCAAGTATGGCAAGAAATATCTAGGGGAATGTCTTCATAGCCGAGAGGGTTTTCTTTTTGTGTGGACAGCTAGGTCATCGGCTTAGAGAATGCACGTCAGCAGGATAGGGGAGATCACAATCCACCACTTCAGTAGTTCCAGCAGGCCGACCAGTTCAGCAGTCCGACCAATTCAGCAGGCCAACACTCCAAGTACGGATGGCATCTAGTTCAAAAAATTGTTTTTATGTTTTGTCCTCTCATCAGAATCAGGAGAGCTCACCTTATGTGGTCATGGGTATGTTACGTCTTTTCCATCTAGATGTGTATGCCCTACTAGATCCAAGAGCCACACTATTGTTTCTGACTCCCTATGTAGTTGTCCTATTTGATATCAGTCCAGAAGTCATCTTAGAATCATTCTCAGTCTCCACACCAGTTGGTGAGTCAGTTAGAGCCAGTTGGGTGTATATAAACTTCCCAGCCTCAATCTTGAATAAAGTCATTCCAATTGATCTCGTAGAGTTAGACATGGTTGATTTCGACCTCATTCTTGGCATGGATTGGTTACACTCTAGTTATGCCTCAGTCGATTACAGAACTAGAGTCGTCAGATTTTAGTTCCCTAATGAGCCAGTTTTAGAGTGGATGGGCAGTAGTTCAATGCCTAAGGGTTGGTTTATTTCCAACCTTAAGGCCAGGAAGCTTATTTCTAAAGGGTGTATCTATCATCTAGTTTGGGTCAAAGATTCCAGCTCTGAGACCCCAACTATTTAGTCAGTTCCAGTTATCAGTGAGTTCCTTGATGTGTTTCTTGAAGATCTTCCTAGAGTCCCACCTGAGCGGGAAATAGACTTCGGCATAGACCTTCTTCTAAACACTTAGCCATCTCCATCCCTCCTTATAGAATGGCTCTAACTAAGCTTAAGGAGTTGAAGGAGCTGCTAGAAGACCTCCTTAATAAGGGTTTCATCAGGTCCGACATCTCTCCATGGGGTGCTCCAGTATTATTCGTTCGAAAGAAAGAAGGTACCCTCAAAATGTGTATCGAACACTATTGGTTGAATAAGGTAACAGTAACATGTATCCCCTGCACAGGATTGACGACTTGTTCAATCATCTTCATGGAGCCAGTTGTTTTTCCAAGGTAGATCTCAAGTCGTGGTACCATCAGCTAAGGGTTACAGAATGTGGCATATAAAAAAGAGCTTTCAAAACTTGGTATGGCTACTACAAATCCATGGTTATGTCCTTCGGTCTAACTAATGCCCCTACAGTTTTCATGGACCTGATGAATAGAGTTTTTAAGCCATATCTAGACATGTTCGTTATTGTATTTATTGATGACATCCTAGTATACTCCAAAAGCGAGGAAGAACATGCTAACCATCTAAGGATAGTGCTACAGACGCTTAGAGACCACCAGTTTTTCACTAAGTTTAGCAAATGTGAGTTCTGGTTGAAGTCTGTGACTTTTCGTGGTCACATGGTCTTGTGTGAAGGTATTCATGTATATCCTCACAATATAACAGCGATGAAAGACTGGCCAAGACCTAGTTCCCCAACCAAAATAAGAAGTTTCTTTAGTCTAGCCGGTTATTACCGACGTTTTATAGAAGGTTTCTCCTCGATTACATCTCCTCTGACAAGGTTGACTCAGAAAAAGGTGAAATTTCAGTGGTCAGATGCGTTTGAGAAGAGTTTCCAAGAGTTGAAGACTCGACTCACTTGCTCCAGTTTAAACCTTAATGGAAGGAACAAATGGGTTTGTAGTGTGTTTTGACACTTCTAGAGTTGGACTCGGTTATGTTTTGATGCAGTGGGATAAGGTGATATCTTACGTCTCCAGAGAACTCAAGGTTCATTAAAAGAACTATTCGATTCATGACCTAGAGTTGGCAGTAGTGGTGTTTGCGTTGAAAATATGGAGGCACTACCTTTACGGGGCTCACATTGATGTTTTCACCCATCACAAGAGCCTTGAGTATGTGTTCATTCAGAAATATTTAAATCTTCATCTGAGAAGATGGTTGGAGCTATTGAAGGACTACAACATGAGAGTGTTGCACCATCCGAGCAAATACAATGTGGTGGTTGATTCCCTAAGAAGGATGTCTATAGGGAGCACGACTCATGTTGAAGAGAGCAGAAAAAACTGGTGAAGAGTAGTCACAAGTAAGCTCGATTGGGAGTGTAGTTGGTTGATACAGCTAAGTATGGAGTAGTAGTGTAGAGTGGATCATATTCCTCGTTGGTAGTTGAAGTTAAGTCAAGGAAGGATGAAGAACCCATACTGCTTAAGCTAAAGGAAGCAATTCTCAGAAAATAAGTGGAGGCTTTCTCCAAAGGGGGAGACGGTGTGCTCGGTTAGTAGGGTAGACTATCCGTATCGAATGTGAGTGATTTGAGACAGTAGATACTGGTTGAAGAAAACAGTTCAAGATATTCTATTCACCCAGGTGAGACTAAGATGTACCGTGATCTGCGAGATATTTACTAGTGGAATAGCATGAAAAGAGACATAGCAGAATTTATGGCTAAGTGTCCGAACTGCAAACAGGTTAAGGTGGAACATCAGAAACCTGGAGGTATGACTTAGGATAGCAACATACCCACATGGAAGTGGGAAGAAGTGAATATGGATTTTATTACTGGTCTACCTTATACTCATCGGCAGCATGACTCAATCTGGATGATAGTAGATCGGATGACCAAGTCAGCACATTTCCTCCCAGTTAAAACTACAGACTCAGTTGAGGATTATGCTAGGTTATATATCCGGGATTTTTTTAGACTGCATGGGGTTCCCTTTTCCATTATTTCAGATAGAGGTACCCAGTTCACCTCACATTTCTGGAAGTCATTTTAGAAAGGACTCGGTACCCAGGTCAAGCTCAGCAAAGCTTTTCACCCGCAGACAGATGGACAAGCTAAGAGAACTATACAGACCTTGGAAGATATCCCGCGAGTGTGTGTGAATGATTTCACGGGTAGTTAGGATGATCACCTTCCTCTCATTACGTTTGCGTACAATAACAGCTACCACTCAAGTATTCAGATTGCCCCGTTTGAGACATTATATGGTAGGAGATGTAGGTCTCCTATAGGGTGGTTTGAGCTTGGTGAAGCTACCCTGGTAGGGCCAAACCTAGTTCATGAGGCTATGCAAAAGGTGCAACTTATTAGGGAGAGGTTGAAAATAGTGCAAAGCCATTAGAATTCCTATGTTGATGTGACGAGAAGAGAGTTAGAGTTTTCAGTGGATGATTGGTTTATCTGAAAATTTCACCCATGAAAGGGGTGATGAGATTTGGGAAGAAAGGAAAACTCAGTTTGATATATGTGGGACCCTACAGAATTCTAAAGAGAATTGGCAGTGTGGCATATGAGTTAGAACTACCTCAAGAGTTAGCATCTGTGCACCCAGTCTTTCATGTGTCACTATTGAAGAAGTGCATCGGTGATCCAACTTCAGTTGTGCCACTAGACAATGTGGGAATAAAATATAGTCTCTCTTATGAAGCGGTCCCAGTTCAAATCCTTGACCATCAGTTTTGTAAGGTGAGAAACAAGGAAGTCGCTTCGGTGAAAGTATTGTGGAGGAACAAGCTAGTGGAGGGAGCCACATGGGAGGCAGAAGCAAACATGATGGCTAGATACCCTCACTTAGTTCCTTCCAGTTCAGTTCTAGTGTTAGGTATTAAATTCCTCCTAAGTACTCTATCCAGTTCCGTTCTCATCAGCTCCTTTCAGATTTTCTATGTGCATTCTAGTTATATCAACTTGGTTAGCTTGGTTAAGTTAGTTCAGAGTCAGTTACTCCTTTAGAAACCAGCTCATAGTCTTAGTCTGGGAATCGCCGCTCTTTTCCTAGTTTTTCAACAATTTTAGCATTCATTTGAGGACGAATGATCCCAATGGGGAGATGTTCTAACACCCCATTGCTTTCCTAGACCAAACTCAGACCTTTGAAGAAAAATCTAGAAGAAATAAGAAAACAAATGCCTTAGAATGACTGATACAATGAGTCGTGGTCAGCTCCAATGACTCGTTGTTCAGTTATGGTCAACCCTGCTTGGTCCTTCGGGAACCCACGGGACATGGAATGACTCATTGTGAGAAACAACGAGTCTTCCTATTAATCGTTTGTTCTCCAGCTCAGAACTCCTCTTCTAGGACCCCACGACACATCCAACGAGTCATCGTTTGATACAACAACTCGTGGTGTGAGTTGTTGGTTAAGAGACCCAGAAACCCTCCTCGGTGACAACGAGTGGTAGTAACGACCCATTGTCTCACACAACAGGTCAGTTTGACCACCTGTCGTGTCAAGTCAGGGATATTTACAATTCTTCCAATGAAGGTAGCGACTGGATACAATGACCCATTGGGTCCACCATCGAGTCGTTGTGTTGCCTGTCGTCAGGCCTCCTAGATTCCTCATCCAGTGACCACAGGAGGAACCAACGACCCGTTGGTTCATCTAATGAGTTGTGGTGTATACCGTTGCCAAATCCAGTGAATGCAGAACCCAGAAAGTAGGACAAACGATTGGTCCCAATGAGTCATGGTCTCAATAAACAACTCGTTGAGTGACCCGTTGGACCCCTGTCGGGTAGTTTCCCAGATTTCATTCTAGTGATATTTTCGTAACTTTTTTATCTTAAAACCCTACCATCTTGGCTCATTTAGGAGGGAGTTATAGGGGTAGAATGACATTCCCCCTTTATTTTCACTCATTCCCTCAAATCTAAAGTGTAGAAAGAGTCAGGAAGCTCTCAGATCAAGAACTAGGGCTCTTTGTCAATTGCAAAAATTCAAGATTTTTCTCAAGTGATTCCTTATTCAGGTATGTGGGAATTCAACAAGGAAATTGTTCTTCCCTTGTGTCCCCAAAACCTTTCTCTACTTGTTCTATCAGTTACAGCCCTGTGGATTTGAAATGTAGAAAGTTTTAGACAAATTTCTTTAAGATTTGAAGTGAAATATTATTCATGATATTAATTGCTTATTTATTCCCTATTTCTAGAAATTTTGTGAAACTAGTATCTAGTGAAAAGATTTAGCCCTAATTTCTCAGTTCGATAAAATTAGAATCTTGCGGGATGGACTAGTTTTCCCTGTAGCTTTATTCGATCAGTTTTTAGATTCCCATATTGTTAGTATATGTTGAAATCTCAGTCAGATGCATGTTAGTCTAGTATCAATCATATTATTAGCATACTCAGTATTGTCCAGAAATGTCAGCTGATTAGTTTGACTACAGTCATTTCTTGTGGTATTAATGGTGCCTCCCAGTTATTAGTATTAGAATTAAATATCAGATTTAAGTGGTTCTTTAGATAGTTATAACACTTCTAGATAAGCAGCTCTGACAAGTCTTAGAACCCCCAGCTTCAAATTTCGGTTTGTTCTTTAGACGGTTACGATACTTCCAGATAAGCAGCTCTGGCCAGTCTTAGAACACCAGTTATAGAATCTGGTCCGATAAGACTCTCAAGGTACTTCCACATAGATATTCCTAACTTAGTCTTCAGCCCCAGTTTAAAGCTATCAACTTAGTAGTCAATCTAGGACTATCCAGTGGGAGCAGAACTTAGCACCGAGTGGACCGGGGTTCCAGCGCACCTAGGTTCCCAGAACTACATTGCCACCATAGGTTAATTTATTGGCCTTACAGCCCCAGACTTATGATCACTTAATTCATGCCTTTATACCCTGGAAAGGTATATTGGGTCCTACTGATGGGGTGTATACATCAAACTCTACATCTAGCTCATGTAGTTATATATCGGTTATAACTTCTCCCACTAGTTAGTTCAGTCTCAGATTAGCTCATTTTAGAATAGTTTCAGTTTACTCAGTTTAGTATAGTTAGTTTAGATTTAGTATCTAAGATTTAGGGCATGACTTTGACCATCAGACAGGGTCATTTTGACCATTTCAGTATATTTTAGTTTATTCAGTTTCAGCATTTCAGTTGGTCATTTCATGTCATTACAGTTCAGTTATTTATTCTCTATTTTATGTTTTCTCCTACGTACTTAGTATATTCAAAGGACTGACACATACTTCCTATGTTGTATCGTATTATGATACAGCCATAGGTTCTCAGTCTTAGTACTGTTAGCAGATCTTCTGTTGGAGTTATCAGCTGCGCTAGTGGTGAGTCCTCATCTTTCGAGGATGATGTTTATTTTTCTTCAGTTATTTTTTTTCATTCAGTTAGACTTAGAGTTAGATGGGGGTTTGTCGCAGCAGCTCATCAGATATAAATGGTTTTCAAACATAGATTTAGACTTTCGGTTTTGTTTCATATGTATAAACCTTTATTATTCAGTTCTCCTTAAATGATTTATTTATTTAAGCTTATGCTAAGATTACTTTGATTACCAGTGTTATGATAAACCATGGGTTGGCTTGAGGTTACTTGTTACTTCAAATACCGTGTTTCGTCTAGGGTATAGACTTAGGTCGTGACAACAGTACATAACCCTTATGCATTAGTTTTATTAGACTTCAGTAAATGTTTTCAAATAAAAGCTTCATGTTAATATATATGTATCCCAGATAGGGTTTTTGCATTTCAGTTCAGTTATATGTTCAGTGATGTACCTAGTTTACTTTCATCTTGTGTACTTGCATGTTTTAGTTTCTTTACGCTTTCCGCATCAAAAGTACTGATCGCATACTTTATGTGCTATATCGTTTCATGATATAGATTCAGGTTTTCAGATTCATCCACGCGGTTAGATACACTCCATTTCCATCTCAATTGATGGTGGTGAGTCCTTATCTCCCGAGGACGACGTCTATATTTTCCTATTTCAGTTTTTCAGACTTTAGGAGTTAGTTGGAGGCTTGTCCCAACAACTCATCAGCGTAGTAGAGGCTTTCAGACTTGTATAGACAGATTCAACTTTTGTATCAAAGTTTTATTTGATAATGTTCTTATGGATTATGGTTAGACTCTTTCAGCTAGCTTCTGCTCAGTTATGATTCTGTTAGCTGTTATCTTGCTAATGTTATGTTATGATCATGCCATGGCTTGACTTGGAGCCTCTCGGGGTTCCTCGACCCGTGTCTCGATCCAGGCCAATATTCGGATCATGACATGATGTTGATAATGAAGATAATGATTTGGACCTAATCTTAATGCTTTGAGACCAAGAGTATCCATGTTCAAAGATTGAAGATCTTTCTCTTTTTATCTTATTTTTTTACCTTATTTCCCCTTATATTAGGCTCCAGCGACAGTTTCTTGAATGATTTTTGTTTAATAAAATAACATTATTTTTCTTCTTTTTAGAGTGTTATTCACCTCGGAAAATACTAAAATTAAGATTTTAATTTAACCTTTCTTACAACCATATAGCCATTTTTTATCATCACAAACTTACACATTATTACTTGAATAAACTAAAGATTAGTATAAACTATATTTATTTTTATCATCCGATACTTTCACATAGTTAAATATTTTTTCTGTAAAATTATTGAATTGTGATTTCATCTGGTAGATGTCGGAGCATCAAAATTTGAAATAGAGGTATATCTAAGAGAAAATTAGCATGCTTTGTTAAATCCAATATTTTTCTCTTGAACGACATATATATACTAAAAAAGAAATAATAATATAAAAAAATGATTTTGGACCTGAACCTACTAATGAATCAATGGAAATATCAAATTAAACTTGATTTGAGTGCATTTGAATATATAAATTTAAATTTATAAAAGAGAAACAACTTCAAGGATCCTAACAACATACCTAATAAGTCTATTATTATTTACTGTTTTAACAATTCACATGTTTCTTATTAGAATGTCAAACATGTATATAGAAATAATCCTAAAATACCTATGTAGATGACTATAATTTTGGACTTTAAATGACAAATGAACATAGTTTACAATTGGATTCATTAGCAGATGTCATTGCCCTTATCTAAAATAGGGACGATATTAGGTGAATTTTTATTTTATTAGAACTTGTTGGAATGAGTTTTCCAATGCGTATACACAAGTAAAAAAAGTTAAGGTACTCAATATTTTAGTTGGGGTAAGAATAAATTAACCCTAACAACATAGTTATCAACACAAAAAAGAACCATTTTATATTCAAAAAAATGATAAGAAAATTATTTAATGGTGCCTATTATATTGCAATGATAAAGTAGGAATAGAGAAAAAGGAATTACAAAAAACCATAAAAAGAAGAATGCCAATTAATTTACAACTTATTTTTTAGATTTGTCTCTTTTAGAATCCATGGTATTATTTATTTTTACAAACTTAACATATTATAGTGCATGTGAAGGTAAGTCGTGCCTATAAATTCTCTATGAAATTCATAGTACAGATGTGCATAATTTTGTGTCTTCCTCGTGCTAAATTAGTGGTATAGATAAACTCAATTTCACTTTACAAATTTTTTTTTTGGTTTGCAGTTTATTTTACATATTTGACATACACTTTTTTCTTGTTCTTAAGAATACCAAGTTCTCATTCTATCCTTCTCAAATGCCTTTTATGTAATTGAATCAATCCCCCTTATCAATGCTTCAAGAATCATGTTCAATCACATCCAATAGAGTTAAAACAATAATTGTACGTACTTGCACTATCATCCCAACCAGAAAGATTGACGAAAAATGATAGACGGGTGCCTCGAGCTCGACTATTTAATCGTCGACGACATCAAGTTATAGGTAGGGATCGTGGCCAATGCATGTAGGAATACCGTGGGGAACATTTTAAACAATTAACAAGATTGAGCATTGTTCAGGTTTCAAATTCAACTGATTCAAACATGAATCAAATACCTTCAGAGATCACAAAACCTTTCATATATCAAATGGATGTTTCTATTGAACAGTCACGTAATGTTGATAATGAAGATAATAATTTGGACCTAATTTTAAGGCTTTGAGGCGATGAGTATCCATGTTTGAAGATTGGATATCTTTTTTGTTCTTCTTCATGCTTTTCCTATTTTCCCCTTATATTAGGCCCAAGAAACAATTGCTTGAAAGATTTTTATGAAATAGCCTTATTTTTCTTCTTTTTAGTTTTACTTTCTTTTTTAAAGTCTTATTCACTTTGGAAAATAAAAAATTCTAGATTTTAATTTAACATTTCTTACAATCGAAGAATCTTTTATTATTATCACAAACTTATACGTTAATTTATAAATAAACTAAAAATTAGTATAAACTATATTGATTTTTGTCATCCAATACTTTCACGTAGATAAATATATTTTTATAAAATAGTTTCATTTTGATTTCATTTGGTACACGCTAGAGCATCGAAAATTGTAATAATGGCATATCTAGGATAAATTTAGTAAGTTTTATTGAATCCATTATTTTTCTTTTGAACGATATATATATATACTCAAAAAGAACTAATAATCTTAAAACTTAATTTTTATATGTGAAAATTTTAAAATGAAGCCGACTCAATCAATCAAAATATCAAATTAAACTTGACGAGAATGCATTTGAATATATAAATTTAGATATACAAGAGAGAAACAATTTCAAGCAAGCTAGCCACATATCTAATGAGTCTATTATTATTTATTGTTTTAGCAATTCACATATTGCCCATCAAAATGTCCAACATGCATATAGAAATACTCCAAAATACCCATGTAGATGGCTGAAATTTTATTGTTCAAATTACAATTTTGCATTGTTTGAAATTGAAATCATTAGACGATGTCATTGATCTTATCTCAAAGGGGACGATACTAGGTGAATTTTTATTTTTCTAAAACTTGTTAGATTGAGTTTTTGAATACATATACACTAGTAAAACAACTAAGGTACCAATTATATTTGTTTGGGTAAGAATATAATAACCCTAACAAAATAATTATCAACATAAAAGAGGATCATTTTATACCAAAAATAATAGAAAGTTATTAGATGGTGCATATTATAATACGATGAAGCATGAATAGTGAAAAAGAAAATAAAAAAACTCCAAAAAAAAGAATGTCAATTACTTTTCAACTTATTTTTAGATTTGTCATTCCTAGAATCAAAAGTATTATTTTATTTTATTTTTGCAAATTTACCATATTATAGTACACATGAATCTAAAAGTGAAGATAAGTGGTGCCTATAAATTCTCCATAAAATTCATAGTACGGATGTGCATAATTCAATGTATTCCTTGTGCTGAATTAGTGATATAGGTAAACTCAATTTCCCTCTAGAAAACTTTTTTTTTTATCAATTTTTTTTTACATATTTGACATACACTTTTTTATTTTTTTTAAGAATATCGAGTTCTCACTCTACACTACTCTGATATCTTTTATGTAATTGAATCATTCCCCCTCATAAAAGCTTCAATAATCATATTCAAGCATATCCAATAGAGCTACAACAAGAATTGTATGTACTTGCACTACCATCCTAACCAGAAGGATTGACGGAAAATGAGAGACGGGTGTCTCAAGCTCGACTATTAAATCGACGACATCCAATTTTAGGTAGGGGACTTGGCCAATGTATGCAGGAAAACTGTGGGAACATTTTCCACAATTAACATGAATGAACAATATTTAGGTTCAACAGACAAAAACCTGAATCAAATTCCTTCTGAGATCATGAGACCATTCATAGATCAACTGGATGTTCCTATTCAACAGACGCGTAATGTTGATAATGAAGATAATGAATTGGACCTAATCTTAATACATTGAGGCTAAGAGTATCCATATTTGAAGATTGGAGATCTTTCTTTGTTATCTTAATTTTTACCCTATTTTCCCCTTATATTAGGCCCCAACAACAATTTGTTGAATGATTTTTTAAAATAAAATAGCGTTATTTTTCTTCTTTCCAGTTTTACTATCTCTTCAGAGTGTTATTCACCTTGGGAAAATACAAAAGTCTAGATTTTAACTTAACCTTTCTTAGGACCATAGAAATCTTTTTTTATCATCACAAACTTACACATTATAAGAATAAACTAAAAATTGGTATAAACTATATTGATTTTTTTTATCATCCAATACTTTCACATAGTTAGATATTATTTTTGTAAAATCATTGAATTCTTATTTCATCTAGTACACATTGGAGCGTCAAAATTTGAACTAGAGGCATATTTAGGAAAAATTTAGTAAGTTTTATTAAATCAACTATTTTTCTCTTGAACGTTGTATATATACTGAAAAAGAACTAATAATCTTAAAACTTGATTCTTGGACCTGAAAATTTTAAAATGCAGTTGACTAATGAATCAATAGAAATATCAAATTAAACTTGATTTGAGTGCATTTGAATATATAAATTTAAATTTGCAAGAGAGAAATAATTTTCAGCATCCTAACAACATATCTACTAAGTCTATTATTATTTACTGTTTCAACAATTCACGTGTTTCTAATCAGAATGTCAAACATGCATATAGAATAATCCTAAAATACCTATGCGGATGACTATAATTTTAATCTGTAAATACCAAATCAACATAGTTTACAATTGGATCCATTAGCGGATTTCATTGTCCTTATCTCAAAGGGGACGATAGTGGGTGAATTTTTATTTTACTAAAACTTATTGGAATGAGTTTTGCAATACGTATACACAAGTAAAATAGTTAAGGTACTCAATATATTAGTCGGGATAAGAATAAATTAACCCTAACAAACTATGCACCAACATAGGTTTATTTTTATATTTTAGGACCTCCCTTAGAGCTTTCCTCTACCCCCAAGAGGGTCTTGATCTTGATATAGATATCATGATAGCTTCCTTAGCCCCAGGCAAAGCTTTGGACGGCTCTGCTCACTTGAGTGTGATAGTCGAGACCACGTAAGCTCTATCGTGGTAATGTCGGTTATATGACGAGTCTCCAATTGTTCCTCCTAATTTCAGTTATGCATGTGTATCAATCATGATATAGGTTTAAGAAAACCATTTCATATCCAAAATAATGCTAATAAGAAAGTCATTTGATGGTGCCTATTATGTCATGATGAAGTAGGAATAGAGAAAAAGGAATTAAAAAATCTTCAAAAAGAAGAATGATAATTACTTTTTCACTTATTTATAGATTTGACACTTTTAGAATCTACGGTATTATTTATATTTAAAAACTTAGCATATTACAGTGCATGTGAAATCTAAAAGTGATGGTAAGTGGTGCCTATAAATTCTCCATAAAATTCATAATACGGATGTGCATAACTCAATATCTTCCTTGTGCTGAATTAGTGATATAGGTAAACTCAATTTCTCTCTAGAAAACTTCTTTTGTTATCAATTTTTTTTTACATATTTGACATACACTTTTTTCTTTTTCTTAAGAATATCGAGTTCTCACTCTACATTGCTCCAATGCCTTTTATATAATTTAATCAATCCCCCTTATCAAAGCTTCAAGAATCATGTTCAATCACATCCAATAGAGTTACAACAAAAATTCTATGTACTTGCACTACCATCCTAACCAGAAAGATTGACGAAAAATAAGAGACAGGTGCCTCGAGCTTGACTATATAATCGACAACATCCAGTTATATGTAGGGGTCGTGGCCAACGCATGTAGGAATTTCGTGGGGAACATTTTCAACAATTAACAAGAATGAGCATTTTTCAGGTTTAAAATTCAACTCATACAAACATGAATCAACTTCCTTCAGAGATCACAAGACCTTTCATAGATCAAATGGATTTTCCTATTCAACAGTCACATAATGTTGATAATAAAGATAATAATTTTTACTTAATCTTAAGGATTTGAAGCGATGAGTATCCATATTTGAAGATTGGATATGATTTTTTTGTTCTTCTTAGTTCTTTTCCTATTTTTCCCTTAAATTAGGCCCAAGCGACAATTGCTTGAAAGATTTTCATAAAATAGCCTTACTTTTCTTCTCTTTAGTTTTACCATCTTTTTTAGAGTGTTATCAACTTTGGAAAATACAAAATTCTAGATTTTAAATTAACATTTCTTACATTCGAAGAATCTTTTTTTATTATCACAAACTTACACGTTAATGTATAAATAAACTAAAAATTAGTATAAACTATATTGATTTTTATCAACAAATACTTTCACGTAGTTAGATATATCTTTATAAAATACTTGAATCGTGATTTAATCTGCTACACGTCGGATCATCAAAATTGGAAATAGAGGTGCATCTAGGACAAATTTAGCAAGTTTTCTTGAATCAACTATTTTCCTCTTGAACGATGTATATATACTCAAAAAGAACTAATAATTTTAAAAATTGATTTTTGAACCTGAAAATTTTAAAATGTAGCCGACTCATGAATTAATCGAAACATCACATTAAGCTAGATTTGAGTGAATTTAAATAAATTTAAAATTTACAAGAGAAACAATTTCAAGCAACCTAACTACATATCTAAAATGTCTATTATTATTTATTATTTTAACAATTCATAGTTTGCCTATTAGAATGTCCAACATGGATATAGAAATACTCACAAAATACCCATGTAGATGGCTGAAATTTTAATGTTGAAATGACAATTCTGCATAGTTTACAATTGGAATCATTAGACGATGTCATTGCCCTTCTCTAAGGGGGATGATCCTGGGTGGATTTTAATTTTTCTAGAACTTATTGGATTGAGTTTTTCAGTACACATACACTAGTAGAAAATCTAAGGTACCCAATATATTTGTTGGGATAAGAATAAATTAGCCCAAACAATATAGTTATCAACACAACAAAGGACCATTTCATACCCAAAATAATGATAAGAAAGTTATTTGATGGTGCCTATTTTAATGCGATGATGAAGTATGAATAGAGAAAAGGGAATTAAAAAAACTCCAATAAAGAAGAATGTTAATTATTTTTCAACTTATTTAAAGGTTTGTCACTCTTAGAATCCATGGTATTATTTATTTTTATAAACGTACCATATTATAGTACATGTGGAATCTAAATGTGAAGGTAAGTGGTGCCGATATATTTTTCATAAAAATCATAGTATTGATGTGGATAATTTAGTGTCCTCCTCGTGCTGAATTAGTAATATAGCTTAACAAAATTTCTCTTTAGAAAACTTTTTTGATTTGCAAAACTTTTGACGTATTTAATATACACTTTTTGCTTTTTCTTAAGAATATCGAGTTCTCACTCTATGATTCTCGAATGCCTTTTAAGTAATTGATTCATTCCCCCTCATCAAAGCATCAAGAATTATGTTCAATCACATCTAATAGAGTTACAACAAGAATTGTATGTACTTGCAGTTCCATCCCAATCAGAAAGATTGACAGAAAATGAGAGACGAGTACCTCAAGCTGGACTATTAAATCGACGACATCTAGTTATAGGTAAGGGCTGTGGCAAACACATGCAGGCAAACCGTGGGGAACATTTTGAACAATTAAGAAAAATGAGCAGCATTCAGGTTTCAAATTCAACTGACACAAACCTGAATCAAATTCCTTCTGAGATCACAAGACGTTTCATATATCAAACTGGATGTTCCTATTCAACAGTCACGTAATATTGATAATGAAGATAATGATTTGGACTTAATATTGAGGCCAAGAGTATCCATATTCGAAGATTGGAGATCTTTCTTTGTTCTTCTTAATTTTTATTTTCCAAAATTTTCCTTATATTAGGCCAAAGCGACAATTTCTTGAAAGATTTTTACAAAATAGCCTTATTTGTCTTCTTTTTAGAGTGTTATTCACCTTGAAAATTGCAAAAGTCTAAATTTTAATTTAACCTTTCTTACAATCGTAGAATATTTTTTTATTATAAATAACTTAAACGTTAATACATGAATAAACTAAAAGTTAGTATAAAGTATATTTATTTTTATCATCTAATACTTTCCCATAGTTAAATATTATTTTTTTAAAATAATTGAACTGTGATTTTATCTGGTACATGTAGAAGTATCGTAATTTTTAATAGAGGCATGTCTTGGAAAAATTAAGCATGTTTTATTGAATCCACTATTTTCCTCATGAGCAATCTATATATATCTATATAAAGGAGGAAATTAGGCCCGCCTACGTATCATACCTCATAGTCTAGGAATCTAATTTATTTTTTTTCTGTATTTTCTCCTTTTTTTTCCAGTCTGTTCACTAAAAAAAAGAAAAGAAAACCCAATAGTCATGTTTATTCATCTTGATAATTGACGTCTCTTCCTCTAATATCTATATCTATATAATAGAGGGACTTAGGCTCGCCTACGTGTCATACCTCACAGCTTAGGATACTCATTTATCTTTTTTCCTGTATTTTCTCCTTTTTTTCTAGTTTGTTCATTAAAATATTTAAAAAAAAAAAGAAAAACCCAACAGTCACGTTTATTCATCCTAATAATTGACGTCTCTTCCTCTAATACATTTTGCCAAAAGTACTCGCTTCCTCCCCCTCTTCCTTTTCCTCCCTCTCTACATCTCTCACATTTGTTCATCCTGATAATTGATGTCTCTTCCTCTAATAGCTTCTTCCAAAAGTACTCGCTTCCTCCCCCTCTTCCTTTTCCTTCCTCTTTGCATCTTCTTTTGCGTCTTTCCCTCTCTCATCTTAAAAAGAGTGAGAGATAAGTTGATATATCAAATTCTTGGGGATTGTTGATAAAAAAAAAATTTCTTCCAATCCCTTTTACATGAATGGAGGAATATTAGTTCAGTAGAAAGAACTTGAAACAAACTTGGATGTAATATTGATTTTATTTTAGAGATTACTACCTAAACAGAGGATAAGGAACAAGGATTATTCTTCTGGATTAGGGATCCTGTCCAAATTTAGTCCACCCCACCGAGGTGAGTCTTCTCTTTTATCTTTTTGCAATTTTTAGCTTTTCTTTCATGTTTAGTTGATGTTTCATGTATCTTCTTCCAATTCCTTTTATATCAATGGAGGAATATATAGTGCAGTAGAAAGAAGTTGAAATGAAATTTGTCTATAATATTGAATTTATTTTAGAAATTACTACCTCAACAAAAGATAAGGGATAAGAATTATTCTTCTCGATTAGGGATTAGTCCCAAATTTACTCCTTTCCACCAAGGTAAATCTTCTCTTTTCTCTTTTTACAGTTTTTAGTATTTTTAAAATGCTAGTTGATGTTCCATGTATCTTTAAATTTATATTCTCGAATTCCTGGTTGATTTGGGTTTATGACATACTAAAATAATGAATCTCTTGGTTAATTTATTGCCTATTTATGAGATTAATTTTACCTTTAAAAAAATATACAAAAACTACATTCTTACACTTGAAGGATTTTAGTAACACCTCTTATGTTCAAATTTTAGGAAAATAAGAAAAGAAATTTTGACATACAAAAGTTTTAGGTTCTTCAACCCTTCTGTTTCTGCTAGACTGCAACCACACAATGAGTTGGAGTCCTTTAGGATTTTGGACAGTCCTAACAATAATTATGTATTTAAGAATAAGAAGGAGTGTTTCTTTTGAGTTTTGGCAAGGTACTTAGAATTAGAATAATTAGATGCTAAAAATAGTTTTTTGATAAGTTCTAGAAATTTTTATAAGGATAAGAACATGAGTCTCTCCCTTGAAAATTAATGAGATATATATACTGGGCAATACTTACCAACCACTTTTATAATAAATATAATCATTATTTATTGTCTATCATCGGAAAGACAGTGAGACTTGGTTATCAATATTATTCCATGAAATGAAACTTGGTTGTAACATTAAATTTATTTTAGGAATTATTACCTCAATAGAGGAGAAGAGACAAGAATTATTCTTCTCGATTAGGGATTCTATCCAAATTTACTCCTCGCCACCAAGGTAAATCTTCTCTTTTGTCTTTTGTGATTTTTAGTTTCTTTTGGTTAATCTGTTGTCAATTTATGAGATTAGTTTAATCATTAACAAAATAAATAAAAATTACATTCTTACACATGAAGGATTTTATTAACACCTCTTCTGTTGAAATTTTAGGAAAATAAGACACAAAGTTTTGACATACAAATGGTTCAGGTTCTTCCACCCTTCTGTTTCTGCAAGACAACAACCACACAATGAGTTGGTGTCCTTTAGGAGTTTGGACAGTCCTAACAATAATTATGTATTTAAGAATAAGGAGTGTTTCTTTTGAGTTTTATCAAGGTACTTAGAATTAGAATAATTAGATACTTAAAACAGTTTCATGATAAGTTCTACACTTTTTTATAAGGATAAGAACATGAGTCTCTCCCATGAAAATTAATGATATATTGCATACTGGTCAATGCTTACCAACCATTTTCATAATAAATATAATAATTGTTATATTGTCTATCATCGGAAAGACAGTCAGACTTGGTTATCAATCTTATTCTATGAAACAAAACTTGGCTGTAATATTGAATTTAATTTAGGAATTGTTACCTCAATAGAGGATAAGCTAAGGGACAAGGATTATTCTTCTCAATTAGGGATTCTACCCAAATTTACTCCTCGACGCCAAGGTAAATCTTCTCTTATCTCTTTTTGCGATTTTTAGTTTTTTTCTTTTAAATGTTTATTTGATGTTTCATGTATCTTTAAATTTATATTCTCGAATTCCTAGTATATTTATGTTTATTACATAACTAAGCATCTTTTGGTTAATTTCTGCCTATTTATGAGACTAATTTAATCTTTCACGAAATATACAAAAAATACATTCTAACGCTTGAAGGATTTTAGTAACACATGTTCTATTGGAATTTTAGGAAAATAAGATATGAAGTTTTGGCATACAAAAGTTTCAGGTTATTCCGCCCTTTTGTTTGTGCTAGACTGCAACCACATAATGAGTTGGAGCCCTTTAGGAGTTTGGACAGTCCTAACAATAATTCTGTATTTAAAAATAAGAAGGAGTGTTTTTTTTAGTTTTTTCAAAGTACTTAGGATTATAATAATTAAATGCTTAAAACAGTTTCTAGATAAGTTCTACACTTTCTTTTAAGGGAAAGAACATGAGTCGCTCCCCCGGGAACTAATGAGATATTGCATACCTGCCATTCCTTACCAATCACTTTCATAAAAATATAATAATTATTTTTATTGTCTATCATTAAAAAGACGGAAAAACTTGATTATCAATCTTATTACATATAATATTTGTTGGTAATTATATAGCACGTGACCTTTGGTTTAACCTTTAAAATAATAGGCCAGTGCATTGAGAACTCGCTATGAGTGTGTTCGGGGTAAGGGTTAGATCAAATTGGGTCTTATTTATGCAATATTACTTTAAATTATTTCAAGAGGTTGTTTCGTAACTTGAACCGATAACCTGGTCATACGACGACAACTTTTATAGTTACCCCAAGACTCCAATGTTGGCTTAAATTTGAAAACCAAAATAAAATTTTAAGAACACCAATAATTTATGTATAAGCAAGTAAAGCTTTTGGTTACAACTTTGAGACACCTTTATTTTCAAAAATGAATAAAAATAGTAAGAACAAAAAAATTAATGGTTTTATTGCATTTTGATACATTAATGGGATGATAAGAATTCATAACATTCTCTGCACCTGCATCTCTTCTTTTCTTGATCAGCTGCACAAAATGGAATGAACTGTAAAATTAAATACTTATGGTATTATATTGTACCTATCACTCATCATTATACAAGAGAATTCTTTTCCTCCTCTTATTAGAAAAGCAACAAAAATAAGCTAAGTCTTTTTTTTCCTGATTGTTTTATTTTTTAAAAAATCAGAAAGCACTTTTACTAATTCTAAAAATTGTGTCTCTTCCTCTAATTTCTCAAAAATTTATTTATCTAAAAATACTAAATACTCTATGTAACTCTCTATGTGTTTGTGTACTTGGTCAATTGCACTTACCAAAGAAGGAAAAGAATAATGATTTTGTGTGAACTTTGTCACCACAGTTATCTTGATGCTAGATGTCATGTCCTTAAACTTTGATGTTGAACAACACATACATACAACAGAGAAGTTCTAATCTTGCTTTATAAAGGAGTCACGTGAACTATACGTGCTAATATTTTTATTGAAAATATTATCTAGAGTGAGCTCTTGATATTTTCTTATATCATTGGCCACCAAGTTCCTCTTACACATTTGCATTAAATTCTTACTATTAGTTCAATTTTGATTTGCTCCTTGATGTGTGGATTCAAGATAACTTGATGCTAACATTTTTGTTGAAAAAAAGATTTACATATATCAAAAAGATGGTTTACCCCTTGCAATGAACATGTCACCGAATTTTTATGTTGCTTCTCTTTTCAAGAGGATTTGAATGACCAACCAAAATTAGTATTCCGCATTGAAGCTGTTCTCTTGAGTTATGGCTAATAGAACTTATCAATTCATTAGCTTAAACATGATTAAATCTTGGATTTTCTATAGTTTTTACAAATGGAGAATCTATAAAGTTCTTCTTTTAATCTTCTAGCAAATTTAAAATTGCATGTGGCATAGTTTCTGTATCGATTTTTATCCCTATAAGAAAATATATGTTGTTAGTATAATTAAGTTCTTGGAGATGAGATCTCTGTTGTATTTCTATTTTCAAAGATTGGAGATCTTTCTTTATTCTTCTTAATTTTTTTCCTATTTTTTCCTTATATTACGCCCAAACAACAATTGCTTGAATTATTGTTTTTTTATAAAATAGCCTTATTTTTTTTTCACTTCAATTTTACTTTCTTTTAAGAGTGTTATAAAAAAGAAGTAATAATCTTAAAATTTGATTTTTACACGTGAAAATTTGAAAATGTAGCTTACTCAATCTATTGAAATATCAAATTAAACTTGATTTGAGTGCATTTGAAGATATAAATTTAAATTTACAATAGAAAAATAATTTCAAGCATCCTAATAACATATCTTATAAGTCCATTACAATTTATTGTTTTAACGATTCACATGTTGCCTATCAGAATGTCCAACATGCATATAGAATATAATCCAAAAATACCTATGTGGATGACTAAAATCTTAATCTTAAATGAAAAATCTACATAGATTACAATTGGATTCATTAGCGGATATCATTTCCCTTATCTGAAAGGGGATGATACTGGGTGAATTTTTATTTTACTAAAACTTGTTGGAATGAGTTTCTCAATAGGTATACACAAGTAAAATTGTTAAGGTACTCAATATATTAGTTGGGTTAAGAATAAATTAACCCTGATAACATAGTTATCAACACAAAAGAAAACTGTTTCATAACCAAAATAATGATAAGAAATTTATTTGATCATGCCTATTATAATGCGATGATGAAGTATGAATAGAGAAAAGGAATTAAAATCACCAAAAACAAGAATGTCAATTACTTTCCAACTTATTTTTAGATTTGTCACTTTTAGAATTCAAAATATAATTTATTTTTAAAAACATACAATATTATTTACATGTGTAATACCCTGGAAGAGCCTAAGAATAGACCGGGAGTTGAATTTAAAAGCTGCAGAAAACCTATATTTTGCACCAATCCGACTCGAGGTATGAATCGTGGTGAGGACCTACAACTCGTGACTCGAGTCGTGATGAGTTCGAGAGCCTGACGTTATACCAAGACTAGTCCTACGAGTCGTGGCATGCGGGTAGGACTCATGGTTAGGAGTAAAGGTGAACTTCTCAGTTGTGCCAGAGTGGATCGTCACCGGTCATGGTACGACTCGTAGGATGTAGCAACGAGTCGTGGTGAGGATTTGTGGTTAAGTCGTGTTGGTTTGGGTGGATGGTAGCACGGTTGACAGTACGACCCGTAGGTTGTTAGTATGAGTCATCGTATCCAAGTCGTGGCCAAATTCAAAAAATTAGGAAAAATGGTGAGGTGACCACGAGAGGTAACCATGAGTCGTGACTTGATGGTACGACTCGTGGTACGAGTCGTGGTCAGGGCCAGACCTATTTTTCAGGAAAATTTCATCAAGGGCTATTTCAATTTTTATATGTTTTTGAACCCTAAACCACGTCGTTTTGAGGTCGGGATAGGGTCTTTTAAGGAGGAAAAACTCATACTAAGTCTCATTTGGAATTTTCAAGAACTAGAGAAGGGAGTAGGAGGAGAGTCAAGTGTTCTTCATCAATTCTTCAAGTTTTCACCTAGGGTTTTGCAAGGGAGTTGAGAATCACGTAATTCCAGGCATGTGGGATTTTGAATGGTTAGTTTAGTCCCTACCCATGGCCAATTTCTCCCTAATTCCATGTTTAAGTTACCACTTTTAATGGGTCATTACCCAAATGCATGTTTCCTCAAAAATCGATATGAGTATGTTATAGTATGTATAAAATCATGGGTTTGAATTATTGGGCTATTTTCACTTATTTTATTCATTATTTGATGATTTAATCCCTGCAAGCACATGTGCCCATATCATGGGGTTTTGGTGAAATTCTTGGTTATGGTGATTTTATCAAGCATGATATGATTTCTTGAATTTAAGCATGTTTTCAACTACTCATGTAATTATGATCATGTTTCCTATAATTTAAGAATTTAATGTATGATTGAAACTATGGGCAATGCCCACATGTCACTTATGATTTATGAACTATGATTTTGGTCAATTCATGAGCCCAATTCCATGGCTAGTATTATGAGTATGATTCTCATGATTTAACTATCCATGCATGTGATGTATGAATTTCTATAAGCACATTGCATGTTTTGGGAGTAGTACTTAACACTGAGTAGGTTCATGGCCCAGGCTACGCCACGAGTCTCAGAACTATGTGCCACCGTAGGTTATGTTTGCGACCTCCTCAATGACCGTCCCCTATGCCCTACGGGGATTTCATGAGTGATATCACGCCTTTCATGTTTCATATTCTTGGCAAGATATGGACGAACTCCCGACTAGGTTTACAGGTCAGGTTCCATGTGTGCTCAAATGGGGTATGTCAGTTATAGAAATCTCCCATTGTTCCCCATGGTTTTTAAGTGAATGCATGATAATGTTTCTTTTGTCTCAAGTTAAGTTTTATGAAATGTTTTCCCCATATGTTATAACTATGACAGGTTTACGAATATTTTGGAAGTACTAAGCCTTACAACTTACGATTTCAGTCTTATGATCATGATGTCCCCACTTCTTTAACGTTTTATGTTTGTAAGCATTTTTAGCATACCGTACATACTCAGTACCTTCCAAGTACTAACCCACATATTTTCAGGATCTGGTTCACAGGTTCAGCATCATTCCTAGCTTGCTCTCAGGTCTTCGCTCAGCTTTCAGTGGTGAGTCCTCACGATTCGAGGACTTCATAGACTTTGGTTATCTTTTGTTTTCAGAATGTTGGGGTTATTTGGGGGTCTTTTCCCTTCAACCCATCTATTATGATTAGAGGATTTCAGACTTAACTGTAGTATTCCGCTACTAATGCTTGGATTATATATTACCGTTTCTTATATTTCATGTCACATTTTATTTAGATTCTTGACTCTTAAATTAAGTCTTCAGTCTTATGCATATGAATTAGATTTATGCTCACGCCATGGGTTGACTTGAAGTCTTTCGGGTCTCCTTCTCCCGTGTCTATGATCCGGGTGTACTCTTGGGTCGTGACAAATTTGATATTAGAGAAATAGGTTCAGATGTGTCCTAGGGAGTCTGAAAGTTGCGTTAGGTAGAGTCTTTTTCATGAGTGTGAAGCGAGCCACACTTATGATGAAGAGGCTACTAAGCGTTGTAGGAAATATCCTCTTCTTTCATGATCTATGTCGTGCAGTCAAAATCTCTTCATCCTTCTAATTCGTACTATTCGCGATTGCAGAAAATTATGGCTCCCAAAAAGGATAAATGGAAGGAGGAATAGAAATTATGAAGGCCACGAGGGTGGAAATGATAATGGGCGTTAACAAGCCCCACTTGTTCAGGAGCCCCAGACACTTTAGCCAGCTTCCCACATGAGTTTCAGGCTGCTATTCAAATGGTGGCCAGGCCTTGATCACCCAGGTTAACCAGCAGGCTGTTGCACGTGTTCTACAGAATGGCAAAGTAGCGGCAGCCAAGATTAGGGAATTTTTAAGGATGGACCCTCTCGAGTTCATAGGGGAAAAGGTGGACGAGGATCCACACGAGTTCGTTGAGGGAATTTTGAAGGTCACTCAGGTGATGGGGGAGACAAATGAGGAGTGCGTGGACTTGGCCTCATATCAGTTAAAGGAGGTCGCCTTAATTTTGTTAAAGCAATGAGTGATAGCAGGGCAGCGAGAGCAGGTCCTATCAATTGGGATGAATTCTTCATGGCATTTCCGACAGGTTCTTCCCTCGGGAGGTGATGGAATTGAAAGCAACCGAGTTTGTTAACCTCAAGCAAGGAAAGATGACGGTGCAAGAATATTTACTGAAGTTCGCTTTCCTGTCAAAGTATGCCCCGGAGCTAGTGATGGACCAGAGGATGCAGGTGAGCAGGTTCGTGCAGGGAGTAGCTGAGTATCTAGATAAGGATTGCAGAACAACCATGCTTCATCAGGGTATGGACTACCCACGGATAGTCCTCTATGCCCAACAGATGGAAGCAGCTCACATGAGGCAGAGAGAGGCCAGGAGGGCTAGAATTGATAGTCACATGTTCTCCCAGTAGAGGCCAGGGGGTTGACCTTACCAAAAGTCCCGGCACGGGTCCATTACACTGGCACTATCTTCAGCCAATACTCCATCTAGGCCACAAAAAAGTCAGAGGAGCAGGGTCTCAGGTTCGAGGAGTCAAAATGGCATGCGCACAGAGCGCACATTCCCATCTTATTCTAATTGTGGAAAAAATCACCCAGGAAAATGTTTGGTGGGCTCAGATGCTTGTTCGGGTATGGCAAACCCGAACACAGACTCAGGGATTGCGCCGCAGCTAGGTCAGGGAGTGGTGGAGTCCGCACTTCAGTAGCTAGTTAAGCAGTTCCAGTGGCATGTCAGACGCAGTAGGGTGCTTTGATTGGTTCAACTGGTGGCCAGTGCCAGAACCGGTTTAATGCACTTGACTCTCGATAGGAATAGGAGACTTCTCCCGATGTGGTTACAGGTATGTTGCGAGTCATTCAAATTGATTCTTATGCTTTGCTAGATTCGGGAGCCTCACTTTCTTTTGTGACACCTTACATTGCTAGTAACTTTAGAGTTAGTCCTAAAATCTTGTCAGAACCATTTTCTATATCTACTCCGATTGGTGATTCAGTCAAAGCGAGGCGGGTATATATAGGTTGACCCATTATTGTCTTGCATAAGGTTACCTCTACAAACTTAGTAGAATTGGCTATGAACGATTTTGAGATCATCTTGGGCATGGATTGGTTGTTTGCTTGTTATGCATCTGTTAACTGCAGAACTCGAGCGGCGGAATTTCGATTTCCAGGGGAACTGGTTTTAGAATGTAGAGGTGGTTCAACGGTACCTATAGGTCGCTTTATCTACTATCTCAAGGCCAGGAAAATGATTTCCAAGGTTTGTATTTACCATTTGGTTAGGGTTAAGGATGTCACGTCCAAGACCCGGACCATTCAGTCAGTCCCTATGGTATGTGAATATCCCAAGGTATTTCCAGATGACCTACTAGGCGTTCCTCCCAGGAGGGAGATTGATTTTGAGATCGACCTTTTTCCCGACACGCAACCCATATCAATTCCTCCCTATAGAATGGCCCCAACTGAGCTAAAAGAGTTAAAGGAACAATTGAAGGATTTTCTAAATAAAGGTTTCATTAGGCCGAGCAAATCTCCATGGGGTTCCCTAATGTTGTTCGTCCGGAAGAAAGATGGTTCCCTTCGAATGTGTATTAACTATAGGCAGTTGAATAAGGTCACCATCAAGAATAGATACCCTTTACTTAGGATTGATGACCTATTCGATCAGCTTCAGGGTGCCAAATATTTCTCCAAGATAGATCTCACGTTCGGGTATCACCAGCTCAGGGTTTTGGAGAGTGATATCCCAAAGACTGATTTCAGAACCTGATATGGCCATTATGAATTCATTGTTATGTCTTTTGGACTAACCAATGCCCTACAGATTTTATGTATTTGATGAACAGAATATTCAAGGCATATTTGGATATGTTTATGATCATATTCATTGACGACATATTAATATACTCTCGAAGTGAGGAGGAACATGCTGCACACCTAAGGGTAGCGCTCCAGACCCTCAAGGACAACTAGCTATACGCCAAGTTCAGCAAATGTGAATTTTGGCTAAAATCAGTTGCATTATTGGGACATGTAGTGTGAAGCAAAGGTATAAGGGTGGACTCCCAAAAAATTGTGGCAGTGAAGAACTGGCCCAGACCGATAAACCCTTCGTAGATCAGAAGCTTTTTGGGCTTAGTGGGTTACTATCAGAGGTTCGTGGAAGGTTTCTCATCAATTGCTGCCCCATTGACTAAATTGACTTAGAAAAAGGTAAAGTTCCAATGCTCGGAAGCTTGTGAGAAGAACTTCCAAGAATTGAAGGCAAGGCTCATTTCAGCACCGGTGTTGACTTTACCGGAGGGTACCGATGGCTTCGTTGTATATTGTGATGTTTCGAGGGTTGGAATGGGTTGTGTATTTATGCAGCACGAGAGAGTCGTAGCATATGCTACTAGACAGTTAAAAACTCACGAGAAGAACTAACCAACCCATGATCTTAAGTTGGCTGCGGTGGTATTTGCTTTAAAGATATGGCGACACTACTTGTATGGGCTTCATGTAGATGTATTCATAGACCACAAGAGCTTACAATATGTGTTCACACAGAAGGAATTGAATCTTCGACAACAGAGGTGGTTGGAGTTACTTCAGGATTACGACATGAGTGTCTTTTACCACCCGGGTAAGGCCAACGTGGTAGCAGATCCCCTTAGTAGACTTTCTATGGTATGTTTGTCACATGTCAGTGAAGACAAGAAGGAGCTGGTAAAGGAGGTACATCGACTTGCACGGTTGGGAGTTAGGTTAGTTCGTTCGACCGATGGTGGGGTGGTAGTTTAAAACGGGTCAAAGTCATCCTTGGTAACAACAGTGAAGGATAATCAAGATGAAGATCCAATATTAGTAAAGTTGAAAGAAGCTGTTCAAAGTCAGAAGGTAGAAGTCTTCTCCAAAGGGGGAGATGGTGTGCTTCGTCACCAGCTCGCTTATGTGTCCCAAAGGTGGTAGGAGTCGGATGTTGCATAAGGCTCATGGATCCAGATATTCTATCCATCCAGGAGCCACCAAAATATATCACGCCTTGCGGGAAATATACTGGTGGAATGGCATGAAGCGGGATATTGCATAATTTGTAGACCAGTGCCCAAATTGCCAACAAGTGCAAGTTTAGCATCAGAGACTGGGGGGGTGGACTTCAAGACATCAGCATTCCTACTTGGAAGTGGGAAGAGATCAACATGGACTTTATAACAGGTTTTCCCCACACAGGTAGACAATATGACTCCATTTGGTTAGTGGTGGACAGGTTGACCAAGGCTGCTCATTTCCTACTTATCAAAATGACCAATTCAGCAGAAGATTATGCAAACTTGTACATTCGAGAGTTGGTTAACATGGAGTGCCCTTGTCCATTATATCGGGTCGAGGTACTCAGTTCACCTCCTAGTTCTGGAGATCTTTTCAAAAGGGACTTGGCACCTAGGTCAAGCTTAGCACGACATTTCATCTACAAACAGATGGTCAGGCAGAGCGGACTATCTAGACTCTTGAGAACATGTTGAGAGCTTGTTTCATTGACTTCCCGGGTAGTTGGGACGAGCATTTTCCTCTTATTGAGTTTTCCTACAACAAAAGCTATCACTCCAGCATTCAAATGGCACCGTTCGAGGCTCTTTACGGGTGAAGGTGTAGATCGCCCATTGGGTGGTTTAATGTCGGTGAGGCTTCGTTAGTGGGTCCAGATTTAGTCCATGAGGCTATGGAGAAAGTTCAGTTAATAAGAGAAAGGCTGGAAACGGCTCAAAGTCGCCAAAAGTGTTATGCGGATGTAAGGAGAAGAGAGCTTGAGTTCGAGATCGACGATTGGGTGTTTCTGATGGTATCTCCCATGAAGGGAGTGATGTGATTTGGAAAGAAATGGAAACTCATCCCCCGCTATTTTGGCCCCTACCAGATTGTGAGACGAGTGGGTAAGGTAGCTTATGAGTGAGAGTTACCTTCATAGTTTTCTTTAGTTCATCTCGTATTTCACGTATCGCTCTTGAAAAAGTGCATGGGAGATCCAGCCTTGGTGGTCCGGTGGAAAGTGTTGGCGTGAAGGATAGCCTCAGTTATGAAGAAATTCCTGTTGCAATCTTGGATCGTAGGTTCAAAGGATGAGGAACAAGGAAGTAGCTTCAGTAAAGGTGTTATGGACAAATCAGCATGTTGAGGGAGCTACGTGGGAAGCTGAAGCGAATATGATGGCTAAATACCCCCACTTGTTCCCTACCGGCCCAGTTTCAGTTTGAGGTATTAGTTTTTGCCCTAAACCTCTAATCAGTTTTTCATGTTCCATTCATGCATGCAAGTTTTTTTTATGATATGATATATGTATGTGACGTCTGAATTTAGTCCAGCTAAGTAGTTCTTTTCGGCGGTAGTCAATCCGTCAGTTTTTGGCTTAAATGATCAAAATTTGCATATGGTAATTGTATGTTTCTGTTTGCTGCTTGTTTCCTACATTCGAGGATGAATGTTTCCAAGGGGGAGATATTGTAATACCTCGGATGGGCCTAAGAATAGACCTGGGAGTTGAAGTTGAAAGTTGCAGAAAAACCTAAAATTTTGCACCAGTAAGACTCGAGGTATGAATCGTGGTGAGGACCTACGACTCGTGACTTGAGTCGTGATGAGTTCGGGAGCCTGAGGTTATACCACGAGTAGTCCTATGAGTCATGGTGAGTGGGTACGACTCGTGGTTAGGAGTCGTGGTGAATTTCTTAGTGGTGCCAGAGTGGGTCGTCACGAGTCATGGTACGACTCATAGGATGTAGCAATGAGTCGTGGTGAGGAGTTGTGATTACGTCGTATTGGTTTGGGTGGATGGTGCTAGGGTTGACAGTACAACCCATAGGATGTTGGTATGATTCATGGTATCCCAGTCGTGGCCAAATTCAGAAAATTGAGAAAAATGGTTAGGTGACCACGAGAGGTAATCACGAGTCATGACTTAACGGTATGAATCGTGGTACGAGTCGTGGTCGGGGCCAGACCTATTTTTCTGGGAAATTTCATCAAGGGAAATTTCGACTTTTAAACACTTTTGGACTGTAAACCACGTCGCTTTGAGGTCGGAATAGGGTCTTTTAAGGAGAAAAAACTCATACTAAGTCTCATTTGGCATTTGCAAGAACTAGAGAAGGGAGTAGGAGGAGAGTCAAGTGTTGTTCTTCAATTCTCTACGTTTTCACCTAGGGTTTTGCAAGGGAGTTGAGAATCACGTAATTCCATGTATGTGGAGTTTTGAATGGGTAGTTTAGTCCCTACCTATGGCCAATTTCTCCCTAATTCCATGTTTAAGTTACCAACTTTTGATGGGTCATAACCCAAATGCATGTTTCCTCACAAATCGATATGAGTATGTTGTAGTATGTCTAAAATCATAGGTTTAAATTATTGGGCTTCTTTCACTTATTTTATTCATTATTTGATGATTTAATCCCTACAAGCACACGTGCCCAAATCATGGGGTTTTGATGAAATTCATGATTATGGTGATTTTATCAAGCATGATATGATTTCTTGAATTTAAGCATGTTTTCAACTACTCGTGTTATTATGATCATGTTTCCTATAATTTAAGCATTTCATGTATGATTTAAACTATGGGCAATGCCCACATGTCACATATGATTTACGAACTATGGTTTCGGCTAATTCACGGGCCTAATTCCATGGCTAGTATTACGAATTCTCAAGAATGATACGATTCTCCCGATTTAACTAGCCATGCATGTCATGTATGAATTTCTATGAGCATTTTGCATGTTTTGGGCGTAGTACTTAACACCGAGTAGGTTCAGGGCCCAGGTTATGCCCCGAGTCTCAGAACTACGTGCCATCGTAGGTTATGTTTGGGACCTGCTCAGTGACCGTCCCCTATTCCATACGGGGTTTTCAGGAGTGATATCACGCCTTTCATGGTTCATATCCTTGGCAAGATATGGACAACCTCCCAACTAGGTTTACAGGTCGGGCTCCATGTGTGCTCATATGGGGTGTGTCGGTTATAGAAATCTTCGATTGTTCCTCATGGTTTTTAAGTGAATGCATGATTATGTTTCTTTTGGCTCAAGTTATGTTTTATGAAATATTTTTCCCACATGTTATAATTATGACATGTTTACGAATATTTTGGAAGTACTGAGCTTTACGACTTACTTACAATTTCAGTCTTATGATCATGATGCCCCCACTCCTTTAATTTTTATGTTTGTAAGAATTGTTTAGCAAACCCTAAATACTCAGTACCTTCAAAGTACTGACCCACATTTTTTCAGGATCTGGTTCGCAGGTTCAGCATCGTTCCTAACTTGGTCTCAGTTCTGCTCTCAACTTTCAGTGGTTAGTCCTCATGATTCGAGGACTTCATGTATAGACTTTTTTTATCTTTTGTTTTCAGAATGTTGGGGTTAGTTGGGGGTCTTGTCCCTTCAACCCGTCTATTATGATTACAGGCTTTCAGACTTAACTATAGTATTCCACTATTTATGCTTGGATTATGTATTACTGTTTCTTATATTTCATGTCACGTTTCATTTAAATTCTTGACTTTTAAGTTATGTCTTCAGTATTATGTGTATGAATTATATTTATGCTCATGCCTTAGGTTGACTTGAAGTCTTTCGGGGCTCCTTGTCCCATGTCTACCATCCAGGTGTACTCTCAGGTCGTGACAACATGTGACATCTAAATGTGAAGATAAGTGATGCCTATATATTCTCCATAAATTTCATAGTACAGATTGCATAATTCTGTGTCTTCCTCGTGCTGAATTAGTGATATAGGTAAACTCAATTTCTCTTTAGAAAATTTTCTTGTTTTGCAATTTTTTTATATATTTGACATACACTTTTTTCTTGTTCTTAAGAATATCGAGTTCTCACTCTATCCTTGTACGATTCCTTTTATGTAATTGAATCAACACCCCTTATCAATGTTTTAAGAATCATGTTCAATCATATCAAATAGAGTTATAACAAGAATTGTATGTAATTTCACTACCATCCCAATCCGAATGATTGATGAAAAATGAGAGACGGGTGTCTCGAGCTTGTGTATTAAATCATTGACATCCAGTAATAGGTAGGGGCTGTGGTCAACACGTACATGAATATTATGGGGAACATTTTCAACAATTAACAAGAATGAGCATTGTTCAGGTTTCAAATTCAACTAACCCAAACCTGTATCAAATTCCTTCAGAGATCACAACACCTTTCATAGCTAAACTGGATGTTTCTTTTTAACATTCATGTAGTGTTGAGAATGAAGATAATGATTTGGACCTAATATTAAGTCATTGAGGTGATGAGTGTCCATGTTCGGAGATTGGAGATCTTTCTTTATTCTTCTTAATTTTTTCCCCAAACAACAATTGCTTGAAAGATTGGACATACGCCCAAACAACAATTGCTTGAAAGATTTTTTTATCAAATAGCCTTATTTTTTCTTCACTGCAATTTTACTTTCTTTTAAGAGTGTTATTCACCTTGAAAATTACAAAAGTCTAGATTTTAATTTAACCTTTCTTACAATCGTGGAAATTTTTTTTATTATATCTAACTTACACATTAATACATGAATAAACTAAAAGTTAGTATAAACTATATTTATTTTTATCATCTAATACTTTCCTATTGTTACATATTATTTTTGTAAAATAATTACATTGTGATTTTATCTGGTACACGCCGAAGAATCACAATTTTTAATAGAGGCGTATCTTGGACAAATTTAGCAAGCTTTGTTAAATGCACTGTTTTCCTCTTGAACGATGTATATATACTCAAAAAGAACTAATAATCATAAAACATGATTTTTTTACATGAACAATTGAAAATGTAACAGACTCAATCAATCGAAATATCAAATTAAACTTGATTTTAGTGCATTTGAATATATAAATTTAAATTTACAAGAGAAATAATTTCAAGCAGCCTAACAACATATCTAATAAGTCTATTATTATTTACCATTTTAACAAATTACATGTTGCCTATTAGAATGTCCAATGTGCATATAGAGATAATCCTAAAATACCTATGTGGATGACTAAAATTTAATCTTCAAGTGACAAATCTGCATAGTTTACAATTGGATTCATTAGCAGATGTCATTGCCCTTATCTCAAGGTGGACGATACTGGGTGTATTTTTATTTCACTAAAACTTGTGGGAATGAGTTTTCCAATGCATATACACAAGTAAAAAAGTTAAGATACTCAATATATTAGTTAGGATAAGAATAAATTAACTCTAACAATATAGTTATCAACACAAAAGTGAACCATTTCATACCTGAAATAATGATAAGAAAGTTATGTGATGGGGCCTATGGTAATGTGATGATGAAGTATGAATAGAGAAAAAGGAATTAAAAAAACTCTAAAAAGAAGAATGTCAATTATTTTTCAACTTATTTGTAGATTTGTCACTTTTAGAATCCATGGTAGTATTTATTTTTATAAACTTAACATATTATAGTACATTTGAAATCTAAATGTGAAGGTAAGTGGTGCCTTTAAATTCTCAATAAAATTCATAGCTCAGATGTGCATAATACTATGTCTTTCTTGTGCTGAATTAGTCACATAGGTAATCTCAATTTCTCTTTAGAAAATTTTTTCGGTTTGCAAATTTTCTTACATATTTGAAGTATACTCTTTTCTTGTTCTAAAGAATATCGAGTTCTCATTCTTTCCTGCTCCGATTCCTTCTATGTAACTAAATCAATCCCATTTTCAAAGCTTTATGAATTATGTTCAATGACATCCAATAGAGTTAAAATAAGAATTGTATATACTTGCACTACCTTCCCAACCAGAAACATTGACGAAAAAATGAGAGACGGGTGCCTTGAGCTCGACTATTAAATCCATGACATCCAGTAATAGGTAGCGGTTGCAGCCAATGCATGCAAGAATATTGTGGGGAACATTTTCAACAATTAACAAGAATGAGCATTGTTCAGGTTTAAAATTCAACTAACACAAACTTAAATCAAATTCCTTTAGAGATCATAAGACCTTTCATAAATCAATTGGATGTTCCTAGTCAACAGTCTATAATACCCCAAAAACCGTGAGATCAAGCTCAGAAATTGAAACACAGAAAAATAGCCAGGTCACAGGATGAGTCATCCAGTGACCCGTCAGGAACACCACGAGTTGTTAACTGACACATGGGGAGGGGTTTGACTATGTTTGAAAATTTCAAGTTTTGGGTGACCACAGGTGTGACCATGAGTTGTGGTCAGCCCCATGATTCGTTAGGTAAACCATGGTCAAAGGTGATTTGAAGGATGAAGGAAAATGGCAGTGTACCTAACGGGTCATCACCACGAATCGTCAGGTACACCACGAGTCGTGGTGTCCCTCGTGGTGACCCTTAGAAGAGATTTGGCAGTGTAAGTAACGAATGGTAGACCACGAGTCGTGGCCCAGGGCACGAGTCATCCAGTCCCTCTTGGGGACTGGTAGTGTTTTTTTCCGTGCAAATTTATTAAGGTCCTTTTCGTAATTCCTAAGTTCCTAAGGCCTATATTATGTCGTTTTGAGCTCAGAATAGAGTGTTTTATGAAGGGTTAAGTCATTCTAAGCCTATCCTAATTCATGCATGCAAGTTTAGAGGTTTGAGAGGTGATCAAGCCTAGTTTCTTCAAGGTTCTTCCCCAAATCTCCATTGGGCAATCAAGGAAGTTGTGAAATCAGATTTCTTCAGGTATGTAAGGCTATGAATTGGTATAGTATTCCACACCTATGCCCAATCTCCTCTCAATTCATGAAAGTTCTAATTGATGAATATATTTGGTTTTTACCCAAGTGTGAATTCTGGGGTTTTTACCTCATCCCCTCTCAATTCATAAAAGTTTTAACTGATGAATCATGGGTATGATCTAAGCATGTTTCCAATGTTGAATTATAATTAATGGGAAGATTTTACAAGGTTTTAAATTATAAATTATGTTTTCCAGTTTTCTAAATTATGATGCCCATCCATGAAAGTTCATGAAAGTTGAGATCCATGAGATATAAGTTCAATTATAATGAGATGTTTATGAAGAAAGTATGATTTCGAAGTACCCATGTCTATGTTCATGTTTTCAAAGTGAATCAAGTTGATTTCAAGCATGTGTATGTATTGGGGAAGCCCATATAATCTTTTATGTTTTATGATTTCATGAATTATCTTACCACATGATTTTAGAGTCTAGACAAACATTAATTTTCAGCTTGTGGTATGGTTTGAGCCAAGGATCCTCATGTAATGATTTTAGATTTATGCACATATGTTATGAGTTGACTTCGTCACTAGATGATGGTTCAGCTTATTGAAAAATGAAGGAACATATGCATGTTTTGGGAGTAGTGTCTAGCACCGAGTAGGCATAGGGTCAGTTAACCCTATGTCTCAGAACTACGCGTCAATGTAGGTATGTTCAAATTATTTGGGACCTCTCTTTTGAGCTTCCCCTACCCCCAAGGGGCCTTCACCTTGATATCAATATCATGGTAGCGTCCTTATCCTTGACAAAACTTTGGACAACTCTGCAAACTTGAGTGTGATAGTTTGGACCACATAATCTCTATCGTTGCAATATCAGTTATATGAAGAGTCTCCCATTGTTCCCCATGATTTCAGTTGTGCATGTTCATCAGTCATGATATAGTGTTTTCAGCAGGTTTGACCCAATGTTCAGTTTTACTTATGGTTATCAATTTTTAGCTAAGGGTCATTTGATTCAGTTATGATGTTCAGTTATGTTCAGAACATGATTCTGAAAAATAGCATGCAAACCCTACTCTCACAATCTTATCTTGATTATGTTTTATAATATGCATGATTTATGATTGCTCTTACTTAGCGGTTTTACTTACCTTGCATACTCGGTACATTCCACGTACTGACCGCATACTCTATGGTATATCATTTTATGATATAGGCTCCAATATTCAGATTCAATTCCGCTGATAGCTAAATTTCCAGCATTTGTACTTCCCGATCAAAGGTTGTGAGTCCTCATCTTGCGAGGGACTTTCTTTTAGATATGTCCCGTATTTTTAATTTTCAGACTATAGTGAGTTAGTTGGGGTCTTGTCCCATCAAATCGTCAGTATTAGAGGCTTTCGAACATAGTTTGTATTCAACTTTAGACTTATGTATGTATTCAGATGTTATGGTTTGTTTTCAATTCCGCGATGCTATTCATGATGATCTTTCACGTTATTTGAATGAATTAGATGTTATGTTCATGCCATGGGTCGACTTGGAGGCTCTTGGGGTTATTTGTCCTTTGGCTCGATTCGGGCCTTTGTTCGGTTCGTGACAAACTTGATATCAGGGCATTAGGTTTTGAAGTGTCCTAGGGTGTCCGAAAGCCGCATTAAGTAGAGTCTTTTTCATGGGTGTGAAGCGCGCCAAACTTATGATGAAGAGGCTACAAAACATTTAGGAAATGTTCCCTTCCTTCATGATCTATGTCATGCAGTGAAGTGTGTATGTATCCTTCTAACTCGTGCTATACGCATTTACAGAATCATGCCTCCTCACAGAGTTAATGGAAGAAGTAACGGAACGGAAATGGCTACAAGAATGGCAATGGAGAAGGGAACCAACAGGCCCCACCATCCCATGAGGGGCATGTACCCAAGCTGGTTGCCCAGACTGAGTTTAGGGCAGAAACATAGATGTTAGCCTAGGCCTTGACCACCCAGGTCAATTAGTAGGTGGTAGTGCGTGTCCCTCAAAACGGGAATGCAGTGGTGGCAAGAGATAGAGACTTTCTAAAGATGAACCTTTCAGAGTTCCTTGGGTCAAAGTGGACGAGGATCCACATGAGTTTATTGAGGAGGTTCTGAAGATCACCTAGATTATTGGGGTGATTGGGGAGAAGTGCGCCGATTTAGCCTCGTACCAGTTAAAGGGTGTTGTGCACATTCAGTTGTAAAAATGGAAGGATAGTAAGGCAGTTAGAGTAGGCCCTATCAGTTTGGATGAGTTTCATGCCGCTTTTCTAGATCCAAAATCCTGACTATCAAGTCAGTTCCCATAGTATGTGAATATTGAGAAGTGTTCCCAAATGACCTACCGAGAATCCCTCCCGAATAGAAAATTGATTTTTGTATTGACCTTCTTCCCGATACGTAGCCTATATATATTCCTCCTTACATAATGGCTCTAGCTTAGTTAAAGGAGTTGAAGGAGAAGTTGAAAGACCTTTTAGACAAGGGTTTTATTAGACCGAGAAAATCCCCATGGGATGCGCCAGTTCTCTTTGTCCGCAAGAAGGATGTTTCTCTTCGTATGTGCATTGATTATCGAAAATTGAATAAGGTCACCATCAAGAATAGGTATCCTCTCCCTAGGATTGATTATTTGTTTGACCATCTTCATGGTGCTAAGTTCTTTTCGAAGATAGTTCACGTTCGGGTACCATCAGCTCAAGGTTCAAGAGAGTGACATCCCGAAGATAGCCTTCAGGACTCGGTATGGTCACTATGAGTTTGCAGCTATGCCTTTTTGTCTAACAAATGCTCCTAAGCTTTTATGGATTTGATGACCAAGGTGTTCAAGCCATATTTGGATATGTTTGTGATTGTGTTCATAGATGACATCCTTATATACTCTCGGAGTGAGGAGGACCATACCGCTCATTTGAGGGTAGTGCTACAAACTCTTAAGGATCGCTATTTGTATGCTAAATTCAGTGAATGTGAGTTTTGGTTGAACTCAGTGGCATTTTTAGGGCATGTGGTGTCAAGTGAGGGTGTGCAGGTGGGCTCTCAAAAGATAGAAGCGGTGAAGAATTGTCCTAGACTGGTGAATCCTTCATATATCAGGAGTTTCTTGGGTTTAGCTTGATACTATCAGAGGTTTGTTGAAGTGTTTTCATCTATTGCAGAACCGTTGACCAAATTGACCCAAAAGAAAGGAAAGTTCCAATGGTCGGAGGCTTGTGAGAGGAGATTCCAAGAGTTGAAGACTCGACTCACCTCAGCACCAGTGTTAACCCTACCTGAGGGTAATGATGGGTTTGCGGTGTATTGTGACGCTTCAAGAATCCGCCTTGTTTGTGTACTCATGCAACACGGTAAGGTTATAGCCTATGCTTCTAGGTAGCTGAAAGTTCATGAAAAAAATTATCTGACTCATGTTCTTGAATTGGCGACGGTAGTATTTGCCTTGAAGATTTGGAGACACTATTTGTACGGGGTCCATGTAGATGTTTTTACGGACCATAAAATCCTACAGTATGTGTTCACCCAAAAGGGTTTGAATCTATGTCAAAGGAGATGGTTGGAGTTACTCAATGTTATGATATGAATGTCCTTTACCATCCGTGAAAGGCTAATGTGGTAGTAGATGCTCTTAGCAAGCTATCCATGGAGAGTGTGTCCCATATAGATGAGGAAAGGAAAGAGCTAGTAAAGGTTGCGCATCGACTTTCATGGTTGGGAGTACATCTGCTTGACTCAACCGATGGTGGAGTTATTGTTGAGATGGATCAGAATCATCGGTGACTGATGTTAAAGCTAGACAAGAGGACATATTGAGAGCGTGTGTGATTGATTTCAAGGGTAGTTGGGATGATCATTTGCCTCTACTTGAGTTTGCGTATAACAACAACTACCATTGCACCATTCAGATGGCTCCGTTTGAGGTTCTCTATGGGTGGAGACGTAGATCGCTTATTGGTTGGTTTGAAGTCGGTGAATCTGCGGTGATAGGTCTAGATTCAGTCAATGAGGCTATGGAGAAAGTTCAACTGATAAGGGAAAGTTGAAAACAGCTCAGAGTCGCCAAAAGTCCTATGCGGATGTGAGGAGAAGGGATCATGAGTTTGAATTCAATGATTGGGTGTTTCTAAAGGTGTATCCCATGAAGGGAGTGATGAGGTTCAGAAACAAAGGGAAACTCAGTCCCCATTATGTTGGTCCGTACCGGATTGTGAAACGGGTTGGAAAAATAGCATATGAGTTGGATCTGCCCTCAAAATTAGTCTCAGTCCCTCCAGTTTTCCATGTATCTCTCTTAAAGAAGTGTTTGGATGATCCATCTTTGGTTGGTCCGGTGGATAGAGTAGGTGTGAAGGTCAGCCTTAGTTATGAGGAGGTCCGGTGGAAATACTAGATCATCAGGTTAGTCAGTTAAGAAACAAAAAAGTAGCCTCAATCAAAGTTTTATAGAGGAATCAGAATGTTGTCAGAGCTACATGGGAAGCCGAAGAAGATATGATGGATAAATACCCACATCTCTTCCCTTCCAGCTCAATTCCAGCTTGAGGTATCAGTTTCCTCCTTGGTACTCTATTCAGTTTCATGTTCAGCTCATGTACCCCAGTTTCATTCATGTTAGTGAATGTATGTATGATTCAGGAATTCAGTTCAGCCATGTAGTTCAAATCGGAGTCAGTAACTCTATCAGTTTTAAGCATGTATGTTCAGTATTTGTGTATGATGATTGTATTTCTCTATTTTTCAGTATGTTTTCTCTCATTTGAGGATGAATGTTCCTAAAGGGGAGATATTGTCATACCCCAAAAATCCAAAGATCAGACCTGGGAGTTGAAATAGAGAAAAATAGAGTTTTTTGCACCAAGTGACAAGACGAGTCATCTAGTGACCCGTCAGGAACATCACAAATTGTTAAGTGACTCATGGGGATGGATTTGACTATGTTTTGAAATTTTAGGGTTGGAGTGACCACGGGTGTGACCAAAAGTCATGGTCAGCCCCACAATTCATTAAGTAAACCGTGGTCAAAGATGGTTTGAAGAATGAAGGAAAATGGCAGTGTACCTAACGGGTCATCACCACGAATCGTCAGGTACACCACGAGTCGTGGTGTCCCTCATGGTGACCCTTAGAAGAGATTTGGCAGTGTAAGTAACTAATGGCAGACCACGAGTTGTGGTCCAGGGCACGAGTCGTCCAGTCCCTTATGGGGATTGGCAGTGTGTTTTTCCCTTCGAATTTATTAAGGGCCATTACGTAATTCCTAAGTTCCCAAGGCCTAAACTACGTCATTTTAGGCTCAAAATAAAGAGTTTTAAGAAGGTTAATTCATTCAAAGCCTATCCTAATTCATGCATGTAGGTTTAGAGGTATGAGAGGTGATCAAGCGTAGTTTCTTCAAGGTTCTTCCCCAAATCTCCATTGAAAAATCAAGGATGTTGTGAAATCAGATTTCTTTAGGTACGTAAGGCTATGAATGGGTGCAATAGTCCACACCCATGCCCAATCCCCTCTCAATTCATAAAAGGTCTAAGTGATGATTCTATGATGTTTTTACCCAATGTGTGAATTCTCTAAAGTTCAATCATAGGTATGATCTAAGCATGTTTTCAATGTTGAGTTATGATTAATAGGAAGATTTTACAATGTTTTAAATTATAAATTATGTTTTAAAGTTCTATAAATTATGATGCCCATCCATGAAAGTTCATGAAGGTTGAGATCCATAAGATATGTGTTCAAATATGATGAGATGTTTATGAAGAAAGTATGATTTCGAATTAACCATGTCTATGTTCATGTTTTCAAAGTGAATCAAGTTGAGTTCAAGCATGTGTAAATATTGGGCAAGCCCATATGATCAAGTATGTTTTCATCATTTTAGGAATTAGCTTACCACATGGTTTTGGAGTCTAGACTCCCATTTTTTTTAGCTTGTGGTATGATTTGAGCTAAGGCTCCTCATGTTATGATTTATGATTTATGCATGTATATTTTGAGTCAGCTTCATCACTAGACAATGGTTCAACTGCGTTGAAAAATGATGGAGAGCATATGCATGTTTTGGGAGTAGTGTCTAGCACCGAGTAGGTTAAGGGTCAATCAACCCTATGCCTCAGAACTATGTGCCAATGTAGGTATGTTCAGATTATTTGGGACCTCCCTTGTGAGTTTCCCATGCCCCCAAGGGGTCTTCATCTTGTAATCAATATCACGGTAGCATCCTTAGCTCCAGCAAAGCTATGGACGGCTCTACCCACTTGAGTATGATAGTCGGGACCACGTAGGTAGGAAATAAACCTACCTTGCCTGAAGGTAGGAAATAAACCTACCTTTCGGCGTAGGTGTACTCCCTTTCCACTCTCGCACTGCTTCCCCTGGAAAGTGAAATCGGACCGTCTTGGTCCAGCATTCTAACTTGGCATAGCATGGCACTAACCAGTCCATACCCATAATGGCATCCAAGTCGACCATCTCAAGTTCTATTAAGTCTACTCTGGTTTGGCGATCAGCAACCTCTACCGTACACCCTCGGTAAACTCTTTTAGCTGTAATCGAGTCACCGACCGGTGTAAGCACTGAAAAGGGTTGCTGAAGAAATTCTGGTTTGATGCCCAACTTTCGGGCCACAAATGGTGTAATATATGACAAGGTAGACCCTGGATCAATCAATACATAAACAGGGTATGAGCAGATAATCAATATACCTGTGACCACATCGGGAGATGCCTCTGAATCCTGCTTCCTTGGTAATGCATAGGTACGGCTGGGGCCTGCACCTGAGCTAGAGGCTCCTGATCTACCTCGGCCCCTATTTGCTGAACCTGAGGGTCTGCGCCCTGCTGAGGCTACTGGAACTCATGGCCTTGCTGACGCTCTATCCAGATCATCCTGACTACCCTGTCCCCTGGATGGACAATCTCTCATTAAATGACCTTCCTGTCCGCAGTAATAACACCCTGGGAAGCCTTGCCTGTAGGTTCTAGAATGTAGTTGGTGGCATATAGGACAAGGGGTAGATGCAAATCTACTCTGTTCTACCCTCCGCTGCTGAGGTGAGGCTACTGTCCGTGAACTGCTATCGGACTCTGACTGACTCCGGCGAATAAATCTGCCCCTCTACTGCTGTACCGGCGGTAAATATTTGGGTGGCCTATCTGAAAACCGTGGTCTAGGCCCCCTAGGAATTTCCCTCTGAATCTCAGCGGGTCTGCTTCTACGGCGCTACTCTGAAGTCGCCTGTCTGTCACCCCGCTGCCGCTGCCTCAGGCCCTCAATTGTCTGTGCGAAGGCCTGTACCCTGGCTATGTCCATGTCCTCTCTCAAAGTAGCTGTCATGCACGTCTCTATGTACTCTGGATTCAGGCCCATAATAAAGTGGTGGACTCTGGACGACATGGTGTCCACAAATGCTGGAGCATAGCGGGCTAAGGAGTCGAATTGTAAGGAATATTCACGGACTCTCCTAGCCCCCTGCTCTAAATGTAAGAACTGGTCCATCCGGGCCTGTCTGACCTCCCGGGGTAAGTAGTGGTCCAGGAAGGCCTCTGAAAAGTTGCACCAAGTAGGAGGGGCTGCAACTCTTCCCCGAGACCTCTCCAAACTTTCGTACCACAAAACAGCAATATCACTTAACCGGAACACTGCTAACTCAACTGATTCTGCTGGGGTTACGTGCATGACTCTAAAGATCCTCTGCATCTGGTCCAAAAAGTCCTGAGGGTCCTCCGCTGAATCCGATCCTGTAAACTGAGGGGGTCCCAACGCCAAGAATTCTCTGACCCTGGAACTACCTGGCCCACCTAGGGATTCTGCTGCTGTAGGTGGTGCTGGCTGACGCTGAGCAGCTAGCATCTGAGTCAACATAACCACCGCACTACGTAGCTCCTGATCAGATGAAGTGGGTGCAGGAGCTATGGGAGGTGGTGCTGCCTCAAATGGTGTCTGGCGAGGCGGAGACTGCTGGGAGGGCCGAGATGACGCCTCCGTATTGCTCTCAGACCGGGCGGAATCTGGCTGTAACTGAGGCATCCTTCTGGTGCCTTCGCCTGCTGCTGTATCCAATCTCCTACCTGTAGCTGGGTGCCACTGGTCTGCCATAATATCTGTAAGCAAAGAGGGTGGTAAGTTTCAAAAGAACCAACCCTATACTGTACTGTGCGAGGCACGACTGAATATGAAAAAAAGTAACTATCCTACTATGCCTCGCATCCTCCTGCCTATAGTATGTGGTGCACAACACATCCATAGACAAGACTCTACTTTGCACGGCTTGCAGACTCCCTGGGACACGAACTGCTCTGATACCAAGTTTGTCACACCCCACCTTGGGGGGCATGACGGGCACCTGGTGCCTACTAGACTCTGGACTGCTAAATGGTCCAGCCTGAGCACATCTGGTACTTCGGCTGGCTTTGGCTCTATTTCAAGAAACAAACTAGCTATATAACGGCTGTAAATACAACCTCCGGCCAACTGGCCTGTAGCCATCTGTACCTGTAACAACAGCTAATCAAAAATAGACTTGTAACAAGGAACCTATGCGGGCCGACAAGGCCAACATGCTGTCTAGTTATCTGTAAATCAACACAAGACTGCTGTAAGACTACGTGACCGGCAAGGTCACCTCTACTATCAAACTAAGGCCTCACACGGCCAACATAAACTGAAATGCTAACAGCTATAGCCAACTGCACGGCCTCACACGACCGGCTCAACTAACCACAGGGAAATATATACAGACTGCAAGCCTTTATGAATACTGTAAGAAAATAATGGAAATGATCGGGACAGGGCCCCGATCTACCCATACTGTATGACAAGAGAAAAGGAGCTACACCTCTCGGAATCAGACTCCGGATGACAGGAGCTGATGACTCACTAGCTGGCTGGAATCACGAGGGATCGGCTCCTCATCCGTGAGTACCTGCAGGCAAGCAACGCAGCGTCCTGCTGGGCGTCAGTACCACAGGTACTGAGCATGTAAAGCAAACTGAAATATGCAACTGAAATGAATAGCAACAATAACATGACGTATAAGCAAGAAGCAGCTGAGTCTATCTAGCTGAGGATAACTGGGGAGAGTTTGTTCATTCTGTAACTAACTGAGCGTACCTGATGACGTGTCGTCCTACTGTCTATCAGTATCTAATAACACATATCAATATACATAATAGTACACACAATACCTGACTGACCCTCATAAGCCGGAAGGTGCCAACCAAGCAAGCAATCTATATACCCTTACCCGGGTCTAAACCAACCGAAAATAAGTCACTCCACTCATCTGAGACTGTGAGCTCCTCCTACCGGTCCCCTTGGGTACGTAGCTCAGGCCTTGGCCTCTGACAATAAACTGTGTCTGAGTCCGAAGACTCCTGCCTCTGGGCGTAGGTGCGCACGGGGTGATCTACTTCTGTATCTGTGACTGAAACTGCCCCTGGGTGCAAGCACACAACAGGGTGATTTTATAAAAATCTGTATATAAAACTGCCCCCGGCCACAAGCGCACACAGAGTGGTCTGCCCCTGTAAACAGGGTGTACTGGCTCTGCGCAGAGTAAACTGAACTACCCCTGCAAGCAGGGTGGTCTGGACCGTATTATCATGGTGGTCGGCCATCATCGTCCTTTAGGCGGACGGCATCGCCCAGCTGGTGGCGGTATCTGAATTTGGTATCGACACAGCTATAACCCAGGGGCGGTGGGGCTGCTAAAAGGTGCCCACATGCAACAAAAGTCTCAACATACAAACACATACACAGCAAGCATGCTCAAATGAAAAATACTAATCATATTCTCTTCTTTTATTTCGAGGCTAGTCTGTATTAAATAACTGATGCTATATGCTGTCTTATACTGTTTCTGATTGCTGGACTTACTACTACCTGTCCTTTATCTGTCTATCTAATTATATCTGGATATAACTCAATAACATAGTACATGCCATCTATAACTGGATATAGCTCAATGATATAAAATGTACCATCTACTATGGGATACAATCTCAACAGATGAAATACGTATTGCCTGAATATCTATTATTCTGATTATTGCATGATACGTAATAATATACTAGCATGCTTGCTGGAATTTGTACTAAAATGGTTCCTGTACGCTGGGTATCTGTTAATAGCGTTTATTCTATTTATTTTCTACCCTGTACTTCCTAGCTTGCCGAAAGAATAACTTTACATACCTGGTTTCTGAGTACCCGACTGACCGATGTGATTTCCGTCGGTACTTCTGCTGTTTCTCCCAACTACATTCATATACACGTCAATTACAACTAAATACATTAATATTAGGGGGAAATTATCACTTTGATATATATATTTATCCCAACTTCAATCTTTCGGAAAACGGTCGAAAACTCGTTATTTCTCGATAGTCCAGAAGGGATAAATGCTCACAGCAACGCTAGGAACACATTGGTACTAATTTAAAGCAATTCTATTTACTTTACCTCGGTAGCACAACATTTCTTCGGCCAAATTTCACGAAACTAACTCCGTAGGATTGCTCTCTCCAGCTTTATACCTCTGTATCTAAGCCGAAACGGAGTTTAGACCGCGTTTCATCGCATAATTGGAAGGAAATATATATGTATTGTTGTGGGTTTGCCTTAAAAATGGCTACCCTCTGTTTTTTGCTGGAAATCGTCTTATATGAAGATGAAAACCGACTTTTTATTTATTTATCCCTTTTTTTTTTTTTTTTGCTTTCTAAATCTCTTAACCAACATGCCATTAGGCTATTTATTCATTTAAAATTTACGGGGTATAACACATGCCATGGGTCGACTTGGAGCCTAGCGGGGTTCTTTGTCTCTTGTCTCGATCCGGGCTTATGTTTCGGTCGTTGCATAGTCGCATAATATTGATAATGAAGATAATGATTTGGACCTAATATTAAGTCTTTGAGGCGATGAGTATCCATGTTCGAAAATTGGAGATCTCTCATAGGTCTTCTTAATTTTTTTTCAATTTTTTCCTTATGTTATGCCCAAGCGACAATGCTTGAAAGATTTTTATAAAATAGCCTTATTTTTCTTCTTTTTAGTTTTACTTTTATTTAGAGTGTTATTCACCTTGACGAATGCAAAAGTCTAGATTTTTTTAACCTTTCTTACAATCGTATATGTCATGACCCGAATATAGGCCCGGATAGAGATATAGGACAAGGAACCCCGAGAGGCTCTAAGTCGACCCATGGCATGAACATAGTAGCTAAGAATATAACTGAAACTAAAATAAATAAACATTCTTAAGTGAAATTTTGAAAATCTAATAACATCTGAACAATGAAAAATATAATACTGATCTGAAGTTTAATACATGCTATGTCTGATAAGCCTCTATGACCTGACGAGTTGATGGAACAAGACCCCAATTAACTCACTAATAAACTGAAGCTGAAAGTACTGATAACAAGCTGATAGAAGGTCTCCGAAAGATGAAGATTCACCAATAGGATGAGTCTTACTATCTCTGGGAATCTGCTAGCAGCGGGAGTGAACCTGAATATTCGAGCCTGTATCATGAAATGATACAACATAGAGTATGTGGTCAGTACTTTCAATGTACTGAGTATGCAAGGTAAGTAAAAACATACAGTTAAAACACATAAGAGTTCGTAAGAGTAGGACTACATGAACATGAAATAAATATCATAATATAAGCATGAAGGCTCAAGGTTTTCAAACCATTGATAATCTAGTCATAATTATAATCATAAGAGAAAACTTATAAAACATAACTTGAGCCAAAGCTACGTAATCATGAAAATACATAAATCATGATGAACAGTGAAAGTTTCTTATAACCGACATACCCCATATGAGAACACATGGAGCCCGACCTGTAAACCCCTAGTCGGTAGGGTGTTCATACCTTGCCAAGGGTAGAACCATGAAAAAGGCGTGATATCACTCATGAAAGGACCATACGGGCAAAGGGAATAGTCTTAAGGGAGGTCCCATCATGGCTACGTTTGCATGTAGTTCTTAGACTCGGGGTATGCTTGGACCCCAGGTCTACTTGGTGTTAAATACTATTCCAAAAATATATAGAGTGCTCATATCATAATAAGAAAAACATAAATGAGATCCATGGGCTAGTTTAAATCATGATAATCATAAGCATGCTTGAAGTACATGAACTAGCCTTGAAATAAGGCCCGTGAGTCGACCAAAATCAGAAATTTCACAAATCATGAAGAACATGCATATTTGTAAAAATGCATACACTTGATATTCAAAAATCAATGAAGAGTACTTAAAGAGAAATCATAACATGAATCATAAATCATAATTTACGCTTAGTAAGATCATAAATCATAATAGTATCATAACTTGACTGTTCATGAAGCTTGCATAATTGGGAATAATTTAATTAAAATTTGAAACAATGAATTAATAATCAAAATAGGTATCTGTCCATAGATTTAAAACATGATTTGACACATGAAGGCAATTGACCCATAGATATATCATAGAGAATTTCACAAAAATAGGAATAAACCCCATAGGATTATGAACTTGAATCTAGATTTTAAATTCATGGAATTGAGAAGAATTTTGAGCGAGAGAGTGAAAGGAACTCTTATTCATATCCCTACATACCTGGGTAAATCTGATTTACGCTCCCCTTTGGAAGCCCAAAGGAAATGGAGAATTTCTCAAGCTTGATCTCTAAGGAACAACTCTAAACTTGCATGCATGGAATAGTAAGGCTTATGATAGGTTAAGCACCCTTAAAACCCTTTTAACTGAGCTTAAAATGACATAGTTTAGGAATTCGGAGCTTAAGAATTATGAAAATACCCTTAATGAAAAATCTGGAAATTTAACACTGCCAGTGACCACGACTTATACCACGAGTCGTACCTCCTTACCATGACTCGTGGTTTCCATCCCTTACTGCCTCTAATGAAACCTAAATTCTAGAATTTTCCACGAGTCACACCACGACTCATACCTTCATCCAACGAGTCATGGGTTCTATCTGTTACCACGACTAGGAGAATTTCCTGCTCCTTCCTATGGACACTTAACAAGAATCATTGTTCCTTAAAATGAGTGGTACTACGACTCGTACCATTCAACCCTGCTACCTCGATGACAAACGACTCCAACCTACAACCAGTTACCTCATCCTACGGATCGTAGCTTGACTCTTTACTCCAGACCCCTACTTCTTTGGTTACTAACCACGACTCATGACAACGGGTCGTCACATAAACTAATGAGTCATACCATGGCCCCTTAGTCCATACCTTCACACCTAGCAGCTTACCATGATTCCCACTAATGATTCGTTACTCCTTCCCACGACTCGTACCATGAGTCGTTCTAAGTCAAAATCTCAGATTTTTCTATTGTTCTTATTTCAAATTCCCAAGTCTAGTCTTAGGCACTTCCATTGTATTACAATATCTCCCCTTTTGAAACATTCTTCCTCGAATGTGGGGTAAACATGCTGAATCACTTGGGAGAAACCTATCATCTCAAATACTAAACATCTAAAGATGAAAACTAACGGAGTGACTCTCTCCGAACTAAAATACATGACTGAGCTGAATTCATGAATCACACATACATACATTGACATGAAAAAACTGGGGCAAGTGAACTAAACGTGAAACTGAATAGAGTACTAAGGAGGAAACTGATACCTCAAGCTGAAACTAAATCGGAAAGGTACTTAGCCATCGTATCTTCTTTGGCTTCCTAAGTAGCTCCTTCAACATGCTGATTCCTCCACAAAACCTTTATTGAAGATACTTCTTTGTTTCTTAACTTCCAAACCTGATGATCAAGGATTTCAACTAGAACCTCTTCGTAGTTAAGGCTATCCTTCACACTTATGCTCTCCACCAGAACCACCAACGCCAGATCACCCATGCACTTTTTAAAAAGTGACACATGGAAAACTGGATGTACTAAAGCCAATTCTGAGGGAAATTCCAACTCATAAGCCACCTTTCCAATAGGTCTCACAATTTTATACGGGCCAACATAATGGGGACTAAGTTTCCCCTTCTTTCCGAACCTCATCACTCCCTTCATGGGAGACACCTTCAAAAACATCCAATAATCAACTTCGAACTCTACTTCTCTCCTCCTCAAATCCGCATAGGACTTTTTGCTACTCTAAGCTGTTTTTAACCTTTCCCTTATAAGCTGAACCTTCTCTATAGCCTCATAAACTGAATCCGATCCTATCAACGTAGCTTCAACAACTTCAAACCAACCAATAGGCGATCTACATCTCTTCCCATAAAGAGCCTCAAACGGAGCCATCTGAATGCTGGAATGGTAACTGTTGTTATATGCAAACTCATCCCAACTACCCTTGAAATCAATACGCGGCCATTTTTGTGGTAAGAGATTATGATCCAACTACTCAGTACAACGATCTATTAGATCGTGTCCTTAGGCATCGTGATGCAATCATATCCTATCTCAACTGGGCATGTATATTTCTAGGCTTTCACAGTTTTGGTTTGTATATTCATAATGATACCATGAGCGCTTTAGGGCGTCCTCAAGATATGTTTTCAGATACCGCTATACAATTACAACCCGTTTTTGCTCAATGGATACAAAACACCCATGCTTTAGCACCTGGTGCAACGGATCCTGGTGCAACATCAAGCACCAGTTTAACTTGGGGGGGTGGTGATTTAGTGGCAGTGGGTGGCAAGGTGTCTTTGTTGCCTATTCCATTAGGAACCGTTGATTTCTTGGTACATCACATTCATGCATTTATGACTCATGTGACGGTATTGATACTCTTGAAAGGTGTTCTATTTGCTCGTAGTTCCCTTTTGATACCGGATAAAGCAAATCTTGGTTTTCGTTTTCCTTGTGATGGACCTGAAAGAGGGGGTACATGTCAAGTATCAGCCTGGGATCATGTCTTGTTAGGACTAGTTTGGATGTACAATTCCATTTCGGTAGTAATAGTCCATTTCAGTTGGAAAATGCAGTCAGATGTTTGGGGCAGTGTAAGTGATCAAGGGGTAGTAACTCATATCACAGGAGGAAACTTTGTGCAGAGTTCTATTACTATTAATGGGTGGCTCCGCGATTTGTTATGGGCACAGGCATCCCAGGTAATTCAGTCTTATGATTCTTCATTATCTACATATGGCCTAAGCTAAAAAATAAATCAAGTTTGCTTATCTCACTTAAGTTGATTGAATCTATTATGGATTCAATAAATCTAAGTAAATTGTAGTTTTGTTTACCACTTATTCTTTATTTATTCTCCCATCTATACTTTTTGTGTATCTATTTTATTTGGATTCGATTTGTAGTGCCAATCCAACACAAGTCCTTTTTTTAAAATCTTTTTTATTGTTTTCAATTGAAATTTCTTTTATTTTTTTTTTAATATTCAATATTTATATTAACAACAGTGTATCGAACAAATATAATTTATTGTGATAAATGAAGTGGATCTATTTAGTTTTATTTAATATTTTAAATGAAGTAGTTTTAAATTTTAAATTAAGTAGAAAGTGTGAATGTATTTTCTTAGATTTCTTCTTTCAATGGTTTTTGGTTGTCTTGTCTAATCTCTTTATTTCTTTTTCTTTGGATTGGATCTACATAATTTTTTCAATATTTTCTTTGGGTTGCTAACTCACGATAGAGTACTCGGCTTTTAAGTGCGGCTAGTGTCTTTTACACATATGGATGAAGTGAGGGATTCGTCCATACTCTCGGTAAAGTTTGGAAGACCACGACTGATCCTGAAAGGGAATGAATGGTAAAAATAGCATGTCATATTAATGGAAAGTTCTGCAAATATTTCATTGTTCCTAGATGGGTATAAAACTGTGTTAGAATTCTTGGAACGGAACAAAAAAAAGTTGGGTCGAATGAATAAATGGATAGGGTTGCGGCTTCAATTAAATTATAGGAAAGAAAAAGCAATGAGCTTTTGTTCTTAATTTTAATGATTCCCAGTCTAATTAGACGTTAAAAATCTTTTAGTGCTTGATGTGGGAAGGGTTTCTTGTCCCATGAGTGGATTCTCAATTTTTTTAATGAATCCTAACTATTACCATTTTCTATTATGTAGATGTGTGTATAGAAGAAAGAGTATATTGATAAAGAAAGTTTTTCCGAAGTCAAAAGAGAGATTAGGTTGAAAACATAAAGGATTTCTAACCATCTTATTATCCTATAACACTATAACATAGACCAATTAAATGAAACCAAAAAAAAAGACATGATAGAGAATTCGTTGATAAGTTTACCTGTATCAAAGGTATCTATTCTTACTATAATACTTTGTTTTAACTATATTGCACTATATATGATTTGATAACCCTCAAAATCTTCCATCTTTGGTTCAAATAGAATTTCCAATGGAAGAAATCCGAAGATATTTACAGCCAAATAGCTCGCAACAACACAATTTCCTATATCCACTTATCTTTCAGGAGTATATTTATGCACTTTATCATAATCATGGTTTAAATAGAAATAGGTTGATTTTGTTGGAAAATCCAGGTTATAACAATAAATTTAGTTTACTAATTGTGAAATGTTTAATTACTCGAATGTATCAACAGAATCATTTTCTTATTTCTACTAATGATTCTAACAAAAATCCATTTTTGAGGTGCAACAAGAGTTTGTATTCTCAAATGATATCAGAGGGATTTCCATTTATTGTGGAAATGCCGTTTTCTCTATGATTAATATCTTCTTTATCTTCTTTCGAAGGCAAAAAGATTTTCAAATATCATAACTTCCGATCAATTCATTCAACATTTCCTTTTTTAGAGGACAATTTTTCACATCTAAATTATGTATTAGATATACTAATACCCTACCTCGTTCATCTGGAAATCTTGGTTCAAACTCTTCGCTATTGGGTAAAAGATGCCTCTTCTTTACATTTGTTACGATTCTTTCTCCACGAATATTGAAATTTGAATAGTCTTATTACTTCAAAGAAGCCCGGTTACTCCTTTTCAAAAAAAAATTCAAATAAAAACAAAAGATTCTTATTCTTCTTATATAATTCTTATGTATATGAATGCGAATCCACTTTCGTCTTCCTACGGAACCAATCTTCTCATTTATGATCAACATCTTTCGGGGCCCTTCTTGAACGAATATATTTCTATGGAAAAATAACACGTCTTGTAGAAGTCTTTTCTAAGGATTCTCAGGTTACCCTATGGTTATTCAAGGATCCTTTCATGCATTACTTTAGGTATCAAGGAAAATCAATTCTGGCTTTAAAAGGGACGTTTCTTTTTATGAATAAATGGAAATTTTACCTTGTCAATTTTTGGCAATGTCATTTTTCTTTGTGCTTTCACACACGAAGGATCCATATAAACCAATTATCAAACCATTCCCATGACTTTATGGGCTATCTTTCAAGTGTGCGACTAAATCATTCAATGGTACGTAGTCAAATGTTCGAAAATTCATTTCTAATCAATAATGCAATTAAGAAGTTCGATACCCTTGTTCCAATTATTCCTTTGATTGGATCATTAGCTAAAGAAAACTTTTGTACCGTATTAGGGCATCCCATTAGTAAACCGGTTTGGTTCGATTTATCAGATTCTGATATTATTGACCTATTTGGGCGTATATGCAGAAATATTTTTCATTATTATAGTGGATCTTCCAAAAAGAAAGAATTTATATCGAATAAAGTATATACTTATACTTTCTTGTGCTAGAACTTTAGCTCGGAAACACAAAAGTACTGTACGCACTTTTTTGTAAAGATCGGGCTTGGTATTATTGGAAGAATTCTTAACGTTGGAAGAACAAGTTCTTTCTTTGACCTTCCCACGAGCTTCGTCTAGTTTGTGGGGAGTATATAGAAGCCGGATTTGGTATTTGGATATTTTTTGTATCAATGATCTGGCGAATTATCAATGATTCATTCTTAGATTTTCTAAATGATGAAGAGATCAAAAATTTTAACTATTCTGAAATGTTGATTGTAATAGTAATAAGGGGTAAATCAACTGAGTATTCAACTTTTTAAAGTCTTTCTAATTTAGACAAGAAAGGAACTGATGTATACATAGGGAAAGTCGTGTGCAATGAAAAGTGCAAGCACGGCTTGGGGAAGGATCTTTACTTGTCTATTTAAATTAAGATTAACATTTTTTTTATTTAACAAGGAACTTATCTACTCCATCCGACTAGTTCCGGATTCGAATCCTGGGCAACCCACTATCATATCGAAATTTTAATTCTCTGTAGAGAAGTCCGTATTTTTCCAATCAACTTCATTAAAAATTTGAATAGATCCACATACACCTTGGTTGACACGAGTATATAAGTCATGTTATACTGTTGAATAACAAGCCTTCCATTTTCTATTTTTATTTGTAGAAAACTCGTGTTCTTGG